>OY743095.1:8485068-9881977 GCA_963555665.1 Dircenna loreta | reverse complement strand
GATTAAATAGTAATATGCGTTTTAAGTAAAGGTTAGGTATTCAAATGGTTTTAGTATTCTGTTTTAATTATTACTAATCAATATATCACGAATGCGTACGTCTATTAATATGCAAAGCTTTAATAAAGCCCGATTTATCAAAGCTGGACCCGATCCACAGAAGCTTGATGTACTAAGACGCCTCAACCAGCGGACCTATGCAGGCAGTGCGTGGTGCATCATACAGAGCCCAAGATATATTTTAAGACATTGCCTCAATGCCTGAGTTTTTCCCGCACTTTACTGTGGTAAAGTGCGGGAAAAATATAACCGATAAAACCGATATGTGTATCGGTTTTATATTTTCTTCAGCCATTTTGCAACTTTTATTTTTACAGATTTATTTCAAAGGTGACAAAGAATCATAAATCAATAGTCAACTATTTCACATAATATTTGTTCTTAACACTATATTTGTTCTTAAAATTATTTTTTTCGAACTAAACATGGGTATGTAATATTTTGTATTTAACAGGTATTATTAAAATTATAAGTAGCTGCCAAATGGGCAGGTCGGCATCATATCACGAATACTTTTTGTATATAATTATACCAAAAAAAAACTATAAGTTTGAAGTATTCACATCAAATACTAACTTAGCTTTAAAGATTTGGTTTAAACATTATGCATTCTGAATAAATATGGTTAAAAATGTTTGCCATCCATAACAACTTTTTCCTAACTTTCTTACTGACAGCCACAAATAATTCCTTTTCTTTGAATTCTTTAAATATGCAATGAGGTCACTGCTCTTTCCCACTAACAGGGGTGAAACTAATTTTAAATCAAGATTATTAAAATTACCTTGAATCTGTCTGATAGTAATCCAGTGCCTTCGATTTAGGGGCAAACATTACAAACCCTAACTTATAGTTCAATGGGAAATTGAGAATAAAACCATTGGATGGACCATGGATCGGATCCAAACCGCCAGGATCTTTTTATTTTTCACAGATAGCACTTCAAACACAAAAACCAATGCTAAACTATTTTAAAAATTTAAAATTTCTATGACTCAAAAATAATCCACTATACACAAATCCTTAAGAATATTTACTATACACCTGTATAGTAAATATATATATATAGTATATATCACTGTGGAGTGGTAAGTATTTTTTTAAGCTGACACAAAAGTGTTATCTTGTGCTTTTTTTTTATGCAATATAATTAAATTCTTATAACCTAAAAGTTTGCTGCGATCATTTAAAACTTTGAATAATATCAATTTTTCAAATCATGTATGACATAAATTTAAGGGACTGCAATTAAATTATTCCATGTACTCTGGCGAGAGGAAATCCTCGATGTGATTATTGGATTAGCTGAGTAGTCCAATATCAAAAAGTTGATAACAGTATTTGAAAAAAAACGTCTTTATTAACATATAATAAGAACTAAATTTCTGTGATACTTTTTAGCACTCTGTCATTATAATCTTCTTACCACCAATTTGATATCTAGTAATAATATATACATTTCAACTGTATTTTATTAATTGACTTGTTTGATTTTATTAAGATCCGTAATTTTTACAGTTTTATAAAGTACATTTACAAGCATGTGTATACATTATATATACGTAACATTGTTAACAGGGCAGGGGCACGTATTGATTTATGTTTCATTCTGTTTATTTAAAAAATATATATTTAACTAATTTATTGAGTTATACTCGAAAATAATGTTTCTGTCCCACCTCTCATGAATATAAAATTTTGGGTGTGAACAGAACATAACCTTATTAATAAAAACAAGACTTTATGTATACCTTTGTAATATGTTGTTCATCGTAACTTCTTTAAAAATAAATCTTTCGATTTTGAAAAATATATTTATAATATTCTCGTCGTAAACACAATATATTTTTTTTAAGACGAATAAAAAACAATTGTCAAATAACTCACATTCGAAATTCTGGCATAAACTTGCCCAGGAAAATAGAACTTTTCTCTGGAATAAGAAATATTACATTTCGTATGATTTGTCGAATGGAGAAATCTTATGTTTAATTCAGGAATAGACAAATAGAATATTATATTCAAATAGTTAGCATGCTGTTATCAAAATACTAGCGTTTTTTTTGTGACTTCAGGTTTGCTCTTAACATATAAATGAATAGTTTTGTAGTGAGCCAGCTGAGCGGAAGTCTTGAAAATAATTAATAGGTATTCATGAATTTAGTTTCATGAAATGCGATATCGGCATATTTCTTTAAGATACCTTTTGAAATATCACTAAGAAAAGGAATATTAATATGGAACTGTAGGTAACTGAGCTTTAAATAATGCTTAAAAAATATTAAATATCAAACCACTATAATAATAAATAAACGATATAGGTTATTGAATAAATAGACAATATATGTATACAATTTAGGAGTAAATATAAGATAAAAATGAATAATGAATAAATAATGAAATAATTCTGTAATATTAATAACTTTTTTGTAATATTATTTATTAATTAATAAAAATTTTGTATTTATATAATTACTTGCTTAACGGCTGTTATTACGGCTCCACTTGTTTATTTTAGTCATTTTCACAGTAGTCTTTTGGTATTTTTTCAAATTAATTATAAATTTATTATAGAAAAAGAGCTGTGCGTGATATTTATAACTTAAAAATTAGAGGATCCCTGAAAGATGTTACTAAAGAAACTGGTATTTTTATGGTTATTTCTCAATTCACGTTCAATAACATATTTAGATATTTTACAGTGATACACACGATAAATACGAGAAATAAAAACAAACTACTTTTCACTACTTATCAGAGACATATTTCTAGGATATTTCAGTTCCTACTTGATATACATAAGTAAATAGAACTTTATGCTATGACAGAACAATTTAGTCAACTTCCAACTTTAAATACAAACATATATAAAATCAATAAATTTTCTCGTAAAATATCAAAATGCAGACCATTGTGGTTGGCATCACGACCTCGAGACATCAGTCAAGTCATTCTTGATAATAATACAATATCTGTAATTTCAGTGTTGGAAACACGTTTTCTTTTAATTTCAATACTAGTAGCACCTCGTATCTCATTAGTAATAGCATTCAGACTTTTCTGACGTGTTAAATCTACTTTTACAAATAAATGTACTCAAATCTGACACGCCTTTTAGGGCTGTAATATTTTATAAAGTAACTCATATTTTATTCATATTTATCCTGCTGTATTCAACGTAGAAAGAATCGGAATGTGCCCGACTAGTTTCAAACCCATTCGGGGTCCTTAATTATGAGACTCGAGGCGCGAACAGTTCGCGCCGCGAGTCCGCCACGCTCAGAGCTCATGACTAAGGACACATTCCGATTTAATTTTACGTGAATACAGCCGGGTAAATAAAAATATTATAGATATGGTTTAAATATAAAAATAACTCATATTTGTTTTCATAATTAGGGAAAACGAACAATTATAAATATCGTACGAATTGAGTGATTGTGATATTAATATAGTAAACTTTTTGACGCTGTTAATGCTTATGTAAATGTAAAATATTTTCTTTTCAATTTTTACTGATTTAAAAAAAGAAAAGTATTAATATTATAACTAATAAATAATAATGAAGTCAGTTCCAGATAAATATCATATTACTGATTTGACATAAATTTCAATTGAATGTGTTCGGTTACGTGCATCCAACGGTTTCTATAGTTTCTGATAATTAATTATGTATATTGAAATAATTACCTACAAAGCAATAAGTAAATTTATCGATGGCATTATAAATTTATCAATTTACATGATTATTAACTTGTAATGATTTAATCACTTAATCTTAAATATGTAATATTATGACATTTCTGATGTATAATTTTATTCATAATGAAATAAATTTTGTGAAAATAAGGTTAAATCTGTACAGTAATTAATTGTGTTTTAAAAAAATAAATCTACGGTTACCGGTACAGTACCTATATGAGACACAAATTAAAACTGTCTGAACATATTTTTAAGCTGGTCTGTTTTTTTGTCTTTATTTTTATTTATTTGTAAAATCGCGCTAAAACAACAAGCGCATTAAGGGACGGCTTTAAATAATATTTTGCGTGGTGTTTGGTTATTATCTTAGTCAACATACGGTATAAAAGGGCGATACGGCCGTGCCACTTTATTTCTCGACCTGGTGAGGGCACTACCGTTAGATATCAACGATGAAATAAAAAATTTAATGTTGATGATATCCTGCTACCAACAGAAATAGAGAAAACCGTTTTTTTTGTCTAAAACTCGACTTTGAATGACACACCGCCTTCCATGCCGACGATATATGGCTTAATGCCAGATATTGATAAGTCGAGTCGGCTGATGGTATTAATATACCTATCTCGCTTTCTTCAAAAGAAAGGAGTGTAATTACAAATTATATAAATATAATTAAATAAAATAACATATTATCATAGAAAAATATATCTTATAGACATTTTTAAGTTTTGGGAGGTAGTTATTCAATTTGTTTTAACAAATATTTTAGTTAATTGTATAGAAGTATATATATATATTTATATAGAACAGGGCCAAAGTGATGGACCTAAATATGTGACTGAAAGCAGTGTTATAGGATTTACAGACTACTTTCTTTATATGTCAGAATTAGAAAAATGAAGTTCAAACTCTGAGTGTTGTTTAAGGTTAACAGAGAAAATAAATGATTTGCAAACTGTAAAGTACTCGACAAAGTTCGTGAAGTAAAAAGTCTTTTCCAAGAAAAAATACGATATGTAAAGTTTGACTGATACAGGGCAAGATAGATTGGTTCAATTGATGGCAGATCAGCAACGTTACGAAGTTTTTTCAATATATACATAAGTTATCTTAATAAACTTTATACCATTGCAATATGTTTCAAAATATTTTCAAACAGATTTTGATCTCATTTATATTTTAAATAAACATAGATTGAAAAATAAACCATATTCGCAGGGCTTTATTAGCTATACGTTGGCTCAAAAAATAGAGTTTTGATACAGTTCTTCAGAAACGTTTTTCAATAAATAGAGTATCGATACGGTTTTACGGGTTCGAATCCTGAATCATGTCGATTTATTTTTTTAATTTAGATTTATTAAAAAAAACAAAGATTTTAACATATATAATATTTGATTATATTGTTTTAATGAAATAGTTTTTTGAAGTTCACATTTTTTGAGCATTTCGTCTTTGTTTCGCAAATATTATAACAGTCCCGGGGTGCTCCACGGTTATTTTTTCATCCTGCCAGTTTTTTTTCCATGTGTATCATGATAATTTAGTTTTTTTTTTGAGTATAGAATTTCTTTGATAAATGCATTTTCTATTTCAACTTGTATTAGGGAGGACGTTAGAAGGAATTGTTATTTTCCAATCAACCTTCAAAAAGGTAGAAACCAGACGAGAGAGTAGTAGAAGAGGAGAGAGCAGAGTAAGTTAGACTAAGTTGTGCTTAATTTATGTTTGTGCAATATTTAGGTGCAAGAGTGTGGAGTGCTTTCAAATACCATTCTGTAATATATATATATATATATGTGTGAAGATTTTTTTTAAAAGAGGCATATTTGTGAATAGTGAATGCATAGAGTATATAATTCTTGGTATCCCATCTGACCTTACCCTTAGCCTTTTTGTACTTTTTTTCAATATATTTTATTTTATTTCCGACAGCTGATATAGCTTTATTATTTTTGTACCAAAAGTTATGAACCTTATTTTTTATATATTGTAAAACTGTTTCTGTTTCTTTCTCTCTTCCATAAGCTTACTTTTTTTAAAATATGTTTTGAATTATAATTATTTTGTATTTATTGTTTCCATATTCTAAAAAAAACTGTTTCCGCTTGATAATATGCATTTCTGCGTTTCCTTCAACCTTGTTTGTTACAGATTAAAGAGTTGGCCATAGAACAGATTTTTGTCATTGTTAAATAGGAATTTACTCTTAACTTTTATTTTTTTTATGTTTCAGTATATCCATATATCCTTTTAGTTTTGTAGTGTTCTTTATGTGTTTGGTACCACTAGCTTTATGCTTAAACGTTCATTCTATTTACACGTTATGGTACTGTTATGTATAAATAATAGTAGTATAGTAAATTAGTTACAGTACAAATAAGTTTAGTAAGATTTTGATTTTAGAAGGTCTTGTCTGTTTTATCATATAGCGTGAATTTAATTAAATTTTCTTGAATATTTCTTATATTAATATATCCGTGATAGGTATGCTGTCAGTCAGCACCTCGATTCCATTTTGAATTGACATCTTTTTCGTTCTGACATTTAGCTCGGCTCCAGATATACCATAGCTATCGCCCCCAGGAACCCGTCCAATACGATTTATTTTCTGTCATGTCTCAATGTTTAATGTTGTGTTAACAATGCAAATTTATATTGAGGTAATACATTACACGTGAGTTTCCCACGTCGACTAAATATTCAGCCAAGAAGTAAGGTTTTAGTTTATGGTAGTTTTGATATTATTATTATTCTACTAATATTAATTCTTTTGATCCTGTAAAACTATTAAAATCATTTTATATTATTTTTTTATCCTATTTAATTTAAAAGCGTTCGCTCCAATTCATGAGAATCTCTTCGGCTTAGTATTTTCTTTTTTCAGTGTTAAAAAGTATAGTTAAAATATTATAATAATATTCATGAATTAAATTACTTTACTGATTCCAATAGCTTCATGCATATTTTATATATTTTGACCATGGAAATATGAACTTGCACACAACCCACATGGTATAACCTGGGGTTTAACCAATAATATATAATTAAGCTATTATTTTATTCACATACATCATTGAACATTTGAACAGTTTTTGAGGATATTAAAATAAAATAATAAAATAAAATAAAATAAAAAAAACATATAGGGCTACATAAACATTTACAGTTGAAAGAAGAAACTTGAATATAAAGAAGATTTTTAAAGAATATAATTCGGTATCGTTAATCATACGATGATGCATGGAAATTTCAAAAACTCGTTAACAATAAAGTATTCTACGTATCGTACACGTACCATGCTACGAATGGTATTATCATTTGGCATGCTACGGTAATACCATACATGCTACAGCACTATTCCTATAACTAGAAATTTACATTCTACTCTTCATGTAATAACGTTACCTCAGATGTCGTACAGTATTTCATAATGTTATTATTTTCTACACATATACTTATTTTATTTTATGCAAAGGTTTTTACATTAAATTGCATAAATTTTAATTTATTTACATAAATAAAGTTAAAATTATAAATTAACGCTCTATTTTTTTTTTACAAACACACATTCGATTTGAACTCTGGTAACAGCTACGAACAGCCTGCAATTAAGAACATGAATAGTGTGCTAAATGGCTGGGATGTAAGCAAATTCAGACTGGAAAAACAAAAATACTCAAAGCTAAGTAAACAGCAGGAAAAAACTAGTCAGATTCTACTCATCTATGGCCACAAACGGGGGAACCAAAAAACTACAAATTCTTGGCTTAAGATTTTTTAATAACCAATTATTACTTATTAACATGACTTTGCGCTACTTTTTTCAAGTTGAAAACAAGTGGGTGTGTGAGATAAATGAAATATAATTCAAATAAATATAGAATGAAAAAGAAACCGTTACGGGTAGGGATTAAAACTCTACATGTCTAAACAGGTTTAAAAGTATTTTCAAACAAAATAAAATAAAAGAAAAGAAAAGATAAGCAAATTTAACATACTAACATTTCAGTTATCCTATCATTACATTCTCAGACTTAGATACTTGATATATTGTACCATCATCTAATTCCGCAATGCATGGATACATAACAAGTGTTTATTCGGCGAAACCACAATGTGTGGGAAAATAATAAAGTGGAATATAAAATAGAAATTATAAGCTAATTTTTAATTACAAAACTATAAGACCAAAAAAAATCTCGAAAAATAAACATATTGAACGTGTAGGTATGGTAAACATATTCCTCAGCGAGTACTCATTCCATTTATTTAAATAATTTGACAAACTTTGTTAATTGACTGCTGAATATTAGAACAGTTCATTATGACCTTGAAATATTCTGAACGCATAATCGTGAAAATCTGCATTATTTCGAGAAACAGATCAATGGCATTGAGTGCAATAGGTAGGCACAACCTATTTTTAGATAAAAGAGGGTTAATAATTCACTTATATCCCATTTTTTATTTTTTATTTTAAACAGTGTAGCAAATGTGTAAATCTTTAGTACTTCGCCTAAGACAAGAGATATTAAATCAAAGTAAGCTAAAGCTGGCTCTCATACATTTACGAATTATATCAAAACTAAAACAAAGATACCTAAACAAGAGCTTCTGGATAAACTTAATCCTGTCCATGTTTCTTTTTAAATAAACTAGACATACAACCGAACAATTTCTAATATAATCCTAGCAATTGCCAGAAAACCCAATAATTTAATTAGCTCTCGAAAACATAATATTATAATCTAGCTTATCAATTTTATGGTGGGGAATGTTATAGTCAACTTGTTTTTCTTGCGTATAATATTTTTATCAGCAAAATAAGAAGCAACCTAGTCCTTAATAATGCCCATATAACGGGATTTAATATAATATGTAGTAATCAATATTATAGAATACTTTGGTGAGATATGGGGCATGTAGGGAATCAATCTGCTGACGTTAATCTAAAGCAACACATATTGCGTGAAGGTCAATTGTGTTAAGAAAAACCTTTAGGGATTTTAAATAATGCTTTTTATTTTGGCAAATAGGAAATCTTACTGACAGATCTGAAATTACGTTTATATTTTTATATTTACCCGCTTGTATTCACGCAGAAATTAAATCGGAACGTGCCTGACTAGTTTCGAACCCATTCGGGTTTTTATTCATGAGCTCTTAGCGTGACGGACTCGCGGTATGAACTGCGTGCCGCAGCTCTCTGGGCCCGACACGAAGATGCCGGTGGCGTTGGGAGGGAAGATGTAGTGATGTCTTCGGAGGTCTCTTGCAGGTCTTTCGTCACTCGTCATTGTAATCCGTTGTGTACACACTAAACTAACTCACCGTGTCACTTTTAAAATCTTCTAAATAGTACATGTTCTTCATTGTTTTGATAATCGGTTTCCAAGCCGATTATGTCCGTTACTTTCCAATACCTTTCTGACGTGTTTAAGTTCATTATTCACCTATACAGGGTCACATAGTTGTAAAACTATATTTATTAGCGTACGAGGTAATGCTGCGAAGTGGGCCAGATGGTGGTGCGATTGGGCATGTATGTAATGGTCGGTGTGCGTAGGCTTCCTATATATCTTAGTTACTAAGCGGGCTTCTTAAGATGATCGTGTCTAAGAATGATAACCTACAATCTAATTCTCTTTCCACTATGTACTTCGACTTTTTCTGTGCCACATTAAGGTAATACTCCAAATTTTAGATCAACTAGATAAGATAGTTTATATCAACTAGATAAATAGTTTAGATTATGGTGTTTACATACAAAGAACACATAGCTACCCCGTCAATTTGCATAAAATAACCCCCACGCCATACAAAATAAGCAGTTTATAAACAAAAAGTTATAAGAGTATATGGAGTATATATGGTTCTAAGTTATTTTGAGATAAATTGTTTATTACATCAATAGCGACACTACGTCAAAACTAACCATCATTTTGGTGTCTTTGATTTTAATATCACTGATGAGTTGTATAAAATGTCACGAATCTTTTACGTAAGTCTCAGTTTTGCCTGTAAAACGTTTTAAATTAGTGGCTAAGTAACGGGCTACCTTGTATGTGGGAGAGTCTATCAAGCTCACTATCGATCTTAAAGGTCCATTACAACTTAATTTAATTCCTCGTTCAGTTTAATCCCCAAAAGACACAGGTTTACGCGTTTACCACTAAGAAAACCCCAATTGTCGTATCGCCGCTCTTCGAAAGCACACCCCTCAACGCCTCGCCAATTATCAGTATACTGGGCCACGACATATCGAGCGACTGTCAGTTTCGTGGTCATCTGGAGAGCAAGGCCAAACTTTCCTCGATGAAATTGGGTGTAATCAATAGAGCGAGGCAGTATTTCAATCCTGGCCAAAGACTTGCGCTCTATAAGGCGCAGGTCCGACCACATATGGAATACTGCTCTCATCTCTGGTCCGGTTCACCCCAATACCAGCTTCTACCTTTTGACCGTGTACAGCGGAGAGCCGTTCGGATTGTCGGGGACCCAGTGCTCTGTGAACGGCTGGACTCTTTGGCATTGCGTAGAGACGTGGCTTCTTTGTGCGTTTTCTATCGCATTTAGAACGGGGAGTGCTTCGAAGAGCTTTTTGATCTGATGCCCGCCGCCGAATTTCACCACCGCACAGTACGACATCGCCTGCAATACCATCCTTATCACCTGGATGCGTGGCGATCCTCTACTGTGCGGTTTTCAAGAACATTTTTTCCACGTACCACAAAGATGTGGAATGGACTTCCTTCGGCGGTGTTTCCAGATCGATACGACATGGGTACCTTCAAAAAAGGCGTTTATACCCACCTCCAAGGTTGGCAACGCTCTTATGAGTCCTCGGACGTTGCAAGAGTTCGTGGGCGGCGGTGATCACTTCACACCTGTGATCCGCACGCTCGTTTGCCCTCTTATCACATAAAAAAAAAAAAAACTTAGGAGGGGTGGGATTTATTGGACGTAGTTGTTTGATAAGGTCTTTTTTATTAAGTAGCTCCAACAATGTTGTTTATTTGTTTACAGTTCTGTTAGTAGGGTTGTAGTTTACTTTCTTGTATTATCTGATAATAAATGTATGATTTTATTTTCATACACTTCCGTATCTATAATCACTGAAGCATTTCCTTTATCCCCCGGTAGTATTAAAATATACTTATTATTACGTAACTTTGACAAAGCAACCCTATCCTCTTTCTTAATATTCGATTTAGGTGGTTTGGACCTACGTAATAAAGCGGCAATGTCTTGTCGTAAGCAATCGGCATCATTGGAATTGAGTTCCTAAATATAGTGTCCTCTATGCCTCAAATGATCGATTCTTTCGTTATTGAACGGGGTGTTGGGGCGAAATGCAACCCTTTTGACAATACACTAATTATTGCTCAATTCATACCTAGATAAGTTTAAAACGGTTGCTTTATCCACTTATGGCACACGCGGGTCATCGGCGCACTCTTTGCCTATAGTTTATGATCTATTCATATTGGTCATAGAATCCCATATTTCCCACCAGACTTTCCGTAACATGTTAGATAATTTCAGATGAAGATGATATAATGTTTTATTAGTTAACATTATTTTGTACTGATAGTCTATTATAACTTGTATGAGTAACTTTTCAATCATTTTACGAAATAGCTTATCAAAATTGGGGATGCACTTAATGGGTTTAACTCATAAGAATTTTATTATGAAGGTAGTATGTAAGCATTATTTCTTTATTTAGCTGCGAAAATATACCAGTTAATACATTACGATTGAACAGCATAGTAAATTAATGATTACGAAAAATATAGTTTATATTATATACTCGTAGATATAGATAAGTTGTGTACTGAAGCAAAATGTTCACCAAACAATTTCGAAATGTTTCTTAAATTCAAGTGTATTCTACATACAATTAAAAATATAGCGCACATTGCATAAAGTCGTTGGTGCTTTTAATCTCTCAAGAAACCTGTCTGCATCATTCTCAATCTCAGTCTACGGTCTATTTGTGAATGTCTGTTACAGACAATAACAGCGCCCTCGCGCGCGTTGGTGGCGAATATGGTTACATGTTTTTCTTCCGGAAATCTTGTATTTTACCGAGATAAAAAGTAACCTATACTATTTTCCAAGAAAGTTTATGTTTCCAAACTTCTCTATTAATCCATCATGAACAATTCATTGAATATTCATATCCAAACATTGTACAAACTATCTCGTATACTCGTATACTATCATTTATCATTTCAGAGATAACTTAAGATTATTCTTTTGTATCTTTTTAAGGTTTATCCTATTCTAAATTATTATTCATTTAAAAAAAATGGTCTTTCAATAAAATAACAGTGAAAATGTAGAGTACATTTACCTTCATCGACATATAATTACTTATTAAAGTACTCGAATTATCGTAAATAAGTGCAAGTTCCTAAATTGCCAAAAGGGAATTATTTAGATAGACATTTTTATTACAAACTGACATATCTTTAAAATTATCATTTTTTCTTATTAAACACATTTTCTTCTACCAACTGTTTGAGAGAATAGATTATGGTAATATAATTATATTGGCCTTGGGATAATTATTAATATAGAGCTATCAATTAGGAACTTGCATGAAACTGGAAACTTCAGATCTCAAGGGATTTTGCGAGATCGAATTGCTTTGACTTGAGCTCCTTTTATATGACTTACAAATTACACTTCCATTTAACATCTATTTATCTATATTTGTTTTTCAATTCACTTTATCTGGTAGGTTTATTTATTATTTAAGTTTCAATTGTTATCATTTGATTTGAGACTTAATTGCACTGCAAATGAATCGGTTATTATTATAACAATACCAAATTTAATACAATGAAAATAAATTAAAACTAATTGCGGTTGCGTATTAGAATAAGACAACCATATTTTCCTACGAGTCTCATAAGAGTCGACTGACGAATGAAAATACAAATGTATACTACCTCACACCACATGTCTGATAGTTAGTGAAAATCCAACACTTAATTTCCAAGGACATAAGGTTTCAGGACTAGTTTCATTATAACTTTCCCATATTAATTGCAGCATATCCAATTTAAAAATTTAATGGAGACCTTAAATCAGAAAGTTAAGTTGAGAGAATGAAAAACCTTTTCACTCGATTTTTCATCTGGAATAGAAGTCAAGAAATCAAAGCATGTTGTATGGTAATTGTGTTTTAATTTAATTAAAAAAATATATACCCCAATTTTTAAATATTATTTTTATTTATTTATAATATTTGATATGCGCTAAATATAAATTAACATATTAACTTACATAATTAATATATATTAAATTAACTACATATTATAAATAATTTTAAATTATTTATATTATATTTATACCCAATTGAATTCACATGACGTGAATAAAAAAGAGTTATCACGCTTTATCTTATATTATCTGGGTTTAGGGCTTACTACGGATGTTTTTCTACGTATGTCATCATCGCTAAGAGTTGTTCGAGAAAACCACATTACTTAAAGGTAATCTGAAAAAGTTAAAATCTAAAAAAGTTATAATAAAGCTAATAAAGCCAATTTAAATTTTAACTAAATAATAAGTAAATTATCAACACGAGCAGTACAAGAACCTGTAACCAATGGAATTCCAACTTCCTTGTCGCTTTGTTAACTCCGTTATCGTCTTAATACTAGCTACATGGATTTACCGTTCTCTACAATCGTCGCTTTCAACATGTATAAAATGTATGTATAAAATCAAACCATGAACATGTTAAAATATTATTTGATTATATAATCATCAAATATTATAATAATATATAATCATAAGAATATCGGTTGGGTTGTAACACAATTGGAAATTTGAAAAAAAAAGCTTTGATATTTTTTATGCATTTTTAAACATTGTCCTTAGTTTATTAGTTTAAAAATTAAAAATATATAAAATAAAATCACGTGACTACGAAGGTGCGTCGTTTGTTTGTGACGTCATAATGGTAAAACAAATTTCATGACAGTACAGCGTTCACGGCTATTGCCCATGAATTTATATTGCAGCTTACAGAGATACAATAATGTGTCACTGTATGCTGGAATGAGTGAAAACTATAGTTATAAGGTCACGGTCATTTGGATTGGTCGGGATATGTCAGTGTATTTTCGATACTGGATTAGAAAATATTTTTCGAATTTTATATTTATTAATGGAGTGACCATTTCAGTCAAGCATATATATTATATTTTATTGTTGTTTCTTACAACAATAAAGTAGTTTGATTTTAAAACTTATAGATGGATCACTTCATTTATCTAAAAAAAAATCAAATACCCAATTATACATTGTATCACATTTTCTATCTTTATTTGCAGTTTTTAATTAAAAAAAATCGGGTAGCAGAAAGTTAATTTATTTAATTGTATATTTCAACTCTTCCATGCGTATATACTAATATTTTTTATGACAATATTATAAATATTCGTGCAAATATTTACTGAAAATATTCTCCATTTTTTTGCAGTGTGAAAGACTTGGATTACTCAACAAATAAATAAAATAGGATCCCTCTCGCAATGTCTTTTAAAAATAATGGAATTACTTTCATTACAGCAATTTGCTGTCACTGCCGAGGATTTATTATTTTACTACTCCTATATTTTATATAAAACTCCTATACCTACTAAATACCATATTTATTAAGTGTAAGGTAATCTCTTAGATTTCCCCACCTTATAAGAACATCACATGTATTCCTTAAGTTACGGCGAGGTTATAACTCGCAACAAAAGAAGAAGGCGTATGTTACTCGTTTTGATTTCTTTGAATAGTTTTTTTATACTAAAATCTTTTCAAATATCAATTACTCTACTAAAAAATAATACGCTAAAGAATTATTCAAATAAATGTTTAGAATGATAATTTTTCTTAACATTTAATACTAGCCAAACGTGTGTCTTTTATTACCAAATAACTATAAACATATCAGCTACAGTAATACAAACACAATAAGGGTACATCCTTTATAAGAATAGGAAATTGACGTCTGTTCATAATATTATATCCTCAACATCATAAAGATTATTGTTTACTTTCAACATAGATGCTTTTGATTTGATTGATTTTACATTCAAAAATATAATACACTGCTTTATAAGTGATTTATTATATTTAAGGATAATGAAAAACGATGTAAGTAATGAATGTTTTTGACATCCCGGTATTGAATTTATCAATTTTATCGTCGCTTTATTTTACGTTCTAAAATCTGCAGAAATATAAAGAATATAGGACGATGTAAATCAGTTATGCTAGTTGGTTCACAAAGCAGAAAAAATATAAAAGTAGTAGACTTAAAATGAAACATTTTTACTCTTGAAAACCTCTCCTAAGTACAAGTCGAAGTTTTTCAAAACTACTACTCAAAAAGCTGGAAATTTTATCTACAATGTTAGGAAGTTTTCTCATACACTTTAAACGTGTCTTTATTCTTCTTATCATTTCAACTTCAGATAATATTTATCTAGTATACGTTTCTTAAGAAAACAAAAATATTGATTTTTTTTTATTATTATTATCAGAGTTCTCAAATCCCGCGTTATAAAAAATACTGACTTACGATTACTTACCCCAACGTCAGTGGCTCAGCTTGCATAGAAAGAAAAATATATTTCCGTCAATAATAAAAATATATGAGCTGGTTTACAGTCTGTGGTAAAAAAATTGAAATTTGATTGTTTATTATTCAAACACTTCATAACATCTATCTATATTCGACAGAATAATATCAAAGGGTCTAGACAAATGAAAATTTGTCTAGACCGTTTGATAACGCTTGTCGAAAACTATGGACAAATTTTTATATTTGATATACGCTCACTTCCACATATCTATGTCGAATAAATCAAGCGCTATAGTTTGGCCTCTGACATAGGTATGTAATCTTACTTTTTACGATACTAAAGCAGTCGTTATCCATCGTCTTACTGTCGCGATCTCCACGATTGTTGAAATGAAAACGAAAGTCATAATAATCAGTGTCATAAAGAAAAAAATATTTTTGCTGACGACAACAATATCTTTGTAGAACCTTGTTAAGAATATTTACTAATTAGAAACAATTTATACTACACAAACAATTCAAATTTCAAATTTATGTATGTGATAATATTACATTGTGCCTTTAAATGATAATTATGAAAAATAATATATTTTTATTAGTTTTCATATATAACTCAAACCAAAACTACAACTTGCACTTACTTCAAACTCCTCAGTTGTCTTATAGAGGTAAAAGATAGTCACGTCAGAATATTTAAGTAATTTTCAATTGAATTAAATGACTTAAATATATATAAGGTTACTAATTCTAACCATATATGTACTTTTATTCGATTAGAAAAATATATATTGTGCACCTTTAGTGCAATTTTCTAAACTGCAATATTATTTATGCAAAATTTATTTATTATGCAAAATTTCGGTATTGTTTATATTATTATATTTATGAATTTTATTATTTATGAGATCTTTAAACTTTGAAGTTGTAAAAAGTTTTATTCTCGTCCGACTTCCGACATCCGACATCCTTTGACTGTTTCTTCAAACACGCTCACACATCCCCCAGAAACTATTGATCTGATTTATACAAAAACTACTTTATTGTAGATTTATTTACCTTTCAACTAGTGAAACATGAAAATATATGAAAAATTTAAAAAGGTTTATAAGTTTAAAAGATCAAAAATATTAACATTTGATGAGATTTTTGTGACGGACATGACTCGAACCCACAAACACTGGGATAACATCCCTTCGCTCTGTCAATTGAGCTACAGTGTCATATTAATGACTACTTGTGAGCATCTCTCATAATATATATACAACATAACTATATAATTAAAATTATTGTTTCGAGTTCTGTTTCATATACTTAACAAATAGAATATTTTATTTCGACCATTTTAGAATAATCAACCATTGTTACTATAGTATCATAATATATGTATTTTAAAGCCTCATTTGGCAAGTTCCTTATGGTTTTCCAGAATTCATAACATTTGTATCTACCTGAAATGTTCCTAGAGTTCAAGTACATTAGTAATTAGTTATTAACTTGTTTGTTAGTTCTACACTATTTTTAATAGTTTTGCATTTACTACAAAAGGCGCACATTCCAAAATTTTATACTAGTTTTTTTTTAATATTTTTTCGTTACTTTTACTCATTTACTATTATTTTTATAATTATCTACTATCTATACAATTATTTATATTTTGTTAAATATTATTAACATTTTGACGACTTTAGTGGCTAGGATATCTAATAAATAGTAGTTTAATCTTCTTACTGTATTAAATAAAGTTTACCGTGTTCATTAAATAGTTAGGTATTAATATACTTATTTGATATGACGACAATTCTTTACAAATAATGCTAGTAACTAGATCTGCCTTTATTATTTGTAATATTTAACGTTCTTTAAGATACGTTACATAGTGAACATTATTTCCCTAATGCGATAAGTTTCTTTGCAAATCATATTTAACAAAACTTAAATGTCTGTTTAATATTACAAGTATTAAGACCAACTTAACCTTAATAGTCTTTAGAACACATTTAACTTTCTACTTATGGGTGATATTTGTGAATGTGATTTTCTCAATAGAGGACCTCATTGCGCCTTTTTAACTTTTTTTTGTGATACAAATGAGACATATCAAACTAATTACCCTTTTAAAAACTGGTAATGTTTCAAATTTCTCTAAATTCAAACCAATGTCTAAAAAACATTTTTAAAAAATATTCTTGATCAGTAATTAGACTAAAAATATTCTTGATTAGATTATTAATATTAATTTGCGTCGTAATAAACAAATTGGTTTTATAAGAGGTCACTCTACTACTGACACTGGTATTTTTGTATATCTATATATAATACTTCCTTAATGTTTATTGGCAAAAGAAAACCCTTACCATAATACGTATAATGTGTTAGGGACGAAATTATAACATTAAATCAAAATCAAATCAAATAAATATATTTTATAGTAATTAAAGTAAACCAAAAATATAAAATGTCCACGAAAATATTCAAATAATTAACAGCCCCGTTAAGCGTACGTAAATTAAAATAAATGAAAAATAAAACGATACGGGCAGAGATTCAAACCCGCGGCTTCCAGTTTCCCAGAGGTCGCAGTTTCGAATCCCTGTCTGTGTCAGTTTATTTGTAAGACAAGAAGACATTGTATATTAATAATTTGAAATAAAATGTCCTCTTCAAATATTTTTTGACCACACACTAACATATCCTTGACCACTAATGTATGTTACCGCCTGGAAGTTCTCATCAAAGAACTTCAAAAGTTAATTTTCACAGACAAACATTCAATGTGTGTACACCCTTCTGGAAGAGTATTAACATTTAGTTTTACTGCTATTAACAATAGTAAATTAACTTTTAAAAAATATATATTTGCTTGTTTTAGAATTGAAGACATTTTTTTCTTAAATAGTTATTTAAAATGAACTATTATACACAAGGTTAGACATATTTCAAGAAGGTAATAGGCTAACATTGATTATCTTAAAAAGAAATAATTCTACCGTGTATTTTAATAACTATTCTATACGAACATACTGGTAATATTAATTGTAGTACTAGTAGCTCTAAAAAATTTAGGAAACAATATACATAGATACTGAACGATAAACGATCAAAAGTGTTTTCATAAACATTCTAATTTCTAGTTGAATATTCAAATTACAATGTGAATAATAAACGTCTTGGCAAAGTTAGCTTTGCATGGAATTGTAAACAACGTAAAGTTTGAGTACTACTTAGCTAATATGAGCAGTTCCATAGAATATGTTATGACTTGAAAAGCTTTTCTGCCCTGATGACGTTAACACTAAGAAAATTATTTACAGTATTATTTTGAATTATAAAAAGTTTAAAAGAAAATATTATTCTGTATGAAAAACTGTTTTCTCTAGAATTTTGTTTTACATTGATAATATTAAATAGAGCTGTTTAATTTATCGACTTTTTTAATTTAATCATCAGCATATTTTTTAAAGTTTTCAACAGAAATCTGAAGTAGGACTACTCCTCAAAATATTTTCTTAATTAGTTTATAATCAGAAAGGTGACTACCGGTATGGTTACCATTCCATAATAAGTCGGATCAGGAAAAAAATATTGGAGAATGATGCTACGACCACCAAACCAAATACTATGTATATAAGAATTTTAAAGAAATAAAAGTAAAATTTAAATTCACTTGTGGTCCATTAAAAAAATAGATTTTGTTTTTAAAAAAACTTTTCTCTGAGTTTTGTTCGGATTTGAAACATCGGACTTCGAGATACTATTACATTGCTATAATCAATTTTAAATTAAAATTTTTAGAGCCGATTGAAAATGGAAACTTATGTTTATTTTTTGCATTAAGTGATTTAATTTATTATGATAACGTTAAAGTTAAAGGCATTTATTTAGGACCGAAATTAAATAAGGATTAAAAACCTTTTAAGAAAGATAATTTATAATTAATTTCCAACATACTTAATTCAGTTTTCTAATGTTACCATTAATTCACCCCTTATTTTAATCAATTAATTATAATTCATATTCATAATTCAGTTGTCATCTAAAGCCAAAAAATGGTTATTAAAATATGTTAATATACTTAAAAAAAATAATTGTTAAAGTTAAAGTTTATTAATATTAAAAGTTTTGCTATTAAAGGACAATAATTCGTCTCACTCAACTCATTAAACAATAAGTCATTAAAAAAATCAGTTATATCATTACTGTACTTCAATAAAGTCATCAAAAAATATTTTATTCTATTTTTTTTGCGTAAAACAAATGTTCAATTCAAAAACTGTGAAGAAGTGTATATAAGCTCTTATCATACAATTATGTTAATACATGTACATAGTAGTTACATGTTTAAGTTTATATTTTTTTAATTGAATTCCGTCATGTTTCTGACAAATGTAAGAATATTTAAATTATATCCTCATATCTTGACTTCTCGTGCTAATTGTATACACCGACTTGCCAGGTCTCCAGTACATGACACAACTAGTAAACTAATTGAGAAGACAATATCCTCTGAAGTTTTTTTGACTATTTCCACACACTGATTGTTTAAAACTAAAAAAAAATAGTAAATACAATAAAATTATGGCCATATTATTATTTACTAGATGACTTTGTTGATTCCAACTATCGAAAAAAAAAATACAGGACAGGGACGTAAAACATTAAAGGCAAAACAACAATTGAAACTAAACCTACTAATTTACAGTGAGGAATCCCATTACTTAAAAAAATATTTTTTGTTTCAACAAACTTTTAAACTGCCTGGGACGTGCCGGCAATAACCTAACTAAATGTCACAGACTTATTATTTGATTTTATTAACTGTCAATAGATAAATAAATAGCCTAACGTCTTCTGTGTTAAAAAATGGCAGAAAATAAGAATATGCAACCAAAAATATTTCGATAATTACAGAAATAATATTTCTACGTAACAGTAGCAAGGTAGCATCACAAAATCGACGTTCCAGTGGCTCTTTTTCAGAAAAACGTATGTGCGTACATGGTATTCGTTTTAAGGCTTACTAAAATTTGAATATCAGCCAAAAGAAGAAAATTGAGGAAGGTATAATGTTATATACTATAATATTACAAGTACCTTATTATTTATATTCGTAAATGATAACTTAGTCAATAACTTAGACGAAATATTAGTTCCAAGTTCAAAATCTGATATCAATGTTCGACTTCCTAACTGAATGTAAATTTAACGCATAAAATCTGTATCCATTATCAAGCCTCATTACACGTTATTTAAAAAATACAAGAACCGATCTTTTAAATCATCTTAAAAGCGGAATAACTGCTAGATAAAGAATTCAGCTGTATATAATAATAAATTCTTTTTAGGGATTCCGAGCCTATCTTGAAATAGGCTCACATTTCAAAAGTCTTCTGAAGTCAAGATATGAGAATATAATTTAAATATTCTTACATTTGTCAGAAACATGACGGAAATCAATTAGAAATATATAACCTTAAGGTTATATATTACATAGTAGTTACATGTTTAAACATGTAACTACTATGTATATGAATAATTGTATTAAGAGAGCTTATATACATTAATTGGTTGCTTCACAGTTTTTGAATTGATCATTTAAAATGTTTTATTTTCTACTTTTTTAACTAATAAAACAAAACATCAAACCGGTATTGCAAAAATATTATACTTTATTAGTCTCGAGGCACCACTTATTTTATGTTCCTGAGCTTTTATTCCCATAGAGAAATTTAGTAATTGAGGTCTTGGGCTCTCTCGTTCGTGACTCGAATATGACGTCGGACCTACTGTATATTGATATTTCGAATGCATCAAATACGTAAAGAAAGATATAGAATTTTGGTATCATTTTATAAACTTTTATAAACCAACAGTTGTATATTGGAGAAGTGACTAGATCAGGGCCTTCAGGATATTATTCGTACTTTCTTAAAAAGACTCTGCCCACAAGCTCTGACATTAAAGATTAACTGACAGCATTTGACCTACGGCATTTGCCCCACCTTGCCTTACATAAGTAATCCACTGAGGAATTTTAATTCAATAATATCGTTATTTACGAGTAAAATGAGGCTATCTTGTATATATAAAATATGTTTACAATATGTATGCTTTATTTATATATACATAAGGGAAATTAGGGTTTATTTAGGTTTGTTCCGTTTTCTATTTATTTTTTGTCTTAAATATATTTTTTCAAAACTTTCAAAGATATATTCTTTAGAAAATTAATTTGAAAAATATATTTATATGTTTTTAGTTACATCATAAATACTGGTTAGACAAACTTTTAAATATAAAACTCAGTATTGCAGTGTCGTGTAATAAAATAGCAAATTCGAGTAGCACTGTTGCTTTTCCGGGTTCGATACAATTTTCTGAACTAATGTTCCAAATGTGAAATGTCTTTTGTAGTCTAGATGGAAAGAACCTAAAAATGGCTAGATTCTTTTTTAAAAACAATTATTTATTTTTCATATACGGAAATAGTAGTTAATAACATTTGTTAAAATGTTTTTTTTATTTTAGTCTTTAAAAAAATACGGCTAAAAGTTAAAATCACTTGCTTTCTATGGCTTAAACCAGTGATTACTGTAAATTATGCTAGTTATTCATTAATATTATAACGTTGTAAATATATGAAAATCAAACTAAATTATCTTCTTTGGCTTTCATATATTTTTTAACGTATTTCGGCCAATTATCCCTAGAAAGACGTACTCTCTCTATACGAAAATTATTCACTAGTCAAAATTAGCCCCTCAAATTGTCATGGTAAATAAAACATGCTAACTTCACTATAAGTGACAATAAATCTTTAACCAGCGGATTTAGACCAGGACTAAATGACGACCAGGCTTCAGCTCTAATGTAGTGCGATCGATTATGAGCACGACTCAGTGCTGAAAGGACCATTATTCGTAAAAGAAAATGGTTTTGTAAAGAAACTCTACCATCTTCTCAATTATCGTATTTCCAGAGATCTGTTGATAATTTTTTCACAAAAATATGGCACTCTTTGGTACTCTTTGGCACTCTTTAGTAAGAACCTCTCAAAAAATAGGTTTAATTTAGTAAATTATTCCTTTTTTTTTAATGGATAATATTAACATTTGTTGATTTAAGGTTTAAAAAAAATTTGCAACAGCTATTTTCAAAACAAAAATAAATATATATAGAATTTATTATTTTTAATAACATGACACCTGAATAGCTAAAGCATTTTTCGCTACAAAATACAAGTCAAAACGTTGGAACATTTTAAACTAAATATTTATATTTTTTGTTATTAGTGGCTTGACTCTCCCCTATAATTGGGTCGTACAGATGCGTCACATACCTTAGACACTTCAGAGCTCTTAAGCTAAAGATTTCGCAACACTTTCGCGTCATTATGGTTTTTAAAAATAATCATAAATTGTCAGTACGTACTTGTAAAAGTAAAACAATAAAAGCTATGTTTCTTATTTATTGTGTATGTTTTTTTTATTGTGTATTAAGTTATAATTTTATTAAGTTAACCTAAGAATAAGAAAATTATTATCGGAAATTAGAAGCAGTTCCTTAAACTTTCATTATTATACATATTTTTTTCATTCTAAAAGTATTCAAGTTTATTCTCATGATCAAATATATCATTAATTTAATAAATATTATGAACGCCGTTGTAAAGATAAATGTTATAAAGATACGTTTAGTTTAGTAGTTAATATTCAAATTACGAAAATAATTAAGTAGAAGCATGCTCGCCGAACTTTATAAATCTTTACAAAGTTAGCGTTGCATGGAAACGTCAACGTTGTGTGAAATAGCGGAGTGTTAAAGTGTCCAGCTAAAAAGATAACTATATGTTTTTGTGATAAGGTTGAAACTTTAGTACTAATAGTCCAATCCTAAAATAATATTTAAAAAAATATGTTATTTACATATGATATAGTACAGTTAGTTGTAAGATTGCCATGGCCTTCTCAAACAAAGATGACCATTTATTAAAAATTTAGGGAAAATATTTCGGATATCATGTATAGCCGTATAGCAAAATATGTACTATAGACAAGCCTTATCAGTATATTAGATTAGCCACAAATATTGTATAGACACTGTTTTATTCTACCAAGAATGATTAGGAATGCTATTGAAAACAAATAACATTATAATAGAGATTATGGTTGGATATAATAGTATCCAACCATAATCCTGATACCTGAAACTCACTGATAAACATTGCAAAAATAACAGTGCGTTGATGTATATTCTGAAATCTATGCCCGGAGTCATAAAAAAGCTTTGTGACTGGATGACTAATTAACTGACTTACGGACGGATATCTCGTTTTCTCGGATATACGATTGCTGAAAAATAATCGAAATATAAATAAATAAATGTATTCAAAATTTGGAATAAAAATCCACTTATATAGAGTTAAAAACTTAAAACATAGTTTAATCTTAGTATCAATAAAAATATTTTTTTGTATTTTTGTTGCAATCCTAAACAATAACAAAAAATATATATTAAAAAAAACATTTATCCAATTGCTAGTAACAATTTTTGTTTTTATGAAATATGTAAGCTTATAATTATACTTTTAAGTATAATTTCAGGAAATTAATTTTATCCAAAAAAATAATATTTATTAAAGAATTACATTTTAATGTAATAATAGTAGATTGACTACGATTTTGTTAGCATCTTTAAGCAATGGGCCATAAAAGCTGAATTAAATTGGTTTGCTAACATTCTCTGAATACTGTTGGAAGTAGTTCGTATTCTGTTTAGAATTAGATAATTAGAATAGAATTCCTTTTGGTTTCAGAAATATTATATATTATTATAAGTGTAAGTTCGATGCGTTACAATGACCCGGTAACCCCAGCACAATTCTAAATTTGTTGTTATATTGGATGCGCAACATTTTACGAAAGTTCTGTGTACGCTTAATTTATAAGTTCCCCATATGTGTATAGTAGAGGGTTTTAAAGTAGGTTTTAAATAAAGTAATATTGTCCCCCTTACTAAAATAATAATAATATAGAGACAGAAAGTCGCCGATTTTACGAGTATATAAATTTTGTATAGATGAAATATTGAAAATAGTATTGTAGAAAATTAATCAAACGTAACAAAATAAAAAGCCAAAGTTATCAAGCACGTGTGCAATTGTAATAAAAAATAATTGTTAATTTTCTCCCTTTTTAAAACTAGAACTATAGAATAAAATTTTAATTTGAAACGATTCATACATTTGTAGCATTTTAATAAGAATTTAAAACATCGAAATTTGAGATTGGCAAATTCCAAATTTAACGTAATGCAAATACATTTCATATTTATATTTCATTTATTATTATTACATGATAAATAAATGAATGGAGTGGACTTATATAATTAAACATTACTTTAAAAATAATATTTCATTAATTACTTATAAATAATGTTATTTTTCAGTCGTATTAAACATTACGGTTACATTTTTATTATATTGTTTTAATTGCAAATTTTATATACTCTACATACTTACACAGTTTACACTATGAACAAGTAATTTTAAAATGGAATGACTTATGTAAATATAAATATAAGTAATGATATAATTGTGGTGAATTATATGCTTGATAATTTATATGTTTATTTGATAATATTAATTGCGTGTTGAAATTTGTATTAAGTACTGTTTATATTTGTTTAATGTGTATAAAGATATTGAAGGTTCAAATTCTGTTTTTTTATATCTGATATTTAAAAAGAAAATTAATTTTAAGCTCAAACTATTTAGGAGCTTAAATCTCTTAGGATTCTAGTTTCAACAAATTAAGGTACATTCAGAACCGCTGTATTCATTTCGCTATCAAAAGAAACTTAGCTTTAATTATTATTGGCTTCCTCTTTATATGCAAAAGGGTCAGTTACTGCTACTGTACTTTTAGTCTTTTATTTTTCCTTATTCTATATTGTATGATATTTTACATTAAAATAATTTTACGTTCAAACACTGTCCTGTTGTTTAATAATTATATCTTACGCTGAATAAAAAATATTATATATTAATGAATCGAAGCAGCAAAATAAATGCGCACAATACCTTTAAGCGATTTTCGACATGGTTAGCCGGTGAGTATATTTGGAGCGCTGACACGCGAGCGAACATGTAGGCAGGCAGTCATGCGACGACGGTAGATTTAGATATATGCCATTTCCAGACTATGAAGAATATTTTAGTCAAAACTTAATTTTTTTATTTTTTCTGTTTAATTATTTTTGTATTTATAACTTTACTATTTATTTGCATATATTTTTTTAATAATATAGAATATTAAGGAATATTTTAGTACACAAGAGTACATATAAGTAATAACACTGAAAATCTTTAGTTTCTTCATAGTAACAGCAGGTATTGTAAAAGAAAAGTATATCAATTTTGTACATCCGTAAGCCGCAAATTTAAGGCTGAAACAAAACTTAATTAAAAAGCTAACAGACGTTTTTAAGGCCATTTATTACGCTTTGTCCTCGACTTATTACGACATTCATGTCCCTTTTACTTTTCCTATAATTCTGATAAAAAAACGTTACACAACATTATAATAAGATTATATAGAAGATACTAATCAACTAAATTATATTTATTTATCACCCAAGGATCAGAATTTAAATTATCTTTTATTATATTATTTTTGGTATAATATCTTTAAAATATTATCAATGCAGTAGAGTAGGTATTCTGGTTGTCCAAAGAGTAAATTAAAACAGTTATATAATTTTAACAAACATCTGAATGTAATGGTAAATGAATCATCTAGATATTTTAGTTTATGTTGAAATAACTAGATTTAATAATGTTTATTAAATGCGGACAGTTTAAATAAAATATTCTTTGAAATAGGATCAAAATAATCAAATAAGGAGCTTGGGAGTTTGTAATCACTAGACACAAAAAACGATCCAGCTCTCCATAGACTATTTCAATAATCCTTTCGATAGAGATCTTCTCAATATCTTTGCGTTCCTTAAATCGTAAATAATTATTTAAAAAGTATTTAAAAGCTTCTGTGTATACCATTTTTCCTAGCCACCAGGATAAGCAAAAATTTTTATATAGTATTTAAATTTTTATATTGTATAGCATTTTTCCTGGCCACCAGGATTAGCCAGCTAGATTTGCAAATATACACAATATTTTATGATATTACGGCCAATGCTCTGCAACACACATTATTTGAATATTATTTGTTTTCATAAAGAGCTCAATTTCAATTATACCCTTAAGGTATATTAAATTATTTTCAATTTTATGGACATAACAATAGATAGGTGATGCATTACTTATTTTAAGTATTTTATTTTATTTTTGCCATAGAATATATCCTTTGTCTTATTTCTCAATTTAAATGCTTTGTAAGGGATTCTTATATCAAATTACTTTTTTACGTATCATTTTATGATGATGCTTCATAATATAAGCAGTAGTTTTATAAGCCAAAGATTTAGATAGTACAATTATAAGCTTACATATTTCATAAAATACTAAGATAGTACATATGGTACCACTTTAATATTAAAAAATATTATAATTTCTTAGATATATGGAACCTATCAGATGTCTTTATACAAAAATTGTTTTATATTTTTTGTAATACAATTAATACATATATCACAAATCATAACTGTAACTGCAGTTAACTATTATTTTTATTTTTTTGCAATTATTATGTTGTTACTAATGGCTAGTTCATTATACAACATTCTATCGAACTATTATAGTATAAATAAACCTTATATAATTAACTTTATATACTACTATAGGCTAACTATTTACTTTATAATGATGTTGAAATAAAGTAAAATAAAAATAATAAAAAAGTTAAAGCTCTATTCTATTCAAGTATTGGAAACAAATTGGTACCAATAGAAATAAATATACGAGAGAACGAAGTATCCAAACACAAAATATCTTCAAAAGTCCACATCAACTGGTAGTTGACTCACGACTAAACTTTTTATATCTTTCTCAACTACAAAGAGGAATTTGCTGAACCACGTACCACCGTCCTTTGAATCAAAGTAAAGGTATAATAAGAGATATTATTTGTATCAATATATAACAAGCCCACTGTTATTGTCACTACTTGTGAGTTACTGTTTGTTTTATGATTGTCTGTCGTAGTTAAACTGATTTCAAATTGATGGATCCCGATCGTGATTTAATATGTCTTATTAGAAATTTTGTCATCATTAGAAAACGTTTGTCTTTTTTTTTTACTCTAAGTTATTGAGCCAGTAGGAAAGCCGATGGATTACTCCGTAGTCTTTCCCTAATTGGAAAAGAGGTCGGTCGAACTTTAAATTATTTACAAATGTATTTGTTTATTTATCTATGGTTAGAAAAACATTAGCATTTATTTTTTGATTTGACATTTTTATATCGACATACCTCAAAATATAAATGCTATTACTTTACTTCCCATGCAGGTTAAATTTTATTATAAGGTTTCTGAATATATTTTAAAAAATTAAAAAAATCGATATTTTCGGAGTACAGAAAACACATTGCATGGAATTTACATTTTTAAGTGTGAACTAGCACAAACCAGAGAAATCTAATTTTATTTGCTTAAAACTACATTCACTAAATTTTATCAGCTTGTAGCTGTGTTTAATTATTTTTATTATTCCAACAAAAGAAAAACCTGAGAACTAGCAATCATTTCTTATTGTCGTTCTATTTAGAGGCGGCTATGATTACCTTAAATATTTATTTACCTTATTATTTCATTCGTATCGTATTAATAAGAGATCAAAAGAAGAAAGTTCGAGAATTGAAATAAATATTTATTTAATTTTTGTAATAAAATATAGTAAGTGAAGCCATGAAAACATTAGATGCTCAGAAAATTACAAATTAAATTGCTCTAACAGATAACTTTCAAGAAAGATAATTATTATTTTTTTTATTAAGGAGAACTTAATTTTAATCATTAAGGAGAACTTAATTTTAATCAGAATCAAAAACTATTTATCAGTTTATTATTTTTATAATATATATTTACTCCATGTTTATATATTTTTACACTTAAACTAAGTTGACGCTTGACTACATTCCACCTGATGGTGGAAATGTAGTTGTAGGTGGTAAGGCGAATCAACTTAGTAGAGGCCTATTCACTCTTGCCTTGAAGACACCCACATTGTACTTGGACGGAAAAACCGACGCAGGCAAGCTGTTCCACTCCTTCGCTGTCCGATTTAAAAAAGATGACGCATAGCGCTCGTTCGGACATGCGGCGTGTCTACTACAAAAGGATGGATGGTTGCCGTGCGTCAAAACGTCCGGTGATGGAAGAGGGATGGAATAATTACTTCATGTAATTCCTTCGTAAACTCACCAAAATGTATCCTACAGAATACTGAGTGGCTGGCAACTCTACGTCTAAGTTCGAGGCTATGAAGATTGGCTTCCACAAGCCCAGGGTCTCAAATTTGCTCCCCTCTCAATTCTGTCCAGAGCTGCAAGATGCCATTAAATGCCCACAGTACTCACACACGACCGGATCTGTGTTTTATATTATGTTAAATGTTTTTCTGGTGTGAAGTGCTGCCGGATCTACGCAAGGACGCCAATTATATTTATATTTTATAACTATAATTATATTTTATTATTTAATAAGTATTCTAGTATATAAAATTTTTATGTTCCTATTCTCTTGGTTAAGATATGTCATTTAACAGTCTAATTCGATGACAACTAATTCAGTAATTTAAATATAGAAAGTTGCAAGGATTTTTGATTCATTTACAATTTATGACAATGGAAACAATTCCTATTTTACTCCTATTAAATTTGCATGTCTCAAAGCGGAAATCTATAATATGTAAGTTTATCACAAATACTTGTGAAGAAATTGATTGCATAAGCTTTTTAATTTTAAAGAATTCTAAACACTTTTATTTTAATTTATGTACTAAACTATAAAATAATATAAATAGTGTTATAGAGTACACCTATTAAAGAGTACATAAAAAAATAGATATTACGAACAATCAAACACAACAACCATATTTTTGTACAAATTTCTCATAAGAGTGTCTACCGTGTACTGCACGAGTAAGTTAAATAAAACACTTAGGGGTAGATATGAAAACTTTCATTAATTATAATTATTATTATTTTTAATCGTACGGTACGACGGGCGTCAATTTTCACTTCGATTCGATACACTTAAAATAACTTTCAACCAATCAATAAAATTCGTTAACTAAACTAATAATACTAGTAAATTGAAGTAGCTTTATATAGGCCGTATTCGATCATGGAGATATAAAACATTATACCAAACTTTATAACTTTATAAATGATGTTTTACTATAATGTTACATTTTATATGATACATATATTTTGTCATGATATGTCACTATAATATTTAGCCTAATAAAATATTGTTATACTCGTAAGTAAGCTGTTTATTTTAATCAAATTTTATAATATTGAACGAGCGTTTTCTAATATATACCTGAAATTCGGGAAACCTCAAGCATGGCTCAGTTATCCAAGCACTGTATATTAACTATAATTTAAAAAAATATAAAAAAAATTACACTCCCATTCATTGGATGAATTTTGATGAAAGACGGAAGACTGTTTCGATATTCAATCCAACGTCCAATTATAGTAACTTACATCAAACCACTGGGAACTGACTAGTTCTCGTAACGAGGTTATGTTTGCAATATAATTCGAGGAAACTATGAGGCAGCTGTATCGACCTAAACTCTACTACATGTGTTATTATTTTATATAAGCCCGCCCGGTGGTCTGTCAAAACCACATAGACGATACAAGAAAAAACTTTTATGTATTTACGTTACTAAAACTAGCAAAAGTTCTAAGGTATTTATTGGGTTTTAAGGTTTTTTCACAAAACTCGAAAATGGAAAAGACAAACTTTATTAAATGTAAACAGAATCAATCACAAGATTTAGTTACCTAATAAAGACTTTTTTCAAAGACAGCATTGTGAGATAAATTAAGTAAAACGGGTCTAGTAGTATTTAGTGGAAAAGTAGGGTGAGACCTAAAAACTTTTAAAAAACGTTAACTTTTTGTAAGCATTTTGTTTAAGCACTAAATTAGTGAGTCAAATATTTGTTCAGGATTGCTTGCCGGGTCTCTGTTTTTACTTCGGCCACTACAATGGCAAGGGATAGCGGTGTTACCGGAGACTCGGGGGCTTCTACTTCTCGTGCTTTTCACAAGGGAATTATTTTATTTATATTTAAAATGAGTAATAACGATTGCTGCAAAGCATTCGAAACGTCGTGTTATTTTTTTATGTTTATGTGAAATATAAATACAATTCATCCTTTATAATTATAAAATTCTAATTCATACCACGTTTCAAAATTGGTCATAAAGGAGTGTTAAAAACTACTACAATATGATTATTAAGAGATTTCAATACATTTCTTTGTATTTACTAATCGAATATATATATTATTTGGTAGTTTTATATACACCGTGAAGGAACAACTGATGTGTTAATGTAGTTTTGGTAAAAATATTGTATATTATCAGTTTACTATCATGCAACTAACATAATTAACTTGGCTCTTTGTTGCTCCGAGATAATAATAACGTCTTGATAATTTCTCCCCCACTTTATCTTCTCCTGAATATATATGGAGATACGAATAACGTCGAGATGTTGAAAACAATAACATTTTTATTTATATAATGATAATAAAACATTTTTTAACTTACAAAATATATAGAAGCAATGAAGATTATTAAAGTATTTATATTATAGAAAGTATTTGTTCAAACTTAGTGAAATTGTTCAGAGGGTAGATCCATTGCACGAAGATAATTTCCCCCTGCGGGGCGAACCTTGATAGTCCTGACCACTTCATCTTCTCAACTCAGGGAAAACTTTTACTGCAGTACTTTTAATGTAGAAGATGTATATTTTTTTATATTTAAGAATATAATCGATCCAATTTTTATACGTAAACTTAAAGTATTTCATTTTTGACTCGTTTGTAGTGTGATAATATTCTTTGTCGATAAAAGGAATCGATATCGACGTTTGTCGCCAAAAGGAATCGATAATTTTATGAATTAAATTACGTGAATTGAGATTGTTATATTCTGTAAGTAAAATAGACCCGATAAAATATTTAAGTGTTAAGCGTTAAAGCTAATGGTTCTGGAGAATTGTTTTACAGAGTTCTACGTAAACGACCTTCATTCATTACGGCCTCCTGTGTCAGCACCGTAGACAACTTTTCTAATGTCTAACTCTAAACAGGTGAGTTTTTAAACTTCTATATTAGTTTACCAATTGCCACCGAAATGAGTTTTAATAGTTGCTTAATTTGTCTAGATTTTAATCCGCCGGATAAGTGATCAGTGGGATTGTCATAGTCGGGAGTATGATAAAAAAATATGATAAATTTTCGATTTTTTCGATTGAAGTTTATATAGCCAAATCAAAAAATGCGAACCTAGAGTTAAAATTCATGCGTCAACTATAAGAATCTGAAATAGTAAGTATGACTTTAGTGAGTGGCACAAAGTTCTATCCAAGCTAACTATAACTTTTGATTTCGCACAAAGCACGGAAAATGAAATATGCTTTTTAGGTACATTCAAACAAACAACAACCCCATAGGTTTGTTCACTTGCATACGAAAATATTGTTGTAATGCGATTGAATTTATGTCCGAATTTAGTCTATTGACTAATTATATTATGACCAAGATGTCAGTCCAATTTACAGTTAATAGCCATAAATTTTTAACTGGTCTTACCAAACCTCATACATTTTATAGCCTTGCGAAGCAAGCCAGCATTCGACATTAAGTACAGTCCTCTGGAACTTCTGAAGTTTAAAGACAAAGTGTGTGAAGAAGGACATATATATCAGTCTTACCAAACTTACTTACCTTCTTATCTTATCAAACTCATTTTGATGGCCAACTCAAAGGCCGTTTGTATTAATTAACTCACGTGGTGTCCAATTACGGCACTTGAAATCGGACAGCTATAAACAAAGCGTTTGTACCCAATTTTTGTTCGTTAATTTTATAAGAAATACGTGTAACAAATTGATAGTCATTTAGATACCCGATAAGAACTCGTAGAAACCATAAAAATTGAATGTTTATTTAATTTTATATAAAAAATTGATTCAAAGGTATTCAGAAAATGATGTACTTTCATATGTACCGCCTTTTTAAAATAAATATTTGACCTATGTGCATTAGTGAAATAGGAACATGAAAATATAAACCTTATTTAAAAAAAAACGAAGAAAACTGCAACAAGAACTAATTAAAATAAATTATACCATAGTCTTACACGTACTACTCTCATAATTTTCATTTACATATACAACATTTATTACAATAATAAAAAACATTACGCATTATAATAATAAAAATATTTGACAAAATATTTTTTTGATAAGTCGATATCATTTGAAGTGCTAAAACACACATGATTTTACGCTCAAAAAATACATGAATTTACACTCGAGAGTTACTTTGTTTTACGACACTGTAATATAAGTTACGATCTACAAGGAATACTTATTTTTATTATGTACGTCTACACTTAAAGGCACAGTACAGTCACATATAAATATAAACCTACATTAAATATTTAATAAATTATAAGTAAACATGATATAAACTGAAATCAAAACGTGAGTTTTAATTTTCTGCTCTTGAGAGCTGTCTAGGTTTTTATTTTTATTGAAAACATAAAAAAAAACAACAACGAAGGGAAAATGATACTAAACCATTAGTTTGTTCATCTATCAGTTGAGAAATTGCATTTGTATTTTAATAAATAATAAACAGAAAAAATTTTTACTCTTAAGAATATATCCTGATAATATATATTCTTACAAGGTGTTCGTTAACTTTTGATTACGAAAACAAAGCCCAATTCTAAATATATATCAATGCAAAAACAAAATCAAATTTGACGAGTACAAAGACAGAGACTAGTTCACTTCAACAACGAACTCATCAGTTTATTGTTTTTTTTTAAATATTATTCAGACATTAAAAAAAATACCCACTATATAAGACTAAGAAAGCACTTGAACATGCAGAACAATAGCTCTAAACTACTAACAGAATCCAAAAAAAATCTTAAGAGAAGTTGTGATTTGTAAGATACTGCCAATATTTTGCTATACAAGAAATATCCATTTCATATTTATCATAAGAATCGCAGTATCTTTTTTATATCCAACATCAATCAGGAATAATACACTGGTTTTTATTTAAATTTGCCTTCACAGATAAAAGCTCACAAAATTACACTCTTTCTTTGTAAATTATTATCTATCTAATTTCACATTCTCAGTAAAATCTAATTCAAATGCAATATTCTTAACTTACCATTCAAAACTTATTGGTATTGATAAAATTATTAGAAGAGTTTTTTTTTTATCAAATCGTGATATTTGTAATATATTAGTGTATATTATTGAATAGATATTGCCACAGATTTTTTGTGCAATATTTGTTAAATAAACTGAAAAATCTGTTTATATAGTTACGATCTGCGATCGCCAACCCGCATGACCAGCTTGGCGATTATTGGCAAATCCTCCCGATGACTGGAAGAGAAGAGCCAAAGACCGGGCTCAGTGGCGTATCTTGGGAGAGGCATATGTCCAACAGTGGACTACTGTGACCTGATGATGATGATGAACCTGAAATTACCGTTTTAAGGACCTCAAATCATGTATTATGAAATTATACAAACAAAAACAATGTGCGGCGTAAGACTTAATTAGGGAGTCTTTGTAAATACTTCTGTGTCGTTGGGCTTAACTATTTCTAATGTATAACTTTGCATTTTTGGGAACTCTTAAAGGAGGTTATAAAGGTATCAGTCTATTAAATATGAGTTTTCAAAAATTAAGCCTGAAGGCATCATTATAATATTCGTCAAGATTTATCCTTTTTGACCGACTGGTTATTGTTTACTGAAAAAACTATAACTTTTCTCTGCTACAGAATGGAATTTACTAACCCTCTAACGACTTTGCTCTAAATGAAAGTTAACCAATATTAAGTGTTTTTTATCGATAAGTTTTCTAGTACACCTTAAATATTATAGTATGATAGGCTTCTGGAAAAAAATGTTAAATGTTAAAAATATATAATTATTGTTTTATTATTTTGTACTCTAAAATTTAATAACCAATTATGACTCCTCAACGTAGTTGTAGGTTGCAATAACAAAGAGACGTCAACAACAATTATTTTCTAGATAAAAGAAAAGTTGTTTTGGAAAAGTTTAATCTCTCGTTTCCAAGGATTAATGTTCAGAATTTGTCTCTTTCATAGCGTTGGTTGTCGAGGTTGTACAAGTTAAATCTTGCTATTTTTCAAGTGACTACAGCTAAAAAATATTTATGAATTGGAATTGTTTCGCTTGCTACTTTTAATTAGGGTAATATAACTAAACTTTTAACCGTTATCATTTTTCAATATGATTGGGGCAAACGATTTTGAGTAATTACAAGTGATTATGATCAGCTATAGACATCTTAAACTCTGGTAGTTGAAAATGGGATACTACCCTTCATGGGTTATAGGATGAAGAAAGAGGTTATTGGTTAGGATATCTGATAATATAAACATCAGACTGATCGAACGAAATAAAGTTATAATAGCTATGACACAATTCTATGTGAATTCAGGAATTTTCATGTTTCGTTTGACTTTGTAAGCTCACTTGTGAAGGTTTCGTCAATATTTGATTGAGATGTATTGGTGTCAGAATGATTTAACCTCTATTTATATTTCACCACCATATTTTAATTCTTCATTAAAGTTTTGTTCTGCTCTTGTCTATTAACAATGGTGCTGAAACGTGTTTTATTTTTAACGGGAACATGCTTTCGAAAGGTTATGTGACCAAGTCCTTGAAAATATCAACTAATTCTAAAATTGCAGAAATATATTTATTACTGAAATTGATTAGTTAATTTTAGAATTAGTTAATTTAATGGTATTAATATAGTTGGTCAATTCACTAGACAAATATCCCCACAAAGACGTTTCTTGTCAATACTACCAAAACTACAGTGCAAAAGGTTTTGAATTTTGGAAAACGGATTTTCTTTATTTTAAGAAAACGCATCAACAGAGTACTGACAGTGTTTTGAAATTAAATTTGGTGTAGACACCATAATGAGATCAAGTAGAGAAGGAACACTAACAGAAAAAAAATAGTAATCAAAGCAAAAAAATATTTTTAAACATACAAGTAAGCTTGAGAAGTTTTATATAATTATGTATTAAAAATATTATTGTACAATGTAAGCGTATTTTTCTTACAAAATATTTAAGTCGGTATATTTCTAAGATATCCAAATAACAGATGGAAGTCGCACTAATAGAGACGAGACGAATCCATGGATTCACCGTGCGGGTGCCGGGCCCATCGCGTTGCGTTAATCATAAAGTGAAATTTTTTTCATATTTTAAATTATTCGTTAATCTTCTTAATCGATTTTCCTATAAAAGATGGTTATTAATTAATGTTGGCTGTTAATATTTGCAAATATGGCAATTGAAGATTCAAAGCATCATCAAACAAGAGACTATGAGGGGAAAGGGCACTCACTCACCATAGAAAACGTAGCATTAGTATTTATTTTTGTCAGATAGCGGTATATTTGTAGATTCTTTCACATATATTTCTTTCAAATAAAAGTAATACACCATTACGACCTGTAAAGAAAATGAGTGTTGGATATGATATTTAATAGGGAAAGAAAGATACGTAGATGTTTAAATGTATCATACATGGATACATGAAGACCTACTTACAAAACCAGATACAAAAGTATGTTTTCTAAGATTAAATAAACAATAGAATTATGACAATGACGTTCTAAATAAACTTACCAAAATTCAAACAAATTGGTCTAGTATTTTAGCCACATGCCATAGTTTTTTTTTTTTTTGTAAAATTAACCACATGTCATTGCTTAAATGTTATGTTACATAATCATCACTGATAATTAAATAAGAGATATTAGATAAAATTATTATATAAACTATAAAAAGTCATAATCGGACTATAGGAATAGTTTTTGTATATTAATAGAAAACTAGGCTAATAACTATAAATATTAATTAATTTAGTTAACAACGTTTTTCTATTGTTGTTTAATTCTTCTACCTGGCGTATATCTGAACTACAGAGGACATAAAATCGTGCTGCGGGGTTGTGTTTCGTCGTCGGCCATTAGTTAATTTAAATTATTTCGCTATTTAAAATGAAAGTTTATTTGTTTAATGTTTCGTTTTTTTTATTTTTATTGTGGATTTTCTCTACAATTTTCTCTCATTTATTTGCATCGTAATTGTATATATACAATAACCGGGGCTAGCATTAATATTGGTCCTGTGCTTATTCATGTTAACCTCTATTGAAGAATTTCTCTCCTTTCATAACGAATTTAGTATTTTATTTGCATAGCCACAAATGTCATTAATCCGAATGTAACAGTCCAATGTTTAGATGTAACTTTCACAGTGGATCTACTTAATAATATATTATTCCCTTGAAATAATTATAAGGCTTTTCGTGGAGAGCAATTTTGGAAATAAAGTTATAAAGTTGACAAAAAAAGGGTCGAGCGAAATAGTTTCTTACTTAGTTAGCTCGGTGTTCTGAAGTTCTCACAGATTTAGTCACAGATAGTAAAAAATATAGTATCTTATAACATTATAAATAGTTGTTCGTACAGTTAGCAATAATGTAAGCCCATATCAATTTACATTCACAGAAATACGACAAGTAGATTTAACACGGTCCTTGGACTTGCAATAGGAAAAAAAAATACGTACATTTTTCTATTTTTTTACTTGGAATGTATGTGTATACCTTCTTTATGTAATAGTTATGTATAAATTTTAAAATTTTAATAATCACTTTTTTGTAAATATGTAAAAGCCTAGACGGTTCGTTAGTATTCAAACAATAATGGTTGAATTTTTTTCAGTATTAAATTAAATCATTAAAAATAAGGCAGCAGTATATAAAAATACGATATATTGAATTTCTATAAGTTAAGAAATAAGATCTCATGAATAATTTATTTTTCTTTCGAAGCTGAATAATTGACGGTAGGGATTTGTTTATTTCTTTTCATAAAATCTTTGAATTTGGAAAGAAATTGTTATAATACATAAACATTTTTTTTATTATCACTTTCTTATGAGATTTCAAGCATTGGATTATACTAAAAATATTTTCACGTTATACGTTTTGACAATGACCTCACAATTAACTCTTTCAACATTTTTTCATATCAAACATTCTCCTTCTAAGTTATAGAATATGATTTAAATGAAATGTTTGCAAACCACTTCTTTATCACTATAATTAATTCAATCTCTAAAATAGTTAGCAATTGCTTTAATTAATGAAAACATACATTTCTTGATTACTATGAGACGAATAGCAATAAATTAAAATACTTTCGTTCACATAAAATATGTTCAAACATAATTTTTAAATTCCAGAGCCATATAAATTGTAACGTTATTTTATTTAATATATCGAAAAAATATTGATTACAGAATAAAAAAAAATACTAACTAAAGTCATTAAATGAAGATTTTATGTTTATTTTTGACTCTTGTGCAGTTAAATATAATTAAATAAAATATTGTTAGGAAAAAAGAAAAATCGAATAATCATTATCGTAAGTTATACTTTTCTCAGGAAATAAAGGGAGGTAATATTATGTTTTAGTGTTAAATAAACATAGGATGAAAAAAATATGCATTCTGATTCGAATCTGCGACGTCTAGGAAACCATCTCGTCGCGTCGCTCTACCAATTGACCTAGCGTATCCGTACTGTGTGCCCTAACGTATCCGTATCCTACCCCCTTTAATGAATTTATCACTCTATCTACAATCGTAATGTCCGTATCGACTAATGTTTAACTCTCTGTTCATTTAAAATTTAAATAAGTTATAGTGTGCTGTTAGACCATTTTAAATATTACTTAAATTTTAAATATTTATAGTTCCTGACAGTTTCAAAAGTCGTCCGTATCGAAAATTTTATACTTTTATATTTATTAAAAATTCAATAATTAATTTTGGTTGTGGTATATAAATATTATATCATATTTACAATATCATTCAGTACTGCTAAGTCAGTCAAAAACATTGTTAAGAATTCTCGAAAAAAGTCTGATAAAATATTATATCCATGCAGTCTAAATACGGATAATTATATAGAGAATGCTTAAATTAATCCTAGTTTGATGTGGTATGGCAGCTTAATAATATGAGTTATTGTAGGGTTTCTCAGATTTGAATTCTGCCTGCATAAATGCATGCCATGGCAACATCTTGACAGTTCAGTTCAAATACAATTGAAATCATTAATTATTTTATGACTAATAACGCTTTTTTTTATCTATTTTGCGTATTTAGCGTCATCATCTGTATAGGAAAGGCATAAAGGAATTTTTATTTAAAATGTAATGTTTACTTAAAAATACTTAAAATTTGTAAGTCTTATATTTCATATAATATACATCACATATTACGCAAATATTTTGAAATACAGTGTTAATGTAAATCATGGCAGACTTGACAGTGGATAGAACAAACGGTCTAAAACATGATGAGATATATTATCACAATGGCCATGGGTAAACATGGCTAAGAAATGGGAAGTTAACTGGGGAGCCCATTTTCGGGAGAAAAAGGGAATGTTTTTGAGTATCTGGCTCTTTCACTCACCCTAAGAAGCAGTTATAATAGCTACTAATAGCAACTTCATAACGATTTTCTGTGAAAGCATGGTCCTATACGGTCGAGATAATTCGTATATTGTCTCACTCAAATGACTACAGCGGGACATAAACTATAAAATTTGAAACTAATATCTTAATTAAATTAATATTATATACAGTATTGAATTAATATTAACAATAGCAGGTTTCAAAACACACTGTATAGAAATATTAAATATAATATAATTTTGTGAACAAGGTACTTAGTACATACAATGAAGTAATGTTCATTTGTTTAAGCGGGAGTGCTAAAGCGTACTTTCTCACTTCACTGCTAACGATTGAAAGTTGCATTAATTATTCATAAATCCTTTATACCTTAAAAACAACCCTATGAAAATATATCGTACCTATATTAAAAGTCCTGTATAAAATGACAATTAACCATAATAAGTTACACAAAAACTTTATATTATTTTACAGTTTTAAAGATCCGCTAATAGCCTTCTCACAGCCACTAAAAATAATTAGATCAACTATTTATAAAATAATAGAATAATCATAACAGGTATGCAATCAAGTAGTTACCGTTCAACAAAAAGTTTCCAGTAATTCAATAAAGTTCGGAAAAATATTTTCACCATTGTAAACTTTTAAGTTCAATTTGAATGATCTCATAGTCAGCTTCTAGATCACTTACTCACCTTGATTCATAAAATAATAAGTAAGCCTAACACGGCTAAGATGTTTATCGATAGTTTGAAATATCGTTTTTAATACTTCTACTACTTTTACATTTCAAGTAACTGATCAAACCCAAGATCGACTAGGTTATTGAACTTTTTGCAAGAGTATTAACTAACTTGTTTATCTACAATTGCCAGCATTTAGCACCGCTATACTTATACGTTCTAATCTTAATTTTATTCCACCTTAATTGCAAGAGATTGAATCAAATTTCAATATACTTTTACTTGCAAAACAGATGGCTTTTACAATACCTGGCCGGTCATTACTGACCTTCATTATGTTAATAGCCCGACATTATAAAGAAATTTGGGTCAATTGGATTATTTTATTTGGCAGAGTGGTATAATTTTTTTATTTCAATAACTTTTGATTATAATAAGATTTAAAGATGTTATTTATTTTATAATTCTTGCCATACGCTATGTCGATGTATAAAATAGTTAATATATAATATATAAATAGTAATGAGGTCTTTATTTCCGTTATTTTTAATATGAGACCCCAGAATAAATATAAAAAAGTAAATATAAATGACATTTGATACAATATATAGGTTTTGGTGTTTCTTACGCCAAGTTTCTTAGGCCTCCTGCAATAATTTACACTGCTTTCAATCTGCAACGACTCTAATTTAAAAGGTCCAATGGTTATTTTTGCGTCCTTTTTGACCTTTGCGACCTCGGATCTCAACTCATTACTTAATTTTCACAGTGGAACAGTTGTCCAGTTCACCTCCATTTAATATTACCAATACTTGAAAGGATGTCTAACAGCTCCGTTTTTTACTTAATATTTATATTTCTGACTTTTTTCCCAAGTTTCTCGGTGTCAGCATGCTCCTTACCTCTCTGACGTCTTGCAAATTTATCTCTGTGACATTTTGTCAAAGCTCAGATTTATTAGCCATATCTAAAGCAGTAAATTCAAGTATCGAACGCTTTCGTAATCATAATGCAAGCATTGTTTTCCTGATTTTCATAATTTATTACAACACATATACTAAGCTTATGAATTAAACTTATGTACTTACCTTATGTACTAAACCAATGTACTTATCTTATAAACTTAGCTTATGTATTTAGCTTATTATAGCGTTTTTAGGATCGACCATCCGTTTGACGACAACCCTCGTAAGAAATGCGTTTTACCACCTTTCAGATAAGTTGTGTATAATGGTATAAACTTCTATTTCCAATTTATTTTTAGATTACTAGATTCCCTTAATACAAAAATATTTCTAAGAATTGCGTACATTATTTTAAATATCCCATCTATATTGCCGTACGTTATGTTGACATATTAAAAACATTATAGTACTATTTATATATTAACTCTGCTGTAATCACGTAAATAATTATATCGGAATGTGTCCTACTAGTTTCGAACCCATTCGGGGTTTTTACTCATGAGCTCGCCGTGAGTTCGCCACGCTACGAAATTGTTCAGGCACATTCCGATATAATTCCACGTGAATACAACCGGGTATATAAATAGTTAATAGGTATGGTTCACATAAAGATTAAATATAAAAAATATTATAGTATGTCTGTCTGTATACTGTCTTAAAATGACGCAAACAGTAGTACATTTATTTTTATGGTATTAAATATGAATAGAACATGTCCGACAAAGGAAATAGCATTTTTTTATCCCATGTCAAAAACGAGCAGCCAATATTTATCAATATAAGACACGAGAACACTGACACAGTATGTAATTTAATTACTGATTTCGTTTTCAAGAACGCCTTTGCTTTCAAGAAAGTGAAACAGTGGTAGATTGTTATATAGCTACCCTTATAATTCTATGTATAAGTTTTATAGTATTTATTGGAATGTAGTCTGACTTATGTAAGTATTTATTTTAGTTTTTATAGTTTTGTATATGGTGGTATATTTTATAATGGATGGATACACAGTAATTATTTTTATAAATTTAAAAGTCAGTAATTAATAATAAATGCCGCGATCATTAGGTCGATTTTAAATACTTGTTCTTTTATATATTGTTTTTTCTGAATATATACACCGTGTCCGTGTAAATATAAATCTGTATATTAGTAATAAGCTCTTTTACTTAGTCTGCGTGAATTACTGAAGCGCTTAACAAGTTGGTAACATAAGCTTAGAATACTAGTTGTGAATATATTCGTCGAGAAAATAGTACTATGTTTTTGTAGCACGCACTTATACTTCGCAGTATTTTTTATTATTGCTTGTAGTAAGTAGTATTAGTATAATATAATAATATGAAGCCCTATTTATAATATTGTTATACTCAGTTATAGCTAAGTGTTTTTCAAATCCACAAAAGATAAGTAAGATAAGCGCCTTTAAGTAATCGAGTAAACAAAAATGTTACTATTATAATATTAAATAAATTTTAGTTTGTGATAGTAAGTGTACATACTTTTTTACATTATTTTTAATAAAATAACAACTTGGCTGGTTGGATAACGGATAGTGTATGGTGCTTATGAAATTTTAAAATATTATTAGTAAAAATCAGTTATTTATTTGTCGGCTTGAGAAGCTTAGGTCCAGATTTGAAAAAATAAGAATGTATTACATTAAACTACAATAATATTTATCTGCAATAATCTAGTGATTTCGTCTTCCTTATGTAATGTATGTAATGTAGATTCGGGTTATCGACTTATATTTCATTAATATTCAAATGGAGTTGAATTATTCATGTAACGAAAATGGATGTGTGCTAGCCATTAAAGTCATGGCGCTCAGTAATTACGAAATTTCGATGACGAAGAAAATTCCAAGCAAACGAAATTCCGCTGAATATGTCGTTCATTGTAAGGAATAGCGCTTACTTAATACGCTTACTTACTTAATAGCGCTTTGGATTAGTCAATATATTTAATTCTTACCACTTTATTAATTATTATTTTCTAAGATATAAAATAAAAATGATGGACCCGAAAATTTTGAGAAATAAAATGCAATTCCGCCTCTCATTTGATAATGTTTAGACGTGACAGGAAAAATCAGTTCAAAGCAAAACATAATCGCGCGACTTAACGCTAAATAACTTTAACGAGCGTGTCGCTTCCGTCTGTTTATCTTTCCTTGCCAAATTTACTGTACATTTAAAAATAAACCCTAAACTTAGGTGATAAGGTAAATAATTGTACGTGAAAAACATTGTTACGTTCGTTGCGCTTAAAAAACCGCGTTCATTTGTCAGAGGCGGATGCAGTAGTATCTGCTTTCGGGCCATGAATGTAGGGTTTGTTAATCAAAAGTTTGAACATATATTGTCTCACAAGAAGTGAAATTTAGCTAGATGACATATATGATTACTTCATTTTAGGGTTTTATTTAAATTTTATGTTCATATTTCTATTTTGTTAAGTGAATGCGTTGTTAAATAATTGCTTAAATATATAATTAATTATAAGAGAGCAACATTTTAACGAGTAAAAGTAAATGTACCCTTGTTATTCAAGTTATTGATTACGATTTTATTGTAAATAACCGTATATTTAATGGCCACATTTGAAAAGCAGGTGATTGAAAGCCCTTCTTTTACGTAGTTCCAGGAAAAATTAGGTGGTTTTTGCGATCGAGGTGTATATGTCGTGATATATTACGTACAAATGGCTAATCATATTAGTCACATGTCAAGATATCGCATGAGGGTCATTAGCCTCTTGTCATTTCTGTCCTTTTACGTGATTTGATGGACCTTTTTGTCAGTTAATAGGATATGGCGGGTATTATGACGTGATACGTTCAAACTAACCAACCGTATATCACTGTTTATTAATGCTGATACTTTTGGGTATCCATAAAGTATACAGTATTTTTTATTAAAATTAAAGTAGATTAGTGCAAAATTATTATCACTTTATTAGTATTTTATCAACTGATATATGGCATTTAATGCATTTTCAACATATCATTTTGCGATATATGACATTTTTAATTTTATTTTGTTATAAAATTACTAAAAGTTTAAATGTTTTTCAAAATTTTTTTTTTAATTAATAAATATTACTTCAACAAAAATGTAAACACTCATAAAATATAGGTTAGTTGACCAAATATATTTCAATTAACCCAATTGCCTGCACAACGTCGAGCTATTACGAAAATTAAGGCCACGAATTACGGTGGTCCCATGTATTTTGTAAAGTCATTTTGCAAGAAAGTATATTAAACTTAAAAAAAATGTTATTGAGGAGACTTGAATCTATTACCCTTAAGTCTTATATAATATATATTTATTAATTTATACAAAATATATAAAAAAATTACAGTTCAAATATAAACTGTGCTTTTTTTTTTAAATATTACTTTCTAGTAAAAGAACAATTTAACAGGCAAGGCCAAATACCAACTATTTTTTAAATTAATGTTACTACCTACCTAAGTAGTTTTAATTAATTAATTTTAACTATTTACCACATCAAATTTTGGCTTAGTGTTGGAATTTCAGTGTTGGAGGAAGAGTTTTGACTTAACTATATGATATTGTTTGACTATATCACTAATCATTTTAATTAAATAGAATAATAAAATGTTGGTTAAAATCATATGACAAGTAAAATAATTGTATCCATAATAAAAATTATAAAGTAAATTCACAGCAACTGGTGTCAACAGATGACGAAATAGGGCTGAGTATTTTTCCAAAAATAAGAACTTCCATGTCTGTATGAATGTCATTTTAATTATAAATATTGAGCTCAAGAGCAAAGGATTTAAAAAACCTGCTTGGGCTTATAATTTTACTTAAAATGATTCGTTATATATATAAATTTTCAGTTTTTATTACTTCATTAATGACAAGAAAATTTAAAATCAAAAGCAATAATATGATTCCAGCGAGTGTCAAGTGCGATCTTATTTCATAAAGAATTCTTATAAAAGGCAGACAGCATGTTATATTCGACTCACGGATGCGAGAGCCGGTGCCTCAGCCTCAGTTATTACGCTTCTATATTGGTACAAGGCATCATAAATATGAAGGATTTGCGATCGCGAGAAATTTAAATACAATTTTGTCTCATATCCTATTTGCAACTTTTCATAAAATTTAAAACAAAAAAACATCTAAAAATGTAAAAAAAGAATGACTAAGCTTGAAAGTAAATATTTTGCTTGCCATACCTTTAAATGATATTTGCGAAATATCTGTTATAAGTATTTAATTTTAAAATATTTAAATACAATTAAAATTTCTATCTATAATATTCTACCATCCATTATCGTTTTTTACATTTGACTCGTTCAACTTATAATTTAAACTACAGCTATAAAAACTCCTTTACGGACTTTTTAATTCTGAAATGCTTTTTAAACCATACATTATAAATCACTGGTACATATTTTAAGTTTTCAAATGTCTAATTAGCGAAAAAGAATCCTAAGGGCTTGAGATCTAGTCATCCAAATGCTACAGAAGTATGAAAAGATTGCTCCGAAAGTCTTTCTTACTTTCTTACGTACAAAGTAACATGTACTCAGATCATTAGGCTGGTAATTTTGGATATAATAATAAATGTTGATGAATGAAAAGCAAAAAAACAATGATATCTACAAGGTATTACTAATATTTGCGAAAACGGTTGAAATAAATAATTAAAATTTACATACAAATGAAATATACAGATCCACCCAATGTCAATCCTAATATACTTAAGTGCTTTATTACTAATCTTATACCCAATGCTCCGAATAGCTAGCTTTTAGTCTAGTACAAAAGTATTAACTTAAATTTAAAAGTTGGTAAAACTCATTTTCAATAACAAAGATTTAAATTGATTGTAAATGTTTTTAATTATTGTCTTTTTTTGTAGTATAGATAAAAAACAAATTTTTAAATTAGGCAACGCAGTTATTTTTTTATCATTGCTTACATTATCATTATTATTATTGGCTTCTCATTTAATTCTGTATTTTGTATTTATTTCGTCTTATCTTTTTCAGTACTTATACGTTTCAATTTATCATTTCTATTCTTGAAAAAGGTTTAATAAATGGACGGTTACAAGAACACTATTTATCTTTTATATTGAGTCGTTCATCTCGTTTACGATCGCCCTTATATTATTTTATCGACCCTAAGGATAACCTTACCAAAAGCTGCATTAAGTAGTCAGTCCTATACAGTATTTTGATGATTTACTTTTTTATCACTTAAATTCATAAATTATCAATTATAAATTATTTAATATGAATTTCAATGTTTTTTACATAATTTACTATTCTTAATAAATAATTAAAATAATTTATTGCATGACTATTGTAACAACAATGAACTGGAGGAAATGAAATCACAATTTAATTAATGAGAGCAATTATTTCACAAATACAAATAAATTTCATTACTTAATTAAAATTCTATGAGATTCAATAAAGCCATTGAGTATACTGTTTAAAAAGTTATTATTTAAATGGTTTAGCGTTCAAAAAAACTTAATCTTTTGTTCATTACATCAATATTCGGGAATTGTTGTTTTAATTTTTGTATGTGCACGGATAAAATTTAGAAACAAGTAAAACTAGATTATTTTCAAGTGGAGAGGTTATTGTTTGGAAAATAGCTTTTTAAAGTTTGTGTACAATAATTTAAAAAAAATTCATGACAAGACAATATCTCGCCGCCGTCCCGTTATATAAAGAATGCTAAATTGGTAGTGAAAGCTAACGTTGTAAAATCAAAGTGGTAGTAGCTCCACTTGTAGAGCGACCGAGTTACCAATAGCAGCACCCTGTTTGTATCAATTTTTATTTTATTTAATACTAGCTGTTGCCCACGACTCCGTCCGCAAGAAGTTAAGGCAGAACACAAGGCTCGTAAGAAACTCCATTGCTCGAGCTTTTTTTAGTTAACATTGTTTTATACGAAAAGCCCTATTCATATTTTAAGGGAATAATATAATATAGCTTAGATTCAACATAAAAGTTATATCTAAATATTGGTTAAGACATTTTTAGATTCGGATAACTTACTTTGAAAATTACAATACAATAAAATGACTTATAAAGTATAAACTTACAAACTTTATCTTTTTATAATATTAGTATAATATAGGAGATTTTTGATAGTTAAAGTTTATATTATGAGATTTTCACTTCTTTCTTTTCTTTTATAAATTCGTAATGAATAAGTTATTTTTTTACTTTACACTTCTCAATGCTAAGTATATATATACTATATAGTCTCATGTCAAATAGTCGCTAAATACTTGTAGATTGTCACCTGGCGCAATAGAATAAAAAATATTATACATATTAAATTTCACAGTGTTGTGATTCCTATAATACAAATTTAACTTATAATTAAGCCTCAACAACACGTGTTCGGTTAGCCTTTTAAGTTTTAGCTTATATGAAACGTTTGTACTTTAAGAAAACGCCGTACTTACCTAATCCAGTTTTAAATACTTACCTATTCCAGTCAACAAATACGCTTGTAACTATCGCTATTTATTAGAATACCTAGTATGAAACTAATAGATAATTGTGACTGTCGGATAATAAATAAATAATTCTCAATAAAATATATTAATAAACGTGGTCGAACCATTTAAACAGTATCCTTTGTCCGTCTCCTGGTTTTGAGCTACCTCCCTACTAATTTTCAGATAAATCGATTCAGCCATTTTTGAGTTAAAAGTAATTGAATTAACACGACTTTCTTATATATACTTATACATATATTAGTTGATCTTACTAAATGGTTTTATTTATAAGTGAACAAATCAAAATGGAATTTTATATAGAATTCTCGGCCAGCGCTCTCCCGCTTCACCGCTCCACACAACCCGCACATTGATGCACGCCGTGCGCTTATGATATTTGACCATTACCATTTTAAAAACTATAATAACTCCTTACATATTGGTTGAAATCAAATATAGTCAAGGGCGACTTTGTTGAAATGTTATTCATATGGATAAGGATTAATATCATGCTTATTACGACGACTTCGCAAATAATGTATTATTTTAGAACTATTTTGCCATAAAAATGGTTATAACTCACTATAACCATTTTTAAACATAAAAGCTGGATATATACTATCGCGGACTTTCTTTAAGGACTTTTAGAGGGGGTCAAGTTTGTAGTACATGATTTTTGCGTAACTTTCACCGTTTACTCAGCGCACGTAAGGAAAGTTTTGAATTTTGCCGTTTTCGCAACATTTTTTATTGCTGCTCCTCCTTTATTTTTTTTAGCGTAATGTTATATATCCTATATCACTCCTTGATAAATGGAATATCTTACAATGAAAGAATTTTTCAAATCGGTCCTGAGATTCAAATAAACAAACTCTTCTGCTTTATATATTAGTATAGATATATTTTAATATCAAATTCAACATTTATCATCAGAAATAAGTAAATATTAGTACGAAACGATTTCAAACTCGATTTTCCTTGATGTATTTTCAAATTACCCAAAATCCATTTTCAGTCTGCAAATATAACTCAAATAGATAATGAAACAGTTCTTTACTTGATTTCAAATTCATTATCTGATGATATTGACTTTAAGTTAAATTCAGTAATGTAGTAAATTGTTTATCCTAATTAATTATAGCGGTTCTAACTTGTACTTATATATTGGATATGCTCGTGAACGGGTGCTGCTCGCCGTGACTGGTCGTGTTGCTGGCAACGGTTCTTGTGTTTTCATTTCTTTATTTCTTAAATTATTAGGCCTTCTACGCGAATTGATTGCGATGGTTCTAGTTGTTCGCAAATTGCTCATTTTCCTTATATTGACATTTGTGAAACTGATCACAATAAAAAAACACCCGGCTGAGTTTGTTGTGTGGTTCTTCTCAGACCAGGGCGCGTTTGGAACCCTCGTAATTTTAACTTTACGTTCAGAGGTGTTCTTGCAGAAGTGCTTATTTCGAGTATGTAAGTAAGTAAGTATGGTATCAAAATAGGCCCTCCTGACACCTCTATTTGACGTACACAAGTGATCACTGAGAATGATTCAAAGTGGAAAAGATTTAAATAAATAAATAGATACTGAATCAGAATAGCATAATACATAATAATGAATAGCATAATACAATTGTAAAATATTAATATTGTAATATATTCATTTTAATCATCGGATTAGAAAGTTTGTGATTGAAAAGATATTATAATGCGTCCGTTCTTTGAATACTCTTTAAAGTTTTTTTATTATGAAAGACGCAAAGGAATTTATAAAACTTACTAATTGTTTTTATTTTTCGGTTGGTTTATTCAGTAAATATTTTAATCGTTTCAAATATTGAATATTTTAAAAATTGACCTTTTTTAGGGCTTCTTAAAAGGCAGCTGGTCTTTTCATTTCAATTATATGAAAAGTTTTATTTGCATGACACAAAATACTTGGCATGTCCAAAACTACCTGAGGCAAAAAAAAAAATATCCACATAAGTTTGTTACCTGAAAATATTTTATAGTGTAAAGAATGTGTTATCTTTTCTAGATTTATTTCACTGTACAACGATTATAGTATACAATACATTTAAAGCGACTCGGTATTTTTAGGTATTACAAGCTGTTGGATCAGAGACGCCCTTATACTAAAACTCAAAATCGTGGTAACACGTGACATCTAATCAATTCTGACTGATTTCTCAGACTCTTTTAATATTTTAATATTATGCACATTAATGGTTGAAGTATCCTGGACCATTATTCCTGTATACTTGCGATATTTTTTCTCAGTATTCCTATTATTCTAAGCTCTCTTCTTAGCACGCTCAGTCGCAAAATAAGTAGTTTAAAAAAACAAACAACGAGAATCTTAAGCGATTCTCCAATTAAATGAGTGATCCACTAAGTTTAGAAGAGCGATCAATAAATCTGATTGGGATAACAGGTAGAAGATTATACTATAATTAATAACTTTTATATTTTGAAACAGCTTATTACTTAGTTAAAAATAAAAGTAAAGAATAGTTTTCTTTCATTGTGTAGATTCTATTTGTGGAAATGTAAGAAAATACTAACTTAATATTAAGTAAATATACTCTGCTTCGTTGAATGCAAAATAACTTGAAATAATAAGAAAAACGAAAATATTTTTTAAATAATTTATCTGAGATAATGATGAAGGTTAACAAAAGTAAAGTTGTTAAATTTTATAAAATAAAGTAAAAGTAAAACATCATTTTTCCAAACAGTCTCGGAAACAATTGGAGGCTGTTTTATAATACAGAAAAGTATTAAGCGTATCTGTATTGTACAACGTTCGCACAAAAGAAGCAAGAGTTCAATTGGATTCTCTTGCAAATGGAACACCTGTTATATATTTATACTTTCAAGGAAGACCTCTTAGACATTTATTCATTAGGTGCGTAATGCTAGAATATTTTTATAATTTATAGGAGAACTGGCCTTTTGGAGAGCTCCTTTCAATATTAATGATTTTGTAAATGGAATTAATGCTGACTTTACAATTAACATTCTAAATCTTTTAAGGAATATAATGTAAGGATTGTTGATATACTTAACGCTATCGTATATTTAGTTGTTGTCGTTTGTTAATGGATGAATAATCATGGTGATGAAAGGTGGAAGTTACAAGACAATCTTTTTAAAAAGTTATCCATTCAAATTGCGTTTTGTTGTCATGACCAAACGTACGTTTAGAAGTGGAACTATCGTCGTTGAATAGAAGTAGTTCTTAAAAAAGAATAGGTTCCTTATGCATCGTAATATATACAGTGTCATAAAACGAAGTAGCTCTTAGAATAAATACTGTTTTTATTTATTTTAAAGCTGATTTATAAGTTAAGTAATATACAAACAAAACTAATATATGGTTGAAGATTTATTTGATTGTGGTATCTACAAACAGTCAATAAATCAATAAATATTGTAAACTTTTTAGTAACTTCTCTAAAATGAATCTCATTTTATGAAACCGTCGTAAGTAAATAAACCAATTACTTACTAAATTCGTTAATCTTTTCTGTTTTACATTTAACAACATGCCTTATAGTCACGCTATATTTTATATATATATGAAATTTACATTTGCTACTTTTTTAAAGATTTATCTTTCATTTTATATTTATAAATGTTTAACGTGGCTATACATGTTTATGAATATTTTCATCCTGCAAAAATCGTAAAATATTCAAAGGTTCCTTATTCTTAATTTTAGCGAGATCTAGGCATTCGGTATTTGCACGTAGTGTTATTATTCTTTGAAATATGTTAAATGCCTCATGTACAGTTTGCCTACTGCTTTTCTTTGTTCTCGGAGACTTTACTCATAATTTTGTCAAGATCAGTATTAATATTCTACGTACATTATGAGTAAAGGTCATGGGGTACGTACATACGTTGTATTGTAATTTTTACATGACTTATTTCTTCGTCGTTACAGTATTTTGTAAACTTGTATATTTTAAAATCCGTACTTTCCACCTTAAAGTCGTTTAGTAATAATCGTCCACCTTAAAGTCGTTTAGTAATAATCGTCAGTTTAGTAATAATATATATTTTGTAAATAGTTACGTACACCTGCTGAAGGATGATTACTGATTATCAAAAATTCCTTCAATGTGAACCAAAGCATATTTTGTCATCGCAACGGAATGTAAAATTACAGTTTACTAATAATACCTTCCTATACTTTTCTTCATTATATATTAAGAAATAGGTACTCGTAGCTATGTCACTATCATATATTTGAACAATTACAGAAAATAGTTTGACCATACAACTATTTGTATTAAACATAGATCGATAAAAGTGAGAAAAATTTTGGAAGTAATTTATCATAATATTAGTTCAAGCCAAGTAATAGAACAGTAGACATATCCGCTAAACATATTAATATATTTTAGAAATCAATAATACTTGTTTAAATAAATAGGTAATGTAATCAGTTAAATAATGACCGGTACTTTTTTTATAGGCTGCAAGTCCTAAATAATATTTTGAAAAACGCATTCATATCTCAAGGTAAAATCTTTAACTTCATGCTAAATACATATTTTCTAGGTTTTGTATTTATATCCCGAGATAAAATATTTTGTTTAACTGAGGTGAAAATAATAAAATACATTGAATATTCACATAAGAATGCCAAATTTGAAACTCAAATGTAATATCATGATTTTTTATATGATTGGTGTAATTTTATATATCATGATTTTTTATATATTGTACGGAAAAATATGTATACAGATAAAGTATAATAAGAAAAAATAATTAGTGTACTAGCCAGAGAAATAACAAGAATCTTGAAAATATTTTAAAATGCGGTTGAATTTTTTGACAACTTGCTCTGAACGTTGGCAATCTAAATTAATTGCCTGCCTTAAACGTTGCCTACTTTGTAAATATTTTATTGAACCCCTACTTTGAAGAAATATTTTATAAAATATAATTTGAACTGAACATTTCTAGTTTATTGAAGTGGTAGTGTTATATAAAAAATATAAAATACTTTTTAAAATTATAATACCTACCACTTATGACTATTAATAATATATATTAAAAAAACATAACAATATAACATAAAATAAAATAAGATTTACAATTGATAAGAAAATATTAACATTATATTACATAAATTATATTGGTCTTCGCTTGTTACGTTATATCGTGAAGTATTATTAAGACAATATGTTTGCTTCTAGTGTAAGCAGAAATGAAAATTATAATATATAATTAATTTTAACAAATAAGATAAAATAAGTTTAAGATGGGATTATTCGCTATAAAGCTTACACAGTATATATGTTGGGCCCAAAGACCGAAAACGTTCAGTGGACGGAAAAAACGGCTACATCGCGTTTTGCAACGTGTTCGTAATTTTCGAACGGCCAGAAGGCGTCAGAACACGATCTTAATGTTTGAGCCGTATTATGGGGATACTCTCTACCTGCGTATAATAAAATTCATTTAATACTCATATAACAAATGAATTTTGACTATTTTTGACCTTCATATTTCGTGTCCTCTACCCAAAGGTTGCCTGGAAGAGATTGCTCTTTAGCAATAAGGCCGCCTTTTGTACTAATTCATCTTTTATGTGTTATTGTTTTTTATATATTCCATTTGTTTGTGGTACAATAAAGCATATCGTATCGTATCGTATTTTTCTACCTATATAACTTCTTGTGGAGTACGGAATAAACCATTTTTTTTTATTATAATTATTATTATTTTCCACAATTCATTATTATATTCAACAATCAATTAATTTATCAACGCGTTGCGAATGTTAAAAAGCAGCCAAAACGCGTTCTGCGCTTTTGAAGGCAGCCAGAACGCGATGTGGCCGTTTTTTCCGTCCACTGAACGTTTTTGGTCTTTGGGCCTAACATTTATAAAAACAAAAGGTCTGCAAAACTTATTAATGACATACATTATTAATGACATGATAATCCATTTTAAGCTACGTTTAATTGCCAAAGGAACTATCATTTAATATAATTGGATAAAAATGCTTATGTTAAATAATGTAAAGAAGAGGCAAAGTTTCGTTACGAAATATTATAAAATGTAACTTAGTTTCATTAAAATTTATTAACAAGACATGTACATTAGAGTCTGAATTCACTAATTGGGTCATAAATGTCAAACGGAGGTTTTTAATGCGCAGATCATTATTTATTATGCACGAAAGTATTTATTTTTATTCTTCATTCTTGGTTAGTTATATATTAAGTATTTATTTCAAATATTTATTTATCAAAATGTTAATTGATTACGAAGGTCAATATAAATCTAAAAGTAATCTTTTTGAATAAAAAATATTTTTATGGATTAATATAAAGTGATAACTGTGATCTTTTTATTTATAATGTTATAATTTAATTAGTTATTATAATATTTTAAGAATACGTCTATAACATGTGATGTAAGATGAACTATCATTTAACGAAGTAACAATATAGTTAGTATATATAAAATATTTTTATGTGTGTTCTTTTTCATGTTATTGAATTCTGTAAATATCTGAAGTAAAATTCAAAAGCGATATTTGGTTTAACTGATAATAGTTTTATCAATTAAAACATAATCCATAGAAAAATCTTTATTTTATATTAATTATTTTTCATTTTGATTAAATTTCACTTATTTAACTGGCGTCTGATATTCATATGGGTGTAGAATCAACATGGTTAAGGCATCCTCTCTGTCCTGTACATATTAACTTTTACTTAACTAAATAACTTGTCAAACGACTACTAACAGGAAATAATAAAAAAAATACTCTTTTTAAATTTATAATTCAAGTAGTAAGTATACATTTAAGAAGGGTAACATTTAATATTTTAATTATATTCCAAGCTCGTTTACAATTGTTATTTGTTAAATTTTAATTAAGTTTTTGATAATGGTTTGTTGATAAAATTCGAGGACATTTTAAATGGGTTTTATTAATCAATATTAAAATTAATAATTTCTTTAGGATAGCCTGAATTAAATATAGATTAACTTTTTTATACATAGGTAAATAAAGTACATTTTAATTGATAAGTCAGTATACTTTAAATAAAAAAAAATGTCTATGTTACAAATATATATTTAACATTAATCTTTTTATATTTAAACTTTTGTGAACCTAGACTTTTATATTTATATGAACCCGGCTGTGTTCACGCAGAAATTAAATCTTATTCATGAGCTCTAAACATGGCGGACTCGCGGCGTCAACTCTTCAGTCTACTAGATGGGCACATTCCGATTTAATTATTGATCTCAAATATATCAGCGACCAAGTAACTATACGAGTATATATAAGATAATTAGCAAGAACGATACAGATCCACTTCGTTACTTAATGTTTTAGTAGTGGTTTGGACTGTTTAAGTAATTTAACAATAAGTTGTATATATATAGTATAGTTTACCACCTACTGAAATATCTAAGCTATGCGTAATTACTAAAAAAAAATGAAAAGTAAGCTGGTACTCATTTACAGATCTAAATCAATGCAGCAAAATGACCAATCTTAACTATTCTTTATGTGGTTACTAGTGTTTAATAAACCTAATAAATAAAAAACTCAAAAACACTTCATAGTAAAAAATAACGAATAAGAGAAACATCTCATTAATGTAGTCATCTTGTTAACAAACAACAGCTGGTAAAATGGATTGTTTTTTATAAAACCATGAAAAATATAAGAACGGAAGTAGTTTGATAGCGCAGTGAATAAAATAATAACTGAATTACAATGAATCTTACACTTATGTAAACATAGCCGACTATCATACAAACATAATAATTTAACATTAAACTAATTTATATCACATTTTTTACTTCGAACAGGATAGTATGGTATTAAAGTAATAGTAAATCCCTAGCAGTTGAATTTCCTATCGTTTAACCAACCTTCTAACAACTTTGAAAGTCTTAAGTTGTCAGTTGTCAAGTTTACAACCTAATTCTTACATTAAATCGCTATTAATTAATAAACAAGTTTTATTAACTTTCGTACTTATAGACATAATAAAATCTTAAGCAATCTGATTATTACTAAATGATTTTTTTTGCATCTAGCATCTTATCAATAGTAGAATAAAATATATTTAAAAATAGTCAAATATAAACAAATTTAAAGCACCTACAATTTACATTTAAAATGAAGACTTCCACTAGATGATCAATCCAGTGGACTAAACTACATAGAATGCTATTTATTTACTTTTATTTATGTAATAATAAAAATATAAATCAGAATACTTATTGAAAGTCAATTTTACATATTTTTTTTTTTAAAACTTCCGCCAGCTTTAAAAAAAATATTAGCACAGATCTACAATGAGGTGACGCCAGAAACTAACCAGAATTAAAATATCTTATTTGTTTAAGGCCCTATGGCGAATTAAAGCTTAAAGTACATAAATAAACTTTTAATAAATAACAGTGATCAATTGTGTCTTTATTGCGATTATTGTTTCAAAAACGTCAATATTTAGTTAGCAATTAATGAATAACGCGGGTAAGATCGATAGGAAAATCTAATTATTACAGTCAATTAATTTGTAGAACACCGTAGCCAGCAAAACGACGACCGCACCGCAAACAACACCAGTTTACAGGTACTACTTAAGGGACAGCTATCACCCCCTTCGCGTAGGAAGTAGTTTCTAAAGGAGCGGTGTGATGCTTTAGTGTCACAAGTGTCACAAATAACTTTAAACTAATAATGCAGGTTAGTATAAATTAATCGTTAAAATGCAATTCTTCCCCAGCCATATCGTTACCAACATAATCTACACTATAATTTGAAGTAGCCTGGCAGCTTTCACTTCATAATCATGGTGGATCATCCAAAGTGTAAACAATACCTACAAAAAAGTTACTCACGTCGAGTACGGTTAATATATATATATATATATATGAGAAACAATCACTTTTACTAATAACACATTTTTTTTTATCACAACACATCACTTTTATTAATAAAATTATCAGTATTATTATGTACTTATTTAAGATTTTCAAAAATACACTTATTATTATTAAGGAAGGACGACCAAGGAAACACAGACCGCCTACAATCTCGTGGCGTTAGAGCTCAATGCCAATACTCAAAACTCAAAGCCTAATACATTGTGTTCCTATCAAAATCTATTCAACTCTGCTTTCCTTAAATATTCATAAATAATGCGCCAAGGATGGAATTTCGCTAATAATAAATAACCTTCAAATTAAAATTTGCGTCATTCTTAACTTTAGTGCTAACGTAGTCCCAAACTGAAAAACTTTCGTCTGGGCTATTTCCGTCTTTCAATTACTGTAAGAATAAATTAAAAATAACGTATGTAATGGTACCAAAAACAAGACTAAAATAACTAAACAGGCTGTAATGTTACAAATTAATAGTAGCAATCGCTTGGAAGTTATAAGTAATTCGCAATTATTCGTAATAATAAATTGGCACCGTGGTAAAGAATACCAGATAGATTTGTGACAGGCATTACAATTTAGATTTCTTGATTTCTTTATTTCTTATATTGCTTGATTTTTATTGTTTGATTGACTGGTTTTGCACTATTTAAGCTTTTACTTTAGAAAAGTTTATATTAAAACAATTACCAAGTACCACTTTATTAATCATAATTGAATAATTAAAAGAAAATTGATGACATTCAAAGTATGGCAGATATCAATAGTCATCAAACTATACATACACGTAATAACATAAACACTTAAATATTATTATTTTAGGCCTCTATAATAAGCATTCACGTGTTACAGCTTTTTAAATAAAACACCCAAAATCGCCGTGGATTGAGAAAATGTGCAATCAGCAACGCGTAAAAGGTAAAAGATGCAAAACGGCAATTCATCTACAGCAAAATATTAAACTCTTCTTTTGCCGTCACATGGAAGTTTTTTTTGAACATTCAGTTTGACTCAATCAACAATTTCGTAGCCTCTCTTCTTTTTACCCTAATTAATTAAATCATTCTTTTTCTTCAAGTATAATTTTTGAGAGTAATGTTAAATCTCAAACAATTTAACGCTCCAAATATTTCTACTCATCAGCAAACATAAGTCAAAGTACTATAAAATTGTTGTACGTCTTTTATTTTTATTATTTGGGTCATTAATTTTATGAATAATTTTATGTTTAACATTTTAGCTTACAAAGTTGCAATAACGTGTTTTGTTTGACGATTATCATTGTAATGCTTAATATTTTTTTTGTTTTACCTTCTAGAATAATCTCTCAAACTACAAAAAAACAAGCAGACGGGCCACCTGGTGAAAACTGTTTACTGTCTAACGAAAATATGCGTTGCTATCTGTGCTGGGTTGCTGTGAAGTTTAGATTATGACGGACTGGATATCTGGCACTGTTTAGAAAAACATAAATAATTAATAGGTATACTTATCTGCTACTGTTCTGATCTAGCCACCTAATACAAGCTGTAATTCTGAGCTATCTACCTTGCTATAAAGCAAATCTACATAGTAAACAGGTTTATTAAGGACGCTTATAGTTTTGCCGAAAATCATCAACTTTTCGTTACATATTAATCAAACTTTACGTAATAAAACCTATACTAACAGCAGATACAATGTTTCTTTACTTTTTAATTCCTTAGAAAACCTTAAATTCAAATATTATATTTTTTAATACGAGTATAAGTAAAACGATTTTCCATCATTTCGCCACACATATTTCACGCTTTCAGGCGTATTTTCGGTACATTTTTCTTGTATAGATTCCCATATACTTGAAAATAAAAAATACTTTGTGAAGAAGGACATACTCAACTACATTCATATCAAAAAAATATTATGAATACTTAAAGAAAAATTAAAAAAAAAAATGATATATTTTTTCACGTCTTTGAGGTTGACACATGAATCTTTATATACACTAATAAGGTTTTTTTTACTTGCGTTGATGGATAGATGCTATTAGATATCCTAGACAAAAAGAGCTAGGTGCTCTGACTTTAGAGGCTTCTTTTGTATGTTTTGATAAAATCTTACCGTCGGAATTGACGATTTGACCTTAAGGTATACTGGTGGATGGATGCTATTAGATTTCTTAGACAAATCAAACCACATCGAATTAAGGCTTATTTCGTTAGTTTTAATAAGATCTTACCGTCAGACTTGACAGAATGTCCTTGAGGTATACTGATGGATGGATGCTATTGAATCTCCTAGAAGGATTTGACCAGGTACACCGAGCTAAGATTTGTATTTTTTTAAAGAAAAATATTTTCGTTTTGTAAAAGAATACGTAAACGAAAAACGTTTTCGTGTCCTTCAAGAATACGTAAACAAAAAACGTTTCCGCTTCGTACAACGGCTAACCTAGCGTTTTACGTCTAGTAGATTTAGTAGCATCTACCAATATTTGGACATTCAGGTCACAAACAATACTAATATAATATAATAAAACATATAATATTTAACATAAAAAAATAAAATAATTTAAATTATTCAAAGTATAATATTTGAAAAACCAATAAATTCAAACTGTCAAAATTGTTTCATGTAGCCATTATTTCGTGACTATACATACGTATGTATGCTTAGTCAAGCTTTGTCGATGTAGTTATGTGATAGACTCCTATCTGTTTCGTAAACGCGTGCTTAAGAAACAAGCTGCTTACAAGTTAGTATCTAGCCATTGAACAGCATTTCTGCAACTGAAGTTAATGTTTCCTTAGAGCTAACTCCGTTGATTGTGCGTTAAATAATATATTTATTTAAATAAATGTCCATTATAATAAAGATTCTGACTAAACTAATAGTATGTAATTAATTTAAACAAAATATTTCCACACTATATTAACGAAATAAATAACGAAAAAAATATATAACATTAAAGATTGAGTGACTCATCAAACAATAATGACACAATTAAATAAATACTCAAAAGAACATTAATATTTTAGCACAAAACGAAAGAGCTAAAGAAAAATTGACACAGATTTTCATTTTATTATGAAAGAATATTAATATTTTATAAATATAAATTAAATCTAGATCCTTCAAGCTTCAAAATACTAGATAGTTTCAGTTCGTATATTTATTTAACAACAATGATATTTGACTTTCGAACGTAGCTATCCATTAGTGTAGTTTTAATTTCAATATCCTTTATGTTTTTGATTCATATATTTTTGAGTATTTTGATGTTAACTTTATAAATATTCTAAAAATATTTTTTTCATTTATCAACTTGATTGTATTTTGTGCAAAGTATAATTTTATGTATTTATCAAACAATAAATAAAGAAATGGTTATAAAAAATGTCAGTTATTTTTACCCCTTGATTCAGGCTCTATTGTTTTTAGTAGAAATTTTATACTCGAATAAACGAATGTCTTAATACTTTGTTCGTCAATCTTTTTAATATAGCTATGTATTCAAATATTTTGGAATAAAGAAAACATATATAAAATTACCATCTTACACAAAAAATAAAACGTTTCGGTGAAAAACCAAGGTAGCCATCATCAAACACCTGAACTTGCGTGGGTGTCTCCATTACCTTAGCATTTTCTTAAAGTAGTCACGCTCTATTTTCATAACCACATCACGTTTCACATTGTTTAAGTGAAATGGGTCTTCAAGTGATTGATTTGCATATATTTCCAAGTCAAAAGTATACTGGTAATGATGATCAAAGAGAGAAAAACTTCCTCCAGAAGCTAACAGCTACTTGGAGTACAAGTTTTTTCTAAAAGTTCACAAGAAACAAATCCAACAACTCTATTGTTGGAGCTAACTTCGCAATATTGACACGTACTTGGAACGAAAAAACTTGAGGTCTTCAATATCATCGACAGTCAAAGAACTCATTCTTATCTTTCAATTTAAATTTACTAATCACCAAATAAATAGTGACTATCCCTGTGTGATTTGTATGATTAAATATTTGGCTTACAGTTAATCGACTTGTTGATAGTACTCGAGTCGACCTGTCATTAAATAAATACGTATAAATATTCTCATTTCTGCGCCCATTAGTTTCGCATCTTTTTCTCTTGAATATTTATTTTTAATGTAACTCATATTTTTATTTGTATATTCTGTGAGAAGATATTATGAACGATAAAAAGTGAAAAGAGAATAGGAGTAAAAAAACAATATTATGTTGCATAGTTTTTACAATATTCAATGGGTTCGTTTATGACCACAGTGTGTTATTTATACCGGTATACAGTCATTTTCCTCAAAGTTTTCAACCAGCCACGCTTTTTCTTTGAACTACCTTTATTATAATGGAGTTTTAATAAAAAGTATATATTAAAATTATAATTACCTCAGCGCATAACAGTTAACAAATAGATAAATATAAATTGCTAATTCAGCTATCACAGGCTCTGTGCGTTGTTAAATCACTTATCTTGAAGTACCTTGATACGCTTGTAATTTGCGCTGGTGGTTTTAACTTAACTTAATTGCTTTAACTTATTTCCAAGTGGAAGCTAATTGGTGCCGTGAAGATAAGGTGAGAACCAATTCTATGTATTAAATCGTAACAGTATAGAAATATCTTACAGGGAAGCTTATAAATATGAAATAAGATTATAAGCTAGTGAAATAAGATTGAATTCAAAATATTAATTATTTTGCCAATAAGCTTTTGTAATATAAAGCTGGACAAAGATTGAGAACGGATATAAATAGTTTAAATCTCTCTTTTAGCTATTTGAATATCAAAGCTATACGTAAAAATTATAAAATTGAACAAAACCAAACCAGAGAAAAAACAACAAAATAAAAACAATTCAAACAAGCTGTCTGTGACGTAGCTTTTTCATCTGTCAACTTCACGATTGCTATGATATTAACATTTTTATGAGGATTAAATTGGATATTTACATACCAGATATTTTTTCTGTTTATATACTTTACAAAGCTACTGTTATTCTTCTTTACATTTGTATGTATTTTATGCTAAGTTTATGATTTTATATAATACAATTGACATTTATATCTTATATTTTTACATTTAGTAAATTGAACAGAAAATTAATAATAAATTTAATAGTTAACATTGCCTTAATAAATAAAATTTGTAACAATGTGTTTTTGTTAAAAAAAATAATTTCCGCAAGTACTCAAAGTCAAAAGGAATCTATTATGGGATGAATGAGGTTATGTTTCAATAATATATATATATATAATAGGAGAGACCCAAATATTTCAAAAATTAGGTAGTGCAAGAAAGAGATAATTATAAAATTACTTAAAAAAGTGGCAGAGAATATTTAAAGAATTTGCAATAATACCTCTTTTGGACAAACCAAGCTAGTATTAGATAGTCTTCAATTTATTTAAAAATAAAGTTACATTTAGCTAATCATAAAGGATATGATATAAAAGAATATTAGCAAAATTATTAATTAACATCCAAAAGATAACAAAATAAGCCATTTTGATTCCGATAAAACTTCAAAGACAAATAAACTATAGTTTTAGAGGTGAAGATTTATTTAAAGACAGATTTTATGACATTTTGAGAACAAAATACACTGATGAGTCTACATAACAAATCTCCAAAAATTAGCTAGTGGAGGGCGGTGACAACCAAAAACGTAACTACGGAAGCGCCGCATTAGCAGTATACTGAAACGAATTATAAAAAATAAACCTTCACTAACCCTTCTAACTATTTTATTCTAAAAAGAAATAGATAGCCCACCTACTAGTTAAGTATATTCCTTGCACTAACGAAAGGTAGTGTTGTGTATACTGGATATCTTTACTCATATAATTAGTATTATCTATTTATTAAAGCAATCTTTTGGCAAATTCTGGACATAGTTTTAGACTTCGATTTAAAGTTCCATAGAAGTAAAAGTGAACAATATTTAATTAATGGAGGAAAAAATATCTTTAAAATTTAATATTTATTTTTGATCATCTATTATGACATTAGCATTTATAAATGTCTCCAGGGCTGCTTAACATCTATGTACAAATACCAGCATAAGGTAGAAGAATTTGAAAACTCTTTAGAAATTATTTCATAGAAATATTTTGATAATATTGACGCTTAATTATTCTATGAACATTAATTTTACCATTATTATTTTTTAAAACAATTATTTATAATATACAAAAGGTGTTTAATTTCTAAGTGTAACAGCATGCTATAACAAATGTGGGATCACAGTGAGTATTAACAGCGAAGCTACAATAAAAGTTCTTAAACGACGGTCTCACTTATTAATTTATATATTTGTAATAAAGTCGTACATTTAATTTTGAAACTATGTTTTAGCATAAAGTTACACTAATATATAAAGCAGAAGAGTTTCTTTGTCTGTTTGTTTGAACGCGATAATCTAAGGAACTACTGGACCGATTTGAAAAAGTCTTTTACTATAAGATATTCCTTTTCCCCAACATTTTTTAGACCTTCATGCTAAAAAAAATAACAGAGGAGCAGCAATAAAAAATGTTGCGAAAACTGCAAAATTTAGAGCTTTCCTTGAGTGCGCTGAGTAAACGGTGAAAGTTACCCAAAAATCAGCTACTACAAAATTATTCCTCTCTAATGTAGTAGCTTATGTACTACGCATATGTAATTGGTACTAATTGTATTTTACAAGCTTATTTACTCAGTTTATGTACTACGCTTATATACTTAGCTTATGTACTAAGCTTATGTACTAGGCTTATTTGCTAAGGTACTTAGCTTAGAAACTAAGATTATGTACTAAGCTTTTGGAATATCAGATGGAAAATTTTATCTGTATGTTGTGGACCGGCTTCCACGAAAAAAATACTGGACTGGGGTAAGCGTTGTGTTCATCAATGTCTCCTTGCATAAAGTAACTAATATATTGGGTATAGAGTTTAAGGCCAGCACCGTATTATTTTAGTGATGTGATTTCTGGGAGCTGACAAAGTCGCTGACATCAGCTAGACATGACTAGACTAGACTATAAGAAGATAAAAATAAAAATACAACAATTTTAAACCCCACCTAGTAGACATTATAATGTAACTAAATTTTAAATGTGACGTCACTAATGAGATGGTTAACCATACTAATGGAAGTACCCGTCGGTATTGTCATGATAGATGGCACTAATAGTAAACAGTTTTATAATTCACGGCTCATATTGTAGGATTTCGTCATACGACCTGGTAAAAATATTTAAATTATATATCGTTTACAGAAATCTGTAGTTGCTGTGTGCTATTCGGAATTTTTACAGTCTTAAAACTGAAAGATATTCGTAGAGAATGAGACAGTACTTTTCATTGCTTTTTATCTTATTTTGTTGCTGCTAGCTGTACTGCTTATTTTACAAAATATTGTAAATTATAAACGTCTTAAAAAGTATTTTTTTTTAATTATTTAAATGTAAGAAGAAATGAATAGAATTGAATCAACCAGATCTGGCGTAAAAATAACTCCGTAAAATTTAAAAAATATTAGTATTAAATAAATGTTTGCTTATCGCAAGCCTAAGTGTGACCGCAACTGCCTGCTATTACGACCCGTTGATAATGACTAATAAACATTTTCGTGGCAACGCAAATCATTAATTTTTGTATTTCATTTTAACACGCAATAAGTCCGAGGTTAGTGTACAAAATAACGTTATAATAATTTATTATTTTTGCACAATTTAACTTAAAAGAAGAAGTAGACCAGGAACATATTATGACATATATACTTATTATATAATAGTTTAAATACATATTACATATTATACATAATGTATACTTAATAAAATATAGATAAAAGAGAAATAAAGAGATAAAAACATTTTTTAAAAATAACATGTGAAGATTTTTTAAACCGTCTCTGGAAATTGAAAAAAAGGAAGGAGATTACGTTAAGGTCAGACTTTAGTTGGTCTGTGCAAAGGAACTAGCAAAAATCTCCATGTCACAGTTTTAATTAATATATTAATACAAATTATAATTTGAGTAAAACGATTACCAAAGAAGATTAGAATATCTAAAAATTTAACTACTATTTTTATGATACTTTCAAACTAAATTAACAAAAAATCAGGCACTTAAAGATTCAAATTACGTTATGCTTTATTTTTGAAATAAAAAGGTTAATAGTTCATGCTTTAGAATTTTTTGCGGTGAACTAAATTAACATTATATATTTTTAGACGTCGTTCAATATCTGAAACGGGTTTGACACTGTCGATGCTGTACTAAATGGACATAATTTAATTCTAGGCCTTGTTCTTGTTGTAGAAACAAAAAACATAAGTATTAATTCGTTACAATGATCACCATCCTTCCCTTAAATTACCTTTTAAGTTTCAAAAGGTAAATTATTTTAAAGAAAATCTCACTAATAGATATCGATTCCGGGGAACGGATTTTGGCGCTTGTTTAATGAATCGAAGGTATAGCGTTTTTACAATTTTACTATTTAATGGGGATGAACTTTTAATTATTTCTTATAATGATTTATATAAGATAATAGATAACCAAATACACAATACACCAGTACTGAGGTCTAGAAACTCATGTAACAACACTTGGTTCAAAAGATCACATATTTTTACACTTCGAGACTTTGTGCTATCTCTAATTTTGAGACTTTTTCTTTGCTTCGTTCTGGTACAAGAAACTTACTCCATACATGTTATGCCATATACCGACTAAAATTGAATATAGTCTGATAATCAACAATTTAATACTTTCAGTAATTTACTAAGTCTAAATCTACTAACGACATTCCATTACAAACGTTCTATAAAGATGTATTTGAAGTTAGGCAAGCAGTCGTAGGTTAAGGGCAAAACCTTTTCAGACGTATTTGCAGTTAAGGGCAAAATCTTTTTAAATTTTAATATCAATTTCAACATTTAAAAATATATATTCCAATTATTTTTATTTCGTTATTCAAATTTTAGATGGTTTATTCTATTTCAAATATACATATTGGATTCTAAAATAATGTTGCTCCACCCTATACTATATACGGCATAACAACGTACATGTTCTTTGTAAAACGTTACTTTTGATTTTTTTATTAAAAGAAAATCACTTTATTATGTCTGATTTTTTTTATAGATTGTGCAAAAATTTACATTTCCTTGATATAAGACATTCATCATAATTATGATAAATTCATTGGGTTATTTATTCAAAACAGCGCATCAATCATAGCTTTTTTGTTTCTGTTTCCTTTTATAATAGATACTTATTTCGTATTCTTCTTTGTTTTTGTTTTGTTAAATTAATATTGAGTATATTTTATAATTTAAATAGCTTCGTAAATCATGTTACATAACAAACACCTACACTTCTTGTAGACGTGTTTGTTGCATAACATTGAAGCGTATAAATGAAATTGTATATATGTACGCTAGTTAAATGTATACAAGTACAATTCATGGAATCTTATTGGGCATTTTTTTATTATTATTTTTTTTATTGGATATATTTTTTATAATGTCCTTAATGTTTAATGTTTATTTGGTGATTTCACCAAAAACTTTTGGCGGACATTTGGTAGTGTATGACTTTGTATTAACGCTACTGTGGTAGCCTTTGGGAACTGATACTTTTTACTTTATGTAGACGTTGGGACAGCCATACTGATGACTCATAATAATATCGTGAGTATGGCGTCCAAAAACTTGCTTTCAATTTATCCAATATAATTGTTCGTAGAATACGTGCGTCTATTTCTGAACGTCAGTGACGTGGTTGTGAGATACTGTAAAAATATTATAAACACTTTCCGATTAAATTACCCAATTATGCTGAATCACTAGTACACTATGATTCACTAGTTGAATAAAATCAAAGTGATCACTTGTAGCATTCTGTCATCCATAACTGAAATAAAATTGCAATCACTTCTTTTTTCATCCTTAAAATTTAAGACACAGCAATTAAACTCGTTATACTAGCTGTTCACAGTTCCTTTCAGAAGCGCTTTATCCATAAAAATGTATTGATGTTGATATAACGATTCATCAGATTTAAAGGTATGCATCAGATTAAAAGGTATGCTTGTGTAAGTCGAAGAAAACGATGGAACGGACATCGTATAGCGCAGATTTACTTCTTTATGACAAACAATAGTTTCATAATACTTGTTAAAAATAAGAGGGAAATTTTAATTTCGAACAAATATTATTTCATATTAATAAATTTCAAAATAAATAATAACTGGCCTGAGTTTTATTTATTTATACATTTTTCGCAAAACTTACTGAGTGGCCTACGTAGTAGAGAATTTTAAAACTAATTCTTCAAGATAAACAAAATATTTGTACAAATGCATACTAAATATTTGTTCAGGTGTTAGTAGCATTTTCTCTGCATTCTACGCTTTAAAACTTTTTTATCGTTGTGGAATAGCATTGGAATGACTGTTTAACAAAAGTTCTTTTACTATCATCACATGTTGTTGCAACTCGTTTGGAAATGAAAATTCGGAACGGCGGATATCATCTGCAGAATGCAGCTGAATTTGTTTTTTTACCATTATTATATTGATATTATAACATAAGGCCAACATTATATATTAAAAGCTAAATTTAGGTCAAAGTTTCTACGAAACTATGTTAGTTTCAATACTCACTTAATTACTTGCAATATTGATCCAAATAAAATAATACAATGCAAAACTCTGTTAGAACACTTATTAAAATTCCGAAATCAGTTTCTACATTTTATTGATTATTGTATGTGGTTTTTGTGTATGTGTGTGTTACTAGGTAATTTATGGAAATTCAAAATCAAAGTCCCTGTCTCTTCAAAATATAGAGTTAGTAGCAATGAGGAATACTTTGATAATCACGTTGTCCTAAAGCACATATTCTATATGCACGACGTTTTGATAGCACAGTATCATGGTAAAGCTATATATGCCTTTGAATAGATATGTTGGTTTTTATGGTATTACTTATTAACTTATAACAATAATTTCAACATTTAATTAAATCCTATTTTAGAAGATCGCCTTTAAAATTACAGTTAATACTTGTTATGTTTAAATGCAGGAATTTAATACACTCGTTTATATGTTGCGTGTACAGTCTAATATTTTCCGTCATTTATAACAGTTACTTTATTATCCAAGATCGTATTCTAGAATGAATACGTGAAGATTTTTCTTATTTATATTTTTATTAAACCTATTTACTCTTATATCACTGAAACATAGATGATTTGAATAATAATATGATTTGATTTACCTATCAACTTAGATTTAATATATCTTAGAGTTTGCATAACTTGGGATGGTCTAAGTGTGTGTGTATGTGTATTGTACAGATGTATAGATTCTATGTGTTCAGGTTTGTATCTTATTGTATATTATATCAGGTAGCTTTGAGGAGTATAAAATGATAATCTACCGAAGAACATAAAATATTAGCAAGATAATCTACCGAAGAACTTATATCTTTAAGCACTTTAAAAAGCTTGTCATATTTTTGATTATTTTGGTTTTGAAATTACTTTATCATATGTTTAATTTCTACAATTAATTTAATCAAATTACCTTCATTTGAATCTAAGCCATTAAATTAAAGACGTTGTAACATTGAATGTCATATTAACTCTCTAGTAGCAGAATATAACAGTTGCAAGCAATAACAAAAATTGGCAACTTTGGCAAATTGCAAGATTGGCAAAAATTTTAAAAGCATTAGTAATAATAAATTTAGGAAATAAACAAAATCCAGTCATTCGGATAAAAACGTATATTTGTAAATGAACTGTATATAAGAGTACAAGATCCACTTGTTATCTCTAACAAGAGATACATTTATAGTTGCCAATTGTATTGGCAATATCAGTAAGTAGAGAAGAAACATAATCAATCAAAAAGTATTTAATCAAAAGTGTTTTATTCCACACAAAATCCCTTATTCAAAAATCCTATTACCAATAATATCAATCAAAACTTTTTCATTAAAGTTCGAAGAGAGTATTTTGGGTTTGTACAACATGTTTAAGTGTAGGGGAAACTTTTCACATTAGGGAAATAAAACTCATTAGGTAATTTGTCTTAATTTAATTATTAAGGTGATACTAATTTATCTATTAAGAATTTAAGTTATAACATTAAATTATTATTATCCATTTATCTTTTTAAATAAAATAAAAAATATTTATATTTCTGTAGAACTTTATAGGTGTTCATGTAGTTTTAGCCCTCGACAACGTATAGCTTAGCTATATTTTGCTGAGAACTAACTCTGTTATATCTCTAATCTTATATCGGAATATTATTTTGAAAATTTTATTTGGCAGTCAGATTACTGTATAACATATGACTTCTTACCATAGAAATGCAAAAGTATACATTTTGTGACATGTTATATGATTTATTATTTGAATCCCTGCGTAGGAGCTGTCGCTAGTCACATCTAGTTTTGCTAAATTAGTGGTAAAGGTATTTGATATATCATTATTACTTTTGGAGAATGCACTATGGTCTTCTATGAATTGATTTTTAACTTGAGCAAATTAAGACCTCAAGTTACAAACCTTAGGTCTAAAGATGATCTTATAATATTAATAAGAATAAAGCATTGACTTTTAAAAAAATAAGACCTAGGTAAGAAATTTAGTTTAGATTATTTAAATGTAATAGGAATGTATATTTTTAATTAAAACCATACTTTATTTTCAAATCTAAAAATAAATAATTAGATTAAAAATTAATTGTAACGTTGATTCAGATTTTTCTTTGAAGTTAGAAAAAGAAAATGCAAAAGGTTTGTTTTTCTTAGTATCTTCACTATCATTTTAAATAGTAATAGATTTTTTTAGATTTGTTTTTTTTCTCTAATACACTTACGTAATTCACTCTATTTGATAATTTAGCTAGAGATTTTCTAAACATGACCATAGATAAAAACTAGGTAAATTATATACATATATGATTTACCTAGTTTTTAGTAAATACCTACTTTATAGTAAATGAATGTATTGTTTAACATAGTAAATATAATACCGTCACGCGATAGATATGCGTTAATAAATGCTTTTAATAAAAGGCAGGTGCTTCGTTATATTCCAGACACGAACACAACAGGCGGCTCAATTATTACATTTCTCTACGGGAATGAGAGATCGTAACAATGGAATAAGTGATCCCATGTAATATAATATAGCACATCTTATTTTACCTAATTAATAAAAAAATATATTTAAAACAATTAATAATTTTTCGAAGATGGTCTATGTATGCGTCTATGCTTTTTCTCAATATTTTTAAAAGAAATGATGGATCAAGAATGATTGATAGACAATAGCAAGTTTCTGTATAAATAAAATATAAAATACCAATAACGTTTTTTTTCTTATGCTTATGGCGTTAACTTTTTTGAATACAAATTGTTAGTTGTAAGAATGTACTATTGAATTACATTTGTAATTGCTATCTAATGCATACTTACTCAATTAGTCAACAAATACCCTTATAACGCCATCTGTTTAAATCGTATCAAACTAATAGATAATTATGACTGTTAGATAACAAACCAATCGCAATAAAATTAATATATCAGTTGAGATATAAGCTAAATGAGATAAAAGATATTCTATCTACAAATTGGATCAAACTGCACACGATGTGTAAATTTGACTAAATCCATTCAGTAGTTTAGGAATCCATGGCCGACAAACAAAGAGACACGTAAATTATATATGTGTTGGTTTCAGGGACGGCGGAACGGTAGGGCCGTCATCATTTAGACACAGTTTCATAGATTTTATATTGCCAGTATAGTAAGATAACAAAATTGCCACTTTATACTTTACCTTTACCTTCTACAAAATTTCAACTTTTAATTTATAACACCAACTCACTAAACACTTTAAGCGAATCAACAGTCTCGTACTGAAACGGGCAGGAATTCGAACCCACGACCTTTGGAAAACCGATCCGTCGCTCTACCTAATGAGCTACTCGGTAGCTCGGTCGGAGCCAGACTCGGTAAATTTCGAACTTTATACATATTTTTCTTTATTGGGACGGTGGTGAGATCTAATAGGTTTTTTTTCGAAAAAAAAATAAGTTTATAAAATAACAAATGACTATGAAGTTAACATTAAAATACCAGTAGTTGTAAACAGTTTAATAAATACAAGATAATAGACAAAAAATTACACTTAAAAATAAAAAAAATAATCTGTCATTTTTATACGATTGTTCATTGTGTTTTCTCATTTTAGCGCCAATTCATTGAACAATATTTTGCGAATTTAAAATGGAGTAGGGTGTTAAAGAGACCCGAATCGCTGTGATTGCATTTCACACAGTAGGTATGGAGCCAAATGCAATTTTTAAAACTCTCCATACACTTGGTATTAGTAAAATGCTTGTATACCGGTCTATTAATAGGTACAATAAGACTTCCTCTGTTTGTGACAGAAAAAGATCTGGTGGTCCTCGTAGTCTTCGTACGAAAAAGGTGGTCAAAGCAGTAAGGGAAAGAATTCTAAGAAATCCTGATTTTATCTCGGGAAATGAAGATAGCACCTAGAACCATGTCGCGTATATTAAAAGATGACTTAGGACTTGCAACCTATAAGAGACGCACTGGTCATTTCTTAATTGATAATTTAAAGAAGAATAGAGTGGTGAAATCGAAACAACTACTGAAGCGGTACGCATAGGGAGGTCACAGAAAAATTTTGTTTACGGATGAGAAAATTTTTACACTTGAGAAACATTTTAACAAACAAACTGAACGTATTTATGCTCAAAGCTCTAAGGAAGCTTCTTAATTAGTCGACAGAGTGCAAAGTGAACATTATCAGACTTCAGTGATGGTTTGGTGGGGTGTTACCTATGGAGGAGTGACTGAGCCATATATTGTGAAAAAGGTATCAAAACATCGGCACAAGTACATCAAGATACCATTCTTGAGAAAGTAGTTAAGCCCCTTAACATCACCATGTTCAGTAACCAAGTATAGTCCTTCCAGCAAGACTCGGCGCCGGGTCATAAAGCTCGTTCCACGCAGTCTTGGTTGGAAGCGAGCGTTTCGGACTTCATCAGAGCTGAAGACTAGCCGTCATCTAGACCCAATCTTAATCCACTGGATTATGATTTATGATCAATTTTAGAGAGTACAGCTTGCTCTAAAGGCCATGATAATTTGGAGTCCCTAAAACAATCTATACGATTGGCAGTGAGGAATTTTCTGGCCTCAACGTTTAAAACTTTAACGACTTTATTGCAGCTAATGGACACCGCTTCGAATAAGCTTTATATCTTTTTAATTGTTTTATATTTATGTACTAAACTAACATACTGTAAAAGTAATAAATGTTTTTTGCAGTTAAAAAAAAAAAAAATATGTGTAACAGTATTTATTATTTATGGCCAGACTAAGTATGTATATATATTTCCTTAAATATGCAAGAGTTGACAAACTTAAGATCCAAGGGCACTCTTACAACTCAAATGCTTTCGGGCACCACATGTTGCCCGTTTTTCATACCGCAGTATAGATATACTGCGGCATACGTATACGTTACGTTATATTCTTATGTATGCATATTTGTTTTTATGAAATTAAAAATAACATAAGTGTCAGTGTTCTTGTCAATAACATAAGTGTCAGATGGCCGATGAGTCACGTGGAGTTAGCTAATACTTTGTAACGGTTTTGAGAACCGTCTTTGTATTAATATTAAATATAAAAAAGTTAATAATTTAATCTTCTAAAAAAAATATTTCTGACCGAAACCAAAAGCTTTTAATAATACACTATTTGATCAAATTGAAACCTTATATTTTTCCTTATAAGGAAAAAAAAATGTTGTGTATATATTTAATAAAACAAAACTATTTTTGAATTTTATATCTATATGACAATTTAAACAAATGTGGTAATCACGCTATGATATCAAATAAGATAACACCACCGTTATTGTGGTATTTAAAAAATATATATGAAAAGGAACGTATAAAAATGCCATTATTAAAACGTTTTTATTCATCAAAGTGGGTAAATGTAAAAAAAAACATTTTTTTTTTCTAGATACTCTCGAAAAAAATGCTTTACAAATTTAATGTACATTCCAATTTTATAGTTTCTAAGCTTTTATATCATCTATATCCGTAGTTTTCAAGAGTTTTTACACGTGTTTCTTATAACTTAAACAAACTATGTTTTGATTGACTTATAAGTGCTTTGATTTCCATTGTTCTAACGTAATCCCGTGGCGTTTCCGGGATATCATATTTCAAGGTTCTCGAAGGGAATATTCTTGTGCTTAATTAATATTAACAATATATTTTTTAAAATCATTGTCAAACATTCAAACTATGTATTAAAGTTTTTACGACAACTTCGACTTTAAAACATTAAGATATCATACCAATTCCATAATAATACAAATACAAAATAATACATTTGAAAACCTGAATATAAGATTGAAATTTTTGTCTGTCGGTCTGTTATCCAACGCCATGGAGTTTGAAGTCTAAATAAAAATAGATTAGTATAAATTTAATGACATGTTATATGTTTTATTATCTAAGTCTCTAGGTGGGAGCGGACTGAAATCGCTGGCAACGGCTAGTATTTAATATTTTAATGGAAATTCTTTGTAAGTTAAACTAGTGCCATCGGTAGGTATATTGGTTATGATATTGTAATCTACCCTCACCTGAATATATTACCGTTGAATATTTGAAAATAAATTGTAAGTGCCTTTCTGTTACCAGTTGTCGGAAATTAATTTTGAAGTACCTACAAGTAATGCGTATTATTCGAAGTGTATCCTAACTTAACTATAGGCTTAAAACAATGATATATTTAATTTTATTCTTAACGCTGTGAGTCATATTTTCAATTAAAATGATAAATAAAATCAGGAAACTTAATTTGACATTAGATGTATTTGTTTTAAAGTAAACCTAATTGATGAAAATATTAAATTCTCATCTAATATCAGAATTAATTTTGGATATTATTAAAAGTTAGTAGGCTTTGATTTACTTTGGGATATTAAATTACCCAATCAGATTTGATAATTACTTCCTAAAGATACTTATTGGTTTTAAAAGATTTTTATTTAATTTTTATAAGATGAAATGGCGAGATTAAGGGCGTATTATTTAATTATACGTAGCTTTTTTCTTTGGAAGCGGTTTTAATCAAGTAGCAATATGGTAATTTAATTCAAATCTAAGAACTTTGTTTTACATATAAGACAAAAAATGTATTTGAACATTATTTGAAATTTGTTTAATATAAAAACAATAATAACAAAATATTGCGCTGTAGTTTCCAAACACAAAAAGATCACCGAGCTTATCTCGAAATCAAAAGACAGTTAACCTCCACCCAGGTCTATCACTGATTTTCAGCGACCGCCTTTGGTAGTATCTGAAACAGTGTACTGTTTCAGATACTACCTACTACTATATCATCATGTTAATATATACATATATATATATATTTAACAATCATTGAAACAAAATATAGAAATAAGTAAGACAATTCACTAAAATAAGAGAAGATGAGTTAGTTTATATACTATAAAGAAACGATAAAATGTATACATTCCCTTGAAAGCGGATGGAAAGCAACTTTAACTGATTTCAGCACACGGTAATAAAATAAACGGTGGCGTAATTCATATAAAATCAGTTGCATTTTTTTTTAAGTCAGTTCAAATCTATTTAGCAATTCTTTGTATGCATCTAAATAACAGACGTCAGTATAGTAGAGAAACATAAAACTTAAAACTTAGAAACATAAAACTAGAACCATCTAAGTGAATGACGCGTACAATAAGGTTTTCTGCTAACTTCATCGAGTTTTGCTGAAAATGATAAATCATAGTTTAGAACCATGCCTACTCACCTACATACAAAACATTTTTATGAGATGCTCTATCCTCGGGTGGTAATATTGTAAAGTAGCCAGCTCGCTTACAAATAGTAGCCGAATAGTGATATTAGTGAATGGCTAGTTCATTTTTTTAAATATTTATCGTTATATTATAAATGTACCTATTATGGCCGTTTGTATGTAAGAATCTATTATAAAAATAATATAACAAACATAATAGTTATACCGTCAATGCAAATTAACAAAGTTTATTTTATAAGAAAACAGTTCCATAAGTCTAAAATAATATGTGTGTAAGATAAAATAACATAAAGAAAAAGAAGTAAATACTTTTAAATTAGTTTCATCTACTTGCTATGCAAATTGACAGAAGCTGCATCATAAAGTAACGAATGAGGGCAGTTGCTTGCAATAAATTGAATTCAAACATTATAAATACACTGATTGAAGTAAAGAGTAGTTTTAGTAAAAGAGTAATTAATTTATGGATCAATTTACACAACCTTCTCATTATTATATATGTCGCCGCAAGGACGCCCGGATGTCAAAATACTTACCTTATAGCAAATAGTTAAACTGATTTATTATAAAATTAAACAACGCTGATAATTAAGTTTTAATTAATAATGTTTTTACCAATAATTATTGTTTAAATTCAATATAGTTTTATAATAAGTTATTGAGTGATTGAATGTTTTTATTAAAGTACCTACAATTGTGTAAAAGTCAAATACTATAAAAGTCTATGATCGACTGAACGAGATCAGTTCTATACTGGTCGCTCGAAGAACTGCTGCTGCTCAGTTCTAGGCTATTATTGTAAAGAATTGTAGCGAGCAATAAAGGATATTTTTGATTAGTGTTGACGCTCGAAAGCCACGTCAGAGACTTGGCTCTAGAGTTCAGCACAATGAAGACAACTTTGATCTCACATATATTTTTGAAATTTGTTTGCTTTGTTTTTAAAATTTATGTTACCAATTACCAACAACAACTGGCATCAACTACTTCTGTTTACAAAATATGTTTCTTAAAGTTTAATATTACTAAATATCCTTATATCTTGTCTGGTTTCCAAACAAACATCGGCAGAGATTAGGCAAGCGGAGTTTAGGTTCATTGTTTATTTACAATAAATATATGTAAGTTACACTCGCACCTGGCTTAATAACTGCTAGCTAGGTATTTTATCGTTATTGGGGTCACACGTAGCTACCGACGGACACGAGGCAGATCGCTGACGCAGCAGTCTGTTGCACCACATCTAGTGCCATCGATTGACCCCGGGCGTATTGCTTACGCTGCATACCACCACCACCAATGAACACCGGACATGACGGAGGTTTCTTTCGTAATTAAATAATTTAGTAAATCACTTTTCATTCATTCTTCGAACAATTGTCATCTCTTAGTAATAGTTAATATATTGTAATAATTTAATTAAACATAATTAAAAGTAACCTTGTTTTTTTTTTCATTCTTCGGCTGTGACTTATATAATTTATATATATGTGAATGTATTTTTTATAAACAATGATACAATTTTATTATGAAGCAATCATTTTCATAATAAAATTCATGTAATTGACATTAACCGAAAACACCAAATTTTTTACGAACCAAAATTATATTACGACATCTGATTGGTTGCACTTATCATATTATAATTTTAAATTGGTACCCACAGCACTGTTTTGTTATATTAATTTTAAGTCAGGCCAGTATTTGCCAAATAAAATAATAAAATTAAAAATTATAACTATGAAATGAATTATGAGTAAGTACTTAGATACACATACAATAATAAAACTCAAGTTGTTCATAATTTAGGTGAGATGTAGATTGTAGTAAGTTTAATTAGGAAAGTTCGACGGGCGCAGTTATATTTTTATATTTTTGTGAAATTTGGTAGTCTCATTGTCACAACATCCGGTAATTATTATTTGTTTAGATGCAGCTCACGACACTTTTTATAAACATTTTTTAAATTAATTGGTTCAAATATGACTTCAATAGTTATCATATTTTTTAATATTATATGTTTGGCAGGAAGGCCTCGTTAGGTATTACTTACTTTGAAAGAATATTTTTTAAATAAAAGGCTAAGTTTAAATATTTTCTTTCTTCTAACTAGAAACTAAGTCCAAATACTTCAAAAGTGATAGCGCAAGTCATGGTAATTATTTTAAAAAGAATCCATTCTAAGAAGTCGCGGGTAAAAGCTAACATCTTTATATTTGTCTATCTTATCATAATACGTCTATTGCGTATCTTATCATGTCTTCATACATGGTTCCTGGTTTGCATCCTCCTCTGTATGTCTCACTATTTTCATCCCTTTCATTTGAAACTAATATGTACATAGGAGTCCTTCCAAATTTAAATCTTTACTATCTTTCCTTAACAACTGCTGAAAACTAATCTGCAATCGATATTAATTTTTTTTATACAAATTTAACTATTTAGTAAAATTGGTAGGAGAAATCACTAGACAATTTTGTAGTGTAGTTTAATACACGTAGCTGGACAAGCTACGTGTGTTAAGTACATACTTCACACTTTTCATTTTCAGTCCATAGAATCACACGTAACTTTTACTGTCGCGAGCGAGCGGAGTCTTGAATAGGCTTAAAGGAGACCAAATTCCGCGCCACCCCGCAAGAAGTCATTTTAGTTTTTACTTTATAATAATTATTTTAATATAGAATTGGCTTTAATTGCCGGAAGTGCTGCCATCTGTTGGTGCAAACTTGTGTTTCTTATTCGAAACATAATAATATATAATATATAATTATAACTAAATTAAGTCAAAATACTAATCGCATATCAAAGTTATTTAAAAAAAATGTTCCAAAACAATTTAACTTTTAGTTAATAAAAATTAAAATACGCCAAGCCCAAGTGGCGACATTTATACATAATAAAAAAACATTAAAAATACTGTGGCCAATAACACGACCAGTCATCGTAAGCAACATCTATTTACGAGCATAATGCAAGAGTCATCCATTACCCCCTTCGCCATATTTGAGGGAGGTACCGCGACCCGACCTCCAACGCTACCGCAAGTAATAACGTCTAAGCATACGGTGTGATGTAGCCAGTTGATCAAAAAAGAAAAAATCCAACAACGTCAATATACAAGTCGTATAGTTAAGAAAATGAAAAAATAAATATACAAACTCGCGCGAATCGCGTATTTACAAGATATATATGGGTTTGCATAACAATTTTGTAATACAATAGCTATATAATTAGCAACACACTCTTTGTCAAACAATAAAATAATTAATACTACAACATAATACAAGGAATAACAATGTTTACTTTCTTCCATAATTTCGATCACATTTTTGTAAAGTAGGCCTATGAATAATTTATTATTAATATTTAATTATTACTTTAATTTTGTTCGTGGATAAGATTTTTTATTATTATAATTATATTTACTTTTATTATATTTACATCTTTTAAGTTATCATAACTTTTATTACGGTATAGTTAAAAAAAATAAACGTGGTAATAGTTTTGCGCGACAACCGTGCCCATATTGTTTTAGCTACGTCAAACAGTGAGCGTGGCGGTAAGTCGTGGCTGTGCAAACGAGGCAAGCCAAGTCAGGCATGTACCCCCGCCACAAGGAATAATGTTGTGTATGTATGTGTTACTTAATTTTGTATATTTTAATCATTTATTATACTTACTGTGTTTTATCTTTTTTTTTTAATGTATTTTTATAATTTATTATTTGCTTATCAGCAATTCATATATTAAGTTACATATGGCCTGAGTGATTTAGTGATACCGATCGCTTACTGCAAACCAGCGCTGGAGTCAGTACAGTACAGTGAGTACAGGCTCTTTTTTACCTTTTATCAACTGGAGACGAAGAAAAACTTTCTACATACAGATATATAATCTCATGGGCACATTGAAACGAAAGCAAAAAAAGAAACGCAGAATAACAAGAAATATTGTTTTATTTCAAACTGGGCACATATTTAGTATTAGGTATGCGATTAATTTATCTTATTGACAATTATGAATGTGAAAAAAAAATCTTTATAAAAGAAGAGTAAAGTAGGGGTTGTAAGTACTTAGTCCGTTAATTGTTAGTTGAGTGAGTGTGTAATATTATGAAAATGAAATATTGTTTTTTTTTTTCCTTTCTCGCTTTGGGTGATACAATGAGTATTTAGTTATGTCTACTTTTGCTGTCAATGTTGTAAAATATGTTTTTCCTGCGTCCGCCTGGGTATACTGGCGTATACAGGCGGATATGTATAGGTACAGGCGGACGCAGGCTTTCCAATTTTCGTCGCTAGTTCATTGAACTAAATAAAATTTGTGTCATTAGATTCCATTCTTCAATCAATGCGGTTTTGAGGTCACTAAGGTTAAATGGTGCTAAGTATCATTGTTTTATTTGTTTTCTTAGTTTATCCCAAATATGTTCTATAGGATTTAAGTCTAGCGAGAGTGTTGGTCATCCAAAAACTTGGATAACGACCTCAATAAGCCGCAGTGTGAGGACGAGCATTAAAGTGTATTAAAAGAAAATTGTTCTCGTTAAAAAAAGCATCACAATCAAAGGCTCTAATATGTCTGTTATGTATCTTACGGTAGTCAGGGACCCATTTTCAACGATGTGTTGCTGTTCGTGGTACTAAACAAATATCGCCACATACTATTACTGATTCTCTACCATAAGGCTCTCTTCCAATAATGTTATATTGAGCGTATCGTTCTCAGTGTCTTCTCCATAATTTAACTAAGCCATCATCTGACTTAAGACAAAATCTGGACTCCTAAGTAAAGAGTACTTTTTCCCAATCGGTTTCATCCCAATCTTTGTACGAACGAGCAAAGCTACTCACTGGACCGAATTACTCAATGAATGAATACTTGTACCAACAAATAAAAAAATAAATACATATTTTATGTTTAAGAACCCAAGGCACTTTTTACGTTTAAGGAATTGAGGCAGTGTTGCCTAAGGTGGCCTGCAAGGCGGCCTGTAAGCAAATGATAAAATAGCTAGAAAAATTATACCAAATATTAAAGACTCAGAAAAAAATGTATTAAAAAAAACTTTTTTAGGTTTACTTAATTTATACATTATTATATTGGCGTCATATCGGCATCCTTATATTATCTAAAGGTAGCTAGCTGTCCTTCGTTTCAGAAGCATAGTTGCAACCAACGTTGTTTTATCGTTATATTTATATACATCTAATAATGTAACCATATATTGCTCGATCGAAAAGACGATTAGTTTATCGTTTTAAAATTAATTAATTGATCATCTCGTTCTGATGATATGTTTTTAACTTACCTACATTTGGTTTGGCGTTCTGTGTGCGTAGCCATCTGTTAGCTGATTAGCCTGCCTTTGAATTTTGAATCTGGTGTCATGACCTTTCGAGACTTTCGGAGGCACTTCAGACTATCATTTTTATAATAAGCCTTCAGTCAGTGTTATTGCAATTAATTTTCTTAATAACGCTTTCTAAACGTAGATCCATACAATTATTCTAGTATTTAATTGCAGGTTTGATTAAATATGAAATAACTAAAATTTCTATTGCCAGCATTTCCCGAACAGTTTCAAAGTTTATTGGACCATTCTTTCGTAAGTAATTTGAATCCTCACTATAAAATAGTAGGTATAATTTTAGTTTTGTGACTTTCTTTAAAGTTTTATGTCGCCTATTTCAGTATTTGTCCTGTTTCAACAATTGAAGTCAACATAGGTTGTTGTTGTTGTGGCGGGTAAAGGTTAATTAAAGGTAAAGTTTTAGGCGTCCTCCTAGTTGTCCCAGTTTTCTGTATCCTGGATAAAATTTTATTTGAACCTTACATGCGAGGTATCTGGTGGATTACATCCTCCAATACTAATAGTCCTTCCAAAGATTATCTAAAAGTGCTTGACTGCAACCCTAGTAGCTGAGTTTAGCTGGCACATTTTGATTTTGTATATTATATCTTTTTATTGAATTGATTATAATTATTTATCTTTTTATTTATCACCTAAATAAAGGGTATAAGAGTCATATTTTCATTTTATTAATAAATCACGTAATATTATGATCCGATGATTAGAAATCATAAATAGTAATTTATCTTTCAATGTTACTTATATCAGATACATTTGCACGTTCCGCTATAACAATGCTTATCTTATTTAGTATCCAGTATTCAAACTAGTTAAAATATCCACAGTAGGTAACTTAGCTCGGCCGTGTTGGTCTTACTGTAGTAACTATGAATATAACATGGTATTTATTTATTAGTTAACCGAGTATAAAATGGATATTGTGATAATAGTATAGATTTATAGGTATTACTAATATTAAGGCTTAGATAAGAAACTATAGACTGTTCTTATGAAGTAATTTACAAGACGGCAATTTGGAGAGAGTTACTGAGGTAGAGACACGGTTAACCACGTCTGAATTGATAACCGAGTATTGTGTGTGGTTAAGGATAACTTTATGGCATTTGAGGTTGCCTCGCTACCCCAAGAACTCCAGACTTATAGCGCTATATATATTGCAACTGCATTACTATGATCATTTATTAAATAATAGAGAACATAATTTTATTATTTACCCTATCATTTTAATACAGAAATTTATTTACATGAGTCACTCATATTTATAAAAGGTCATTAAAGCATAGGATGTTTTAAAATTTACAAAATAAGAAAATATTTAAAGTATTTATTGCAAATATTTTTTAATAATTCAACAAGTTTTAATATCCTTTAGTAGTCTTTAATTAAAAAAGAGATTTATAATATCAGAAATTCAAAGGATAAAATAAACGAACCATCGCTTTTTATCTGATAACAATTGGGTAGAGTGCTTGCTACGGATTTCTCAAGAGCTCACATGTGTCATCGCTGCGAAGATTTATATGAATGGAATTTCTTATCTCAAGTAAACTCTTAGAAGGAAACATTTCGTTATTACAAAAATAAAAGTATCACCTGTGTATTGTTAAACATTGTTTTACTATTGTAGTTACTTTACTCCGAACTCATAATATTCTTCTTAATTTCATACAAATTCGAATCAAATTGATTTTGTCCTGAAATGGATTTAAAAGAAAAAACAAAAATATTTTAGTAAACGTTTTGACGAGAAACCTTTTACAACAGTTTTTTATGATGTAATATTTAAAATATAGAAGTTTTCAACTAAGTATCTTATTAATATATCTGCGATATTATGAGACGGTAACAATAATATCGTTGGCAATACTTTGATTGATGACTCAATGTGCGACTTCTCGCGAACGTGACGTCACGTCCAGTTACTGAAGCTAAGTCTGTGTGACCAAATCTTTTAAGTCCAACTTTGAGTTTGGATGACGATCAGACAAGTATTTTTGAAGTTAGCATACGATGCAAGATTATCGGATTTGAGCATAGTTAGAGTTTATGAAAAGAAAAAGCGCAGAAGGATAATATATTTCACATAATATTTTATAACAATTTAAATTTAATGATTAAAAAATTCAGTCAAATAGTCGCTAAGAGATGATTGTCACGTGACGTTAAATAATTTAAAATAAAATAAATATCTTTATAGGATTCAAAATCCTCATAAACGCTTAAACTTAAAATTGCGGTTGAATTTCGGCCACTTGGTGTTCACTAGCTTAAGTAATATGTTCCTAATAGAGCCGTTAATATTTCGTAAGTCTGCAAGTCGATAATTCATATTAATTAATTTTAATGAGAAAGAGAGATAGTCTATATTTGTTATCTTTGGTACATCGATGGGTAAAGTTTTAAAAGCTATCTGCCAATATAGCTGAGAAGTCTAAGGAAATAGGGAAATCTGATCTTGGGACCGAAGTCTCCGTCTGTCTGTTTGTAAGCATGCCACTAATGTTTGTAGGATATTTTAGAACCAAATTATTAACTCAGATTTGAAAACTATAATGACTATTTCCGAAATGATACTCACTGTTGCCAGAATATTTATTACAAATAAGTAATAAAAAAATAGTAATAAAGAAATAGGGTCACTAAGGGAAACGTGTGAAATGAGTTCCAGGTGATTACAAAAAACAGGTACGTCACTGAGTTAAAGCTCGAATTGCCTAGATTTAAAAATTCACAAAAATCACAAAATACGGTATTTAAGTCATGAGTTTGTCTCATATTAAAACTAGTTTTACAGCCTTATGCGCCTCAATTTTACGCTTTGTATATAGCTGCACTGTGAACTAAGTTTTTACTATTGTTTGGATTTTTTAAAGTTTTATAGAGGTCATAATATAGGTACGGAGCAAAAAGTTTTTAAACACTTCATGACGGCAATATACTATTATATCAGAAATGCCCCTAGAAAAAAATTTCATGATGTAATAAATAAAAAAAAAGGTTTTTAGTGATTTTAAAAAGGTAATTGTAATATTGTTTTTTTTATATAGCTAGTTATACTGAATAAGATCCAGTCACTATTTATTTATTGTTTTAAATATCCTAAAATATAAGGACATATAGTCAACCTACTCAAATAGGTCAACGTGCAAATAAAAGTGAATTAACTTGTTTTTGGAGTGTCGTCAAGTTTGTTACAATTGATTATTTATAGCGGTGTTTGTGATTTGAAAACATAACCTTACATCTTATAGTAAACTAAAAGTAACTGATATTTGTTTTAGAAAGCATATTACATTATTATGATATTTTAACTTTAAGATTCTACTGACGCAGTTGAAGTCCTTCGATTTTTTTAAAGTTTAGAACTAGGGTAGACTGAGCCTTACTGATATAACTAGTTATTAAAATATATATATTACAAAAATATTTATAAATCAGAAACTGTTACTGTATGTAGGACAAATGATTGGTTAAGAACGGCTCTACCCATTTTTGTGTTTTTTTTTACTGTGTGAGTTAATTGTCAATGATTAAAGGTTTGAACAGGTGAATAAAGTAAAAGTCATTTTTTAATTTAAATAGGGATACATTGCACTTATAATATGACAGACTTTAAATTTAAATGCAATCCAAAGTGTAGATCCGTGGAGAAATAACTAGCAAAAAACTCCATGAATACTCTTTTAACTTATTAATATACAATTATTCAAGGTATTGACTATTTTAGTCACAATTATAACTTATTTGTGAGAATAGATTAGTTTTATTAAGTAAATATCTTAAGTGAGAATGTATTAATTAAAACTGAAAAAAGACTACGATAACTAACCAAACAGTAAATTGTTCTGTTATGCACTTATTCATTATTTACAAGGACCAAAATAATTCTAACTTTTAACATTCAAAAGACTAGTAATTCTACCATGCTCTAACATCGAAAAAGGAACGCCATTAAAAACACCAAAATTAACATAAGACTGTCTTTGAGACTTAAACCAACATGATTATATTTTAATTTTAATTTGAACAACAAACAGTAAAGACAATAAAAATATTTACTATCAACACCAAAGGTCAATTTAAATTAACATTCATAGTGATCTAAGTACAAAACAAGAATTAGAATAAACAAAAGCTAAAAATCTTCAACAGCAACCTTAAATGACTAAGAAAGTAATTTTCCTTTCACATTTCTCTTTTAATGAACTCATTTGCACGTTTCGCAGACATAACTTTCAACTAACTTCTTCTTTGTTTGACAATTTTAGATTGTGATATTAATTCGAGTGAAGGATTTAAAACTTTTCAGTTGAATATGGAATTTTATTACAATTTTGAATGTAATGAAATGTTTATTTATATTATAGTTTTCGTATAAATTCATAGTTTTTTCCTTTTTTTAAATCTCTTAAAAAAGTGTCACAAGAACATGACGTCTATGTAAATCTGTATTGTATAAATTTACTTAAAATCGCTTTCAATCTGTGAAAGAGATTGAAAGCGAAATTTGGACCTCCAGCCACTGCCGGCAACAACCGTTTACGATCATAACGCAATGGTTAGCCATCGCTCCCTTCGTCATTTTTAAGGGACGGAGTAATGACTTCTAAGGAAATGATATCATGCAGCCAGTTATTCTAAAAAAGTTCAACAAATTTCGTAAGATACACAAGTTAATCGATAAAATACAATAAATTCCCAGGCCATGATATCTTTAATATTATCCGTTACACTATTATTGGATGTATTTAAAAACTTAAATTTATTCAAATTTAAGGTTTTACTGTGGATTTTTTTGTTAAACCTAAAATAAGTTCCTATTTTATTTAACTTATTGGTGAGCACTTAAAATGTCATATTATAAATGTGTAATATTATACACCCCATACGAGGTTTTTATTACTTAGAATAGAAAGCAAATAACAAACTCAACCAAAATGATAAATAAAGCGGTTTAAATCTAACATATTGCAGTAACTTCTAAAATATTCATTAAATTTGTAAGTTATCGTTTTTTTTTTGTGGACTAGAGCTCGTATTTCTTATCATAAACCTACATTAAACTTTATGAACTAGTTGTAGCAATAGTTGAACCTCACAGTAATAAAACGGTTTTACGACAGCTTGGTATAATAAAAAAATCGAATTACATATCATATAGTAGGTACATCCCTACTGCGAGGCGCATGAATTTATTCAGGTTTATTATTTATTCGTTTTCTTAAAATGTGAGTAAATATTTATGACATGTGTAAATATTTCTATTTATGTGAGTTTGAGTTTACACTCAAAAATTAAGTTTCATCATATGTACATTTTAAAATAAATATAGAATCAAATAAGCTTTAACACGGGCAGAAATTCATCCTCATCGCTCCATCTATTATTTGAACTACCGTTTTATTTCCCATTTTGATGTATTTTCAAATCTGTATAAATACCTAATCGTTTTTTTTTCGTCGATATCTATAAGGAGTCTTTCGAAAAGCGTGTGTATTTTTTTTTACACTATACTATAACATTGAACAAAGTCTTCCAACCACGCATGTAATATATTTTAAAGACATTTTATTTTTCTTTTAAAATAAATAGATAAGAATTAGTTTGCTTAAAGGAACTCACCATTTAAGAAATATGTGTTTTTAGTTTGATTTCCGCAAAAAGGTTGACAATATACTATCTCTAAAAGAAAGCTGTAGCTTAAGCAAATATTAATTGTAGTTTTTTTTTCGATAACACTTTTTTTATTTTCTTTCTAAGTTCATTAGTTATAAAAGTACGAATATATAAGTTATATTTGAGCAAATTTTATAAGAAACTCTTATTTACTAGAAAAATATATATAAGTATATATTAAATGTGTCTAATGTCCGGAAGCATAGTACTCGTAACTAACAATTTCACCCTTAAAACAATACTTGTAAAAAACCAATTCTCGCACGCAGTTACGTAAAAAGTTTTCTTCTACTACGTAAAAAGTTGTAACATCCATGTACTACCAAGTCGGTTATTAATTTATTCATTCCCTACTTAAGAGACCTTGTCTCAAGTTGTTATATATTAAGCTAGCCTAAATAGCATTGTTTAATGCAAATGCCAAGTCAATTTACTGTCAACTTAGAAGCTATTGGGGGCTGAGAATGGCCTAAATTGGTTCGAGAAAAGGATGGTAAAGCCGTGCCTATTTTTTGCTGGACTTGGCGCGGGCATTCCTGTGCGCCAAAATAACACTAAACTTTGACAATAACTGAACCCTAAAGTAGCTTTGTTAATAGCTAATATATTATTTTCGGTATAAACATTTTAAACAAATGTCTCAATCTAGCTAAGAGTTTATATTCTCGTCTAAAGATCAAAGTTTACCTGTAAACCGATCGAAAGTGTCTACACCTTTTTATTAACTCGCTGTACCAGTTTGTTTGTATATTTGTAGGTATATTGTCAGTACACATTTACAATTATTTTATATCTTAACATAAAACAGTAATCAAATCCAGCTACTTTGAATGACATTTTTAAACTCAAGAATAGGAAAGTCGTAAACATGTGTTATAAAGTCCATCAAAGTAAATAATATTAAAATATAAAGCAAGGTTCTAGACCTTGACAAGACAACTTCTGAGTATACGAGTAAACTTTGAGAGGGATGTATTTTTTTAAGGAACCTTTATTATTTTGGTGGCTGAGTATTCAGTATTTCGCTTAATCCAAATTATTTTAATTCTTGTTATGTAATAAGATAATTATAGCTTATTATGTAATAAGATAGAATAATAAAATATTCGGTGTTATAACTGTTACCCAAACAGTGCTACCAACCTGCTCTAACTTTGTAAAAATAAATTATGTGTTATGAACTTAAGATAAAATGTATATTTTATTAATAAACTGATTGGGCCTTATAACTCTTTTATTATATAATAGCTGCTGTCAACATAGTCTACCTTCTCCTTCAATTCAAATAATAAGACACTTATCATCAATGAAAAACTACTCATCTCTTTCTAATTTTATTTTTTCTAAATGGTCCCCGTGACTGTAATTGGACCATTATTATTAGTTTTTATGATCATAAAGTTTTGACCCGTTTGTATACATACTATTTGTTTGTTATTCTATTCGCCATATAAAAATAAACTTTTTGCAAATATTTCACATCGTACCAATATTTACATTAAATTGACAATATGAACGTAAACAATGAACGTAGTGTGTGTAATGGGTCAGATTGTGGTGTGTATAGATTTATATTTTCATTCATTAAATATATTTATATTCTATAAGTATAGTATAGATAAATATAATTTCCACACTCCGACTAGATATCAAATGTAACTGTGTTATAATTTTAATAATTTTATGTTTCCCGCTTCTAAAGTATTAATTTTTTTACATTCTATCAAATGTTTACTTAGCTAGTACGTTGATCCTAAAATAAAACTTATTTCATTATTAGTGGATAGGAATATCGCTTTTAAAAAGAAAGATATGGTAATATTTTATGTGGGTTTAACTCTTCATGAAATTTACAAGTTAAGTGGAGGGGTGTAATACTACTAGTATTACATGTACAACAGCATTAAAAGTTAAACAATTAATTAATTATCTACAATTATTTTTTTACTGTTGTTATTGTAACAGTTACATTTATTAATTAAATATGTTGTCTCTATGTTTATTCTTGAACAAACATAGACGTGAAGTTTTTATTTAAAAAATATATATATATCTTTGAGCATTGAGCTCGGTCGCCCAAAAACCCATAAACAGGAAAAGTTACAATATTTTCTAGAAATAAGAAAGTTAAACTATTTTGCTGTAACAACATTTCTTGAGATGTATTGTTTCCGGTCCGACCTGATAGTTATTTACGAGTATGTTTGTAAAAGCTGGTGTCCTATCATTTTATAAATGTCCAGGATTTTACTCTTAAAAGACATTTATAATGTTAAAATAATGATATCTAATGTACAAGTTCTATCAATAACTATCCCGTAATCAATTAAACACAGCTACCGTCACCCTGAGGCTTATATTACTAGTGGAAACTGAGAAAATATAATAACATTTGGATATCCTAGACGAATAGAGCAAGATGCTCCTAGTTTAAGTTTCGTTTGCTAATTTTGATGAGATCTTACCATTGGACTTGAAGGAGTGACCTGAAGGTATACTGGTGAATGGATGCTATTGTATTTCCTAGACGAATAGCATTAAGTGCATCGAGTTTAGGCTTATCTTGTTAGTTTTGATCAGATCTTACCGTCGGACTTGACAGAATTACCTTGAAGTATATTGATGGATAGATCCTGTTGGATCTCCTGGACGGATTGGACTAGATGCACCGAGTTTAGGTTTGTTTTGTTCGTTGGACATCGGATTTCAGGTATGTCTGAGACTAGCTACTATTCACATATATCCGCTGGAATATATGTTAATAAAATACGTCATGTAAAATACTCACCTCACCTTTCTAAACCTGTCCCTCGTTGACAGTCATTTTTGAGACTGTTAGAAATATTTTTTTTAAAGATATTTTGTTTAGTATGAATAGTTGTATTTTTATAGGATTGTAGTTGTATTTATCATCTTACCCAAGGTATTTTTTTATTCTTAAATATATGTTAACTAATACAAGGAAAGTGTACCGAAAATACGCCTGAAATCGTGGAATATGTGTGAAGATGTAATGAAATCGTTTTATTAATATTAAAAACTATTATATTTGTTTTTTTTTGAAGGAATTAAAAATAAAAAAACATTATGTCTGCTGTGAGTATAAGTTTTATTACGTAAAGTTTGATTTAGTAGCAATATGTACCAAAAAATTGATGATTTTCGGCAAAACTGTAAATGCGTCCTTAATATAATCTTAATCAATGAAAATTATAAAATATAATAAATACATATTCATATTAATATTTCATCCACCTAAAAATACTAAAATTATACCGGAAGATTTAATAAAAAAAAAACTGAGAAAAATAAAGCAATAGAGAAAAATAAACCCTACCAACCTTTTTTAAACCAGTATATTTGCTTAGTGTAAAATACAATTTGTATTTGCTCAAATCTTTGACTGATATGTTATAAATTTCTTAATACTTTATAGGTCACTGTAGAATGAGTTTTGGAAAAAATAAATTGTATATTGTAACTGAATTCAATTTATATGGAAAACTGATTGTGTTAAAGCTTTTAAAAGTAACAGAAGTCATTTATTATTGAAACGTATATTGGACATGTTTGTGTAAGTTGCTTTATAAAAAAAATATACACACTATACGAATTGAAATAAAGTGAATTATTCTCAAATATTTTTTTTTAACATTCGTCAAGTGTTGATAGTTCAAATACATATTTGAATATCATTTTTGTTTTTATTTAGTATAGCTATTTCAAGTACATTTTTATTAAAAAACAATTTTATTTGTAACCCCAAAAATAATATCGCTTAACAGTTTTTTTCAATACTCTAAGCAACACAACGTGTTTTATTCATAATTACCAAATTGCGGATTGCATGTGTTTCGTTATATGTTAAGAATAATGTTATATTCCTTACTAGCTGTTGCAGGCGACTTTGTCAGCTTGTCCTACCCAGAGACTCAAAAGTTCTACATTCCCCAATGTTTTATAAACATTTGGGGAAAACATTTTTTTCTACAGAAAAAAATACAATCTGATATTCCAATCTTCATAATATGAGTAAATAATAACCTTAATATTGCAGAGGACTAATATCTATATGACAAAAAACGTTTCATCAAAATCTGTCCATTAGTTTTAACGTGAAAGCCAGACAGCCGGCCAAAATTTGTAAATGATTTTTAAATAAAATTCCCGTAGTAGGAAGAATACAAATAGTGGCTACATCATGTTATAACAGTTTTGATAATTTGCGTCGGATACCTGAGAATACTAAAATAACATTTATTTAATGTTACATTTTTGTATCATATTAACTTTTTATCTTCGATTTTTTATTAACTGTTGTAGAAGATTTATTGGACCTAGATATTATAGTAAACACTTTTTACGCTAAGGACTTGTTAAAAGATTTAAGTATTTTCAAAACCAAAGATTTTTTCATCCAGATATTATTTTTTAAAGAATTTTTAAAAAGCTTGAATTGTTTTAGGTGTTAATAAATATAAAATTCATGCGGATATAGAATAGTGTTAGATCTGATACTTCAGTTAGTTTATTTCGACTGTACTGATACTGGTGGCTAGAGTTCAGGTAGGTTGTTATTTGTTCGACTTTCTATTTATTTCCTTTAAGTATACAGTACACATCGTCGACGTTCCTCTTCCAAAGCCGTCTTGGTAAGCCTGCTTGTCTAATGAGGCCTTAAAAAGTAACATAATGACACTATATAAGGTCTTAAAGTCTCAACTTTTTCAAATGTGTACTGTAACCGTTTCAAACTTTAAATGCATATTTCGTTGTAATATGCATTTAATGTTTTGTATTACTATTACTTTTGTTTTGAAAGGTTAAATAAAAAGTTGTATTATTATTATTTATAATATTGATAAAATTATATAAATTAAAAAGTAAAAGCCTTGGTAAAAATAATAGTTGAATAGAAATACTCCATTTCTGGCTTAGATATGCAATCATAATAAAAATCATTCTAGTAATATAGTAAGATTTAAAGTGAAAGGAAGACCCATGCTTTGACTATACCCATATACTATAGTAACAGGTGAGCGCGATCCAACAATAACAGATCCTAAACCAATATTGTGCCGTCGGATTGTTATTGAAAAGTTGTATTACCTACCTTATTATTAGTCTAAGGTTTAATGTATCTTTACTAAAGAAACTAAATATTTGTTTATTATTAATCAAGATAATCATAACAAATATTTTTTTATTAAATTAAATTATTTTAAAATGAGTTTGGACCGATATATTAGAGTATTATTAATACCTTGATATATATAGCTGTGACACGACCCCTTCCTTTTACTCTTTTCGTATTGTCAGTATCTCTCTCACAAATCCTATCTTACTATAATTTTACGTTTTTTTAAACAAAATGTTATATTTCATGAATTGTTTTATATTTTAAAGTACAATAATACGAATCTACTATTATCTACATAATAAAATGCTTTTAGCAACGTGTTTCTAACATTATACACTTATTTCAGTCGACAAAAAACTTTCTGTTTTTACTAAAAGATTTTTTAAAACTCCACTTTTCCCGAAATGTAACATTTACGAGTATCATAATACGTAACTTTTGTTTATTTTAATAAAGCAGAGCTTCCACCTTATCACATTGAAAGCCTGAGCACAGAATGTTTTTAATTTGGTTCCTTTTTAACCAACTGTAAAATTGGAGAGGCTATTAAGTTATCGAGATATAATAAACTTAAAAACGATATACATACATAAATAAATGGGAAATAAATCGTTTAAAATAAACCGACTTCATTTTTTTTACATAATAAATAAATAAATTGATCCCTGATGGGAAGTGGAAATGTAGTCGTAGTTGGTAAGGCGCATCAGCTCTAAAAGCCTTTTCACTCTTGCTTGAAGATGCCCACATGTTATTCGGGCAAGACAAAGATAAAAAGTGCCAAAACTGTGTATATTGCAAATTATTAAATAATGAATAGGTACAGTACCGCTGTAAAGTAATTATGTACTTTTATCTTCAGTTCTATACGAGATAATGAGAAATAATTAAAAATAAAAATAAATCATCAGTGATTTGAAATTTACTGGTTCATCGAGATTTAAACATCATCAAATTAACTTAAATTAATGAAAGTAAGGGCTGTATTAAAGAATGTAATAATTGTTTATTCGGCTCGGATAATTAACTAAGATTCTTATTTTCTTTTCATTAAACTGTAACATAAAAACTTACTAACTAGCAAAAGATAATCGTCTATTTATTTTTGTTACGTCTGAAATTATTGGATTAACGCCTCCATCCAAAACTAAGGGAAGCCATTACAAGGTACCCAAAAAACTATATATGCCCCGAGGAACCCACCTCCCAGGGGGCAACGCGCAACGGGAGGGGGCTTTGTTGATATGCAAGCTAGTTATAATGCGATGCTCACAACAATAAATCCCACGAAGATGCACGAAGATACAGTTCACTGCAAAAGCACTCTAACCTTATAAAAGTTTTTAATTATGAATAAAAACTTTCGACTTTTATATGCTTCTAAAATCAATAAAAGTGATAATAAAGATATAAAGGAAGGTCAGTGGAAGACCGACTATGAGAAAAATGTTTTGACTGATTAAACATTTATGTAATTTTCGTTAAATTACATAAATGTTTATTATAAAATACAACATATGTACTTTTCTGCTGGTCGTTGTATTTTTATCTCTTAAGAAGATATTTATTATTGATGCGGGATACGACGTATAAAGATACAATATCATTTTTTTTAATATTTAACCGGTTGTATTCACGTAGAATCATATCGGAATGTGCCCAACTACTTTCAAACCCATACGGGGTACACTACTATGAATCATTTTTTATTAAAAAATTAGTCCACATTAGCGTGCCCATCAGTAGGAATAAATCCACTGACTGTTGGAGATGTCGTAAGTGGTGAATAAGAGTCGCAAAATAGACATATTGCCGTCTGCAAAACAAGCCTCATTTAGCAGATACGACATGTTATCACTGATTTCAAATCCTATTTTGCCACGAGCTTACTGAGAGTTTATGATCAGTGCAACATGGTATTTTTTTTTCAAAGCAAATACATATTTAGTATCTATAACTTATTCTAATTGTTAATCAAATCCTATTGAATCACTCCTTTATATTAGTTTTAGATAGAAAACAATAAAAAACAATTCAAATTGGCTAAATTTTAAACTGAAATTTCCTATAAAATAATTCATTGAAATGGAAATATCTCACGGTTTCGTTTTATTTAATGCGAATGGAATTTAGCTGAATTGGTTAGAATTTTACTCGAAATTGTTTTTAAAATAAAAGTAGTTGCGGGTGACGCGTTAATATTTCAGATTCAGATACGATCATTTAATGTTAAAGCAAAAAAATATATCTTTTAACAAGATTTTAAATCACGTTATAAGTGAGTATAGTCTACTGAATGAATATAGGTGATGCCTCAGCAATTTTATAAGCATTAGTTTCACTTGTTATTAGCACTTAAACATATTATAAATTTCAGGTAACTTTACCATAAATGTTTATATGACAAAAAATCTTCAGGGGGCAAAATTTGACAATCAGTAAAAGTGGTTATAAGTCATGTCGAAATTGTCAAGTCAAAATAATATTAATATTTTTAAATAAAATTATGTATTGTGTGCCTCTGTACCTATTTATATTATATAATTAAATCACTGCGGCTGGATATATACATGTATCAAGATAAGATATGGAGAGGGTTTAATCAAGATGGGTTTAGTTGTGGAAGAATTTATACTTTTCACCCATCGTACCTTGCATTCCCTGGGTATCATTTGGAGTATGCGATTATTCTTCAGGTTCGAGTATATGTGTACGCTAAATATGATATCAGTTCTCGTCACCTCGGTAATCTTGAACTTAGGGACCTGTCCAGTGTCCATCTTGTAGCTCCTCATAGACAGCGACGACCACCCTCGCTTCTACACAAATAGGAACCCTAGCGGTGATGCCAATACTAACGTTCTATTAGACCACTTCCATATATCCACAGACCTCATGCTGCAGCAGATTCCATTCGCAGAGATCTTGATACCCTGAGATTTTAACGCAAACCAATGCGAATGTCTGGGTTCACTTAAAATGGATCATGAGAGAAGATCTGTTCACGGACTAGCCCTAACTTATGGCTTAATACAATTGATTGCAACGCCTACGTGAGTCCCAGATGTGGACTACCATAACCATTCAGTATTGGACCTTCTGCTGACCTCTCATCTGGATGGCTATGAGATCTCTATTGTGGGCTCACTGAGTTCCTCGGATCACTGCCTGATCCGGATTATAATGCAATGCTGTATCGCACCCCGACTGCAAACTGCAGGCTACGGCCATGTATGGTATCATAGGTCAGGAGATTGGGATGAAATGTGGAATTTATTTACATCGTGTCCTTAGTTGGTTCGAGTTTGCTTTTCGCTGGTCGATCCCTACGTCGTTGCTGACTCTGTTGCGGATCTGGTTCTACAGGGTATGGATTTTTTTTTTTCATCCTATATGGTTCCTATTCGTGGCAGACCCCAGCCCTGGTTTGGCCGATTTTGCAAGTAAAGATTGTTAGTTGTCTTTTCAGTTTTTTTTTTAAATTATGTGAATTATTTATTACATTTAGATTATTTTGAACACTTGCAAAAGAGAACGCAACAATTTTTTGTTGCGTTTTCTTTTTAATTAGTGTTGTTTAGAAAACAATATATAATGGTGACCTTCAGGAAACAGTTACAACTTTTAAAAGAGTTACTTGCAGATAAAAATAATTCCAAATTGTATTAAAATGTTTAAATTCTTATTTGACAACAGAAATTAAAACATTATTCTACCTGGTTTGCGCCTGTAGGATTATTTTTAGGGGATACAATTTACCCTTACTTATGGTGTTGAGTAAAACCACTAAGAATAATATTCTATGTTTATTAGTATTCAAGCACTTCACATCCGTATGATGACGATTTATAAATTTACGCACGTGTTAAGCCGGCAGAAAACAGCATGAATGCTACCATCAGCTCAGCAAATAAGTATTTAGAGCATATTCTGGTATGGTTTTTAATAATTATAATAATATATTTATTACCATGAATACAATCAATTCTTATTACAATGAAATGAATTTAATATATTGATAACAAAGTAACAGTTAGTAAAACAACACCATATAGTATAATAATTAATCCATACATACTTTCACTTCTAAAAATTATACTTATTTGGATATTGGAATTTCATTTCATATGTAATAAAATACACTAAAATTTAACAACATTAAGATACATTAAATATCAATTTATATTAAATTAATATCATTGTAATATAATTAAATTTTTATTTGAATATTTATTAAGAAATGCGAGCCCTAGTCAACAAAATAATTATGTGAAATAAAATACGTAGCTAACACATGTCAACGTAACTTACGGAGTGAAAACGAACTTATTAAAGCAACCGTGGAAGTGAATGTTGGTTATTTGATAAGACACTGGTTTCACGTGTACAAAAACTTTCAAAGAATTTGTTAGGAAATTGCATATTAAGTATATCAATGTAAATATTAAGCTGTTAACAATCTAATTACTATCACTTATTCTTTGTTGTTTCAAATATAAATATATGTATATCGTATATTATTTAAATTATTATTTGTTTTCTTTTTAAAATTTATTCATCGTTAATTTTTATATAACTAATTTTTATTTGATTCATATCACTTGACCTAATGTAATCCATTTAAATTATCTATTTATTAATTTCATTTAAATATAATTCAATTTTTATTTTAAATATTTGTGTACAGATTGTAATTGGTTCAACATGGAAGGCATAACCGCTAACACAGTGAAAATTCTTATTATTTGCTCGTATATTGTGTGAAAAGCAACAAAAATAATAAAAAATCTTATAAATTTATATATAGTGATAGTTTCTGAGATAAGCATTTTATTTCACAGAATTATTTTGTAGACTAGGGCTCGTACTTCTTATCATAAACATACATAAAACTTTATGAGCTAGTTGTAGCAATAGTTGAACCTCGCTGTAATAAAATGGTTTTACGACAGCTCGATTTAAAAAGAAGTATTACATATCGAGATCAGATATATTTTCATTTGTTTTAAAAGCTAAGTAATACCAAATAAGAACAATAAAATATGATGTTTATATTTACCCGGCTGTATTCACGTTGAATTAAATCGGAATGTACCCGAATAGTAGACTGAACAGTTCGCGCCGCGAACCCGCCACGCTTAGAGCTTATGATTAAGAACCCCGAATGGGGTCGAAACAAGTCGGGCACATTCCGATTTAATTCAACGTGAATACAGCCGGGTAAATATAAATATAATAGTCATGGTTCACGAAAGTATAAATATAAAAAAAATATATAAATTGAAAAATACTTACTGGCAGGGTAAGCTTTATCAACTACTATCGTTTCGATAATTAAGAAAATATTGGATTTCATTTTAATTTAAGACCTTTAGGTGTATGTATGGTATCTTTAAAATAAAAAAATGATTTTGAAATTGGAAAAACTGCTGATAATCTATTAATAAATACTATTTATTAGTAGACAATTTAACGTGAATCAAAACTTTTGAATCAAATATTTATGCTTTGTTATTTGGTTAAAAATATTTTTTTTCAATCACAAATTCAAACAAACACATCGGGCAATATATTTAAAGTGATAAATTTGGGTGGTTTCACCAATTTATGACCAATCAAAATATTTAATCATTATAATTTAATATAACTAAGGTGTACAACCAAGAAGTACTTTCAAATTATATATCGTTTCTGCATTGAAACAAAAAAATGTGTTTTTTAGTTTTAAAATGTTTTACTCATTAATAAAATACTTTAAGAATTAAAATTCATTTTTCAGTTTAAGTTTCCGGGAATACGGAGATCCAGTTTCTCAAATATTTTGCAGGTCAGCTCATAGTACAGTGAAACAAAAACCAAATTGATTGTACACCGTGACAATGGTAAATTATTATTTAGAGTTGAATATTTAATTTATAAATGCTTAAATTTTTCAGGAAGGAAGGAAGGAAGCCAATCAAGTTGTTCTATGTTCATATGTAAAGAATAAATTGTTCATCTAAAATTTTGGGACAAATAAAATTAACATTGATAAGGATTGCAAAACAGAAAGGATGACAATTGGTAGTTGAATTCCAGGAATATCATAACATATAATATATTATAGGAATTTTGTTTTTGTTTCGTTTTAGTATACGAGTATTACAGTTTCAAAGATTTTTGAAACATTATTAAAAATATTTTACAACAATTTCATCATGAAGAAATAAATATACAGAACGGTTTGAAAAAAAATAAAAAAAACAAAGGAAGACAATTTGAAAAAATAAAAAGTTAGGACAGTACAAAAATTAGAGTAGAAAGACGGAGTTAGTTATAAAAGATTATTTAAAGTGAAAGGGTCATACTTGCCAAGTACTTTAAATGGCTTTTTGAATGTCAGATTGAAACAGAATGCAGTTCAAAAGATAATATAAAGTGCCAAACGCCACTTAATAGGCCCAAATTATACATTTATCTGAGCTACTTACACAGGTAATTTTTATCAAAATCCTTCCAGCAGATCTTGCTATACGTTGACCAGCTTGAAAATGTAATGTAGTAAAGTACTTATTATGAATATATTATCCAATTTTCAATATATGTAAATATTATTTTTTGTGAGTATCACATACTTTGATCGATATTCAAGATGCAAAGCTGCAACACGATCCGGGAGCAAGTATGATAATGTCCTATATATAAGAAAATATTTCCAATACTCAAACTTAGTTTATAAACTTACGTACCGAATAACTGAACAATTAAGAAGGTTATATACAACATCATTTCAAAATCGGTTAAGGTGTTTTTAAGTTCAGGCGAGACTACAGCAATCAATATAGATTACTAGTTTTACTTTTAAATTGTATTAGAAATATAATTTAATTTTTATGCGGCGTTTTAGTTAAAAAAGTAATAATAGGTGTTATGTATTTCCGATTGTGCCAGGAGACTTAACGAAGCTTGGGTATTGAACACACTGAAAACCAACACGACCTGGATTTAGACCCTGCTGCAATGCCTGCGTTGATTTTATCATGTAAATTCTAGTGTCATCATTATCAACGTCTCACTTTGGTGCGATTACAGTTCGTTAGATAATTTATTGCATGGAATAATTAAGACGTAATAATATTTAAGGTAAAAATTGTACAGAAACTACTAGTAAAAAATAAAATAATTTATTTGGTTATAGAAATAAAATGCAATTATAAAAAATAATACCTGCAAGTAATCAGCATTGGTTGATTTTATCTTTCAATTTGTACCTATTTTATAGGGGACAACAATACGACTTTACTAGTATTATTTAAAATAAAAATATATTCATATATAGTGTTGTAGAATAAATACCGGAATCATAAATATTTATTTTAAAATAATGCATAATATAGTGCTTCAATATCTTAAAATATCATTAGATACACACATAATCATCTAGTCACAATAAAATTAAACCGTTCAATACAATCTGGCAACAAACAAGCTAACGTTGAGTAAACATAGTCCCTAAATTAAGTAAATATTAGTTTTCTACCCGTTTGTAGCTTTTTGTTTAACAAGACTTATTATTTTGTCTAAAAGTCCTGTGAAAAATTAAATAGTTTGTTTACCGGAAATATATTGTTTTGTAGCAAAATAGTTATTTTCTTAATATAGTATAGTAAATTTATTTTTTGTCGCTAGCTCTTGAGAATCGACTATGACTAATTAACAAATGTGTTTCAAGTAAGTAAATTTTAATGATTTTAAATAAGATTTTTTTTCCATTACTTTGGTAAAGATATATTTATATAGCATTATATCAACGCTTAAAATTTTAAACTAAAATACATAAAAAAGCTTAAATTAAACAAATTAAATTAAACCGGTCTTGTTTAATTAAATAAAAATAAACAAGACCGGTTTTATCATGTTATATGCTTTTCCATTCACGAAAAAATCATTACATTCACTAGACCTTAATACTTCGCTAAACCTAACCTAAATTGATTGGTAAAGTTATAGGCAAAAGCTTCACAAATAAATTCGTGTATGTTAGTGTTAAATTTTAAATAACTGCAATGTAATTTCGTTCGTTGTGTTTATATAGTTATATAAATTCATGTCCGATTTTTATGACTTCAAAATAAACAAAATTTAATACTAGCAAAGCACCCTTTATGTGTTTCTTTTGAAAATATATTGAAAAAATCATCCATACCGGGGGACGAGAAAGTATTAACCCGAATATCTGTTTTGGTCATAGGTCAATCCAGTCAGAAATGACCAAATCCACATCACGGCTTTTTAAAACCACAACTAAAATTTCTATGTAAGTAAAACACATATAGTTACGCAGAAGGCTTTTTAAACTATTTATACACAACCTATCCGTCCCTGGGAATCGGTAATTGTAAACAAAGAGCTTGCGGCGAGACATCAATGCGATTGCCGAGCAATAACCGCATTCGCTCACGGATTGCAAGCTTAAAGGGAAACGGAATTCAGTTCACTTTTCGCAATAGATTTGTAATTTTGCAAAGGAGTATATATAATAAAATAAAACTAATTAAAATACAAATAAACATGCTTTGCATAGCTGATTTTATGTACATAAGTTTTACATATATAAGAGTACCTTAACTTAAAGAACATGACTTTACAAAACATTTGCCTGCTTTACAACCTGGTCTTAAGTACAATTATAATTATTTTATTATATTATTTATGTAATAAATATGTTTATAGTACAATTTATTATGTTCAAGGAAATGTAACACAGATTTTATTTAGAGTAAAAGTTAAATCAGTACGCGGTTTGTTCACAGACCGAGAATAAATTGCACGTTGATGTTGGCCCTGTTTGAAAGCGTAAACTATTTAAATTATAGTATCACACATACGAATAAGAGCTTTTATTGAATAAAGTTTGCTCGTTCTTAAGTGTTCTAGTGGTTTTACGGTATAGTAATAATACACATACATACATACATACATTGATTGATACCAACCCATCAATCACATCGGACACTGCAGGAAAAGAAAAATCTTACCTATAGTGTGAATTGACTTTGAAATACTTCAATATTTCCTTTGTATGACAGATTTATATATTTATATCTTCCAGTAGGTAATATCAGTAAATTTAAATAAAAAAATATCATCACTCTGCCCTTACCCTACTTTTCTTTTATTGAATCAGTATGATAACTTTATTATATTTTAATCAATTTTGCAAAGTTTATAGGACCGGAGAGTGCCCAGAGTTCTTAGGAATGCGTGTTAGTGGAATGTGTGGATATATCGGACTTTATTATAGAATATAATTATGTAGATATTCGAATTGGTCTAGGAGGTTATTACAAAATGTTTAACTTACGTTAAAGCCTCTTAAGGCCTCTTAAAGCCTCTTAAGGCCTCTTAAGGCCTCTTATGTTGCCTCTACTTTTTGTAGATAAACCTTTTAGTTATAGAAAGTTCTTTTTCGATGCTTAATTAGACTTATTGTATTCGTATAATATTTACTGGTGTGATGCAAGAATCGGTTAAATAATATAATTATTGTATACACTGGCTTGAAACAACCTACATATAACATGACAGACGCAGCCAAGCTTGTAATTTATAATTTTTTGGGTAAAGGGGAAATTCTATTCATAACATTTTTTGAGAATATGGAGGAAATTTAATTGGAGGCACTACTAAAGTCGCAGAAGACTTTACTGGTTCTTCTAAAATTTTATAATTTTGCTCGTATTTACAGAACCTTGATTCAAGCAAACTGAAATTGACCATAATGAAATTGACAGAACATATATAAATGTGACATTGGTTGAAGTGGCGTCAAGTTTTAGGAACAATGTATGTATTTGAATGCCCTTAAAACTTAAGGGTATCTTAAGGACATTTAAAATATTATGTACTTTGTTCTTTATTCTAAAATATTATGTAGTATTTAAAAAGTAAGAAGTTTTAATTAACAAATAAACCTGTTTAAACTATTTATCCGGAATATAATAATTAATTAAATTTTATTATTTTTAAGAATATAAGAGTATCAAAAAATAAAACAAAAACATGATACTTCAAAAATATACTATTTAATTGGCAAACATTTTTGACAATTAAGCCTTTGAAATTGGAATATTTTGGAAATATTTCCTATTAATATTTATTCATCGACCGAGAGGATTGTTCAGCCATGGATAGACTCTAGGACATCTGTTGCAGATTGTCATATAGTAAGTTTTCTGAAACAAAGTTTTAAATAAGAATGAGATCTAAGATGTTCATATTCTACAAACTTATTTAATTAATAATGAAATAATTAATTGTTTTTTACTTATAAAATTAGTTTGACTGTCATCAAATCTTTTTACATTTCTAATAATAAATAGAAGATAAACATACAATAATTATATACTAAATATTTTGAAAAATAATAATGTCTTGACGATAAGTGAAGACGACTTTATTTGTATACTTACACCGGTTTCTTCCCCTCTGAGACTTCCACATGTGGTACTACGACATGAAGCAGTAGGGGGTCTATAACAATTCTGTTTCGCATACTGGTTGACTGGGACCGGATTTCGCATCCAATTAATGACCTCGTTGCCATTTACCTAAGTTTTACATATTAAAATTTTTAAGACCGTTTTAAAAATATTATAGATTAAGTACTGCCTAGATCAAGAATACATATACATACCATAAAAACATCGTTTAATTTGTTCAACATGTCCAAAAAGCGTACTAAAGCCTTTTGAACCCCTGGATTGACTCTTACATACCACTCGTGGATATAAAATCCGAATGGAGCACGGTTACCAAGGTAATGCCTTTCAAACTGTGTTAAGATAAATTGGAACCAAGCGTCTTCGTCTTCTTTGTCGGGACTGAAAATAATTCAATTAATTAAGATTATGCTTATTGATGTCGTTGCCAGCACCTCATTATGCATCTCCTAGTATGAAAACAATCCTCAGGGTTGACTCATATATACCTACCTACCTAATACCAATGGGAAACCAAAATCAGGTCAACAATTTTGTTGTATTGAATTCAATTTTGGTGATTTCTTGATAATGAGTTTTCCGGAGGGAAAAGGATATTTCAGTGACCACAGCAATTAACATAAAAAATGTTATAAAAATTCATCCAGTTGTTTTTGAATGATACTTCACAGACCAACATAAATAATGACAATATTTAAATTTTAAAAAATATATAAATTGAAGTTTTAATGCTTAAATTGATGGTATGAAGACCACATAAAAATACATATATAAAAATATATATATATATATATACATACATAAAAAAAATATTTACATGAAGACCATCTTCCTATTTTTAATAAACATATGAAGAGATTAAAAGTAATGAGATGTAAAGTCAAGAAATTAAATACTCACACTGCGTAGCAAGCATCCACAAATGAACAAGGAAAGCGTTGCAAGTCGGTCCAGCTAACCATAGGAATGACCCAAGGTCCAGGGATGGATGCAGTGGGACACGGACCGACAATACAATCCTGTGTAGAAGCATAATGAAGAGTGTAGGGCCAAAGTCCCGGATTTGTAGCATTTACAGTTGGCCAGCTTAAATCGTAACTTAAACCAGCCTGAGCTAACATCTCGAATGTACTGTTACCCGATAATTGAATGAATGGACTGCGAATTCCTGAAATAAAATTAAAGAAAATATAATTTACAATAGTTATTAAGATTAAATATAAATATAATAATAAAAACAAATATCTCTTTAGATGTTAACCATGCTATTATATATAATTCTTATGCTAACCATGTATGTTGGTAAGGGGTATATTAGCAAAATTTGCGACAAGACTTCTTTGATCCCCAAATTCCCTCATCATTTCTTCAGTTGTTGCATTTTTCCAGTATTCTTGATCAGTTTTATGAGTAATGGAGTGTAGAGCAATTTCAAAACCATTGTTGTACATTTCATTGACAACACTATAATCGGTGTATTCGTGAGTAACAAAAAATGTTGTTCCGATAGGACATCCGTTTTTGTTGGAACGACCGTTGAGAAGAGATCGATATGTTACCACGTTTTCTGTATTCATTGCGTCGTCAAAGGTAAGAAGAACAAACTACAAAAAAATATAGCCAATCAATATTTTTGTTGAAAATATTAACAAGATTTTTATTTTATTGTGAAAACAACAGCATCAATTTACAATAAAATATTACAAAAATAAACCGACATGCAAGTAAAATCTCCACTAAAAAAAATTAAACGAAACAAGTAAAGTATTTAAAAAAATTAGTAGAAATAAATGAAAAAAAAATACACTAAAATTAATCTAAGTTCACTTCAGCAACGACAAATATTTATCTAAAATATTACTGAATAATTTGGATAAATATGTCCTAAAATATTAAAAGCAAGGACTAAGAGAAGATAGTATCATTAGAGTAGAAATGTCATAAAGTCTTCTTTTGAAAAGACATGGTTACCTGTGGTGTGTCCCGTGCTTTCAAACCTCCTGGAATTTCAGTAGACGAGCATCTACAATGTGGAAGCTGGCATTTTTCTATATCGCATGGTTCCGCTAAAGGCAGTTCTGCAGCTTGACATTCTGCAAAAACAAATAAGACCAAACTGAACAAAATGAAGGCAGCCCTCATTTTGCTACGTATCCTTTAATGTTTTACTAATAGGCAATTTTTTTTAAAGTTCTTATTTATATACAAACTGTTATCATGTTGCATACTTAATCAGATTAGTTAATTGATTCGGATTTCATTGGAGCGATCCGAAAACAAAAAAAATATATGTTCAATTAATGGAATGCTTATCTAAATTCTCTATTATTTTTTATAATTGTAAAATTAACTTTATGAAGAGTAAGTTGGTCAGAATATTAACCAACATATATGTGTATTTTCTGCAATACAAATAAAATAAAAAAATAATTTTTCGAATAGCCCATTTCGTATTTACCAAATTTTATACATAGAAGAGTATTTATTTATCTAGTCATAGATAGGCACGAATATAACAATGAAAGGAATTTTAAAGATTACTGTATTTTTTTTGTTTTGATTTTATCTGTACATTATTGCATCTAAAATATAATGATGATTTGTTACAAGCATGAATGCCATTTATATCTGCGTTTTATTTATAAATTGTAATTATTGATTTTATATTGGATTTACACGGTTGAAATAGTCCATTTTATTATTTAGGTAATTAAATATACAGAACTAAAGAAGTAGATATTTAAAGAAAAATTATTTTAAATACCAATGCCTAAAAAAGCGGTAATAATAAAAATCTTTATTCTAGAATGCAATATTTTTGGCAGTGGTTCTCTTATGAAATGTAATAGGAAAGGTTGACAAGCACTTTTTAATAAAGGCTTCTGCCGGCTGGCGTAATAAAGTGAATGTTGTTTTAATTAACGTTCTTTATTGCTAATTTGCGAAAACTATCATTTGGGAATACAGTTTTCAACAATTCTATAGATATCATTATTATATCAGCCATATCTTCATCCTCTTTAATTTTCTTTTACACTTCTACATAAGTCTTCCAGCTCATTGCAACAGTATGATTTCGCAATAATAAAATGCAAGTATATGTTAAAGCAGGTAACACGTCAGCAACTTTGTTAGTGTAAAGGCTCACTGCTACGGTGGCCACTCAACACCACGTGGTCTATGAGAGATTTTAATTGCTGTTATTTGAAACTTGTTTATTTTCTTATTTTAATTTTTAAGTTACCACTTTCCATGTTTTATCAGGACGTTATTGATATTATCTTTTTCGCTTTAAAATCATATCAGCCTAATTGAAGTTAATAGTAAACATATTTTGATTTATATCCTATATTAGGTGAAATTATATATATTAGGTGTGTCTATATATATTAGGTGAAATTCTTATCAGAATGAATATATTAATTTTTCATTATTGCTACACGAATTGTACAGATGAAATTGTAATATAATAAATGATCTAATTACTGTTACGATTTCATTCAGTTATAAATAATAAAATTTTATAAACTTTTATTAATTAAAAAGTGAGACGATCTTCTTAAATTATATTGTTTTAAAATTAAATATATATTATAACTATAACTGGTTGCTCTTACATTAATTCTTTATTATTTCAAGTTTTCGGGTGGTAGCAATTTGGTAATTTAAATTTATTGGTATATTTTTTGCTACCTTCTTGTTAACTTGTTATTAGTTTAAGGCCTCTGGTAAAGATTGCCATGTAGGTAGTGGTTTTCCATCTATACTAATATAATAATATTAATCTCTTAAAAAACCTCTTAATAAAGAGGTAACATTTTATTTATGCTTTTGTATGTTTGTATTGTTTTCACACAAAAACAACTGGACCGATTCAAAAAATATCTCACCATTAGAAAGATGCATCTTCACTTATAATAAAAATACAATTATCTAACCCAACGTGTGAAAAAGATGTCATATGTTTATTTTTGGAGGTAATTTTCAAAGTAACTTATCCAAATCTAAAAATATCTTAACTAATATTTAGAAATCATTTTCACGTTGTATCCAAACTATATTATATTATATCCTTGCTCGCGCCAAGGAGTTTTTTAAGATCATTGTATTGTAAAGTCTTCGCAGATAAAGGTTTAGGCAGCAGCTAGTTTTTAATGTATATAAATATTTATTGAAAGCTCCAGTATTTAGCCCATGAGTTTTTGACTATCTTGACTTCTCTTTGGTATTCATTGGTTGGTTGGTATTGTAGTCTCTGTTGAAACCAATTGATTTCCTTAAGTAAGTATTATATTATTCAACATATATTCGTAATATATTGTATATAATCCAGTTCTTTTATTCTATTCTATTTGGTTAGGTAGGGAGAGGATCGCAACCAGTTGAAGTGAGCGTAAATGCGCATTTTAAAATGGATCCTTAAACCTACACAGGTCCCAGGAGCTGTTTGCACTCTTCTGGGCCCGGCACCCGCACAGTAAATCCATGGAATGCTAAGAAGCTTCGTCTTTTGGTTATTATATGCATGGAACTAGTTTCTTTTACAGGTGTCCATTTTAAAACCCCAGTGGGTTTTTATCCTAGATTTATCTAAAATTTCAATCATGTGTTGTAATTGTGAGGTTTCATTTATCTTCTCATTTCTATTTAATTATCCGGTACTCTTTGTTATTACCCTAACTTAGTCTGAAAATCTCCAATTAGAATTAAAACATTGAACGTTAAATCAATCAATCAATCAAAAATATTGTAACTGTTTTCAAATACAGCAGCAATTTCCTCTTCGTTCGCGAGATCCGACGCCTAAGCTTGAATTAATATAAGTTTCTTAGGCGGTACTTGTTCAAAGATACCGGTATATTTGAATTATACTACGTGATTGGTGTAATCCTTTTTATGAAATAAGTAGTTTACCGTAAAAACTTTTTTGTTTCATAATATTGCTGGTAACTAATATGGCAAAAGTGTACCAAATGCGTACGCGTGACTTACAGATAGTGTAATTCACGCGTACGGAGTCACTTGTAACAACTGGCAACTATGTATATATGTAATTATTGATTCACTAAAATCTAATGTCATTAATATTCAATCATTGTAGATCATTCATTTTATATACTGTTTTATCCGGTCTAATTTAATACTATAGCTGCCAAGATCAATTATATTCAATACAAAGTAGATAAGATTACATTACGTTTTATCACCAAGGTCTAAAATATTACTGGGAAATTCTAGCGGTATCTGGCTGTTAACAGAATTAATGAAAAAGTAGATAAAATAACAATCGCTGATAATGTTTCAGAACTGCAAAAACTGTCTCTAAAATTACCAACTGTCAGGGTGTTGATTATATTGAATTTACTTTATCGATGCGTTTACGTTATCAATACAAAATATATAATGTAACTTTGTGGTTTGAAGTTATCATTATTCGATTTTCTGTAATTGATAAATATAATCTATTTGACATAATATTTCCCGTTGCGGACCACTGAAAATCTATTAATTTAACAAAACTGGAAATCCCGAGCGTTTCCAAATGATTTTTAACGTTTCAAACGTTTTAAGTCCTGTCGATGAATTTTTAGTTGTACTCGTATATTCATTTTAAAAATATATATTCAGGACTTGGCTAATATGTTTATAGTAATAACAGTTTATAGAAGTTTCAAATATAAATAACTTTATTCGTTAGTTTTTCTAATTACTACTAGATTAATTGAAACAAAATTTCAAACTTTTTGTCAAATAGGCTGTACTAATCCTCTTTATTCTTTGGTAAATCCTTGATTGAAAGATCGGAAGAAGGTGATAACGGGAACGGTTATGTGGCTGCATAGGATAGGATAGGGGATAGAGGGTGCCGTCATTCTTTAGGAAACCCACTTAAACGGACTAAATTAAAGCTTAATGTTTGTAGCGAAGCTAATTCGATTTAATATTATATGTTTCTTGTTGTTAAATTATTCATATCTTTAAAGCTGAACTAAAAAATCGTTTGGTAATTATTTTTTAAATTATATTAACAATTTATAAAGAAAATATACTTTAATAATAAAATATAACCAAATAATTGACCTTTTCTTCTGATACATATTTAATCAAAAATATTGCCTATAATAATCGATATATAACGCGATGGTAATGCAAGACGCGTAATTATGACAGGAGAATGTTTGAACAGATACAATTTTCGCAAAACAAGATAAAAGCTCTTAAATAAAAAAAATCGAATTCAAATTCAAAAATATCATTATTCAAGTAGGCACTTACATGCACCTTTGAATTTTATTTTTATTTATTTATTTTACAATATTTTATAGCAATAATTAAAATGTATCATTGTATCCTAAAACTCTCATGAATTTATATGGACACTGCACTTTCCACGAAATGTTAAATAAAATTCATGTATATAAGGCAAAAATCACATAAAATAAAGATTAAAAACTTGCAAATTTTAAATTAAAAATCAAAATCTATAAATTTAAAATTACAAATTACAACATTTTAAGTTAAAAATTAAAAATCTCAACTTACAAATTCAAAATAAATATCAAAATTAGAATCGTCAATTACATTAAAAAATGTCAGTATAGTATGTTAGTATGTCAGTTCGTGAGTAAACTACACCCAGCTCGGCTGCTCTGCTGATAAGAGCTGACCAGAAACTGAACAGTTGCTCTTTTTAAAAACAATTTAACAATGTTTAATGTATACATTAGAATATCTTGTAAATGAGTCAACAAGCACATATCCTCCTTTTAATTTATCGAAATAAGATCAACTAAAAACTCTTGTATGCTATGATAAGCTCTATTTAATAAGTGTATCTGGAATAGCAAATAAGCTCTATTTAATAGGTTCTTATATTTGAAGAAGTGATGGAAAATCGTTTTATTAATATTAAACGCTATAATATTTGATATTTTTTAAAAGGATTTAAAAATAAAGAAACAATATATTTGCCGTTAGTATAAATTTTATCACGTTAAGTTTGATTTTGTAGCAATATGTACCGAAAAGTTGATGATTTTCGGTAAAACTGTAAATGAGTCCATAATAATAATAAGCGATAGCATTATGAGCTTTCCTAACAGTTTGGTATTTTTAATTATAATATAATTAAAGTTTTATTTGTATGCAGCGTTAAGGTTAAAATATAAAGTTAAATGATTATGTCTGTTTGTTCCAGTTGATTCATGTAACTTCAGTGGTGTGTACTGAACAAACTAAGAACCAACACGACCTGCATTTAGGCTTCACCATAAGTTCTGAGTTGATTGTTTACTAAAGTACATAACATAGCTACGTAAATAAGGCAGTTAGGTATTACAAACAACACATTCATAAAATTGTACTGTTATACATTTTATTTCTGTCACTGGCGGTAATATCTTGCTTCCACTTATACACTCTTTTCAAATTCTATCTTTTTTTGTTATAACACATATCCATCTTAGCATTCGCATCACCGTTAGATTCTTTATTTACGTCAATAATATATATGAAATTGAACTAAAAGGAGATATTGCTTTGTACGCCGACGATACGAGCCTGTTCTAATCTGGTCATTGATTAGAAACAGTAATGAACCAAGCTCAGCATCATTTACATTTGTTGCATATCTGGTTACAATCAAATTTACTCACTATGAATGCGTCTAAAACGACATACATTATTTTTACTGCTAAAATCAAAAAAAAAAATTAAAATCATAGTCCTCTTACTATTAACGGTGAAAATATAAATAAAGTTAACAATGAAAAATATTTAGGCCTTCTCCTTGACAGTCAGCTTACTTGGAAACCACAAATAGTAAAAATAGGCAATAAAATAAATTCATTAACAGGCGCGCTAAGAGGTATAGTGAAATGTCTCGCAAGACATGTTCGATACGCCATGTATAACTCCATGGAGAGGTCTCATATAGATTATTTAGTAGAGGTATGGGGTTCAGCAACTAAATCAAACCTGCAAAGTCTTTAAGTGGCGCAAAATAGAATTGTTAAAATTTTATTTAAATACGATTATCTAACACCAACTATCAAAATCTATAAGGAAACAAAGCTATTCAATCTGGCCCAAATACGAGTACATAAATATAGCACGTGCATTTTTATTCAAAAATTCCTGCTACAGATATCTACAGATAGGCTACTATAAACGAAGGACAAGACAGGCTCACAGTCTATGCTTAATAAGGCATAGAACAAACTACGAAATAAAGAGTATTCTATGTGATGGAGCCCAACGCTATAACGAATTACCGTAAGATATAAAAGAAGCAAAATGTCTGCATACATACAATGTATAAATAATTGAAAAGTCTCATTTTAAAAGATTATTTCACTAATAAGAACTTAATATTACTTAATATTAAGTGGTTCCAACTACTGATTTACACTGTAATACACATACAGTACAATATAATTATATCTTATTAAACAGTTAGTCACACATGAACATAATAAGTGTAATATACTTAAGTACATTAAATATATATTCTAATCTACATGAAATGATGTTAAAATAAAGATTGTAAAAAATTACCTATAGTACCTATATTATTAAAAAAAGAATATATATAACACATGTAAATAAACACTACTCAACACATATGTATACAAATACTTCAATTAAATATATTTAAATAAATGTTATGTATATAATTGATTAATTCAAACTCAAGTTACCATAATGAATAGATTTTAGGTAGCTTTGGATCATAACAACGTTCCAATATTACGTCAAAAAAAATAAATTTACGAACACAATAATAACAACCAGCCAAGCAATTATTCAAAACATATTTGAATAAGGTGTCATAGGCCTTAATAAACACGTAGTGTTTTGTCCCACAACTTGTACACAACTACCGGCAGTGCTGATGCGCATACGACGTCTTGTACTTAGTTTTTGTCAACCTATTATTGTACAACTACCCCCTTTAATTTTGTCACAGTTTATTGCTTCGTGAATCGGCTTCATGTATTTTAAATAAAAAAAATATATTGTATTTTCTCTATAAGTGATTGTGTAATCTTTTAAGAAAATAAATGTCTAAAACCGTAATATAGATACCATCGGTTACTCGAAATAGCACTTCAGTTATTACTTATCTGTCATTCGTTTTGATGTAAAATCACAGGTATTTATTTTATCATAATATCGTATCTCACGCTGTTATCTTAATACATAAATAAGTGTAAAATACTGAGCCATATATGATTATTTGTGCTCAATGTTGGTTGGACATAACAATCAAATAAAAATATTTACTTTACTTTAAGGTGATATTGTTCAATTAAAATGAAAAACATAATCTAAATTTAATATAATCTAAAATTTTTCTTACTTCAAAATAAAAATTATTATTTTGAAAATTATCCTTAATATGCCACGCATAACTATGTCCAAATGAATGTAAACTTTTAAATAAAATTATTAATTCACCTTTATTGAGCTACTGTTTTGATACCAGTCCTGAGGAATCCAGCATTCTCATATAATTGTCTTTATTGTAAAAATAATGTCATCTATTAATCTACAACAACTAAATTAATTGTCGATAGTATTCACACTTCACTATTCGCTATCGCCTACCTAGCTAAAGTATAAAGACGTGGAATGGACTTCCTTCGGCGGTGTTTCCAGATCGATACGATATGGGTACCTTCAAAAAAGTCATTTATAACCACCTCCAAGGCCGGCAACGCTCTTGTGAGTCCTCGGACGTTGCAAGAGTTCGTGGGCAGCGGTGATCACTTAACACCTGTAATCCGCACGCTCGTTTGCCCTCTTATAACATAAAAAATAAAAAATAAAAACTTCAACAAACGTGTCGCGATCGTTTTGGATACGCCTGTCACTCTTAGAGGCAATGAGGTTAAAATAAAAAAATATGCATGATTTATACTTACAAATTTTTAAATAAAATTATCTGCTAAAGGAAAAGATCGATTTAAAATAAAATTTATTAATTTAATAACTAAATCTATTATAATGACATAAAATGGTCGAAATTATTTTTTTGCTAGAAAGTTACATACGAGTACCTGTTTTATTTTAAACAAAAACGTTTAAATAACAAAAGATAATATATGTTTTTATTATTATATCGCATCGCATTTCAATTCAAGATACTTGAAATAACATAATAGTAAATAAACTATTTTTACGGATCTAACGCACGTTACGTACTGACAGGAGAGTCGGTACAAGAGTTAGGAAACATATAGCGAATTTTAAATATCTTACATCGAAATCAGCAGTGTCTGAACGTATCATAGACAAGCCCAATTCTTATAATAAGCTGATAAACCAAAAATCCTCGCTAAGGAACACCGCTAGATTGGCGAGGCCATTTAATAGAAAAGGTGGTTGGAAACGTTCTAACTCCTGGGATCCTCTCATGAACAATGTGAAATCCCATGTCAGTGACCGCACTGCGAGACCTCAAGACACTGTTAGTGCATTTTGTGTGCATTCTGAACTCTCTGCTTGAAATCTTAGAAACCATTGGAGGTAAATGACTAATTAACTGACTTACTGACAGACACTTACATCTTGTTTTAACCTGAACACAAGTAGTGCAAAATTTGACACGTCGGGTTAAATTTAAAATTTATAATGTAAAATATAAATTATACTTGAGTTATATTCGTAAAAATAGTTTTATTTAAATGTATGCTAAAATCTTAGAAAATAGTAATAAATTGATAGAAGAGGATGGCTCAACTAATGGGGATTTTTTGTCGTTTTCTATATTGTCAAGAATCAAGCAAATCTTCTTGTAAGGTCGGAAAATATAAATGGTTTTATAGAGATCTTAGTAACAAACAATGTGGCTTTGAGGCAGGGTCTACACCGTTTCACGTCACACGAAGATAAAGCTGTATTGTATCAACGTCTACAAGTTCTAAACATTGCTATATACATTGTATGTATGTATGTATGTATAATGCAGTAATACGTATAAGCTGCTACTTTCTAATAGCAATTTAAAATAAATGGTGGAAAAAAATACCATCATTATATTCACATCATTCAGGTAATATATCAGATGTTTAAATATAAAAGATTTTATTACTCAGCATTTCTGTATACATATTACGGAAGCAGAAAGTGAAGTGTGAAGTGCAATAATAAATGAGTATATTATGTTAAAACTGGCTAAAAATTTTAGTATAAATCTAATTATTAAACTAAATTAAAGTATTATTAATTCAACAGACACATTTTATGCTACATATTATTGTGGACAACACTGAGCATCGGCGACCATTATTGGTCGTGCTGTATTTTATGCAGCACTGGTGTGATACATTTTACATGAACCTTATTATTTATTGACGCGCTGTAAAGTTATATCAGCATGTGAATCATCCTTTTTAATCACAATTTTATTGCATTGTGCCTTTTTAATTATTGACAATATTCTACTTTAAAAAAAGGATTCCCATACTTCTGCAGAACTTTACGCTAAGAATATTACATAAGCTTGATACCTATTCTAATAATTGTCAAAATGTTGCTATCTGGATTACTATAACGTTACAAGGATTCCAATTCATCGCACCGAAGATAAGTTTTCGTTAGAGTCCCGTGTTGATAATCTGCATTCTTTCAGATTTAATACTCTTACCGATTTTTATCAAATATATCTAAATATAAATTAAACTAATTTGAACATAATTTCAAAAACGTTTATGCAAATAAACGTTTTTGAATTTTTTTAAAACGTTTATCAAATTAACGTATTAGGAACGTTTGAAAAGCCTTGAGAACAGAAACGTAAAATGAATAAAAATATGCCCAGATACTCCTGAAGATAAACAGAGTAGGTGAGAGTAAACAAATTTTACTAAAGGCCAGCAATGCTCTAGTGAATCTTCTAGTACTGCAAAAGACTGTGGGCGGGCTTACCATCAAGTGACTCGCAGAATCGTTTGCTCTACTTTAAAAAAAATCTCATAAACTAACGATAACCTAGATTGTTAGGCACTGAGATTTCTGTCAGAGATATTCAAAGCAATGTCTTAAGTTTTGACTCAAAATAATATTCACTCCTGCTAATAGAAAGGAGAAGTGACCTCAATGCCTATTTAAGAGAGCAACAAGATTGCAAAGAAAAGAAAAGAAAAGGAATTGATTGTAGTTGTTAATAAAGAAGTTGAGGATAAGCAGCTGTGGATACAGCAGTACGTAGCTATTAACCTTATAGAGGATATTGATACTCCCGCTAGCGGTGCATATTTATTGCAGACAAGTTTTATATTATAATTGAATAATCTGTGTCATCTGTTTCTCTTTTAAATTTATTTTATTTTATTATTTAATTTAATTACGGTCAGTAATTAGGATCTGCAACCTCTGCCGCCTCGTTTAATTTAGCTTTCTATACATAATCATCTTTAACGGGAACAATCTAAAAAAATCTTTTGCATTTAATCTGTGCACTTTTACAACATGCTGTTAAATTGATTTTAATGTACACGAATATAGTTTTTACAAAATGTAATTCGATTTAAAAGATAAACAAAGAGAGAAAGAATGTAAAAAGTTTAATAAAGATTGTAACAACACAAACTACTAATCGAGTCCGCTGTCAAATGAACATTAATATAATGAATATGTACTGTACCAAGAATATTTTAAACTTCAAGCGGTCATTGACTCTCTTTGTTTTAAGTTACTTTGTAATTAGAAACAAGAGAATAAATATTGAATTTTAAATACCAATTGTAAATAAATGATAACAGTATGACTTTTTGGTTGACTGATGATTTGCTAAGGCCTCTCCGGCATTTTCATTCCATTGAACATTGTATCATCCTGATAATTTGTTAAGTTAAACAGGCTGTAAATGAGATTTTTTATACAATATGAGATTGATAGTATGTATATAATATTACATCTAGACACCTACAACTTCGAACAGGTAGAAATGAAACTCAGAGAAGAGAAAATGAAAATCAGTAAAAATATGGCAATTGCTTGTAAATCTTTTGGTATCAGTTAATAAAAATGTTTTATATTTAATACAAGTTATAGATTTTTATTTATTACACATCAGTGGGTGTTTGTGATTTAAACATAATATGATTTTGTCCAACAAAGAAAAGTATTGAAATAAAAAATATTTGGATAAATTGTATATTTCAAATTAAATAAGAACGGAACTAAAAAACGTTTTTAATGTTAATAAATAATTTAATATTGATTCCTTAAATTAACAAACTCTTTAAACTAAACTGATTGTAAACAAAAATTTTCTTATAAAGCAAACGAAATATAATTCTTTGATAATATTTTCAAAGATTTGGGTCGCTTCTTAGTTGGTGAGGCTATTTACAATTTACGAAGATCTTTTTATTTAATAAAAAAAAAAAAATTGTTTTACACTTTAATTTTCTTATAAATCAAACATTTCTGTTTTTGTTTTTAGTTTAGTGGTGTTTTTAAATATACAGTGCAGTGCAGTGGCAGTGCTTTGTAAAAATGGCTCTCCATACATATATGCTTTAATTGAGACGGTATTGACATCTATTAGGCTTCTTTTATAAATCCTAACCAATGTTTCTTACTTCTTCTATACTGCAAAACTAATAACATTGGTTTCGATTTTTAGCAATTAACTTTATCTCTATATTATACAACAGCCATTACAAATACAAAAATATATATACTGAAATCCTCTTTACTTATCTTATTTATATAAGATTTAAGGAATAAAAAAAATTCTGTATTTAAACTTTCTTTGTAAGGCGACTTCAAAAGTATTTTACTCGTATTTGATGTAACATACACAAAATAGCTTTCAATTGACAACTTATAAAGGTGGGTAGTTTATAACTGACTTTACCAAGAACCTTTTATGAACTTTTGATCTACAACTGGTATTATCGTATCTTAAGTTTTTTACCACGTACAAAAAACAAATGAAATAACATATGGACCGAAATGTATTAAAAAGTGACTAAGTGGTATTCGTAATTATAATATATAGATTAAAGGTCATCTTAAATAATATTATTTTACAGAATATTTATAAATTCTATAAAAAATATTGTTTAATTTGCATACAATGAATAATAATTATTAATAAACTGTATCAAAATTGTATAATATCGGTAAATAATTCAACGTTTAAATTCTTATGTGAGCTTAATATATTATATGGGTGATCGTTATCACTTTCCCCGCGGTTTTATTGCCAGAGAGAATGATTGCTTTAAATTTTTGCAAAATGTTTGTGCAATATTTTAGCTTAAAGTTGATAACATACTGTATTTTATAATAAAGTTGTATGCAATAAGAGTTAAAAATATAATAACCATACATATACCCAAACAAACATTCAGTTGTTTACTAACAAATCACTGGGTATTTTTTCAACACGTGTACGTACTGTCGCCTTAATTCTATTGTGATATTAGCTCTAAAAGGGTTTCACTATTCCCTAAACAATATAATATTCTAATAGTACGTCAATACGTTCAATCAAGTTATGAACTGTAAAAAAATATTTTTGAATTTTTGTTTGAATTTGTAACTGTAGGATAAAAAAATATGTCATATTAATTTATTAAATTTATATAGTTCGTCACTCACATTATGAATAAACTTCAAATAATTTTTAATTTGGAAAAAGGGAACACAATTTAGGTTAACTATAATTTTAGCAGTTATTTTATTCAGGATTCTTATACTGTGTATTCAGTTTAGTATAATTCTTAAACACCTTTTACTTAGGTTATAAATTGAATATACTACTTTAGAAGCCTAAATTAATATTTTTATAAATCAAATTCACCAAATCATGCTTTATATCAGGTCTTGTTTTGTCTGCAGAAAAAATATTAATTATATGATAGATAATTAAATTGAAATGTGTATTAATATGAATAAATAGTAATAATTAACCACTTTTTGAATTTGAGTAATAGTTGGCACTTATCTAGCAAATAACTTTCAAGCCCATCAAATATTGACACAAGAAGTTCCCGACTTTCAAATCATATTTAACTTTCTATTTATTGACAAGAAAAGCTTTTACATCGACATAATAGTAGTTTGTTAACTAGCATTAAAATAATTATCAAAACGAGCTCAGTGTAAATAAGTAAATTAAACTTAATAATATAAGTAAATATAGACTTTCAGCAATTTGTATTTCAATGGTAAGCCTTTGATCATGAATGTTTATGAAGGGTAGAAAATGTTGAAAAATATTTCAGTGACCCTTCCATAAAAGAATGCCGCAAAGATACTTCAGGGATGAAATCAACATCCTAAATGCGGATGTCTTGTTACAAAAAATATATATATATTAAATATATTTTTTTTTGTTTACACTTGATAAATAAAAAAAAATATTCCAGATTTATAATAATGTATGTTGATAATTTCTATTTAAATATTTTGCTTTCCCAGTTTATCAATTCAAGAAAACTTTCTTATTTTTATACAAATTTGGGCTATAATTACAATTACAAAGAAAGTACTGAGTGGTGTTAGATTTTTATCTCAGTTAACAATAAAGATGCTTCAATTTAGATAGTTCCCCAATTTTCAAGCAAAGTTAAAAAAATTGGCAAAATGAAAATGGTTTTTTTTTGTTTTAACTTATAGTAGATGCGTAGTGAATTTCCAGGGTATCCAATATTGCCAGGGGATGTCGACGGCCGGACATCTTTCTCTGGGAGTGGTGTTATGCTGCATTACCCTACCCTAAGATTGCGATAGCGAGGTTGGGACGTCGTCGTGGATGCTTCCTGAGGAACCCAACGTAGACTGGTGGTATTCTGTAGTTACCACGGGTGGATGACTGCCGTATAATAAGAAACAGTATTTAAAATAATTTGATATTACATATCAACTTGTACAAACTGTTTATCATAAATTAACATAAATATAAAGAGTAAAATTTTATATAAAAATAATATATATATTATTCTGTTTGCCGAAACATAACCTATATTTTTTTTCATAATTTAAAATAATTAGGTATGTAACCTAAGTACACGTATGACATGTTCGGATTATTGCAAAAAGTGATTATTTTATATCTTTTTAATATCGATCAAATGTTATTAAACTCCTACTTAGTAACGTCAGGAAACAAGTATTATTTTATTCCCAATTTTTTTTATCTCTGAAAAGAATTTTAAGTAGAGAAGGACAATACTATGTTAATCTATAAACGGTCGTTGACTGTCTGGAATCTAACTAAGTTATATTGTGTTTAGAGACACGACAATAAACAAAGAACATTGAATACGAATTCTAAATAAACCTTGCTCAACTATTGACTTTCATTAATTGTTAGCAGGTTTATTTTTTAATTAAAAAAGGACACAATCACACATGTTAGGAATTGATTACTTTTAATCATGGCCACAGATGAGTTGTCACTTGCCACCTTTAGGAAAGAGACAGTGATGAAGGAGAGAAGGCGAAAGAATTTAAGCTTTTGTCTGTCTTACTCTCCGTATGAATAACATCTGCAACAATAACACCTACTTCACACCGTTTTTGTCGTGACAAAGTGCTATCGATGCGTGAACAAACAAACAGACATGTAAACAAAAATAAGGAAATGAACTGCTTATAGCTTTTCATAATTTAAGCAGAAATTACTTTGAAAACAAACATGTAAAACAAAAATGTAATAGAAAATATAAAAACGTGGAATCTATAGCTGACTTACTATCTAATTACACGTATAGTTTAGCTGATGCCCACGAATTCATCGGTATTGAAACTAAAAAAAAATATTTTGAGGTAAGGTTATATAACAAGCCGAACGTGTTTGAATTTTTATAAATGGTAGCTATTATATTATAAATAAAGACAGATAATTCGGTTTTTAACTACAATATATTTTGCATTGCTTCTTTATGTAAATGATATTATTACGACAAATGTTACGACAAACTGAAGTTCAAAGCGTCACTTGCCCATGACCAACATATATCTTCCAAAAAAAATTAACATAAATCTATGCTAGCATTTTTTAATAAAATGATTGTTTTTTAATTAAATAAGAAAGAGAAATTAGTAAGACTTATGGGTATTAAAGGGATAAATATGGTTCGTTCGTTTCATCTTTATTTATTTCTATGAAGATTTTTTATGGAAAATAATTTATTGTTATAATTTACAAATCACACATTTTTTGAAGTTTCTAGTAGTTGTTATTGGAATAACAACGATAGCAGTGAGACAATAAACGTTCATTTGTTTATAAAACAAAGGTCGTCTGTATCACCTTATTTATCTTCAAGATTATTCTTATTCAATTAAAACATTATTCTTTATTAAAAATGCTTAAAAAACCTTTATTATAAAGTCATATAGAACTATTATTTTGGACAAAAAGATTATCTTACTATTAGAAAAATAACAAATCATGTTAAGTCATTACTTATTACCAATCTTAAATACCGTATCTGCTTGTGAGCTTTGGTACGATGTAACGATAATCGGTAAGATCGTCTGGTCGGATTCCATAGTCGTCGATGTAGATTGAATAATATAATAACTGTAATGCATTTCTTTGAATTTAAATTTAAGATGGTACTTCTAGATGAAAAATACAAATAGTTGATAAGAGAGTGAAAGATGAGATTAATGGTTTTATAATATTATTTTAAAAATATATATGTGGACTATTTATTTTTATTAAATATCATCGACATCATTATATTAATTATATATAAATTACGTGAACCATTCAAGCCGCGAATCCACCATGTTTCGAACTTATGAGTAAGAATTCCGAATGCATACGAAACTAGATTTCGAAATCCGAACAATGTCACATCCACTTTACTGGAGCTGTTTAAACAAAAAACATTTGGTAAAAATGTTCTACAGATGCTCAATAGGTAAGTGTTTAATTTGAATTTTGAAATATTAACTTTATTTAGAATAAAGTTATATCCTTGCAGGTATAATGATTTCATTATACCTGCAGCATTCAAACCTGCAAAAATCATCCAAACTCATTTTTGGTCGATTTTGAGATCATTCCAAATCTCATCCCTGCTCAGCTCATCTCAAGCTCGTCCCTATATAAACATCCCAACCTCATCCCTGTATAAACATTCAGGTAGAGGAAATATAAGCCACTATCCAATTAAGGTTATATATAGTTAGTGAGACATACTTGTGTATGCCTGCAATTAATAAAATAATGCTACAAAAAATATACTTCACGTTTAACTTTCGTTATTGACAAGCGTTTTTTAAAAACAAATACTTCTCATCATATCATTAGTACCATTACTAATGTATAAAAATACTCTTGGGAATAATTTTTATTTTATAAGTCGTACCAACATACACGTCGGCTTACAAATGCAATTTACCCTTGAAGAATTAAAGATATTAAGGAAAAAAAGTTGATTAAACTTCCGTCTCTTACTTACCCTACAAAAATTTGCTTTATCACAAAATTCACACTGAACTTCTTTAAGAAAGTACTACCTCAGTTGAGTCAATCCAATAATGATGCAGCAGCTTCAGCACGGACTATGAATATCAGAACCTGTACTTTTCCATTGAAAAAATATTCTTTTAATATAAAATAGGTAGCAGCATTGAACATCTACGCCAGTATTTTCCACATCCTTTATTTTTTACTTCTGTTGTAACACTGTAAACTAACACAGGCTATGAAATCCAAGAAAACCATATGAAGCAAAATGATTGCCTTAACTTGGTAGCAATTTAATTAATATAATGACTGTAAATATGGAACTCAAGACAATTTGTCGAAGAAACTAACGAGAAATAATCATTTACGTACCCTTAACAATGGGTAACTTGGGTCAGTTACTAAATCTGCTGGTGTACATTATGTTCTGAAGGTAGTAAACATTGGCTTACAAGTTGGACAATCCAACACACTGTATCGAATTTCAAATTACATTTTGTACAATGGAGCTAAATTTTGGAAATGAATGTGTAAAATTTATATCAGTGCCTTTCAATTGGAGGTTTCTATAAATGACAATGAAAAGGTAACAAAAATTGGTAAACCAAGACATTAAACTTCTTAACCTCAGGATGTTACTTTTTATGATGGAAAAATAACATAAAATAATGAAAAAATTTGTCTAAATCACAAAGGCTTATAATTCACCTTTACAAAAACTGTAATTATCGGTAACTACAGTTTTTGTAATCAAATCGGTTTAATTAACTTGTGAAATATTTCCCAAAAGTCTAATATAATATTCCTTTTACCTTTCTGCTACATTATATACTACAAGTAAAATAATTGAAGTAATTAATGAAATGTCTTTTTTATTGATTATTTTTTTTTATATTTTACATCCCGATTTTAAAGTAGTTGCTGCGGATGGTTACGAAGACTTTTAATTTTTGAACTTATGATGTCAGTTTCTTGAAGTATTTTTTTTTTTACATATATTTATATGTTAAGAATTTTCAAGAGCCAATTGTAATTTTTAACTTGAAATGGATTTCATAGATTTGGTAAAATAAAAAGAAATATAATTTGTACTAAGACAGAAAACAAGAGATTAACTAAATCGTTAATATTTGCTTCAGACCATTGCAAAAGAAATAGTATTAAGTTATAATATAGTTTTTTCCTATAATAAACAACAGAATATAAAAAAGATATGTTGTGCTTTGTATCGGAGTCTTAAATTATTTACTATTTTACTGTAAATATCAGCACACGTTATTTAATTATCTGCACAATGGTCTAAGTTACTATAATAGTCATAATTAAATTAGTCAGTATAACTACAGCATAGTTTTGTGTCTTGTTAGTTGGTAAAGTTATTTACAACCTAAGAAAAAGACCAAATACTGTATTGTTATTACTTAAGACCCTTTCACGTAAGTTAGGAAGAGCAGGAGTCATTGTACATTTTCTTACAATAACATTTTTTTTAATTTTATATCTCAAAATATAACCACATAGATAAAATGAAAAAAAAATCGACACAAAAACTACGAATATTTATGCTTATAAATGACGTCAGCATCTCTCCTTGCCAACATACAAAATTGGAAGCTTATATTAAAAACGACGGATTTCTATGCTAATTAGTTTCTTTTGACTTTTACAAAAACCCTTTTCGATGATATTAATATTACAAACAACATGTATACCTACAGTCATAAAAATGTCCATAAAAAATTAATATACTTTTTAAAATTTGTTTATCATTTAATATTAGTGAGATTTCAATTTAAAATTCAATACAATACAAAAAATAAGTTACATCTCACTAGCGATATATACTTTCACGTCTAAGTCCAAGAACCAAATATAGGATAATAATTTTAATAAAACTATTTAAATACGACACAAGTATCATAAATATTAATAATAAATTTAATAATTCGAGGATGTATTACATTTGATATCGTTTCTTCGTTACCGTAAACGTAAATCTGTTTATCTGTCTGATATTCTATTTCAGCAAACTGGATGGGCCGATAGCAAAGACAATTCATATCAAGATAATTTGCAGACTGGAAAACGACTAAGGCTTTTTATAGCAAAATTAATGCTAGAAGGCAAAAAAAAATGAACGGAAATTTATAGAAGATCCCAGCATAGCCATCAATTTGATATAGGTGGCACTATGGTTGAGTTTTTAACATAGTTTTCATGCTGTTGCAGTAACTGACTGATAAATATTATTATTATAATAATTGTGCTTTTAATTAACAAACGCTTAATAAATAATTATGCTTAGAACCAAGAAAACTTTGTTTCTAAGCATAATTATTTATATAGCGTAGTGACATTCGTTTCACTGTGGTTGTTTAATACTTACTACGTAATACATATGTGTGTATTTAATAGTCATAGTAAAATAAATACATGGACCTAATTGTTCTTTGAAAATATCGCAATTATACTTGAACTTATTTATGTATGTACACGTTACATAACAAACAAAATTTAATGTCATATTTTTAAATCTAAACTGTTATACATAAATTGGTTTTTAGACTTTGGTCTATTAGTTCAGGTTGTTGTTAGCTCACTTTTATCAATCACCTCAGGACTTGGGGCAAAATATAAAAATAGGTCGGGTTCGTTCTTAATTCTGAAATTTCATTTTAAGTTGAAACAAATTATATTAAGACGCTGTATTTCTACTAAACTATACTTACAATACCTACTATACTATCAATAATCTCTCCAAAAACCGGAAGCCAACCAATCGTTTCCCGTTTTTTTTTTATCGTAATAATGTATCCTCTCCTTCAGACTTCTGGAATATATCTCACCTTGAAGGAATTTATGGCCAAGAGCCAGAGCCAGGATGTCAGGAGAAAAAACACTGGCGTTTCTACATAATATGTCCATTGTAAATTAATGCTATTTAAGAATGATACCATTTTGTTTCACAGAGTTTTCTGGCGAGTTCAATGTTGTTAGTTTTAATGGGTTTCTGTGAAAATTGATTTTCTAATTTTCTAATAGCACAATGTATCTGCTGCTAGATATAGTTAAGTTGGATAAGGATAAGTGACAGTAAAAGTGAAGGCTAGGCAATCTTGTTAAAAAAAATACTAGATAGCTTATGGTTTAAGGTTAGTAAAAACTGATTGTAATTTTTGGTGTAGGTGTTTAACTGGAGGGAGTAATGTACGTGATCAATATCGCTATATAAATAATAAATAGTTTTATAGCTTAAATTAATTTCACGTTTAAGAAATGTGGTTTCAATAAAACAGTTCACGTACCATATCATACAACTAGTTAAACTCTTAAATTACTGCATCAGACATTTAATTGCCGTAAAATTTTCTGGTAAAAACCGGTTGTGAATGAATTCAGTCTCACTCATGCGAATTGGTTATGTTTTTTTACAAAAGAGTGCGTCTGTGGCAATACATCTATGGATTTCGTTCACCCTATATATACTTTCATATATAACCGTATCGTGTCTTTTTACGAATCAATAAATCTCTTATACTCTTTTTTTTTTAGTACTAATCTTTAGTAAACATTTACCCGGCGTAGTATATTACCAGCACTTAAACACGTTCATATATTCTCTTACAAATCTCTATTGACCATCCACTAAAATAGAGTACAAGGACACATGTTTGAACGAGATATTATATTCCATTATAGGAAAAGCTTCCCCATATTTGTCTAGAAAAAAAGTGATGAACTCGTTAAACGCGGTTTTAAATTATATACTCAGCTTAGTTGGGTTAAGTAAAATGCCAAACGTTATTATAATTATCAATATATGGCCTTCTTCATTTTTTACAACTGACGTCGCTCTAAGCCCAAGATTAGAAACGTTGGCAGAGCTGCATTTACACTGCCCTTTCGAGCGGTCAATTGGTGGGGACCAAAAACACATATTTTATATCCCAAGACTGAATTCAACGGAGTTAAGATAAAATACCTAATACTAAAAGTAGTTCTGAAATTCATATTGTCCTTATTAAAAATGTATTTAAATTTTTCGCCAGACAAAACATGAAACAAAGAAATTTTAGAAATTACCTAAAAAACCTAGTATTATTCTCAAATATAATACTTTCAACTATTTTTAATGTTTGAAAACACTCAAAAAACAAAAAAAATCGAGATTATTGAATACGTAATCTATTTAATTTTTCAAACAGAAGACGCAAATCATCTGTTCTATATAAAAATAATTACTATATATTCACTAATATTTAAAATCAATAATCTAGGATAAAAAAAAAAATTCGAAATTTATATGACAATAACAAAAGTCAGGAATTTATTTGGTTATTCTTGTAGTATATTAAAGGTACTTATTCTTAATAGGGTATAAAGTCAACATCAAATATAGTGATATTGGATGTTGACGGTATCTTTCCCGCAGTCTTCATGGAAGGGTTACTGAATTATTTTTCAACATTTTCTTACCTTCATAAAATTTTACATAATCTGTTACGAAAATCTTACATTGCTGCAAGTTTGTCTTTTCCTTGTTTATTAACATTTTGTCTTTTTTTACGGTACTGTTTTTAAATATGGTTTTAATATAAAATTTAAAAAAATAGTGTCATATCGATGTATATATAAACGGAGCCTTATTATTGGTAGTAAAAATAAAGCTAAATATAATTTGAAAATCTAGAACTTTTTGTGGCGGTATCTCTGGCGCCTAGAAATTCTTAACGAGATAAGTTTGTTGTTATTACACTTAAGCTCGTGTTACCTGCTACGCGACTTTAAAAAGTTAGTAACTTTTTATAGAGCAATGTACACACTTTGTTAACAAGCTCTCAGCAAACGTTTATTACTCTTTAACAATATTCAAAAAGTAACTATGGAAAGTTTGTGTGAGAATGGATACTACAGTAGTTCGAAAACGCCTATTGTTTTTAAAGAGCAAGATGCAGTTCTAAACGAGTGAACTTTGATAAAACATATTTTTTTCTACGGTTCAATAAATTTATATCATTCAGGTCTTAATTTTCCCTACACAAATTTGAACAAATTATGGCAGGTTTTCAATTAAAAATGTTTTAAAGTTGTTTTTAAACCTTAAAGATTATATAGTTATTTTATAACTTTAATAAACAAAAGTATGATATCAATACCATTCACGAACTACAAGTAGATTTTTTTTCATATCATGATAATTAATCAATTTCAGATCAATGATGGGTTTCCTTACATTATTTATTCTTCGTCTTCATTAAGGACTTCATAAATGTATATAATTAGGAAGATAGAAAGGTTTCGTGACCTAAAGAAAATATTTCAATTGTTTTGGATATATGCTAATTATCAATATATTTTTATATATTAAATTTATATTTTCAAACTCACGTAACTATGACATATTTAAAAGTGTGTCTTTAAATTTCATATTCTTATAAACAGAAACTCCTACCTGAAAGCCAGTCATTATTACTCCCTAAAATACCTAATTTATAGGACTTGTGATTCTTCAAAATGCATATGATAAGATTTAGAAACTTTTTAAAACTACATATAAAAATATGTCGTATATGACATCAAAGAATTTTTTAAATAATTTAAGTTCGATAATTTAATTTAAATGAAATTCGTTGTCTTTTTGTATGTGTGAGATTTAAATTTTTGTGTGTGATCTTTATTAATAAAAAAAAATAGTTAGCTCAATAATATTACGATTTTAAGTTAAAATCACATAAGGTAAATAAATAATAAATGAGCATTTATCATGTACTTAAGATTACTCGTATCCACTCTCCGTGAAAGCATAAGTAAGGTTTAGGATATTTTAAAATAGGTATACGTATTTCCAGCTCTTAGTTTCTCTATCTAGAGTCCACTCATTAATATTCTCTACGACTTTATAAGCTCAGATGTGTACCGAACCGTGCAGTGAGCAAGAATAATGAAAATGTTATAATAATTTGATATTACATTCTAAAAAAAATAATACTTGGTAAAAAACCTTCACAATGAATAACAAAATCTAGCCTCTCTATACTAATACCCTTATCCTATTAAATGATAACCTTTTTTATATTATAGTATTACTGTAAAATATTTCTTAAATTATTAAAATCGGACATTTCATTTAAAAGATATAACGAGTTTACAAATATCAATGTAAATAAAATAATGCGGTGTGCGTCGTCCGCGCAGCGCACTGCGGTGGGGATTGGGGGAACCGATATCTGTACTTTATATCTTTAAAGTTACTAATCGGAATCTAAAATTATATCAACCAAAATTTTGAAAACTTTCACGTTGGATCTAAGCTATATTATATCTTTGAAATAATATTAGCTTTTTTTTTGTGAAAAGCAATTTTAAAAATGAAAGTGAACAAGAAAAGGTTGAGCGAAAGAGTTTTATGTGCTCTATGATCTAAAGTACTCGTGGGCATAGTCGCGGGCAACAGCTATATTTTATATTTATAGTATATATGAGTAGAATGTTGGATAATGTCTGGAATATCTGGAATAAATAATGTAAAATATTTGTTCAAAATATAGTTAAATAACTGTAGTTTTCAATCTGAAACTAAATCTGCTCACAAACAAAAGTTCCCAAATGATACAAAGACACTATAAAAGTAGATATACGAATTCAAAATATCTTCAAGACTTTATTGACTAGAAGTAAAATCACGACAAAACTTTGACTTTATCTCGAGGCTACAAAGAGCCAACTAAACTATGTACGACTGTTCGTTGCAACACACTTACTGATAATATGAAATAATTTTACTAACGCAATATTAACGCATCATATGCATCATATTAGTATATGTTTGAAATATTAAATATAAACCTTAATCAAATCAGAGAATGGACTAAGGGTTTTGATAAATCCCAAAGTCTCAATGTTTGATTATTTGAATTCAACGAATGATTGGCGCGGTTTTCGTTATTTCGTCTATTGTACGATGGTCTTAGGTTCGATCCCCACATTAAAAAATATTTTTATTAAAAAAAAATATTTTTTTAGGGCCTCGGTGTTGTATGTATATTATACAAAAATAGTTTATGTAAGTTCATCAGTTGTCTAGTACCCATAGTACAAGCTTTACATAATTTAGGGCTAGATTGCGTTGTTTGGATGTATCCGAATATTAATATACTTTATTTTGTTATTTTGACTACAATCACATTGTCTGACGCATCCGAAAATCTGGGTCTAACTATTGACGACAACTTGTCTTGGTCAGCGCACATAAATGAAGGAATTCTCTCTTACAAATATGTACTTGCAAAACTTTCTCCCCTTACAAACAAAATTATTCTAAACTAAATCTTTATTACTACCTCTTTTCAATTATGCTAATGCATGCTATTTATATGCTACAGGCAAGCTGCTAGACAAATTAGTACGCCATCAGAATTTATCGGTCACATATCTGACAACGGACGTCGATTAAAGCGGTTCCCTATTCGCTTTTACTAAATACGAATATGCGATTATTAACTAATTTCACTACTGTTTTCAGTATTTTTAATAACTCTGCACGGACTTTTCTTCATCAGCGCGGGAATTTGTCGATACTCACTGACATACCCTTTCGTTCGTGTGTAGTTTTCAAACGGCTTGACGTTCCACATTTACTTCTTTTTTAATTCTTCAATCTTATTGGAAAATATCTCTTTTAAGAGTTAGGTTATGCAATGTACAAAATTTATGCTTTACTTGTTTTTTTTAACGTGTGTATAAATAATAATAGTAATAAATTAGCTGACGAGATTAATTATTATTAATTAATGATTACTATTTTAAAATCAGCTACAAAACAATAGCAGCCTTATTAAAAATTGTATCTCACGTATGATAATTCCTCGTACTCTCGTTTTTGTATTGTTTGTTCATTTTATAATTTTATTTTATATCACCTTCACAAGGTTGGTTGAAGTTTGGGTTAACAATAATTCCTGCTCAAAAAGATTAAAACATTTAATTTGAAAAGAAGTTTAATACTACTTTTACTGTAAAAATAATTAGAAGAACAGCAAAATAACAAGAATATTTAAAGTACTCAAAAATACGGTAGAATTTTTCGACGACTTGAACTGAAGGTTGGCAATCAAAACTAATTGCATTCCTTAAAAGCTGTACTAACATTTTAAAGAAATAATTTGAGCGAGAATGGGACTTGACATAATGGAATAAAATTTAAAAATATCTATTATACTAGCTGTTTCCCGTGACTCCGTTCGCGATGACTTCAGAACACAAACCTCGTAAGAAACTTTTTCCCTACAGCTTTTTTTGGCCAACTTTATTTTAAAATTTGCTCTCAAGCCCCATTAATTATATATATATATATAATTTATATTTTAGCCTCAGAAACATGTGATTGGTTATTCTATTAAATTGTAGCTTGTATAAAACGTTTTTATTTTTAACATAGCGACATCTATTGGATACTTAATCCGTTCATCAAATACCCTTATTTGTTAGAATTGTATGGAACTATCAATTGTGACTCTGAAATAATTCGCAAAAAATATATATTGTGATATAAACCATCCTATGTTTCAAGTTGGATCAAATTTCAGACAATGTGCAAATCTAATTACAATCGGTTCAGTAGTTAAGGAATCCACAGCGGACAAGCAAAGTATCATGTAATTTATATGTTGGAGTGGCAAAGTATACGACAGTCTGAACTGAAATATCTTAGCATCTATATTTTACTTAATTCTTAAACCTCGAATCATTTTCTTTACATTACGTTACGTTGGTTTTGAAGTTTTAATCAATACATTGAAAAAATAAATTAAATCATCAAAAATTAACCCTTTTAAAAAAGAGTGACAAAACTGTAATGTTTTTTTTAACACAATTATAAAATAAAGTAAAAGGGACATAAAAATTGTAAAAAGTCAAAGAGAAATCAAAATCAAAATCATAATAAGTCAAAGAGAATGGCCTTAAAAACGTGTGTGTTTATAATTAAGTATTGTTTCAACCTTAAATTTGCTACTTACGGAGATACGACACTAAAATATATTTTTCATATTACTTTGTGTCCGTACCCTTTGTTACTATAAACAAATCAAAGATTCTCAGTTCTTTTGATAAAATTAGTATTTTTTTAAATATATTATAAATTTATTTTTTTTTTTTTTCTTTTTTGATTAAAAATACTTTAAATTCAAACACTATAAAAAATACGAGCACACAATCTTATTCATAAGTAATATTATAATACAATAAAAATTATTTTAATTTGAAGTAAATATTTCGTTATAATTTATATAAAACGCATGTTTTCGGCATCTACAAGTTACCGTCATTACATAAATGCTCTCCACCTGTCTGTCCGTATGTCAGTGCTCCAAATTAATTCACCTGCAAACAATGACGAGAATAACAAGTTATTGTAAGTATTTATTTAGCTTATTCGGGTCATCAATTCAACAACATTTTTTTATTCAGCTAAAGACATTTGTTCTTTAAAAAAGTCGGGCAATGTTTAACGTACAATTATTAAAATATAATAAATTCGTGAATTCAAAGACAAAAAGAAATTGTAAATAATATTAAAAATATTGATAAGATAGATACAGTGAAAGATGAGTGAGAGATCTATCTTTGAAAATCTAGTATGTTTGTTATGTATGCTACCAGCAACGTTGATGGAAACGATATAAAGTAATCGTTTTTAGTGGTGTGTTCACAGAAAGATAAAAATATTGTAACAAGGTGAGTCTTAAGTATGAATTATAGTAAAAGAAGAAGAACCGAAGAATATACATGATATGGAGTGCATGAAAAATGATATGACAAAAAGTATGCCTCTAAAGAGGTGACGTATGACCGTGGAAGGAATTGATAAATTACCCCGACCCTAAATAATTGATATAAAGGATTGTGGTTAATGATATGGACACATTATTTTAGCTTGTATGTAATATGATATGAATCCTAAATGAGATGACTTATTTCAGCTATCTCATATTACTTTTAAAATTATAAAAAAAAACATGCATTAACATGTAAATAAACAGAAATAAATATAATATTGGCTCTAGTAAGTGTATATCAAAACTGAAACTAAGAAAAATAAAAAACTACACGTGCAGGCGCAACAGACTCAACTTTTTACATAAGAAGAGGAAGCCAAAGAATATTTTAATCTACAATGAATATAAGAGTTCTGAATGTATCTTAAAATTAGAATCCTAAGAGGTTTAAGCTACGACTATATTGACTTTAATAAAAATTTTCCTGCTTAATTTTAATGATTTTAAAAATCTGTTTTCTTCAAATGTACAGTTTTATGTGTCAACATAAATACAAATATGATTACTCTACAAACCAAACAATTTTATATATATTCTTATAATCAGTCAAAATATCATTAAATAAACTTCACCATAATTATACCACGACTGATTTTTTAAACTGAAAAGACGTTCGATTTTAAAATTATATATATATTATTATATATATATATATCAGAAATTTGATTTGAAATCTGATTAAAATTAAAATAAATGAGTAAAAAATATTTCAAACTAATTTATGATACGAAAAAACATAAACAAATAAATTAAATAATAATATCGCAAGAAATAAATTTTTTATATTGTTTTAAAAATATAGGTATGCAAATAAATATGTCAAACCCACTTTTTGATACATTAAATATAAATGCGAAGGGAATTCGCATTATGCGACATTGTAAGTGAGAACTAACAATTTACTTCGTTTACTAAACGTTAGTGAATGAGCATTTCACAATCCAATATTTGAAAGTCTTATTAAAATGCTACGAATGTATAAATGGACGCTGAATGGTTTTAAATTCAAATTAAATTTTATAGCTCTAGTTTCAAAACTGGTGAACAATTGCAGTAAAATTTTATTATGCTGCTAGTAACGTGTTGGTAAACTTTGGATTTTTATATATTATGCTTTATTTAATTTTAGTCAGGAGTTCAATATTATAATAATTTAATCCCACTGTCAAATACTCATCACGGCCAACCTATGGATTAAGATACACAGAACAGACGTATGTTGAGTGTCCAATATAACAACAATTTCAGAATTATGTTAGGATTACCGAGTCATTGTAGCGTATCAAACCTGTTTGCACAAAGTCAAGTAAATAACTTCTGTAGGAAGAACAAAATCGTCTTCACTACTAAACATAATTTGAACTAGTTCGAATTGTATTCTGAAAATGTTAGCACGCAAATTTGATTCTCCTTTTATGGTTCTTTTAATTTTTTTTGTAATAAAATCGTCGCTGGTCTACCATTAAGATATTAAATTATATATGACATCATTCTTCAACGGTCTTCTAGTTTGAGGACACACATTAATGATAAAAATCGAACACATTAACATTTGAGTACAAGTATCAAAAAGTATCTCAAGGTGTTATTAAAAAAACAGATGTTTATAACTAACATAACACCCTATCGATTTTTCCATAAGACTTAACCGTTCTCGAGTTACGATTTTTTTGGAGTGCTCTATATTACTCTCTTTACAAAGCTTGCGTTTATAGAACACAATAATAATATTCAATAATTTGCTTTCTTTTTACTTTTTTACTGTTGCCAATAGATAGAGAGTGTTTGAAGACTTGCTAACTTATAAAGCGGTAAACTGTATGTTTTTGACATTTGGCCATCAATAATCAATATCATACAAAAAGGAGTTACAAAAGTAACTTTGTTACTTTGATAAAGGATCAAAATCAGCTTATCTTCATCTTAATCTCGTGATAGAACATTGTATTGTATGAAACGTAAGTCGAGATTATTATTGTTATTATTAGATATATTCTTTATTGTATCTTAACAATATATACAAAGACGAAGATATAATAGGAAAAAAAAAGAAAAGAAATACAAGTTGAAGAAAAGTACAAATAGGTGGTCTTAGTAATTCAAAGCGATTATATATTTAATAATATATATGGCATTATAATAAACATACATTAAAATTAATAATTAAAACCGTATACATATAGTAATATTCAAAAGAGCATATTTAGATAAAATATAAAGCGAAATAATCTCTTCAAGAAAATACAATATTAAAGATTTTTTAAAGATAATAAGATTTGGAGAATGTCTAATGATAAGTGGGATAGCTCTAACGATGAATGAATTCTTATTAAAATGTTGAATTCTGAGATATAATTTTGAGTGTAGGAGTACGAGATGACTTTACGGCTCTGTTATTAGATTCAGTGAAATTAGAATTACGTTTAAAACATACATATTTAAGACGATAAAAACCAATTATGCTTCTTATATATGTTTTTGACGTACGTTTTTTATGTTATAAGAGGGCAAATGAGCGTGCAGATCACAGGTGTTAAGTGATTCCCGCCGCCCACGAACTCTTGCAAGGTACGAAGACTCACAAGAGCGTTGTCGGCCTTGGAGGTGGATATAAACGCCTTTTTTTAAGGTACCCATGTCGCATCGATCTGGAAACACCGCCGAAGGAAATCCATTCCACGTCTTTGTGGTACGTGGAAAAAATGTTCATGAAAACCGCACAATAGAGGATCGCCACGCATCCAGGTGGTAAGGATGGTATTGCAATTTAGAATGTAATTAAATTAATCTAAATGTTAGTTTTAATTATTTTTAACTGCTTACTAAAAATAAATAAAACTAAGTTAATTTAAATTATTTTAATCACACAATGTCGTATATACCACATGACTACAAAATTCTATGGATGGTAACATTCCAATTGGTATTGGAATCCATTTGATTTAGAGTCCATAGGCACAATTTAAGTGTGCTTGAACTGATCTATAAATATCACTACTTCGAAAACAACCTTAACTCAAGAAAAGAAATCCGAGTTTGGTTTGTTAAATAATTAATAAAATGTAATTTTTCGAAAATTCAAAATAAAAAAACATTATATAAAACAATATAATAGAAATGCATATAAATAACTCATATACTAGACACGTGAATTCTTAAACCAGTGTAAGTAACAAGTTATGCGACATTTCATTTAAGCAAAATCAACTGTTAGGAATTAAATTAATTGTATGGGTTGAGTTATACAATAAAAAAAATGTTTTATTTTATTTTTCAATATTAAGTCTATCATTACACGTGATCAACAATTTAATATTTTGTTAAACAGCTTTACTATATAAAAGTAAAATCGATCAAAATTTAAATAATTACAAATTAGCACTTACTATTGCTATATCGTATTATGATTTTCTAACTATTTACTCTGGCCTACGTCCCTCATATAACATATCATCTCGTAATACACGTTAGTTCTTCAGAGAACCGTAGCATTGACCCAATTGTTACAAGATAAACGGCGACGTTTCTTTATTTTGTCTTTCCGATTATTTCATATTCGCAAACAAATGGTTCTGCTGATGTGGACAAAATAAAAAATATGCTAAAAAATTAAATATGAAAGGAAAATAGAAGTTTTTTATACATCCGACTCAGCTATAAAAACGAATTGAGGCCGATTTTCTTTTACTACAACGATCAGTAGTTAGATCACATGGAAAAGTCTTGCTTCCTAAATAGCAGTCTTTTGTATTAGATAGGAAATCTAGGTAGAGTCGTTAATTACTTTATGAATACAGTCATCTAGTACGCTTAAATCTTCAAAAATAATAGCAGAGATACACAATATTGCCATGCTCGAAAAATGATTTTTTGTGCTCTACGTTGTTTTTTTTTTCTTCTTTAAGTTTTTTAGGCATCCTTAATTATACATATATATTAATTTATCTTGTTATTTATTTATTCTATTTTTTTTTATTTATTTTTAATTACAGCTGTAAATGTATAAAATTATTTATTATTAACCATAATGTAATACTTAATAGGTAATAAATGTATACTATTAACATAGATCACATTTTTATTCTTTTTTACACAACATCAATTCTTGAGACCAATTAATAATAATCCGTTGGAATGTGCCGCTGTATATAAACTGGACTGTGATTGTGAATTATCATACATTCTTCAAACAAAGAGGAGAGTCGGTATAAAAGTGAGATAACACATCTCGGATATCAAGAATAGGGGTACATCGAAGTCAGCAGCGTGTGAACTTATAGAAACAATAGACAAGCCCAATTATTATATTACATTTAAGGAATACCGCTACATTACAATAATGATTTTGAAGGTATTGAATTTAATTACCATTCCTTTTTTAGTTTAGGTTAGAAACTATCTCATACCTGGGATCTACTCATGCTAAATGTTAGATTTCATGTCTGCGACCGCAATGTGAGACTTCAAGATACTGTTAGAGTATTTTGCATGCATCCTGAACTCTTTTTCCAGAATATTAGGAAGATATATGACCATTGGAGGTAGATGATTATTTAACTTACTGACAGACACCTACATCTTATCCTTCCGCAAATAACATAGCTGCGAATCAATCAAAACTTCGGGTTAAAATATAATCAATACAAGAGCCTAAATTGTTGAAAATTGGTTTTTTATTATTTAATACTTTACTATAACTACAAAAATACTATAACTCTAAGTCGCAAAAATATAATCACTCTTTAGTTTAATAAAAGTTATTCTTTCTTACTCATAAGAAACCTCTTCTTATTTAAGTTATAAAGTATAAGACTTTATTTCGGAAATTTATTTTCTAGATCCTAAACTCAAGCAATAAGGAACCCTCACATTTTATTTCCTAACAATTTGGTCGAGTGCTTATTAGGAATCTTCAAGAACTTCTATGTCACCGCGGGTAAGATTTATAATACCCGAGAAGTTCTTACGTAGACTAAATCTCCAAGAGCACACATTCTGTTACTAAAAGTATTGTCAGCGCAGTTAATATGTGGTAAAGAAATTTTTTTTTAATTCAGTAATTACGTAAGTGAATTTGTATTTTTTCCCAGAGCTAGAATAATACAATAATATTAAAGAAAGGTGACCAGTATTTGTTGATAGAGTAAGGAAAACTATGACCACACTTCAAGGAATTCAATTTCATCGTTCGTATATTGCAAGCAGTGAACAAATTTAAATTGCTTAAATTATTATATTATACTAATATCAGCTACTCAGAATACCAAATGGTTTCATGCTTTTAGCCCTTTACTTTTATATTTTGTGTTTGCTGGTTCTAAATAGGGGCTAATTAAATATTTCTTAAATAAATCTTAATAGCAATAATAGCCTAACACCCAATTTGATTTAAGTTAATTTTATTTTTAGTATTTGTACAAATTAAACAACAAAAAATATTTTTTGCAATACTTTGATTATGACCTTTCACTAGCCGGATGCAAAAACCGTTACGTTTTTACAAGGGCGGCGTGGTTTCAAATTACGGCACTCGAAATCAGACAATTATAAACCAAACAGTTATCCCGACATTTTGTTTATGTTATGAAAAATACTTGTAAAATTTTTTAGAAGCCACTTAGGAACTCGATAAAAACTCGTAGAAACCATAACAATTGAATGTTTATTTATTTTTTTATATTTGTTTCAAGGGTATTTTGACATTTGAATTATGTAAATTTTGCTTTCTATCCTACCATCTTTATTATATAATTATTCTAAAATGATATAACAATATGAAATAAATCATTAGATAATTTTGACTATATCACTTGTAAACATGATATAGCTCAAGGTCATTAAATAGTTTGGAGCTCAAGAACTTTTGATCTAGAGCATGGCTGAGTGGAAACATCATCGTGGTTACCGAGCCCTACTATGTCCTTTCAGGAGACGACTGGGTGGTTGGCAGAGACGGTGTGACAGCAATCGTGATCCGATTGGCAGCTAGAATCCCGAACTTCTATTGCAATTGCAATTGTATTTCAAATGTCATCTAATTCAGTTTATTTTATCGATATCACACGTTATATCTCTACCTACCTTCAATCTCCGTAATCCAAAGTGTGGGAGAAGTTTAAAAGTCTGCACTAGCAGGACGTGATCAAATAGATCAAGTAAAAGTAGATTAAAGCAAACAACTATTTCATCAATTTTCATAGGCATATTAATAATCTTTTCTGTAATGCGTGTTGTTTAAAATTCTCAATTTTAAATGTTATAACATAAAAAAATATATAAAACGCCCAAAAAAGCTTAGACGACGTGTCCGTGGGAAAAAATATTATAATAAAGATAATGGTCTATAGTTAATAATTCTTGGCTATTGTTTTGGAGTCGCAAAAGGAAGTCATAGTTGCTTAACACTAGTGCAAGGTAGACCCAATTCATTATTGCAGCAGAAGACATCAAACAGTAAATTACAAAATATCTAAGCGTAACCGTCTTATTCGTAGTACATTATGTTAGATCAACCAATAGGTGCGTCACAGCCGGTTATCGATACGATCACACTTAACGCTACTTATTTATTGCGAAACAAAATATATACTTGAGACAATATGTTAGCGCTTTTAATTAAAATCATACGTAAAAACGTATCAAAAGCCACTCGACAAACAAAATCACAAAGAAATTTAAGAAATTAAAGAATTATCTGTATTATGTTTATTTATCATAAATAGTTGGTTAACTACGCACGTCTTTCTTCTTTGGAAGGATTTATGAAAGGGTATTGTGAGAGATGATGTACGTCTTTTGAAGTCATCCACGACCATAAAGTGCGCGAGTACCTTTTGATAGTGTTTGAGTAATGAAATAAATAATATTAACTTCTTAATTCCAAAGAAAGATTAAAATAATGTTTCTTTTAAATTTATGAATAAATGTTTTACAATTTTAACTTCAAAAATCTTCTGCTAGTTTATGTTCTTACAGTTTACTTCAGCAATTTATTTCTGAATCGAAAAATCAAGGATTGACTAAAGAACCCTCACGTTTTATTTCCTAACAATTTCGTCGAGTGCGTATTACGAATCCTCAAGAACTTCTAAGTCATCGCCCGGAAGATTTATTTCGAGAACCTCTTACGTAGAATAAATATCTCAAAATGCACATTTTGTTACTAAAAGTAGTGCTGTGCCATTTTTTTAACTGATATTTAAGTATATGAATTAGTATTTTTTATTTATTTAATAATTACGTGCATAAGTAACATTTTCTTGGCTATATAGCAAGTTTAAACAAAATAATATTAAGGGAAGCTGACAAATATTTGTTAAAAGAATAAGTTAACCCATAATCATCGCTTCAAACATTTTAATTTCATCGTTCTGTATGAACTATTTCTTGTATATTGCTGGAAGTAAAATAATTTAATTAACTATATATTTAATTAAAATACATCATTTCAGCGCACCTTTTAATTATATTTTTCATATTGTTGAAAGACATAACATGTTACATCTTTTAAGCAAAATGGCCACCTAGTAATCGAAAAAATGAATGGCATTTGTGAAACGTCGCTTTTAAGCTAGTATTGCAATAGTGAAGTTATATTTATTGAAAACGATTGTCTTTTTTGCCAGGAATCGTCGCTTTTATTTCAGTTTTGTATGTTTAATTATATTATATTTATTGTGTATGTATCTGTAATATCTGTATGATATTTTCTCCTAAACTCGAATCTTCTGTGTAATTTCCTTCTTTATTCTACAGCCTCTTAACTCTCTGCAACTCTTTAAGGTTAACTGTCAGAGAATGCTTATGTTATTGTGCTAATAATATTTAGGACCCAGCACCGTCTCTCTTTTTCAAATTCCTACTATTGTTCTATTACAAGTAGTGTTGGAAATTCTACAAGGGATATCCGTTGATAATTTTTAATTAATAAATTGTCTATGGTTGGTACCAGTAATTAAAACAAATTTACGTTCATTTACTATTTTTTAAAATTTAGTTTAACATTTCAAAAGTGATAAGTAACACATAAACTAAACTTTAGTGATGTCAACGTATAGAAGTATAAATAAAATGTGTTTGTAAATCGTATGAATATGACACTGAAAGTTACCATTAGGGAATATTTTCCTTTTTTTACATATTGTATCATGGATACAATCATTAAACTCCGTCCGCATTACTCCGATGGGAGAGTCACGCAAATATATAGCCACTTACAACTCCCCACAGGTGTAAGAAACCGGCGAAAGAGAAACTGGGCACACTCCTCTAGGGGAGGTGGCAAAGAAATGCCACCTTGACCTACCTTGCCACCTTGCAAAAGAAATCTTACCATCATGGCGACATCTTCGCTTCGAAAGAGCGCCGCAAACCAGACCTGATTTGACGTAGGTCTACGGTAAGACATACGAGTCGGGTCCCGACGCAACGACGGCGGGCCTCAAAAGAGACTGCTGCAACACCTTATACCCTGGTTGACCTTGAATAGAGCACGACATCACCATAGCCCACTCACCCCGTTTTGGTTGATTAGTAGCTTGCCGCCAGAAACCTGATCAAGCCCAGCCTTCTTCCAAAAGAACTGTCAAAATAAGACAATTGGATTTAAATATATATATTAAAAGATAGCAATAATCATTTTAAAATAAACATTTTCATCCCAAGACATCTGTAAATGGTACAAAAATATTGTAGAATTTACTTTTTAAAAATGTTATTAACAAATACCAGCAATTTATTATGCGCATATAATTTACAGCACCATACAACTCAACCTGAAGAGAATGCGGTACTCACATTAAATATATTATCTGGAAAATTAATTCCAATTTCATATTTTCCGCATCGATTTTTTCGCGATAAATATGTTTGTTCAGTTTTAAGTGTCGTAGTAATAAATTTCTTTTTAACCTTTTTTCACATTATGTAACAATAAAAATTATTGGAACATTGATAATGTTTACTGATTTTATTAAAAACATATATAAAATCACGAATACGATATTTTTAATTAAAACCATTTTACAACAAATGGGTGAAAGTTTTCGTATCAGATTTTCAATAAATATTTATATTCATATAATCCTTAAGCTTTAATTACACTACGTTACCTTTTATATAATATATTTACAGCTGAAAGCTTACGATATATTATTATTATTATTATTTATTAATATACCAGGAATGTTTATTCTCATAATATTCAATGATAAAGTAAACAACGCTAGACATATAGTATCTATGAGCTATTTTAAGACGTAAACTGATGTCACGTTAACACAAAGCACACACATACATTAGTGATATAAAAATTCTCTAACAGCTCAGCCGTGTTATTATTAAAAAAGATTTCATCAAAAACTTCACATCACTATTCAATACAATTTGGCAAATGCTCAATTACAGAAATATTGTAATCGCCACTAAAATTTATTTTAAGTGTATTGCCATAAATCTTTTAAAATAAATACTCGAATATTTATTTAATATCACTTTTATTCGTTTTAAGGTGAACAAATTGCCTTAAAGTATACAAATTAGAAACTCAAACGGAACGTACAAAAATCTTAATTAATATTAATAATTGTTTTCACAACTGAACAGAATAAGGGGCCTTACACAATCATGAGTGTCTAGAACGTGCAAAAGCAAGATTTTAAGAGGTTAAAAACATCTTTAACATACGTAAAATACCAGCTCTTTCCAATGATTACATCAGCACGGATCCGCGTTGATTTCAATAGCGCCTGGAATGCATTTGGAACAATAGTACAGATCTAACCCAGAAAACAGTATAATTATAGAGAGTGTACTTGCTATATATTTTTTAATATCTACAGTTTGTAAAAGTCGTTAATGGGACAGAGATAGCGAGTTCGTAGGTATAAATTTATTTTTAGAATATGCAGGTTTAATTTTAGTTAATGTTTCTTTATTCAATACAAGGTACTTAAATAAAGAGCAACTTATGTACTAAAATACAGAAATAATTATGAATGATTAATGTAGGTATTTAATTTTTTTTTTATTTTTTCCAATTAAAAAAAAATCGGGCCACATACATAAAGACAAAAATTTCCATCTGATATCCTAGCTCTAAACTACCTCCCTGCCAATTCAGCTAAATCGGTTCAGCCGTTGTTGAGTTATAAGTGGAGTAACTAACACGACTTTCCTTTATATATATAGATTGATACTAAATATAGGGTTAAAAAATACTATCACATTATATTAAGTCATCTTATTCGTACTGTAACTTTAGAAATATTATAAAACGATCATGATATAATCTCTCACTATATTAACGTAGAATTTTTTAATGTGACGTACGTAATGACAAATATATTTCTACGTATTTAATACATGAAACAAAAATTAAAACAAGAGTTTTTTTTATTTGTTGGTCAGTATGAAACTCTGCAGACTTGTCTTATGTAATAATTATGTATTTATTATTATTACATTTAAAGACACACTGAAAACCTAAATTACATTAATACATTATAATAAATCCTGGCAGCTATCGTTTTATACCCGCAGCGCACCATTCTCTAAATATGCGGTATAACTGTAGTGTCCGTTATTGACGAACCTTTCCTTGGCTTCTTTTTAACTCAATCGTTTACTTAAACCGATCAACAATTAACACAATCTTTTCGGTCCCGATATATCACTACAAGAAGTTTCATATTTTTGACATATTATTATTGTTCTATTTACTGGCAAATTAAGTCCATACATTGATATATCAGTAGGCTGACTTACTAAAGTAGTAGAATTACTTTTATTCTATATTAAAATAATTGTTAAAACGAGCTCAGTACAAAGATAAAACCAAATCTTAACAATATAAGTAAAATAAACATGCATAAATTTTCAATTCATTTGTGACACATAATATATTTTTTAATAAGTTTAGAAAGTTTTGAAAAAAATATCAGTGACCCTTCCATAAAAAGCACCGCAAAGATACCGCAGTAATAAAATCAACATCCTAAATGCGGAACAGGCACCCCTATTATACTGAAACAACTAAATATTTTCCAGTTTTTAAATTTTTGTTATTTTAACTTTAATTTCGTTACAAATTTTTTTATTACATGTAATCAAATCTAGACAAAAGAAAGTAGAAAGCATAAGACTTATTTATTTAAAGGAGGAATATAATACCTCTCAGTATTTATATATGCTTTTTATCCTATTAGATATTTATCTTATAGCATTTGCTTCAATAGTGACTTTAGCCGTAAAAAATAGTTGAAAATTATTTAAGAACATGAAATTATATCGCAAGTTATTTTTTTCTTCACAAGATAAGTTGTGTACAAAAAAAGAAATAACGAGTGTCTAAGTATCGTCTCGATGCGAGGCTCTACATTAATGTTAGGTCGCTAATGGCTCTCGTCTTCGAGTGAGCGACAAATAATTGAGAGGCTATCCAAGTCGATTTATACTTTTTATTAACGTTAAAAGAAAGAGTACGATCTAAACTTACTTTCGTATTTCTTACGAACCATTCAAAAATACTTATCAATATAATATATATAATATGACGTACCGGACCACTTATTAATACTAGGTATATTACCTAAACTTTATTTAATTTTTGCTAGAAAGATATAATATTTGTCTTAGGTTGGTAAAAGTTAACATCTCACATATATAAGTATTTGTGGACTCAATCGCTGGAAACGGTAGTCTAAATTTAGTACTGGCAACTATTCAAATCTTGGGCTTTGAGTAGCGTCACTTGTAAGCAATAGCGTCGCCGTACAATAATACACACTTATGTTGAGCTTCAGATTACCGTATTGCATTTAACTTATCTTAACTATAGCTAAGTCGATAATCTAAAAGCCTTAATACTTTCATGAATTTGCAACTTTGTTTCTTTTTTTCACTTTATTAATAAAAACTTATGTATAGCAATAAATTTACCATCTTTCTTTAATATAAATTAGGATTGAATCAAAATTACGCATAACACATAAAGTTTCAGTTTTGATAACTTGAATTTAGTATTTGCTAGAAGATAAAGTGTAGTAAGAGTAAGACTTAGTAAATTAGAAAATAGATATAGGAATTGACATTGAATAATGTATTTACCTAGATTCCTGTACATTTTTATTTATTTTCGCGTTAAATAAAACGACTCCAGAAGTTAGGATGTGTGGTATAATGCATAGTCAAAAATTATGACTAAGCTATCCATGAACTCACTCAAACACATAAAAAGTGTTTTTAATGAAACCTTTATTAAGAAAGACTTAAGAGTCAAGCACATGTATCCTGTAGACTCATTCTTCTCTTCCTTCTCTTTCTTCTGGATTCAAATAGTAAACCATCCATTATCACTTGAAAATAATATAAATTCATCTCGTTTATTTTTTTTTGTAGTTAGTATAGCCTAAAAAAAATTTAAGGTTTTCGCGGCTAATTACGAGAATTATTTTCTGTTGAAAGCATTGTATTTCTTATTTAACATAAAAAGCTAATCACACACCAATTTTTTTAAACCCGTGCAGTATTTTTACGATATTGTTATTATAGCCCAAGTTAGTTTCATATTTTCACATAAAAAAGAATATTCTCGGAATAAAACTATAGTATATGTTGACGAGTAGAAACCTGAACGGGGGCAATAAATTATAACCAAACCAAATTTAATCAAAATCCAATACATGACAAGTGCACAGACATGCAACCAAAAATACAAAATATTTTCGTTTTTTTACTTTCTTATTCCTGACGAAATATTATATGTTTTTACTAAACATAAATATCGTCATAATTTTATTATTATAATGTTGTGGGTTATTGAAAAATATCAATAGTACTTGAGTTTGTATATCTACTTACGTATAATTGAACATTTTTTTTTATTGTATCAAAATATATCAAAATGTTTCTCAGCAAAAACATATTTTGTTCAACTCCAGGAATGGATCATTAATGTACTTAAACCTGTACTTATATATTTTTTAATTATAAAATGATAAGCTGGTTTTTGAAATATTTCACAACAGGCTGTGGACTAAATAAATACCTAGGTAGATTTTGTATAACATTTTAATTTTGGTTCGCAAATTGAAGACTAAGTTGAAATTATTATTTTAAGCGGGCTGCAGAGCATTGGTATGGTTTAGAAGCTTTGATCTAATAAATATATTAACGTTTATCACCTACTCCGGTAAAAATTTTCCAATAAAAAAATATTTATTTATGAAGTAATGTGGTTTTAATTTTACTTATATGTGCATATTTATTGAAGTCTCAGCGAAATATATTCTATCCCTGATATATATTTGATATGGGGCTTTATATATATATATCTTCCATATCTTCCAGTCTACACAGAATATCACTACCTACCTCAGTACACTAAGGCAAGATGATGGAGAACTTGATAGGGATGGCAGGATCAGGAAAGAAATCATGGCCGGCAACAAGCACTATATCGGCGAACGCCTCTCAAGTTAAAGAGGGTATATAAGACCATCATAAAGGCATGTGATGTTGTATGGTTAAGAATCTTGGGCGACAAAAAAGGAAATAAAAAAAAATTCCATGCAGTAGATATGTAAATGTTGAGATGGATGTGCGAGGTTATAAGGATGGATAAAATTAGGAATGTGTATGTAAACCAAAACATTAAAGTTTCTCCGGGGATGGAAAATTTAAAAGCAATATACTGGCTTGGTAGGAGGATTTAATGAGGAGGGAGGAATATAACATAACAAAAAAGACACAATATATGAGCGTTAAATATGGAGAGGAAAGCTAAAGAAAGTATGAAAGGATTATATAAAAGGTGATATTATGTAGAGAAGAAGAGTTGAGCACTGGGATAACGAATGATAGAGGGCAATGGTCGAGACGTTCGTCCTGTATCCACCCCACATCCTGAGAAATAAGTAGAAAGAAGAAGAACATTTGTTTGTTTGTATTAAGATAGCAAAAACACATTACTTATGTATTATTTTTCTTTTCCTCAATTAATATACACTTGGAGCCTGTGGTATATATTTTTCATGTGGTTTGACCGTAAGCAAGGGACAAAAATATTTGAGAGACCTTTTTTGCTTTAAATAACAATAAACGTTGAATGACCGCAGTGATAGGAGAAACAAAAAATATAATATTAACTTGAATTAACATCATTGCTTTAAAAAAAATAATAATGTGTCTAATTAGTAATAGGAATGATGCTTAAAATATTTATATATAATATTCTATATACTTTTTTCCGATCGCATAAAGTTTTCATTATGATAACTTTACGATCTTAGATATAAAAATACAAGTTGAAGAGAATTTGAGACGATATCAAAGGAATTACTGGGCTAAGTCCTCTGCAAAGAAATAACGAGTGCTAAGTATCGTGTTAATGTGAGGCTCGAAAATAATGTGAAGTTGTTAATGGGAGATTGTTGCTCTTATTTTTAAACGGCAGATAGTAGAACTTCCTTATTTTTACGTATTAGACCGATGAAAAAAAATCACTGTAAACTTTTTCAGGATGTTTTTTCTTAGTTATGTTGCCAGCAATATTTTTTAATGAATTGAATTCTCATCTTAATAAACAAAGATGTTGTATATTATTATATTGTTGTGTAAGCTACGTATAAAAAAATTTTAATTTTTAAATTCTTAAAACTCAATTACGGAATTGCATTAGTATGGTGTCAATATGCTTTAATTTTCAACCGTGATTAGTCTCGTGAATTTACTATACAACCATAATATACCAAAGTATTTTATACACTTTTCCTTACTCGTCGAAATAGAGTGATGGACGTTGTAAGATAACGCCTTTTTATTAAATTTCATATAAATGAAATATTCTTATTAAGTCAGGTTGTGAAAATCATAATGTTTTATGCCAATAATTTTAAAACATAGTTAGAATTTTTGTAGGAAACCTTACGGATATGTTTAATTCATCAAGCCTCATAACAACCCCGTAGATTTCATTACAGGTTCAAGACCGAGTACGTCTCGAAACCTGTAATGAAATAAAGTAGATGTATATTTCATTATATTTTTTAAACTATTAAATAGCAACATAACTAACGTTCATAACGTAAAGTTACTAGTTGCTCAAATATATATATTTTTTTGTTTCAACATTAGGCACTCGTTTAATTACCTAATGCTTGTCTTAAGTCAATTATATGTAATCTCTATGCCTATAAACCTATGGAAAACAAAAAAAAATGACTGATGACAAAAAAAAATTGTTAAAAATATTATAAACATAAATCCATTTCAGCTCATGTTTTAAATATTTTGCTTTTATAATTTTTTGGTTTTTAAAGTTTATTAAAGTTAATTGCAAGATATTTACTAACCAGTAACATTAAAAAATATATCTAAACGCACTTTAAATTTATATTCACTAAGCTTGTATTGGTAAGTGCTAAACTATTAAACAATCTTGTGATATATAGAAATGCACTTGACATTTATGAGGTAGCCAACATGTTTTTCCACTTAAGTGTCTGCCAAATTGTAGTAAATGGTAATGTAAGGTTGTTGATGACTTTAATTGAATAATAACACGGGCTAGCTGTTGAAGAGCTTCAACATCACTAGTGTGTATATACGAAAGTTTTGTTTCACAAGATATAACTTTAAGTATTATGTTCATCCGTAATTATAAAGGTCCAGTTAAATAAGTAAAACGTATTTTTTATGAATAAATATTTATTTGAGTAAATAAAATATTAATCATTAATCGCATCCCCGTGGAGTACAAATATGATTCACATTTTGGATATTGTCGAATTGTTGATTAATTTTACTTGTATCTTTATCACATTGTAGAGAACAATGGTATGTATAGTATATTATATCATATTAATTAGGAATCTAATCATAAACATATAATATTTCTCAAAATCTAGTATTACACAGACACCTAAATAACATCAAAAGTCAAATAAACTTCTTTAAAACAAAAGCAGCATATATAATTGCGCTATCACTTTTGCCCCGAAATATTTGCTGCAGAAAATAGAAAATTGGAATTTGTTTTCCAGAGAATAGAGAGAAATGTAATGTGGCCACCGCATTCCACGCTCATAATAGAGTTATATTTGATGATAATGTATAATATTCAACTGACAGCATTGGTAAATTATGATAAACATATTATAGCCCCAATTCAACTTCAAAGTTTCCGGATCTTTAGGTGACCTTTACCTTTAACCTTTATGCGTATAAAACTTAAAATTATTTTATTTGTGTAAATACATTTGAAATTTTAATACGCGTTTTTGATTGTAATACAATGGTAAATTTTGAAGTATTAATTTATTTAAAAAAAAAACCTCATTAACTATTTTAATGCGTGTGTATTTTCTAGTACCGACACAAGTTTACCTTTTTAAGCGAAAAAGATCTTATGTAATTAGAGGTCAGTAATCTAAAAGTCAATCATCTTTAATATTCCACTTAAAATAAAAGATACTATACCTTTAATGACTGAAATTTTTCGAAAAATCAGTGCTTTATTGTCGAAACTACCATCAGTTCGCAAAGTCATTAGCCTCAAGCTTGTATTAAGTTACTTTTTAAAGTCATACTTAAAGCCTAAATAATATAAATATATTATAGTAAATCTTGAAGTAGAAATCTTGGCAGGGATCACTTCATACACACGGAACATCCGCCATTATATTTTTAAAAATATCGTACTATTCTTAATAACACATGTATTAGCTAATTATTTTATTAAATTGGTTTAAGGGTATTTCTATTACTTTCAGAGGGGGTTGGTTGAAAAAGAGCTCAGTAAAAGGGCTACTCACTACTTTTAGTCGAGTACTAACAAGTAGCGCGAGTATTACGTATACGAGAAAGCATGGACAATAAACAGGTCACGGTATTAACGTTGCTTGATTTTAGTAACGCATTTAATTCTGTGGACTTTGATATTCTGCTGGCTATCCTTAGTTCTCTTAACATATCTCCTGCGGCGACTGACTGGTTTCATAGTTACTTGTATGGACGCCGGCAAAGAGTTTCCGCAAGGAACTCATGTTCTAAGTGGCTACAAGTCAATGCCGGTGTTCCGCAAGGTGGCGTGTTATCTCCTTTGCTATTTTCTTTGTTTATAAATACAATAAATCTAAGCTTATCCTCTCTCTACCATTTGTATGCAGACGATCTCCAGATATACACACATTCTAGTGTATCGGAACTCCCACTTGCTATCAGTCGGATTAATACAGATCTGCAGATCATACACAGATGGTGTAATTACCATGGGCTGCATATCAACCCGTCTAAAACCCAAGCTATCATTATTGGTAGCTCAAAGCTTCTAACCAAAATTGATTTTCTCCAACTCCCAGGCTTAGTATTTAATAACATTATTATTCCGTATAGTAACTCCGTTATCAGTTTGGGTGTTACATTGGACCGGTATCTTCGATGGGGTCCTCATGTAACCGAAGTTAGCAGGAGAGTTTTTGCCTCTGCTGCATCTTTGAGCAGGTTGCGAAACTTTCTCCCCATTTCCACCAAAACTGTTCTTGCACAAAGTCTCCTCTTACCAATTCTTGATTATGCCGACATATGCTATGTCGACATAAGTGAGGAGCTATTAAACAAACTTGAGAGCCTACAGAACTTCTGTATCCGATTCATTTTTGGTCTCCGCAAATATGACCACGTTTCCCATTTTCGTGCTAAACTCAAGTGGCTCCCGATTCGCCTTCGCAGGAATGCTCGTATCCTAAATACTCTTTATTCCATACTGTTCAATCCCACTACCCCTTCCTACCTCAAAGAACGTTTTATATTTTTGGGTGCGTCACACGAACGTTCCCTTCGTTCTGAGGATAACTTAACCCTAAAAATTCCTCCCCACTCTTCCTCTTTCTACTCAAATTCCTTCACAGTTCAAGCTGCTCGTTTATGGAACTCCTTGCCCTATTCCATTAAGTGTGCAAAGTCCCAGGCATCTTTTAAAACAAAGGTTAAGGAACATTATCTTAACTCCCTGACTTCTACCTAAATTCCTACTTTCCCTTCACAAAGTCATAACATAAGCTTTCTTAAATGTAATGTATGTAATGTATGTAGTGTACATTATTTATATAATTATTTATTTATATAAGTAAGTGTATGTATGTATATATGTATATATATATGTGTATATGTATGTATGTGTATGTATATATGTGTGTATGTATGAATATGTATGTATATATGGTTCATAATATTTTATTTTACTATATTATATTATATTATCCTGTACTGTGCTGTACCTAAATACCCACCTTCATATTTCGTGTCCTCTACCCAAAGGTTGCCTGGAAGAGATTGCTCTTTAGCAATAAGGCCGCCTTTTGTACTAATTCATCTTTTATGTGTTGTTGTTTTTTTATATATTCCATTTGTTTGTGGTACAATAAAGCATATCATATCATATCATATTCTTCTTGCTCAGATAATAACTATAGTTCCTTTAATGCTTAGTCTATTATTTAAAAGTCCTGAACAATTTCACCACTTTTCCAAGACGTCATTGTTTCTGAGATTTTCGCCTCCTGTTTCCTTTATTTTTATACTTTCAACTCTAAATATATAACGCTTACTTATAAAAGATTAAATTAAAAGAATTTAAGGATTTTCGTGAGAGTCATGTAGTTTCATTACACTTAACTTTCCGGGAAATTACGATAAGTTATTTAAAAGGTATGCTTACAGCTATCGAAACGCCTGTTATATCTTAGCGGAAAGTGAAAGTAGACTTATAGTTTAATCATAATTACTCTGTCCATTTTGTAAATGGTACAAGTCTACTTCACCTTCTGATATAGCCTGTAGATAAAATATTTAACCTTTTAACTGTAAATGACACCGAACCAGAAAAAGACATAAAAAAAAGAAGAGATCAAGTGACAACGGATAAAGAAACGTTTGCTAGTTACGAAAAATCTTGGTTTGACAAAGCTAAAGTAACAAAATTTGATGTTCCTAATTCATATTTAATTCAAAATCAAAAAGGAAAATCTGAACAAATTGGACCCTAAGTATAGGGGCTCATTAACATACTTGATAGTGATCAATATTTTACAAAATTGTTAACCGTTAATAGAACTTAAGATAAGTACGTTGCAAAATATCAAGATAAAGTTCGTCAATTGATTACTTAGTCGTGGGGTGTACGCAGTGACTTCATTGTAATAGCGACATGTAGACAGAGTCGTTTTTGGAAATTATGGATATTCCAAGGGTCACTTTTTCAATCGGTGCGGCTACGGTCACTTTTCCAATAGAAAATTGTCGGTTCGCCTGGAGTAACTGACTGTGTGTTATAAAAGTGAGTTGTGATTTTGTGCAATTTAAACATGAAGGGTAACAGTGACTATGTGATTATTTTAGCAAAATGGCAATTTGAACCCTTGTACATCGAGTCTAAATGATGATGGCCCTATATCTCCGCCATTGCCGGCGTCATGTTAATTATAATTTATAATATTTTTTATGTAAACTCATAATTTGGCTTGATTCAATAAACAACTGATTTTGGGGTGACTTAAATTATTCATAATTATCTCCTCGTCGCTCTTTGAATATTTATTGTATTACTTACGGGGTAAAATGACAATCGTGTAAAAATAATTTATTAGAAATAATTAAATCATCCATGTATGGCTTATGAGCCAGAAATAATGGTAACACATAATTATTTGTTTTAACTAAATTATTACTCAGGTTATTTTTGTTTAATTTTTAAACATTTATTGACCAAAAACGTGATTTGATTAGTAGAAGATTTATCAGTTACGTAAGAATAAACTTTTTAAAGTGATCCTTTGGTCTGCATATAACAGATTTAAATCATCATAATATTCTAAAATAAATAAATTTGTACTTTAGTTAAGAAGTTCCTTTGATAAATTAAAATAACTACTATTACTAATTTATTCACTTATGTACACAGGTTTAAAGATAGTTTTTAATGGTTATAAAATTATATACAATGTATTTTTTTTATCTAAATATATCTAAATGAACTCTCGGCTTATAAGCAACCACGGCACTGCTTGTTTTTATGGAGTTCTCTGCATAAATGATAAATGACTGCTCTCAGATGGAAAATGTTCGCTACTTGAAGACGATATATGCAACTGCCTAATATATAATAAAATAGACGTTTCAAAACTATATAACCAACTGTTATCGGTAACGAGGTCAGATTATCTTACCTTGCATACCGTAGTATGAGGTGCTACTGCATTCAGGATGAGACATCGGCTTTGGAGTATAGAGGCAATTATAGAATATAATTATAATCCGTCGTTTATATCAGTATGAATCCTCGGGAATCCCTTGAAACTGTTTCCAAGGCCTGCTTCATATTTTTGGATATATAATATACAACCAAAGAAAAGAATGAAATGGAGTTTTCAATAAAGAAAAAAATATTGAAGTAGGTATACAACGAGGCACGATTCTGAATACACACTGACTATGTAGGTAATAAAAATAATACCATCCTGTACATGAACCGTGAGATGATTGATGCGCCATTTTTGAATAAGCAAATGACAATTATTAAGATGATTGTACCAAAGCGAGTCAAATGATAAAATACTTAATATGATAAAATACTTAACTTAATGATAAAATACTTAATTGATATACTTGATTTTACGTTAAAACACAAACAATCCCATACCATAAAAATATTTTTTTCAATGTTAATCTATACTGAAGAGTTAGAAAAATTTGTTAAGATTTTCGAAATAAGTCTAATAGATGTCACCACCGTCCCGATAAAGACGAATATGTATAGAATGCTTAATTCACCGAGTCTGGCAGCGATACGGTAGCTCAATTGGTAGAGCGACCGGACGGTTGACCGGCGGTCACGGGTTGGAATCCCTGCCCGTATTGATTTATTTTTCATTCTATATTTATTAAAAAATACTTGATATTTTTTCAAAAAATTGTTTCAAAGTATAAACCAACTGAGACTAATTACATCAGATCCATTAAAAATTCGTAATCCCACAAAAAGTACCGCGAGATATTCCAATAACGGTTAAATGTTATACAAAATTGTTTTTGCACCAACTATTGACAATGCTACTTACAATTTATGGATTTGGGAAATAAGAGCTAAAATAAGAGAAAACGGAATTAGTAATAATCAAATATAAAGGTAAATTAGTGATACTTTAAATTGTATGTCTATTTGTATATAAGGAAACGCCCGGTAGCGGTACTTACCACCAATGATAGCAATCCCAAGGAATGGCCTCAGGCAGTTGGCTGATCATACAAATAAGCCAAATCCTTTATCAGAATGACAAAAAACATACCAACATGGGACCAGGGAAGAGATTAAAATGAGAATAAATATCATGAAATATTATGTATTACCAGACATACAACATCATACAATAACATTATTAAATAAAAATTTAAACAATATACGCTTACAAGTATTAAATATTGAATTATTAATTTTTATTTATTAGCATTACATTTATGATTATTTTAATTTTCGAATTATTCAAAATGAAGGTATTTACAGTTTCCCAAGAAATATATGTTTTCGATACATACTGATAAAAAAATTAAACTTATTGTAATTAAACTAATAACTCCAGCAGATTATTTTTTTGTTAACAAATTTAGATTTAGATTTTTTTTAATCTGTTCAATGTAGTGTGCACGGTAGAGACCATGTTAAAATTTATGTATAGAGTCTATAAATTAATAAAACAATTCATTCATTATTTTATTATAATGTTAAATCCATTCATTTTTCTAAAAAATCTTGAAAGTCCAAATGAGAAATTGCTTTCCGTGCTAACATTATATAAAACGTGGGCGATCCAATCATCAACGACTATGAAAATTCTGAACAAAATTAAATGTTTTTACTTAAAATAGTAATAGTAAGCAAGTGGTAAAAGTAAGTACTTACATCTTTACACAAATTATAAACAGTTTTTTTTAAATAAACAGCTGCGTTCGTTGGAGATGGTTTCATAATGTATAATATATGATGATACATTTTCTGTCCACAGTGTTAATACATTAGTAAGTCAGAACAACTAAAGGTGTTGTGTGCTTGTAGAAAGAATTATGAGTAAGATTTTGTGTCTGGCAAATAATGCAATGTCACTTGAGTAACATTTTAATAATAATGACATATGACTAATATACTAAATATCTACAGCACTATTACAATTAAAGACAAATAAAACATGAAATATACGTATTCATGTTAAAATAAAATTGGTTGTTTTTTTATAAAGTCTTTCAAAAGTTAAGGTCAAAAGCGATTACCTAATTTTTTTTGTCATATCTCTAAAGTTCTTTTATTTGACGATTATTTGACGATATTTATTTATTTGACGATTTTTTGACGATATTTATATTATGTATAGACCTAATAATAGAATTTTTAATTGCCAATTTCCTTTACTTTACATACTAGAAATTACTCGAAGTTACTGTAATAAACAAAGTGAAGCATCTAAATTATAGTGAAGATTTGTAAATAAATTTATCAGTTTAAGGAAGAAAACAGATAGTTTAGTTATTTCGCACTTTTCGCATTGCAGGAAAAATCCGAGTTAGTTTTATGTATGATTTAAAATTATTTGATCCATTTTTAAAGGAGGAATATATATTTAAAGGATATAAATATAGGAATAAAGGAAAGAATGCTGGTCGCTATAACACTCAAAACAATTTGTTTCGAGCGAGAAATAGTGAGATATTTCATTCTGAAATAAAATTCTTTTCTGCCTTTTCGTTTATCGATTTTCTAACTTAGTGCTTTTATTTGAAAAAAAAAAATATTTGAATATAAACACATTATTTGTACCATCAGTGCCTATAAGATATAAAAAGTTGACAAAGTAAGCTTTGATAAAAAAATATTTAAATATTATTTTTACTTTATACAATTTTAAAGGTGCTATTTATTATTTTGAATTGCGGAGGAATTGTATTAAATTATATATTACACCGCGTTGTCCAGAATTATAATATAAATGTAATTGAGTACATTTCTTTATATTTAAACTTTTGTATAAATATATACTTATACAAGTCATAAGTTTTATTTTAGATTTGTATAGACATATTAATGTTAACTTTTATTTTCCGATACGGCTTTTGAAATTTGATGTATTAAATCTGCACCGCATCGCTGGGGTACTTTTGTTGCTATTATTATTATTATTATTTATTCTTTATTGTACACCACAAAATTAAAAGTTACAAACATAAAAACATATTAAAGGTATAACAGACGGTCTTATCGCCTAAAGGCGATTTCTTCCAGACAACCTTAGGGTTAGTACGAGAGAAAAAAAAAATCTTAATTGAAGGTAGGTGGCATAAAGTAACAATAATAATAAACCTACTTACTAATAACTCAAACTAAAACCTACACACTAATACATAGATTTATAAACATACCTATAATAAACTAAACCATATTATATATATAAAAATAAAAATAAAAAATAGTTATAAATAAACGCACAATAAAATAGTAATTTATGTATATTATTTATTTAGAAAAAAAGGGAAATAGGAAATATGAAAACGGAAATAATTATATACATATGTATAATAATACACATTCTAACATAAGCCATCTGAGTCTTTAGTTAAATAGTGATCTTTGACAGACCTTTTAAATAATTTTAAATTTCTCGATTGTCATATAGCTAGAGGCAGTGCATTCCAAAGTCTAATAGCAACTACTGTAAAAGAATGCTTATAAAATTTGGAGCAGGCATTTTGATGATCAGTAATTGTGGCGATCTCAAATCATCCCTCATCCAAGAAATTCAAACTTTTCCTTTCGATAGGACGGTGTTTTTAGGTCGAATAATACTCAGTACAGAAGAGAAAGAACATGTAAATCCCGGCATCGACAAATGGTAAGCCACTTGAGCTTTGACGAAATGGAGATATGTGGTCATATTTGCGCAAGCCAAAAATGAACCGTATTGCTATATTTTGAAGTCGCTCTAGCTTATTTAAATAGTTCTCAGTTAAATTAAGGAAGCTTGCATCGGCATTATCGAGAATAGAAAGAGAAGAGAATGTGCCAACATAATTTTGGTAGGAATTAGAAGAAAATATCTCAGTCGATGGAGGGAATTCATTGCGACGAATGTTTTCCTGCTAAGATCTTTAATGTGCACAGACCAGCATAGCGTCTGATCCAAGTACTTTCTCAACAACTTTCTCAACAGAGTCACAATAAGGTATAGTTGTACCATTATATAAAATTGGAGGGACATTTTGCCTATTAAGTCTCGCAATCATGCCGGAGCTGCCAATAATAATGGTCTATGATTTATCAGGATTTATTTTTAAACCATAGAGGCTACTCCATTTTAAAATTTCTGTCAGGTCATCATTCATGTCAGATATAGTAGAGTTAAGGTTGCCAATCTTTGAGTGTCGGTAAATTTGAATATCATCTGCATACAAGTGATAGAGAGAAGATATATAGTAAGTGATAGAATTAATAAAAATTGCGAAAAGTAAAGGAGATAAAACGCCACCTTAAGGTACATTGCACCAGGACGAGCGGGACTTATTATCCTTCCGAATACGCTGTCGCCGGCCATTGAGGTAACTTTGAAACCAATCTATCACTGATAAAGATATGTTAAGAGTACGTAACAGACTCAGCAAAATGTCATAGTCAACAGTGTTGAATGCATTGCTGAAATCTAGGAGTGTCAACACTGTGAGCTGTTTATTGTCCATTGCTGCCCGAATATCGTCGGTGATCTTAACTAATACTGTAATCGTAATCCCGACTATAAGGGATTTAAAAGTTGATGCTTGTTGATGAACAAACTCAACTGCTCATAAACTATTTTTTCTAGGATTTTTGAAAGGAAAGGCAAAATGGAGATAGGGCGGAAATCACTCATACTTAAAGGTTTGGACTTTTTTGGTATAGGAATAATTTCAGCATTTTTCCAAGCATCAGGAAATTTACCAGTCCTACCAAAGTATCCAAACTTCAATCTGAAGTAAAGTTTAACGTAATTTATCATATTCCCGGTTCTGTTTTGATTGCTTATTCTATCTAGATATATCTTAAGTCATCGCCAGTATTTTGAAAATTTTACTCTCCTGAAGTATTTGCTTTCGTCAAGTTTCCATATGAACGATGTATATTATTTTAATTCAGATTATTATTTTATAAATAGGTTAATCGATTCCTTTTGACGACGAAAGGGTTACAAATATTTACACCCTTTACGAATATGTCAAAAATGGATAACTTTGAGTGAACCTATAGAAACTGGCATTGTTGTAAACATTGCATTGTTGCATTTGTTGTTGTCTTAAATACTGAAAATACCACCTTGACATTGCCCCCTCAGCATTGAAGAAGAAGTTTTGCTTTGGTGAAGACGGAATTATTAGGGCTGCCAAGGTTCGCTTTACTAGTGGATCTTATCTTCAGCCAGTGGCAAGATTATGTCCTCTGTCTAATTTCCTTTCGTCAATATTTGAATTTAAATAGTTTAATAATCTTTATCGGTTCTATATATTTTGTAAGTAGTATTTATGTGTCTTTTATTATTTTAACCTCTTGACGCAATTGATCTCCGAACCCTATATTTATTGAAGTAAATCCTTATTTCGAGGAAAAATGGTTACGCCATAGTCATGTCTATGATATAATTTTGATTTTTTACGTACAGACTATGCAAGTGTTCAAAATATTTAGTATATATACTTCCCTTACATCCTTCCTTCCTGACATTGAATTAATAGATGACTTATAGATAATTCTACCCCCTCAGCAGGCAAAAAAAGGTAACTTAAGAAAACGAAAAACGGAAGTACATAATTTAATATTTATAACTAAAGTTACATTTTTTCAGATATATTATGTAACTCATTTTCAACAATATTATCAATTTTAACACCTTGTTTTAAATCATCTAAAATAACTTTGCTGTCGTGAATTCTATATATATAATAGCCGAGTCAACATTTTGAAGTTAAAGTGAGGAACCTAGCGAAAAATAAACTTTCTTGCACAAAGGTAGTCGAATAGAATAACTTGAATGCTTTCCGATCCAATTTGAAGATTGTGCTTAATGTCTTTGTATGTGATTTGGTTTTGTTTTTTAGCCCATTTGCATTCACAGGACTGGTAGAGCTATTGTACCGCAGAGGTCGCAGTTTCAAAGTCCAACCTATACAGATTATTCAAACTACATGTATTAAAAATTTTAATTAACTTAGCATGACCATACATTTTATTGGACATTTTCCAACATTTATTTTAATTGTGGCATCTTCTTTGTGCTAATATAATCTACAAAATTAGAAACATCGATCAGGAAGAAGTGTAATAGATTTTGTTTCCGTCACAATAATGATAATTTATTATAGATTGCTGACACTTATCGAAGCGGTTGTTGCAGTTAAGTTTGGTTAACTATGTGTAGCGTATAGACTAAAATCATAAAAGCGTAAAATCTTATTAAACGCTTAAGTTCTCTTAAACTTTATAGGTTATTGGAATATAAGTTTGTCACATATTAAATTGTATGTTGTAACTGGAATCAATTTAGATGGAAGACTGATTGTTCAAGTTTCATGGGATTGTAATTTCAATTGTATCTACTTATTTATAGTATAATAAAACAAATATAAAACTATACATTAAAATAATATTTTTAAATATCCCAAATAAATGTTAATAAACAATTATATCAATATTTACTTAAAATTTCTGGGACGTCTCAAAATTATTTATTTTACGCTTATATTGAAAACAATATTATTTGTATTTCCTAAAACCTAATCACCCTTTAAAACTTATTTTTTTCCCTAATTCTAAGCGACACATTTTTTCACGTGATAATGTCTTGTAAATTTATGATCTTAAATATCACACATGTATAAAAGTAATTAATAAAATATTTATAGCACAATTTTACTTGTCATTAATCTGTATAATTATTACTTTTATTAAATAAAAAAAAACAGCAAACAAATGTATTTTTTTGTTCGAATTATAATTTTCAATTAACTATTTGTTTGTATAATATCAAATAAATTCAGTGATGATAATTCAATTTAATTAATAACTTGCAATTACGTAAAATTATCGTTCGTAAACGGAGTTTATAGACAACCATTTCTTTTCTTAATCGCAATGGACGGATTTCATGGATTTTGATAAAAACAAGCACGAAAGTTATGAAAAGTTATAAAATTCATCATGTGTATGATGCCTCAAATTCCCGCAATAATAAAAGTAAATAACAAATAAGCAAAACATACAATAGGTCATAAAATAATATGCAAGTAGATTGGAAGCATGCAACACAGGCATGCGTTCAAAACGTCACTGGGCCGCTTTGGAAGGCAAGGCGCACTACCGGAGCTCTAGAAAAACGAGCCAATATCTAGTGCATTTTCTATTTAAAAGGGCGCAAAAAAGACAAATATAAGTATAATATAATAAGTCATGAGAAAAAGTGGGGTTATCGGTTTAAATTAAATAATAAATACACGGAATCCATACTAGCATTTGCAGACGATCTCGCTATACTGACACGTAACCCTAAACAATGTCAGGTACTTTTAAATGAAGTAGAGGATTTCTGTACGTGGACTGAAGGACTGAGGACAAAACCCAGTGAATGCCACTGTCTGTGTCTGGGTAGACGAGACACCAAATATACCTCTTATAATCCGGGTCTTTTAATAGGCGGTCAAAGTGTTGCTACAATTACTGAAGCAGCCCCATTCAAATTTTTAGGTAAGAAAATAGATTACAAAGGTCGCACTCCATCTCTAGATATTATAGTCGATAGGTTTTTCAATGATTAAGATCAGAAGATTAAGATCAGAAGGTAAACGATCAACCAATCAATAATATCAAAAAAGCTTGGATATATGACAACTATCTAACGTCACGTCTAAATTGGCCTTTTCCAGTTAACGATCTTAATAAAACCCTTTTGTCTAAGTTAGATGCAAACGTCATAAATATATTGAAGTCGTGGTTTGGGCTGGCGCGTTCAGCGGACTCTTCAACTTTATTCAGAGACCGAAACAATTTTGGGATGAAATTAAAGAAACCACCATATAAACACCTAAGAGCTACCAAAAGACATATCATCGAAAAATCTCATGATGATATTGTAACATCTCTTCCAAAAGATAAAAATGCATCAGAGCTGGAGTCACGGCTTCAATTCCATAAACAATTCATGATAGGTGCTCAAACAAATAAAGTAGGGTAAGGATCTAGCGGGAAAGTTCGGGATATAGACTTAACAAAATCCTTTATTCGACAAGATGAAAACGATAAATATCGAGTGCACGCGATGAATCTAGAAATTCAAAATGAGTGGGTGACCATAAGCGACTTTTGTATTCCTTTAGCATTGAGGTGGCGCACCTTACTTCATGATTGGACTCCAGCCTTATTAAAATTCTATCTAAATGCATTCCAAATGACTCTCCCAGATCAAAGTAATTTAGAAAGATGGGGTAAAGCTACCGAAAAGTCTTGCAATATCTGTGGGGAGGCAGTAGGAACGGCTAAACACGTGTTGGTAGGGTGTAGGGTGCTATTGGAAAAAGGTCAATACTCGCGGCGCTATGATAAAGTATTGGAAATCATACGTGAAGCGGTTAGTCTTTCAGTAGCTAGAGCGCAAAAGAGTATAACAACCACCAAAAAATTCATAAAGTTCATTAAAGAAGGCTCGTCTAAAAAAACAAAACAAAAGCCTCACTCTATCTTAGAGGCGGCTCGCGATTGGACTATAATGATGGATACGTGTGAGAAACAGTATAAAATTCCTGAGGATATTGTTGTCTCGTCATCCAGACCGGACATATTCCTGTACTCTAGACAGTTAAAGCGCGTGATACTTGTGGAGCTAACTGTTCCGTGGGAAACTAACATCCCCAAAGATCACACAATTAAAGTAAACAAGTATTACGAATTTACTTACGGAATAGGTATATAGTAAATTTGTACGCGGTAGAAGTGGGAGCGAGAGGTATAACAGTGAAATCTCTCTATAACCTACTTAAAGATCTTGGCCTCTCTAGAACTATCATCAGTACATTTCTAGAACGTACTTCAAAGGCGACATTGGTAGGTTCATTCCAAATTTGGTTAGGTAGGGAGAGGAGCGCAACCAGTTGATGGTGAGCGTGAATGCGCATTTTAAAGGGGCCCCTTAAACCTACACTTGGGTCGCAAGTCCCAGGAGCTGTTTGCACTCCTCTCCCTGCAACGCGATGGGCCCGGCACGAAGTACAATAGTACAACTGATATATCAGTTTTTTTAATTTCTTAAACTATATCACTAGTAATGCAGATAATAATAAATCTGATCCTAATATCAGTTTACTTGAACTAGCGGTAAAAATTGTTGCGACCATATATGTAATATTTTTTAAAAGCAAGATTTTGAATTAAATGAGAACATTTAATAATATTTACATGAAATAAATCTTCCCATTTCTGGAGTCATTTCAGTCAGTGAAATGTCAAGATGTTATTCCCGCAAAGTTATATTCCCTGTCAACAACATCGTATGGAAATTGGAAGTTTCTAATGTAATATAACTTCATAAGCAATTATGACTTGGAATACTAAGTAACTGCGTCTTTGAGTGATTAAATGGACTGACTGGATGAATATTCTTCCTTGGCAAACGATATACAAAGTTATGAGAATTCGCAAAGGATTGTATTCAAAACAGTACAAACCTTTGTGAATTCTAACCTAAGAAATTACATTTTAAATAAGGCACCAATGCAAATATACGGTCCAATAGAATATATAATATTTAGAATACTCTGTCTACGATTAAGTGTGACCGTTCATAAAGGGAGCAAAAAGTTTCCATGTATTATAAATTTATATATATTTTACAATTTAAAATGAATCTACAACTTGATTATTTAAGTATATTACAATATCATGAGAATGATGCAGATTGTACGATAAAAATTGCAGCACGAATACTGGTAACTTAGAAAAATTAAAGTTGCTTTACTATTTGAATTACTTAAGTGTAATATATTATTTTGTCTTAAAAGGAAACCCCATAAAAAAGTAACATTCTTAAAAATATTGATTCTTATTACTATACGAAATGAAAAAGCTTACATGATGTTTACGAAATAGATTGAACAACTGACTAAATAAGATCTTGTTGAAGAGTATACTTCTAAACTCTTAAGATATCTTCATAAAGGTACAAAGCGTATTATTTATCTTTTCAATTACCTTAATCTATTTCATGTAGATATAAATATATATAAAAAGATAACATTCAATTCGAAGCATACAGTATTCATCAATTCAAATTGACAATAGTGGTACATTAAAACTTCTGGAATATTCTACTAGAGAGTCTATCTTTTGTGGATTTTTTCTAATACTTATAAGACTGAATGTAATGTAATTCAATATATTTTTAGGAAAACTTAGTAAATCTTACACAAACGGTAACAGTGTGTATTATATAACATGCCATATATATTATGTTATTTTTTATTCCTATGAAACTATAGTCTTTTCCTCGATTCAAGGTATCTAATTATTAACTTAGCTTGTTGTCTTCAATAGTCAAGATACGAGTATTACCTAACTAATCAACTTTATTCTATAAATTTAAAAGTGAGTTCTAAGTTTTATAAGCGGTTTGAGGGTTAAAGGTAATGACTTTAGATTACTTTTATGGTAATGAAATAAATTATCTTTACATTAATTATTATATGTCAGAGAAAAAATAAAAGTATATAATCCAAATTTTTTAGCTTCCATTTGTTAATTTAGATATTTTTTACAACAGGTGTTCTTATATTTATAAGTTTATATACCACACAAGTGATCTCATGTTTTTGTTAATAATTCAGGCCACCTCGTAAACAACAATTTAAATGCAGGGAAATAACAGGAATTGCCATTTCAACTACCATAGGATTAACGGCTAATGACGATGACGAACTAATGGCTTATATTATTGATGTCAACTCATAGATATTTATTTAAATTGTGTTTTTTGTTAAACGTAAAACAAAAATTTTGTGACTTTTTTTAATCATGCAAAATGTACTGAATGGTTTGTTTGAAGTTTTACACAAAAAGAACACGAGAAGAAAAAGGATAAAAGTTACCTTGGTAAGTAGTTTATCCCTGAAAAGTACAAACGCGGAGCTTACATTTGTCAGCACATTCTCTCATATTACAAGACCCTGGACATCGATCATTTCCATAAGGAAACCTTTTGATAAAAACAAAAATTACCAATTGAAAGGATATGTGAGCGCACCCTCTGTCCATAATTTATTTCATAAATTCTTATCTTTCTGAAATTTATTATAGTTACACGTAAAAAAATACCATCTCCCTACAGAAGTCTTACCATCATAGTGACTCCTTCGCTCAGAATGGCTTAAGATATCTGCGCCGCCCATAACCGAGTTAACAATCCTCTATGGCTAGAGGTGAGAGTCTGGGTCCATCGCAACGCCTATAATCCCCATGAAGAATGCCGCGTCACAATAGCCTGCCAACAAAAGACTGATCAAAATGCCTTATCTGCAGGCTCCTAGGAACAACGTAATTGCTTATACGCACACTGGACGTTTTGTCATGGCAATCATATTTTGGACTAACTTTAAACTGCGGTTCCGTCCTTTGGGAAATATTCATTAATATGTACTACTTATTGTACTTGAAACATTTTCAGATTATATTTTTTTTTCAAATATTTGTTTTTTGTATTAATAAATGTGTGTCCCTTTTTTTCGGAAAAATCACTAAAAAAGAGGAAAAGTAAAGTTTTTCAGCCCTTAATGTATTTAACCCTATATTTTTATTTTTATTTTTTCAAAATGTTTACTAATATAAAAGTAACATACTTATTAAAATTTCACCAAAGAATAATCTATTAGAATAGCCACCTTCGACATCGATATAGTCACTATTTCTTAGCATGATCTCTTAGTATGATTTCTTATGGGACACAATGTCCGCGTGTCGTGTAAAGCCAGTCCTGTACCTACTCTAAAACTGCAAATAATTATCGTCATATTGTCATCAAGTAGATAAGTTTCTCTGCGTAATGTTGGTACGTAGTATGTACTCATAACTAGCTTTTATATGGTTTTAAAAAGAACCGATACAACCACGCCTGATTCTTGGAAGGCAAGTACTACAATCATGTTTTCTGTAATACAACTTTCCATAATATTATTTAATTATAAGCAAAAACCAACAGTAAAAATGACAAATATATAGAGATTCGAACTTTCTTTTTAGGCGGAAAACAGTACTTTTTCAAACTGTCTTCTACTTCAACCACATACTTATATATTACCGTCACTTTGTTTGTTATATTAAATATTGGTGTGTTAATATCTATTAGATGAAAATATACATAAGTGGATAGAAGATAATGGATGTTTAGATGAAGATATAAAAAAACCTGAACAAAAACGGACATTTAAAAAAACTATTGTTTTCAAATTGCGTTTTGTTTACAAAATATCTTTTTTAAATCTTGTTTTTTTTTATACCTCGAAAAACATTTTAATACATTAATCGTAGTCATTAATTTCAGCAAAATTTTGAAAAGAAATGTTTTTTTTGTAATAAAAATCTGTGTAATTAAAAATCAATCAATCAATAAAGCTACATAACCATCTGAATTTTCAAAAAAAGCCTAATAAATGTCGCCACTGCACCGTCATGATATATATATAGAATGCTAAAACTCATCGAGTTGGGTAGCGATACGGTAACTCTATTGGTAGAGTGACGCAACGGTCGATTTTTTTTTCATTCTATATTTATTTCAAATTTGTCTGTTTGTGTGTTCGCAAAATCACACAAAACCTACAACACGGACTGGGTTGAAAATTGGCTTGGTTATAGGGTATTGCCGTAGTTAACATATAGGGATTTACTCAGAATTTTCTTTTATTATGAAGGGAAAACACAAACTGTATGTTAAATGAATAATAATTTATAACTAACTTAATTGATAAATAACCGCTCTTAACTGGGGTAAATTCAATAACACTGATTTTGGTCGCAGTTAAATTATCCATAATCATCATTACGTGGCTCGGTGAATATTATTGTTTGACGGAATAGGGTAAAATGACAATTAAATCAAATCAGACTTCTGCTATTAATTAATTATCACCGGTTGGGGGCAATCGCACTTTAAATTTATTGAACCTTATTTTGATTGAATGACGAAATACCTTGATATGTTTATACTAAAATTTATAATTTAATAAATATAAGAACCTTAATGTACTTTATATTTTTAAATCAATCAGTTTTTTTGTACATTACATATTTAAACCTACAAAAATAAATATATTGGTACTTTCGCTCAGCAGTCTTAACATTCTTAATATTATATAAGTGTTCCTAAATTCATTCTCTTATTTACACACTGTTAGGTACAGTTTTAAATGTACATAAAACAAGGTAATTTTTATTCAAAAGTAGAAATGCAAATTAATTTAAACTCTCAGCTATTTATATTATGACGACAAGGACTTTGTTATCAAAGACATAATATTCATAGACACATACTTTGATGTAATGTATCCTACAATTTTCTAAAAGGACTCACAATAATAATATTTGTTGTATGATAGACTTCGGTCATATCACGAAAATATGTTATTATATCAATTTATAATATTGTATCTATTTTCAAAAGTTAATTATAATGGTATTGACAGGAAACTAATAGCGTTATTGTATTCTATTTTACAATTGCATGGCCAATATTCTATGTAATTTCGTCCCGCAACAATAATTTAGCAGTTTATTTTGGTTTCGTCTGTGTACAATTTAAGAAGTTTTGGGAAAGTTTCCTAGACATAATTCGTATAACATTTAGTAAATACCTTCAGTTCCCTGACTCAGTCGTTCAAAACGATTTCAAAATGTCAGACACCAAATCAACGTACTGTGGAGGATATTGCGCAAGGTTACTTCAATTATTCGTAACACCCGTCATCGACTTTGACTGAAGAGAAATGTTTGTAATATGGCTTGCCTGTTGTTTGAATTGAAATGTTGGGCTTTAAAAATAACGAATGAAAGGAACGTGCATGCTGCTAAGATGCAAATGTTGAGATGGATTTCTGGCGTGACGGGAATGGATAAAGCTAGAAATGAGATGTAAGTAGTACTTTGGCAGTAGTATCTGTAATAAGAAATATGAGAAATAATAGTTTATGCCTGACAAAATATTACGAGAAGATAATGAATAAGAAATGTGTTATAAGTTAAGGGCGATCAAATTAAAGATTTTTTTAAAACTATCTTTTTACAATAGTCATGAATTTATTGAATTATCGCTTTGAATGAATTGTATGTAGTTCTTTGATAAAATTCTACGGTAAATTATGAAATATACGTAATGATATGTCATGGTTACCAGATGCCTGGTTATGGTATTCCTTAAATAAGAAAAGGAAATGATTAATTACCAATGACATTAATCATTAATTTCTCGCACTTAACGTTATTTAGTGAGTTTTATAAGTGACAAGTTTAAAATGTTTGAATAGGTCTAAAAGTTTTATTTTGAAGATTGAACATATTTCTTGTTACTCCTAGAAGATCCATATATTGTAAATAAATCATGTTTTAGTCTACTGTAAGACCAAGATGTTTGATAGTATTATAACATAGGGTAGGATAATCCAGATGACTGAAAGCATTGTACACAGTACAACTGTGCGGTCCTGGTTGGTACTTTTAGAATTCTAGTTATGTAGAGCTCCTTAAAGAAGAAGTTATATGTTCAGTTGTCTGGCTATATAGTCACAAATCAAATACCCAATCAACACTTAAGTTGGGTACTAACAATGAGTCAGATGTCAGTCTTTGAATCCTTTCAATGTAAAATTATGGTTGACAACATTGGTTAGGATTTTCGTAAAAAACTTGCATGCAAGCATGCCTAAAAAGCATAAAAGATGTCACCACCGTCCTGATAAAGATAAATATATAAATATAGAATACTGTACGTACACAGTTTGACTAAGCACTCCGAGTAGGTACTCTGAGCATTCAAGTTTTGAGGAACTCCTTAAAGATAAATTTATATGTTTAGTTTTCTTTACATAAAGACAGGATAGATATAATGATTTATACCTATATATACTAATGTATATATAGGTATAAATCATTTTCATCATCAATTGTAAGCTAATCAAGTGTCAATTGTTTTTTTTTAGTATTGTTGAAAGTCTAAGTGATTTTGGAATAAGTGTTGCTTAATCTGACGAACATTTTGAACACGAACACTTATACAATGGATTTAAAAATTAATTGGAATGAAATGCAATAGAAGGCTCAACGAACTGTCAAAGATGCTATTTAGCTGGACAATAAGTTTTTAGTATGCTTATTAAGGAGAAGGTAAGGTCCGTAATTTTCTCAGTAAGACATTTATCAACATTAGCAATAAAGAATATTAACACCATTTATAGATTTTAGGGAACTGTAACATCGAGTTAAGACATTGGTCTTAACTCAATGTTACAGTTCCCTATTACAGCTTTATTCTTAATGTTACAGTTCCCTGTTACAGCTAACACTGCTAACCCTTGTCATTGGACAAAGATCGTTTTTGTTAGCAGTGTTTGCTTAATACTTCCTCAGTATTTTTAATATATTTTCCAGCATTGGCAGACTAACTTATGTATGATAGCTTTCAGGTTTATTTTACTTAGATGGTGTTTCTTTTTTTATTAAATTAAAAAAATCATCTAATAGAGTCCGGGTCAGATAGAATTAAAAGTTCAATTCAATTATAATTATCAGTCATAAAGCCATGTAGTTAATTTTAGTGTCTGTATTGTGTTTAAAATATGACGTGCTTTATGATGTACAAGATGCATCAACATGAAGTCATGGTCACTGTTATTATTGTAATAACTATAGTGATAGTGCGATATTTTTTACAAAGGACTTAATCTTGTAGGTCAAGTGCGAGGGTAAGAGTAAAAATGTTGTCATCTGGCTTCAAAACAATTTCCCAAATTGAACCAAATATATTATCACATTAGAAAATCCATAACTAACATACATACGTCTGATTAAACAGCAATTCAAGGTAACAAGCAAATCAGGAACGTTATTTAAAAGAAATTTACTGAGCTTTCACTAGAAAAAGAAACGTTATTTTACTCAATGTATTCATCATTTACAGTTATTTTGTATACCTTTTACTTTGCTTCAATTGCACTTATTTAAATAAATACCATACATTTTAAATAAACGCCACTAATGAAGTGGTCCTGACTTTTAATGTAGTGTGTGCCATGTCTCTTCAAATGATTACACAAGACGAATATCTGTAAAAAAAACATATTCTCTTAATAAATCTATTAAATCAATAATTCTCGTTAGAAGATTCCCTTGACCTGACTAGATATATATAAAAATTCCAATATGCAATAAACCAATTGAACTTTTTTATATAAAAATGATGACGACTTTTACATACGTACCCAGTTGTACTACCATCTGGACTATTTAGCAGAGTTGCCTCGTACTTTGATAAACATAACTCTATATCTATGTTGCCTTATATACGGACAAATTAGAAGCAGGCGTTCACTTATTTACTTACTAAACATCATATGAGTCTTTGATAGGATAGGGTTCTTTTTACGCTGGTCAGCATACTACCTACCCTGGTCAGTTCATTGATCAGTTCGTAAATACTTGTATGCCTTAAATGTGTGGTCTTTGGGGATTTGTTTGGTTTGTTTCCCGTGGGACAATAAGCTCCACAAGTATCACGCACTTTTTTCTGGAGTACAGGAATATGTCTGGATAACCTGACAACAATATCCTCAGGGCTTCTATACTGTTTCTCATACGTATTCATCATTATAGTCCAATCGCGAGCCGCCTCCAAGAAAGAGTGAGGCTTTTGTTTTGTTTTTTAAGACGAGCCTTCTTTAACAAACTCTATGGATCGTTTAGAGATCTTTACCAACAGCAATTTATTATCAGAGGATAATAAATTGCTAATAGCTAGAGAGCTAGCATCTTGCAATTTCTGTTACTAAATAGTAATTAGCGAAAGATTTATAAGCTTTCTTAGCAGTTTAGTTTTTTATTTGACATATAATATAACATCAATTTCAGCGCAGCATTTTAGACAAAAAATCATAATACAATGATTTTGTTCATTTATTCATGAAACATTAGTGAATGTGTACTTAACAAATTGAGAACCAACACGACGTGAAATTAGACTTCACCGCGAGTACTGAGCTGATTGTTTACTAATGTTCTTGTAATTGGGCGGCTACGAGCTACAAACAAAACACTTATACAACTTTGTTGTATTAATTCTACAAAGTATTTACGCAACATAATTTGGTAGTTTTTCAGATCGTATTCAGTTTTAATTCGCATAACCAGGAAATCTTATACAAACATGTACAAATATTTTAAATTATCCGGCAATAAAATCTTGAAGATTTAAATTTCTGTTTATAAAATTTCCTTAATCAAATATATGGTAATGAACTACTTCATTGTTATTTGGTGTTGTGTTTTCGAATCGTTTGATTTAAGTTTCACAATTCTCATCACATTTACTAAAATCCGATGAAAATAAATAAATTGAAAATACTCGGTTACTCGAAATACCACTTGTTTGGCAAATAGTTTGAATCTTTGCTAATAAGAGTAATCGTTGTCGAAGCGGTCTTGCCTCGTGTCAATAGAGTTGATTTATAACTCACCGCTTGCTCTTGAGTATCGGCATGCGGTCAACTGATAGAGGTGTTACAAGGAAATTTTGATTAATAATAAAATTAAAAATGATGAATATATTTCGTTTTTTATTTTCACTTTGATTTAATTGATTTACTCTCGAAAAACAACTAGGTGCTTTCCTCTGAGGTATTTTTAAAATAAAAATATTATAAAAGCTACGCTAAGCTCACTCAGCTACAAAAAAATATCAAGCTAAATATTTGCCTCAAACAAAAATGTATCCACTCAAGAATAAAATCTTGTCGAGTCATCATCGTTCTTTTGATATCCCATTTGTTTGTATTCTATAGATATAAAGTTGGGGAGATGTTTGTAATATACAATTTTTACATTACATACAAGTGAAACTGTGAAACGTCATTGCTTGTTCCTAGGAATGACCGCTCAAGGTTTCGAAGCTTAAGAAATTATGAAATTCAGTTAACTTTTCGAATTAAAAATATACCGTTTTGACATTCCATAAACAATCACAGCCAAACTAATTACATTACCTAAAATAAGTGCTTACGCTTATATGTACGTTAATTCTAAGCATAGTTATTATAATACACTCTGTTGCCGGTTACTCCATCTGCATGAATTTACTAATTTGAATAAAGCCAACCTATACCCAACTTGTGATATTATTAGAATTACAAAAAACTTTACAAAGTTACATCCCGGTTTTTGCTCTCCTAAGCATTATTTGCGGGGTAAAATGTCTAAAAAGCCAATGTCCTTTCTCGGGCCTAAAATCTCTCTTTATCTTATCTCGTTCCCTTTCCGCCCAGCAAGTTTACTGAAAAAGCGTAACGGACATACAGACAGATTCATTTTCACATTTATAGTATATGTGTAGTAGTGTAGTTACCGCGGACTTAGTAATTATTTTTATTTTGGTCACACCTCAAAAACCCATTAAAACAGCCTTTAAAACATATCCGTACAAAATCATCTAGCCCCAAACTAAACAAAACTTGTATTATAAATACTAGACAACTGATGTAAGGAAACGAAATGAAACACGAAAGACATTTTAGTAAGAAAGTAGATTGGTACTGAATGATGATTGAATGAAATGAATGAAAAACAATTAACATGATTGTTATGGTGGTATTTATATATATATATACAAAAGCTTATTTACATTTTTTAACGTCAACATTGAACCACATTCATTCCGAAATGAAAAAAATATATAAACCTCAATGTTTTAACGAAACAGATTGTAAAAGGATTAAATTTATATGTATTTATTTAAATAATTATACATCAGCCGGTTAAATATCGGAGTATTCTTTCGTTATGATTTTATTACGTACATTTTTATGTTAAATTTTGATATAAAAATGTTTCTTTTTCTATGCTAAATGGTTTTTCCACTAATGTCAACTACACACGCCTTAACTTTTTATAAAGTTAAAAGTCATGCAAAAAAGAGGTATATATGTACACTATGTATGTTAAATTCTCCCTAGAGCTAAATAGAGCAAAGCTGGAAATACGTTAATTTATTTATTCGGTTCAAGCTCCTAAACCTTACTTACGCTCTTGCAGACCGTTTAAAATAATAATTTCAACTTAACTAAATCAACCTAATCAACCTCAAAATACTATGTTTATTTTCAACATATATTAAGGAATATTACAAAATACATTTTAACATGAAATATGATATTATAACTGATTGAATCAGTAAAGAAAATTGAAAAAGAAAATTATTTTTTCATATTTTTAAACGTATTCATATTTTATTTTGACTTTTTTTTCTTATTTTTAAATGTTAGGTAGGCTCTACTCTGAATTAATTCTGGTATTAGTTAATTAACGGAAAAGTGTCTCTGTGTTTCCGAAATATAGATTTTCCTTAGCCACAATGTTCTTTGACCGTTACTGAAATCTAAACACACCTTGTAAGAATGTTTGTCTATCTGTATCTCTGTATATCTCTATCTCTGTTTCGCTACTTTGCCGACCATATTTGCGACTACATTTGATTTCGTGAAAATTTTGGTTGTCAGTTTTTAATTTATATATTTTAGAATTAGGCTCAAGTTTGTAAGCTTGTAGACTTCACGATATGCCCTTTGTATTAAATAATATCACGCTATGATTATTTTACCTATGTAAAGATTGTACATACCATGTAACATATGATGATGAGGAGGTATTATCATGCATCGAACATCATTGTTCTAGCAAACGGGTATTATACGCCCAATATCATTCAAGTACAGAAGCAATGCAAATATAGTTTAATCCGATACAGCATTCTGTGTCTACATTTTATAACGTTTATAATAATCCGACACATTGAGGTATAATTTATACCACTATATACATATTTATTATAAGTGATCTCAGTTACCAAATACTAGAAACTTATTTTGACTTTTTATTAGTTTTTAAAATGTAGGCCTTATTACCCTACCTTAGTATAATAAGGCGTAGGCCTTAGACAAGGTTTTTAAAAATGTTTAATTTTATTTTTGTAAACGGCAAAAGGTACCATTTGTTCAAATTATTTTGTTGTAGTTGATCTGATTATTTAATTTATAACTTTTTGATTCGGATAGTTAGTAATTATTTTATGTATTTAAATTCTCCTTTAGGTACGGTGGTAGCGCTGGGACTCATTTATGACCGACAGCCTTGCGAGCTTAGACTTTATAATGCCAACTTTAAAAGGTGTCGGAAGTAATACCTACATAACGTAAAGGTCTCCACTCCTTAGGCAACTTTGAAGCGGGAATAGCGGCTCAACCTTTACAACCGTTGTGCTGGTTAGGTTGAGCGGCTATAAGCATAATCAGTAGACAAAGCATTTAGGCGTTAGCATATAGCAGAACAAACTAGCCACCAGGCGATCTTCAAAATTAAATTGTTTCATAATTTTGAAGTCAAAGAGAAGAGATTCTCTGCTGCACACATTATTTGAATATAATTTATTTTCATAAAGAGCTCAATTTCAATTTCCTCACCTTCCTTGAATATTATAATTCGCAAGGTATACTAAATTATTGTATTTATTTTTTTAAATAATAAGTATTTTGTTTTAGATTTCGAGAATATCTCCTTCGTCATATGCCTTAATTAAAATGATTTAGAACGGATTCCAAATTAGCTAATGTCAAATTATTATTTTCAATGTTATTTTATTATTTTAGTTGAATAAAACATAAAAAGAAAATCCGTGTACGTACATAAAACGTACAAACAACATGTATTTAGTTTCAACCTTTTAGTGCTCTGGACCAACGAAAAAAAACAAGATTGGGCAAACATTTATGATTTCTATTTATTTATTTCTCTGAAACAATTCTAACTATTAAGTATAAGACAAACAGTTCAGTCCCGTTTAATATAAATTTTATGTTGACATAACGTTACTTAAAATAAAAAGCTATTTTTTTACGTTTAAGGTTTAAGTAAAAGTAAAAAAAGAGAAATAATAAAACAGAGAAATAACAAAAACACATATTTATCTATTCCTAATATGCTTTATAGTTTGCAGTTAAATAATATGTCTTTTAAATAATAATTTATTTGATAAAACTTAGATATGTTGATTATTATAACCTTACGTATGAAAATCAAACTACGTGGCATTAAAAATATACGCACGTACAAAAAAGTGAAATGAAAATAAACTGTCAGTGATTCCGTATTTGACCGACATCCGACCACCATCTTAAACAAGGCGCGTCAGCGCCCTCTTAAGATACCATTGTTCTTTCTTTTAGTTCCTTTATAAAGCCCTTTAGGTAACAATGTTTTCTTATTTTTGTTAATTTAAAATAAACCGTTTAAAGCTAATGTTGAGTGTGTGCATTATTTCATTACCGCCAGTAAAACCTCTAACATAAACTCAAAGGTCATTTTAACAACGTGTATAAAATGAAATCTTTACATAGAAATATTTTAAATAAATTAAAATGTTTCTTAACTTAAGTTATAACTTAACTTAAGTTAATGACCTATTATATAGTGATGTAAAGAACAATTTTTGAGTCTTATAATGGATTACTTCTGTGTGAGTGATATACGATAACCTATTCACGTGAAATGGAAAACTGTTACAATTCGTCTATTCTGAATAATTAAACGGTTACTTTGTCTCACTTCCCATGTAATGGCCTATAGTCTGTAATGTCGGAGGCGATAAAAATGTTTCCCTTGAAATCTGGTAATTTATTCTGGGATAACCTTCAATTTATTTAGCTTTTACATGTGTATTTTATTAAGTCAATAACCTATTATATATTATAATATATAGTAATGTTATAATATATTTCGCTCTCACGTCAATATTACGTTTTGTCGGCAAATAAGTTATCAGCTCAATAAAACTGTATTAAAAAAAGCTTTGAAAAAAGAAATTTGCTACACTTTGTTAAACTAAAATACAAATAAAATTTCAGAAAAAATGTACATCGATGATTCGAAAATTCTTTTCTCATTTAGAAAGGTATTTTGCTCTAAAGCGTTGTAAGCTAACAGCAAGTGTTGAGGTCGTTCTTGGATCCCACATTGATGTTTCACCGCAGTCTCTTTGTTTACATATACCGCATCCCGGATCCAATTCCTTTGGTACACTTAATACCTGTAATGTAGTGTACAAATAATTAAATAAAGACGTCAGTGTAACCACGTATTTCGTGGACTTTGGCCTAAATAAAAATGAAAATGGATAAAGTGATAACGATTCCTAAATTGATTTCAATTCGGTATTTTATTTATACTTAATTGTAAATGTAATTTAGGTAAAAAAAAAAGAAATTGAACTCTCGAAATTAGTGAGTTCAATAAGAAGATTTTAGACGTATAAAATGCACTATACATTTAAGTTTAAAATCTGAAGTAAAATTATCTTTTTAAAACTAGAACACCAAATTTTGAAACGTTTGAAGCACTACTTACATAATCAACTTCGGTTGAATTTCACTTTTACAAAAATTTATTTCACGTTACAGTTTGCCGCGCTGAAATAGTTTTTGCATTCTGAATACCTTTTTTACTAGATAAAACTAGTCTTAGTTGAATCAAACTCAACTTATATCCATTTTGGTATATAAAACTGCAAATTTAACTTTCATTTGTTTTAAAATTAAATTATTTAATAAAAATTCACTGGTAACATCAGCTGCAGTTGGCCGTACGCCTACACTCAGGAGTAAGTGGCGAGTAAAAAATTAACTGTAATAGTGCAAATCGATACCCCTTCGACTACAGTCACCCTTATTTTAAACTATCTGTTGCCAGAGACTCAAATAATAAACCATATAACATATTATAAAATGTATAAAATTCCATACATTTTTATAATTTGACAGGTCGTCAATAGCTAGTCAGTAGCGCCAATAACAAACAGAGATGTTTCTTGTTCTAGTTTACTAAAATAACACTTTATTTGTATATTAGATCCTATCCGTTAAGGAATTATTCATGTAACAGTAGTTTGTCCATAAATTTAAAGTTTCCAGGAATTTCTGAAATTGTTTTCCAACCAAATGTATTATTTATTATATTTTAAGTAACTGCTACCATAATTAACATGTAACTGATTTTTTTCTTTATAAATATATAATTTATTATGAGTGATAATAAATAAATATTTTTTTAAATAAGATATATATATTTTTATAGACTAATTATTTATTGACAATTTGGAAAAAAATGCAAAAACCTCAATAGTACAAGAAAAATAAATAAATATATATTCCCATTTCAATTTATGTGAAAGTACAAAAAATACTTTAAAAACTCAGAATCAAACAAATCATAGAAATACAGATGTCAGTAAAATAGAACTGTAGGACTGTGCCATAATTCGTAGTTGCCCAATTACAAGTACGTTACTAAACAATCAACTCAGTACTTGTGGTGAGGTAAATGCAGTTCGTATTGGTTCTCGTGTTTTCAGTACACAGTCTCCGTGGAGATTCATTAACTAATTGGAAGTAGATACATGTGCAATAGTATTGATATTTCTTTACTAATTAATATGCAGTTCTGAAATTTAAATAACATGATAATTTCAATAGCACGATAATAAAAGTGAGCTACAAAAGGTCCATTATATTTTGTATTATTAATTATTTCTAAGTGTAACTTCATCATTGCTGTTCATGTAAAATGTGGAGTCCTAAATTAAAGCAAATAAAGTAGATCTTGAAAATTTAACACTTAATCGTTATGATGACTCTAACTAAGAAACGACTTATAATAAACCCTAGCATTTTGTAAAAAACTAATGCAGATGTAAAATATAAAACAGATAAAGAAACAAATCTAAGCAGCATGTATCAGAGAATCAGCAATAAAGTTTCACAATTATAATGACAAAGACTATAAGATTATTTTACAAGTAAATGCAACAACAGAAGCAAAAATATAAAAATATATGATTCGTAAAACAAACTTCCAACCTCAGTAGATTAGGAAAACATTATTAGGAAAACATTATTAGGAAAACATACGAAAATGGCAAGAGAATTGTAAATTTGGCCCAAGAAAATAACTAAACCATATTATATAAGCGTCTTCAAGATAAGGCTAGCTGAAATATGAACCATAAAATCGCCTGACGGAACTTACACCAATGAATTTGACTATATAACTAGTAAACAGCCCAATTATTTTCAATATTTTAACTAAAATAGTTACCTTCGCATGGCATTAAGGCTGGAAATGGAGGAAAAAGCTCTTTAGTTGTTTGGTAGTAGCACCTTGGATCAATTATCCTATTTTAATACATCACACCATTATTGAAACATTTTCGCTTAAATTATTAGCTAGCGTATTGTCCACATATGTTTGTCATTTTATGTAATCCCATTTCATAAATAATAAGTAGCGAACTGCTTTAAAATTGACAAACATGGGGCTTGTCATTGTTACCTCCGTGCTTCTCTGTTGATGTAGAGAACAGTTTTTGAGTCTTATAATGGATTACTACCGTGTGAGTGATATACGATCACCTATTCACGTGAAATGGAAAACTGTTACAATTCGTCTATTCTGAATAATTAAACGGTTACTTTGTCTCACTTCCCATGTAATGGCCTATAGTCTGTAATGTCGGAGGCGATAAAAATGTTTCCCTTGAAATCTGGTAATTTATTTTGGGATAACCTTCAATTATTTATTTAGCTTTTACATGTGTATTTTATTAAGTCAATGAAAAATAAAACTTACAATCGATAAATAACGAATCTAAATTTTGACAAAACCTAAAATTAAAACAAATCAAATTAAATTGAAATATTTTAATACATTCCTTTTTTTTTTCACATTGCTGGATAGACGCCTATTCAAAAGCTTTTTTAAATAGAAACATTTAATACTGCCATGTATTGGATTTATAAAATAATATTGTAAACGGCGATTTCATCTAAATAAACCCCAAATTATATGCTATCCATAATAGTTGCATTTTGTATAACTTAGAATAGTCATAGGTATATTGTAAATTTATTTATTTCTGTCTATTTTTCTGATTATTTTACAAATTTAGGCTAACTTACATTTTGCGTCAAATTAAATTATCTCCTGATCTAAACTAAACACAACAATGAACCATAAAACTATGAAAATTTTGCTCTACACAAACGACAAGAATGTTAAACAAAATAATATAATTAATTCTAAAAGTCCATGTCGTTGTATAATTAAATAGCGGTTGGCATGTCTTTGCGATACAAAGGTCTAGTCTTGTCTAGTCTTATAATGTGACTTATTTCTTAATTAATTTTGGTAAGTTTTTGTAATGCTGTTTTAATCTGCTTAGATTTTTATAATTATTTGTTCTTTATAATTGAATCTATTGTATCTGAGTTTCACATATTTTTGTTTGTTTGTATCTTGGCTGTTTTAATGTTATTTATATTGAAGCAGTTTCTACCTATACGTATATTGTAAGTTTTGTTTGTTTCCCCCTTTTTTACTGTGTTTTATCTGCTATGGATTTACTCAATTTTTTGTTACTCAATTGTTTGGTTTTACTCAATTTGGATTTACTCAATTGTTTGGTTACTCAATTTTTTGGAAGTTAGAACTGGTTTTTCAGTTATTTGTGAGATGATGTTTGTCAGACCATGCGGTGGTTACTATCATAGTTAAGTTCTTATAAATTATTGGACTGGTTACTAATTATATAATCAATCTGATTAGTGAAGATACTGCATGATGGTGGTGATGGTATGGTGATGTTAAGGTCCATATATTGGCTAGCCTTTTCTTGTAAGGGCCATATTTACTAGTCTCTTAGCATTTTTGGTAACTTTTCTTCCAAAAAGGGTTTTAAAGTGAACATAACATTTTTTAACACTTATAGTTTTATTAAATTATAAACTATTAATTTAATTCCTAGGCGTCACTTTCAATGGACGAGCGAATATATATGTACCGGCCCCTTGTTTGACAGTACATGAAGTCCAACACTTACCTCTACTCTACTTAACCTCTAATATAAAAGTATTATTAATAAAATTTTGTAAGGCTTATAAATTATTAGAGGCCAAATATCTCACATGTAGCTAATGTTCAAGAACGGAAACTCGATAAAACCTGGCTCCAATTTCTGTTTCACCAGGGCTGTAGGAAACCAGGAAAACCAGGACGACGCCCAAAGATTCATGTCTACCCGCGACAAAATTGTCAAACAACCGTAAAATAAAAAGTACATCCTTACGAAGAAAAAAAGCCACAAGCTGTCAGTGCCAAGCCAATCAGCGAACTGTGTTGCTGCGCACCGCAGTCGACGAAAGGAATAAAAATACTAATTAAGTCTATATTTTATTGTCTTTGAGAACTAACCAGTGTGATAAGTTCATTTCACATTATTCTATTATTAAATATAACAATAAAACAACGTAGGCTGCATCTTTACTTCTAAAACGAATGACAGCTAGTTTCAAATAATAAATATAAGTATATATATATAATATAAGATACCAATGTAATAAATTATGAAAACCAAATATTAACAAGAAAAGAATATACATTTTTATTTATATTCATTTTTGTTTATATAGCAAATTTAATTTCCTAAGATCTAACATAATAATAATTAGGTCCTACAATCAGCAATCAATAAATTATTTATCAACTTCAATCTTAGTTTTTGCAAATGATAATAAATAAAAAATTATGACATTTTTTTTTAAAATGATTACGAACCATGAAAAGTTTTATTTAACAGTATCCAAAACGTAACTTTGAAATTGAAATATATTTTTTTCAATTAAACTAACCTACAAAATGTTATCTTTATTCTGTATCAATATTTATTTCTATTATTCACAGAATGTTTATGGGTAAATATTGTTCATTATTCTCATATAGCAATATATATATATGTGATTGTGTATTATAAATACATTCTCAATAATATAAAAAAGTTGTCTGCGACTCCATACGCGTCTGCAACAAATTTAGCGTTTGCAAGAAAATCGTATTTGCTTGACCGATTTAACAGGACATTATTATAAATATTATTTTTTAAAAGTTTGATATTCGTATAGATAATTTAATTTTATATTTAATAGTTAAATTCAACGATGGAAAACCTTTAACTAAAATACAAACACAATGTCAGAAAATGTCATGTTCATCGCCAATTTTAAGATTATTTTCTTATTTGGAAAAGTAATTTAATTCTTAAGTGTTGGAAACTAACGGTAAGTGTTGAGGTCGCTCTTAGATCCCGCATTTATATCTCGCCGCAGGCTCTTCGTACACAAATACCACAACGCAGATCTCATTCCATTTGTACACAAAGTGTACCTGTAGTCTGTATGTAATATATATCTACATTTTAAGACTTAGATTTCAGCTTTACCACGTATTTTGTTGACTTTGGCTAAATAGAAAACTAAAATAACGATTTATTATTCAATATCAAATTGTTATTTTATTTGATTTTAATGAAACAAATACTCTTAATCACACTTACAATTGGCGCAATAAAACAAAACTCTCGAAATTTGTTAACTTATTAATAACCTTTCTAGACGAAATTTGCTCTAAGCGTTTAAAATCTTTAGTTAAACGGACAAAGGAAACAATCTTTGCATAAAATAATAATAATTGAGTTTGAAACAATCGCCTACATACATCCATCAACTAGGGTCGTTGCTTCAAAAATGCTTTTGGTTACACGTTACAGTTCAGCGCGGTGGAATAGTTTTTGCATACTGAATACTTTTATAACAGGATAAAATCTGTCCTAGTTGCATCAAATTTGACTTTTATTATTCTGGATATAAAATTCTATAAAAGAAAAAAATATTAAAGTAAACGAAATTAAAAATATATTTTATACACTTATCTTATTCATTTCATCAATCATAAAAAATATTCAAAATTACTTAATAAAGTTTGGCCACAGGCCAGGTTATTACATATTAAATACTGTATAAAAAAATCGTTAAATATGAATCATGAATCTGTATAATAAAATATGAATCATGAATCTGTGAAGTGTAAAAGTAAAGCTCGCAGCTCCGATTTTGCACTTCACATAGAAAATCAAATAATAAAAACCGATAAGGAAATTGCCTCTGCTTTTCAACATTAAAAAAAACTCTAGCTTACGACGTCAATGAGAAAGTGGTTTCCTGTTGTCGCTGATTTATTACTTCAAGAAAAAATTAAAAAATCAATATTAATCATTTTAAAAATGTTTCCAAGGTCAAAATCGAATACGTAAGTACTTTAAATATTAATAATAACTCCGACTTATGGGAGATATATATAAATATATTTGGCTCAATAGTAGACATATTTGTACCAGACCATTTTTAATTACTGTTTTCTTTTGGATTATTTTCCTGACCTAATGAATCATGGCAAATTAATAGGTACCACTTTTAAAATCAGGCAATGCTTCAGATTCTTATAATTAAGACAAATGTCGGTTTTACCTTCACTTAGAAAATTCAGTCAGTTGCTAGACCATTTTTATAATAATATGTTATTTCACTTTTTATAAAAGGTCGCTACCACCACTATTATTGACGGTGGTGTCTTTCTCAATAAGAATTAGGAGCATGTATTTGAAGCTTGGGAAAAAATCACAGGATGCTTTTAGAGTATTCTGTGATCTATCTAAGGCATTTGATTGTGTTGAACATGAATTATTGGTCAGGAAAGTGTTCCACTATAGAATTAGGTATAATTAATGATCTTGAACTCTTAAAAATGTTTTATTATGGGGTCTTAAAGTTAAATCTTATACCCATTTTTGTTTCTTATCTATATAAATTGAGTTACATACTTTTTGTAGACAAACACAATGAGATAGTATTGTTTACTGATGATACTTTTTTAATATTGAAAGTGAAACGGCATAAGATAATTTATGACGAGTAAACTTATGTACCTTTTGCCTCATAATAAACTCAATTTGGCTGCTCAAGAATACTATTTTTTTTTTCTAAATATTTGAAGGATGATGCACCGTGAGTGTGAGGCGATCACTGGCAGGCAGTTTCAAGATTTATTTAGATTTATTTTATGTAATTATGAATTTAAGAATAATATATATATATATATATATATATATATATATGACAAGTTCTGTTGCCAGTTCTTGTCAGGTCAATGGTCATTTTAAATAGAACAGTTAAAAATAAAGAATAAAAACTTTGTTTTAGCTAAAAAAAATATTATAAAAAATTTACACCAATTTAAGATAAAACTAATAATAACCAATTGAGACTATCGGCCTTTGTTTATAATGTTACTAATAGCAGAAATGTAGTTGTAGTTTACAAACTATTACATTTTCTAGATTTATTATACGTACATATAACTTATACCTTGCATTTTGTTCTTTGTTGATAATTTTAGAAAATGCAATAACATTTTCTCCAATGTGATGAATGTATTTAAGTATAATGAATGCGCAGAAAGTTATATTAAAAAAGTACCTATACATATATACCTATACATATATATACTATATACCTATACATATATATACTATAGTTTTTTTTAAACGAAATGTATAACATAAACTTGAACTTGGTAGTTAAATGTATACATATACATGGACGCATGCTACATGCTGAATACGTGTTTCCAACTATGTGAAACGACGACAATGCTACGTGCTGACTTCACGGAAATTGAATCCTTAGGAAAAGATTCCCATTGAACACTTCGGTTCTATTAAGTATGGAACTCCATTAGGCTTTTAAAGCTAGCATAGAATAATTTTTATTTTTTTAAAATATGTTTTGATATTAAGAATCAAGTCATTTTCGTTTTCAACTGTTCTCCCTACGGTCTATTATTATTTATATACGGTCACAGCGGAGGATACGAAAGCATATAAGACATACTTTTTTGTTATACTTTTTTACATTCTAGGTAATTTCAAACTATTTTACGCTAATTAGATTGTTGTAATTTATATTTATTTAGTTCCCATACTTTGGCAGAACTTGGCGCTAGAAAACTTAAACTTGATGTCTATCCTATTGAGATATAATATTGCTTTATAGTCCCATATTAGCAACATTTTACCGCTCCTAACAAACTACTTAAATGTTACAAGTGTAGTATTTTAAACTCACTGCTCCGAGGATAAGTTTTCTTTAGAGATTCTAAGGTAACGGCTTAGTCAGAGCGAAAAACGTATTAAAATATATTCTTCTAGTCTTAATTTTTTTTCCGCATATCTTTTTCCGTTCCTAAAGATTTTTATTCTTTCCGATGTTTTATTTTTGTTTTCTGGCTGACTATACTGACATTTTTATTATGTAATAATTGTAACGATTCAATAGTGCGTGTAAATAGTGCCTTGAATAAAGATATTTTAATTTGAATATATATGTACAAGGATTTTTGTCGATAAATATAGTATTATTTTCAATGCAACATTTAAATTATTGAATTGAAAAGATATGTTCCTCAGTCAAAAGTTTACTGTTGTAACATATATTCAATAAAACTTGATGAAGGCAAAAATATGGGAAATTCAACAAGTCTTACATAAAAACAATTAATGAACATGAAATGAAATTTACTATCGACCGATATTCAAAGAAATATATTTTCTCTCAACGCGTTTCATTGTTTTTAAAAAAAAATAAATGGTAAATTTAATGGATCCGGTAAAAAGCCCGGCTTTCGATGTGTCATTATTCCTCCCGGCACTTTCACTGAACTGTCACTGCTCTGCACTGATGCTGCTTTGAGAAAGGACAATTTTAATTATATTATTTCTCTATGATGTCGTTATCAGTAAAAAACATTAAACTTTGTTATTCTAGAGCTAGTAATTTTCAATTTAGAAATATTGTCATTATTTTTTATGCATATATAACTTTTAACTAAAAATGGTTAAAAGTTTAATGTTAATAAAAAGCATATTAGAGTTAATTACATTTTTAATAAATATAGAATGAAAAAAATATACACACAAATATTCAAACCCACGACTTCTGTGAAACCGTGTCGCTCTTCCAATTGCGACACGGCAATTTAAACTTTATCGGCACGGTGGTGTCATCTAAGCCTATATTTTTTCATATATTTATTCCAAAAGGCTTATATGCATGCCTGTTTATAGATATCTTCAAACATTAATTCGGCTATGGCATCCTTTAAACGTTAACTTCAAAATTCGTATACTTCTAAATTAAATACTTTGATAAGGATTTTCGATACAAATGCTTTAAATATATATTTGTTTAATAGAAAATAAATATATTTGTTTAAAATAATATTCCTATCAAGACTTTAAAAGCAAAATGTTAAATTGGACTAAACGATTAGTTCCTAAAAATCTTAAGGGATATGAGGATTATTTTATTGAATTGTTTCGTTACCTTTATTCCCCGGATTATTTATGGCCTTAATTGGCTGAAATTTGGCTACTTTAACACTTGTACTTTTGTGACTTGTTTGAATTCCTCACGTGTTAATTACTTGCATCTCATCTCAAAGTTAAGATTGGAATAAGCTACTCACTTTTTTCCTAACTGTATGCCATCCCTTCTCGATATTAGCATTGTTTCCTCCCTACAGCATGCTGAAAGCCATGGTCAACTACCAGGCGAAGCCTTCACTTATTACGACCTAATATTCTTATCCTATAAAATCCGTCCACCTAAAGTAAGGCCCACTGTAGTTATGCGTCATAGCTTCAAAAATTTCAACAATAATGCGTTCATGCATGAACTGAATGATATCGACTGGGATGCGATTTTGAATTCCAAGACGGTCGATGAAAAGTTAGATATATTCAATTCCTTTCTAACTAATCTTTTTGATAAGCACGCTCTGTTCTGTCCTATAAAGTTGAAGCATCTACCCGCACCGTGGCTGACTTAGAATATAAAAAATCGAATGGCAAAACGCAATAGGGCCAAGTCGAGATACAAATTAAAACCCACAACTGAAAATCTCAATAAATATAAACAGTTGCGTAACCGTTGCAATAAGGTATGCAGAGACGCTCAACGGCTGTACTTACATAGTACTATCGAGAACAATAATTCTGCTAGAACATGGAGATTATTGAATATTTTTTTAAACTTCTCTCTTTCCTCTTGCGAATTCCCCCGTGCTTGGCGTAACGCTATTGTCATTCCACTCCCTGAAATAAATAATTCCGTATCTTTATCTTATTTTCCACCTATTTCTATTTTACCCTTCTTGTCAAAAGTATTAGAACGCATCGTCCATTTTCAATTAAATACCTTTGTCACCCAACGCAACATCCTTTACCAATTTCAGTCCGGCTTTCGAAGGAGACACAGTACAGTTACAACATTGGTAAAACTTTGCGATGACCTACGACACAACATAGGCAACAAGCAACTGAGTATACTAGCTTTACTTGATTTCAGCAATGCATTTAATATGGTTGATTACAACATACTTTGGGCTGTTCTGGACTCCATTAACATTTCTAATGATGCCATTAAGTGGTTCCTTAGTTTTTATATGACCGATAGCAGTGTATTTGCGCCAATAATAAATTCTCTTCCTATAAACCACTTTCTACCGGTGTACCACAAGGTAGTGTCCTGCCACCTCTTCTATTCTCTATGTTTATAAACACTGTTACACGATTTCTTTCATCTTCTTATCACCTTTACGCCGACGACTTACAGATATACGTTTCTGCTCCTGTGCATGACATAGACAGTGCTATTCAAGCACTTAATAATGATTTAGTACATATATGCACTTGGTGCAGGGCGTATGGGTTTTCGCGGTGGCTTCCTTCTGCGAGCAAGTTATTGCCGCAAAGGAAGCCGCGGAGCGGATCAGGGAGTCAGCCTCCACCGCTGATCCGCTCCGAAGGGGTAGGCTGAGGAGAAGGAGGCAGGAGTACGCCCGACACTTCCTTCCCCAGCCGTAGTGCCTTGGTGAGAGGGGAGGGTGACCCCTTCAACCAGCTATAGGCCTACGTCGTAAGGGTGCTTTCGTTACTCGGAGCACCCTTATCGGGGGTGGCGATTCCGCCATGATGGCGATGAGGGTAACCGTTGGTTTTTAGTGGGTAGCCTTAAAAATGGCAGCGTCCTCTATGCTGCCGGGTAGTCCCACATAACCACCTCGGCCGTCACCTTCTCAGCCGGGGGGTATCCGTACCGGAAAAAAAAAAAAAAAAGGGCGTATGGGCTTAGGGTTAATCCAGAAAAGTCGCAATTAATAATGGTTGGCAGTCCTAAGTTGCTAACTAAAATTGATTACAAGTCCTTACCAGCCGTCCGATTTGGAAACTCTATCCTAGCTATCCGTAAGTCTGTAAAAAATCTTGGTGTTTTTATCGATGATACTTTATCTTGGTTGGTGCAGATTGCGGAGGTAAGTAGGAAGATATTTGGCACTCTTGCGGCGTTGAGACGTTGGAAACATTTTCTGCCAAAAAAGATTACAATTATTTTAGTTCAATCGCTTTTAATCCAGGAACAGCTCAACAAACTCCAGCGGCTTCAAAATGTGTGCATCCGTTATATCTTTAGACTGTGTAAATTCGATCATATTTCAGATTTCCGTACGCAACTTAAATGGCTTACCATTAGACACCGTCGCGACTTACATATCCTGTCCCTTCTATACGTTATTCTTTACAATCCTCTAACTCCAAACTATTTAAAGGAACGATTTTGTTTTTTTGGTAATGTATCTGGATCCTGTCAACGGGCGCTTCGGTCAAGAAGCGATAACAAATTAATGCTGCCTACTGCATACACAGAATTTTACAACAAATCTTTCTCGATGAAAGCAGTACTACTGTGGAATATGCTTCCTTCAGATATCCGTTGCCTACAATCCTTGCATTCTTTTAAAACACGCTTAAGTAATTATTTTCTCTCCATGCAGTAAATGTTGTTTTTTATTGTCGTCGCGTATTATTTTGATTAATATTTCTATTAATATATATATATAATATATATCTATTAATATATATATATTTATTATATATATTTATTGTTTTGTATATAATTGTTTATGTATATTATATATATTATTTATTTATTATTTTTAAGTATTTTAAGTAATATTAATATGACCTATGTGTAACTAGTTTATAATAACTTATTATTTTTATAGTATTTTGTCTCAATCGCACGATCCCATACTTTTTAGTTTTTTTCTTTAGTCCTTTCACCTGAAGGTTTTCTGTCAGATTGCTCTTAACAATAAGACCGCCTTTGCATATTTTATTTGTTTAAACTCCGCTTATATATGTTTTTTTAATATTTATTACTATGTGCAATAAAGTGCTTATCTATCTATCTATCTATACTTTTTGAGCACCAGTGCGGCCAGAATATTTCATAATTTATATACGATACGATATATTTATAGTAAGTATAAAAGAAAAGACACTTAAAAAATAGTTTTAGTTATGTATTAAATAAGAGCGGCACTTAAAAATATTAACATCTACACTAACAAACTGTTACTAACCATCTATTAAACTTGAATAAAGGGACATTGGTTTGAAAGGGAGCCTTTATTTAACTGTTTGAGTATCGCAAGGCTTCGGATTAAGAATGAAAGTATTAAACATTTTTGAGTCATTGAACTAACTAACTTCATTAAAATAAATGAAATACAATACGATATGATAAATATTAACATAAAATTGTATGATCGTACAGAGTACCTTGTTGTTTACAACTGACGCTGTTCAAGGCCCAAGATTTGAAACGTTGCCAGATCTACATTTTCACTGCTCTAGCGATTGAGCCACAAAGGCTAAGAAATATAGGCGTTAACTACTGCTGACATTAATACATACCGTGATTTTTTATTTTTTTACATGTAACTAAGTTGATACTTGACTACATTCCACCTGATGGTAAGTGGAAATGTAGCCGTAGGTGGTAAAGCGCATCAATTTAGGAGCAGCCTATTCACTCTTCACTTGATACCCACATTGAACTCGGATGGCAATACCGACGCGGAAAAGCTATTCCAGTCCTTCCCTGTACGCATTAAAAAAGACGAAGCAAAACGTTTCGGACGGAAAGGTGGTATATTCTGTAACATAATTAAACGGGCTTCATATAGTAACTGATATATGTGCTGACAATATTTTTAACAAACAGTCAATTATTTTATTATTATAATTTATAATTTAATTATTATATTTAAATATTTTGCACTAAATTATTTCATTTATTAATTTAAAAATATTACTTATATTTGATGATTTATAAACAATATACACAACTTAAAAAAAACAATACATTTGAATGAAATGAAAAATTAACTGATAGGATTCTCAATATAATATTTATGGACAGATATTTTTAAGATAATTCTGCTTGGAATTAGTTTAATATATTCAGGTAAACCGTTCCAAAGTTTAATAGTGTGTACTATGAAGGAATTTGTGAGAGACCCTGAATGATGTAAAGGAATGAAAAGTTTGAGATTAGAAGAGCAGCGAAGATGCAATTGATAATAACGTCCTCTTAATTGAAATTTACCTTTGACACACTGAAAAGGAATAGAATTGTTAAGAACAGAGAACAATTGACACAAATATCTTTAAGATCTTCGCTCGCTGATAGGTAGCCAATTTAGCTGTGACCAGTTGTGAGATATGTGATCGAATTTACAAAGATTGAAAACAAAGCAAATGCAGTTATCTAGAAGGTTAATTAAAATTAGCAGTCTATTAAATGGTAAAAAATTGCATATGTATATAAACAATATGTAAATTGTACTATAATAAAAATAGAGCAGCAAAAATAAAAGAATATATTTTATAAACATCGAACCATATTGAAGAAATCTGCGTCTAATTTCCATGTGGTTTGACCGTAGGCAGTAGTGTACATTTTTTATTCAGGTAGGATAGTTTTAAAAATATTTCGGAGAGCTTTTTTGGGTTTAATAAACAATCAACTCGAAACGCCGAAGGGATAAACAACATTTACAAGAAAATGAACAATATGTATTCAAATCAAAACATTATTACTGTATACGAATCTGATTTTAGTAAAATGTTAGTCGTATCCTAATTACGTAATAGATTAAAATACTCTTCATTAGTAACAGATATTACTTTTTCACTTGTGGTATTGCAGAATCGTCTTCAAATAATAATATGAGGATAAATTCTGGGTAATTCTTGTTAAACATATACCGATAACCCCACATTTTTATGACTTATTGATTTAAATACTGAAATTGAATAATTGTTTTAAATATAAAAGGAGAAAGAGAGTTGCCCTGAAATAGATCAATTTATAACACTTAGGACTTGATTTGTTCGCCAGCTTTCCGATTTCAAAATAAAAAATTAAAGTAAAAAATCCTCTTTTGGACAATACATTATAAAAATGATACAAAAATATAACATGAACTACAAAAAATGAAAAAATAATTAAAACAACACAAAACAGAATAAAATACACGAGAGATAAACATAAAATAACAAAACAGACAAAACAAAATATTACAATAAAATTAAACATAACGAGAAAATCTGAAGGTTTTTTTTTTTGTTATTCAAAAAGGTAACCACTCAGCTTTGTTGTAAACAAAGAAAACAATGTTCTCAACGCCGTGCTGTTATATTTGGCTGCCGTTTTACTGAGTTACGTCACGCATTAAGATATTTTTTATGTGTTACGTTTCCGACATGCCGGGAAAAAACCTTTTTCTTGTGATTTAGCCTGAAATAGAAGAACAATGGAGGCTTATCTTTTATTTTTAATCGTTGGTCTACTGGTTGGTGACCCTGACTTCTGAATCTAAATTTGTGGCTTCCGGCATGTTACAATTATTTGATAACTTAATATGGTAATAACATTCATTGATTGTTGCTCCGATTCTGGATGTATATTATATACCCTATTATATGTTAGTAAAACTTCATATGACAAACGGCTTAAGTATTTTATATAATTTTTTGAGGGTCAGTTTTTTTTCTATTTAAAAATTATCAACAATATACTTTTAATATTTTATCAGGCAATAGGTACTCGTATGATACAGAATGTATTTTTAATTCACAAACGTATATGGAGCTACTGGAGGGCTACAAATATAAACTATTATATTTAATTTAAACTTTCCTCTAATGTTAATATACCTATCAGCATTATTATTATTACAAGTGTCTGGTTGTATTCTTATATAAATTATATCACATTACAATATCACATAAGCAATTTTATTTCGTTCCCCCCACATCGCCCAAAAACATCTTTGATTACTTACCACAAAGCAGTACGCTATATATTTAAGGAAACCTCTTCCTCAAGGAAAACCTCACCAATATAACAAAAAGGTAAAAAAATATTATATGTAAGGTAAAAAATATATTTTATATAAATATAGAATGAAAAATAAACCGCTACAGGCAAGGATTGGATCCCTCCACATCTGCGAAACCATCCCGTCGCTCTACCAATAGAGCTACCGCATATATTCGTTATACCGTATATACGTTATATCAATTTATTAAAATAGACACCAACTTATGCGTTGAGACTGCTTTGATTACGAACGAGCAACAGAAATTTACACTTAAGATACTTGTGAAATGGACGCTGTTTTATAAAACAACTACTTATAAACATATTTATTGCTTACAAAATAAATGGTTTAGAAAAACAATTTTATTTTCTTAGTCCTGTTTGGTTTACGCATTACGTATACTTAAACGTGAAAGGTATTTGATACTGTATGTTTGTTCACTGAATTAACACAATTTTCCGGGTGTGATATTCGAGATCTATTTACATAAAGCTATTTGAATTAATAAGCAACTCTTGTTTAAACATTCAATATTGAACGAAATTCATTGTGAAATTTATATACCTGTACCTTAATATTTTAATTAAAGACGATTTTAATGACAATATTCATAACTATTAATATTCATAACTATTAATATAAGTCTTCTTTCTTTACTATTTTTTATTTTTATTTATTTGACCAGTTAACCATTTCATGCAAGGTTAGATATTTAACATATAATTTAAATATATGTGGAACCTCTGTTGCTACACTAGGAAATCTCTATTGCAGCATACAGTGCCCTCCAATCATTTATTGACAAAAAACGTATTTTACACTGTATACGTTTATTTATTCTATTTAAATTATTTTTTTCTTATAGGTTATCAAAATACACAACAAATGTGAAAATATTATTATTATTTTATTTATTCGCCAATGCATAAGAAATACATCATATTTTGCAATTAAAGTACAACGAAAACCACCCGTTCCATTCGGGGTTCACGCCACTCAGTTCACGCCGTGAATCCGCCACGCTTAGAGCTCATGAGTAAGAACCCCGAATGGTTTTGAAACTAGTTCATAAAACTTTAAATATAAAAATTATGATGTTCCTTAACTTCAATATCATGACTAATAGTTCAGGTTATACAACGGTGTTGCTTTGCTAGGATTTGCGGTTAACTAAATCAAATACAATGGTTAGGCTTGTGTATATGATATTCACACAACGCTGACTTTAATATGATTAACGAAATTAAGGTTTACGCATGACTGATTCCTAGGTAGAATTGAGAAAGTGTCACCTACATACTGATTCTTCCGATTCTGATATGATCCGACAATAATAATAATTATCTTATAGGACAAGAAATCTTCTCCTCAAATTTCACCATATAGATTTTATCAATAATGGGGGAGACTGTTGAAATCATTTACTCTCCATAACTTGTATGTAGAAATATAATAAATAAAATAAATAAATATATAATAAATAAAGGATGAGAAATTCATCAACACAGACAGTCTCAAACCTGCGGACCTCTGAGATACCGTCCTGTTTGAGCTACTTTGTCCTCTGCTTTTTGAGCTACCTTGTCGTTTACGCCTTGATAAAAGTAACATTTTATATATTATCGTCTTTAACGCAATGGAGGTGACATCTATTAGACTTCCTTCGAAAATACTAACCCACTTTTTAACTGTGCAGTCTAGAATATCTTTATTTAAAATATACGTTTTTCATGACTTAGACATGCTTATAGAAAACCTCAAACATTGTATATAGAAATCATCTATTATGTAGACAATGCTTGAGTAATTGCGCATCTTCCATAGTCAATTTGCGAATATAAAAGAACAAATATTTAACACATAAAATTCACACATTATAATTTATGTAGTGAATAACTAAAAAAAGTGAAGTATTTCACGGAAAGGCGCCTTTATGTTATCTTATTTTACCCGAGAAAATCCGTTAACAATTGTTTTGAAATATGTTTGAATATTACTGAGCGATACAGGTAGCCACGGTTCACCATGTAACTATAGATTGAATTATTTATACGTTTGCTGTTTGTATATTTTCATAGAACTTTAAAATATGTAATCCTTTACTATCGACACATTAAGATATAATACTTTTTAGCCAAAACAATAAGTGACATGCAAAAACATAATGTAAATTTAAAGTATTATAGATCGTTCTTTCCGACAATTAAGCTGCGGGAAAAGTGTTCGTCATTTGTTACGTCAAGTTTCTCAAACATTTAGTAAATGAGTTGTTCGTCTAACATAACCCTCGACCCTAATATTTCCGTTGTAATTAAATTACAAACTTGTAACGGTTACTCATGGAGGAATAGAGATGGATGCAGGTGACTAGGAAATAATTTTTATCCCGGTTGAATCAGCTTCCCAATCAATCAGCCAGTTTCAGTGAAATGGCTACAGTTAATTAGTTCACCTAAAAAAATAATACACATTAAAAGAAATGATACTGCAGAAACTTTGCATTGTTTGACTCTTTTAAAGCTCAATTTATATCCATAAGTCTTTTACTCAGATCCATATGTTCTCATTGGTTCTGACTTACTGTGGTTTTAACGCTTTTTACTACATTACATACAAAGCCGTTACAGTAATAAAACAATTTACTTTAATGTTTGATGAATATCTTACGATGGATGTATGGATTTTGTAGAAAAAGAGTATTTAATTTAAGAGTATTTATTTTCACATCGTTCCAATAGTTTTTACATTTGCATCAATTTCACATCATTGTGTTCAATTATTTTTAGTTGATTATAGTAAGATTATGATTATTATAAACTAGAGTGTATATTAGAAGCCATATTTGTTTAATTAAATATAAATAAAGACGAACGCCCACATATTTCCCTGTTATATATATCATAACATAATATTTTTGCCAACTCCAGCGATGGCGGAGCGATAGGGCCGTCATCAGTTAGGCTCGCTGTTAATGCGTTCATATTGTCAGTGTGGTAAAATAATAGCACTGACAATATGATACCTTTATATTTAATTAAAACAATATCACTATTCATGACATATTTATTATTGTCTTATTACATAACTGAGAATTACTATACATTATATATATGAACAAATAGATTATTTATATTTATGTAAGTTTATAAAAATAAAAACAAATGATATGTAGTAACAATCTATTTTAAAAATTGTATTACCTGTATATTTTAATAACATCTATATAAATTTGGAATAGAGGTTTTTATTGAGCTTTTAAAAAAAAATATTTTTGTTACTTTAAAATCTTATCCTGCTATAACAATTATAATATTAGGTGATACAGATCCAGACGTAGGACGTACAGATCCAGGTTCATTTGTCTTGGGTTTGTTTCACTGCTATTGTTCTTCGTTTTCTAAAAATAGGACACTTTAGAAAGTTGGATACCTTATTGTGTCGCGTGTATTTTTTTCTATAAAAAAAACGACTATTATATTACTTTAAAGAAACTACTATTACTGGTTTGAAATAAATATACTTTGTTTTTTTTTGAGACGCTTATCGTGGCTATCTATGTTTATATAATTTACTTTATTTAATTTATTAATGAATATAATATTAAAAAATATTTTTTTTTGTCACATTACGTAAAGTACGTTAAGTTCTACATTATGAAGACCCCTTAGCAATGGTATGTCTTTATGTTGGCGCATCACACAAAATATTGAACAATTTTTGAGTTTAGCTCATTTACTTCGTCAATATATTTTTCATCATCTTTACCATAACATTTTCATCATCTTTCTATTTTTCATTCATTCATTCATCAATTTTATCTTTGTATTTGTGTAAGTGTACTTATAGACGATTGAAGGCAAAGATTGCACGTAGTATGTATTAGTATATAATTTCAATTTTAATTTAAAGCAACTTTATTGCACACAGTATAAAAGAAACAAAAAGTACAGAAAATCAGTAAAACAACAGGCGACTTTATCACTAAAGTGATCTCTTCCAGGTAACCCACACTTACGAACATAAAGAAATTGATAGACGGGGAAATAGCAATACAAACAAATGATATGGTAAATCGTAATTAGATATATATAATAAATTTTAAATAAAACATGAATAATTATACATATAACATATATACATAAATTGTAAGAAATATTATTATTAAATAATTCGAAGTAAATCTAAAATTTAATAGTGTAATACACTATACTAGCTAGCACATAATTAAAATTCTATCTTACTTTATATACCCTTTAATAGCATCTGAGCTTATGAAGTCGTAGACAATATTAATGAGAGAGCTCCACATAGATAAGCTAAGAGCTAGTACCTTCATCTATTTCCTAAACCTTTCTTATGTTCTCATAGAGTGCGAATGAGTAATTTATCTTGCTTCCTATTATAAAAACATTGATATCATGGAAATTTAAATATCAAAATAACCGTATTAAGAATTTAAGTGTTCTTTTATTTTGGTATATTCATATAACGACATGTTGAAGTCTGATTATATTCTACGAGTTTATTCCCTTATGTGATCTATTTACTTTTAAAACCTTGAGAGTTGTTGTTATTTCTATTTATTTGATTTTGATGTTTCTCCTTGTTTTACAGTCGGTAAAAAAGGGTACATAATTAAACGTATTCGGCACTCAAGCTTTCTTTGTGACGTGATTGATGTTCCGCTTTGTTTAAATAAACAAATGATATATATTATTGTATAAATATCTCATAACGAGGAAAATGGTCGAACATTTTCGTAAGCTTTAAAAACCTTTTAGTAAAAATGGAAGGATTTTTGTGTTACAGCTTTAAGAATATCACGTAAGAGACACGTTTCTGAAAGCATGTGAAATGAAAGATTTAATTTAGAATATTTTGAAATATAATACTATTTTAATAGCTATTATTACCTAACATGACGAAATCTAACAATGAATCCTATTCTTCAAATTATTAATATTATTTGGTATAAACGCAAAAAATTCGTCAATAGGCAATATTTAAAAAGACACTTTGTGTCTTTGCTTTAAGTAATAGATAACTTTTTAAAACGAACGATTAGATATGGTAATGAGGGCCCATCTGTTTATTAAAATACATTTAAGTTTGTTTTAAGTTCACGACACATATTTTAATAATTTATAAGGTAATGCTGGCTGGTAGCAATATTTTAAAAATAATTTATTATATTTACATGAAAATGTTTTTATGTTCTAATGTATAAACTTTATGTGATGGACGACTTATTACAAGACTATAGAGAGTAAATGTTTCTAGAGTGATCATAAAATAAAGCTAACATTTCAGTGTTATTAGATTTAACGAAATGCTACATACTCGTCCTTCGGAATAATTAAGGTTCTTCAGAACAAATTAATTAATGAGCGTCTATTTTACATCCCTAATGTATCTAAGTTTGCTCGTATACCGAGAACATGTCTCGCGAGGCTCTAGAGCTTGGCTTTATATTTGATTTGTATTTATTTTGATGGATTTTATAAAATATGCTTATGACTTTCGTATTCTTGAGCTTAAAAATATAATTTTATGTTCATTTGACTTTTAGTGCTTTTTATATATTAAGATATAAGGTGTAATCGTATTCCAAAGTCGGATGAAATAAAATAATAAAATATATTTAGAACTGGTAGTAAAACTGATTTCCCAAACTTAACTGATAAGTAACAAGGAAACAATGAAAATTAAAATAAATATGCATTGTATCCACAAGGTACGCTAACCTTATTTAAATTTTAATAAATATAAATTGAAAAAAAGGTGATACTGCAGCTCAATTGATAGAGCAACGGGACGGTTTCCCAGAGGCCGTGAATTCAAATCGCTTTATTTTTAATTATAAATTCATAAAAATTTAAATACGCTTGATATCCATGTTTATAGATAACAAAACGTTTACTAACTATTAAGAACGGCAGTAGCGCACGTTAAATTACAACTTTAACACGTACAAATCTGAAGGTAATAAGTACTTTCGTACTAAAACATACTCACTGACCACTTTAAATCAATAATATAGTTTTTACACATCACTTGTCACTATATCTCTCTCATGATTTATTGCAACCACTTAAATGTTATTAAATTATGGTCCGGCACAATAATAAATACTTTTTATTTCAGCTTATCATAAAAGTAAATCAAAACCAAGCAATTACATACGTGACCTTCGTTAAGCCTACGCAAAAACTAATGGACGGCGGTGAAAGATAAAAAAAAATATCTTTTTAAGTCAACCCGAAGAGAACAAATCATAAATAAAACATTAAGCATTTATATTTTAGCAGCTGTTTAATATTATTTATGATAAAAATTTATATGTAAATATATGTATGTAAATATATTTCCTTGTAATTTTATAAGAATATACGAGTATATTTACCTTAGTCACTTAATATTTCGTCGAAATTAAATAACTGTATGACATATTTGCTATGTATAGAGCTCTAAGTCTGGAGTTCTCGGAGTCGTGAGCAACCTCAAACACCTAACAGTTGTCGTTAATCGCTCACACTACACCGTTATCAATCCAGACGCAATTAGCCAAGTTTCTGCCTCAGAGACTGCCTCCAAATTAGCTCCTAATAGTTGTAAATTACTTTGTAACACAGTGTATAGTTTATACCTAAAAACATAATTTGTAAAATATTAGCGTAATCTATTTATTTTATTGTTTTAATTTTGGGAGACAATTATAAATACGTTAATCTAATTATTTATACATTTAAAAAAATACTAAAGTTTCACTTCCGTCGAAGAATGAGGGGGGATGAAGCAAACAGATACTCGTAGATTGAAATGGAAAGGGTTAAATTATTAGTCTCTCTCAGCTTACAAAATGGATCTATAATAATAACTTTACGCTGATTTTTGCTAAAAGTTCTAGTATATTTTTAAGTCCTACTGTTCGTGGCAGTACAAGACTTGTATTGCTATATCAATCCATAATAATTGAACAGTTGCTTCCTACGTATAGTAACTGTAATTAAAATAATACACACATCATAGCTCAGTAGTGCAGTAGGTAGATTGACGGGACTTTTCCCAGAGGTCGTGGGTTCGAATCCCTGCCCGTATCAGTTAATTTTTTATTTTATTTTTATTAAAATACACAAATCATAATGAGTTTGAAGGTAGGAAACAAAGTTACATAAAATAATATATATATTATAAATTGCTAAAATAATTTACGAGCACTTCATAAGTAATACAAAAAATATATAATATTCCATTACCAAGTAAATCCGGCTATGGTTTCAATCAAAGATGTTAGTTCTGGTATATTTTTAAATCTAACAACAAATACAAATAACAAAATATAAAAGGTACTAGACACTTTAATAAACACTAAATCAGACAGTTACAAAAGATATATACAAGCGTAATAAAAGAATGTTAAAATATTATAGAACCTGTATCAATAAATCTTTCGTTTACAAAATATATTTTTCCAGATAAATTGAAGATAACTCTTGTAAATCCATTTAAAAGTTTATAAAAAGGTTATGGCAAAGATATCATCAAATAGGCAGCTAAGTTAAATTTAAATTATGGAATTCCTTTTTGAGACAGTAATGCATAAAACTTTACTTAATAAATAACGTTATAAAGTTAAAAAATATATTAAAAATAACGTTATAAAGGAAGAATAGAATGGGGTTCAAAAAATAATTGACTACTAGCATTTTATCTAATGAAAATAATAACGGAACTTATTAATAAAAATATTAATACTATTTGATTTTTTAATATATGTCAAAAGTAGTCGACTACATTGAGCATTCAATTTTGTTTGAAACATATGGCATAAGCAGGCCTGATTTTTAGTCGGATAAATAATTATTTAATTAACACCACACAACATGTACAAATATCAAGATAAAACTAAAAATTTGAATTAACTGCCAATAAATACAGAAACCCCCCAAATGGGGTCCCGCCGAGTAACTTAGAGCATCCATACAATGTGATGCCTCTACAAGGTGAGAGGGGTCGCTCTTCCCTTTTACCAAAGCAAAAAAGGCTGGGCTAAGAAGCTGAGGGTAAAGGGTGGGCATACTCCCATCTCCTTTTTCCCAAACTACCCCTACGAAGCAATTCAGCAGTAGTGGCTAAGCTCCCTTGTTCACTCCGAAGCCTTCTTTGCGCTATGACTATCTGCAGAAAGAGGTTAAAGCGTCTCAAACGGACTCACTGATTAGCCTCTTTGGAGTGACGCTTGGTAGCGACACTCTGCTGCCGGCCACAATCGCCAGCACTTTGCTATTACAAGCTAAGCTACAATCTTTCAAATAGAATTGCAAAGCAAAAATAAAACAACTGTAAAAATGACATAATAACTGTACTCACATGAATATACTTTCAGTCGGAATTTGTTTCTAGGTCATCCCGAAAATTCAAATCTAAATCGCGAATAAAAAATTAAACTTAAAAACATAATGAATGTGCAATTTATTAATGGTAGGTATTATTCTTTGCAAGACTTATACTAGTGAGTTATTGCCAGCTATTTTCTCTGCTCTGCCAGAAGACGAAGTGAGTCTTCTAAAATGATTATCAGTTCAACACATCTTCAATATCTGTTTTATTTTAATTCTAGCCCAAAACAATTTATCTGTTTTACCTTGAAAATTTGATCACTTTCCGAGGAAAAAGTATCTTATATGTGAATTTGGCTAATTAACAATAACATAACAAATTTAATTACAATCTGTCCAGTAGATTTTTCGTGATTAACAAATCAACACGCAAACAGAAAAACCGCCCAAAAAATACAGTTTTGAATTCAGGGTCATGTAAATTAAAACGTAGCAATATATATTTTTTAATAATAAATGTACAGACCTTTTTGTATTAAATATGTTTTGATGTTGTATTTATATTTAAAAAAATAAAATGTTGTATAATCTAAGGTGAAAGACCCGCAAGATGAGGTCAAATGAACGTATTCATGATCTCTCACTCCTGTAAAAATAATAATTGAGGTCTCCGGTTTTTATATTCATGATTCAAATATAGCATCCAACTTATATTTTTAAGATTTCTCATGAATACATAATTTACATACATTGCAAATAATTCTCGTATTATTTATTAAAATAATTAATTTTTTTCGTGTGTTGATAATATTACAGCTATTTTTTAATTTTATAAAGCTTCACTTATATATAGGTAGTTATAGGTTTATATTATATGTAGTAATAAATATTGATGTTGTGACAAACAGTTATATTTTAGAATTATATGATTTAGATTTTAAACGAAACGTAACTTATATATTCGGTAATATTTAAATGGCGTGGCCTTTATATAAGCGTATGAATGAATAACAAAAAAGGTTATATGGACTGCCATCTAGAATTTAATAATAAGAGTACAAAATGTGTGTGACATATCATCGATACGTATTATTATATAAACGAGTTAATGAAAAATTATATGGAAACGTTAAAAAATATATACAGTAAGAAATTAAAAGAAGTATCTCCAGATGCAAATAATTATAACTGAATTTTGAACCAGTGAGTGAAAAAAACTTAAAAAATGTCTTCTTTAAGTTAAATTATATTTGATAAATAATATATCTTAATATAAATTGAAGTAACTTTAATATGAAACCTGTATTGTTCAATTCTTTTCTGTTTTTTTTTGATGAAGCTAATTAATAAATTAGAAATAAATGAAGTTAAAGTAGAAAAATTGTTTAAGAAATATAAATACAAATTCTATAATGAATGCTCTAATATGCTGGGTTCAGATTTCTAATATTAGTTTTAATTTATTAACTGACTTAAATTATGATATTGTTTGAATTACATAAAGTTTTGTTAATATTGAAATATTTTTCGGTGTGGTGAAGCTATAAAAAATCTGCACGCACTAGCTACTTAATTATACAAAACGTGCTGGTAAACCCTTTCATATTAACCAATTTCCAATACCGTGCTTGGTTTTGCGTAAAATATCCAACAAACCTTCACATAACGCTTGTCGACGGCAATAAAGCTGTTCGAGCTTTGCTTAATTTAAAATATACCAGATATTATTCTTTAAAAAAACAGCTATGATTGTAAAATACCCTCCAATGGAAATAAAACACTACTTTTTTGGTCTGAAAACCTAGCAATATAAAGATGTAACTAAATCTTTTCCGCTGTTAAATCTATCTTTTTAATGATTTATTTGACGCAAATAAGATCATTTCTTATGTCTATGAAGTTGTCTGATACCTAATATAAAAAAATAACTTCGTTGTACATCTTACATCGTTATATAACGTATCTAACCGTCGCAACATTCGAACACAAAATTTCCTTAGTACCAACGTAGACTCTTATGTAAATTGGATTTTGAAATGTATTCAACAGTTCTTTTAACTTTTCTATAAATTTTGCAGATTGTTAAGAAATAACTAACTTCTTAGGACTAACTTTCCTAACATGAGGTAAAGATTTAATATATTCTCTCATTCCATAAGTTAGAAAATTTGTACAATGTACAGAAATTTTAATTAGTTTTAGCGCGATTATCATAAAATGTTTTCTTTTTCTTAAACTTATTATTTTTGTAAGAAGCTGTTTGTAGACTTAAGATTAAAAAGGAGATTTTAGTTTCCATATTCAACTACTTTTGAACTTTGAACTGAAAATAGATATCTGAGTAAAAAACTGGGCAGCGTAAGGTGTGAAATTGTCGACAACTTATTTAGTTACTAAAAATTCATATAACTACTAAATGATAATTACAATATGTAATTTTTAAAATATATAAACGCAATAATAGAACGATCTTAAACATAACTAATTTTATGGCCATAGTAGATTTTATCTATGAAGCGAACAAAATTAAAATGTATTGGTAATTCGAATCCAATAAAAATATTTTTATTTACAAAATATCATAATATTTGTCATTTAAAGCCAAGAATAGTGTATATTACTAATTAAAATATATTTATTATAAATAATTGTAATGGTCAAAGTTAATTAGTATGAATAGATTGGCTAGTATTAATATTTAACAACTATTCATAAGATGGCGTCGTTGCGAAGGTTCCAGTGCGTGTCTTCTTGTGCTCTCTTCACCGCAAGTTTAAGTAAAAATATAATAATAAAATGATTATATTAGAAGATTTTGAACAGTGCATTTAATATGGAAAAGTCGCGAGTTGAAAATACATTACCTTACCTACATTGAAAAAAACTATGATTCAACTATTTTACGCTATTTTAAGCTACTATTTTGACGTGAGAAACAATAATATTATTGAATATATATGTTTCTTGAGGGTCGTGTAAAATTATATTTTTGTATCAGTTTCTATATAGTATGAATTCGTTTTAAAGAAACTTTTAATTGTTGTTTTTTTTTGTATATATAGCCTATTGAAACGCTTTTTCTTTAGAGAAGCTATATTACCAGTTCACAAATTCTTAATCCGACGACTAACAATTCTAAATATGTAAGGGCATAAGCCATAAAAAACCTAGAATACTACTCTCTTGGCGCTCAACTTTTCGGTACAAATAAGCAACTTTATATTGTGTGACTAAACTTACGAGTGTTCAGCAATTTTGGTTAAGTTCAAAGTTTCTACTGAATGAAAATAAAGACACAGCATGTTATATATATTTTATTATGCTATTATGTTAGTTTTTAAATTTAAGTTTATCTAAATAGATTTGATGAATACATTTAAATGTAAAAATACTCTAATGGACGTAATGGACGTTGAAACGTATGAAAAGCTTCTAACAATTTTCTTGTGAAGTGGATGTGAGTAGTGTAAGAGAATTTTGAAATGCAATTTAAAATATTCGTATTAAAACGGTGAGTAAAGCATTTGTATTTCGCGACTAGAGACGCGTAGGGTCGATGTCTGATTTTAATAATATATTTTATACATTTTAAGATTTTACATAAGCCAATAGAAATTTGATAATAAAACCGTAACAAAATTGCTGTTTTTTTTTTAATTAGGGCAACACAAAAGTGTAAACAAATATTCTATTTTTATAATTAGTAGAATAACGAAGCTATTATTAAATTAAAAGCCATATTATTAATCATCAAAAAAAATATGTTTTTGGTGGCAATGCATTATTTTTTCAAATTTTGAAATATTACATAAAATTTTGAAAGTATTATATAAAAACAAAACATTTTACTTTTCTACAGACATCAGACCGTTTTTATTTTGAAAAATTGATTTTAAATTATGAGTTCTTTCGTAACATGTGACAATGTGACTTGATATAAAATAGAAACGGGTTAGTTCCGTTCATATTATAGATGTATCTTGATAGTATCGTCAAAGTAAAGTCTCAAAAAGTTGTCTCAAAGTGGGTAACGTTTTGTCTCTTTAAGAACTTAGTTGATCCTTTTAAGTAATATTATGATGAAAATAATTAAATACTGAAAACTGAAACTGACTTCCTCTTAAAAGCTTAATAATTATTGGATTTTTTTTTATTCGTGTCATTAGAAAAGTATGAAAACAAAACAAATATAATAAGAAAAATGTAACTAAAACAATATAAATAAAATTACAAATAACGATGTCTTAATTTTAAATTAAAAATTATCTTAACTCAAATACAAACTCCTATTTATATAGTTTGAACAATATTTAGTGTTTTTAAAGGGTTTCTATTCAATAAGTTTCTATTAAACACTATTGAATATTTGGTCATCGACTTCACTTGTCTTCATTTAAGTTTTAAGTTAATACCATGCACGTATATATGAACCAGAAGTAGGGTCCTTATTAAATCACATAGAATTTGAATAACTACAAAGATCAATAAAAATTCATTCGTAAATCGAAAGCAGTTAAATCTATTGAAAGAAGATATACGGTTTTATTAATTTAAAGTACATTTTCTAAAAAGTTTTTTATAAGAAGGACTAAGAAGTTGGTGTGATATTTATATACACCCGATACGCTGTGTCTATTGTACAGCACGACCAGTAAATAAACCAAGTAGACAATACCCTTTGAAAGGAAATAATTTTTTTATAACTTACTCTTTCCATTTACCGCTTCTAATATAATTAAAATAAGTAAAACATATAATCTTTACATTTGATGAAATAATGTAGTAATAGTAAGTAAAATAAAATACTAACTCTATATTTATTAACTTACCCTTTATCATCTAATATCATGATAATTTTATGCTTTTAGATCCAATTTATTATTTCAAAAAGTTGTTCTCGATTCGTATTACATTTTTAATAATTGGTCAAATAGTTAAAATTTCCATCGTTATTAATATCTCGGTAAGAGATATTTTTCAGTTTTCAGATACTTGTTTTTGTTCAACGACATGCTAAATCTATATCTCTCTAAATTCTATATTCTTTATGACGCTTCATTACCTGTTATACTCGTATATGAAAAAAAATACTACAACTGAACTTATAAATCTGCATATAATTAAAGATCTAGTTATATCTTCAAGCAATGGGCCAATAAAAGGTAATTAAAATTGGTAAGCTATTCTCAATATATTATTGTTAGTAGTAGAGAAGTGAAGACGTTTTTGTTCTTCCTATAGCTCCGATCCGATCACTTAATAATTTTGTACAAACATGTTTCATTCGCTACAATGACCCGAAGTTCAAAAAAGCATTCTAAAAATGTAGTTATATTGGACTCGCAGAATACATATGTTATTAATCCATAACTCATGCAAAGGTCTAGAAAATAGGCTTCAAATAATGTAATATAAACCTTCTTGCTACAATGATAGAACCATGTATAACTATAGATATGAAAGATAATACAAGGGCAGATAGACGGCGAGTTTATATGTATAGTTGATAATATTTAAAATAGTTATGTAGAAAATTAAGCATAAGTTATAAAATAAAAGCCAACGTTCACTAACACGTTGGCAGTTATAATAAAATTTTATAGCAAATTTTCTTATGTTCTGAAACTGGAACTACTGAATTAAATTTCAATTTAAGACCAATAAGCACACATTGATACGTTCGTAGAATCTTAATAAGACTCAATAAGAATGAAATATCGGATTGTGAAATGCTCGCTGTCGTATTAATATTTTATTTATTTTTATTACATGAAAATTGGGGAAATTGGAATGGACTTATATTAATATTATATGCCTGATAAAGGAATACATTTTTATATTTCTAATTATATTATTATTTCATTCATAATTTTCGTATTTAAAAACTATGTTTGAATAACTTTAATTCATTCTTTTATTTTTTAATATAAGTAACAACTTTCACAGCACAAACTTAAATAAATACTAAAATAATTATATATATTATCATAGTATATTTCATCATGATATTTTATTAGTTTTTTTGAATAATTATAATGATTATTTATAAAAATGTAGTCGATATTATATTTATTTCTCTTTATTTACATGTAACCTAATGTTAACTGTAAAATAAGTTTAGAACTAGCTACCTATATAAATAATTCATCTTATCTATCACCGCTGCTTCTTTCAAATCAAACTAGATTTTCTTAAATAGTATTGACTATACCTTTTAAAATGACTCATGATAAAAAATATATGAACTCATAAAGACAAAGACAAGACGAGTGTGTAAGTTGTTACGTAACGTTCTTATCTTTGACATGAGTATTCATATATTTGAATTATTTTACGTTAAACTTTATCCCACTTCGATTTAAACAAATGACTGAATAAGAAAATAATGTTGATTTGATGACCCAAATAAGCAAAATAAATACTCACAATAACCTTACGTTATTCTCGGCATTGTTTGTAGGTGAATAAATTTAGAGCGCTGACATACCGGCAGACAGGTCGACGAGAAGTTATGTGATGACGGTAGATTTTAGGAACATGCCGTTTTCATATTGCGCTGGAAAGTTTATTTAAAATTAAACAATATTTATTTTATTATAACACTGTCTACGATTTTTTATTAAAAAGTATTCTCAATTGTAAAAAAGGCAAATTGTAATATACAAGAATTTTTATAATAAAGAATACGAAAATCTTTAATTTCCTTGTAGTAATAGCAGGTATTATATCAAAGTAATAAGAAAAATATATTAATTTTAAATCTCCGTAGGCCGCAAATTTAAGGTTGAAACAAAACTTAATTAAAAAGCTAACCGACGTTTTTGAGGCCATTTATTAAGCTTTGTCCTCGACTTGTGGCCTTTTTACTTTCATTTATAATTGTGGAAAAAAAAAATACAATGTAAATGTTAGGTTTTATGGAAGAATACTGTCCCTCTTGTTTAAATTCCTTTATATATAATTGCATTTTATATAAACCATGAATTAATTTAATGACTCAATTTTAATAAAATAATATATAATATATAAGGAATTCAGTCTATAAGATAAATTAGTAAATTCGGTGTCACCTTACCGAATTTACTGACAAATTTTAAATGACTGATAAATTTTAAATAATAATAAGGCGAGAAATGAGCCCTTTTTTGTAGAAGCCATGTTTAATTAGGGTTAATAGCTTATAATTAAGACCCCTTTATAAAAAATAAGCACAATTTTTACATGTTTTAATATTTTTGTGTTTGTTTGAATTTTTATGTGTTTGTTCAAACTACCTAAGAGATTAAAACATAGTTATATGTTACGTATAACTATACTTTATATAATTTAATTTGATAACATTTCTTTCAATTTGTACCAAATTAAAAAAGTAAAGTTGTAAATTATAAAAGTACACAATATATAGTATATTTTACTTACTTTTATTTATAAAATGTACCTTAGTTAGTTCTCATTATATTATTTCTGGTTTGAAATAAATGTTAAAAACTGTATATCATTAAGAGCAGAAGGCTACATTTCTATATTTAACTTTTGGTGACACGAAATTACTGGCTAGATATCCTGTACAATTCTGACAACATTTGCTGTGAGTGAGAAAATTCTACACATTTTATTCATATTTTAACTGTCAGAAAAAAATTTATGATATAATTTGTATTCACTTAGCTTACTATTCTTTTAAGTACAAACTGTTATCATAGTAGTATTAAAATATTATATATACATTAAGTATTATAAATAAAAAAATGTTTTATTATCAATTAGTTTGAAATTATTTAAATTCTGTTTATTGGTCAGTGTATGCTTTAAATGATTATAAATTATAGGATTAAATAACATAGTAATGTATAAAGAATAATATGTTAATTTATTAAAACGAGAATAGTTGATAGAAAAGGGATCCAGCTAATAAACCACATGAATTAAATTTAATTTTTATTGATAAGAAAATATTATATGATATTTTTTAACAAATATCCAAGCACATGTATTTAGTTGATATTGCGAATTTTAAAACTTCTTCATGAGTATTTGTTCTAAGAAGAATGAAAACTTTGAGCAAAGTCATTTTCTTTATTACTTGTAAGTTTACTTATTTTCCAATTGTTAAAATTTGCAAACACTATGAAATAAAAAGTAAACTATCATGTCGATTTATATAATAAAGAATAAGTTTTATTTAATAAAGAATAAGTTAAGGAACACTTACACTAAAAGGTATGTTATATTTTTTTTCAACTAATATCACATAAATTTTATCTTTTTAGAATTATAAGATATGTATTTACCTAAGTTCATTAATATCTAAAAATGTATATATTGGACGTTATCAAAGCTATGGTCCATTTCACTCCTTGTATTTATATTTTAATTACCAAGGATTACTGTTAATTTATACAATATCTTAAATAAAGTAACATCAAAATTCAAGATTAAGGTAAAGATAAGAGGCTAAGCCTGGGCTTTCAAGATCAGCCCAATGAAGAGCCCAACGTGGAAAGTATTATATGTATATTTAGCTGACAATATGCAAGAAATAATAAATAAATAAGAGATAAGAAACAGATGCTGATAAAATGAAAATATTTTTTTTAGTTTAAAATCTTAAGTTTTATTCAGTTCACGTATCCAATAGGTAGTTTAATGAAGTTAATAATAACTTGAAAGTGATTATAGTACAGCAAAATGTGCCAAGGTCGAGTTTTATTTACCGTGACTGAACTGGTGAGCCAAAATAGCCGAACTTCAGGCAGGCTGTGGTAGGTCTTATATGGGCCTAGTTAACGATACGTCTGCGACCCGAACCTGCAGACCCGGCTATGCAGCCAGCTGTAACATGTAGAACAGTAAGATGTATTGGAAAACGTTCTCCTCCCCCGGTGTCGTACCTTTATAGAAGGGAAGGTCATTTCATCTTAATGAATGCCTATAGGATGCACTAAATTTCACGGGATACAGTTCTGTGGGAGGTAATTAGGTGGGGACATCACTCTTGAGTGCGAAAGAGCCATTTTTAGTTAGTAGCCTTAAAATTCGCGACTTATTATATGAAGAATGAAAATTGTCTGGAATCATTAAACATTTAATATATTTACACTAACTCTGATTTTAATCAAACTGATATATAACTTTTTTAAATCTCGGAATATATTTTTAACTCCAATGTACAAACAAAATATAATCTATAGTAAAAATTTTCGAGTTTCAACAAATAATTTTAAAGAAATGGTCTGAATTAACAGTTTTATGAATGTTAAGATAATTGAAAATTAAGATAATTTATTTAAACAATGTACTGTAATTATTTGTTAATAAAATGCCATTTTTTATTATTTTCATTTATTACTACTAAATAATCATCAACCTTCATTGCATATTTTAATGTTTTTAATTCGTTTTTTTTTAATGAAAATTTGTCACCCTAGTTATAGAACTGCAATTAACTTATTTTTTTTTGTCACAGTTATAATGTTGTTACTAAATGTGAAACGTATATTATGGCAACCCTAAATAACTATTTTATTTAATTAATTTATATACATTATTGAATAATAGTTGTTCTTTATGACAAAGTCGTCACACAAACAATTTTTACAGAATTCTTGACAATATTTATTACCAATAGAAATAAAAATATGAGATAACACAGTATCCGAATACAAAATATCCTCAAAAGTCCGCATCAACTGGTAGTTGACTCACGAATAAACTTTTACATCTTTTTCAACTTCAAAGAGGAATTTACTGAACCACGTACGACTGTCCTTTGAATCAAAGTAAACGTATAATGAGAGATATTTTTTGTATTTACGTTTAACGAGACCGGTGTTATTGTTACGTATAAATTACTGCTAAAGTAACATCCGTTTTAATTACGACCTCGAAGTTAAAACGATTTTGAATTTTTGCGATCCCGGATTAAACCAGTCGTGATTTATTATTTGTATTGATTTTTTTTTTTAATTTTTGTATTTATGATTTTGATTAGGATATCCATGTTCCTTTCCAATTGGAAAAGAGATTGGTTAAAGTATTTGTTTATTTTTATATTTAAACTTTCGTGAACCATGACTATTATATTTATATTTACCCGGCTGTATTCACCCAGAAATTAAATCGGAATGTGCCCAACTAGTTTCGAACCCATACGGGGTTCTTTATCATGAGCTCTAAACGTGGTGGATTCGCGGCGCGAACTAGTCTGGCACATTCCGATTTAATTTATATGTGAATACAGCCAGGTAAATATAAATACATTTGTTTATTTATTTATTGTAAATGACATATTTTTATTTAAACTAGAAGTAGACCATGTTTTAATGATCTATTATGTAGATATAAACTTAAAATTATATTAGAATAATAAAATATCGATGTAGGTCTTGATATAATTATTACAAAGTTACTGGTATTTTTTTTACAGTTTATAAAGACATCTCTCTCTCTTGAATAAAAATGTAGTATTTTGTTTGTATCTTATTAACAGTAGTGGATAAGAAGAAATAACAAAGATTGAAATAAATCTTGATTTCATTTTCAAATAACGTACAATATGAAAACGCTAGATGCTCAGGAAAATATTAAATAAAATTCCTCTAACAGATGACTTTTAAAGAAAGATAATATTTCTTATTTTCGTCTTAGAGAACTATAAAATGTAAAAAGTATTTATCATTATATTACTTTTATTATAGTTCTGTTGTAGGTGTTGTATTATTCTGTAAATCAAAAAGTAATAAACGATTTACAAAAAATGCATAAATTTCTTAATTATAAGACTATATATACAGGGTGATTACGAAATATTCTATAGAACATTATAAAAACAAAATACTACACACAGTAGCCAAATTTGTATACAGAGCATTTATGGAGTAAGTAAAATAAAGCACCAATAAACTATTTAATAACTGACATGGTGTTTTTTTTTTTACAAATAATTTCTTTGAGTTCCATTATCACGACGATGCGATAAACTTAAAAATGACTTACAAGTTACAACTAATCAATTAATTTTGTTAAGTAACGAACAGGAAACGTAAATAGAAATGGGTTATATATATTCTTCATAATATAATGTGAAATATATATTATACATTGATATGTCATAAAAAATAAATAAAATAGGATTTATTTAATCTGCTTTAAGCATGAAGTATGGGTCAGTTACCTATATAAATGACAATTTAGAAAAAGACTTTAATAATTCTAGCCAAATTCTTCTCCTTCTCTTTCTTGACTACTCTGACATCTGCTACTTAGATGACAGTGGAGATAATTGTCAGGCGATAAAGCTGGAACGGCTTCATAATTTGTACATTCGTTTTTTATGCGAATTGTGTGAAAAATATTTCACCGTCGTTGCGGCTTGCTTTTGGAAATCTCTTGCCCAAAGTATTCTGGATTGTTATCCTTCCCGTAAATCTCTAAAGCTAAAAATATTTTCACTTCACGGAAACATAACTTGAAATCTATTCAATTTATATATATTTTGTTATGTTTTTTGGTATACCAAAGTTTATTTATTATATGTTATGTAGTTTATTCATAAACAGACAATAAATATTTTTTAACTGTACTTCATACACTATATAATATACCTAATTTCATTTCATTTCTTTTCGTATTCGTAAATGAAACGGTAACTGAATAAATAAATGAAAATAATAAATAAAGCCCTATTGCTTGTCATTGATTAACTGGTGCTGTTCAATGTAATCTGTTTCTAATACTCTTGAGAGCAGAGTGACAATGACAAAAACTCATAATATAAAAGTGAATATCGACACCAGACAGCACTGGTCATTTAATATTTATTTCAATATATTTTGGACAACTTTTTTGCGTTTAGTAAACATTAAACGCTGCAATACCGCAGAAAAAGATGCAAATTTAAACAATGTTAACATTTATATTATAAACGAATTTGTGAATAATTAACTCTTTAATAAGTAGCAGAAATTACGCATTTAATGTACTTTATACACACTATATAATATGGTCTATGTAATGGTCTAATCTTATAAGGTTTTCATTTCCATAAATAAACAATAAATACTGTGTGAAAATAAAATATCAGACCTTATTTTCATACATATAAAATGTTTACAGACCATATTTTTACGTAAGCATTTATATTCATTCACATCGAAAACTATCTACTAAGTTTATCATTTAAAAACCTAAACAAGTCCACCACTTTTCCAATACTGATCTCTGAATCTGAGATGTCTTATTATTGTATTCTTTCTTGCTTTGTTTTCTATGCGAAAATAGGTTATATTGATATAGATTTTATTACTTTAATGTCCTGAAACCATATTCATTTTTATAGTAATCTAGGGATTGTGAAATAATAATTGAGCAGATATAAAAGATAAAAATAAAGTGCAGACCTTAAAATAAAAACTGTTGAACTAATTTCATATATTATAAGGTAGATAATAGTTTTAGAAATAATCTAATTATAATAATAAATTCAACGGACACATGTTTTGCTACATATTACCTACGAGCAACACTTAAGTGTAATTTGCATATTTACATTAGAAGTTAATTTAATCACGAGAAAACAGTTTATAATCAGCTAAGTGTAAATACTCTAGTAATAACTGTTCTTACAGTGTAGAATAAATGTTATTATACTTTTAAAACATGTGAATTTAATACAATAGAAAGTTTAAAAACAACATTATTCCTATCCTAAATAAAAACCATGTTTCCTTCCTAAATAAAAACCATGTTTTTTTTTTATTATTATCAACAGACAACTAGATCAATAAAATATAGTACTTTGTCTTATAATGCTGCAGCGGCTTAAGCTAAAACCAGTCAGGTAAAACTAGAACGAGCCACATAAAACCAAGCCCGCAATCAAATGAAACTTATTAAGATTAAATACTGCTCAGTAAAGAGTTTCATTCCTTTATTATTTTTTATACATTTTAATTCTTTAATGTTTTACTCTTTTTGGAATGCTTGCTGAATATTTTGTGTATTCTTTAATTTGCTCAATGCACTTTGTCTGTATTATGCCGTTGCAAGTTTATTTTTCACATATTGTTATAATTTTATTTATATTCTTTTTATTGTATTCCCTTTAGTGCTTCAATAGCTTGCTTGTGTCTATCTGCACTATGCTTGCGTGACTTTCTTCCTTGCTTTTAATTATTAAATATTTATTCTGTATATTCTTAGCTTAACTTCTAATTACAAATATTATTTAATGACAATCTAAATTATTTTGTTGCACATATATTGGCGCCACATGTGTGTTACCATTTTTAGTAGATTAGACAATGACAATGATTTGCTGCCAGGAAGAAAATAAATATTGATTCTTATTTTAATATTAAATTAATAGATTTATATCGTGTTAATAAAATATTTTGAATAATCTATCTGGGAAGTGGAAATGTAGTCGTAGGTGGTAAGTCGCATCAACTTAGTAAAAGCCTATTCACTCTTGCCTTGAAGACACCCACATTGTACTCGGACGGAAAAACCGACGAAATGAAATATTATACATACAGTAACAATAATTATTGTATTCATAAAACATTTTGTAAATAGAAATAACGTATCGTTAAGAAAATTAAAGATAAAACGTTGTTTTTGTGTTCATATACATACGATAATTTTTTAAATGACGATATTTCCGAAGCTGCGGAGGTAAAAACACAGTGTTGTTTTGTCGGACGTCCGTTAAAAAATGTTTTTAACTTTTGATTAATAATTATAATGTAAAAATAATATCATATATATGAATGAACTTCAATTGGTTCATTTATTTAGTTTTTTTTTTACAGTTATAGGAAATTCAGTACACTTCTGCTCTAAGACACGAACCGGGTTTCGTCACATCGGCGACGATCCCACCGCCCACCAGTTGTTGCCTCAACGTATTCGCAAAGACGGATGGACATATCTCAAGCCTTGGCATTTAGTCTCTTCCTCACCTATACTTCTTTTAAAAAAACTATGCTGATTAAGACAAATATTTTTATATTTAAAAATATTTGAATAATACAATGGCTTGTTTGGAAATAATATGTTTTTGAATAAAAAATTTGAACAAAATTTTTTAGCTTAACATTTTTATTCCAAAAGACCTGAAATTGATTCAGAGATGTTATTTAATTTACTTTTAAAAAAAAATGATTATCAAATGCCAACAATTTAACATGCACATATAATTAAACCTCAACATACAACTTCACCGGAAGTGCATGCGGAAGTCACATTAAATATCTTTTCTAGGAAGTTAATTTCAATTTAATATTTTCCGCAGCGATGTTTTCACGATAAATGTGATAGTTCAGTTTAACGTGTTGCTTGAATTTAATAAATGTTTCTTCACTTTTATTTTACATGACATAAAAATAAGAAATAATTAGAACATCCATGATATTCCTTTCTTATTTTTTTAATAAAAACATTTCACGTAATATCTGTGAAAGTCTTCGTATCGAATTTTCAATAAATATTTTATGATTATCAATCTTTAACTAACACGTTACTATTTAATATCCTTGCAGCAATATATTAAAAGCTTTTTGTTTTACAAAAGCACAAGTTGTGTCTTATGTTAAAATGTAAAATTCTAAAAATAAATAATCCTAATTCAGAAGGGTGTCGCCCGCTGACCAGCGTAACATGCATGTTTCACCCGTATGCAGTTACGATAAGTGCTGTTTAGTGGACGCCTAGCATTCGGTGCCGTAAAGAATGGCGGTTCTTACGACCGTCTTATACAACTGTCTTTTTAGTTTGATGGGCATATTTTGGGCACACATTACGGCTGTGAGTTGTCTCCATTTCATCGATTGTTGTTCTATGCAATACTTCAGTAAATAATTAATAATTAAAATAATTATTTAATCATTGTCTTAGACGTACAAGTTGAAGGTTTTGAAAAACTAAAAGTATCTTCAATATACATAAAGTACTACATCTTTCCAGTGACTACATGTCTGGCGTGGGCTTCAGAAGTAGTATTATATATTTAAACATTTAAGACATAACTTGTGCTTTTGTAAAAAAACTTTTTTAAAAATTATCAGACATTTAACATAGGGTTTGTGAGCCGCGGAACTTTTGATAATATATATAGATAAGGTCCATTAACTTTTAAAATATGAATGATGTAAAACTTACAGAAATAATAATGATACCTTTTACAATTGCTTACAATTTATGTAAAGTATCAAGAACATTCGTTATTAACGAGTACAGTAAAGGTCTAGGGTACTAGAAATACTTCAAATTGACTCTCATGAACCATATCTTAATCCACGACAAGGAATCCATTGTGAATATATGATGTACGAAATTAATGTTAACATATTATTTTAAAATATTAAATAATTTGAATTAGGTATGTTTCTAAACTCAATTTTGATACTAAATAGAGGGTTTTCAGTACGTTATCGTATATATTATTTCAAGACATCCTATTGTTACAGTAATTCATTTAATTTTTAAATAATAATTATACCTAATATTAAACAAAGTATCCATGGTACACTTTCACGCTGGAGGCATTTATCTTCATATAAAAAAATAAGGAGCAAAAACTGTTAATGTAATATAATGAAAAAATATATTTAGACGTGGTCCATACATGATCAAGAAATAAAAATAAGAGTTTTCATTTTATTTTTCTGTCTGTTTTTCAGTTTCAAATTCAGCGGGCTTATCTTATAATTTTTAAAGCCTAAATTACATAAATACATTGTCAAATGATCGAAGTAGCCTCGCCTAGTAGAAACTGTTAGCGAAACAAATTTAAAAGTTTTTAAAAGTAATACGTAACCAAATTTTTTGGAAATAGTGTATACATTCGCCAATTTAAATATTAATCACTTATTTAAGTAGGGTAATAAAATAGCTTATACGAATTTAAGTAATCTAATCAACATAAAAAGAGAATCTCTAGAATTCCGGGATCGCAACAAGAAATTAACAATTTTTTTATAAATAAAGCCATCGATATAGCAGTATTTTTTTTATGAAATCGTAAAAAAATTAAATAAAACGAGCTCAGAACGAATAATTCAATCCATCTGAATAATATAAGTAATACTGAACTCGACGGAATTGGTATTTAATTATAAGGCTGTAACAGAACATGTTAGTTGTTATAAAGGATTTTTCTCTTTAAAAAATACCGCAGAGAAAGAGAGAGAGAGAGATACTGCAGCCAGAAAAGCAACATCCTTAAAGTGAAAATATTTTAAGAATAAGTATTTCACTTTAAAAGAAACTAAATACTTTGTTTGTTTTACATTATTTGAAATTTATACAATTTATTATTTTAGATTATCAATTTTAAAGGTTCATGAAATTAATAATGATAAATCTCATATGATACAGAAAATTTGACTCTTTTGATGCATTAATTTAAATGATTACCAATAATTGTTTAGACTTTTTATCGTATCAAATGTTTATCTAAATAGCATTTGTTTCAAGAGTGACTTCAGACATAAAAAATAACAAAAAACAATTTCAGAACAAGAAATTAAATCTAAGGTTATTTTTTTCTTCTCAAGATAAGTTGTGTACAAAGAAAGAAATAACGAGTGTCTAAGTATCGTCTCGATACGAGGCTCTACATTAATGTTAGGTCGCTAATGGCTCTCGTCTTCGAGTGAGCGACAAATAATTGAGAGGCTATCCAAGTCGATTTATACTTTTTACTAACGTTAAAAGAAAGAGAACGATGTAGAATTCCTTTGTATCATGTTGTCAACTTTATAGATTCTGACAAAATATCTGAAATTGTTCAATTAAGATAATATGGAATTCGGGATCATTTTTAAGGCACATTATCTAAGCTCCGTTTAACATGTAACATTGGAGTAATACTTACTAAAGATAAAGGTAAATAAATAACACAATTATACTGGTTTATTGAATCACACAATACATAAGATAGCTTTATCCATGGAAATACATAGAGGACAAACGTCCTTCACTACTGTGTTTGCCCAGATGTGCATCTTAAGATATTTGATGAGATGACCAATTTGCATGTATTAAGTCAGTAAAAATAAATAGAATGATGTTAAATCACAGGACTCAATTAAAATATCAATAAATAACTCAATAAACCAAAAAGTACACAGCAAGAAAATGTCTCATGCAGTCATTGGCACATCAAAAAACGGTGCAAGCCGTTTTGTTGAAACCACATGTCCTCGACATGAATTCCATTGCATAGACCAAAAAATATATTTTATATCGCTATATCGATCACCAGCAACATTCCGTACTGTTACTCCACTCCACTTTAAAAACCGCATCATCCAGTTCGTTTTTAGTAATCCTAAAATGATAGGTATCAAATTATTTATTTCAACGCTTCACTGAAGAAATTACGGTAATTTAAAATCTTGCATCAATTTTAGCTGTCCTTACGTACGTTATACTCGACAACAACTTATTATATATCCAGGATCCCTTTATTTATCTTATCATATTGCAGCAGATCTTTCCCGCCCTTAATGAGGTAACAGACCATATATTGGAATATATTCTTTGTAAGGATTAGAGAGTACAATATATACTGTATTTCGCATGTAAAATGTGTTTATCCTAAAAACAAACCAAACTTAGGATATCAACATTCTGTTCAGCTGAGGAATAGCCTCACCTAATTTTATATAATATGGTTACATTATTTGGACACACTGTAGTATGTTATTTTTAAATCATTTAAATTGAATTTAAATTACCTCTTTTAATAAAGCTTTAGTTAAAATTCTCTTTAGAGAATATCTTCGCATTATTTTACTCATCTTACAAAACAAGTCTATAATAGCAACTTTATTCCGATCTTTTAGTCTGTTTTGCCACGATTTGCTCATTGTTCCCATGGGAAACTTAGCAACTTATTTCTCAAGAGACTTCATGCCAGCTTATCGTGTAAAGCAGGCGGTGCAAAATAAAACTGCCCACAACTTGTCATCAAGTAGATAGGCTCCAGTCATCTCGTTAATCTGTAGCGTAATTTATGCCTTATAAAAAGAGAGTCTTGCTAGAAAATCATCGGATACACACCAAGCTGAAAGCAAACTTTTATGAGATTTATTATAATGAATGTGTTTGAAATTAACTTATGTAAAAAACATTAAAATATTTTTTTATAATATTTACTAACATATAATTTAAATATTATTATTTAAAAAGGTTTTATTTCTTTTTCTTCAAATTTTTACATATTAAATGTTTCGACAAATGTTTTAAAATATCAAAAAAAAATGGATTGCCATATTTGTTAGGTTTACTTTTATTTAAATAAATATAGAATGAAAAATAAACCGATACGGGATATAAAGGGATTCGATCCCGCGACATTTATGTCAGAGGTCACGGGTTCCAAACCCTGCCCATAACGACTTATTTTTCACTTTATATTTATATGAAAAAATTTACGTCTCGTTAAACAAAAATGTATTCAAAAAAAAAATAAGCACTTGAGAAAACTTCTTTTCTTTCCTTTGATATTTAATCGCTGTATCGTTTAACGGAATATCGAACCTTTTCATTGTCAGCACTTAGTTGTTTTTGTGAATATTTAATATTTTAATAACAAATAAATAATATATTGCAAAAACCTAAACATAATTTATTTATAAATTGATTTTACATTTTATATTAGTACATTTGACGACTTATCTGTACAAAGAGCTCTTCCAGCGTCTCAGTAATAACCAGGGTATATTCTTGCATCTTGCGTCTTCTTAAATATTTGTTCATTAATATAGCTAATTTATTTTAAAATAATATTTAAACTATGTGTCCAATACATGTGTTTACAATAAATAAATGTACTTATATATAAGGTAATAAAATAGACTCTCAAAGATGTTGCTGTCGACCTATACTCAAAAAAAATAAAGGCTGTGTGAATTCCGCAGTGCATTTTGTACTGATGTTGTGTTTTCGTTGTTTTGTTTTTGTTTAGTATACTGGCAGGGTAGTAACAATTATATTTCCATACATTGTGAAATCGCTGAAAAGACATTTGTTATATTCCCATGCATCGAGCAAATGCTGACTAGACAATGGTGCAATAATATCAAACATAGCCCCGGAAACCTGGAATGTAGTGATAGGATATCCAATTCCTTTGTTTTTTTCAACTTTTTCTCTAGTATTGTTTTAATTATGACTTTATTTATTTAATTCGTTCTTGTTCATTATTCCAACTTTGAGCGTGTAGCTTTGTAAGTAATAATTATTAAATCATAAGTCAATAATTCATTTTATTATCAATCCTCCAATCCGCTTAAAGTGGGTTTTAGTGTACTCGGCATAAAGTAGTTTTTAGTGTAGTCGGCATAAAGTGGTTTTTAATTTAGTCAGCGCAAAGTAGTTTTTAGTGTAGTGGGCATAAAGTAGTTTTTAGTGTAGTCGGCATAAAGTAGTTTTTAGTGTAGTCGGCATAAAGTAGTTTTTAGTATAGTAGTGGTATATGGGAGAATCTGAATCCCAAACATCCACCTTTTTCCTTCCTTCTAAGTTTCATTCATCCTTCTCTATTTCTTATTTGCAAATGTCTATAAACGATGTCAGCTATAAAATGATCACGCTATCCTATAAACCCATAAACACAATACATATATTCCAGGTCTAGTTTATGCTGTAGCTCTTCAGTTACGTTTAAATTTCATGCATACCTACGCCGTCGTCGAGAAAAGATCGCTTCGTCGATTGAGTCGCATCGCTACACGCTTCGAATTTAGCATTCTACATATACCGTCTTTATAGGGATGGAGACGACATATTTTAGTTTATTTTCGAAATTTTAAATGCTTCTTACTATATACTGAAGTATTCTTCAGTATATAATATATCAAACTTTTGAGAAATAACATTCTTAAGATATCACAACAAACATTATCATTCTAAATTAAAAGAAAGAATATCATACTAATAAATAATCCATTATTATATTTATTTTAATAATTTTTAAGTCGCGGCGACACACTGGCTTTTTAAGTCGCGGCGAGTATGGCACTTGTTAAAAATTGGATTCCATGCTGGTGATATTCGATATCCATCTTCTCGATTGAATTTTTTATGTTTTTTTATTTAAATCGCTTCACGTACTGTTCGAAAATAGTAGTGACGGTCTTTGGAGAAGACTTGTGGCTGGTGCAACTCAATGTTTCAAATAACTTTTTTTTTTTGTAACAAACTGTACAATATATAATATTATCTTAACTAAAATCACGTTTATAATTTAAACATGACGTAATACCATTTCAAAATATAAAAATATATTTAACTAACAATATAACCTGTCTCTATTCAATATTAATCGTATTAAACAATTCAGTTAATATACTAAAATCTTTAGCTATCTGACACAGAAATAATTTAAGGAATAAAATTTAAATTCTTCTATATTTTTAGAAGTTTCCTTGTAAGGTGACTTCAGAAGCGTTTCCTTGCGTTTTATATTACATGCACGAAATAGCTCTTTATTGAAAACTTATAAAGGTTTATAATTTATTACTGGCTTTACCGTGAACGTCTCAAGAACTTTTGATCTACACCTAGGATATCTAAGAATTTTCATTTAAGAATTTAAACACGCACAAAAATCATTTCTATCGAAATTTAACAAAACCTAGCTGGTGTCAGCAAATTTTTCCATTTATTAAATAAAATTATTACTTATGAAATTATAAACGTTTGTTAATCTATCATCTAACAATTTTAAATATTGATAAGAGTAACAAAAATTTTCAATTTCGATTTACTTCAACGTTTACGTCACTCCTTTGAGAAATTAAAATGTATAGTAAATGAGTGTAATACATTAAGATAAACATGGAAACAGCATACGAAACGAGGGTCGAGGGTTCTCTTAAGCGAACTACTCATTTACTGAATGTTTGAGATACTTGAATCCACAAATGACGAACACTTTCCCCGAGGCCTTATTGCCGAGGAGAATGATTGCTCTTCATTTGCAAAATTGTATTTATGCATGCGTCATTTAATATCTAAGCTAAGAATTAAAATCTTATTGTTTCTGTAATAAAGTACTGTGTAACGAAAAAGTAAATACATTTAAAAAATCTTCACTTGTATACTAACACCCCGCAAGGATTTTTTCAACACCCTGTATTCGGACACCTTTATCAAGGGTCACTTTGCAACCGATCTCCGGATACCTTTTACTACATACATTAGATTCTAAGCATTTTTGGCAAGCAAAAGCCGCGTTTTATGAAAAGCAAGACTGCATTGGAGGATTTTGGACACTTAACGACTGTCGCCGAGTTAAAGCTTCGAGTGATTTAAAACAGTTCTTCTTGTGGATAAGAATAAAGACGTTATGATAGTTCATCTTGTTTTAAGTATATTTGATTATGAACAAAGTTACCTTATATTTGTATAAAATACTATTTTCATACGCAAGCTTGCGCATTGCTTTTCATGTGTGCGTATTAGTCGCTTTAGTGTGCTCGTAAGTTATATTGCCTATGTGTGTGTATAGTGTAGCTTTACACTGATATATCGGCTGTAATACTAGAATATTCTGCTTGTTTATTTTTGCCGTAAACAAACATAAATTTAAAAATTTTTTATATCCCTTGTCAGAAGGCCTTATAATACTATAGTATCATAATAAGGTATTAAATTTTAACACTCATAAATAGATAAACTCAATTGCAGCGAAATCAACAGGTGCCATTACAGTAACTAGTGTCAGAAATCGTTGCAATCAGCTATTGAGAGCTGCCAAAAGGCAAGTCACTTATAGCAAAATATTAAACTCTACTTTTGCATTTACGGAGAAGTTTCTTAGTACATTAGGTATTACTCAAGCAACCAAAGTCCCGACATTCTCTCGCTGTCCCTAATGAATTAAATCGTGTTTTTCTTGAAGTTCAAATTTTAACAGTAATGTGATAACTATGCTGATGTATGCTGCTCTAACATCTTTTGTCTTCTGAATAGTTTCATTCGCTTGATTTTTAGTATAAGTAAATTTGATCACATTTCTCAGAAACGCACTGAGCTTAAATGGCTACCTCTCCGCGAAAGACGACAGTCTAGAATTCTTTGTCAGTTATATTCCATTCTAAATGGAACTCCTCCTCGGTACTTAAAATCTAAATTTTACCAACTACTGGGTTCATCTCATGATTTGCTTCTCCGGTCAGCTCTAAGTCAGTACTTAGTTTATTTGTTCCTTCACACTATATTGATTTTCTATCCAACTATTTCACTATACACGCTATAAAACTCTGGAACGACCTCCCTGATTTGCTTCAACGTGCCCCAAATAGACAAGTATTTAATAAACATATCCGTAGGTACTTCCACCAAAAAAAAATATTTTTGTTTATCTATTTATTTTTTTATATTTACGTTATTGTCATACCTTTATTATATATAAACTAACTATATATTTATATAAAGATAGATATTTATCTATTAAAACAATTTGTAAAATATTATTATTAAATATTGAACTTGCAAATAAACAAACCGACTATTAAACTGTCCCATACATAATTTTCGACTGGAATAGAGGCAAAAAATTCCGCTCTGTGTGTCTTTGAACGAGAAATATCGAAATATTCCATTTCGAAACTACAATATCTAATTTCTTCCTATTAATTGATTAGCCGGATGGCCGTTATTATAAGAAAACCGACTTTGAATATTAATAAAGAAAGTGAAAAAATCTTAGAATTAAATATAAAATACTATTCACTACTAAAATCCTTTCTAGAGTTAATTAAGGCGGAGTCTTAAATACGTTAATTTAATTATTCGGTCAAAGTTCTAAAACCTACCCACATTCACACACCCACAATTACAACAATAAAGATGACAAAGTAGAGTGGACTTTGAAATAAAAAAACTAATTTAAATGACATTATTTTAACGGAAATTCGTCGTGTTCATACTTTATTTTTATTTATTTACTTTAAGTGAGTACGTAAATAATCTCTTTAATAATTCCGTAACTTATTCATTATTTCCAAAATATTTTTTTTTTCTTAAGCTAATGTTGCTATTACAACATTACTGAAATCTAAACACGTCTTGTAAAAATGTTTGCCTATCTCTCTGTTTATTCGATCTAACCTTACCGACCGCTTGCCGCCAAAAGACTACTGAGCCAATTGAAATGAATTTCTATTGAAATTGTTGAGACTTTTGAAACCACACTTGCTACATTTGATTTCGTCAAAAGTTTGAGTTAATTTAGGACAGCGTTTAATTTATAATTTTTCGATCACCTCAAGTTTGCTAGTGACTTTGATAAGTGACGTTGCCGTCGAATTATATCACGCTGTACGATGTGCTATTCTTTTACGAATAGTTAAATATTAGACGGATATTAGAAGTTGTATTATCATAAAGATAACTATAAAATAATAAATATGTTAGGTACGGGTAACAGGGCCTGTCAGCGAATAAGGCCTAAGTAACAAAAATACTATATAAAATATTCTAACACTAGTAGATGGTTTTATAAGAAGCGTTGTTCACTTGTTTCGACTTGTGAGGATCGATTCACTTGCAAGGACTGACTTCTGACTGAATCTTAAGTTATTATGAAAATATTATACTTATTGATAAATTAACGTACAGTTTTTTGTTTTTCATGAATTTTTTTGTTTTTCAGATTTTTATTTACTTCAATCGAACTATAATGTGGAAATAATTTTCCATGCACCATTTTTTTTAATTTTCTGTAATTTTCACACGATGCTAGCAGTTAATAAGGCTATCAAATTTGACTGTAGGTTTTTTTTCCTCCACTTATAGTTATAGTCCTTCTTTTCAAACAACGATTTTCAGCTTTAAAAGATATTTTAAATATTTTTCGAAATGTTATAGGATAGTCACAATTACTTATTCACATAATCAATTGTGACTAATTACTTATTACTTTTTTGTTATTTTATTGTCTTCACCACGATGCCTCCCAATCGAATATTGAGGTCTGAGAGCTACTTGCTACCGGCTGTCCAAGCTGCTATGTTCTAATGTTATCCCCTCCAGTGTAAACTTCATTCGAAAATCGTAACTAACGTATCCTTGTTACTCCAAGTTTGAAGTTAGGCTATTGCCTAACATTTTTGAAACTTGGAGTTGAAAAAAAAGTTTTTATGAATTTATCATCATATTTTATGTAAATATATCTACATACAACATAGTGGAGAAGCTATCGGTTATCCAGTTTCCCCGTTGTTGCCAAAATCTATATGGAAAACTTCAAGATGAGGGCCCTCTGCTCTACACCCGTTCGCTGATAATATATTGGTATATAGAAAACTCCTTCCCAACTCTACCAAGAAATCCATCATCTACCTTTACCTTAATTCCGTTAATAATATCACAATCCTGACTTACGTCAAATAACATAAGCAAGCCTAATCATTGTAAAAAAAATAATAAACCAAACAAATCTACGCTAGAAATCACCAGTACATACCCAGAATTATTCGCGGGGCACTTAAAATTAAAAAATCATCTCAATTATGTCTATGACTGTCTGACCTGCGCCTCATTCATGAACTCAATGTGGAACTCTGTGGAACGTACATTGACTATCGTGAAAAAAATCTGTTTTTTCAGTATTTTGATATAATATAACAAAAATAAAATAAACTTACCATCACAAACTTTGACCACGCAAATTTACCAGAACAATCATTTTCAGCCTACATATTAAAATCATAATGAAAGGACAATAATATTAAACCGTCTTAAGAATATGATTCTTTTATATCCTGTTTCATTAAAAAATTAAGGTCTGTACCGTTTATTTATTTGACAACAAACGTTCAAGGTTGAAGATAAAATAATTTAAATAAACTTTTACGCGAGTAAATCTCGAATATAATATCGGAATCTATCTATCTGTTCTAATCTATGCTATTCTATTTGAAACCCTCGTGATTTTAACTTTAAGATCAAAGGTGTTCTTGCAGAAGGGCTTATTTCGATAAGTATGGTATCAAAATAGGTTCTCCTGACACCTCTATTTGACACAATTTGATTTCTACACAAGTGATCGCTGGTAATGATTCAAAGAGGAAAAGATTTAAATAAATAAAAAAGAAATACTTTAACGTTGAAGTATTTAGTAATTTTAATATTTTTCCATTCCATTATTCGTACCTTGTTAAAGTTCAATGAATATGTAGATACATGGTTGTTTTACAAAACAGCAAATCTTTTCAAAATGATTTAAATCGAAATTTGTTCTAGGCTTATTCGTAATCAAAGCGGTCTGAACTCGCGAGTCAGTGTCCATTTCAATTCATTGACCATGCACTGTTGAATTTTGATTTTTGTCGTGCGGTGAATAGTTATTTTTAAAGCAACCTTACATATATAACGTTTTTGTTATATTCAAGGTTTTTTTGAACTTTGAACCTTCTAGTTCTAATACTGTTTTTTTTCATAAGCCTTCTTTAATTAAATGAAAAACTTATATGTTATTGGTTACATCAAACCTATCGTATAAAACTTCAATAAGCTTTATATATTACGTCCTCCTCATCAAGATTTCTCTCCTCAAGATTTGACCCTCATTTTTTTTCTTCATTATTTTTATTATATACATATATATATGTATATTGTTAAAACTTTTAAATAACAACACAAAAATTTATTAGACAATTAGCAGTATAGATATTGCTAAATAAAGCAACACCTACATTGTTTAATTAACTCGCAGTCTATAAACAAACAGCGTACTGCTCTGTGGTAAGTAATCAAGGCTGTGTATAGGCAGTTAGTTGTCTGTGGCCGGAAGGAAATAATATTGTTTGTATGATATAATTAATGTGCAACTAGATAACAGTAAAGTTTCTAATGCTGATAAATATACACTCACGGATATTTAGAGGAACGCAAAAAGAAAGTAAAATAACATATAATATTGTCTTATTTCGTACTGGCCACATATATCACTATTATGTATTTGAACAAAACAAACATTTTGAATAGAATTCTACCTACGACTTTCATTTGTTTTTTTTTTTGACTATTTGTCAATTTGTTTAAAGCGTTGTGTATCAAATTTGCGGGTTGTTGTTGATAAAAAAATAAAATATTTTTTGTATCTTTTGGGAAAAACTTGTTATTATTTTCTGAAGGCAACTTAATTTGATAAATTTGAGTGTTAACGCCGAATCTCAGCGTTACTCAAGTGTCTAAAGCTGTAACATTAATCGAAAATGGTTACACTTATTATCAAGTGGCTCAAACATTATGAGTATCCAAATCGTGATTTTTCACAATGTTAAACGATACCGACAGACAAGACGCTACACAAGACGTGAAAGACAAGATTGTAAAAGAGTTACAACAGAAAGAGACAATGTATTTATTATCAGTAGTGTCCTCAGAAACCGCACTTCCACTTCTTCTTAGGTATGAAACAAGCACAAAACGATAAGAAAGACTTAAGGCTGCTGGTATAGCAGTATTATGGCTGATAAAGATCCTTTACACACCATAGTTTTAACGAGTAGCTCGGTCCAGCTTTGCTCGTTCAACAGTATTCAACAGTATGTTATTTAATTTAAAAAAATACAATAATGTATAGATGAAATCGAAGTATCATACGCTCGTTTGTATAAAACAATATACATTAAAAAGTACAGAAAAAAATAATTTATACCGAGTGATGCAAAATATCAAGAATTCGATGACATACGGATAAGTCCGCCATTGTACACAAATTGCATCCGTGAAAAAGCGTTCGTAAGAGTGTAACGTTAAGGACAAATAACTAACTGGCTTTCAAATTTCTAAGCTCAAATCCTCAAAGATCTTCTTACGTAGAAAGGTGAAACTCTTTTGAAATTTAAATTTATGAAATTTATTTACATAAAAAAGAAGTGTATAAAAGTAACATTGTTCCTAAAGACTTAAAAACTTTGAAGAAAAAGTAGAAGTTTAGTATATTTAACATAAATTACAGCTTCATAATATACGTTACCGCTGCATATAAGTTTAGTAGAAGCGTGTGATATTGTAGTCACATTAAATTGCTGCTTTCTATATTCTATAGACAAAAATTTCTATCTGATATTCCGATATTCCGAAAGCTTATTACATAAGCAAAGTACATAAGCTTAGTAAATAAGCTTAGTAACCATAAAAATTATTTTAGTGGGTTACTCTCTAAAGCTAGATATATACTGTCGAGGATTTTCTTTTAGAACTTTTAGAGGGGAACAATTTTGTAGTGTTTGATTTTTGCGTAACTTTCACTGTTTGCTCAGCGCACGCAAGGAAAGGTCAAAATTTTGCCGTTTTCGCAACATTTTTTATTGCTGCTCTGCCCCTATTCTTCTTAGCGTGATGTTATATAACCTATAGCACTTCTCAATAAATGGAATATCTTATACTGAAATAATTTTTCAAATCGGTCCAGTAATTCTTGAAATAAGCGCGTTTAAATAAACAAACAAACAAAATCTTTATATATTAGTATGATTACAAATATTCAATCAATACAACATTTTTAATAAGGCGTAGCAATACCAAATCGATCGCTTTATTAGAACAACTCAAAACTTCTTGGCACAATGGGCTGGTCTACAAGATATTCGAGTTCCAGGTATCGGACAGACTCATATGGGACTAACCGTAGTGTAATTTCTTCCGTTACAGAGTGGAAGGAGTGATGGCAAACCCAACATCAGGACAGTTTATTTCTCTCGTCCATTTTCTAGTTCGTGTAAAGAGTAAAATGTCCTTTAGAAATAAGTACATGTATTAAAAAGGCTATACTTTAGTGCAACATTTCATATCAAGATCTCAGTATTAATATTTATTAATGACCGCTATACAAATCATATTTTCAATCAAGCAACGTTCAACAGCAACCAACCAACGAAAACTCAATTCGTTCTGACACACAGCTTTCAAATTTAACAAATGAATCTGGGTAACAGATACCTAAGATATATTTTTTATACTGCCTTACTTAAAAACAAATTATTTATCTTAATAATATAAATCATCACTTTATCTTAATAATATAAAATGGTGACAAATTAGTCATAAACTTCTGTCAAAGAAAGATTCAAAAAAGACAATTTTTTTTTATAATAACAAAGACAGAAAACTATATTTTATTCAGATTGATGCTGTGTAAGAGATGTAGCGGTATGTCAAACATACTCTTATGCTTTAAACGGGGTTTGTAGTTGACAGCGCAGCTCCGTCTACGTGGACGGGGCTGGTTTTAAATTGAAAAGTCAAGATTGAATAGTTTTGGAATAGAGGTAATATTTACTTACATTATAGATCAAAATAATCATGAGCTGGCAAGATTTTCTTCAGGAAAATGTATATGGACGAATATCAGTATGTAATGACTATGTTAAATTGCTACCATATGTAAAATTAATATTAAAAGACTTATTTCTTATTTCAAATCTGTTTTTTGTTAAATTCAATATTTATGGACGCTGTGTTCACTGTTCGACTGTTTTAAAAATATTTTATTTATTGCCTTATTACTTATTGATATTTTTGTGTAAGATTTCAGAGTAAATAGAGTAATAAATCAAACCTTAGTTTCTTTATCTCATTATCAGATATGTACATTCAGCTTCCATATATCATATATATATATACATTTTATTATGTAAAATTATATATTATAATTAGTTAAATATACATAACTTAATTTAATAAAACACAAATAAATAAATATATTAAATAAAATCTTTTCGTTCATGGCATCGAATTCGTAATGAAAAAATCTGCTTAAAATTAGTTCTCAAAAAGAAAAATCACTTAACTAAACTTAGGCTTTTTGAGTGTTATCAATTGAATGCTACTACTGGTATGATTTGTATGACTGGTTATAAGCAACTAGGTATCCACTGGAGTTTGCCATAAACATTGAAATCAACGTATGTAAGGTTAAGCTCGCCAAGTATTTCCGAAATTATTTGTAGAGGTACAAAGATTAAAAGGGTGTTTTTATGAGAGTTGGGCCACCTGATATTAAATGGCAACTAAAACCTGCAATATAAAAAAGAAAGCAGATATGTTTCTACCCTTGAAAATCAGATAGGGTAAAGGTCAGTGGCACATTGCTAAGGAATGAGTTGGGTCCAAAACACTACTTTCCGCAGCTTACGGTTACGGTTTTTTTATTCAAAGCATAGAACGAAACTATTAAAATCATTCGACTGCCATCTTTATTGAATTTGAAACTTCCATTAAAGTTATCTTGTTGATCAATGACATGGTTTTGAAATTATAAATAGTTACATGATAAATATAATTTACTCTTATTTAAACTACGTACTGACGTTCGTTCTTTTACTGTGAAAATAATTTATTAAATCTTACTGACGACATAACGGCTAACATTTATAATAAGATTTTTTTTAATTCCAGACAATATTAAACAAAAATACAAAAAAAAACAATTAAACAGAAAATAAATTTAATTAAAATATATTTCTATCATTAGAAATACTGTAAATAAATACTTATTTTACTATAATTAGAAAGAGATACAAAGACCGCGGTCATAATGATCAAGGGTGACAAACTTAAACTGTAACGTAGTAGTATTTTTAAGTACGATTATATCATAATATTATATAATCTAATATACTAGAATTAAAAATTTAATAAAGCGATATCAAATATCTGATATTGCTCTTTATATATTTTATCTTAATTTGTTACGAATTTGTCAGTTTAATAGATATATTATATTGTGAGCCAATAATAATTATAAGCTATGATTACACGCAGTTCGTAAACCATGAACTTTGTTTATTTCATCAAATAATAAGCTATTCTCACAGGCACAGTAAGAGATGCGATCATCTCACGGCTGTACCGTCCACGGTGAATGTTTTTTTCTCTTAATAAAACAATATTTTTTAGCTATTTCGAAAGTTTATAGAACAACAATCAATTGGAGTTGTGAAGTGTGTGGATATTTCACTTAGGATTATAATGACTGCAATATTAACTTTTTATAATAACAAATATAAGAATTTAATTTTTTCTTCGTATTCATTAATTATTATAGACATTGTCTACATTTCAAAAAAATTACCTTGTATGTTACCCATGAGTATGAATATTTAAAATAGTTTAATAATTTTAAGCGAAGCAATGAATTATATTCATTTCACTGCGATCCCAGAGGTGCTTTTGGGCCAATCTGTTTTCGACAGCTGCCTGCTAAGCAGTTAGATGGAGTATGTATCCGGTTAAACAATCGCAGTATATAACTAATTACATAAGGTTATGTAAACAATGATGGTTATACAATTTGTTATCATTTTTATAAATAATATAATGACTTCAGTTATACTTGTTCAGGTTTACATGCAACCAGCAATCAAAACACAAATATACTAATAATATTTTTTGTCAGTTACTCTACCCGTATATTAACGAATTGACCTTAACCACAACGCCACCCACATCTAACTTGTGACTTGATCATTACTTTCATTTATTATTTATTCATTTGATACCATACTTATCAAAATAAGTCTTTCTGTAAGGAGACCTCTCAACCTAAAATTAAAACAACGAGGGTTCCAAACGCGCCCTGGTCTGAGAAGAACCACACAATAAACTCAGACTGGTATTTCTGTATTGTGATCACGATTTCACAAACGTGAATACAAAATTCCGTCCCCTATTTTACCCCCCGCAAGCTATACTTTCACAATAGAAAGTCTCAAGAAGCTGAGGAAATGTATGGTTTGGTATGTTGGTTTGAGGTCTTCCCCAGACCGTCTCTAATAGCTCAGCTTGTTTGCAGTGAAAGTGTGTTTGCTTTTTGTTTAAGGCTGATAATTCAGGGTGATTTTGGATCTCTTTCATCGAGCAAACGACATAAATTATCATAAGTTACCATATTATTATTTCTCAAAATTTTCGAAACTGTAATCAAAATTTATAAAAAAACCGTACATTTTTCTTACTAACAGATATCCAAAATTATTCAAAACACTTGTTCGTTCTTCATTTCTGCATTGATTTGGTCTATACGTAATATACGTAAAATTATATATCGCTTGTAAATGGTGACTTATTTTTGAAATGCTTTTCAATTAAAAATTTAATAACATATTCAAAAAATCAACAGGATGGAAAATTTGTAACGATGCTTACTTGTAGGGATCGTCAAAGCGATAGCAGAAATAAAAAACTCTTAGACAAAGTCAAAGGCTATGATATTATAAAGTTTAATAACTAAAAATTAAATATGAATTTTAAAACAATTTTATAAATTACATACTTACTTTGACATTATCTGTATTTATAAAAGTTTTATCATACTAAAAAATATCTCTCATTTGCTTTAATGGTATTTCATTAGATTAGATTTGACTTCCATTTTATCTCTCATGTAATATTCGTGTCTAACATTCAGTTAATGTTGAATCGCTATCATATTTCTTAAGGTCTTAAATTAAAACAGAAATTGGATGATGAAGCATATGCTTTGTTATGATTTATAATTGAAAACGCTCTTAGATGCTAAAAATACATGTAAGCTACCAATAAATCTCCAAATAAGCTAGAAAACGTTAATAAAACGTAATTTCACGTACATCTATCTACTATCAATATGATACGAGTATACAGTACGTAATACCACGTCCTTACATCACAGATAAGTAATTGTTACATCCTATCCTCACACACGTCTTATTTTTATTTAACTAAGTGTAGGATACACAATGCTTAATTTTAGGCGTATATAACAAAGACAAAAAAATATATTTAATAATAATAATGTTTGTTAAATTAAATTGATAGAATTCTTTGTATATGTATTTGTTTGTAATATTGTATATATATGTTTAGATACACAATGCTTACCCAATGGGAACATCGTTGGACGTACAAAGTTATAGTACTTATTGATTATTTTTTTTAAATTGTGTTAATCCGGAAATGTTAAAATATTTCTCGTTCCTTTACTTTAAATTGTATTGACTCGGTTTTATGTTTTAATTCGTATATATTGCAGAGAGCACAGAAGCACATAGACTTTAACTTAGATTGTAACTTAGACAGAGAGATTTCAGCTTCTTCAGCACTAGCCAGTCTACGTCGCCAAAGGGCTAAGCAACTATGTTTAACTTTCAGGCAATTTTGTTATAGTTGTCTTCTCTGTAGCTCCAGTCCATTCCGTGGGGAAAAGCTAGTAAGAAAAATTCTAGTTTTATCTGTAATTCTTTTAGGTTATAACTTTTTATAGACCTAAGATTAACATTATATTTTTTTAAGGTTATATAATAATGTGTTTATTACTTTTACGTATTAATGTGTTATTATTATTATAAATTATTACGCATATTTATAAGGTTTATAACCAATAGCGGGCCATCTACTTAAAAATTGAATTATTTATACGGTTACCTGGTAAATATCGCTTTAAGGCAATAAGACCGTCTTCTATATTTTAGATTTTTTTTTCGTAAGTTTGATGTAAGTTTGGTGTAAGTTATTGTTGTGTACAAAATAGAATATAAATGCATAAATAAATCATTGACTGAAACCTACACACCTCTACAATGAACAGCGACTGATTAATCGGCTCTAACGACGCAAGTCGGGACAGAAAAAATATCAACGTAATCTTGTTTATTTCAGTCCCGTTCACCTTAACGGTGAATTGGATTGGTGTTTGTTTGTCCCATAAAGATTTCACACGATTTTCCTACTGAGATTTATAGGTAATTTCACTGAGTGTAAATGCTTACAAATTATACAAGAAGAGAGTTTCCTTCCTACTTTATGCTGACGTTTTTGTTCATTACTTTATATATGGTAATAAGCAATTAGTATTTAATTTAATTTACTTAACTTTACTTATTATTTCATTCTATTTCATTATAGGTAGTATATCTTTATTCATTATTTATTTTTCTGGCACAATTATTCAATTTGAATCACAGCTTCCTATAGTCAAATAGCAATAGATTGAATTTTTTTATTTACTTTACGCTTAAAATAAGTTGACGCTTGACAACATTCCTCCTGATGGGAAGTGGAAATGTAGTCGTAGGTGGTAAGTCGCATCAACTTAGTAAAAGCCTATTTACTCTTGCCTTGAACACACCCACATTGTACTCGGACGGAAATACCGACGCAGGCAAGCTGTTCCACTCCTTCGCTGTCCGATTTAAAAGAGATGACGCATAGCGCTTGGTTCGGACATGCGACGCGTCTACTACAAAAGGATGGATGCTCGCCGTACGTCAAAACGTCCGGTGATGGACGGGGGATGGAGGAATTAGGTCATTTAATATCTTTAAATAGAATCTTAGTTTTATATTTTATTATATTTATAACTTACTATCTTTTACACTCATTTGTCTGACATGAGTAAAAAAAGTACAAATTAATCACTTATATGTGAAGACCGAATTCTGTTTGATAAAAATATTCAAATATTTTCCCAGCCATAAAATAAGTGCCTTTTATAATGTATATTATTTTTATTAGAGGTCAAGCTGCAAAATTACAAACGTTTTCATTTTTTGTATCCACTTTATGTTCTATTATATTAATCAATAATATACTCATGCGATTATTTGACACCTGACTAATTTATACTTGATATTGTCAAAGTTATTAGTGTCAATGTAAGCAAGTCAGTAGAGTGTGTAATGTTTTTTCATTATTTAATGTATTTTTAATATACAATGAACGTGTTAAAGCTTTATTGTAGTAAATATTACCGTACAAAGAACCATTATAAATACCAAGACGTCGTTATTATTATTGGTGTAGTTTAAAGCCATGACGTGTCCTCTAGACGCCTCCTAAATATGATGCTTAAAAATGCGATTTATATCCAACGACAACGATACGACTTTTATCATAAAATATCATTTTAATTCAGCAATTCAAAAATAATGATTTGAATGTAATATTTAGACACACATAAATATAAACATTGATAATTATGGAACATATAACATACTGCTACTTTTGTGTGTGTAAGAAATACAAATCATGCGGTGCCCAAGCAAGCTGTATAAATACTCCCAACTCACAATAATAATGTATTTTGTTTTAGTTCTGTACCCCTTATTAACATATGTATAACATCATTTGGAAATAAATTTAAAATTAAAGTTCAAACAGTTCATTCAGGAATGCAAATGAAATCAAAGACTATTTTGAAAGTAAGGCTTCAGATCTTTTAAGAAGTTGACATAATAATTTTACGACAAATCGAATAAGAACCACAGGCACCCAAACCAACTTGCATAGTAGTCTTCTTACCACAAATATCGGAGAAAAGACAAAAAGTGGAAGCAGAAAGGAACAAAAACAAAATTTTGGACTTAGATAAAGACTTAGATGGTTTGGTTTGATTTTGATTTTCTTTCATACTTTAGCGAAAATTAATACTTAAATAACGGCTTCGTTAAACTGCAACTTTTTTACTTCTAGACTATTCAATGCAGCGATTTCTAGGAATATTGTAACGATCAAGATTTATTTTTTTCTTTGAGCCCAAGAGACAAATAATTTAAAAGTAAAGAATGTAAGACGTTAAACCTTTAGTGACACGAAAAATACTGGTTAGATTTGTATGAAATTTAGCACACAAAAGACCGCTGGAAAATTACAAGTATTCGGAAGAAATTGCACTGCCACCATTCATCGTCGTTTTTAAGCAAATGATATTCACAGTTGATTTTTAAGTAAAAAACTATTTTTACTTGGTGTTTATTTTATAATAAAAATAATCTATATACTATAGAAAAGTATAGAAGAAAACGAATAAAAATAAATTTCATAAAACGTCGTTATTGGTAGAAGTAAAAAAAAACAATGATTGACGGTAAATCTTTTCTGTGACGAAAATATTCCTGATCAAAATAAATACCATATTGAGTACTTATCGTCTGTTGTAAATAAGTTCAACAACTTACAAGAAACTGAACTACGCTGTAGTCATACTGAAATATTATCGCCTGTGAAATCTTGAAAATTCTGCCATAGAATTTTATTTCAGCTCTGGCACTTTTATGAACATTATGAATAATGTCGATATCTTTAAGAAAAAAGACCGAAATTCACTTTTTCTAACAGAAAAATTCGTCTAACAGTTCTAACAGTTCTAACAGAAAAAATGTCAATGAGTTCTTCTAAGTCCGAATGCCAGTCAACCTTCAAAATATTTATAAATTTTAGGATAATTATCTCAATACCATAAAATAGGTATTTTATTTTCTTGTAAAATACTATTTCACGATATGAACTTTTTGATATTGTAACTCAGACAATTTTGTGAATACAATTTATATATTATATATTATCAAATATTAGCTATGAAAATGTAAATAAAATAAAAGACTGCGATAAAATGCACCGCATATATTTCTTATACATATTGGGATTAACTAAAAGCGAAAAATATAACATAATTACTTTTACTGCAATGGTCTCCAACAATAAAAGTAATACTATCGAAGCACGAAAAATAAACAAATTATTGAGATACAATAACAATATTTTAGTTATTTTCTTTTTTCTTTTGTTTAAGTACAATAATTCTTGTTTTGATTATTTTCCTGTCGTTATATTAAATTTTTATATAATTATGTCATACACAAAAGTATTGTTATATTAAATTTTACTATAACAATACTTTTGTGTATATTTTATATTGTTATATTGTTATATTGTTATATTAAAAATTTTAATATAACAATATAACAATATAAAAAATTTTATATTGTTATATTAAAAGTAATGTTATATTAAATTTTACGCACGATATCATCCATTCGTTAATAATTATAATTTTCCTTGAGTTCATTAATCATTGATCTGAATTGATGAATATAGTAATTGATTTGTTATCATTAACTGAATTATTATATTAATGCCTACAGGGTTTAAGCTTCCTTTTAAATTGTTAAAGAGATGTGGAGTATGTTGGCGTGAAAGTTTAATGCTTTTACCTGTTCTATATTGAAAGGCTATGTCTATCAATGGTGCATGTAAAGGCTGATGTTTTTAATCTGTAGACAAGCTGCAGTCACGGAGTCATTTGACCGGCTCCAGTGAAATATTACTCAAAAAATATGATTATCAATTTTCTCTTAAAGCTTAGTTTCATAGGATAAGTAAGAGCCATAAGTCTAAACTCCTTGTTTGTCCTCGCTGTTCTAATATCTTTATACTTCAAGGGTGCATTGCATTTTGAAGCTGACGAGTCCATCAATATTTCTAGAAAAGTAATATCTACCCATGTGAGCATAAAATTATTTGAATTTGAGAACATATAAATGAAGAAAAAAGACGTAATTTGTATGACAAAAAATATTTTATATAATTATTCATAGGCGTAGACAAGTACGTATAACTAAATATGCCCTTTCATAATACTAATTGCATAATGGCTATATCTGCTAACTACTAACATTATCTACTACAAATTATCTTTATAGTTATTGTAAAGCATAAAAACTTAACCAATAGAAAAAAAACATTTACAAATAAATTTAAAAAAAAACAAATAACACACAGCTATTTAACGCTTTTTTTTACCGTATTAGTATAAGACAACCGGAGTAACCGGTCCTAATAATATAAGAACACAGGTTTTCACACAAAAGGAGAATATTCATAACATTTCTCCTCTCATAAGGTTTCACTTACTCGCTTAGACGCATAGTGATGAAAGTATCAAGATTATTGAGTTATGGAAATTGCTTAAGTAGAAAGTAGTAATTGCTTAAGTAGTAAATTAAGTAATTTATATCATTATCTTACATAGCATCCTATTGTTTACGACTGGCGCTGTTCAAGGCCCAAGATTAGAAATTTAGACAAATCTACATTTACATTGCCGTCTCAACCAATTGAGCAACAAAGGCTAATAAAGTATGTACGTTAACTAATACTGACGTAAATACATACTATATACTCAGAATAAAACGGATTTATGTAGTATAGTGCAATCTTTATTATAAAAGGCTAATATATTTTTTGTGCCAATCAAATAAAACGGCTTTATAAGATGCTTCAGAAGCATAGTTTTTAAATATATAAAAAGTAATATTTATACTTATGTGTATGACATGGCACACAAATAAAATGTATAGTAGCTCATGTCTTCAATGAAAATACAATGTAAAATTAAAACACGAACGAAAAAACGAACCAAATACTCAAACATAATTTAATAAATCAAATGCTTTTCAAGTTCCCGACAATCTAAACTCGGAAATTTACCTTTATATGTCAAATATTTATTCATTTCGGCTGATTATAAACTTGGAGTCATCAGTTTTATTTCATGTTTGGCCGTAGGCAGTAAAATTATTATTTATTGAAACAGGAACGGTCTGAAAAAAATATGGACAACATTTTTGCGATAAGTTCCTACAAAATCAACGCGGAAATACCGCAGAGATGCGACATTTACAATAAACCAAACTAAATATACTCAAATAAATATTTACTCCAATTAACATTTTTACTGTGAATTTTCTAATAATGAAGTAAAGTAGGAGTAATAGTTCACGATCTGATGAAAACATTAAACTATAGAGAGTTTGAGAAGATATCACAGTTACAAAATAAAAGTATCGTAATTATTGGGTTAAGTCTTTTAAAAGCAAAGAAATAACGAGTGTTTAATTATTGTCTTAATGTAGAACTGGACGATGTTAGTTTGCTATTACATGTCTGTCCTTTCTCTTCTTAGCGGACGATGGTATTAGAACTGTAGTTTTTTAATGTGTTAAGAATAATATACAGTTAAGATTTGTTGCAGGGAATTCTTTAAAATAAAATCTGTTTTCGGCACAACGTACTTCCGGAATTGATTCTATGATTTATTTGTTTTTGTTTATATACTATATATATTTAATATTAAGACTGATAAGATTGAATAAACTTAAAATCGCCGTCTACTTTCAGCCGACATGAAATAAATACATGAAATAAAACTGTCGCTTTGGTCGACCACTAATAAAATAAACTATTAACTCGTCTTAATCTATGTTGTAATCTATTTTAAAAAATGTTGTCCATATTTTTTTCAAACCGTTCCTGTTTCAATAAAAAAAAAATATTACTCTCTACGGCCAAACATGATATAAAACTGATGACTCCAAGTTTATAATCAGCCGAAATGAATAAATATTTGACATATAAAGGTAAATTTCCGAGTTTAGATTGTCGGGAACTTGAAAAAGCATTTGATTTATTAAATTATGTTTGAGTATTTGATTCGTTTTTTCGTTCGTGTTTTAATTTTACATTGTTTTTTCATGGAAGACATGAGCTACTATAATTTTAATTTGTATACCATGTCATACACATAAGTATTAATATTACTTTTTATATATTTAAAAACTACACTTCTTAAGCATCTTATAAAACCGTTTTATTTGATTGACACAAAAAATATATTAGCCTTTTATAACATTTTGTATTATATTCTACTTATATTTAAGTAAAGTATAAATAAACATTACTTTCTGTTAAATTTCTTATGAATGTATTCATTCTACAAACATTATTTATTTATTAATATATTATTCATTTGAACTAAAACTCTGTTAGTGCAATCACCAATCCTTCCTCTCTTTGAAGATGCTGAATGCTGATGTATGCTTCGGTGACATCCTCGAATGAAACTTGAGTAAATTGGATTAGTTTTCAACAGTTCTATTCGTTTTATTTTCAGACCTCGGAAATATGACCGAAACTCACTGTATCGTTCGAAGTTGCAATGGATTTTTACCAGCGAGCAATGGTTTTTAGATATGTGTCAGTTGTTCTTTATACTTGAGTAGATTTAAGTGGGTTAGAAAGTAAATGTAAGTTATTTTTAACAATACAATCACTGGGAAGTTTTCACGACCTTCATCTTCACTCTTCCTTCTATATTAATATTTTTATTCCTAGTTTTTTCAAAGTACGCAATCAAACTTTGAAACGAACTCCCAGTAAATATTAGGCGGTCTCCTGGCAAAATGAGTTTAAAAACATCAGTCATGAAATATCTATTCAAGCAATAGCAGATAAATGATTTATCTTTTTAATAACACATAAGTGTATAGAATAAAACCTTTACCTATTTTTTAAAACATATACAACGAAAAACTAATTGTCATCTATCATTCCTATATCTGCAAATATTTTTACTATTTTTAAAAATATTATGTAATGAACATTACATAATATTTTTGCAATTCACGTAAGATATTTCTATAACAAGATTATATCCAAAAATAGCTTGCAATAATTCTATAATTCTATGCCATATTATCAAGAAATTAGAAAAATAGGTGGCTAAAGGACCAAACGAACTGGAGAACTGAAATGCTAACAAACAAAAGTAGCCGTAAGTTGTCGTTTATATTCACTGAACTTGTGAAATAAAATGCTGAATGATTATTTAATTTAATGTTCTATTGAAATGCGCTTGACATTTATGCGATGCACAAAATGTTTTTGTACTTGAGCTGCTGCCAAATTGTAGTGAATGGTAATGTGAGGTTGTTATTGACGTTTAATTGAATAATAGCACGGCTGAGCAGTTGGAGAGCTTCTATATCTTTCATGCGCATATACGATAGCTTGGTTGGTAACTGAATAGCAATTACGCGGTAAATTCATCCATAATAACAAAGTCCCCGATATCAGCGTATACATACGTTATTTTATAGACAGACATTTATATGATCCACAATAATAAATATAAAAATCTTTAATCCCAGCCCCGTGGATTAAAAAAGTGGTACACTTTCGGAAATTCTTCATTCACATATACTATTCAAAACTGAGAATGAAATGCGCAATGCATTTTGTTTTAGGATGCATTACCGATATTGGTTTATAGGGTCATATCGTTCATCGATGTTACATTACAAGTCAATAAATGCACAAAAAAACAAATCCAAAAAAAATCACAATAAGTATGTAATACACAACAAGCTATTTTAATTGATAGTACCAAAGATTACCTAGTTTAAACAAAAAACTTTTTAACTTTAGTAAATTAAAATGTAAATATGTTATTGTAGGAGGAATAACATTAAAAGGACTCTTAATTTTAATTGAAATTCTGTTCTGCATGTTTAATAATTTTTGTAAAAAGGTACTTTTTTTATAATATAATAGAGAATACTTTTTTGTATCATATGATAATTATTGAGTATCCAACAAAAAATGTAATACCTCTCCAGACCTGATATTTTACATAAAAAAAAAACATCACTGTAATTATTTTTATTGTTCTTCTACGCCATGTCAAATAAAGACAAAGAGACCTTTATCAAAGTCAAGCATTGTATTGAATTTCACTTTCATGTTTAAACCGAAATGCTCGCTGCAGAAAATATGAAATTACATTTTATATTCTAAAGGGTAAATTTATGTGACTTTCAAATTGCACAGTACTGGCAAAGTTAGATGCGAAGGTAATCTAAAATATTAAACTATTAGCATTTATTAATTTAATTTATGATAAATTTATTAATTCCCCACTTATACATCAAAATTTCAGTCTTGGTGAAATTCTACTCTTATACGTATTATTTTACCTATATGACCCCGGTGAGTCGCAAGCCCCAGGAGCTGTTTGCACTCCTCTCCCTGCAACGCGATGGGCCCGGCATCCGCACGGTAAATCCATGGAATGCTAAGAAGCTTTGTCTCTTTCAATAAATAAAACTATTACTATTAAATATATGTAAGACATAAAATATACAATTCTTGTATTAATCCGGAAAATTTTGATTTGATAAATAGAGAGTCGGTCAAAACATTGTTACTACGAAAAATGTTAGAGAAGGGTTATAAAAATTATGTAGCAAGTTCAAGAAAACCAAATGTTCTCAAAGAGTGTTTTCTAAATTGATATATATATATATATATATATATATATATATATATATATAAAGACACATACAATAATAAAACATATTTTTGAATTGAAAAGTGATTGAAGTCATATAAAAAGGAGAAGAAGAGTAAAAACATTACCTATTCTTAAAGTTGATAAAGTAGGCTTCGAAAATAAAATATTTACATAACATTGTTTTTTACCGAAATAATTTACTACCAACCTACATTTCTTATAAAAAATTATATTTTACCACAAATCTATATTTCTTATAAATCCTTTATTTGTTCATTCGAATAAAAGTGTCTCTGTGTTTCCGAAATAAAGATTTTCCCTTCAGCTCACGTTATTATTTGCACGTTACTGAAATCTAAACACGCCTTGTAAAAATATTTGTCTATCTCTCTGTTTATTCGGACTGACGTTCCGATCGATTTTACCGATTTTGCGGAGATTTATTTACATGGAACATACAAAACATTCAGACCATATTACTAGATAGATTAGATGGCGTCAAAATTGCCAGCGTTAAATTTGAAAATTGTAGCATCCTAAGTTTTGCAAGTGAGTTCGGTTCATTGTGTTAGCATTGAATTACATAGCAAATTTGTAAGCAAAGAGCCTGCGGCGATACATCACTGCTTGATCCGAGATCGAACTCAGCACTGGATTTTGGTTTCCTTCGCTTTAGATTTGAATTATCTATTAGTATACGTATTTCAACTTTAGATTTAAATTAAACAACAGAAAAAGATTTTTAAGTGATATTTAATATTTTTGCACTAAACTAAACATTTAATGTTTAATGGAATATCTATTCCTTCGTAACTATTTTACTTTATGTATAGATTGACCAAACACCTCAAGCGCAGTCATCTCAAAGGAGAGCTGAGAGTGATTAATTGCCTCTAATGGCGCGAGCCGAGACCGCTTCGAAGACGATTATTCTTATATACAAATATTCTACAATATTTATGTGTTTTGAACTCGTTGAACATTTTTTTTCTTATGATAATATTAAAAAATAAAAAATATCAACTTTATCAAACATGTCGACTGTTTATAGTTTTTTTATACGGTTTATAGTCAAAAATATTTAAATTTTTAACAAATATAAATTTAAAAAATCAGGTTCATGCCTGTTACAATGAATTTTTTTTATTCTATATCTATACAATTTTTGGTTTAAAAAAAATACAATACTTTGTTTCCTTCCTTTAATATATAGGTACACCTGAAATCTCATTTTTGACAACCTTTGCTATGACATTTATACTTACTGGTTACCTTTATATATGTTAGTAAAATAATGAGGAAATGAGACATTTCTCAAAAATTTGTTCTGCAGTTGATTTACATTGTAATTATAGGGAATATCAAATTAGGTGCTATCCAGTTAGAATAAGATAGTTTACTAAATACTATCATTGCTTGGTAGTAGAGTACAAAGTATTCGAAATATAATATTAAAGAAGATTTCGGCAATAACCTATCATAACATTGAATAACGTAAAAATATAATTTTTATTTTAGAGAACCTGTTAAAACTGTTATTCTTATTAACTTTACAAGCAAATTCCTAAACGTAATTAATATTAAATATTAAATATATGTGAGGAATTGGATTTTCGAATTTGACTATTGATGTTGAAAATTAGAACTCGTTTCTAACTGAAAGTAATGAATACGCTTATTCATTAGTTTCAGTCAAATTATAAGTACAGTAAACTTATTTATTTTTATAGTAAAAATATACGCGCTACATTGGGAAATTGTAGAAAAATACTTTTGTTTAGGTACAGGATTTTTGGCAGACCTCCGAAACATACACTAAACCTAAGTTTCTCAGAATAGTCATCCGTATTTTTTTTTGTTTTATTCTATTCATTCTCCAGTTTTCAAATGAAAATATATCAAAATGTATATAATACCTTTTTTATCATTTACGGACAATATATAAAGTAAAAAATTGTGTTGTATCCAGGTTCGATCAATAGTTAGGGTCGAACAAAGAACGATTTTTACGATACACGCGAACGGAGTAGCGAGTAATAGTTTATAATTTTTCAAAAAAAATTCTTGACTCCATCCACAGTCGTTTACGAAATGTAGCATTTCTTTGGCAAGTACGTTTGCTTTTTTCTCCGGCGTTCTGTCGTCGGAGGACGTTAGTGTCCGACAATCAAGCTTCCCTCCATTAGCGGCGTTCTAAGCCGCGGTCCGAGCCTCACATGAGGCGCCCTTAGAACGTGCGTTCCCCTGGGGCCCTTCAGGCCCCCGTCCCCGTTTTTCCCGGGAGGCCCTTCAGGTCCTCTCATCCCCCCCAGGGTGGGTCCCAGTACCCACCCGCTCTTGCGGTGATGCTGTAACAGCCAATAGGGCTAACAGCAGAGACATGACAAAAAAAAAAAAATACGTTTGCTTTACTGTTTTCTCGTCAACTTACTTTTTATATTTTATTTCCAGGACAAGCTCCAAAATAAAAGTGTTATATTTTTTTTTATTATGATTATATTGGTATGTTTTATATCGAATCGCATGTTTTTAAGAATATCTCCTATTATTGACTCTACTAATATTATGAAAATGTAAATTCAAAGTATATCTATCAATACTTTACATTTTCATAATATTAGTAGAGTTAATTCAACTTTAGAAGTGAAATGAAACAACAGAAAAAGATTGTTAAGTTATAGAATATATTTTTGCACTTGACTAAAATATAAAGACAACAGTAGGAAACAAATATATCACTTATTATAAAATATGATTCCTATACGGAGAGATAATGCAATTTGAATTTCGGAGAATCCCGCATTGATGACCACGACTGACGTTTTCCTCATGAATAAGAACTTCATAGACGATGATGAAATAATGATGACGATGGAATAGTACTATAATGTATTTACGTATTGTTGCTGGGTCAAAAGCATACTGTCCAAAATTCGCTGTATTAATTACTTTTCCGCTGGATATAACTTGAAGAACCTAAAAACAAAAAATGATAAAAACAAACTGCCACTCCTTTTCGAATCAAATAGTGTCAGATGCTACACCAGCTGTATAAATATATTTCAAATAAAAAAGTATCCGACCCTATGTCCGTTGCTTACACGGAAAATTGAAAAATTGGATGATATCTCTCTCCTTACATAGAGCTGTGTTAAATAAACATAATTTTGATACTCTCTATGCCACCGGAAGTTCTACATAATCTATCCATCTATCACCTTCTTGGTCGAGGAAATTCCCATTCCCACACCTTGAGTTGCAGTTACTGAAATGACAAACATTTTGCAAAATATGACAATAATATCCGCTTTCATTTACAAAGCGCTAATATTTCATACCAGTCTTTGACGAGTTATTTAGAACCGCCATAGTAATTATTTAATCAATTTTCATAATTGACTTCATTTGCTCATGCTTGAAAGCCAACATTATATACAAACAACATTGATGAAGTTATATTGAGAAATAATTTAATTATTAAAACAGAATATTGCGAATACTCTGTAGCTTAATTTAATTGGACAGTATGACTTCAATTTCAGAGGTGCAGTTGAGTTGAAGAATTCCTACAGTATTGTATTTGTATATAATTCCAATAAATTTATACTACTATTACTATTCTAGGAATAGTGTACACTTAACACACGGGATCCTTGCGGAAAAAAGCAGTCGTACTCAAAAGGGCCCATTATTGTTAATATATTAGTGTTTCAAGTGAACTTTGATTAAACAAGTGAAAAATATATATAAAAGATATTTTTACTTGAGCTTTATTTTATTTTCATATAGTGTTTTTATGCTGCCACTCTTAAAAGCTGAGTTTGGTCCAACTAAAATATAAAGGGTATTCAGTTTGCAAGAAGTATTCCAGCGTGACATACTGTAACGTAAAACAAAATGTTCGTGAAAAGTAAATATACTCGTAAACTCAAATTTATTGACGTATGTTTGAAGTGGGTTGTTTAAACGTAAAAGGTGTTGTATTTTTTTTATTTTTTTAAAGATTTACATCAGAGTCTAATCACCAAACGAACTTTTATTAGGTCTTTATTATTGTATTTGTATTAATTTAAGTTTATAGATTGTGTAAGTATATTTAGTTTATATTGAAATGTATTATCATTCTGTATTATATCTGTGAGCCGTTTAACGCATAGAGGTGGTTGGGATACAACATTTTTCGTTGGTACGGAAGAAACAGTTTATTATTTTGAATTTTCTTGTTTCTTTGACACCAAAGTTACGCTAAAAGAAGGTCAAGCCGACTAATAAACGTATAACTAAGCCTCTAAAGATATTAAGTCAGAATCTTGAAAATTCAAGAATGGAGTTCTTAGCTGGACTATTCAAATTTAGTTTATAATGAGTACTGTTCAGTTTCAGTCAGTACTGTTTGTACCAGTATGCTTTTTGATAATTAAAAAACATGCTTATTTATTACAATTGTATATTTTTAATGAACCTAGGAACTATTTCAACCCCGACATGGGAACGGTCGACACATTTTCATTTATGTTATAATTGGATTTTATATATACAAGTCAACAGTGACACCTACATTAAGTTTTGAATGAGTTCATTTATGCCTTTAGAACAGTCCAAGTCCTTTAAAACTACTCATAATTTATAAACAAAGGGGTTCAAAACTGGGCTAGATGAAAGTCAGTCTTTAGCTCTTATTTCTAGATGTTGGTACCAAGACAGACTTGGGTCGTTCTTGCTTTGTGACCAAGGTTAGAGTCTTGCTGAAAAGTCCATGGTCGACTTTCAACAAGTGAATACCTGAAAGATATTATTAAAGATTACCTGAAGCTCTACGAGAACTAAATTGATACCATTTCTATTTGAAACAAGATGTCAGATCGGAACTAAATATAAATTAAATTAAATTCTGTAGTTGTGACTATATTAAGCCAATGTCACTTAAGAAAAAAAAAGGAACGAAATAGATTGCTAGGCTTATAACAACTTTACAGTAATAAATATTACAGTATGTACTTTCAGGTAATATTTAATGTTTAATTCTGTGTTGTTTTAGATGCACATTATAGAACATCTAAAACAACACAGAATTAAACATTATATATATTTGTACAACAAAGAAAAATATAACCTTATTATATTGATTTAAAAAAAGATGTAACCTTAATATAATTACTATCCAAAAGCTACTATAAGAGAACCGTCCTCATTAGATGTAATAAAACGTACGAACAATATTTTTTTGCTTTACCAAGTGTTCTGTAACACCGGAAACAAACAAGATGTTGCTAATATTTTTTCTATCACTCAATTTCCCTAAAATTCCTCTAATCTTTATAATAGAAGTAAAATAATTAAGTGTTTTCATATTATTTTATTTGACAAAATTACATAACTTATAAATAATAAGGTATTTGACTATTAGGATTGAACTAAAACTTTAAAATATTATATTACTACAGATTATAATTACTATAGAAATATAGCAAACATAAACATATTAATTTATTTTCTTGATTTACCTACGTTTATACTTACCAATTATTTGTTTATCTTAAATCGTGGTTTACTTGTTTTAGATTATTTATATTTGTTGAATATTTACCTTTACAGTTGAACGTCTTTATTAAGTATATTGTTTTAAAAATATTTTGAAGTTACCAACAGTAAAGAAAAAATAACATGAACTCTACACGTATAAAATGACATGACAAATAAATTAAAATATTTTTATTAACAGTAAAGTAAGTAAGTAAAGTAAGTAATAAAGGAAGTATAAAGTTTCTTTACTAAAGCTATAACCAGTTTTATCCGTTTGTAACTCTCAATGTTCAATGAATGTTAGTTCGACAAGTTAGTTATAAGTTTAATAAAGCGCGCACTGTATCTTGAAACAAAAACTTTACAAAAAGGAATTTGTTAGAGACTTAGTTAAGGGTTCGAAATATACTTGGGACTGTACATTTTTTTAAAAAGATATTTCACTTACTTACTATACTTGTTAGATAGTTATTATTTTGCATTTTTGTCATTAACTGTCTTTTTTCTTATTAGAAATCGACAACAATTCAAATTGTTTAATATGTTGATAAAATATTTGAGGAGGCCATTTTCTGCATCTGACTACTTATCATGTTGAAAGTTCGTACTCGTTTCAGACTGTTACAAAGGTATATTATACGTCTATGCTTTTGTCATAGTCTATACCTATTATCGGGCCCACCAATTACTAGTTACCAAATAAATAGGCCTACTGAAACGAACGTGTTCAATGCCTGTTTTAAAATTCCATTCTTACCGGAAAAAGTAATTAAATACTAAAGTGTTACTAACCAACAGTAAGTGTTGAGGTCGTCCTCGGATCCCGCACTGAAGTCTCGCCGCAATCTCTTTGTTTACAAGGTCCTTCCATTTGTACACCTAATAACTTAGTATTTAGTCTACAAATAATTATATAAAGACTTCAATGTAACCATGTATTTCTTAGAAATACGTTATAAATGAAAAACGGAAATAATAATTATAATTTCTAGGTAGATTTTAAGTTTATATTTAACTACGAGTAGCAACGCATCCGTTTTGCATATGAATAATGTGTGTCGTTACTTCGTTTGTTTCGTTATAAGAACACGTAAACGACCAACGTATTCCTTTCGTATAAGAATACATTAGCGACGTAACGTTAAACGTATACATTAAGTAAAATCTTTGAAAAAATATTTTAAATCAAATAACAGATTTGTTTTATAGAAATAATTGAATTATTTTCCTATTTTAAAAAGGTAAAGTTTGTTTTCGGTTTATACTTTATAAGTTCAATTGTTGAAGATAACCTTCAAAGTAAGTTACATGTAGTTGTATGCAAATCTAAAAATGTCTTAACTAATATTTAGAAATAACTTTCATGTTGGATATATATTATATTTTGGAATTAAAAGTAAAAACGACTTAAAATAAAACAAATGTACTCAAACAAATTAGTTTTATGTTTACACAATTTTAACAAAGCTACATCTATCAACAAGATCTACTTATACGAAAATACATCTTCAATGTAACCTCACTAATTTATTATACGGCACCTAATAATTCTCACGTATCACTTCACTTCCGCACTATATTAACCGTACCGAACGTCTAACCAAATAGAAGAGAGTGCCGCCCGCCATGCTTGCTGTGCTTGCATTGTGTGCGTGTGCAGCGTATATGCGGGGTATATGCACGGTATGTGCGGGGTGTATGCGGGATTCTGCGGGAGCGTGTGTGGCGCGTATACGGGGTGTGCGCGGCTTGTATGTGGCGTGTATGCGGGATGCCTGCAGGGTGAGTGCGGGATGTGCGGGTTATGTGCAGGGTGCGTGCGTGGTATGTGCGGAGTGCTTACGGCGTATATACGGCGTGTACGTAACACGTGTTCAGCGTGTGTGCGGCACGTATGCGGTGCTTGTGCGGAGTGTATGTGGGGTGTGTGCGAGGTGTGTGCGGGGTGCTTGCAGTATGTGTGCGGCGTGTGTATATATGTATATATATATATTAGCTGATCTAACTGTCAATTTTTAACTTAATTATATTATTACATAAATAATATATTTTATAAATTTTATTTAGGACTGTCGGCCAACGCTCTCCCGCCTTACTGCTGCACAAACCAAATATGAATGCACGCTGTGCGCGCATGATATTTGTACATTAGCAATTTAAAAACCATAATAACTCCTTACATATTATTTGAAATCAATTACAGTCAAGGGCAATTTTGTTGAAAATGTGACAGTGCCTGTGATAAATAACTTATTCATTTGGATAAGGATTAATATCATGCTTATTAAGACGACTTCACAAATAATGTATTATTTTAGAACTCATAAAAATGGTTATAGTGGGTTAATCTTAAAAGCTAGAAATATACTGTCGCGGACTTTATTTTAGAATTTTAAAGGGAAACAATTTTAAAATACATAATTTTTGAGCAACTTTCACCGTTTACTCAGAGCACGCAAGGAAAGCTCTAAATTTTTCTGTTTTCGCAACATTTTATTTTTCAGCTCCTCCGTTATTTATCTTATCGTTATTCGATAAATGGACTATCTTACACTGAAAGACGCTTTAAAATCGGTCCTGTAGTTCCTAAGATTAGCTCGTTCAAACAAATAAACAAACTCTTCTGTATAATATATTAGTATAGATGGGAACAAAATATTTTTTCGTGGACACTTACATATAATGCGAGTATGTATGTGTTGGAATTATTGGAGCGTTTGGTGAAGTTAATAAGTAGGCCAGATTATTATTATAAGTATAATTTTATTAAGCACTTGTACAACAAACACAGTGACAATGCTCTAAACAATAAAAGAAGAAAAAGTCATCAGTTACAAAGATAATACAGCAAAAACTAAAGATGGTGCCACAGATTGAAAGACAAGATTATAAAATTTACCACAGATTACAACAGTATGTATTGTTCACTAAAATAAGCAAAGTTTAACTCTCGGAATCAGTGCTTCTTATTAATTATACAGACTTAATAATTAAACGTACGTTTGGTGTTTAAAGTGAAAAGAAACTAATGAACTAAAAACTATGAAAAATAGTGAAGAACTAAAAACTATGAAAAATATATAACAAAAATACAACACCAGTTATGTTTGAAACGATCAACTTCAAACTCACGTCAATCAATTTGGGTTTCTATTTACTTTTTACAAAGAATTTGTTTCAGGTTACAGATCGTTGCACGGGAAAAAGTATCCGGAAGATACTAGTTTTTTATTGGATTAAACTCAACCTTTACTAGCGGTAGCATAATAATACCCTGAATATGAAAAAATAAAGCTAAATTAAAGTAAATATATTTTTATATATATCTTATTTTTACTTATTCAATCAAATTGAATTGTCACACCTCCATCAGTTGACCGTACGCCGCTCAAGATCCAGTGGCAAGTAACAAATTAACTGTGATGGCGCGCGTCAATACCGCTTCGAATACGATTACTCTTACTCACAACTTTTAATCAGTCTGGTAAATAGACGCTATTTTGGTAAACATGTACACAACTTGTTTACTTTTCAACTAAATTTAGAAAATATATACGGGCTGGGTTCGTCCCGTTAACCTCTGTTCAGTTATAGAAAGAAAAATATTTTTATGCAATATACAGAAAACAATATTGATATTAAAAAACAAATAACTTGTTAGTTAAATGTTTGAGATATTCGTTTTAAACTAGCTTATAGCTGTTGTTGCACCGCAAGGTCCGTGTTAACTAAGGCAGTCTCAAATACCTGTTGTTTTTAACTAGGGGACCTTGAGGATTGAGGTCCTTTCTAAGCTACCGGAAGTTCTACACTGTCGATGGTATTACCATTATATCTTAGATTGCAGTTACAGAATTCAATTCGCAAAATATCGGAATAATATCCGCATTCATATGTTACAGATCTTTGCGTAACTAGAGCTGCCATAGTGATTAATTATTTTTTTCCGAATCTAATTTATTTACTCTTGTTTTGGAGCCTACACTTTTGTCTTTTGTATTTATTCTGAATATAAAGTATTGTATAAAACATTGAATGTGATCAGTTATAATATTAGTTATGTACGAGTATATGTAGACTACGACAGCACGAGTTGAAACCTTAGTGGTTTTGTTGCTATTACTGATTAAACTATATTGTACTGTATTGTAAGTTAAAATAATAATAGAGAATAAGAGGATATTGTGTAGCTTAATATAATAATATCTAAATCTAAGTGACATAGCATAATTAATATAATATAATTGTACCATGTTACTTAGATTTCCAGCCGTATTTTACTTTACTTTAGTTTACTTATTGGAAATACGTACCAATACGTAATTGTATGTGTATGTATTTCCAATAAGTGAATTAATCTCTACGGAGACTGTGAACTGAACACACGAGAGCAAATACAAACTGCATTTAGACTTCACCGCAAATACTGAGTTGTTTGTGTACTGACGTACTTGTAATTGAGCAGTACGAGGTACACCGCACTCGTAAAATTCTATTGTAATAATTCTAGTGCGTTCAGTATGGATATTTTTTATTATTACGTATATATAAATGAAATTTATATATCTTTATTTTTATATAGTGAATATTTATAACTAAGTTTTTTTAAAAAAATAAGGAAAATTGAAATTGCAGAAACTTTACTGTTAAATATAAAATAAACTAAGTTACTTAATCAATATGGTTGTACCTATATTAAAGATATGAAATAATCCATGGGCTAAGAAAATAATTGAAAAATATTGGAAGTTTCAAATTCATGAATAAACTACTGTTACATGAATTATGTCTTAAGAGATAAAATGTAATACAGAGGGCCGTTTTTCTTAAAAAAACTAACAATTAACATTTGTTTATCACACCATTATGTAAATATGTTCCTAAAACAAATAATATATATATAAGAAGAGACGAAGCTTCTTAGCATTCCATGGATTCACCGTGCGGGTGCCGGGCCCATCGCGTTGCAGGGAGAGGAGCGCAAACAGCCCCTGGGACTTGCGACCCAAGTGTAGGTTTAAGGGGCCCCTTTAAAATGCGCATTCACGCTCACCTCAACTGGTTGCGCTCCTTTCCCTACCTAACCAAATTTGGAATGAACCTACTAATGCCGCCTTTGAAGTACGTTCTAGAAATGTACTGATGATAGTTCTAGAGAGGCCGAGATCTTTAAGTAGGTTATAGAGAGATTTCGCTGTTATACCTCTCGCTCCCACTTCTACCGCGTACAAATTAACTATATACCTATTCCTGGTCAGTTCGTTGGTCAGTTCGTAATACTTGTTTACTTTAATTGTGTGATCTTTGGGAATGTTAGTTTCCCACGGAACAGTAAGCTCCACAAGTATCACGCGCTTTAACTGTCTAGAGTACAGGAATATGTCCGGTCTGGATGACGAGACAACAATATCCTCAGGAATTCTATACTGTTTCTCATACGTATCCATCATTATAGTCCAATCGCGAGCCGCCTCTAAGATAGAGTGAGGCTTTTGTTTTGTTTTTTTAGACGAGCCTTCTTTAATGAACTCTATGAATCTTTTGGTGGTTGTTATACCCTTTTGCGCTCTAGCTACTGAAAGACTAACCGCTTCACGTATGATTTCCAATACTTTATCATGGCGCCGCGAGTATTGACCTTTTTCCAATAGCACCCTACACCCTACCAACAAGTGTTTAGCCGTTCCTACCGCTTCCCCACAGATATTGCAAGACTTTTCGGTAGCTTTACCCCATCTTACTAAATTACTTTGATCTGGGAGAGTCATTTGGAATGCATTTAGATAGAATTTTAATAAGGCTGGAGACCACTCATGAAGTAAGGTGCGCCACCTCAATGCTAATGGAATACAAAAGTCGCCTATGGTCACCCACTCATTTTGAATTTCTAGATTCATCGCGTGCACTCGATACTGATCGTTTTCATCATATATATATATATTAGTTACGTATCATTTATGTACCATATATATATATATATATTTATGTTACATAAATGGACATGTCCAATTTATATTATGTCTTATTTTTATTGTCCAAAATGTGTAAAAAAAATGTAAACAGGTTCTCCGTCCCAATACAGACGATTTTAAATAGAAAATAAATTCATCAAACTGGGTAGCGATGCGATAGCTCAATCTATTTAGCATTTGCTTAGCAGCAGGTTTGAAAGTGTAAGTTAGAGGGATTGTAGTCGAAGTGGTATCGACTCGCGCCATTACAGTTAATTTATTCCTTGCCACTAGCTCTAGAGTGTCGGCGTGCGGTTAACTGACAGAGGTGTTACAAGGGAATCTTGATTTAATGAGTAAGCTACAAAATATATCTTTACTTTTGCTTAGTCTTATTTTATTTTCATACAAAGAGTTTTTTATGCTGCCACTACTAAAAGCTAAGTTTGATCCAAGTAAGATATACGGGTATTAGGAACTCAGGAATTCCAACGCGACCAACTTAACGTGAAACAAAAACTTTATAAAAAGTAAAAAGCAACCCTATTAGATTGATCTATCTCTGTAGGCTAGTATTTCACACATAAATGTAAACGTATTTCATTTGTTTTATTTGAACAATTTTACATCTCTCTATATATATTTTTTTAAACATTCATGTATCATGATCACTATATCAACTGTAAGTGTAGACAAAGTATTTATTTTTTATAGTAAATATAATACAAATTTAAAATCTTCTTAGAAATCGTAAACATTCTATCCGTTTTTGTATTATTTAGGCCGTAGTCCCTTAAATACGTAAGGACCCTGAAGTCTTTATTGAACAAACTGTAGACGGCATCAAGTGTACAAAAGGCATGGGACCGGGATGCGGTATTTGTAAACAAAGAGCCTACGGCGAGACATCAATGCGGGATTCCGTCGCTTTGAAATGGAATTACCTTTCTTCATTAGAATTTCATTTAAAAATAGGCCATGTACATGTGTTCCTCATAATCAGTTGATATTTAGTCTGCAAAAGCATTTAATACCACTTGAAAATGTTTTTCCGTTGTGAATCTATATCGATATATTTTTCTATACTAATATTATGAAGAGGTATATTCTGTGCATAGGAGATGATCTTAAAAATATACAATTCATAACAAAATAAAAGAATAATAAAAATACCAATATAATATTTGTTGTACTGTTAAGCGAAGCAGTATTGAACACAATTTTTTACCTTTACTGTTGTTCAACTTCATTGTTGATAAAAAAAATATATATAACCGTTGCATATATTTTTTTTAATCCAGGGAGAGTGAAAATAGAAAAAAACAAAAAATTGTAACCGATAACTATTTTATGAATCATAAGTTATATTTCAGAGTTTATCCGAAAGCCTTAACGCATTTTTACTATGGGCTAAATAAAAGACCCTTACTTATCTAACTAGTATTTGGAGTTTCCAATAATAAAAATATTTATTTCTTTCAGTTAGCAACGCGATCTAATTTTCAACGTGAGACGAAGCTTCTTAGCATTCCACGGATTCGCCGTGCGGATGCCGGGCCCATCGCGTTGCATGGGGAGGAGTGCAAACATTTCCTGGGTCTTGCGACCCAAATTTGGAATGAACCTACCGATGCTAAATAGTCAGAGGCAGAAAACGAGTTCCTCAGATTTAGATATTGTTCAATATAAATTATTACTATCAGAAATGTTTTATATTGTAACATAAATAATAATAGCAGTTTCAACAGTTTGTATTAGTCATGATTCTGGATCTGTAATAAATCAAATTTCAGATTTTTCACGGAAACGCAATAAATTACCTAAGTAACCTAACAAGAGCACTGAATAAGTTAAATACGTACATAATCTTCTTATGCAACATTAAATATTATTTTCGAACCCTTAACAGAGTTTCCAACAAATTTTCCTTTTAGCAAAGTTTTTGTTTCAAGGTCTGTTCGTTTTATTAAACTTATAATTCACTTGTCGACAGAACGTGATATTGACGTGAGAGATAAAATCTTAAAAAACTAAATGTTTATTGTTTTAGTAACGAAATAAAGTTTATTATACTAGTAATGATCATTTACATTTTTTTAATACTATGTGTGTAAGTGTGTGTGTATATATTATTTTAATATGTGTATTTTACTTAGATAAGTATTTTGTCATTTTCTTTTGTGAATTTTAGGCTATAGTTATGATAGTGTAACTTAACATTAAACATTTATTTTTTTGTAATATATAATGTAAATTAATTTGATCTATTTTTCAGAATTTTAAAGGTCTAAATGGTAAATCCATTAGCCCCCTTGTTTTGTGCAATATGTTATGACACGACAAAGGTAGTACTGACCATTTAATGAATTTATTTCAATAACATTACTACTTCTATGGCATGTGTAGGTTTTATTTTATGCTTGTCATTAAACTATATTTTCAGTAAAGTTTGTTCTTTCAACTTTTTGTTCGCTCGTATAAACTTAGTCTGGCCATAAATACTGTTACATTTAAAAATAAAAAAAATATTACATTTGAATTTCGAATCGGTCATTTTTATACGATTGGTCATTGTGTTTTCTCATTTTGGCAGTAATACATTGAACAATATTTTGCGATGTTAAAATGGAGTGGGGTGATAAAGAGAACCGAATCGCTGTGATTGCATTACACAAAGTAGGAGTGGAGCCAAATGCAATTTTTAAAACTCTCCATACACTTGGTATTAGTAAAATGTTTGTGTACCGGGTCATTAATAGGTACAATAAGACTTCCTCTGTTTGTGACAGAAAAAGATCTGGCCGTCCACGTAGTGTTCGTACGAAAAAGGTGGTCAAAGCAGTAAGGAAAAGAATTCGAAGAAATCCTGTCCGAAAGCAAAAGATTTTATCTCGGGAAATGAAGATAGCACCTAGAACCATGTCGCGTATTTTTAAAGATGATTTAACACTTGCAGCCTATAAAAGACGCACTGGTTATTTTTTTAACTGATAATTTAACGAAGAATAGGGTGGTAAAATCGAAACAACTACTGAAGCGGTACGCAAAGGGAGGTCACAGAAAAATATTGTTTACGGGTGAAAAAAATTGTACAATTGAGCATCATTTTAAAAAAAATGTCTGTATTTATGCTCAAAGCTCTAAGGAAGCTTTGACTTTAGTGATTTTTTGGTGGGGTGTTAGCTATGAAAGAGTGACTGAGCCATATTTTTGTGAAAAAGGTATCAAAATATTGCCATAAGTATATCAAGATACCATTCTTGAGAAAGTAGTTAAGCCCCTTAACATCACCATGTTCAATAACCAAGTATGGTCCTTCCAGCAAGACTCGGTGCCGGGTCATAAAACTTGTTCCACGCAGTCTTGTTTGGAAGCGAACGTTTCGGACTTCATCAGAGCTGAAGACTGGCCGTTTTCTGGTCCCAATCTTAATCCGCTGGATTATGATTTAACGCCAATTTTAGAGGGTACAGCTTGCTCTTAACGCCATGACAATTTGAAGTCCCTAAAACAATCTATACGATTGACAGTGAAGAGTTTTCTTATGGAAAGAGTGCGTGATTCTATTGAAAATTTGGCCTCAACGTTTAAAGGACTGTATTGCAGCCAATGGAGACCACTTCGAATAAGCTTTATATATTTTTAATTACTTACTTTTGTAATAAATGTTATTTTCATTTTTTTTTATTTTTAAGCGTAACAGTATTTATATCCAGACTATACAGTATAGAAAACAAATTTCATTAACCCAGGCATCAGCTTGATTTTTTTCAATTCATATTTATTTAAAATTAGAAAATGCTAAACTATTAACATTCATTTAGGTTCTTAGATTTTTAGTAATATCATTGAAAAAATTTTAAACGAGTTCAAAATAAATAAATATCGTAGAAATATTTGTATATAAGAATAATCGTCTTCGAAGCGGTCTCGGCTCGCGCCATTAGAGGCAATTAATCACTCTCCGCTCGCCTTTGAGATGACTGCGCTTGAGGTGTTTGGTCAATCTATACATAAAGTAAAATAGTAACGGAGGAATAGATATTCCATTAAACATTAAATGTTTAAGTGACCATGACAGTTTAATACTCATAACAACGGTTTCTGAACTTATTTTTTTTTCGCAAAACTCCTAAACTTTACTCTGTTCTCGAACACCGAAGACAAACAAGATTTTTCAAACATTTTTGGTCTCATTTAGGTATATTCTCTTATCTATATATCTATATTTCCTAAAAACTCCTATAATAAATGTAAAGCAGTTACATCTTGTCTATATTATTTTCTTACTTCTCTTATTATAGTAATATATTTTCAACTCTTAAGTTGTAACTTAAAGAGTAAGTAAAGAAAAAAATAAAAATATAATAAGCACAGAATACATTTAAAAAAAATACAAACATTTATTTATTTTCATCGATCTCGGGTCCCGCAATAATTTTTCGCCGCAGGCTCTTTGTATATAAATACCGCATCCAGGATCTAATTCCTTGAATACATTAAATATCTTTAGTATTTAGTGTATAAATTGTAAAATAAAAACTTTAGCGTAACTATTTTGTTGAATTCTGCTCAAATAACAACGAAAACAAAAATAATGATAAAGATTTATAGAAAGAATTTTAATTTAGAAATAAAGAATGATTCTCGCAAACAGTGTATTTGAATATACACTTATAGAAATGTAAAATTAGGAAACAAAATAAAAACGTTTAGTTTTCCATTTCAAACACTCACCTACATATTTAAGTATATCAATAAATTAAGGTTGACTTTTACTTTTCACAAAGTTTTTGTTTTACGTTACAGTTCGTTGCGCTGGAATACTTCTTCCATACTGAATGAGATGCATGAAACTAATCTTATTTGGATCAAACGCAACTTTTACTATTTTGCATTTTTTTTTGCATCCAGCTATTTACACTTATACGAAAATATAATATATATTATTTATATGAAAATATAATAAAACTAAGCAAAAGAAAGCATATATTTTATTTATCTTATCCTTACTTATTTCATCAAAATTCTCTTGTAACACCTTCGTCAGTTGACCGCACGGCGGCACTCAAGAACCAGCGGCGAGTAATCATTTAACTAGAATAGTACGAGTCAATACCGCCACTAAGATTACTCCATTAAAATCTTACACAATTTTATAAACAAACTATTGAATGTATAATGTTAAATGTAATACATTTTTTATCATTTAAAGAGAAAAGTAGAACGTAAAACGTAGAATCTTACAGGTTTAAATGGATTCCAGGTTTTGAACAATCAAAGTTTAATAATAAGTAATAATAAATATTACTCGGTTAGTTTTGTATATAGCATAAGCCGATGTTATTTGACTATGTATAAAAGTATATATATTATACTCTTAAATCCTTACAAAATATTTATTCAAATTTATGTGTGCAAGATCTGTTAACTGAAGAAGGGCGGAAAACATTTGCCGACTCATCGTCAGTTAAAACATTACTAGATGGTGGAGATTTTGGGGTGGAGAAATAAATGGACGAAATGTTACTAGTATTCAATATCGTGACATAAAATATGGGTTTATGCTTAAATGAAATTCATGTGGGCTATATGTGGTTTCAACAAAACGGTGCTACGTGCCATACAGTCACTAAAACAATTGAATTATTGCATGAGACATTTCTATACCGAGTACGTTTTAGCGATAAGAATTGGGTTGTGTAACAATTCAGTGTACATGATCAATTAAAATCATTGGACTTATTTTTAATTATTCATTTCTGCCTCATTTATGCAAAATGGTCATGTTTTCTATATTTTGCGATTAAATAAATCAGTCAAACTGTGATATTTGGTTTGGTTTGGTTTATATTTGGAATACGTGTCTTTAGAAAGTATTACTCAAGTGTAACTTGCTCAAGCCGTTGCAGGTTTTATTTTACAATTATTTCAAGTAATACACCTTCAAAAATACTATTTGAATTTTGTATCATTTGCTATTTTTTTGCTAAAGCGTTGTTTTTAATTTTTTTTTTTAATGAAAAACCAATTTAAAGAAGCGCTTTTTAAATATATCTTTGTTATATAGTAACATTGTCATAAGAATATTATTCGTCGTTATATATATCAAAATATACACAATGATCAATTTTTTAATTTAAGACGGGCTACGGGTCGAAATCCCTGATCGAAATAATAAAAAATATTTAGTACATTATAATACTGCTATTTTTTTTTAATCATATTTAATATTTACGTTTTTCTTTAAAAGTAACAGAGTAAATATTTATAGTAATTTTACTAAATTAACCTGAATAATGATAGTCAACCAAAATGTTGTTCCAATTTAAATTTACTCCTAACATAAACTAGGTAGAACAATGAACTATAAAACTATGCAAATTTCACGTTAATTATGCTTCCTGTCCAAGTTAATATGTAACAGAAAGTATAGCAGTTAAATAATTTATGTTCTAATTTAGTTCAACAATTAGGTCAATAGTAAAATTATTAGCTAGTATGAATATAAAATATTTTTCTGTGCTTAAAAATCTTGACTCATAATATCGGGTTGGGTAGTGAAATTATTTATTTATGTTTTGAACGTATCAATGTTACGGTATGATGCATTGACACATAACGCCTTAATTATTTGGGATAAAACTTTTAGCCAGGACATTCTTAACTCATTAATAATTTAATGTTTCAAATAATATTTCCTTGGCATTTTTAGACTCTCTATAGCGAAAAAAAAATGAAGGGACTAAAATATCGGATAGAACTTGGTAACTTGTTACTTATAGGTGACGCTGTAGTTGAGCTGGTAGAAGCGTTTATGTGCCACTAAATTAACTGATAAAAGATATTTTTATAATAATTTTGTAATAATTGCTTTAAAATAAATAGACGTAACAACCAGGCAAATATTTGTAAAGCAAGCTTTAAGCATTATTAATTAATTATAGTGACATAATTCAATTCACTGAGCTTGCTTACGACATGGAAAGATGTTACTTCTAATTCGAAAAATTAACCGCATTCCATATTTTTTTCAACTTCTCATCCGAGAGTGAGTTCGGTCGTGGCTCGGAATTCACATCAATATCTCACCGTAGGCTCTTTTTTTTTAATTACCGCATCTCAGGGTACGGGTACGTTGTGTAAAAATGTGTAAAAAAAGACTTCTGCTCAACTACATATTTTTACATTTAGAACATATAAAACATAAAAACAATGATTATGACTTGAATGGATTTGGTCCTTCTGATTGCATTTTTTAAAGCCAACGGAAATACAAATTTTGAGGGTTCTGTTAGATAAACGACTTACTTACTAAATGTTTGAGTAGCTTCAGTGTAAAAAATATGAATACTGTCCCTGCAATTTCATTGTAGGAAATAATGATTTACAATACTTTAAGTTTACATGGTGTATTTGCAGGTCACATATTTTTTTGGCTTAAACCTATTATATCTTATTGTTTTCATAAAAAAGGACTGCACATAAATTATCAACTTAATACATTAATAAAATAACACAATTTATAATGGAATGAGAGTAATTCTATAGATTTCCTTAATATTTTTATAGGAAACTCACACATATAAATAGGTATCTTTATAGTAAATCCCTCCAATATCCGAGCCACTTTGGCAAATACCCTCTAATTTTGGTAAAACTTTGTTTCAGAGAGCCAACACATCTACGACACTGAACGCCTAGAGGGTGAGCTCCAGCATGCCCGTATCTCGCTAGCGTAGCAGAAGCCACGTCAAGTTCAGTCAATACCCATAGTTCAGCGACAACCATCTACTACAATACGCGGAAGGAATATCTCAGTTTCTTTTAAAAACCGCAAAGAAAAGTTAGCCAATAATTGAGACCATGAGACCATACTTGTCATAGATTGGTCAAAGTAAGACAAGCATTGGTACAACAGTTAGAGAACACATAGCTGATATCAAAAGTAGACGTACATCGAAGTCAGCAGTATGTGAATATGCTATAAACAAGCCCAATATTTTTATACAATAAACAATTTTTTACCTTCTTTGTTGCATTATTATTTTTTTAATTATAGTTTCTAAAGCCGTTTTTATTGTTAAACGTTGTCATGAAAAAAGCATTACTGGTTGGTTATACCAAACTTAAACTAGGTTGGGGGATGAAATAAATTTTGTTAATACTTTACACCTACGCTAAGCTAGGTTTAGTTACGAGTTTATTAGTTAGCATTTTGCTTACTCCGAATTAATTCCTGGTATAAATGGTTATACTTAGTTTATGAGTAAAGCCGTATCTATATATGAAATAAAATAGTTACAGACCTGCTATTATTAGATGAAACCGTACCGTAACTATGTAATTGCTGTCAATTGTAATTGTTATTTACTCTTTTATTATTTTAACCCTAATTTCTAATGTTGAAGTTTTTAATTAGGTATATTATTAACTTTGTTATGAATTGAGATTCAAAGAGCTGAATTGTCTATCTTCTTTGATAAAACAAAATCAACATAGTTAAAATTAATTTTCAGTCTATAAACAAACAGCGTACTGCTCTGTGGTAAGTAATCAAGGCTCTGTATAGACAGTTAGTTGTCTGTGGCCGGAAGGAAATAATATTGTTTGTATGATATAATTAATGTAAAAGGATAACTAGACAACAGCAAAGTTATTAATACTGATAAATACATACATACATACAGTACATTTGCAATACAATATAGAGGTATAAATTTACTAGTTGCACTCTTGTGGCTCCCGGTACTCAGTTTCGGACAAATATTATTATTTTTGATAGGTTTCAAATTGTTTTCAATTTTACATCTGACTCTTAAAATAATAAAAAAAACAACTGCTTTATCAGGGACTAAGTAATCCGTGTCGTGAGAAATTTCACAAACACAAATAGGTTACTTAAAATACACCCAAACTAGGAACAAAAATCTATGAATCACATAAGGAATTTTCATGTGTGGAAATCTGTCCTTCAACCTCTGGTTCAGCAGTAGGTTCACCAACCAGACCACCCTGCGTTTATGAACGCTGGAATATAACAATATAACAAATTAATATTGGAATGCCTTTAAAATGCCAGAAGAAGCGAAAATAAATTTCTCTTTTTTGGTTAGATATAACAAGAATTGATGATATTCGCGTTAAGGTAGCATAACGTTCGTAATGTAGCACAGAGTAGTAGTAGTAGAATATAAATAGAGTGCAGACTTCGTGGTTTGGACTACTAGCGCCTCCTAGACTTAGGCCGACGAAACTATTTAGGATTATCTGGTATGTGCAGATATTGCGCATTCCATACGAATTCCTTTGTAAAACTTTTTAATTTCAAAAGCTATTTATTATAACTAAAGATGTAAAATATGTTTACAAAAATTGCTTTTCTGAAAATGTACAAATGAAAATATACCTCAATAAAATGCAAAATTAAACAATATTAACGTTTTTACAATTATACCAACGCATGCGTTTGAATTAAATTTATAATAGTGTCTAAAATAGTGTTGAGTTAAATGTAAATATAAAATCTAAAATTTAAATAAAATTACATATTTGCGAGTTTGGCCCGTAAAAATAGTTTTATTTAAATGTGTGCTTGCGAAAATCTTTGAAAATAAGTTTACGTAATACTTACGCTTTTGTCTAGAAATGAATCTTTTGAACAGCTTAAACTATATTTAATATATGTAAGAAAACTCTTTTTTTAACTATATCTGTGTGTACCCGAATGGCGAAATTCAGTGGCGCGTTCGGAAACTATCCAAAATAGTAGTACAAAATTGTTAAAAACCCAAAAACAGTTTTATGTATATAGAATATACTTGCTTATTTTATTAAAAACATCTATTTGTAGTAAGAGTGTTATAATGTTATACTTAGAGCTTATTCCGCCACACTGTTTCACACATGAGAGGTGGTAAGTCTATATTTATTTGCTGATATTTCTATATTTTATGTCTTTATGTATAAAATATAGTTTTTTTGCCTAAATGAAAGTCGGTTTCACGATATGTGTTTTCAATAAAATGTAGCCACAGTCAATAAAACTATTTAATAATTGCATGAGACTTTTCTCGTTTTTGTTATAAGAATTTAGTCATGTGTTTTAATGTCTTTGGATTTATTTTTACTGACTAAATCCAATCTCACTTAAGTAAAATGGTCATGTTTATTTTTGTAAAGGGTCTATGCTAATACCGAAATGGAGAACGTTTGCCCTATAGGTATATTATTTTGTATATGACCCTAGTTTGGGTATTTTGCGAATCAATAAAACTTTCTAATATTAATTATAATCTTTAACTTTTGGTAAGTTATACTCCGGTAAAGACTATGAGTACTTTGTTGAAGGCGAGAGCCCTTTTTTTTAAAGTGTGTATTATGCTTACGTCAGCATGTCGAAAAGAACCGACCAAATAATTATCTGTAACATTGTGAGAGGTAAATAATTAGATTTTTTGTACAATTTACCAATTCTTTCAAATAACCGATTAAAAAGATATTCAGTCAATATTACTAATATTTTTATTTTCACTGGATTATCTTGTATTTTTAAAGATAAATATTATTTCCAGTATTTTTTAACTGTATAAAATCCCATCTTAGATACCTTATGGCAAAAGCGTCGCCAGCACTTAAACACGTTCATATCTACACTTACAAACAGCTATTTACCTCCTAAATTTGAGTATAAAGACACATGTTTGAGCAAGACATTATCTCCCACTTTATCCTCTTTTAAGGATTCTACTAAATCGTCTAGACAAAGAGTGATGAAATTGTGAAGGCTTTTAAATTATAGACTTAGCTAAAGTGAGATAAGTTAAATGCAATAAGATACTATGAAGCCGTACGTGTATATTATCGTAAGGCGTACTATGCAACTAACGCTGTTTAAAGCGGAAGATTTGAAACGTTGCCAGAACTAGCTTTACACGACCCTTACCAGTGATTGAGCGAACGAATTCTTTTATCGTTTTTGTCATTTCCCATTAAAAAAGAGAAAGTTTTCTTGTGTAAAATGTATTATACATTTCGATTGCGACAATAAGTTATAAGTAAACTACATTTCATTAAAGGTCTTCTCGTAGTTTTAATACACACCAACAGATATATAATCAACAAACAAAAAAAAAATGCTTTAATCTATGTCCCTGATAAAATATTCTTGAATATTTTCAATGTACATAATCTCCGCTTACGTCTGGAAAGGTTTTATTCGTTTAGGTCGGTGCGTGTGAAAATATTCACAGTGAAATTGTAAAATACCTCATCACAGAGCCCATGCAAATAAAAGTGACCCATCTTTTCCGAATAAGGTAGTAGTGATGAAAACGAAGCTGTTCTTGTACAATAACGAAATAGTCTTCCACATGTGATCACGTACTTTACCCACAAATCAACTGCTGCTAAAAGTTGCTATCATTCCTACAAACGTATCCAATTTAATTAATAAACTTTATTAATTAGAAGTACAATTTTTTAAAACCGTAAACAATCACAGCGATACTAATTATATTATCTTAAATTAATAATTATGCATATAACTTGCTTTGCCAAACATTTTCTTGAGTTTCCATATTAATTCAAAGTACAATTACTACAATACTGTCTGTTTCCAGATTCTTCAACTTTAATACCGATACAACTAACTCAAACACAAATAAATCTACGCATAACTAGTGATGTAACGTACAAAGGACTATTCCTTTTTTAACTTACTTTATTTCTTTCATTTTTATTTGTAATGGTTTTAATTTTTATAAATAAATAAATCCTTAAAAAGCTATGTTCTTGCCCAGAAGTAAAATCATATGTTTATCAAATGTCATCGCTATCGGCCCAGCGAGTTTACTTAAAGCCTAACAGATTTGCTTTTAAGTTTATAATATGTATGGTTATAATTTCGTATCGTTTTATAATTTTTTAGTTACGAAAGCTTTACGATACACTCATGTATTCATGAGTACTAAAATGTACATATAAATTATCCATATGCTAAGTAAATTGTGATTAATAAAAAGTATTCCATTATATCCTCAGTAATTTGTAAATACCTCTTAAAGAATAAAAATATTTATTTTCATTCTATACTATATTTAATCTTAAATAAATATGTTATAAGAAAACCTTTTACTTAAACGTCACCCTAAAAAGAACCCATTATAAATACCAAAATATCGTCATTATTGTCGCTGTATTTTTAAGTCCTGTCATGTGTCCTCTAGTCGCCCTCCTGAATGTAATCCTTCAAAGAATGTTATTTATATTCAACGACAATGATACGATTTTTTAGACATTTATCATTGTTGAATCATCATTAATCGTCCAGGTTTTTTTGTGATTAAATATTGCACAATAGGTTTACAATATTATATATAATAACATGCAAATTTGAAAATATGTATGTTGAGCTTATTTATTTTTTAAGAAATATATAATGAAAAAAACCGACCGAACTCTCGACCTCTGGGATGACACGGTTTTCCACACGGTTTATTTAACATCGCAATTTTTGTTTAAATATGTTAAAAAACAAACAAAGGATTTTATAAATATTAAAGTCGTTGATATTGTTTCCAGGACAAGCAGTTCAAAATTAACTTAAAGTTTTTATCTCTCTACTAAAAAGAGTAAAAACTCTATCCAAAAACAAAGGGCATTGTGACAAGATAAACCCATCCATTAACTTTTTACTTCCAACAACTTTTTACTCTTAACAATATCTTAAGTTTGGGTCGCATTTACCCATATGAATAACTTTATTTACAAATGCATTTATAAAAATAATTAATGCTTAAAAAAAGGATTTCCGTTCAGTCAGTTCCGGTCAGTTTACGAGTATATATAGCTAGAGATCAGTGATTGTCAGCATACAAGTAGTAGAGAAAAGATATAAGTTTCTTAATGAAATTAATATAATTTGAAGGGAAAAGGAGATAACACGCCACCTTGCGCTACACCTGGTTCTACCGTCCGCTAATTGCGAGTAAATTACGACTGTTATTACCTGTGGTTGTATTTTGTAATTGTAAAAGAAGGACAGTCACGTGATTCTTTTATTTACAAAAAGTAATATTGATTAATAAAAATATCGTATTGCCTCTTTGTCGTATGTTGTAAATAGCTTTACCAACTAACAAGGGACTGAACTACGCTGTAGTCATACTGAAAAATTGTCGCCCGTGAAATCTTGAAAGTAACTTTGAAAATACAAACTGTCTGAATTATATTTCAGCTAGCCCTTTTATTTCGTGGAATAATATCGTAAGTCGCTTTTCTAACCTAACCAACTTAGCCCATTAAAGATTTAAATAAAAAAAAGTCATTAACATATCTTAATTCCGAACGAAAAAATAATTACTCGAAAGTCTTAACACCTTCTAGAAACAATGACTATTTATTCATTCATATAAAAAAATACTTATTTTATTACTCTTTGTTAGACACAATGATGTTTCATGTAAGCTGTTTCATTTAAACTTTATAAAATATTATTCAAACTTGCCAATTTTTTGATTTTGTGTATTCATATTAACTATTTAAATATAAAAAAAACAGTGTACAAATATTGTTTTTGTACATTTTAGGATTTTTTTATAAAATATTTTTTTATTTTGACGGACTGAAATATTTAGGTATATCAACAGTAATAATGATTTCGTTATTCTCATTTTCTTCTGATGTAATATATTATATATATATTTTTTGGAGATATTTTTTGTAGATATATATACTATTAAATAAATATTAATTTAAGCTTTCCAATTAGGTTATTGTAATATTGAATTTAACAATTCCTATTTTTTTCTAATATTATAAAGAACAAACAATATAAATTCAACAACTAAGTACTAACAAACATGCCAGTAACTAATCTAAAGTCACGAGATGAAAGATTTAAGGGGCAGAATCAATCACAAATACACTTTATTAGAGTCATTTATATTTTTTATGTATACGATTAATCTACCAAATTTTTATCTTAAATAAAATTTAAAGAGAAGTATTACATTTATTATGTGAATTTTTTTACAAACGTTTACAAATGTCTGAAACACCGACCAATCTAAGTTAAAGGCCAGTTGACTTACGATTAACTATATATTGCCGTCGCGATTATGCTATTAGATTTATTCAGGAGTTCGTGTAAAAAAATGATAATATATTAAAATAAAAATGATAATATATTCATGTAAAAAAATGATAACACAGATAATATATTGTATGTTATAAAACTGACACATGTTCCATAATATTTGTCAATAATTTTAAGTAGGTTTCAATTTACATTTCTATTATTATTTCATCTTTTTATCACAATTAATTTCTGTTTCTTACTTTAATTCTACTTTTTTGAACCATCAAAATCGTTATACATTTCTATTTTTTCACTATAGCTGCATTTTATATTCATTAAATAAAGCCCGAAATGTAGAATTACGTTTTTAAAAAAATCCATCTTATTCGCTGCCAACTGATCACTTTGTATTAGCACTCTAAAAAGGTTAAACTAGGATTGTTCATAAAGAGAAATCAAAGTCATAACGAAAAAAGGGGATTGAAAATCATTGCTTGTAAAAAAAGTATTAGTTGGTCATTGATTGACTAAATGAGAACTTTCCTTAATTAAAGCATACTATTTAAATATAAATTTATAAAAAAATCAATACTAACAAGCAAGCAGATATTTTAAGATTTAATAATTTAAGAAATAATTAACTGTTATTTAAATTAAACTTTAATATTCTACAAATTTTCATGGACAAACACACTGCTAGTACCGAAGTTCGACAACAGATGGCACTGAGTCATGTTTTAAACAGCATTTGGTTCAGTACACAGCCTAACTTGCTAACTGTTTTGCAAATTTAAAATACTTAATGGATATATATATAACAAGTAATGTTGCTTTATTTTTGAGAGCGCCGCTCCGCGTGTTGACACCGTTCGACGTCATACTAGATTAAGCTGTATTGTATAAAATTTCAAACTATTCCACAAAATACTATTAAATATATTATACATAGACAGAATAACGTCCACTGGGTGTTTAGTAATAATAATTATAAACGAATGAGTGAAAGGAAGATATCGTCAAAATCAAATTACTGAAGTAAAGGACGCTACATTACTTAATTGGTCCCTAGGACCTGGAGCCGGTCGTTTGGTGAAAAGAAAATATACCAAAAGTAGTGTAACGTTTTTATTTATAGACGGAACTTCATCACCTATTTGTATCACATAATATATTTATTACTCTCTCTCATAACAAAGTGTACTCAAAGTAAAACACATTACCTGTCCGTTATTATTCAGTACCGACTCCGTAGCCTGTACTGCTACGAGTCGTAATGACGACTCGTAGCAGTTAAGAGTCGCATATGAGAAACAACTTTCGGTTGTTTTAATGACGCATACATGTTATTATATTAATGAGTCAAAAATATACTGACAAAAACTGTAATCGGTTAACCAAAGTATTATCGTAAGTGGTTTCGCTACTTCCGTCGGGGCGTCACGGTGAGTGCGAAAGCGATCCCGTGGCGGTCCACAAAGGCGATGAGGGTAACCGTTGGTTTTTTAGTGGGTAGCCTTAAAAATGGCAGCGTCTTCTATGCTGCCGGTTAGTCCCTCATAACCACCCGACCATCACCTTTTTGGACGGGTGTAAGGGATTTTTCCAACGGAAAACAAAAATGGTTTCGCTACTGAAGAATCAATGCAACATATTGTAAGATAGTTAATTACAAAACATTGAAGTAACATATAAATTGTTTAACATATTAATAAATTATTTCAATACTCCACCCAGTATACATTTTGTGTAAGCTAAAGTGAAGTGTGAATCGCAAGAACAAATGAGTTATTAAATTCCAGCTGGCTTATTTTACTGTTATTATTAAACTAAATCAGAGAGACTCTACTAAAATAAATATAAATATATGCGGTATTTATACCATCATCTGTCTTTAAATTCCTAATTAACGGGGAAAGCGTCATTCGGAATCATTTAGTGGAAGTGGAAAACTCTCTGAATAGGCCAAGGCATCAAGGAACAAACACTGTAAATAATTATGCTATAAAATGCAGAGAATGATAGAAGAATATAGAGTATACAATTAAGCTATTGAGCAATTAATTAATTTTATTGTATATAATTATACAAATAATTGTATAATCTTTCTCTTAAGATTTTTTCAGATTTTTGTATACTTGGAACTTTTAGATAACAATTTAAAGTGTGTAATAATTAATAGTGTTAAATCATTTTTATTTCACTTTTTACTCTTTACTGCAGCCATATGAAAAAACTTATATGGTCGCAGGGGGTGGAAGGGGGGGGGGGGGTTTGGTGCAAATAACATATATATTTATTAGTTCTAAAGGTAGGATGCTATCCAAATCGTTGTAATTTATATAATTTATTCCCATATTCCGGCATTACTTTACCCTGGATAAATCACGAAAACTTGATTCCTATTCTAATGAGCGGTAAAATATTGGTACGACGTAACAAGGATAGTATTTCAAATACGCCGCTCTGAGGAGAATTTTTCCTTAGAGCCCGTTACCCCAATCAGAGGGACAAACGTTTATCCATTTTGTCTTTGTTCCAAAAATCATTCCGAGTTGTAATTCTGCCATTCCTTCAAAATATCTTATTCTTTCCGATGTTTATTAATATTTTTTCCCGTGCGAAAGGGATCCTGTAGCGTCCTACTATGACGATGAGGGAAACTGTTATTCTTTTAGTGGGTAGCCTTAAAAATGGCAGCGTCCTCTATGCTGCCGGGTAGTTCCATATAGCCTCCCGGTTATCACCTTCTTGGTCAGGGGTAGGTATCCGTAACGGATTTTAGCAATGGAAAAAAAAGGTAGGTTGACGAAAAACAAATTAGGTCTGAATTAAAAAATATTATTCTTGTTGTAGAAATGTTGTTAATATAATAAAGAAAAAATCTTTAGTAGGCTAATTGCGCAACTAAATCGAGTTCAACAAAATTTAATTTATAAAATAGTTGTTTATGTAAAATCGGTAAAGTAAAATTGATATTTAAATACCAGTGTAAAATAATAATAAAATGTATAAAAGAAGTAAAAACGTACATATTGATGTCATACTACTTGTATTTTTTATATTTAAACTTTCGTGAACCATGACTATTTAATTTCTACGTGAATACAGTCGGGTAAATATAAATATTATACTACATGTATTATCGTTAATATCATATTTGAATTATTGAATTGAAAAGATATATTCCTCTCTCAACGTTTATTCTTTATTAATATTACAGATATATTATAATAAAACCTGGTGAAGTTGAAAATGTGGAAAATTCAACAGACGTTAAAATAAAATTTTTCATTTAATGAAATATCTTCTGTCTCGTCGTTTTTCATTATTAGATTTTTTTTGAATATTTTTTTATTTAACATAGTTAGAAAAGTCCACTTGTGAATTATTTATTTATTATCTGAAAGTTAAAATTATCTGTTAGTTCCAAGCGATTCTAACAATGTTCGTTTGTTTTTTTTTTACATTTGTGATTATATTTTGCGGCTTAACCATTTCTTTTGTATTAAAAAAAATTACAAGCCTTTTCATTATTTGGCATTTGACAAAAAAGTCGCTATAACATACGTGCAATTCACTCAAAATGCATTATTGATATTTTGTCGTAATCAAATGAAAACACAAAATAGTATGAGGATGTGTATTATACGAGGTAAAAGTTATTTGAAATGATAACAGGGGGTTTATGATTTGAAACATTGAATTTGGAGATGAAGTCGATGGAAAGAGCTAGTTTAAACCACTAATTATTTTCAGTTAACTCTAGCTTTCATTTGTAATAAATACATAATAATGAGTGAAACCAAACAGCACTGGTCGTTACTTAAAGTCTACATAACAATCTAACAGATATTTGTAGATTGTCAGGTTATTCGTGTTGCATAAGTATGCCCGTACCGTAAGTAGTCTAAAATAAAGTACACCAAAAGCTAAAGTCGATAAAAACGTTTACATACATACATACAAAAAACAGGTTTGAATGAGATATTATCTAATAATTTGTCCTCTCTTAAAGCTTCCAATAACTCGTCTTGACATAGACAGATGAAAGTATTAAAACTTTTAAGCTATAGAAGTAGCTTAAGTAAATAAAATAGGATGCATTACGATATGAAAAAACATTAACATAAAATTTTATTACCATACTAAGTACCCTATTGTTTACAACTGACGCTACTCAAGGCCCAAGATTTGAAACGTTGCCAGATCTACATTTACTGTGCCGTCTCCGGCGATTGAGCAACAAAGGCTAATAAATATACACGTTAACTACAACCGACATAAGCATATACATAGATCTTTTACAGACAAAAATATGGGGTTTATTTAATACGTACAGAGCTAATATTGTTATTAAATACTAATTATTTTTTGGTTTTATTTGTGAGGTAAATAAAGTTTTCAAACTGATTAAAGTTAAAAGCAATATTGAAATTAAACGGACCTTTTTGTATAATATATTAATCCAATGTACGTGATAATACAGTGGTGCATGTGCTTTTTAAAAAATAAATAAACAGGACTTATATAAAAACATAATATATAAATACATCTAAAAAATATTATAAAATGTAATGTGTTCTCCAAGGTCCAGAAAACTTAAGCCCATATTAACCTTCCTTAAATATTTGTTTGTTTTTTGAAAAATTGTTAAATGAGGAGAGTGATTCGAATGGAGTGGGGAGTAAAACCCACTTTACTTTATTTACCAACACCATATTGGTTGGTAAATAAAGTAAGTATGATTGATGGTAGGTAAGCCGAGCAAAGCTTAAAGAAGTGGAAGTCTGGAAGTTTTTACAACTAGATGGATAGAAGTGACTGACCTTATTAATCAACAGGTTATTTCAAAAAGAAGTGATCCCTTATAAAAAGAAGTGGTACACATTTTTTTTTTAACACATTTTAACAAAAGTATAATTTTGCAACAACTTCCCTAATTATTGTACAAGTTTGCAACAACTAGCCTGGAGTAAAGCTTATGTCGCTCATGATAAAGATCTTTGAGAAAGTGATAGTGAGGCGAATGGAAGAGGAGACTGAAATTAGTCAAACACAATTCATATTTATACGTGGAAGAGGGATAACAGTAGCGCCATTCTTACTCCACAATCTTTGTTAGAAATATAGACGTACACAAAAAAATCTGCGTATGGTGTTTGGTAACCAATACAAAGCGTATGACAAGGTCCCTCGAGAGGTTTCGTGGTCTGCTTTGGAAAAAAATGGAGTGCTTGGAAAAAAAGTTACAGCAAACGCAAGTATCTATTTAGCAGATGGTAACCGATAAGTTTGGTTTAGCTGTAAGCTTACATCAGGTATCGGCTTTAAGCCCCTTATTGCTTCTTATGGTAATAGATGCTCTGATGTCAGACATACATAAGGAAGCATCCTGGTGTATGTTGTTTGCTATCAATATTGTGTTCGTTTGAGAACGATAACTTGAAGTGCAATGCAGAGTGGAAAAGTGGCAAGAACAACCAAAAAATTTTGGCATGAGGATCAGCCACACCAAAGCCACAACATTCTGTGACTTTGAAGTTTTCTAGGTGTACCTGGGTTTGCTTTAGATGATATATCTTTTCCAGACATATCTGACTAATACTACTTCGTTTAACTAGCACGAAATGGTAGGTAATTTGGTAGGGGTAGGGATATAAAGAACGGTATAAATGTAGAATGGATAAATTAGCGGCAGGTGACAGAAACTACATGTGGTTGGCGAATGCTTTTCAAATTAAAGACATCATAAGCTTTGTGATCCTATAAGGTTCATAATCTTTGCGACAAAAGTATTGGATAAGAAGAAATAGCATGCAGTTGAAATGCAAATGTTGAGATGGATGTGTGGGGGTAACAAAGATCGATATAATTGGAAATGTGTATGTACGAGGACAAAAGTTGCTCCGGTGATAGAAAAGTTTAAAAATCAAAAGACTGGCTTTGTATGGGGATGTAATATAGAGAAATTATTTCAATATAGAAAAAAACGTACTTCATGATGAGTATGGATGGTAAAACTGAGAGAAGGTCCAAAAAAAGTATGAATGGATTACGTGATATGTAGAGAAAAGGAGTGACCATAGAGCTGACGAATGACAGTGGTGAGTGATGGAGACATATGTGCCGTACCGACCTCATATCCTGGAAAATGGGTTGAAAGAAGAAGAACATTTATTTATTTGCATATATATAAGATAGCATATCTGTTGTAAAATATTGATTCTTCCCCTGATTGATATAAACTTGGTATCTTATTTGCATGTAGTTTGACCGCAGGCAGTTATATTAATTTTAATAATATGAAGGATCAAAAATATTTCGGAGACCTTTTTTGCGGTAAATACTAATCAACTCTGATAATAAATACCACAGGTATAGAAGAAACAAACATCATGTGTATTATGTTAAATTTTAAAAAAATCAAAAACTTTTCAAGGACAAGTTTTCGTATTTAGTTGTTGTTGTTCGTTATATTTTGAAATAATTGAATATAGTAATATATATAATTTTTAATTATTATAAATGAATAACTGGTTTGTGAGAATTTTCATTAAAAGTTACATTTGTTTCCCTTTTTTCTCTTTTTTCTCTTTTTTCCCTTTTTACAAAAAAAAACGGACGGAGGAGTATGAAATAAGGCTAGGTTAAAGTTTTATATGGAAAGTAATTGCAGAAAACCGACACTTTTATAAAATAATGCTTTAAAAATACATTAAATTGATGAAAGAAAACATGACACACTACTTCCTATACATTAATATGCCGTCAACAATCAACAAACAGTTCACGTAACCTGACGTAATAGAATGATATAAAAAAACACAAAATATATACATGCATAAAAATGTTAATCCAAATTCAATATAATCCATCGCAAAAGTTTATGACTTTAAAAAATATATTTGCAGTTATTAGCAATAATAAATCAATAGCTCATCTTAAGATGAAAAGATGTTGAATTACTTACAGGTAATTAACACATAAATAAACGTTACTATGTGTTAAATTTCAAAAACATAAAGCCAAAGGCTAAGGCAATATTAGATTAGATATTTAATCGACAGTATATATTTTTTTAAATTTACCACAAAATCTGAGGGATTTATAAAATAATACAAATAAGGACCTAGATTAGATTAAAATTACTTTGCTATTATATCAAATAACGAAGCTTTTCTATTATATAATATCATAATATTATATAAACACTGTGATGGAAATATGCGGTAACATTATAATATGAAAACGTGAATTGCTATTTTGATCCCGTATCAAAAAATGTATGAAAAATTCTTTTATGCTCTTGATTGTACAATTCTGATAAATACTTCTTAATGCTATTGAAAACAGTGATTCGGAGAATGATTTTATTTGAACAAAACCAATATTGAACTTATACATATCTCGAACTTCAAGCTTAGAAGACACGGAGGCATACCGCGAAGTTGGTGGTGTTGGAAAACTTTTCGCTAGCCGTGAGAAAAATGTTCTTGTTTTAATGCAAATACAATAAATATTTATACGACCTATTCATAAGAAATGGACAGAGTTGGTAAGCATTTGGTGTATTCTGTTTCTGGTTTGAGAACTGTTCTGTTTCTGGTTTGAGAACTATTCTATCTCTGATTTGAGAACTGTTCTGTTTCTGGTTTGAAAACTGTTTCTGTTTTTGATTTGAGAACCAAAAAAAAAAGTAATAATCGAAATCATTGAAAGTCATTTTGTTAATTTGTGTAGTTTTTTATAACTGTAGTTTGTACAATTAAAATATATACTACACAGGTAATGTCGTGCATTTTGATACCAATTTCTGGCCATCCATTAACCAATGATTTAAAATGATTTCCTGGCATTTAAAGTACCGCGTAATTGAACCACGAACTATTGGGAAGCTTTATTTTTGTCAAGCATATTTAAAATATGTTTGTAAATTTTATTAACATTATGGGCGTATTTTAAAGTCAAAAAGTAATAAATACTTTGTTTGAAATTTTACACCGATTGAAAAGAAACTGAAAAAAGATAAATGTTACTTCCTATCTCGGTAAAATGCAAATTCCTTATTATTCAAAGTATATTCTGATATTGCAAGAGCCCATGGGCATGATCGCTTAACATCAGGCAAATATATCCTCCTTTAAGTATGTAAAGAATATAACTGACAAGCACACAGGGGCTCAGCTTCTGCCTGTTTTTAAATTTATATTTTTTTTAGTTTGCCTCTAGTACATACATTTTTTTTCGAACACCTGGAATCCGTTATGGATAAACGCCCTTTTACTTTAGGAAAGAATGGGGGACTTCCACCAACTAAGCCCGACAATCAACAAACCACGCCATCGTAGTGGAGCGCCACAGGAATCGCTCAAGCATACGTCTTGTCCTCGAAACCCCCACCAACATACGCATGTCAATACCGCACCCGGCAACCTAATATTCAGGTTATAATATGACACAGACGATCTCAATATACTTGTGAAAAAAAACCATGCACATTATGCCGATTCAGACAAATGAATTTACTTAAATGTATTAAAAGATACCGAAAATCGTTTCAAACTTAGTATTATCACAGCGAAATGCCTGACATTGGTTTAAAAATGTTAGAATAGTATTATTTTTATTTCAAGCCATCAGTTTAACATATCCATACGTTTTACCGCAACATACAATTTCACCTGAAGTGAATGCGGCAGTCACATTAAATAACTTCTCTAGAAAATTAATTTTATATTTTCCGCAGCGATCATTTCGCGACAAATGTGGTAGTTCAGTTTAATGATTTGCTCGAGTCTTAATAAATGTCTCTATAACTTTATTTCACATGACCTAAAAAACATTAAAATTAAGAACATGAATATTTACTAAATTCTTTACGAATATACGTACAAAAATAATTCCACGTCAATTTCTGTAAAAGTCTTCCTATTTCTTTTTTGATTCATATATACCTTCAATTAAAATATTATTTATTATTTCTACTGCAATATATTTTTAGCTAACTATATTCTCGTACATTTTCAAAACGTTGATATGGCGATTGTTATATTCTTATGCAAAATATCAAACTATTTTATGATTGGATATCCGAAACCTTTGTTTTTGCAACTTATTCTTTTGTATTATTTTATAATTTATTTATACAACTTCTTGTCTCTTCCTCTGAGTAAGGGGCACGTAGTTTTATAAGTTAGTTATAATTCGTTATTAGTTTTATATCCAGAGTTTGTATTCTCTTGGATCCTCCAGTTGTGATCGTCGTAATAAACTTAAAGTTTCTAAAGTATTGTATTATTTTATTTATTAATCAATGATTAGTTTATATTCTTATTATTGTATGAATATTTAATTCATACTGTTTATAATGTTTGGAAATGAAACTTAAGGAAGGTAACCATGAGTAAATTTAGAACGTAAGCTGAAATCATATTAACAAAGCTATCGTAAAAGCACACATAAGTGTAATAGAAGCTCTCTAACAGCTATATCACGTTATAATTCAATGACACGTCGACAACAACTTCACATTCGCTTTTTAATTACCGTTCACTACAATTTGACAGGCGCTTGAAAACATAACATTTTTTATACGCCGTTTATTGTTAAGTGACATTGTGATATTATAATAGAAGATTATAATATTTTGCTAAAAGATATATATCGGCGCAACAACGAATTGTACGACTAATGAAATCGGCAAGTCATCGTGCACGTGTTTCAAACTTTGTAAACAAGTGATTAGTGATATTTGCCCCACTCCTTCGACTATGCTCTGTATAAAAGCGAGGCACAAGGAAGGGAAATGGTCGATTCGTTTGTTACTGTTCATACGGATAACAACTGTGTAAAATTACTTTACTTAAAATAAAGTTTGAGTTTACTGTATTGCTTTATTTATATTTTGGAATACCAAAATATCAAGGAAGATAAATAATGACGTCAGCATAATTGACGTCATAGTTTTTAAAGACAACGGACCGGCTTACTCCGACATATATTTATTACTATTTTATCCATAATATGAAATTTATAATTGGTCTTAAGCTATGAAAGATTTTACTTTCGTGTAACGTTACATCAAAAATTAATAATCAAACTAATAAACGTTACATCAAAAATTAATAATAAAACTAATAATCTAAAATCTATTGTTTAATAGATAATTATCATATATAATATATAATTTTAATAAAGACATATTTTTAACACAAATACAGTTATATAAAAGGCGGTATACGTCCTTTTTGATGCCCTTTAAGGTGGTACAAAAAACTCATTTTTCCGCGCAATTAGCAACGGACGATAACCGCGGTGACTGACAAGTGGAGAAACAAAAGAATTGTGGACTTCAAATAATTATTAAAGGAAGTAAACTAATATTGATAGAAATTTATTAAAAACTGGCTGTTGTCTGCGCATTTCTTTACTGGTTTTTCTTATCTGTATCAATTGAAACGTATCTTAAACAAAATTATTATAAAAGTAACAGAATAATGATGAATCTAAAAATTAATAATAATTGCATAATTTGAATAAATTAAAAAAAATAATTATTTTTATGTTAACTGAATTTAAAATAACTATTTTTAAACTGTGACAAAATTTTACATTTTCGGTAAATTATCTCATCGCTAACCCCATTCTTTAAAGATTCATTAATATGTATTGTATGGGAGTTTCATGCATATTATACGTAAAATCAGCAAACGTACGACGGTCGAGGGTCTTGTTAAATGAACAACTTATTTAATTAATGATTGAAATACTTGACTTCACAAATGACGAACACTTTCCCCGCAGCCTTATTGGCAGAGAGAATGAATGCTTTAAATGTCGTAAACTGTGTCATATGAAATGACTGTCAAATGAATGTTTGTTAAATTGTTTTTAAAAGAAACACTTGTTGAGTTTCTCGTCAGCTCTTTTCAGCAGAGCCGCTATCCGAACTGATGGTAGCATACTCCAAACAGACATACTGTCATTTTTTTATGTAAAGTAATTGACGATTCAAAAGTGCATGTACATGCCTACTTGAATAAAGATATTTTTGAATTTTAATTTTAGCATTTGAAGTACATTTTAGTGTGAACGAAATAATGACTAGCGCAACACATTGGCAATGTGTCATACTAAATGGTCACTTGTTTAATACAACGGGAAATGTTAAATGTGCTGAGGAACGAGCCATTCGTTTTCAAACGTCATATTGAACAATAGCCCTGTAACTTAAAAATAATACTATTTTTAATAGGTTTTAAGATTTATTAGGTTTCGATTTGATTAAAGAATAACGTTAGAATAATATCTAACCATTAAACTCTGTACAAATTGTCATGACTATTCCACCACTATGTCAAAGGCACAAAACGACCACATTGGAATTTATTGATAAACTGCATCGAATAACTAAATAAAGTGGTTTTTGTCTGTGAATAAATCTGTTATTTTTAAAGTTTTTCATATAGTAACGTTTTTTCAAAATAACTATTTTATTCAAAATATAAAATATGTATTTAATGGGAATTAAAAAATGATAAATAAAAGAACGCAGTACTAACTAGGAAAAAGAAAAAGGTATCGCTACGTTATTAAAATATGGATTCAACACGTGCTATTGTATTTTACATTGATCCTTATATATATTTTATTACAGCAACTTCAGTGATCATAAAGCGATATTATAAAAAAAATGGAAATCAAAACTTAAGCACAAAGAAGGCGACAATAGCAAAATGGATGGAAATAACTGAGAAGCTATTTCACACTTTTATGATTATTTATAAGTTTTAGGAAAAAACATAGGAGCTATTTCACACCTTTATGAATATTCCTAAATTTCAGGAAATAACTGCGAAGCTATTTGACAACTTTATGATTATTTCTTAGCATCAGGAAAAACCTGAGAAGCTATTTTAAACCTGTTTGAATATTGCTAAGTTTTATTTTGTATTTATTTAATTGATTTCGTGATTCAGCTTTAAATTTAATTTTAATATGCAAAACCTATTATAATTAGAAGTTATATCGTTATGCAGAAGTGGACTATTGGGAACGCAGTACTTCTTAACAAACTTGATTGATTGATTGTCTCACCACTGACATATGATTTATTCTTGGACTACGTAAATTCGATTTCATGTAAAACTACAGATTTCAACTAAATTGGCTATTTAAGTAGTTAGTGTCTAAACTCAAAATATTTTGTCTTTTTATTTTCATTTGTTCGCACTTTATACACTTGTACATCTTAAATGTAACCTCTTCTTATCTGATACACATGATAGGTCTTACCGCTCTTCAAACAAATTACTGCTTCCACTTCATCTTCATTGGACTGGTTTCTTATCCAACTCGTTTGAAGTAGCTGCTGGTCGATTTTGGAATGAATGGCCAGAGTCAGTAAAAAAAATCCATCATTTAAAAGTCGTGTTAATGAAAATTTCCTAAACGATAACATTGAGTAATATTTATTTATTCATTTAATACATTTTCTTTTCTATAGTGAAATATTATATTTATAACATATTATATGATTTTAAATTGATATATTATAGGCGTATGTTAATACATATTTTGTATAAAATATTCGAAAAAACTTGTTTGTCTTCTTCTTTTTTGTTACATACATTTGTTTGTGCAATAAATGATATGTAAATAAAGTAATTACAACGTAAATATGTAGATGAATATTATTTTATAACACATTAACACTTATTGCGTATTATAATGGAATGCGAAAATTAATGTTTTGAGTTTCCACTGAAATGTTTATTAGTCATTACCAACGAGTCGTAATAACAGACTGTTATGATCGTATTTAGGGTTCGACAAGCAATCACTTACATCATGCAAATATTAAAAAAAACAGGACTATTTTACCAGATTTGTGGTTATTTCAATATAATATTTTATATTTACAGTGTGTAGTTTTTTAATTGTTATTCTAAAACACAATTACAATATTTTGAAAATTAGCAGCACATTTTACAACAACGAAATAAGACAATTTGAGAATTCTGTTAACGATACATAATTTAAACATTTTACCAGTTCCTGTAACGAAATCCTACAAAATGAGCAGTGATCTATAAAACTGTTAGCTACCTACCAGTGGCATTTATCATGACAATGCAAACTGGCATTCCCATTAGTACGGTTAACCATCTCATTAGTGACGTCACATTTGAAGTTTATTTACATTATAATATCTACTGGATGTGGTTACTGTTTTTGGAATTAAACATAGCGGTTATTAGGTAAATGCTCTAAATATAATTAAACGTCTGCAACAGATATGTGTTGAATTGACCTTATAGAAAAGGTACAATGTATGTGCCATTGAGTACTATGGCACATACATTAAATATACTAAAGTAGCAATTTTTTTTTTACTATAACAAAACGATTTGCTACTTTAGTAACATTTTATTTAATAAACTTGGTTACACAGGGTATGACGCACAATATATATATTATTTTAATAAAAAAGTGACAAAAAATACTGTCCTCTTTAAACTGGCAAAAACAATAAAGTCTAAGCTCTTTGATGCCTAACTAAATATGCAATTTAGTTGGTTGTCCGTCAATTCACAAGACGTAGGCGACAAGGAAACGAAGTGGCACTGTTTAACGACAAAAGGAAACGAAACGAAAGTGGAACTGAAGATCTTTCTTATAAGCTCTGTGTTTTGAAGTCCTCGTGAACAAAGTCGCGGGCGACAGCTACTTGTTATATAAAGCTTATAATATAAGACTTTTTGGAGGTTAGCAATCCTCTTTATTATGAATGGCACTTGAACATTTTTTTTTTTATAGATTTTAATAAAACAGACCAAACAGTACAAAAACAGTTGTTTCGGCTTGCCTGGAAAACCAGTTATCAATTATAAATTCCGGTTTTTTTTTAACAAACCAAACAAAACAATCAAATTAATAATAAATTCCTGTTGATTGAATATCGAAATATAATTGAAATAGCTAAGATGTTTAATCCACATTCTCAAAAGTTAATTCTGATTATAAAAGTTAATTCTGCCAAGAGTGGGCATCTATTAAAAATGCTGAAGCAATAAAAAATTGAATTGAAAAATTTTTTTATTAAATTTTTTGTGTAATTCATTGTGGTAAAAAAAAAACTGTACATATGATATGATATGATATGATATGATATCATTTGTGTCGCAGTAACCATATCATAAAAATCAACCCTTCTAGTACATACATGACAATGTAACACACTAATAGGATGTCATTATGTTCGCTATAAGGGGTTATAAGCTATTTACGATGACAAGTTGACGTTCTAGCAATCAGAAGACACCTGTCTAGCATTAAATGTAGCTTTTATGCTAAAATTATCATATCTTTATATACATAGATTATATACTTGTGGTGTAGTTTAAAGTAAGGGTTATTATATTTTTAAAAATACAAACACTTTCACGCCTGTAATAGATTTTACATGTATAAACACATTTGTACATATTATATATCCAAATATGTGTTTGTTGACTAAAAACAATTTGAACAACATTTTTTTTATATTTATACCCGGCTGTATTCACGTAGAAATTAAATCGGATTTAATTTAACTAATTCCGATTTAATGTCTACGTGAATACAGGCGGGTAAATATAAATATAATAGTCATGTTTCACGAAAGTCTAAATATAAAAACATTTTTTTTATTTATTTAAACTTGTATCGTACCTTAGCTGTTTTTTTTTTTTGAGGAAAAAAATCTCAAAACAGCTTTCCTACATTTGTAATAATTGATAGTTAAATGCAAAATTCTTAATTTCACTTACTTACTATTTCAGTTACTTATCAAAAAGTAACTGATTAATGCATTTCAGTATTTCCATACTGCTATAATATCCATTTACTAAGTATTATTTTCTATGATAATGTCTCACATGACAAATTACTCATCATAGTACATATCAATACTAATAATTTAAGGTATAATATATATAATATAAGTCTTTTACAGTAACCGTAATATATAATATACTTTTATTTTATACACAGAATTCTCACATTTACATAACACGGTGCAATTATACACACACAAATGAAAGTAAATATTTTTTTAATAAAAGACAAAGGTGAAATGAATATTCATAGAAATCGTTAGCGTCAACATATTTCAAGACCTTACTTTCTATAAGTTTTCAGACTATAGTCATGGTTAATCTTGGTGTCGAAATAAAGAAGTTCTTATATTCTTACAAATAAGGCCCTATAATAGACTATTCTATTTTAAGCCCCTTTACAAAGACAAAGAATGCGTTGTCAACTTGACGTAGTCTAGACATATCAAGTTGACACTCTTTATCTTCTATTGCATTCACACAATAATGACAAAAATATATGCATTAAATGTGTAAAAATATGATAAAACGATACAAACTTTTGTTCCGTGTAATTGGCAGTTTGTTTGTTTGTTTCATACAACTAAGTTACAACTAAGAGTAAAATAAATTATGATAGCTTGTCAAGGAATTGAGCAATTACTGATAAAAATAATTTAAATAGTCGATTAAATTTAATTGTATGCAAATTGTGGTTAATTATTTTTTTTATTTATTTTTCCGATTTTTCTTTTCACGAGTAATTTTCTAAGGTTTTCACGAAGTAGTTTTCGTAGGTTATCAGGAATATTATTATTTACTTAATATATATATACAAATACCATTGTAGCAAATCAATCAAAAAATTATTTTACTTCAATTAGTAATTAATTGCCATTTAAAAAATAATAATCTTTAATGATTTTGTATTTCAATCCTCCTGATATTAAAAAGTAGTTACATTGCCTTATGAGATTTTCAAATAAAGGCATTACCTTGAGAAATAGTCAGGGCAACGAAGTTTCATCCGAAACTCTTTCAAAATTCATCTTACAATGTAACGGGATATACCCAAATAAAAAGACCTTTTCGGGGGGAATGGGATATTGTATTCTAATCTAAGGGGTACCTTTACACGTTACATATTTTTCAATTCAAAACAATTTTATTTAATAATCCGATATTGTATTAAACGACTGATTTGTCAGCATGCATTGATATTTTTAACTCTGCCAAACTGTCCAACAGTACTTCTTAAATAAGATATAAGACGATTGACGTACTTCAAATACGGGCTACGAGTATATTTATTATTTGCTGTAACTACTCATATGGGTGTATTTATCGTATTAAAATTAACGTATTTGTTACTAAATCGTTATTTTTTCGTTTACCCTAATGGTTTGCCATGTATAAATTTCGCTTCACTTTTTCCCAGATTCTTGATATTTCATCATGTGACTATTTATCCCATCTACCCATCTTCCCCATCTGCCCTTTTTCAACTCTGTGCTGTAAATTTTGGACTGAAATTCAGCCCCATACATTGAAATTAAACAGCACTGGAGGCATTCGTGAATGCTGTTGTCATAAGAGGTAATAGAAAATAAATACTTTATAACAAATGTGCCTCCTTACTTAATTTTTGAAATAATGTATTTCTTTAATTAATCAAACGGTCGATTTAGAGTTTAATCAAATTTATGTTTATTCATCCATAAAACAACTCGGAGTTTGAAACAGTACCCTGAATATGTCAGAAGAATCTTTCTATTTTCAGGTTAAAAAACTACCTAACGTTTTTGTATGTGGCAGACAGAAACACTTGATTATTTGTTTAAACATATTACCAAGGCGGTGCTTTTGTAGACAGTTTTTTGAAATTTACTTCAATCAAACATAATTACTTCTAAAAATCTAAAATATATTTAAAAGTCAGTGGGAAGGTTATAAAAACAAAATAAGTGGATTAGCAATAAAATACAATTATGTTATATTACAATAAATAAGAGCTTTGTAAATTACATAAACTGAAAAAATATCTGATATGTTAATATCCAATTTAATCCTCATAAAAATGTTAATATTATAGCAGTCGTGAAGTTGACAGATGAGAAAGCTACGTCACAGACGGTCCGTTTGAATTGTTTTTATTTTGTTGTTTTTTCTCTGGTTTGGTTTTGTTGAATTTCACAATTTTTACTTGTAGCTTTGATTTTCAAATGAAAAATTAGATTCAAATTATTTCAATATTTGAATAAATTACTGAATAGTATTTTCTGTCTTTTTCATATCAAGTTTTATATTACCCTAGATATTACCCGCGACTTCGTTCGCGACGACTTTAGGACACAGGGCTTATAGGAAACTCCTTCAATCAATATTTTTTGTTCATCTCCACGAGTATATTTAATACGAGTATTGCTCTTCACGAAAAGCCCTATTATTATAATATAATATAGTTTAGATCCAACGTGAAAGTTATTACTAAATATTGGTTAAGATATTATAAGATTCGGATAAGTTACTTTAAAGTTTCGGTGGTAGGCTTTACCATCCAACCAGTGGCAAGGTCATAGACAAAGCGATCTCGTCGTATTCCGGCACGTTGTATGATGAAGCCGTACATGGGAAATGAGTCTAAACAGTTGCGTTACGTTGGCAAGCCGGTATGGCAACTAGTTGGTATTTGTTGTGTGGGCGTTTAGTCGTAGAGGGTAGCGAGGAAACGACTCTCTGTTGGCCGAAGGTAATTAGAGGCCCAAGTAGTGGGTCAGTCACGAAAAGCTGCCCATTTTGATATTCTTTTACTGTAGGCTAAGCTACTTTGGGACTCCTTGTATGGCAATGTGATAACGTCTTACATACCTACTCATCGGTCATGAGACTCTTGCCGTATAGATTTATATTTGTATAGATATATAGTGATATAAAGATAAACATGGGTTCAGACCATTATAAATACAAAATTTATAGCAAAATATTATTTTTGTTCTTGCATAAAATGTGTGGCATCTATATCAAAATTGGTATTTGAATCAAATCGAATAACATAAATCAACATTACCAAATATTTTAAATTAAAAGATATTGAAGCATAATATACCCGCTTACATTTTTTTTATATTAAGTATATAAGTATTTTTTTATATACAAGTAAAATATAATGATATATAAAAAAGATTTTAAAAAATGTATTAAAAAAATACTTATTCCATTACAGGAATATAAAATAGGTCATTAAAACTGTAATTACAATCTTTTAAAAATGTGCTTTAAAAGAAACGCAATGGATTTTCTTTATTTCGAAATGAGCACAAGAAATTTAAAAGCAGTTTCCTTTCATATAAATGTAAATCCTTTGAAAATGAGCACTTAAAGCTCCAGTCAAATGCTATATAAATGCTTAAAACCAAAGTATGTTGTAAGTCTCCGAATTAATAATAATTATACAATAAATTAATTACTTTTGTGTAACTTATTTTAAAAACATAATTATTTATGACGAAATAAACTTGATTTTGGTATTAAAGAGTATTATATAAAGGTAAAAATCATATTGATTTATTAAAAATAATAGATCCCCAATCTTATTTGAGGTCCTGGAATGGTGTCTGAACGACATAACTGCTACAATTCCACGGGAAGTCATAACAGCCTGAGTAGCCCCACATAACCACCCGATCATCACCAGCCGGCTGGCCGGCAATACCCCTATAACGGATTTTTCGAAGAAAAAGGGTTGAACATCATCGTCGGGGCGCCCCAGTTACATACGAAAGCGATTCCGTGGTGTCCTTCTATGACGGCGGTAGCAACTGTCTGGTTTAGTGATAGTAGAAATGGGAGCGAGAGGTATAACAGCGAAATCTCTCTATAACCTACTTAAAGATCTTGGCCTCTCTAGAACTATCATCAGTACATTTCTAGAACGTACTTCAAAGGTGGCATTGGTAGGTTCATTCCAAATTTGGTTAGGTAGGGAGAGGAGCGCAACCAGTTGAGGTGAGCAGTTGAGTGTGAATGCGCATTTTGAATGTATCTTTGGGTAGGGCAGTGCCCTCGCCAATTATGTTTTAAATAAATAAATTGACTTGGCAATCGCACGAAACCATCTTATTTTATATAATATTTATTACATGTTTTTACAATGTGGCCAAGTCAATTTATTTATTTAAAAGATAAAAGAATTTTAACAGATATTTATATGGTAATTATAAGATTTTGTTAGGTTAACTTATTTCGTAACAACCTAAGGCAGAAGGTCCCTTAAGTGGAGATGTGAGAAAAAGACAGCGATAAGATAGAAAGAGACAAGAGACAACGGGAAACAGAAATGACTATCTCCATATAACGAACTTTTTTCCATATAACGTTCTTATAACATGAGTATGTTTAATACGCTCAGAAGAAACGCGTCATGTATCATAATAGAATACTATGTACTTACATTACTAACTTATAAGCAAAAGCTAGAAATGTAATCAAAGTAAAATTTTTACTTTAAATTCCGTAAAATGTAATTATCCTTTCACATTTTCTTTTGATGAAGTAATTTGCACGTTTCCATGAAATAAAGCTCTTTTCGACTAATCTTTATCGTTTGATGAGATAATTAAGATTGCTATTTTAATTTAATTCTACCTATTGAATTGAAAATATGATAGAATATAACGGGGTCTTAAAAAATAATGGCGGCGTAGGTGATACAGAACAATTGCTAGAAATTATTGTACAAGATAGTTTATAAAGATTAGATAGTTAACGAAGATAAACTAATATAAATTATCGTCAAATCTTTTTCAATCATTGAAAAAATAACTAATAATTTTTCCAGAAGAATTTAAAGTAACTTCGAGTGCTAAAAACTATTAAATCATAACAACCATCGGTAAAATCCAGAAATACTTTACTTTATAAATAAAATTGCAATAATAAAAAAAAGTACAATTATTTTGCATTATTTGATTTTGTTTTTCAATTTGTTTGTTTCATTGCATGATTTTGTATGAGATGGATTTCTATCGCCTTATATCGATTAAAGCTAAAATAAACGTTCTATTCAAAATAGGCTTTATTATGTTAGATGCATTTTCAGTTAGAAAAAACAATGTACAGCGCTCACTGTATCATAAAACTTCGCTCAATCCAACCTAAACTGTATGGTATATACGGTTAAAAAATTAATAGGTGTGAGCGTTAGATTTTTAACAACTGCAATGTTATATAAAACGATGTGTATTTACATAAATACATATATTCATGTACTTTTTTATGGTTTTACTCTAAATAAAATCAATCACTAGTAGCTTTTAGGTATTTCTTTTGAAAGTCCGGAATATCATAGAAACCGGAGACGAAATAGTATTAACCGAGTGTCAAATCAGTACAGCCAGAAGGACCAAATCCAGTCAAATCATACGTAGTTACGATAGAGTCTTTTTCCAACAATTTACACACAACCTAACTGTCTCTGGGATGCGATAATTGTAAACAAAGAGCTTGCGGCGAGAGATCAGTGCGACTGCCGAGCAATAACCGCATTCGCTCTCGGGCTGCAAGTTTAAAGCGGAATGGAATTCAGTTAACTTTACAGCAACAGTAAAGACACATCTTTTATTTTCAAATAGATATTCCGTTTTGCCGTGGAGTAAAAAATACTACTTATAGTACGCACAAAATATAACTTGCTTTATTTATTTATCTAATAAAGTATCTTAAAACATGTATTCACTAACATTTCCTAGTACACATCTTAATCCAAAGTAGAATTATATAAGCACTTATTATATTTACATAACAAGTACTGTTATTCATTTTCAAACTGAATGTTCATGAACAATTCAAACAACCTTTACTTAGAGCTTAAATCAAAGCAGTGCGCGTTCTATCACAGACCAAGACTTAATAGCACGTTAATGGTGTATCTGTATTAAAATCTAATTTGCTGTAACTGTGTATAATGATAAGTGAACCAACTGAACAAATTGTAAATTGTTAAATATGAATATCTACGACATATGTGACGTAAACAATATACTGTATAAAAAAGGACGACATATCTCGTTCGCGTCGTGCGATTTTGCGTGATCGTGACGTCACGTCCGGTGATTAAAGCTTCGTTGGTGTAGCCAAATGTTCCTACAGGCAGGTTTAGTTTTGTATGCCTAGCAGACTACTACTCTTGAAGCTCGAATAAACATTATAATATATGTATCTTATTCTGTCCAAAATGTTATTATAAATCCAGCTTACACAATTAAAAAAAAAGGAATATAGAAGAACGCAAAAATTTTACCAATTCTTATTATGATACCGTAAAAAAATAAAATAAATTGAACTAAATAACTTCCTGATACTATTTAAAAAGTTAATAAATTAAGAAAATAAATAATAATTATTATTTAGAACTACCTGACGGTTAAAAACAGCTATAAAATGTTAAAAACCATTGACTTCAGGACACCATAAACCAACAGTATTTTTTTAAAATTTGTATAGGAGATACCATGTATATACAATTAGTTTAGGATACCTTACGAGATTAAGCTTGTTTTAGATACGAACGTTAGAAAAATTTGGTATTATTTATTTATAATCTTTAAACCAAATAACCAGAGGCAATTGACTCTATTGGCGAAAGTCAAGAATTCGTCTAAATAACAAAAAACAATGTACAACATTATATAATTTACAAATATTTTATTGAAAGTATGAAGATACTCTTATTTAAATCAGTTTTACTCATTCTTAAGGTAAATTAAATGGTTATTTATTTGTGCCGTTCAGGTTTCACTCGATTTTCCTGCTTTTGAAGAATTATAAGTAATCCTACTAAGTAATCCTTAAATTCCTATAAATCTTTTGAAGCCGGAAATTTCCTTTTTCAACTGTCTTAATACTTTACTCCATCTATTTATTTATTATAACTTCCATTAATTTTATTTCTTATATTCAAAATACACTTTAACAGAATAAAACTGTCAAATGAAAATAACTATCAAGACCTTTTAAATATTTATGTTACAATTATTTGTTATTAGTCTGTATAAGAAAAACATTTAAATCATTAATATAGCAAAGATATATTTATAGTTCATAAAAATAGATTCTTATTTACCAACTTATAACTGTCTACTATACACACTCGTATAGTTAACGAGAAGAACATATTTATTTTCATTCGATTTATCACTTGACTTGAGCTTAATTTTGAGTAAATTCCAGTATAAAAATGCCCCAAAACACCAAAAATATCACAATTATTATTGCTGTAATTTAATATCCTCTAGACGCCACTTATTGTAATCCTAAAAAAAAAATCATTTAATATTCAACGTGAACGATACGATATTTGGCACAAATAATTTTTCATTCATCAATAAATGTAATCACAAGTTTTGTCGTGATTAATGAACAGATTTACATGTATATTCAAAAATTATTTTAACAACCATTTTAAATACAAATTATCGGCATCCATTTTAATAATCATTTCTGCGTGTTAATACATGTGTTAATAAGCGTAAGATTTAAAAAGTTGTGATGTTGACTGCAATTAACTGTTTTGTTCAATTTAATGTTGTTCATTTTTGTACAACTTTAAAAATAATGGTTTATGTTAAAAGATTATTATATGAATTGTAATATCTTAAACCGATATAAACCTATTATATTTATTTAGGGTCATAATATTATGTTAAAAAGTATTGTGATTGATTAATATCCCTCAACCGTCAGAGGGAAGACATTTTGAATTAAAAAATGTGTTTTGGGAATAAAGACTACTGCTGATTTGATTTTCGAAGAATAAACTGTTTACGTAAAATCGATGTTAGTTTAATTAGTTAAAAAAAATTGACCAGAGAAAATAATTAGTTTTCTTTCTCTTACCGTAAATTTATAGACGCTAAATATTATTTACATTTAATTAATAGCAACAAATTGATGATCAAAGTACGGTCAGCAATTCTTGACCTTTTTTAAATATATTTGAATACAATCTCCGGTATATATATATATATATATATATATATATATCTGTATTTAATTAAGCAAAAGGCAAATAATTGATTTGATATGTTGTTCAAAATGTTCATAATACTAGATGATGGATCGCCCACGTCGTATGTAATATTACGACGGAAAGCAATTTCAGCATTTGTGCTTTGATGGATGACAATAGTGGAAAAATATAGCTTTACAACTAAAAATATACAACACCACTCAACTCTTGAAACAGCTTCTAGCTTTTGATATTAGTATTGATTTTCAAATATAAATGAATTTTTATTTGTAACAGAACTTATTAAATATAAAAAACGATATCTGACTTTCATTTCAGCCCACAGTGCCAGTACTATCTTCGCTAAAATAATGTAAATAGAACAAAAAACATTTTAGAGGAATTTTATCATTTTTAAAAATAAGATATACAAGTATGTTAGAATCAGGAATATTTTAATTGTTTGTTAATATTAGTATTATAAGAAGGCTATTTTTGTCTGTAGGTTCAGAAGAAATCGTTATTTTGTAATATCTAAGGTAGATTAATGCAGCATGAGAGTAATAAAGGCAGTTGTCAATTGTTTCTTTTTGATTAAGAACAACAATCTTTATTATTAACAATATATAAATACGCCTTTATCGTGAGTTGTAAATCACCTCGCCAACTAACAAGCGACCGAATTCTGTTTTGAAACTTAAAAATTGTCACCCACGAAGTCTTACAAATACCGTCGTAGAATTCCATTTCAGCTCTAGCTTTTCTGTAAACTGTTATTATTTCCTATTTTAGAGCATTTCAAGTACAATATTATTTTATGGCAGGCTTATATTTCTTAATTTTAATCATTATTTCTAAAGACACAATTTTGAAAAAATCTCTTAAAGAGATAAAAGTTTGTTTTTATTGCAGAGATGGATTATTTTGCAATAAGATATCAAGCTAAAGTATATTATTTTTAAAATTATTTTACTTGATTTATAATTTCCAGTAAAGAAATATACACACTGAGAACTTGTAAGAGAAAAATGAGTAAATAATATATGTTGTGGAGAATTCATTGCTATAAGTTTATTAAATTTACGTGTATACTAGTGTAGAGTAGTGCATCAAAAGAATAATTGTCAGGAAAACGATTTACAAAAGCTCATGAAACGTATCAAAATAATAGTGTATATACCAAATAAATGTTGTTTAATAAACGCTTACACTTTATTTCCCGGGACTGCAATCAAAACAGTTTCGTGATATCGTGTAATTGTATAGATTTAACAATATTTACAGAAAGTTGTACTCTTTCAAGAAAATTAAAAGATTTATTAATTAAAATTTAAACCATTCTAGAACGGGTATATAGTCCCATTCTCTTAACATAAGGTTTAAGCATTGAAATATATATAAGGACTGTAATCCAATTAAAACCTTATGCTATAAAATAAAATAATTAATGAAAACCGAAATCAGAAAAATAAATGCATTACACTGTTATTGAGTACATTTATGAGTGAAATTAACAGTTCACTCATGAATGAACTGTACTGTAACTGAACTTTTAGCCTTATTATTATTGATTTAGGGCTTTTGATATCTTGGATCACATTATATTATATGATGAATTATCAAAGAATGGCGTAAGAAGTATATATCGGAATTTAATAGAGAACTACTCCAATAACAGATACATATTAAATAAAATAGCAAACACGTTCAGTGACATATTTCTAACATGTAAAGGTACTGTCCGAGGAGCCATATCGTGTCTATGGAATATTTGTTACATAATAACGTATATAATAGTGTGTGTGTGAGTGTGTGTGTAATTTAATAACTACAGATTTGACTTGTCAATTTGCCGATGATTCGTATTTAGTGGTTGTCCAATACCGTAAGTTATTTATTATATATACTATATTATATAATTAACGTCTAGGTACGTTGTGAGGGTCTAATTGTAACTTTTCACTTTACACAAAAACTACTGCTGCACCATTTATCATCATCATCAAAAATATTTTCATAATAATGTAAATAGTTTTAACACCGTTTATATCTTTAGATGGGTCTCAAAGTTTCGGTGCAAAATTCACTTACACAAACGCGCGTGTCAATGTATGTGTAGAAGTGACTTGGTCTAGAGAGACCGCGTACATAAATCATTAATTTATATATTTTTTTATTTATTGAGAATGGTATTTCATTTATTTTACCATCACCGAAATATGATTTATCATGAAATATATTAGTAAAGTTAAACAAGTGAAAATGGTGGCTATTATATAATATCTGATAAATTTAGTTTTTATATATTAAGTAAGTATTATTAATATTTTAACTAATAAATTTTCTTTGATTTTTTTTAGAATTCTGGGCACATAATGGAGGTGGTAAGTCGTTCCAGTACTTAGTTGCCGTATATTTGAAACTGCAACAGGCGCAGTTCTATGCCGGTGTGATTTGAATTTGTGGATGATTCTTGATGGATATTAGGCAGTATTTTCGTTATGTACAAAGTGAAGTTTACTATATAGGTAGGGATGCATTAAACAAGAAAGCAGCAAAATTAATCTATCTCTGGTAGTTCATTATAGAGATCCTATATTGTTTATGTACAGTTTATAAAACAATATGAAGTGCAATCATTTTGAACCCTTTGAATCATATTTTAGAACTTACAAATAGCCTGGAGCTTATTACAATGTATTATGATGACAACTATAATTAAATTTTCAGAATACTAGGGACTCACAAACTGTAATTCATAGTTCAGGGCTACACGAGTCATGAACTGCAGTATAAGATCTTTGGTCTATAGAAGCAACTGCTTGCGGTATTAAGTTCTCAAACCTTAGCTGTAGATCCATCATAATACCAAGATTTCTTGCTTTGGTAACGCGTTTGATATTCTCACCTTTGATGCAAATGCTGGAGTCTAAACGAATATTTCATTAATTGTTTAGATTCAAATATTATGTTCTTAGTATTGAAGTATTAACGGAATTAGATTTGGACCAGTTGCAAATGCGACCCAATTGCTATTAAAATGTTTATTTGCATTATTAGTTTCTTCCGGCTTGAATAGTATGTAAATTTCATATGTGATGCCATCATTATTTGCTAGTGAAAAAGATAAAAGACAGCAATAAAAATAAATAAAATAGATCCTGCCCTGCTTCAGTCTCAAATGCATAAAAGTAAAAAATATATATATTGTTATAATCCAAATCGAAACATTTAAGCAATATTTCATATTAATGAGTAATAATGAGCATATGAAAAAGTTATCACCTCAATATTTTTGTAATAGAAAAACTTACAGTACATCGTAACTATTATAAACAATAAACAATTACATGGAGAAACATACCATAAACGATATTCCAACCAAAAACCTTTACAAGTTCATCTTCAGATTTAATAATAGATATAAATTCGTCTACGTCTCATCGAGTTCAAATATACGTACCCTTCGTTCACATGTATTTCCGAGGGTCTTTTTATTAATTTAGTGTTAAATAAAACTAATGTCGGTTAGTGGACGTTAAGCCTTCGTTTACATTAAACCTGCGAGATAATATGCTGAAAAACCAAACAAATATGTTATTTGTGTCACTTATATTCACTTTAATAAAGAACTTTGAAATCAATTGTAGTTAAAGTTTAAAATGTCAACTTTTCATTTAATATATTTATTTTTAATAGTACAAAGAACGGGTTAGCTAACGTCACATCCAAACACTTATTATGAGACGTCGAGAGCATGCATTCACTTATTATGAGATATCGACTCTGATTTGATTGAATTATATCTAACGAACCCTTTTTATATGATTTTCATTTTACCTTTTTTCATAAAACAATAAATATTCAACGAACGACGTGGATTAAATAAGCCACCTCAAAATCAGTGCTTATTGAATTTAACCCAATTATATGTGCTAAATAGAATTACCGTTAGCTGTATAGTAAATTATAATTAACATGGTATATAGGATATATTAAAAAGTTCGATACTCTATAACCCTACTAAGATTTCAATAAAGTCCGTATTTTAAGGAATTCAAGGAAAATCTCTGTAGAATCGAAGACATCTTCAAAAAAAAAAGTAGCAGACATATAAACCTTAATAAATAACAAGTGCACATAAATTATATTTAGCAAAAATGGTGACGGAGGCGTTTGCGTCGACGCGTTTTATCTGCTAAGATCAGAGGCAAAGAGATCCCCGAATAAAATCCTTATCATTTGTTTGTATTCAACTGGAAATCTTATTAGGTATATGTGTGTTGATTATTTAATTGTGTTTGTTTTTTTACATAGTACCTTATCACTAAAAATACTAACATAAACATTTTAAGCTTAAATATAAAATGACGCATGAACAAACACAATTTTGCAATAAATTATCTCCGGCAGTAAAGCCGCTGGAAAACTGTTCGTCATTTGTGGACTCAAATATTTCAAACATTTAGTAAATGAGTAGTTCGTTTAACAGACCCCTGGACCCTCGTTTCGAAAGCTATTTCTATGTATATCTTGATGTATAACGCTTACTTACAATACATCTTAATTTCATTAAGGACGGATTTAAACATTGATTTAAATTACCGAAATTGTATTTTTTTACAGTATGTTAATAATAATTTTAATTTAATAACTTATGCATTTTTTATGAAAGTCATAAACATATATGTTATATTACATATGTATATGTTATCAATAATTTTGTTTAAAAATATTTTGAACTATCATAAAAATTCTCTCTCAACAGATTGTTTCAGCTAAATTTATACAATGCTAACAGGGATCTCGTATCTAAAATCCTAAAGTAAGATAATCGTAGATGTAGATCAAAAGTTCATAAGGTGTTCTCGGCAAAGCCAGAAACTACGAACCTTTAAAAGTTTTTAATGGAGAGATATTTTTTTGCTCCTGAATGTAACATAAAAGGCGATGAAATACTTTTAAAGTCGCCTTACAAATAAACTTCTAAAAATGTACAAGAATTTCAGTTTTATTCTTTCATTTTAAGGAGATAAATAGCGGATTTTAGTATATTAACTTATTGTATATATCAGTATGAATAGAATATAACATAGATGCAAGCTAGATTTTAATACTAAATATTCTTATACTTTTAATGATATGACGTTTTGTTTAGATTAGAAATCTCTTTTTTTAGATAAGTTCATATAATTTATTGTAACATAAACGATATAATATTTTATATTGCTATTAAATTATCTAACGATTTTCAGCTCAAAAGCCAGCGGCGAGTGATAAATGATCCTAATGGACTAAAAACCAAACCAGTTAACCTGATACAATTAAAAATGTTAAACTTATTTTAAAGAAAAGTCTTACAAAGCTTTTTATATTCTAAAAGGTTATACAATTATGTAGCTATCAGCTAAAACTTTGAAATTATATATAAACACGTACAGTCATGTGAAACATATTTATATTTGAAATATATATAGAATGAAAAATAAACACATACGGGCAGAGATTTGAACTCGTGACCTCTGGGAAACAGTCCCGTCGCTCTACCGATTGAGCTAACGTATGTATCGGTTTATTTTTCAATCTGAATTTATTTTAAAATATCAGCCAAACGTTTAACTAGCAATAGAAATTTTATATTCTAGTCCTAACAATGAAAGTCTGTATGATAATCGAAAACTTGTCAAGTTACATATATGAAATCCAGTATTAAAACTTTCGATTTAAAAATAAGCGACACTGTTTTCATATCTGTGAAAAGATAAATGTATTTAGGGAAACCTTAAGGACCACCCTGATACACTAACAAATAAATTTAAAAAAGAAAAGTAAACGTACATTTTGTATACCATGTTAAAAAGAACATCAATTCAATATAACCACAGACAATTTAAAAAATTAATAATCAAGTAACTTTAAAGTGATATATTTTATAGCCTTTATCACAACAGTGGGCACACATCTCATGTGATGATGTGTGATGTGATGGGTTTTTCGAATTTTAGTTTCTCTAAAAAAATCTGTAAACAGTCGATGATCATCACTTTATGGTTTTTAATGAAATACATAAATTTATCTTTCAAATATAAATTCCTTTTTCAATAAAGATAATAGTAGTTAAAAAGATAATGTGACAGACACCAGAAAAGAATCCAATTATAAAGATCAGGAATTCATCTTCATTAAAGATGCATTATAATGTTTTGTCTTCTGTTTCTGAACTAGACGTCTTCCGGGACGTAATCCCGATAAAAACTGACTCTTACATTTAACGAGAACGATACGATTTCGTTTCGATTTGATTCGTTTTGTTTCGATTTAATAGTTTTCCAAATTATTTCACGTTCATGTTTATTTTAATGAATAAAAAAATACAATGCTTTTTATTTATTCTCTTTTTTTTTATTTATTTGACATAAATTATTCAAACAGACAAAATGTTTCTAATGATGGAGGCTTCACCGAAATTGTATGCAATGTTACAGCGGCAAGCTTTCATATATGACAATTCAACAAAAAAAACGTTGTTAAAAATTAGTACATAAAATGTTGCATTCCTACATGTGTTATAAAATAGCTTACCGTTTAAAAATTTAATAAAATTAAATATAAATATATAATAAAAATAGAAATATATATATATATATAAATATATAATATATATAAAATTTAATAAAAATAGAAAATATGTAATTACAAAAAAATATGTTATTTTTACAAAATAATATAAAAATCAAATAAACCTCGCAAACTAACAAGCGACCTAAATCTTAGTAAAAACACTGGCATAGAATTATATTTCGTTTGATTCTGAAAGAAAAATATATTTATAATCTGTTTAGTTTTATGATATTTTCTATTTTGTTTAGATACAATTAAAAAATATATATCTTGTTTTTTACATATAGCTTATTTATTTTCCAAAAGTTTATATATATATATATATATATATATATATATATATATATATATATATATATATATATATATATGAATTAGATGTCGAAAGTAAGAAAGCAATTCCATAAATATGTTGAAAACCTCGAAAAAGTTTTTCAATTCCATGAAGATCATCAGTTCGTAAAGAGGAACCCTCAGAGATCGACAGTAAACTGTTTTAAATTGTAAAAAGTTTTCAAATTATAGGTTTCCTGAAGTTGTTAACAACTATGATTTAGCCAATCTGTACTGAAATGACAATTATTATCGAAATATAAACATACAAATAAATCAATAAAGGAAAAGCTCTTAGATTTCTATAAGTTTTATAATTAATAAATATGAAGTTGGAAATACAATATGCTGAAAAAAAATATTGTTTATTATCTGCTATTTTATTCTTCTATCTTTATTATTACTATATACCAATATACATTTATTACGTATGTGATAATAACATTATGTGAGCTGTAATTTAGTATGATATATTCAGAAGTTTTTTTTTATTTATGCATGAATAATAATATATTTTTCGGAGTCAGTGACGGCGACATATGTAATATTTGGACTAGACGAATGCAACTTAGACGCTCCGGGTGTATACAAGACTATTTTTGACATCAGCACGTCAATATAAGGATCACTGGATACATACGAAGTATTAGGAATCTGGATAACTTTGGGTCAGGATAACGGAACACATCTTAGATTCGGGAATAGTTCACACCTTTTGACAAGAATTCTGAGGACAACCCCCAAACCACATTTTATTTAACACCTTAAGAGAAAAACAGATTAAACCTTTTTCAACAATAATATATAAATTGTCTGTCCGTAATAATTACTGAATAAGAACTTTAATGTTTTTTCCGCATTTAAATTTGGAAAGCACATATATATGTATATTGTATAAACTCCTTAACAGCTTAATATAAGCCGTATGTTCATATATTGTACTATCGAAATCGAACGCTTTTAAAGCAATAATTCACAAAAACCCCATGAAATAGTAAGAACTCTTATCTAGAGAAAATAAAAATACGCTAGAACTCAGTCGCGTCTAATAATCCAAAACCTGAAGCTCGGTGCTTATCGTCAATACATTGAACAGGCTCTCAATCAACTCCTACAGAGAGCGAAGTGAGAATACTTTCAGTAATATCCTTGCTAGAAATATACTTTCCAGCAAGAGTCACCTTATCGGGCCAAAAGGCACGAACTACTAAAGTCTGATGGAATTAAGATGAAATGAACTTAAGACTAACCGCTGTCGGCTTGACAGTTTTTGAAGACAAATTATTGACGCGTGTCAATAATTTGTCGTCAAAAAATGTCTATAATTACGTAATATCTCTCAAGACATCAGTTGAAAAATATCGTAAGGAAGCAGAGAGTCAGTGGTGGACATTTTGATAATATATGTTTTTGGTGAGAATTCAATAATATAAACATTTAACTATAAATAATATTACATTCACAAATAAAATTTCATTTATAACAGAAATTTTGTCCTGAGTATATAGGTTTTATACCTTAATATATTTATTTGGTCAAAGCCTCGAAGCTTTACTAACGCTCTTGTAAAGCGCTTATAATAATAATTTTAACTTAGTCTAATATTTAACAACCGACATTTAAATGTTATACAAAATCTAATTGCATATTTATTTAGTCTGCTGGCTTTTATTATATAATCCACAAATTTTTTTACAAGTTGGTGAAAATGTGACTTTACTGAAATCAACAACAACAAAATATATAATTCCGTTTAATAAATTTAACGTGAAAATCTATCGATACAAAGTTAATATTTGATAGAAAAATAATTTTCAAAATTTCCATGTTACGTAAGTACACCAGGCGAGCCATTTGTATTTATTAAAAATAATTAGTAAGCTACTTCTAAGTTAATATAAAAATATTCCGAATGTTATATTATTTTTTGAAGACATATATGTATATTCGAAGTCCCAAAATATTAATTTTAGACAATTTTAACTTAAAGTATATGAAATTGGTAATTTAATTAAATATCTCACACTTTAATAAATTTTTTGATTATAACAAATTTAGTTATGATGAAATAATGTTAAACGTTTTATATAAAATGTTAAGGAGACGAATATAAATAAAAAGGTGGATTTTTTAAATTTAAGGTACATTAAAAATTCTTGCAAAAGGGTCATGTATTACGTTTTTTAATAAAGGACTGCGTCTGTAAAACAAATCAGTGGAGGAAGCATATCATATGTACATATATTTATAATAACAAATATACATTTATATAATTTGTATTACGGTATCGCCATTTTTTTAAAATAGCTAACCAGAGAATGTATCCCAATATTGTAAAGATAAATTATTATATACTTATTTTTCTTGCCAGTCTTACTAATTGTTACACATGACCAATTCAAAAGTTTTTGAGTAAATATATATAAATATATATAATAAACTTGATTTACGGTATTTTATTTCTGTAAAAAAAAAACACCTAAGAAACAATGTGCCAAAAGTATCACTAGCAACCATATTCATTATGTACACGTTCATATATACACGTTCATATCTACACGTTCATATATACACGTTCATATATACACCTTCAAATGTACACGACCATATGTACAAGTTCATATGTACACGTTTAATCTATATTTACAAATAACTTATTACCATCTACTAAACATGAGGACACGTGTCTGAAATATTAACTATCACTTTGTTACCTCGTAAGGCTTCCACTAACTTGTCTAGACGGAGAATGATGAAAGTGTGAAGGCTTTTAAATGATGTACTTAGCTCTAGAGAGATAAGTAAAATGCACTATGATATTATGAAGCAAAACATAAGAGTGTATCATTGTACGGCGTACCCTATTGTTTCCAACTGACGGTGCTCAAGGCCCAAGCATGGAAGCATTGCCAGAACTACATTTACAATGCCGTTTCTAGCGATAGAGCCGCAAATGCTAACATATACAACTACTGACATAAACACATACTCTATATTCCGAAATTGTCGGTCCGTTCCGTTCTAATATCTCTTTATGTCCATAATATCCATAATGTCCATTTATAAAAAAATACTTTTTATATATTGAATGTGCTTTTAGTGGCTCAAGAGTTTGCATTTACTCGTCATAAACAATAATTAACGTGTTAAAAAATTTCTTATATTGAGTTTTGAAAAAAAGTACTCATACTAATTAAAGTTTTTTGTAAAATTACATAAAATATATTATTTTAAAAATTGACAATTTATACTTTTTATAACCACTAAAAGTTATATTACGGTAATAAATAATTGACAATTTATCTCTCACGTACTCAATCATTTTTACGGCGTTAAAAATATTTGTTTACTCGAACCACTGCCATGTGTACTGTGAAGTATTTGATGATGTTAATCAAACTGTTAGATGTCTTCTATATCACTTGTGTAAATATATTAGCTTACTATTGTGTTTATATACGTTAGTGGGAAATTTGAGGATAATCCTATGGCTGTCCTCAAATTCTCCACTAAATCAATGAAATGAAATCTCAGAATGCACATAGGTGCATTCTGAGATTTCAAACATCGTAAGGTAATATCTCGCAGCAGTCCAGTGGGGTGGTGCGAGGGTATGGGGCGTCGATTATCTTTCTTCAGGTGCGGTTTTCAGGCGCATGCAATAACGGGGCACCCAACGTAGCTTGGTGGCGTTTTGTAGCTGCCGTGGGTTGATGGCCGCAATTGGCGGCCTTGTGCTTAAATCTCTTTTAGGGGAGCAAGAGTTGGTAAGTCATACCCCTCGATTCTGAGTACATGTCGTTCTTGACTCGGAAGAAGGATGTCTTGGCCTGATTTGGCATTAAATCCCTCCCGTATCTTAAAGTAGTTAACGATCATACTGTTATCCGCTGATCGGCACGCTCGTATCAACCAAACGAGGGAATGTGGTATTTCATTTGACCTGCCGTAGAAGCAATGCGGACGTATGATGATAACGGTGAGGTTTTTTGGATATCTGGCTTACTGGACGTCTCATATAACAACAGCATTCTTCTCTGGGAAGAGATTTATATCCATAATGAATTCCAGATAAATAAAAAACGGAGTAGAGGTCAACTAAAAACAAATTTACGCCCTCGCGCCCCTGTATTTTATTTAAGGTTAAAAAGAGGATGTTTACTTTGACGTTTATAATATTCGTGCGACCAATAAACCCATTTTAAATATCCTTCTATAAGTTGACATCACTGAAATTTAGATCGTGGCTCAATCTTACGGTAGTTAAATTGGCGGAGAAATATTTTAAATCATAGTTACTCGGGAAGCTCATGTTCAAACAAAAACATAATTCTTATATGCTTGAAATCACTTATAATTGTAAAAACAGCGGTTGCAAAAAACTCTACATATTTAAGTAGATGAAAATCCAAAAAAAGGTTACATCAAAAAATATTAAAAGACGTAATGTATGCTGTTCTATCTTTATTTCATTAAATCAAAGTACAAAGGTCAATTAACCCTAACAAGTGATTCATTTAAGTTGCAAGTCATCAACATGAACGAAAATTAAATTACAAAGTCATTAATCTGCTCAAACCGCTTCTAAAGCTTAGAACCCACTGTGATACTTATCGTAGATAAGTAGGTAACGTAAAGCCTTTGAAGACAACAAGTTTAAATTAATATGGAATAAGACTATTTGTTCACCGTTACAAACTTTGCACATACTTTGTCAGGGATAAATAATAAAACTTTCTCCAGGAAAAAGCACTGTTTCAGAGGGATAAAAAAAATAAATGGCCGTCCGACAAAAAATATTATTTGTTTATCCACACAGCGCGAAATAATTTGCTAACAAAAATTTGTCATGTATAAACACAAAAATATAAACTATGTTTAATAAATTTCGTTAAATAAACTAATAATTTCTATTTACACAATGTTATATAGACATTATGTACAATATTTTTTTTTCAAAATATTATAAATTTGTCTTTAATCAATGTTGGATTTGAAAAAATTTTGCCTTTTAATATTTTTATTAAGGCAATTGTATAATTATTATTATGTTCAACACAACATTTACGTCTCCGGTAGATTTATAATATTTTTACATATAAGGGGTTTTATATACCACGATTACAAATCCAGTTAATATCGATGTTGTTTTTCTTTACGTCATTAAACAATGACGTAAAGAAAACATACACGTACGTAAATAAAAAAAACTTCTTCATAGCTTAAGCAATTGTGTAAATAAATAAAATGCATCGTCACTTAGTCAAGTTATATTAATTCTTTTCGGAACATTCTTTTCATCCAGACCTTATGTAGACAATTATTAAATGTAATTGGTAGAGCTCATGTAAGCCTTTTAATTCAATATTATAATAACAATAAATATGTTTTTTCACCTCAGGCTCAGTTATCAATAAATACCTATACTATATAAAAATAATATTGATTTCTTTTTATATAATAATAAAAATATAGTACTTATAACCTAAAATCACAAAACACTTAAGTTATAGAACTATTATATAAACGTATATAGTAAATAAACGTTAAAATTATCCGTATTCAAGCTGTGAGTTCATAAATAAGGTTTAGGAGATTTTAAAATAGATATACGTATTTCCAGCTTTTATTTTCTCTTTGTAGAGCGTTCTTATTCATGTCCTTTACGACTGCATAAATTCAGATATATATCAAATCGAATAGTTAGAAAAAAAATACAAAATTAATGAGATAATATTACAATATAAAATTTTAGATCTACTTCCAATTCCATTAGTTTAATATACGTAAAATATATCACTATATTTCGCCTTTAAATCTATAAGTCAATTTATATTGAGACAAAGTGTAAAAATAAATAAATATTTACTATTATTGTTTATTACTGCTAATATGTTTTCTAATATAATTTAGTTTTTTCTATAATATAATTACTTACATGTACATACAAGACTTACAAGTTGCTTGTATTATTATTATGTGATATCAATTAAATTATTATATATTCGAGTCGCCTTGCTAGTATGTTGCAAGAATATAAATTATCTGTACTTATGATTAACTATATATTATAAAAAACTAAAACTTGGTAATATAACTAAAACTAATAACATTTTATTCACAAAATAGTTAGAAGATACGAGGACGTTACAAAATCTAAACAGACTTTAACTCTCATTTACTTAAGTTATATTGTATTTAAATATAGGATAATAATACAAAAAATCAAATACGAATTATAAGCAAACGTTGTGCAATTATTGAGTTAAAAAATATCTGTAGGTTTTTTTTTATCAAAAGAAAGCCTACTATCATACAAACGTTTTGAAGTGATTAATTTTGCTTATAGACACAGATGAGTTGCCACTTGCTATCCTTGACACACAGACAGGGATAGACAGGGAGAGATAAAGATGAAGCAAATTAATTTGAGCATTCGTCTCTATAACTCACTATAGAAAACACACCTATACCTACAATAGCAAATTCAAGCGGATTTTCTGTGAAAGATCGATAATAGCTTGAGCGTAACTAGGATATACCAGGTCTAGAATTTAAAAAAAATGTTTCCCCTCGTTAAATATATACTGAATCCGTTTTTTTTTATTCATATAAGATTTAAATAACACCAACATTCATTAATATCTGTAACAGCCAAGCAAGAAAATATGTAAACACAATTCTTTAGCGGTCTTTATGATGTATCTATGTAAAAAATACTTTTGACAAAAATATATAAATTCATAAGATATTTGAAATATTATTATTAATGGCTGCCTTATTATTTTACAATATATTTATCCGTATTTAAATTCAATGAAATCTTTTTACGTAAGGTTATAAAACAAGCATTAATGTGAAGGCTTTTTATGAACGGCAACTATTCGTTTTAAACAGAGAAAGAGAATGCCATATCTGGCTGCACTGTATACAGTATATTTTCATTCACTCTTTATTTGAAAGATATTGGGCGTATAATCCCCATTAATTACGACAACGATTTTCAAAGCATTACTTACCCGTGACCATAAATCATAATGTTTATATATATTCCAACTCTTAACAAAAACCTTAATATTGGTTAATTGTTACCATGAGACAAAAAATGATCACTTACAGTTTTTTTAAACAAGATATCAGTAAAACTAATGGGTGTTTTTGGGTTAAATATTGTTTCAACATTGCTACGACCTCCTATAATTACAGCCACGATTTTTTATTAACAAATTATTTATTTGACTTAGTAGCAAGTGTAACTTCTTTATAGAATAAAAATGGCAACACAGTAGCTACGATCTCACAACTCCTCAAATTGTAGTTTTATTTTAGAATCATAAAACGTGAAACTATAAACGTTAATTTGTTAGGAAATTAACAAATTGATCCGTGTCGCATGATTTTATTTGATTAATAATTTGGCAACATGATATGTTCAATTATCAGAAATAATTCCTATAACTGGGTCTTTGTTAAGAACATAAAAAATATATAAATTTTTAATTATGTACATAAAATAAAAAATATATTGATAATACCAATTTACATGTAGTTATTATTTTGTATATAAACAAGTGTCTGCAGTGCCTCTGGTATGTTTACTGAAAGGTGTGTTGATGGCTTTATGCCATTATGCGTCAAAGAGCGCATCTATGATCCAGAGGTAACGAACCAGCTCGAACGCCGTGCTATGTGCACTGGCGGACCGCTGGGACCAGGCTTCTCCGAGCCACTGGATAGAAGAAGAAGGCGTTTACTTTTCAAATAGTTTAATATATTTTGTTTATTAATATTATCTTGCTTTCGCAACAAATAATTGTTTACCAAGATTAGATTAAAATAAGTTTATTTTGTTTTGTATTACTAATATGTGGTAATAAGTTATGGACTATGTCCGAAATGAAATAAATAAATAAATAATGATTATATAGTAAAATAGCGTCTTATATCCGTGAAATACTATCAGATGTTAGAGAATTATAGCGTCATATAATTTGATGGCAACGTTATCTATCGAAACACAAACTTGAAGTGACTTCTACAAATGATAAATTAAATGCTTTAATCCAATTTAACGCAATCAAATATAGCCACAAATATGGTTTGAAAAGTTCCAAAATTTCCAATACCTACTAATAGGTTCAGTCGATTTGGAGGTTAGCTAAATAAATAAACAAAGGCGATCAATTTTTTTACAAGAATCGTTTAGATTTCACTAACGAGCAAATAACATTGTGTGGTTAAGGAAAAATCTGTATTTCGCAAACATAGATATACACTGTTATATAAATGAATGATTACGAAATTGTAATGTCATTTTTAAACCTAACATTTATGAAGTTAGAAAAAAAATATTAACCCGATAAATTTTCGTAAAAATAATCTCATTTAAATAACATTTTTCTTTGCCAGCTTTACGTGCTCAGTACATTTTCTTCTTATAAAAAATATATCTAAATTTAATATATATATTTAATATACCTTAATATATGTTAATACCGAAAGCACATTTAAAGATTATTTAGGTATATTGAGTTAATATTTAAATTAAGGTGGACAAACTAGAGACCAAGTTGAAATTATTATTTTAAGTGGTTTGCTAGAGCATTAGCAAGGTTTAGGAGCTTTGACCGAATAATTTAATTAACGTGTTTAAAACTCGCACTTAGCTCTTGCGAGGATATTACATATATTATGTATAAAAAAATAGAATTTAATATATATATTTATATCTAATGCTCTTTAATTTAATTCATTCATATTCAAATTATAGCGTACTTTGAATAATAACGACAAGTAGGACATGACAAGTACCTAGGACATCAGTTAATAGAAGAAATATAAATATTATTTCGAAACGGAATATCTCGCTATTACTAGTTCAAATAACTTTTATTACTTACTTTCAAACTAGCTCTTAAAAAGTCATTGCTTACGTTATCTCTCTCTCTCTATCTTTCCTGGTCATTCCACACACCTCAATCATTGCCTTTCAACAGCGTACACTTACCTTTTTTTTAATATCTTTCCCTACCCGGCATTTCAATCAATTCAAGGGCAGGTCAAATCAATGTGTTATGAAAAACGGTAGTCACAATCTTTCCCGTGAAATGCCGGCGTTTTTACCACATTGCGTTGATCCTATGCTTGACAATTCGATATATTTCCCCATTTTAATTTTTCATCTTGAACGATACAGCCCAAAATACAGAAAGTTGGATCAAATTGTTATATGAGCACTGTTCTGCGCTATAATCTCGAAACCAGGGAGACCGCTGAAATCGCAGATCATGTATTTTCACACTATGACTCTATGGGGATTTTTAGATCAACACAAAGCTATTTATATTTCTACATTTTCAATCTGCGCGCCCAGGACTGTAACAGCCATGATCACAAACCATAACCTTACACCGGGATGCCTACTTCTGTTTGTCTGATGTCTAAAGTAACAAAAATAAACTGTATGAAATTCACCCGAATAAAAATAGGAACAGTTCTCTTTACGGGGACCACATACATACAGACAAAAATTTCCATCAGATATTCCGATAATCCGAAAGCTTAGTATATAGGCCAAGTACATAATCTTAGTACATAAGCTAAGTATACAAGCTAAATACAAGAGCAAAGTACATAAGCGTAGTACATAAGATGAGTACATAAGCTAAGTACGTAAGCTTAGTAAATAAGATGCGTACATAAGCTAAATACATAAGCTAAGTTTAAGCTTTGTAAGCTAAGCTTTGTAACCATAAAAATGGTTACTAGTGGGTTAACCTTAAAAGCTAGATATATACTGTCGCGGACATTCTTTTAGAACTTTTAGAGGGGAACAATTTTGTTGTTGTTAATTTTTGCGTTACTTTCACCGTTTACGCAGTCAGTTTTGCATTTTTACAATATCGGAGGGGTTAACATAAAACTTAATACAGATAAATATTTATATTATGTTTAAATTACTATTTAATGTCATATAAGAAATCTTGTCGTTTGAATATTATCATAATCATATTTAAACACTTTGATATGCGTTAATATTATTAATTTAAACAGTCAATGTATGAATGCATTTCAGTCAATGAATGAAATTGTATGTATGAATGTATTAATGTACGAATCTTAACACCGTGATTCATTTAATATAATTATTTATAAAGTACCTACAGAAATCACCTCGTTCTTTAAGCGGCGTTCTTTAATATATGGCGGCTTTCTTTGAAATTGAAAATAATACTAATATATAATATTATATACCAGTAATCACCAAAAATCAAAACTATGCATTAAGCCTTTGAAAAAAACAATAATATTGGGGTAATAATGTTAATTAAGATTTCCTGATTTTAGATACTTTTAACGCCACTGACTCCGCAATATATATTTTAGCATTGGATTTTTGTAATATCAGCAAAAAGTAAATTCTTTAATTTGAAATCAGTCAGTGCTTATACTGTTATCTTTATGTTACAAATTTAGATTCATAAAAACAAATTTAAATCAGAAGTTTTATATTGCATTAATATTCTCGTTCACTGAGTTAACTAACTTTACATAAACAGTTTACTCTAAATTAAATTAGCTTATAACATAAATATTCAAATTTCACGTAAGTTAAGCCAGTGTCCAGACTAATATCTAGCAAAACATGTGTTCGTTGAATTTATTATAATGATGCTATTCCCAAAATTATCATCTACTTTATATGACGTGAAAGCCAATTTCACGGAACAGTTTTGAACTTTTATTTCATAATGGTCTTCAAAATATATTATTATAGTACATTAATGTTATCAATTATAATTAAAAACAATAGATTTTCCGATAGCTATAAGTAAGCATTATATATTTTGAGACAATATTGGATAAATAGAGAAAAAGATAAGACTTCAACAAGAGATCTGAAATACAGAGACAAGTTTTGAAAGAGTTGTATAATTGTTAAGGGTTTTTCTAAAGATAGACTTACCTTTAGCTGAAACAAACAACTAGTTAGTTATCTGGACGAGGTAAAGGCTCGCGCTACCAGTTATTTGACTCAATGTCATAACTTTTTCATTGAGCTATACACTTTTTAAACAAACTGTCAGTAAGCGTTTAACTTTTATCCTTCAACAAATGTAAATGCAATCCAGAAACGTTTGAGTATATTACAGTATTTGATGATCGCTAAAGTGATCCCCGTTAGGCTATTTTGATATTTATTATAATGTATTAATAGAGATTCTAGGCTTTAAAAAAACACATATCAGAAACCTAACTCTACTTTCCGAGCTGCTGATAGCTTTAACAATGAAAAAATATTTTTATAAAGCTTTCTCAATAAAGATTTATATTGTTTTTTTAAGAGTGCAACATTCTGGATGAATAACTGACTTAAATTAAAAACAATTTACAATGAAAAGAAATGTAAATAATAAAAGTACAAAAGTAACATTTTAACTTAAAGACTCTGAAATTTTGAAGTAAATGTAGGTATATTTAACATATAATTACAAATGCTAACAGCTTAATATTATACAATACCGCGTCAAATAACTGTACCAGGAGCGTATAATGTTGTAATCATATTAAGTTTCTTTTGTAGGAAATAAACTTAATATTTTCCAGAATAAAGATTTCAAAACTGATATAAAGTGAAGCTAAATACTTTTAATGGAATATCTTCTACAACAATATACACTTAAGCTATACTTACAATAAAACTGATGAGTTTATTTTTCTTAAACTAGTTAATATTTGTTAACATAGAGTTAATTTTGTACTATAACTTGACAGCAGTCAACCAGTATAGAAGCACTTAAAAATAATTCAAAATGAATAATTCTGTCATTAATGTAATCTAAAGAAATATCACTCTCGGATTGAAATTAATATAAATTTACGAATATTTAATTATTGTTTTTAAAAAGGCCCTTCAAAAACCACATCCATCACTGTTTCGACGAGTAAAGAAAGGCAAAGAATAAGATAATGTCTTGATATAAATATAAGACAGTGAATAATGAGTGAGAATTACAGTATAATACATATAACACATACATGTACACACACATACATATATGTAACTTTCATAGATAAAAATAAAAAAGGACTATTGTTCTATTTTCGCAAAGAACAGAGAGCTAATCACCAATTAGCAACCTAGCAATATTGTCGAGTCTAACATTAAGACAACAAAACACGAGTGTTTAAAGTCTTACGTACGGAATAAGTTGTTAATTCTTTTCCATTGGTAACTATTCTGTACTTAATCCAGTAATAAGTTTAACATTTTGTCGAATTTTCTTCAATTAGTTTTCTATTTCTAAAACGGATCATGAAATTAAGAATAGTTAAGTATTATAATGTGTCAAAAAGACAATTCATTGTTATAAATATTGTTTATGATAATAATTTAATTCAAGTTTATATTTATTTGTTTTCTTGTAAATGTTGAATCTATCCCTGCAGTATTTCAGTTGATTGTTTATTAAACGCAAAAAAGGTCTTCGAATGGTTCTGGTCCTTTCGTACCTTAATAAAAAAGGAATATTATTGCCTACGTTGAAACATGTATTACAACTATATTTTTATATAATACATTTTATTCTCGTCTGGTGAATTGTTCAATTTCCATAGTATTTAATCTGTAGCTGATAATCTCGGATTCAAATTCTCAAATTTCTCTACTGTATGTGACTAATGTCAAATTTTTAACATCAGTCACATAGCATTAGTACACAATACCCAGATTTAAGATTTAAAATACCCAGATTGACTGTCTATAAAAACAAATATATTAATTTGTTACTAGTTTCTGAACTTTGGCTTAAGCCCTGTCTGCCTTTTACTTCTTTCTGCATACCCGGATTCCATGTGATTCGTAACGATCAGGTACATGGTACTGATGGTGGCGTAGCAATGTACCTTCATTCTCACATTCCTTTCTCCATTATTAGGTCTTTGTATTCCCAGATAAAGTGATGGTCAAGCAGAGTTTATTTTTGTTATCACCAATAGTCTCTCAAGCTAGTGGAAAGCCTCTCATATTATACCATTACCATTTTTTTTAATGGAATAAAATGGTAAAACCTAAAAAGATTTTCCCAAACCTGGAACAGTTCAAACATACGTACTCGTTGCGAAATGTTTTGCCAGCTCTAAATGACTAATCTCTTCATTCAGAAAACTATTTTAATTGAAAAGTCTTTGTCATTTTTTAGCAAACACAAACGTCAAAGTGATAAATTAAAACCAACAAACGTAAGGAGCTTAACAGTTAGCAGTTTAAAAGTGTAGCTCTTACCTAATGTGCTCAAGCTTTCTCAAATATTCAAAATAGCAAATATACATTTCTAAAATGATTTTAAAATTAAGTATAGTGAAAAATTAAACTAAATAAATACCGGAAAGAATAAAAAAATCTGAGTGACCGGAAGAATAGACCCAGAGAAATATTGAAGACTCAAAGACTAATTTGAAATATATTTTCCCCATCTAATTGGGGTAACGGGCTCTGAGGAAGTGTTATCCTCGGAACGATGGATGTGAAATACCCTTGTCACGTTGTAGTAGTGTGTAACGAACGGTAAAATGTTGCTAATGTGGAGCCATATAGCAACATTTTATATATAGAAACATTTATATATATGGCTCCAAATAGCAACATTGTGCCACTAAACATCAAGTTTACGACTCCCAGCACAAAGTGCGGCCAAAGTATGTGCACGAAATTGCGGGTTGGGACCAAGTATCGTAGCAGCTTAGAATGGCCTGGAAAGTAAATAAATTTAACCTAAATAAATTCATAAGCATGTCTGATTTTTATACTTAAATTGTCCTGAAACATGCTAAATATTATATATATATATATATGTATATATATATACAGAAATATTTGACAATGATTAATTAAAGTGAATACACACCGTTAAATGTACATTATTTTATTTTCCATCTTCCACTGCGACCGTATGTATATTATTAATCACATATGACTTACAGAGGAGAGTGCAAAATTTTATACTACATTTAAATTAATATTTTTTTTAATTAATATTAATTCTAATCTAATCATCCAAGTTTGCGTTTGAAAATATTGTCAGCAATTTAAGTCTTCTATTTAACCTTACTGCTTTATTTTTACGCAACGCCGTCATAAGCATCGACTCACAACCAATAAATAGGAAAAATATATAATTCCTTGCAAGCATTTTTTTTACTGTAATGCCTACATAATTGGTAGTACAAACAGTGACCGAACATAATTCAGATTATTTTTATTTCAGTAGAATATTGGCGATATATCAAAGATCTGTTAAAATATTCCTTTTATTTTTGAGTTGTTCACGTGCTAATTTGTTTGAAAATAGCATTAAAATGTTTAGAAATAGTATTAACAAGGTTCATGTAAAATGTATTACATTAACACCGGACGAGGGACATGACAAATAAAGGTCGGCGAGCTGTCGGGCTTGTCCATATTAACATGTACTAGAAAATGTGTCTGTTTAATTTATTAACTCTAATTATGTTTTACAATTAGATTAATCTTAAAAGTATAAGCTAGTTTGAATATAATATATTCACTTGTTCGTAACTGCCACAACATACATACGGACAATTTTGGAAGGAGTAATGAAAATATTTATTTGTATGTTTAAGCAATGAATATATTATCTCAAAAGTTCGTATTTATCAATTTCACAGTATGCTATATTAAGTCCACACCGGCGAACCTTACAATAAAACATAGATGAACCGAGTCAAGGCTCAGTCAGTATATTTTCAGCTCATTAATAATTACTCAAAAGCGCCTTTTAAACGACCGCAATTGTTTCTCACAGGAGAGTCTTAACTGCCACGCGTCCTCCGTAGTCTGGACTGAATAATATATAACGCATATTTTGTCTTACTTAGAGAACTTGTTGTATAAGAAAGTAATAGGTATTTTATGTTATGATAGATTCTAGTTCTTTAAATTAGAATGTTTCATATACACGCCTAAAATCAAAAATTTCTTAACAAATCGATGTAATTTAACGAATTCACTCTGGAATATTCCTGCTTTTAAATGAAAATATTCGATATAGATAAAAGATGCTTAATATTAAAAATAACAAAAATATATTCAAAGTTTTTTTTAATAAGTTATTTCACATACGAATTATAAAAGTTTTTTCGCCGAGAGTCCAAAAATTATCTTCGCTGGCTTTGCAGGTTCAGTCACTTTTATCACTTTAAATTGAGTTGGATATTATTAAATAAAAATAGTAAATAAAAAAAAAAAGGAAAGTTCTGGAATATATTATCATTCTTACTTATATTAATCAAAAGTCACTCCTACGAAGTCTCTCGTACACGTCCGACAGTTGACCGCACGCCGACACTCAAGAGCAAGCGGCGAATAATAAATGGCTAAATAAAATATGGGACGAGTTAAAACCGCATGAGTAATTAGCAAAGATTTAAAGTGAATGCAAAATACGTAAATAAACACTTCCGAGTAACCGATATAAAATTTATTTACATTTTCATAGAAATTTTAGAAAATGTAATGAGAAATGCGAATTTTCAAATAAACGAGTAGAGAACCATGAATATTTAGTAATTCAGAGGTCCTGTTCACTTCAGGTACAATTAAGTTATTTATTCCTAGATTTAACATGGTTTCTCAATATATTTTCATAAGCAAATTTTGTTAAAAAGTCCAAGTATTAATAAAGAATTAGCCAACATTATCGTAGTTTTGATAGGAAAAAAATGTAAACGCTTAAGCGAGTGAAGAGAAGAAAATACCTTACGACTAATTTCATTTACGTGACCAGGATAGATAGAGTTTGATTAATGATGACCCCTAAATACTTAACTTTCCTGGTAAATGGAATAGTAACTACATCAACAAAATATTAGGTAATGTCATTTTGTTTAATTTAGAGATATAGTTCCAACTACATACTATTATTATATATTTTTTCTCTAAGAAACTTCAAAGACGTAGCACGATAGTTTCTTGAGATATTCCAGTTTGGCTAATTTGTGAATAGGGAACTAGAAACTAGTCAGGCCCTTACACAATAGCCATTTCCACTGGGCCAAAAATGAGCCTTCAGCTAATTGAGTGGTCAGTAGTAGTCAGAGATCTGCTAAAACCTTTCAGCTGGGAGAAAAAAAAAAGCTTGCCGTGACAATGTTAGCTTTCATCATCCTTTGCAACCAACCACCAGTGCGTCTTCGTTCTAAGCGTGGTGTTCAAGGGTAGCCTTCGAACGTTTCACAGACCTCCCACATCAACGTATCAATTCAACGCTTTTAGTTGATCGTATTTCGATCAACTAAAAGCTTACGTTGTGGAGCTTTGGTTGTTAATACTTTTACAGGGTTGATAATGTTTACATCAAGCTGTTCTATTGAGTTTGAGTTTGAGTATGAGTTTCTGGCCAGCTCTTCTCAGCAGACCAGTATTCGGAGCTGGTGGTAGCTTACTCACGGATTGACATACTATACTGACCTTTTTATAATATAATAATTAACGATTCAAAAGTGCGTGTAAATGCCTACTTGAATAAAGTTATTTTGAATTTAGACAGTTGGAACGAATTTTTAATTTTGATTTGGGGTGACATTAAAGAATATCTAATATAAAAAATCATAAAGTAGAATTTTCTTCTAAACTACAGTCGCGTGCAAGTAAATCGACTCAAGCCTCAAGTGCGCATAAAAAGTGATATAACTTAAAAATGCCTTAATATACCTCTATATAATGTTTTACATAATTAAAGCCTAGTAATTGAGCTTTAAAATGGTGCAAGTTGCATGAAAATCGATTCAGTAGTTTAGTAAAAAAGGTTAATGCCAATGATAATGTAAAAAATGTTGAAAATTCATACAATTTCACAGTATGGGGCTATTGTGTTTAAATGAAACAAAATGCGCGTAAGATAAAAAATTTATTCGTGTCAATATTTGGTATTTCCTCCTCTAGCTCTGATCACTGTTCTCATGCGATTCTTCATCGACCTTATCAACTTTTTAATGGATGATTGTGGTATTCGACCCCACTCTTCTACCAACGCAGTCTTGAGCTCATTGATGTTTGTCGGAGCTGATTTCCTCGCTCTAACTTTCCTTTTGAGCTCGTCCCATATGTGCTCAATGGGATTTAAATCGGGGCTGAGCGGTGGCCAATGCATAGTGTGAATTCCAACTTCGTTCAGGAAATCACGTGTGGCCCGAGCAGTGTGACATCGGGCATTGTCATGCATCAAGATGAAATTTTCTCCAATAAAGCCTTGATAAGGGACAACTTGATCCAGTAGAACATTTTCAATGTAACGATCACTGGTCAGACCTCCTCCCCGGCCTCCCCCAGGAACGAAAACAAGCTCCGTTTTGCCTTCTAAGGAAATTCCGGCCCACATCATGCAAGATCCGCCACCATATGCAACGGTTTCCACAAAGCAGCACTGTGAAAACCGTTCACCGGGACGACGGTATACCCGACCTCTCCTGTCGCTGCCATGGAGACACATCCTCGTCTCATCTGTGAACAGGACTGACTGCCATTGCTCTATGCTCCAATCCAAATGCTCTCGAGCAAAGTGAAGCCGTGCTTGACGATGAGCTGTGGTCAACTTCGGGCCTGTAGCGGGTCTTTTCGGAGAAAGGTTAGCTTCTTTCAACCTTCTTCTAACTGTCCACTGACTGACAGTCACCCCGCGAACTTGACGTAGCTCCTGCTGCACATCTACGCCGGTAAGGTGTCGATTTCGGAGAGAGGTCGAGACCAAAAACCGGTCGTCACGCTCTGAGGTGCACCGACGTCGGCTGGTATTAGGCCTCCGAGTGAAGGCACCAGTCTCTTGAAACTTTCTGTATACTCTCGAGACAGCGGACTGACTCATATTCAAACGACGAGCGACTTCTCGCTGGTTCAACCCTTCTTGCAATAGGGCAACGACTTGAGCGGCTTCCTCAGGTGTTGTATCCATAATTTTCTTCAAATGACGGCTTTAATTTGCAGAGATGTGTTCAGGTCAACGTCTAATGAGCGACTGATAAGAAAAAACGATTACAGAGGGTTTTTATAGGGGGTTGTGTCGCGCAAGTTGTGTATAGAGCGCAGAGCAGTTTACGGGAGGTTGCGTTCAGTTGCATTCTAAGTACAAGTGTTTATTTAAATTACTGATATTATGCTACCATTTGAAAGCCTAATTACTAGGCTTTAATTATGTAAAACATTATATAGAGGTAAAATAAGTAATTTTTTAGTTATATCACTTTTTATGCGCACTTGAGGCTTGAGTCGATTTACTTGCACGCGACTGTATATTAGAGTCGTGCAAAAATAATATTTCCTAAACTAATATTTGGATTTAACGGGTGCTTATTGAAGAGTTGGATTAGATTTGTGTAGGATATGGAGATGTTTGTTTATGTAGGCTCTTGGCCACCTTAAAGTAGCGTTTGAAAAGATCTTGGCTAGCGTTATACATTTTCACCCATATACAGTACATTTTTATATGAATGACATCTTTACATAATAGCAGGTGAGATAGTAAACTTAATTAAATAAGACTTAGTGGAAACTGAAGGAATTTCAAGTAACAAATTAGAATAAGCTATAATATTTTCTCTATGGGATTTTATAACACTCTTTTCTCAATATGCTTTATATTCTTTTAATATTTATATGCTCTAAGCAACGTTGTTCTATGACGTCTACTGAATTATTTGAAACTAAAATTTCCAACGGGAATTGACTCACAATCCGCTTCTGCAAATTATACTCGAATTATACGTGAGAAACAATTCCGGTCGCTTATAGCGCTTATGAGTAATTATTAATTAGTTGAAAATGTACTGGTTGAGAGTTGAATTGGTTTACAAACGTTTTGTCGTAAGTCATTAATTAATTGTGTGTCAATATAACATTTTGTAACATTGATAAGTTCAAAACATACAAATAAATGATTTATACTCAACATTTTCAACTAATTAATTATTTAATTTAATAAGCCCGACATTTTCTGTGCATCAGATTTTGCAACTCAGAACAAGTATTTTATATTCACACGAACGTATTATTTTATTACTGGCCTCATTATGGAACAAAACTTGAACCTAATATATTTAACAGACTTATTTTCTGTTAAATATTAGTCTGTATAGGAAATATAATTGACTTAAAATTTGCATATTTTTAAAGTTCATTGTGCGGTTTTGTTTACGTTAGGAGTTAATTTAATTTAGAGGTAAATGCTTGTTGTTTATTCCGTTTAATATAGTAATATGACAATAATAGTTATTCTATACTTTTTTCATATAAAAAATTGAGTAGTAAAAAATATATATTCAAGTTATGTAAGCTTACTAAGTCAACGCTTTGTCGGCGAGAACCGCTGAAGAAACAGGTCAGGCATATTCTAATTTTCTGTTAGTGTTAATATGTTTTATTTTAAATAAATAATCAAAAACATTAAAATCTTAAAACTTTACTCAATTTTTTTGGGAAACATTCGGCAGTATTCCATATTTTCGTTATATTAACCTTCTTTATAATATTTGACGAGTAACGTGAGATATTACTTTTTCATTTTTTTTTTATAATAGACATATTTTTTCATAATAATAATATTGAATATTTCATAAATCGGGTAAAATTCATCAGACTTCAAGAGAAGCAGTTTTGTCACCTCAGATAGTACAAGCATTCCATTAAATTATACAGAACGAATGTACTATAATAGTTTTAAATCACACGTGAAGAGTTGTAGCGGTCTCTGGCTTGGAAAATATAATAATTTTCTACTGAAGCAAACGAATGTTCAATGTATAACATTTTTTTTTATTTCACCTTTGTTGGCGTGGATATATATATATATATATGTTTATATATATTATATACACAAATATATATATACATGTATGTATGTAAGTATGTATATATGTATCCAATATTCGTAGTACTTGTATGTTTTTATAGTTTATTATATTCTTATTGCATTTTATGACTTTTATTAATTGAATTAATGTATGTGTAATGTGTATGGGTTTAAGGAAGTTTATCGACAATTATTCAATAATAACTTTCATGTTTCTTTTTTTTTTCTTTTTTTATATAGTTCATTTGTTGTTTCTGTTTTAATTGTAGGTTGACTGGTAGAGAATGCTTTAGCATTAAGTCCGCCATTCGTACGATTTCTTTGTGCAATATAGCTTAAATAAATAAATAAATATTTTCCAAAAATTCTTTGCGAGTTAGAACCGTTTTACTAACACAATTTACACAGCAAACTCCAATGGATTTATCTTCTAACTAGTCAGTACCAATCAAATCATCAGTCAACATCGAAAAAGCCAATTATGAATTTAATGCCATGTGTGAAAAGTTATTTTCTCTTGATTTTAAATAAACTTGTAACATATATATAATGCATACGAACCCGAATGTACACTACACTGAATAAAATCCAGCCAGTAATTGATTTGATTTATCCTGAAAGTAAAAATGACTTATAATATATTTCAATATTATTCAATCTTCACTTTTCAATTTAAAATTCCCCCTCCAGAGCAGGCGGCGCCGAGCTGTCAACCACAAACTCCGTTTAAAGTATGAAAGTGTTTGTCACACACGGTCACACAGATTATATATCATTAAACAGAATAAAACATAGCTTTCATTTTCTGTCTATGATAAAATGGTGATTATTCTATACTAATAGTAAAAAACTGTAGTAAATTAATAATTTGTAATTTTCTTGTATTATTAGAGGATTTTTTTTATTGAATTAAATTAAAGGAAATAATTTAATTCAATAAAAAATATATATCTATTTTAATAACAATTTTTTTTTATACAAAAGCAATAAACTTGCAAGCTGTGTGTCAGAACGAATAAAGTTTCTATTTGATTATTAATAGAATAATTGAAAGTATTGTTTGTTCACAAATCATTAATCAATATTTTATTTTGTGCTCACTCTGAGGACTTAAACTTTCAACATGAAATGTATATGTAAGATAGAATAAATAAATTTCATTTAATTTGATTAAGTTTGTTAGTCAACCAAAAAACATCTTATAATTTTTTTTTTTTTTGTAATAAATATTTTAAAATCGTATATTATTTTTAAATAGAATTTTAATAGAAAAAAGTTAACCTTGTGTATGTGGACGTGTTATATCCGTACATACTTGCTAACGCATACATATTAAAAAAAAATACATTCAAGTAAAACGAATTCCACACAAATAACTCTTAGTCGGATTATTTGCATTCCATTTTTATTCACAAATATAAGAGGCTTTATAACATCTCGCTACGAACCTTTTTATGTGTATAAACGTGGATCAAGCCCTCGAAAAGGTAGAGGTCAGAGCCACCGGAAAAGCAGCGAAGTGCGAATAGAAGCCTGAACTAGCTCATTACCTAGATATTGTATTTATAGAATAGAGGTGCTTACAAAATATATGACACACTGACCAAGATTTTGAACCGAGTATAATTCCAAGTGGACAAAGCTGTGGGGCGAATACTACAATTAATAAACTTGTAAGAAATGTACAACGTGTAAAGTTTGTTTGCTCACAAAAGCACTCTTATCTACCGTACGAATTTTATATAAAAAAATACAATTTTAAAGGATATTAAAATAAATTTAACGTTAGACTACATTTCATATTAAATAATTTTATTTTAAGTGCTAACTTAAATTACGAATTGAAAACTTACGTCTCTTTTACGCGTAAACGTTTGTAATTTATTGAAAATTTGTAGGCATAGTGTTCTGTGGTCACGCGGAGACATGGTCATTGGATGTTAGAGTTTGCGCGTGTCTTTACAGATGCCATAATGGTAGCGCAGTGACAAATCCTCTCATGGACCATGTTCAGACGCAAAAGCTTACAGTATCGTGTTCTTAATTACAAACAGCGCCATCTGCTATCGCTGTACTAACAATTATAGTTAATGTATAAGATTTTGAACATTTTGTTTCTTAATTTACTACGAAATTTTGTAAGTAAAATGTTACATTGAATGTCTGTTAATTCCTAAAAATTTAGTAGCTATTGTTTTCCTTTACTAGTTCTAGTTTCCGAAATCATATATTCTGTATCATACATTTTTAAAACGAGAATTGTCAAATTTCAATTAACATGGCACACACACACATATATAAAGACACACACATACACACACACACACACACAGACGCACACACACACACACACACACACACACACACACACATACACACAAACACACACACACGCACAAGACACACACACACAGGCACATTCACACGAGTAAATATTAATCAATATTGACAAAAGTTGGTGCTAAAACAAATTTGTATATTATTTAACTATTATTGGTCTATCTGATGGAATTTTTAATTAATATGATGATATTGGAGTCAGTTGGTTGACGTTAGTTCTTGAGTTCGAACTTTGAAGGTATCAAAACATTACAAGTGTTCATTTTCTTTAAATCTACATTGACAGGTGCTAACCGAATAACGTATTCGTAAAGACGTTTCCTGAACAATGTATATATTTATGAAGTTGTTATTGATGGATTGTAATATATACATATTTGATATGGAAACGTTTGTGTATTTTCGTATTCTTAAGCTTAAGAATCTAAGGCTTTCTTTCATTTTCCTCGTTTTGGGACATCCATCTTAATATTTGTCATTTGATTATTCAAAAGCCGCGCATCAATCATCTAACGGTTCCTGTACAGGATGGTTGTATTTCTTTTGAGTTAAATGGTCGGTGTGTATTCTAATGCAACCTTATTGTATACACCGACTTCAATATTTGCTATTTATAGAAAACTCGAAGCGGAAATTAATCGAACAGATATTTCGAAGGGTCCTTCTAGCGTTGTATATTGATTTTCTTTTCAAATAGAAAGCGCACTGAAAGTGACACAAATGGTTAAATACTAAGAAATAATGACGTTTTAACAGCTTATGAATATTATATTTATATTTACCTGGTTGTATTCACACAGAAATAAAATTATGAATTATTAATGCTTATGAATAATTAATGACTTGAGAATGTCATTGCTGAGACTTCAATTGTTTTTTTTTTACTGTAAGTAGAAAAGGCATTATGTGTCAATACAACCTAATGTAACTTTAATACATTCAAAACTTACAAATGATTGAATTTAGCTTTTTAAACTAAGCGCAAGTGAATATTGTACATTCAAACAAGCTTATAATTTTACAATGAACCTAATTAAATTAAATTTAACATACCCATTTTCTGCTACATAATAAATAGTATCCACAGGAAATACAATTAACGTAAAATTTCCATAGTTTTATGGGTCATTGTTGTTTCTAGTTTACTTTAGTGCTTAATTTAATTTGGAGCAAAATGTAAGTTAGTGGTCAGGTTAAATTTAGTATACAGTAAAATTATTAGGAAATTTTACAGGAATTATTTATTCTACAAATTATCCGTTAAAAACTTTAATAAGTTATTAATACAAAATGGGACTTAACAAAGAGTTATTTTAAATTCATTAAAACGAAAAAAGAGAAAGTTTTTCGCGGCAACATGAAATGTTGTGATTGATCGGTTACATTGACAGATAATAAATATATAACAAATAAAAAATAATAATATGTAAAAACGAAATAAAGTAGTAAAGAAGTAATTTTTCTGAAGAATAAATATTTTTGGAAAAGAATATAAAAATATAATATGCCGATGGTCGTGGGTTAGATTCCAACACTAGAAAATATTTGTGATAAAAACTAATATTTTTCTTGGGTTTGTGGTTTTTATATATGTATGTGTGTATTTATTATGTGTGTATTTTATTTATATGTGTGTGTATGTGTTTAAAAAAATGTTTATATATGTTTATCAGTTGTACAAGTTTCGCTTAGTTTGGGATTGGTTGGTTTGTGTGGATGTGTCCAAATATTTATTTATTATCTCGTAAACCGTGCGATATATAGTGAAGGTTACAAATTTTAGTGTTGCTTTGATCTTAGCGTACTGTAATTTCATGTAGAAAGACACCTTGTGTTTTTTTTAAAGTAAAGATAAGTATGTTTTTTATTATTTTTTTCCTATTATTATGATTCTGATTCAGCTATTTTATTGTCTACAATTTTTTTGAGTACATTTGAAATAGTTTATATATTATATATATTTCTTGGTTCTTTGATGCCAATAGTACGCTAAAGGAGGACTACACACAGCGAAGGCTTTTGGTGATAAAAGACATTTATGGTTTATAAAATAGTGCTCATATTTTCTATTTGTCTAGACCTAATGCAAAAGTTTTAATGAAAATTGCAAAATCTGAATTTTTTCTTAGGATAAGTATAAGCCAAACGTTTTTTTTATAGTCTAATTTAATTGGTGTTTAAAATGTAATCACCAAACACACTTCTAGAAAATCAACTTACAAATAACTTTATTTTAATTAAATCCAGCGCCATCACAGCGCAAAAAGCAAACAAAATCAATTGACCTTTTATAGACTGATCTACAAAATCTTAATTGATATTTATATTTGAACTGTAAAAAAAAATTAAAATACCTACCTGTAGCTTTACAAGAATAAACTTGATTTCATTTCTACAATGAACAGGAAGACGGTTTGGAGCAAACTGGTAATGAAATTAAATACGGCTTCCATCCGAGCTAACATTAATTCCATATTTATCCAATGTCACTAAGAATGGAATGAAAGAGATTGATCCGTTTATAATAAAATTACAATTAGTTTATCAAAAACCACACTTAATTAAAAATACGTAAGAATAAATAAAATTACAATACAATAAAATTACTCATATTTTGTTTATTTTGTGATTGCATAACGAAAATTTCATATTTTTCCAAACCAATTCTTTTAAGACCTCATTAGATCCATGTATGTAACTGAAATACAGAAAACAAACTTGATTGTGCAAATATTTGAGTTTTATCATCACTTCATTTCCCTAATATTCTACTAACTTATCTATATAATGGAAGAACAGTTAAACATCTAAATTTAAATAATGTTATTATATAAAGTTACATAATATGTATTTTCGACCCTTAAGTTGTAAGTCGAAGTTAATAATACAAAATATTTCAAATTACAATAAATAATAAAAATAACAAAAGTATACTTTATTCTATTTAGTTTACAGTCAAAAATGTGTATGTATAATAATATAATATATATTTTGTTAAAATATAACCTCATATATTATATAGATCTTGATTAGGTTTCATTTACAACCCAGCAAAATCTTTAAGAAGCTGACGCATGAGTAGAACAAATTAAACTATATAAACAATACTCAAAGGGTATTTTAAAAAGATATTTTAATAAAAAGTAAAAAATCAAACATTCCATAAAAATACTTTTTTTTTAAGATATTGTATTATGAAGAATGTATATATTTTTTTTTTACTTCAATTATTTGTTATTCAATTATGACTTTTTAATTCAATTATATATTATTTATATTTATTATTCAATTATTACTTTAATTACTTATAATAACCGGTTTTATACAGTTGTATCTTTCACGTCGATATCAAATCACGACAACAAGTAAGTTATAAGTTTAATAAAACAAGTACTGTAACTTGAAATACAACATTTTTAAAGATGGTTTAATTTAGATCCAGATATACTAGAAATTCTGTAAAGAGTATGAAAATTACTTTCACCCGAATTTTAAATACATATTTATTTTATTTATTATTATTTTTATTTTTAATTTATTTTTTCATTCTTGTTAGATAGTAATTACTTGCGTTTTCGTAAAAGCATTTTTTTATAATCCAGAATTATATCAAATACAAAATGTTTAATATGTTACTATTATTTGTTTCAAATTAAATCGTTTGTGCTTGTAATTTATGTTGAATATTAATTAAATTTACGTAAATGGTTGTCTGCATCTGATTATTTATAATGTTAAAAATATTAACTAGTTTCTGTTTGATACAGTTGAATGTACGTACTATTTTCGCCAATCACTATTTAATAGATAAGTAAGTAAGAAATAAGTGGTTGACAACACTATGAGTAAATATTTTTGTGCTAAATTACAGGTTTCATCAAATAGTTCCATTAGAAAAAACAGTAACAGTTTTATATTATAAAAAACGCCGTCAACGTCAAAGCGTTTGTTAGAAAAGTGTATTTCTTTTACGAAGTTTTCGTCATCTTATATGTAATAAATATTTCGAAATCTTAAAATTAACACAATTTAAACAAGATAACATTAAAAAAATTGCTATATTTTTATTGGATTGATTACTTTAAATATCACCTTTTCATTAAAAATATAGATTAAATTAAGATTTAGAAGTGAAATTCCACAAATGTCGAGTTTGTTCTCGGATCCTGCAAGGATATCTCACCGCAGGCTCTTTGGTTACAGACACCGTATCCCAGATTCAATTCCTTTTGTAAACATAATACCTGTAGTACAAATTGTTAAATAAAGATATCAGTGTACGTATTGTTGAATTACGCCTAAATAACAACGAAAATGATAATTATAATGATTTTCTAAGACTGCGGTAATGAAGCATGACTTTCATCATAAGTGATTTTATTAAAGAGCTTCTCTGTCGTACAAAACCTATTCTAAGCCTATGTAAAAATTATAAAAAGAAATATAATCTGTATATATAAATATACATCAATCAACTTGCCTGCTTTTTACTTTTGATAAAGTTTTATTTCACGTTACATTATAATAGTTAGAAGCCATCTTGGAATAGTTTTTTGCATACTAAATGCCTTTAACCCGGATAAAACCAGACTTAATTGGATATAACTCCACTTTTATGCGTGGCGGCATATAAAACTCTTTATTTATTTGTTTTCATGCATTTTATAGATATTTTAATTTTATTTATTTAGTCAAGATTCTTTTGTAACATCTACTTCAGTTGACCGCACGCCAACACTCAAGAGCAAGCGGCGAGCAATAAATAAACTAATGGCTCGAGTCGCTGCGACTACTTTAATTTACAATTTTTAAACCGTTTGCTAAAAAAAGCTGTTTTGGGAAATACGTAAACTTATTTTCTTTTTATTTCATTTACTATTTAATCCATTTGTATATATATACAAATCGATATAAGTATTTAATTAGTCCTTTTTTCTAGTAGCTGTAGTTTTTCCATGAATCTGAAAATCTTTGTAACATTTTATATATTTATAAAATGGTAAATATATATATATATATATATATATATATATATATATACATATATATGTTGCAATTAAGGTCTAAGTGAAAGCAAACACTTAACGAACTAAAAATCAAAATTATGAAACATAGATACTGAAAAACTCACTAGTATTAATACAATAGAATTTTATAAATGTGGTGTCACCCGTCACCTAGCTACAAGAAAAGTATTTAATAATATATATGTACAAAGAAACATATAAATAGTATTTAATTATATAAGTAAAGAAAAAAAGAATTAAGTTATTACTTTGCAGTTAAGTCTAATTGTACTTCGTATTTGTTCATTTCGCATTCAAGTTAGATAATCACAAACTATAATAGATACATACAAATACAATAGTATTGGTATTCATTAACTTAACAGGATACAATTGAATGATGCTGCAGAAGGACCAGTATATTCCGTATTATTCATTATATACTGTGGGCTCTCTAATAAGAGCAAATAAGGTAGATCGTGAAAGGGACTACTCAACCACTATGGCGGTTCTAAATGTATTTGATTTCTGTAATTGCAACTGAGAGTACGATGACAGTGTTTTTGTCTTAGTAGGATGTTACGGGAATCTCTTTTGTACACAATAGTGACGCCAAAATAAATTAAGCGCCACCCCCCATAATGAAGTAATTATGTAAAGTAGTTCTATGTAAAGTGAGAGGTCCCCCCCTTTTTTCTTTTATTTTCTCCCTGTTTTATTTATTATTATTAATACTACGCAAGGCAAACAATCGTACGGTACATTATCTTTATCTATATGGAGGGAAAGATCAACGCTTTATTTCCTCCTCTCCAAGTTCTCTCGTAGGATTGAACCAGGTCTTATGGTGTGTACTCCGTACACCTCTGCGGGACGAAACGGTGTTTCCGGTGGTTCCTTGTGGTTGCTTGTGGTTCCTTGTGAATCCACTACACAATTATATTTGACACATATTTTGCCAAATATCAAATATTAATAGCATATAGTAATTCTTCTTGGTTTCATTGGGACTGCTATCGGGGCCAGTTTTCACCATGGAAAAAATTCCCTAACATTAGCGTTATACCCAATTTTTATTTTGCTGTGGCAACGTTTCTTATCATATATTAATGTAAAAGTATTCTCCTGGTGAAAGCTGATCTTTAAAATATTTACATAAATATTTAGATATTATAATTTTCGTCCAATCTCTAACAAAGTTGTTATAGCTCAATCTTTACTTTTCCTATTTTAGATTATACAGATTCCTGCTATCCTGATTTTTACGGGAGGATTAGTTAAATAAACTTGATCGACTTCAAAACCTCTGCATAAGGTTAATCTTTGGACTTCGCAACTATATTTGTCGTTTCCGTAAAAAGCTCAAGTGGCTTCCGATTCGTTTTCGCAGGAATATTCTTATGCTTAGCCTTATAAACTCTCTACTGTTCAACCCTTCAGGCCTTTCCTTCTTAAAAGAACGATTTAAGTTTTTGAGTAGCTCTCATAATCGTTATTTTCGTTTCAATCAAAACCCTGTTCTTAAAATCCCTTCCCATTTATCCTCTTTCTTCTCGGATTCCTTTACTATACATTCCATTACAATTTGTAATGATCTTCCTCTGAAAATTAAACTCGCAATCATATGATTCGTTTAAAAGGTGCTTAAAAGCTGACTTTTTAAACTTATAGTATGTTTGTCGTCTGTATATATTTATTTATGTATGTATGTATGTATGTTTATATGTATTACTCAATTCTTTTATTGTTGCGTTGTAAACACGCCTATAATACTGCTCTAGTACACCTTTTCCTGCAAACAATTGATTGCCTAGAAGAGATTGCTCCTTAGCGATAAGGCCGCCTAATTTATACTATTTTTTTTCTTATGCAATTTTTTAGTAACTTTTTAATCAGGGTATACGATAAAGAATATTTATTGTTATTATTATTATATATTTATATTACTTTAATACATGTTCAAAATAGCAACCTGCAGTTTAACGAGAACAAACTTGATATTTTTTATATTTTTTTTACACTTACACTAAGTTGACGCTTGACTACATTACACCTGATGGGAAGTGGAAATGTAGTCGTAGTTGGTAAAGCGCATCAACTTAGTAAAAGCCTATTCACTCTTGCCTTGAAGACACCCACATTGTACTTGGACGGAAATACCGACGCAGGCAAGCTGTTCCACTCCTTCGCTGTCCGATTTAAAAAAGATGAAGCGTAGCGCTTCGTTCGGACATGCGGCGCGTCTACTCCAAAAGGATGGATGCTCGCCGTGCGTCGGAACGTCCGGTGATGGAAGGGGGATGGGGGAATTAGTTCATGTATCGGAAATTAGCCTTTTTGCACGCCTCTCAATTGATATATTCATATGATTTTTAAAATAAACAAGATGACAGATAGTAGCGGGATGTTAATAAAATTAAATTATTTAGATGTGGCTTTCATCCCTGCTAACAAGCACAGTATATTTAGCCAAATACACTTAAAATGGAGAAGAAATTAAAGAAATTTATTATCTTATAAAAAAAGTACAATTAGTATTATATTTAAAACAACACACATTTGAACATGCATAAAAATAAAATAAAATAAAATAAGATGTATCTTTTAAGAAAAATATATAAATTATAATTTAAAAAATACACAAATTAAATTATATATATGTATTTAAAAATGTAATAACCTGAATGTATTTTTTATCTAAGGTTAATTCGTATAAAACCGTCTTCATCATTCGTGTATGTACAGAAGACGTACAAACAACATTTATTTAGTTTACTCTTCCATTGCTCTGGAACACCGTAGACAAACAAGATTGTGCAAACGTTTATGTTTTTCATCACTTTATTTCTCTGAAATTTCTCCAATTTTTATAATAGAAGTAAAAAAGTCGGTCACGTTTCACAATTTTTACTTATTATATAAGATATTTTTTACTTTTAAGATTTCACTAAAAAATGCCACCAAGTATGATGTGAAATGATTTTTTTTTCACGGTTAAAAAATCCCTGCCTATTTAAATACAGAATCAATCAATCTACGATTCACATACATTATTTTTTATATATTTTCTCGTTCTGTAATGTTATTAAGTTACCAAATAACAATCTAACGATTATATATTGAAAATACACGTGAATGAAACAACCGAACAGATTTATGTTATAAATATGGTTGCCCGCTATTCCATCCGCGTCAATTATGAAAATCAGCGTTATAATATATACACACACACACACACATATATATATATGTGTGTATGTGTGTGTATGTATGTGTGTGTATGTATGTGTGTGTAATAAAAATATATGTATATACAATATGAATATCGAAAATATTCCAAAATCACCTACCTCCTTTTAAATGTACAATGAATTTTCCCTCTCCATAATATTTTTATAGATAAACTCAACTAAAGACTTCAAAGTGAAATCCAACAAGTGAAAAATAATATTAAAATACAAACACAATACCATAAAATATTTAAATATCCGATTTAAAAATTACATTCTTATTTGGTATATCTATTCTAAAGTGATGGAAACCAACAGTAAGTGTTGAGGTCGATCTCAGATCCCGCAACGATGTCTCGCCGCAGGCTCTTTGTTTACAGACGCCGCATCCAGGATCGAATTCCTTTTGTACATTTAATACCTGTAGCGTCTAGTGTATCAATAGTTAAATAAAGACTTCAGCGTAACTACATCCATTGTGGACCTTAATAACAATGAGAACAGAAATAATTCTAACAATTTTCAAGTACATTTTCAATTTGTATTAAATCTACTTTTGATTCAGCAAAAAGTCTTGTATATCAGAATTACATAATTTACAGAAATATAAATGTTTTAAAAGAAAACAAAATAACACACGTTATCGTTTATATTTGAAATTAGGGTCGCTTTTGAATTTCAACCCATATAACCAGATGAAACTAATTTAATTTGGATCAAACTGAACGTTCTCTAGTAGCAGCATTAAAACACTTTTTATTAAAATATAATAAAAGTAACAAAAGTAAAGATATTTATCTTATTCTTAGCTATTTAATCAAAATTCACTTGTCCACAAACCTCGAACTTCTCCATCAGATGACGACGTGCGGTCACTCCGAAGCAAGCAAGGAATAATAAATTAGCTGTAATGGCGCGAGTCGACACCGCTTCGACTACGAATACTCTAATTTACAATTTTTTAACAGTTCGCTTAAACGCTGTTTTTGTCACACGTAAATAAGACATTTAGTTTTTATACCGGATGTAATTAACGGATGTTAATACGGCTCGATTAGTTTATTTTAGTTATTTCCATAGTATTTTGTCTTACGGCATTTTATTGTGGGGCAGTGCTGCTGAAGTAAATTCTGTATTTATTTTACAAAAAAGAGCTGTGCGGGCTATTTTAAATTTAAAAGCTAGAGATTCCCTGAGAGATGTTTTTAAAGAAATAGGCATTCTTACGGTCGTTTCTCAGTACATATTTAATAAGATCTTGTTTGTACGTCACAATTTGGATACATATGTAAAAAATAGTGACAGACATCCTATAAATACAAGAAATAAAAATAAACTCTCAACGCGGAAATATCGATTTCAAAAAGTTAAAAAATCCTGTATGGGTTTGAGTGTACGCATACATAATAAGGTTCCACAAGATTTTTTTTTTTTTTTTTTTTATGTGACAAGAGGGCAAACGAGCGTGCGGATCACAGGTGTGAAGTGATCACCGCCGCCCACGAACTCTTGCAACGTCCGAGGACTCACAAGAGCGTTGCCGGCCTTGGAGGTGGATATAAACGCCTTTTTTGAAGGTACCCATGTCGTATCGATCTGGAAACACCGCCGAAGGAAGTCCATTCCACATCTTTGTGGTACGTGGAAAAAATGTTCTTGAAAACCGCACAGTAGAGGATCGCCACGCATCCAGGTGGTAAGGATGGTATTGCAGGCGATGTCGTGCTGTGCGGTGGTGAAATTCGGCGGCGGGCATCAGATCAAAAAGCTCTTCGGAGCACTTCCCGTTGTAAATGCGATAGAAAACGCACAAAGAAGCCACGTCTCTACGCAATGCCAAAGAGTCCAGCCGTTCACAGAGCACTGGGTCCCCGACAATCCGAACGGCTCTCCGCTGTACGCGGTCAAAAGGTAGAAGCTGGTATTGGGGTGAACCGGACCAGAGATGAGAGCAGTATTCCATATGTGGTCGGACCTGCGCCTTATAGAGCGCAAGTCTTTGGCCAGGATTGAAACACTGCCTCGCTCTATTGATTACACCCAATTACATCGAGACAAGTTTGGCCTTGCTCTCCAGATGACCACGAAACTGACAGTCGCTCGAAATGTCGAGGCCCAGTATACTGATACTTGGCGAGGCGTTGAGGGGTGTGCTTTCGAAGAGCGGCGATACGACAATTGGGGTTTTCTTAGTGGTAAACGCGCAAACCTGTGTCTTTTGGGGATTAAACTGAACGAGGTTCAGTTCACCCCACTCTGAGACCATCCCCAAGGATGTCTCTACAGAAGACACAAGTTTCTTTCGGCACTCGTCGACGTTTTCCCGAGAGAGACCTGCACGGCCGGAATATACCGCATCCCCAGTGCTGTCATCCGCATAACAATGTAAGTTGGAAATATCCAACATATCATTGATATGCAAGAGGAACAGGGTTGGGGATAGCACGCAGCCTTGGGGTACACCTGCGTTCACGGGCTTGGGGTCCGAGCAAAAACCGTCGAGAACGACCTGTATGCTCCGCCCAGTGAGAAAGCTGGTAATCCACTTGCACAAACTCTCGATAAGCCGATAGGAAGGAAGCTTCGAAAGAAGCCCCTTGTGCCATACACGATCGAAGGCTTTCGCTATATCCAGACTAACCGCCAGACCCTCTCCCTTGCTTTCAACAACCACAGCCCAACGATGCGTAAGATATAAAAGAAGATCACCAGCCGATCGGCCATGGCGGAAGCCATATTGCCGGTCATTGATCAACTGGTGATTCTCGAGGTACGCCAGGAGCTGTCGGTTGATGATGCTTTCCATGACTTTGGAGAGTAGAGAGATATCTTAGACCTTCCTTTTCTTGCTTTTAAATGTAAAATTAAAAGTATTCTGTTAATAAAAGCTTATTATAGCATACAGGAGTTTTTGGTTGATCGTATTTCGGTCAACTAAAAGGTTAGGTTGTGGAGCTTTGCTTGTTGACTCATTTGCGGGATACTCTAACGTATACATCAAACATTGTTAAATTGTTTTTAAAAAAGAGCAACTGTTAAGTTTCTGGCCAGCTCTTCTCAGCAGAGCCGCATTCCGAGCTGGTGGTAGCTTACTCACGGACTGACATACTATACTGACATTTTTTAATGTAATGTAATGTAATTGACGATTCAAAAGTGCATGTAAATGCCTACTTTAATAAAGATGATTTTGATTTTGATTTTATATAAATTTTGGATAGTATAAAGAAGCAATAAAAAATATAAAAAGCTGTTGTTTATAATTTATACATACTCGTATATTAAAATCGTAGAAGAGTTCAATTTTGGACATTGAATAAAAACAATAAAAAATACCTCTAGGGGTCTTGATACCAATAATACAGGCCAAAAACTCATTTTGCATGTTTGTCTGTCTGTCTGTTGTCCGGCTTTCACGCAAAAACTACTGGCCGGTTTTTAATGAAACTTTTTTGTTATACCTATTATTCCTAGGCAATATAATTTATTTTCAAGATCGGAATATCAGATTGAAGATTTGTCTTTGTGTTGTCTGGCTTTCATTACATAAGCTTTATATATAAGTACATAAGGTAAGTTAATAAGTTTAGAAGATAAGGTAAGTATATAAGCTAAGTACATAAGTTTAGTACATAAGTAAGGTACCTAAACCATTACATAAATTTTGTATTCAATATAAATTAATTTGTAATTTAGCCGAGATAAAATTTTGTACTTTGTCTCAGACCTTAAATAAATAGCTAAATAAGTGTACAAAATAGTGGTTTCAATTAAAACATCACCAATAGGGAAAACTGCTAACTTGTTCATGGCAACGCATTCTACGAGATATTTACGTTCCCGGTTTTTATGGAGTCAGTGTTGCCGTCACTCAAAAAAATATAATATAATATGTATTATAAATTCTCTATTTCACTTACAAAATTTTATTATGGCAGAGGGTAATAAAATATTCAAAATCTACCTCATCTCAAATTTGTATATAACGCTGACTCTAAAAAAATAATTGAGATGAGGACAGACGGGTGATGATACCTATTCTAACTTCAGTTTTTCGAAGGCATTCGGAGTCACAGTACTTGTACTTCAGGTAAATATAATAGAGGTCAGGTACCTTGTTAATAAACAGTTTCTTATAAGTGGTCTTACCAGATTTACCGTGATGATGATAGATCCAAACAGCCAGGATCTTTTCTCTCATCAAACCACGCAACTTCATAGCCCTTTTTGAATCCATCTTGATAACACCATCTTTTCTTCATAAACAAAAATTATCAAACTGTTCTGATAAAATATTATTGTACCAGCTGTTGCCCGCGACTTCGTCCGCGAGGATTTAAGGACACAGAGCTCATAAGAAAACTTCCTTATTCTATCTCCATCTCTACTTTTAAAATTGCTCTCGAAGAAAAGGCCTATTATGATTTCAAGGGTAATATATAAAACAGCTTAAATCCAACGTGAAAGTTATTTCTAAATTTTCTAAATGTAAAAATAAATATCTTAACATATAAATTTATAAACCTTTTACAAATAAACATATAAAGTAAAGATAACGATGCCCCCCCCCCCCCTTCGTCCACATCATTACCCACTATGCTGCGCGGGGCGACCCACACCGCATTATTTTATTATTGCATTATTTTCTTAAGATAAACATTTTTAAATTCGTCATATCTTTTGAATGGAATGTCCAATTTTGATAATTTAATAAGCATTTTACAGGTATTGAAACTTTATTTAACAAAATATCATTTAGCAGCATCAGGAATAATACAAAAGTACAAATATTATGATTTGATCATTGTCAGCAATTTTATCAATTTATATTAAAAATTATTAAAAATGTAAAAAAGTAGTACTGCACTGTAGTAGCACAACTACAGTAGTTGGACATATGGTATTACAGTAGTTGGACATATAGACGTTATAGTAGATCTTGATACGTTCTACAATACTGTAAAACATTTTTTTTTGTTCTATCATCTATAGTTTTCGCAACATACGCGTAGACTGATGATTTTTGATGGTATTTTATTCTCACCCAGGGTGACATTAGTGCATTTTTATTAGAGATCCCTATTTTTTGACAATTTATAGTTTGTGTCATATTTATTGGGAATATTTCAAAAACTATATTTAAAGAAGATTTACATATTTTACTATTTTGATTTTAACATCAAATATTAAATTTTGAATTAAACTTTTAATGAATCACTCTTCCTATTCTACGTGGAGGTTTTGTATGGATGGGAGTATTAAATTCGACAGTGATATAAATGTATGAACTAAAACGGGTTGCAATTATCCTATATTCATATTAACTATCAGACTGTGTGTACCTACGATTGTAAATAGTTGCATTTTTCCATATATAACTTGAAAAAATATCGTATAATTTGTTTAACAGACACGTACGGACTATACGTATTATGTATAGATAGGTACAACAAAAATTTTCCATTTTGTGGGGATAGTTTGGGCGGATCTCCAGGTTGACTCTGTTATAGCCACACCGGTTTTCAATGCAGTTGCTGATATTATTAAAGTAGTATAATATATATATATATATATAAAGCATATATAGAAAAATATACAAATACATGTCGGCGCAAGGGATGGTGGAACGGAAGGGCCTTTATCATTTAGACTCGTTGTTACAGGGTTTATTTTGCCAGTGTAGTAAAATAACAAAACTGTACCTTACACTTTACCCTCTTGAGAATTACAACTTTACCATTACAACATTAACTCACTAACCACTCTAAGTAAACCGACAGTTTCTTATTGGAGAAGTGACCAGGCCGCGTCTCCTGAAATAACCGTCGGACTATCCATAATTTCTAAAACGACTCTGTCTACGTGACGTCATTATAAATGACGTCTAAAATGAAATGCAAGTTGGAGTATAAAACATGACATAAGCGGCTTTTTAATAGTTCTTCAAGAAATAAATATAAAAACCGTGTCCTTTTAACAGTTTAACGTTTCACTGTAATTACACTGCTATCCACAACTCATTACTGCTTTATATTACTCAGGAGCTTTATTCTCTAAAGCATTTAAGTACTTGTTACCATGTATATGAGTCTACGATAAAATGAGGTATTTTATACGTTAAGATATGAAATACTATTTAACAGGTATTTTTAATTATCCATGTTATTTACTTGAAGTAACGAAAGACAACTAAGTGGCCTACCCGGGGGCCCTTCAACCCCCTCCCCACTTCTCAAAGGTGAGTCTCAGTACCCATCCACTCCCCCGGTGACGCTAAGCCAATAGGGCTAACAGCGCAGGCAATACAAAAAGAAATATAACTAAGTGGCCAATTTCAATAAGTCTTAACTCTTAACTCTCTGCAACTCTTTAAGGTTGACTGTCAGAGAATGCTATTTAGCATTAAGTCCGCCCATTATAACATTTTTTGTGTTGGAACAATAAAGTTTTAAATAAATATATGTACAAAAACTATTTTTTTTTTGTCCTAGCTATTTGCTAAAGAGACATTTTATTAAATTCCTTTGGGATCCGGGAATCTATAAAAGGTATGTATTATAATGAAGTGAAGGACGAAGCGACGGTCGTCAGCTGATAAAAAACAACATCCAGATAAAGCAAATGTATGTTACGGAATATTACATTAACATATAAACCTTCCACAAAATCAGTTACACTAAATCAAAAACGATAAGACAAGTTGATAAAAAACTCAATTATAAAAATACACATATTATCATTTATATAATTAACAACTCTTTAGTTTTTTAATTTACTTAAAAAATAATTTATTTTTATTGATTTGGAATTATTTTTGAATTTGATAAAACGGTTTTTAATAGAACGATAATAATTTTTTTATAATCGCACTTGAATTTTGATTAGACTCAATTAAAATATGACCTTAATTTCATATATACATATCTGCCAATAACTTTTAACTCCCGTATGTATTACATAATATTTATACCACACTGTTATATAATATCACGTAAGGTTGAAATAATAAAGAAAATGCTAAATCCCGATGTCAATTACGAACTTATAATATATATGTATATATATATAATCCACTGTATGATGCAGTAAGTGACGCATCATTTCTATGCTACTAAAGGCACATAGATTTCGATTTTTCAAATCTATAAATGTCATTACATTGATACATAATCACAATAACAATTTTAATTGTCAAGAAACAATATAAACGTATATTATGTTATATGTATTGTATTATATTATGTATATATTTATTACCATTTTATATTATATATCTATGTATGTATATTTGTTAAACCTAAATATCCACGCTCATATTTCATCTCCTCTACCCAAAGTTTTCTTAGAAGAGATTGCTCTTCAGCAATAAGGCTGCCTGTTGTATCTTTTTATTTTTGTTTGTTATTAATTTTATATTTCATTGTTTTGTTATCATTTTAGTACGATAAATAATATCTTACTATCAATATTAATGATTTTCTTCTAACTTTTGTCATAATAATATTTTAATAAATAATTAAATTAATAGTCCTTACATAATTTTAAATCATTTTAAATTTTTAATGTATATTATTTCTACAGATTAAAATTTACTATGAAAAGAACTATTTTAAAAATGTTATTGTTAATTATTTAACGAAACGTATTTACTGTTTTTTTGGTACTCGTTATTTTTTTCCTAAAACTCGGCGTCACATTTAATAAATTTCTTACACAAAAGCTACCTACATCAGTCGAAATATATTTATCACAAAAAGTATTTTCTTTACTTATCCTTTCTCAGAAAGTCTTTTTGCTTATCTTCAAATTGGTTGTGATGGTATACTTCCTACTTAATTTAACTCGAATATTCTTGTGTAAATAAATAAAAATATTTACAATAATGTGCAAAAAATATGTGTTTTGAACAAAAATAATTTAGTTGAGAATGTACTTATTTTGCATGTATTTTTTTCTTGCGAATAAAAATATATATTTTACGATTACAGGGGAAAGAAAATTTACGTTTTCTTTTCAGACCAAATGCCATTGAATAGTTTTTCTCTGATGAACAAGCAAACAAACAGACAGACAAAATTAAAAAAACGTTGCTATGAAGTCAGTATCATACAACTACTCAAAAAGTTCCAGTTGTCTTTATTAAAAAAATACTTAATGTACGGATTTTAAGTCAATACTTATTACATACCTAATAATAATATGTGCATCAAAACAGAAACATTTTTATCGATAAATGACAAAAAAAACAATTTTATTGAAAATGTTATCTCATGCACAATATACATTTAAATTTATCAAAAACACTTATCGGTATGATAGCATTTTTAAGGCGAAAAAATATAATAAAAAATATTATCAGATTATAATAATATTTTTTTTTACCCAAAAATTAAATAGTCGTTACTCAATCATAGCCCTCGAAATAAATAAAATGTACGTAGCATGTAGAACGAAATACTCCAAAGATATAAGATATATAATAGATATAGATAAGGACTAGAGTCCACTAATATCCGGTTATTGGAATCTAAAAATCTAAAAACCGAGAGTAGATTCTTCTAGAATTCCCCGACATTCAACATATGGTCAAACTGTATTAGAAGATGTCTCTGAACTTTAAAATACTATTAATATATCTAAAATCAAGAATCCGTCTGAAAACTGAACCGCAATTATCTCCAGTTAAGTATCTGCTTAACAATAGTAGGAATAATACTTCATTCGCCAAAAGGCCTGGCAGGTAGTCTAAATTTTCCAAAAACCTTGGAATGGTAAACGTGCTTCCTTCGAAAAGGTTTCAATCGCTTATTATGAGCTAAGAAAGATTATGCAATTGTATCATCAGTTTGACTGACCCTGACTAGCATGTTCTGACCCAAGTCTGTGAATTTATCGCCAGACACAGACAGCACGACCTATGCTGTTTCAACCCGAGATAGTTCTCTTGGAAATACGTCAACGAGTGCTGATAGAAGCTTGCGTCTTTTATTTAACCCAAACTTTATGATTTGATTTGAACACTAAATCACAGGTAATCGTAAAACAATACAAATGCAATACAAAGCAATATATTAACATATATCCAATTATTATTAATTAAAAAATAAATGATTAAATGCCCCTAGTTCTAGTTTTGCATTAAATGTTAAAAAAAATAAAAGACGGTAACACTGTCGTTATAAAATGCCATTTTACAATTATTCTTATCCAATTATCCTTATCTTAAATCGGTCATGTTTTTTAATACTCAAAAGTGAAATGCATACATGAAAAGAGATATTATAAATCTGTATCGTAATAGGATTCTATAATTTATTTATTTTTTTTATTTATTTATTCTTTATTGTCAATTAAAAAAATATACAATGGGTGGACTTAATGCTTCAAAGCGTTTGCTACCAGTCAACCCGAAGACAAAAAAAAACAAACAATAAAAAGAACTAATATGGAAATAAGGCAATGTTACTTTAAAAAACTAAAAATTACAAAATTCTAAGACACAAATATAAAAAAAAAACATTGTTATTGAAGATAAATATATTAAGTATATTAAATACAATATAAAAATACGTAAATAAATACAATATAGGTAATATCTAATAATCCAATCCAACCCACCTACTTTGGAGAAAATTAATAAAAAAATAAAAAAGAAACCAACTAAATCAGCACTAGGTCCTGATAGTATTCCTTACATAGTATTTAAAAAATATCTGTCGGTTCGTAATAAACTTTTAAATTTATTCGGTTAAATCTGTTCAAGGAAGCAAATACCGGTTACATTCGGAAAAGCCATTTTTGTCCTCATTCCAAAAACAGTGTCACAAATCCGAAAAACACAACACATTAGTTTCGGAAAGCCTTAAAGATGCCTGAACGAGCGAAAGACAAGTTACGGTGTGTTGGATAGACTTGGAGAACGCCTTTGGGTCGGTACGTCATGAACTGATGATGTTCGCGATGAGATGGTAAAAGTTTCCTACTTTAGTAGTCGACATAATTGCATCATCGCATCACCAAATATACCTCTTATAATCCTAATATAATAAAAACTATATTTTAGAATATATTATACACCACCTAAAGACAAGCAAAGAATGTTAAAGAAAATTAATTTATAATATTCTTAATAAAATACATATGGACAGAGTTTTTAAATATCATTTGGCTTGGAGAGCGTCTAATATGTTCAGGTAAGCCGTTCCAAAGTTTGATTGCTTATACCGTGAATTATATTTGCGACAAAACCTGAATGGCGTAAGAGGACGAAGAGTTTGAGATTAGAAGAAGAGCGATGATGCAAGTTATGAGTACTTCGTAGTAATAGGTATTTTCATTTTAAATACTGAGGAGAAAGAGGATCGTTAAGAACAGAGAACAATTGACATAAATATCTTGAAGATCTTCGCGCGCAGATACGTAGCCAATTTTGTTTTGAACGGTAGAGAGATATGTGATCGAATTTACGAAGAACAGATTATAAATTTTTAAAACTGAATTGGAAAACTTTTATTCCAACTACTCAGTATTGTATATTAATTCTTAAATAATCAAAATATTGTTTCTGTTTATCAGACGTGATTACTGGCTAAATACAATCAAAATGAATCAGTTGAACATTACGATTAAGATAGTAACGATAAAAAGTTTATATATATAGGCATGATGGACAAGGTTTCCTGTTGTGTGTGTTTTGATAACATTAAAGGATACAAAATGAGATCCGTCTCATTTTTGATTGGCCTGGTCCTTATTACTTTTTCGCAGAGTCTGGCCAACGAACTGCCCTTAGCGGAAAGCTGCGATGTGGAAAAGTGCAAACTGCCAGAATGTAGATGTTCATCCACGGAAATCCCCGGCGGCTTAAAACCCCGAGACACTCCACAGGTAATTAAAGTTTTCAATCAAGCTCATGTTAAAAATAAAGTAAAATTTGTATGTATCTTTCTTATAATACAACGTAAGTTTCAATATAAACATCTTTATAGTTTATTTATATTTACCGTATATTGATAACACTTATTTAGTTGAAATGAAAAATCTAGTACAAGTTAAGTTAGTTTTTTTTTAATAAAATTTTACCGATAAGATAAAAACACTTAGACAACAAAATAAAATATAAATTAGACAAGACACGTATAATTAGACATGTTAAATATATTAATTTACAGTTTGTTCTTCTCACTTTTGATGATGCAATGAATACGCAAAATTCTGAAACCTACCGAAGTCTTCTCTTCAATCGTTTCAACAAGAACAGATGTCCTATTGGAACCACATTCTTTATTAATCACGAATATACCGACTACAGTCTTGTTAATGAAATGTACAATAATGGTTTTGAAATTGCTCTTCACTCCATCACTCACAAAACTGATCAAGAATACTGGAAGACAGCTACCGTTGAACAAGCCACGAGAGAATTTGCAGACCAAAGAACACTTATGGCAAATTTTGCTAATATTCCTGTAAGCGCTATGCATGGTTAGTTTATTGGTTTTAACATGCGTTTGAAGACCGAATAGTATTTGTATTTCCAGATGCAAAGGAGGAAAAAATAATTATATTTATCTGCATAACAATTTATTACTAATCAGATTCTGTCAATGATTGGCAATCATTTATCTAGAAACATACCTACTGTTGCCCGTGTCTCTAGTTGATGAAAGACGTTACGCATCGATGACAATACCACTTATCGATTTTAAATTATGTGATTTAAAATTTAAGTCCATAAATAATACGGGCCTATGTCATAGTTAGATCTTAAAAATATTACTCTAACCTCAAAAGTGATAAGAAACTAATATAAATAATATACGCATTTTACGATTTATCCCCCATTTCACGAACTTCAAGCTTTGTTTTCGGAATTAAAAGTAGCCCAAGTTCCATCGCAAGTACAGCAGTTCGGCTGTGCAAGGCTAACAAATAGACAGATAGAGTTACCTTCATAGTTATAATACCAGTAGATATCGTAATAGGAGATACGTATAATGAGAGGTAAGAAATCTGTTTAATCTTATTTCAGGAATCCGCAGTCCATTCATTCAATTATCCGGCAACAGTACATACCAGATGCTCGCTGAAAATGGGCTAAGATACGATTTGAGCTGGCCGACCACTAAATACACAGAACCAGGTCTTTGGCCTTACACCCTTCATTACGCTTCTATCCAGGATTGTATTGTCGGTCCTTGCCCTACTGCATCCATTCGTGGACCTTGGGTAATTCCTATGGTTTCCTGGACTGACTTACAAGGATTCCCTTGCTCATTTGTTGATGCATGCTTTGCTAAGTATGTAATTTAAATGTTTAATTATTTTTTCTTTTTGTAATCTGACTGACAATAAGTGAGTACATATTACATTTATAAAAACTTTTAGTCCCCCTTCAGAAGACGAAAACGCTTGGTTCGAATATATAGTTAAACAATTTGAAAGGCACTACCTTGGTAACCGTGCTCCATTTGGTTTCTACATCCATGAGTGGTATGTAAGAATTCACCCTGGACTTAGGAAAGCTTTAATTCGTTTCATGGATATGTTAAATAATCTAAACGATGTATTCATGGTGAGTTTTTGACGTATTGATGTATTGACGTTGATTGAAAAAAGTACGGAAGTTGAACCTAACCTACTATATTTACAACACAGGTAAACGCGCATGACGTTGTCAACTGGATCCAGAACCCAGTGCCAGTAAATGAGTACTTGAAACAAGAATGCCCTAGAGTTATCCCTGCGGCGTGTCGTCCTACAACTTGTGGATCTCTCAGAGAAGTTGAAACTGGTGTAAGTGCAAGTAAAGATAGGTTTTCTAATATCATAGGAGATTCCCCGAGAGATCCCTGAACGGCTAGCCTCCTGGTGCTATAGTCCGCATAACAATTAATGTCAGGGATATCCAGAAGATACCATTATATGGGATACAATATTGTGATATGTAAAAGGGACAGTGTTTAGGATATCACGCAGGCTTTGGCAAAGAATAGCGTTTACTGATCTTGGGAGATAAAACCGAGAACGAATTTTATACTCTGCTTGGTAATAAATCATCCTAATGCCTTAAAAGCGTAAACTTTTATCTAAGAACTTTTTGGCTAGGACTAGAAAAAATAATTAACATTTAACTCCGATAAGAGCGAAATTATAAAGATAATGAGGGATAACTTAAGTAATCCAACTTATGATTATAAAAGAAATTATAATCTTCAAGATGTTTATTATATAATGTATTTTTTGTTTCAGAAAACTTACTACATGACAATCTGCAACAGATGTCCCAGAGTCTATCCGTGGCTGAACAATCCTCTCGGCCAATGAAACAGTTATTACTTACATGGGACCAAAATATAATGAGTAAAGCATTAAAGTGAAAATAAAAAAGTGCATCAAAATCGTTCTCATATTTTTGAATAAGAATAAAAATTAATGTAGGTATTTTTATCTAATTATAGAAATAATGTCTTATTCTTTACTTTTATCGTTGTTCTGTTAGTTAATTTTTGTTATAAGAAAATAACAATAAACATCTTAATCGTAAATATTGTTTAATTAAGTAACCATACATATTATGAATAAGTTCATATTCAGAGAAGAGTTAAAACTTTAAGTAATTTAAATAGGTGGTAGTCCTGGTCACTTAATTGCAGTTATTATACAGGTATATATCTCTTATAACAGATGAATTAGTACCAAAAATGAACTGCCCTGCTAACTTATGGGTTACGTATCACGTGTTGCTAACTGGACACTGACCACGTGAAACTCTGACACGCAATTTTCCTGTTCCAAGTCTACCGCGAGCCCTATTTCTGTTTCTGTCGTTTGGCAGCAGTAGTTTCATTGCGTAATAATAGTGAATATGTAAGTTTTATTGGACGGTTTTACTTTTAATATATTATTTCCAAAATTCGTAAAGATTTTTTTTTATGATTAGTTCCTGATTCGTATTGTGTTCTTTATATTAAAGTAAGTTTTTCTGTTTTAATCAAAACATTAATTTGTTACATGTATGATGAATAAAAAGCTTTATATTTTTTAAAAAGTAGACAAAAATGAAAGCCAACGATTTCAGAGGCAAGCATTGAGAGCGACAATTTCCCAGGAACAAGCGGTCCTATCCTGGCAGTGTTAGTTAATTTTTTATTCTATATATTTGTTTAACTTAAATAAACTTAACATGTCTTTAAATGTTTATATTTTCAAACATTAAAAGGTGTGATATCATTTCAATGGTAATCTATGCTCTAAAATTAAAAACATCCGTTACGATTTTCAAAAGAAGCCTTCATATTCGTCCTTAGAATGCTTCATCTGTAGAACGCTACATTCAGCGAGCCGGATATCGATACGGTAGTTCAATCAGTTTATTTTTCATCATATATTTATTTCATATTCAATAAACTAAATATTTTATAATGTAGTAATTTTAGTTATAATATCAAATAAATACAAGTTATATTAGTACTTCATCCAACAAACTAAAGGTGATTGAATTGTAACAGCAGATAATAATAGAACTTATAAGATCCGTTCCTACGATTTAATAAAGAACGAAAAATATCAACGATTTATGATACAAATAAAAAAATAACGATTAAAATAACATTTAATTTGTATTGCTCATAATAAACTTAGTTACACTTATTATTCATTTGAAAGAATAAAGTTTCATTTTCTAAAAAAAATAGTAAGTTATTTTTGTGCATATTTTTAATTACGCCCATTTAATTATAAAACCTAATGGTTGAGTTACTTTTTAAATAAAACAATTATTCTTGTCATGTTCATTTTCCAAATTAGCGAAATTAAAGCCTAACGCAATCGTTATTTAGTAGACGAGAGGCGGATCCACGCCGCGGCACGCTTTTTTAATTTCTTTTTTACGATCCGAGGTAAAAAGATAGCAAATATGATGAAGAATGCCGTCGTAAGTTTTTGTTTGTTCGTCTGTGTATTTGTTTACTTAATGGTTCAATTATATTTTTTATAACATTTTATTATCAATTAATGAAATACTGATACACCTGTACTGATAATAACAGGTTTTATTTATCGATATTTTATAGCATTGTAAAATCGTTATATCGAAATACAATAATATTAGTAATAGCAGTAGTCAAATTTAAAAGACAATTACTTGAAGACGTTCATCAAATCATAATTCCCGATAGTGTTCAAACGCTACTTTCAAGCTGATTATTGTCAGTATACTAAAGAACATGTCCTATGCTGACGGAACTCAGTCATATCGACCCTCGCCCCTCCGCCTCCCCCCTGAAATTGGTTCCGAGACTCCAGAAAAGATGCATCAATTTTTAAATGATGTTACCTTATTATTTTTACATCTAATGGCGTTTTACCTAAGCCTATGATTTTGATTAGTAGACAGGTAACAGAACATCGAATAAGGTTTAAATAAATAAATGCACTATAGTATATTTTTTTTGTATATAAATAAATAATAAACTATAGTAACCTCGAATACTTAATTTCATATGTTTAAAAATAACCATCATTAAATTTAAAAAAAAACGTAGTTGAACCACAATAAAATAGAGTATTAGTTAATGAATATTATAAAATATATATTGTCTTAATTTTTAGTAAAAAACTCAATAATACTTTTAGAAACAATAAATCAATATTTTATATTTAAACTTTCGTGAATCATGACTATTATATTTATATTTACCCGGCTGTATTCACGTAGAAAATAAATCGGAATGTACCCGACTAGTTGGGTAAATATAAATATACTAAATCAAAATAATTAAATACAAAAATCATTAAAAAAATATAAATACATCTATTATAAGCGACAGTAAAATCCTTGACACAAATAATACTAAAGTTTTTGTTAAATATAAATTAAAACCATAAATATTATATTAGTATTATTTTAAAAACATCTTGTATTTGATTTTATAACTTATTGAAGATTTAATTCAGGTCTGTTCTCGTCTTCTAAATGAAGATTGTCTTCCGATGTGAAAGGTGGACATTTTCTCACTGAAGCTGCCTGGAGTTCCAGGGACTTCTAGCTTTTCCGTTGTATACTTGGAGCTGGTTAAATAAATTATTAAATGTGTTACTTTTAATCTAAACAATCAATTTTATATTTTGAATCCCTGCCCGTATTGCTTTATTTTTCATTCTATATTTAGTAAAATAAGCTTAACATGGCTATACACGTTTTTAAATTTTTTCAAACAATTATATACTTATTACATTCAAACTAATAAATATTTGTATGACCCTCATCAAAATTATCTGTTCGTCTTTGACTTTTGACCTATTTTTAATTAAAAAAAAGTGGCCAAGCCAGAAGTAAAACTAAATTTGAAGTATTCACCGTCACCTATGAATATTTTGAAGTATGCAGTTTCAGGAGATTTGCCTTTCTTTAAAAACATTGAGAAATGAAGGAAGTTTTTCCGAAATTCTGTCAGAGTCCTGTACTGCCACGATCTAGCCAGCAAATACGAACTGCTTTCAATTGCTGCCACTCTAATATTACTATAAATTTATTTGGAATGCCAACCTGTACAATTCATAGGCACTGCAATATGGTGTGTCCACTGGTTCCATTGTATCTAGTTTTAAGTTATCGATTACATATTTCTGTTTTCGACTGTCATACCTGAAAATAATAATACATAATTTTACCTATATTCCCATGGAATATCTTATTAATTTTCGAATAGCCTTAGACCCCCCTATGCATTTATTACCATCATATCATATAACCCATCACATCATATATCATCATATAATGCATTTCAAAATAAGATTAAGATATCAATGCCTAAAGTTTTGTTGAATTTTAGAAATAAACCCTAAATCAGAGAATAAAAACTTGCTCAAGCTTTTTTTTTCCTATCATTATATCTATTAAGGAGCTTACTTCACAACAGGCAAAAAACGATGTCCCCAGACAATCTCACGAGGCAGATACGACGTTTGGCTCTGAGTGAAGGTACCCATCGACGCCGAGGCGCCTTTAAGACTTATCGTGATTTCAAAACTGTAAAAGCATCAATAATCAACTATTATTTAAGGTAGTTATCGCATCATGTTTATTACGAGACCTTAGTAAAGTAACTTTTCGAACATTATTGATTTTTATGACAAAAACCTTCCCTCCCCCTCCCTTTTTTCTCCCTACTCTCTCCCTATTAAAAAGGAATGACATATGTTTACACAATTATTTTTTGCCTTTTTGATTTATGACATCAACAACATCCTGACATCAATTGACAAAGGAAGATTACAAAAAATGACATCGATACATTTTCAGTACTATGACGCAAGTTATATGCTGTCTAAACTTTGTTGATTTTTAACTCTTTAAATTACTTCTTATGTATTATGTATGTAACAACTTTTGTAAGAATGGTAATTTGTTTTTGTTTGTGCCTCGTTAGCTGAAAAATCAGATCAGGAAACCTCTGATGAAGTTTCATAATTTTATGTATATTTCAAATAAACAAATACTTTCACAAAGTTAGACAAGGAATCATTTCCGCCTCTACATATTTAGTTTTTTAAATATAAAGAGTTGGAATTAATCCCAATTCGGAGGCTGTAACCTTAACCTGGAACATATTTATATCATAAGTTAAACAGGTGACTGTAAATAATACTGTAATGACAATCATAACTGTGAATTCTTACCTATATTCATTTATATTTTTTGGGGTCATTTTATACAGAGGACTGGATTCATTGATCTCATGTACTAGAGTCACCGGCCACAGGAGAAACTGTCTTTGTCTTAGAGGTAGAACCTTCGCGTGATAACGTATAATTTCACCCTCTTTGGTTCTGCAATGACATATTAAAAAGAAATTGATTCTTATCAAAGTCAAATGAGTGAGAGTGAGTCAAACGAGAGACTCTTTATGACAAATAATAATAATAATTCCAATACCCACATTACTTTTAACATCATGTAAATATTAATGAATAAAAATCGTAACAAATTTATAACATTATACAGTTGCATTATCGAACATTCTATATGGAAATTATCAAAATTATCAATATAGATATCTTGTTGAATCTTATTTTTTATGTATATTCTAATGTAAAAATCAAACATTGTTAAATTATTTTTATATTTAAACTCCCGTGAACCATAACTTTAAATTTATATTTTTATTTGCCCGACTGTATTCACGTGAAATTATATCGGAATGTACCCAACTAGTTTCGAACTCATTCGGGGTTCTTACTCATTCATGGTTCACGCCAGTCCACTTAGAGCTATTATAATTGTTAAATTAATTTAAAAAGAGCAACTGTTGCGTTTCTGGACAGCTCTTCTCAACAGAGCAGCTTTCCTGGCTGGTGGCAGGTTACTCACGGACTGACTACATTGACATTTTTATAATGTAATAATTGAAGATTCAAAAGTGCGTGTAAATGCTTACTAGAATAAAGATATTTTGAATATAATTATGAAAAATAATCTCGAGGAGATGCGTTGTTTCTCACTTTAATCACATTTAAGAAAATATGTTTAAAAAAGTTATTATTTAATGTTTTTCCACTGCACTAACTTTGGGCATTTTTGGGAAATAAAATCATATTTTATACTTAATGTCTATCTGAGCACGTTGTATCACGTCAAACTAATTAATGTATTGGATCCTACGCCTACTTTTCTGATCAAGTTTGTTTGATTCATGGCTCAATGCTAGTTATAGAAGGGCCACGCAATAAATAATGTAATATTTTTGAATAAGACAACATGAACACCGAATAAGACATTTAATTAAGTCTATAAAATTATCGGAAATAAGTAGAAATGCCATAGCAAAACAATTCAAAAGGGAGCCTATCTCAAAAAAACTGTTGTTTTTAGAAATTATAAATAAACAATCTAAAATGAAATGGATTTATTTTGTTCAGTAATTATATTTTATGATTATAATTGAAATAAATTTTACGAAAAAACACCAAATACCCGAAAAGCGACCACCCAGGATCACTGTAATCATTCATTTCTATATTTTTTTAATATCAGTTCATTTTCTGAGGTTTTGTAAAAGAATGCAGATACGAGGCATAAGAAATGGAAGAAGTTAGTTTAATCTGTAAATCGAATTCATTTATGAAATTTCCTATATTTCACGAGTGCAATGTACTTGAAACTTAAAAAATTACTTAACTTTGAATAATAACTCTTTTTTCTTTGCAGTACCTACTAATATTTCTTGTAGTTATAATAAATCTTAGATACCTGATTTGTAACTATTCCATGAATTTATCTTCAGCACCATCTGAGCTTCTTCTGTTGTTACTCTCTACCTACTCTACTCCTCTCCTCTACTCTACTCTCCTACTCTCACTCTCATACAAAATCACCAATCATAGACGAAAGTTTTTGAAAGGATCATAATTTTAAATGTACTCCAATTCAGGTTATGAGTTAGCACCAACGATAAACAAAAGAAATCAGTACTTATATGGACACAAATTATTTTTTACCTTATTAGAAAATGACACTATTTCGTATCAAGCAGATTTACATGCAAAATTTTATAATTTTGAAATTATCATACAACGGAGTGATCAGTGTAGAGTTAATTGCTTTATTTGTAACAAACTATAAAAATATCAGCCGTTCGAAGTGAAATAGATGAATATTTCAAAAATCTAACATATCCAAACAAAAGCAATTTCACAAACAAAAGGTAGTGAAAGAATGACATAGAATTTAGACTTCAATGAAGAGATAAGCATACATCAAAGAAGAACAACATTAAAGACTAACAAAACTGACTATATCAAACAACTCCATTAGCACTTTACTGCCAAATTTGTGAATGAACAGAGAATGAACGGATAATAAATTAAATTGATGGACAAACCGGTATGAATAAAATAAAACAGGATGTTGGTGAAATCAATGCAACAATTGCAGTGACATCTTGTAAAACCAAAAATAATCACAATAATTTTGTCTTAGATATCTCAAAATAGATTGTTTCTCACTTGTATATAGATAGCCCAATACGTGTAGTAGTTATGGAAAACAAAAAGGAACTAAAGGCAAGTACAAGTAATATTATAAGATCCGACAAATACCGATATATATTTCATTTTTGATGATGCTTTAAATTATTTTTTACACATTGAACATATAAATTGACTATTTATTCAAACTAGTAATTACATTGATGTAGCCTCTCGCGTTAACACAGAGTCTTGATCTGGACCCACTATGTAACATTTTACTGTCAATTAATTCTTATAAATGCAATATAGCCTTCTTAAATCCTAAACCTTCACAATTTTGAAACTAACCGCTTACTTTTGTGGGTGATATTTAATATTTCCTGACATGTTAAAAGAAGATGAAAAAACTACATATATATAGAATATAAACAAGTAAAATATCTCTTATATTTTAGAAAGAAAACATAATTAATAAAAAATCTATTAAGTCATACTTGCTAAACACCAATCCTTGTAGATTTTTTAGGCATCATTAAATAGACAAACATAAACATGAATAAAAACAATTCGAACTTTACATAAACCCCGCTATAACCAAATTCAGAAAACACTACACTCGAGCTTGTAAACAATAACAAACAACCTCAATCCGAGGGTAGAATATTATAATATTTAATATATTCAAAACTAGCTTAAAAGCAAATTATAAATTAAAATATATTAAATCATAAAAAGAAAACAATAATAAAAACTGCATGCAGTAATAGTTAATAATAATAATAAGCTTACTTCAACGTTCAAAAATACAGCAAAATGAAGAACAGGTACACAATCCTACAAAAATAGGACGTTGGGCCTGAAAGACTACATCAATATTTAGACTAAACTCATATGGACAAAACTGCGACCAATTCTTGGCTCACTCACGGCAACCTTCCCTAAGACTGAAAGGCTATACAATTCCAAATAAAATAGATTAGAAACTTTAAAAATATTTTACGATAAGAATATCAGAAGACTTGTTTGGAAGATTTGTTTGGGCTTTTAAATCAAAATAATAATTATAAATACGAGTATATTAAAAATTAAGCCCCCTAACAACCAACCACAAACTTGAATCGACAAACAGATTACTTTTAAGGGACGAATAACCTTATGAAAAAAGACTGGTAAGACAATCGAGACGCTTCCCGAATGCGATGCTTTGAGCACACCTGAAGTTGACGCTGTATGCACAGCATGCATTCCTTCAGCGGTAAGGAGTTGTGAAGGCCTGATATCCCAGGTTTAACCAAATTTGTTACTGCCTAAAACATTGCCTCCCAGCAGACTTACTTCTTGGTAAAATTAAGACTTACTTCTTCACCATTGACTTCTAGAAAAATAAGAAACACGCAGAAACACATATACCAATCCATCCAATACCAATGTTGCGCGGGAGTCAAACGCCTTTTACTTATTCCGCTGCACGTGACTGAAAAGTGCGCATGAAATGGACTCAAATTGTTAACATATTTATCATAAGCAAGTATTACCACATAACTAAATTAGAACCCGACATGGCCACTTATAAAAAACATCTTCATGGCCTTTTTTCTTTTAAATATTCTGATATAAGTCTCACAGTAATACAAGAAGAAATACAGATGAAACATCTTCTCAAAAAATAAATACAACAGATGGAACAATTTTTTACCCAGGAACAAGTACAATATTACCATTGAGCCTACGAAACACAATGAATATAAAATATGTACTACAAAAGGACTATTATGATAAACACCATTACGTCAAAATTATGTACAATTGTAAATAAATTTTTAAAAAAACTTAAGTGGATATTACATATTTATATTATGTAGTCTCGTATTTTTTTGGAGCACCCTGTATATACTGTGGACCAAACCGGATTTTTATATTTTTCCTGAATTAATTATATAGATAAGCTTTACTTATTTATTGTTGCACTTGTATTGAAGAAATGGTGGTAGAATTAATAAGAAACATTTTGTACTCTTACGTGTGGTTCTAAAACATAAAGAGGTTAATGTAACGTCCACATAAACTCATATCCAAAGTCAGGACGTGAAATAGTAATTGTGTTCAATTTTTTTCATTAAGTAAAAATAAACTAGTTAACTGCCAAACTACTTCAACTAGACAAATATCAATAAAGCAGGGTATTCACCAAAGTGATACTCTGACCCAGTTCCCCATGATTCTATCTCTCTCTCTAAATCCTATCCTAATATTATCTGTAGTGATCAACAGAAACAAAACATAGAAAACTTGAAAGCTAGTACGACATGAAAGACTACCGCATGTATTGGAGTAAATACATCTGTATATTGGAAATACATCTTACATAGGTATGGATGTATGTGACACAATTTCATCAAGCAAATGGCTTACATTGGGAAATTTACTTCCAGAATCTAAAGGACTTATAATAGGTATACATACATTATATATATAAAGTAACATACGAGATATCTAAGTAAGGACCGGACTGCCATTGCCGCATACATACAGACAATCATATAACTAAATTAACTGTGAAACTTAAACTCATTAAAGAAACAGTTAGAACTCCTTGTTATAAATAAACTCAGAGCTAGAAAACGGTTCGTATATATATTATGACCTTCCCATACCTACAAATATATACATATACTATTAGGTACTTTACCTGATAGATATTGGAATTTCCAAATGACATAATTCACAGAAAACCCCAACAAAAAAATATCCAAATATACACAACTTAAAGCACTGAAAGGAGGAAGAGAGTAGAATGCCAGCTCAAACATAAAGACGGGAAAAAAGTATTTATGGACCGTGCCGAAATATAGCCTAAAACAACTTTATCAAAAACATTCCATTGATACACTGAGCCTACTACAAAAGTCCACTACCCACTATCTCAAACACCCGTATCATATAACATTAGATTAGTAGAAAATTGTGAAAATGCAAGCAATTACAAGAAAATTACATAACAACACACAAACATTTAATTGACATAAATGTGGCTTAAATCACATGAAAGGTTGATAAAAATTCGTTTATCGAAAAAACAATGAAAACGTTACTCTTACCTATGAGTATTTATAAAATGAGCACAAAACTCTGAACTGATGATATGGTCATAGTTGAGATCCCAGGCGCGGATCATGAAGCATAGGCGACCATCTCGTAAACAAATCTGAAATATTTTAAATGCTCATTTTTTATTTTCCATTAAACGAACATATTATAAATATTTACATGATAAGTTTATTTAATGCAAAATAAAACATTAACTAAAATTTCAACATGCTAACTCTGTCGTAACTTGCTTGCGATTTAACAACTTTCCTATCGTGTTTTTAATTGAATCATTGAATATTTAATCGTTTAATGTTAGAAAGGTTTTAATAAACAAAAGATTTAATTAAGAGATTGTTGACTTTAAAGCATAATAATAAATATTATTGTATAATAATATAACAAAAGTATAACTCACAACAGCTCTTTTACTGAATCCTACACCATCTCTTGACATTTTTTCTGGTCTTGTCAGTTTTGCGTATACAACACATGTTAAGACCCCGGACAAACCAGTACCGAGAATTAACTAGAAAAAATAACATACATATTATTGTAATATTAAACACTGCATAAGTAAAAAACAAATTTGAATATTGGTTTCAAGAATACTATAAAATAAGAAGAATACTATAAAATAAGAAGAATACAATAAAATAGGAAGAATACTATTAAATAAGAAGAATACAATAAAATAAGAATAATATAATAAAGAGAGTTTGTATTCATTAAATTGTTATAATTTCCTTGCCTGCATAATAAACAGAAATATTGACTCCGGACACTCCTCATCTATGGCGCGATCTCCAAACCCGATTGTTGTCTGTAAATAAAATTATTTTTACATTGACTTGTTATAATAAACTAAATGTATCTTGATTAAACCAAAATTCAAATTATATTTTATGGTTCTAACCCTCATTTTTTTCTTATAAATTGTAATTATTTGCATGAATATTATTGAAACCCAATTTTTTTGCGCTTTATTATTTCGCTAAGGCAGTATTAATTTAATATATAAAGTTTTGAATAGTGAATTTCGCTGTCGGTGAAGACATATTTATGATAAATTTGAAGTCGTATTATTATACGACTATATAATAATAATAATAATAAATATTCTTTATTGTACACCCTGAGTATAAAATTACAAAAACATAAAACAAAAAACAGTGAGAAAAAAAATGGTACAATTTTGGCGGCCTTATCGCTAAAAAGCAATCTCTTCCAGGCAACCATTGCATGGAGGAAAATAAATATACTGGAGTCGTAGGGTGGGCGTGTTTACAGTGTAATAAAAAAAAAAGGGAGTTATATATACAATATATACAAGCATACCTAATTACATACATATAAAAACAATAAATATATATATACAAACATAAACATAAATACATATATATATATATATATATATATTTAAATACATACATAAATAAACTTATAAATATCCAGATAAACAAATAAATAACCAGACGACAAACATTATAAATTTAAAAAGTGAACTTTTAGACACCGTTTAAACGATTTACACGACTTAGCATTTTTAATTTTAAGTGGAAGATCATTCCAAAGTCTAATGGAATGTATAGTAAAGGAGTCCGAGTAGAAAGAGGATGAATGAGAAGGAATTTTAAGGATAAGGTTTTGATTGGAACGAAGAGAACGATTATGAGAGCTACTTAAAAAATCAAATCGTTCTCTTAAGTAGGAAGGACTTGAAGGGTTGAACAGTAGACAGTATAGAAGACTAAGTATATGAATATTCCTGCGAAAACGAATCGGAAGCCACTTGAGCTTTTTACGGAAATGAGAAATGTGGTCATATTTGCGAAGGCCAAATATGAACCTTATGCAGAGGTTTTGAAGGCGCTCAAGTTTATTTAATTGATCCTCTCGTAAATCAGGATAGCAGGCATCTGCATAATCTAAAATTGGAAAAAGTAAAGATTGAGCTAAAACAACTTTGGTAGAGATTGGAAGAAAATTACGTATTCTCCTCATAGACCCCACGGCTGCGAACATCTTTCTACTCACCTCACTAATCTGAGAATTCCAGGATAAAGTTTGATCAAATATGATTCCCAGGTTTTTAACTTTATTGCTGTACGGAATTACAACGCCTTCTAAACTAATGGGAGGTAGTTGTAGATCGGAAATGCGAGCAATCAACCTAGAACTACCAATGATAATGACCTGTGTCTTCGACGGATTTATCTTAAGGCCAAAACATTTACTCCAATTAGAGATACGCGCCAGATCTTGATTCACTTGAAAAATAGTATTTCCAAGGTCATCAAGATTTGACTGACGGTAAATCTGAAGATCGTCTGCATACAGGTGGTAGAAAGAATTTATTTGAGAGCAAATAGTGTTTATGAACACTGAAAATAATAGAGGGGACAACACGCCACCTATATGTTGTATTATTATATAACATATACGAGTGTACAAAAAAAAATGCTTTTTTTTTCCTTTAAAAAAAAATATTAAGACTTTTTTGACTTTACTTGCAGTAATTACGCCATCCACGGACTCTTGCTACACAGGATAAATTATCGATGTCGGCCTTTGAGGAAGGAGTAGAAGTAGGACTTATTCAAATTTCTTATTCATTGAATATTTCGTTAAATAGCAATTACGTCTTATTTGCTTAAGTAATGCTTGTAACGTTTAAATTAATTTCGGAAATGAATGATTTTGCAATAATGAACCAATAGCCAAATTTCGTTAATGAAGATTAACCGGCAGCGCTGTTTATCTATTATTGGGTAATAAGGCAAAGAAATAATTATTACAAACATTTTACAATACATACCAATGACATTTTCGGTCTCTATATTACAGTTTAAATTTTAAACAAACAAGAATGTAGACATATGAGACAGGGGATTTCGGATAATCTAAAATACTTCCGTTGCTATTTTCGTAAGTCTATATAAAGAAGATTAAAGGATATACTCGATCACACCCACACCGTAAGGGTAAGGTCATTACGAAACTTGTTGACCCAATTGTGTTAAGGATGGAGAAGTTACTGCGACGACACTCAAACAGATAGCATCGTTGATAATATAGCGCTGTCGTACTTTAATCTTTATTTACGTCTGAACCACTAACATGTTATCTTACTACATTCCAAATACTGAGACAAACATATGGACTTCCATATGCTTTAAGTCACTTAAAAAAAATATATTTTTTCTTAGTTCTAATATGTTTTAAAGCGTTGACTTTAAGGTCAAGGTCAAGGTTAACTCCACGTAATAAATGTAAATAAATTTACTAACGTGATAAATGTTAAAAAAATAATCAACAAAGACATAAGTTTGCCCGCCAGTCACAAAAACTATACTTCCAAAGCGAACCCATTGTTGTCTTGAATATACTAATAATTAATCGGTCTATACAATTCCAGTGATGGTGTGTCACTTCTGCTTTCATCTAGAAATTAAGGTCAAATCGAATTTGAAAAACTGGGAGGGATCAATAGAACGAGGACTTTGCGCCCGACAAAAGATGCTTACCAACTCTATTTAGGTTTGGCTACATATACTGTTCTCATCTCTGGATGAACTACCGTATTTAATTACGTGTAACGAAGAATAATTTGAAGGGTTTGTTTGTTTGGCGTTACATATTAACTCGCCTTTTTATTTTTAGAGATTGGCAATGCTGACGGCATTCTTAAAGTATTGCTAGAGATCGGTGATGGTTTGTCTCCTTATGTTATATTAAAATAAATATTACCTGCGCTTCGACAGAAGCAAGGAAGATTGTAACAAAATCCTTGCCACCAGTAACACAAGTTCGTTGAGGAGGTTCTGGTTCGAAGTCATAATGCGCCAAAGCAGTGATGTACCAAAATATAGCAAATACCAGCCAGATGGTGAAGTGGACTGCGATCGTTCCGATGACGATCCAACGCCAACGGAGGTTAATCTGATACGAAAAATTATTCAATTATGAAATCAAATGAAAAATCGAAAGTTTGGAATAAATATTCAAGAATTGAATTTCAAAAATCTTAAATTATGAAATAAAGGTTTTACTGTCCCCCAAAACCGTGACAAAATATATTAAAATACAAGAATACTGTTGATTTTAAATCGGAAAATCTCAATTGTAATATTTTATCAGTTTCAAGTCTCACCAATGTATGAAATGTGTCATTAAGAAGGCGAATCCTTTCAAACGGCACATTAGATATCAATGCAACATTTTCCATCCCACTCTTCGAAACCAGACGCTTCGGAAAATCGCAGTATGCTTTATACTGAAGAGGAGGCTTCGTCCTAGGCAGAATTATTATTAAAAATAAAGTAGTTTATGCAGTCCTAAGTATTTTATTTTAAATATTAAAGCTTCATCCTAAGCAGAAAAGATAAATATTATTTATATAATCAAAACAGTTTTACATTTGGTATTATTTAGAATAGAAAATATGACCGTTGTTTCAAATATTCTACAACGGGGATATCTAACTATCTAAGCTAGCTAGTGCAGTTAGTAGAATATACGAGATATCTACGCTAGGTTTTTTTTTATTTCAGGAAGGTTAAATTTTTAGGAATTTTTCCATCAATGTACAATACATTAATGAATTCCGAAAAAATCCGAAAAATTCCGAAAGATTCTGAAAATTCCGAAACTAACATTGTGACATACTCGAACATGTCATGAACACCAATCAGTAATGTGCTAATAAAAACGAGAAATTTGGGTGACTGACGTATCTTTTTATTGTCTCTTTGTCAGCTTAGCCCACCTATAAATGGAGATAATCTGATGTCCAAGTTTGTCATTTATATAAACTTCAATTTAAATGTTGATTTATGTCGCACTATCTTGTTTATAAAGCATTCAGTTTATATTTATTGTTTCATTATCAGACAAAATATTTCTTGACTTTTCACTACCGTATTGTACTTAAATTAATATTTACATACAAACATAACTAACGTTATAATATAATATTGCTGCTTCAAAATTTTTTTTCTTGTTTCAATTCGATTTAAAAATTATAGTGAGTTTAATACAACTAATTAAATGTGACTGAAGTTAAAAAAAATATATACCTCTTAATAGTTTCTTTGTTCCTCAGAATACTTTTATAGGAGACATGGCCATAGGAATCCCCTATATTTGCAACTTCAGTATAGTTTTTCAATTTCTCTCCATTTTTGATATTAAGACTTGTATTGCTTTGCGTTATTATTATTTTTGGTAGTTGTGCCGACAGCCGTCTCAATCTGTCTGATTTCGTTTCAGACATCGAATTTAAACTTCCGTTAGACGCTTCATTTTCAATGTTTAATTCAACCGTTGGGTGTTTATCGCCAGTTTTAATTGGTTCACTATAAATTCCTTCAAAATGTTTCTTTGGAACTTTTTTATTGACTTCTTCTATAGTTTCATATAAGTGATCATTGTCTTCATTCAAATAGCTTGTTTGGTTTTCACGATTGGCATCACAGTTGACATTTTTTAAGTAATTCAAGCATTCATCGTATAATATATTTATTTTTTCGAATTCCACATCATTCTTTTGATTGTCCATGATTATTCATTAATGTAGATTCTTGTATCATATATTTATTTTTATGGCAATTGTTTTATTTATACAAAAACTGATTGCCATCAGGCACCTCCTCTTTCTCTCTCATTAATCTTCTTTACACATAAAAATCAAACAGAGTTCAAACAACACTAAAGAAAAATCAAACACCATGTATATTGAAAAATCCAGTTACTATTTTATATAAATCCAATGTCACTCAACCAAAGCCTGAGATGTAATGATAGTGTTATCAGCTGTTATCAGTGCTAATTGCGCGGCTGAAGAGCGCACACTAAGCGAAAGATCAGTCGTGACCTTGCGTGGTCGCGAGGGCTATTCGACTCCAAATAACCGCTACTGCTGTTTTTTCATTTAATATGTAAAACCTTAAGATATTACAAAAAAAAATCTTACAAATATGCTATTAAAAAGTAAAAATATTGTTTAAAAAGTAAAAATAATCATAGTTCAATAAATTATTACACTACCATCGAGTTTTACTCAAGTATGTTATTTATTTAAGCATTGGGTAATAAACTACATGAACTAAATTGTACAAAATGTAAATAACAGAAGGATGGAGAATCACCCACATCCAAGAACGTGGCTAATACACTTACAAAACATTGTTTACAGTACAAAGGATCCGCTCTCGTGATCTCGTCACTAAGAAACACTTCCTTTTTCTTAAATAAACAGAAGACTCTAATTGAGTTTTAGAACATTTTTGATTTGTTGACATAATTTTGTTGTGTCAAATAATTATACATCATAAGATGTCTGTTATTGGTAATTATTGAATTTGAATTTCGTTTTGTACTTTCATCTGAATTTAGCGCAATTATTAATTATAACTGTTTGAATGAGGGTAGAGACACGCGCAAAAAGTAGTTAGTTAATTATATATTTTTAAGTGTTTATATTTAGAAAGTTTCACGTTCTTATCTTTTAAGACTGTGTAACACTGGATGCTAATATTTGTCTTGCAATAATTCCGTCATATTTTCAGATGTCTTAAAATAATTTACATCTTGTTTAGAATGTATTTTATTTTTGAACCCGAATTCACATTTAGGTATTTCTATTTATATGTATGAGTTTTTAATTATAATATTACGATTGCTATTTAATATCACATATTAATCATTATTTGTTTAAATGTATCAAACTTCTATATAATATTCTATTTACTGGTCAAATAAAAATCTTGTGGTTGTTTTAAACCACATTAAAAATATTAAAATTACATCTAAACAGTTCTTTTTTACATGTAATCTATTTAAACAACAGACAGCAGACGTCGTTAGTATTGAAAACATACGTGGCTCTAAATTACATATTACAACGCTAAATGTGTGACTCATATAATTTGCAAAACTAATGCGTCATGCGATTATTTTATTTGATTAACTATAAGCTTAAACTAAAGACAGAAGTAAAAATTATTGCTATAAAATATACGTCAGTACGTGGTTACGAGTTATTTGAATAAAGAAAGAGAATTTTGGTTTTCGGTAAAGAACTCGTTAAGAATATTATCTTTTCTAAGGCACCTTATGGTACCTGATCACTGCCGCTCACATTCTCCTGCAATATTATAGGATGTACAAGAGCGTTGCCAGCTTTTAAAGAGAGAGTGGGCGCCCTTCGTATAAGCATTTTCGTCGAATCGATCTAAAAATTCCTCCGTAGGAAATTCATTCCACACTTTGTGAATCGTTCTAGCAAGTTCCTTGGAAACCGCATTCATGAGACCCGCCATGCATCCTGGTGGAAAGGATAGTATTGAAGGCGCTGGCTAGCAGTGCCATAGTGAAAATCGACTTCAGTAATCGCATTAAATAGTTTTTGAAACACTCCCCATAGTAGATGCGTTAGAAGACGCACAGAAATGCAACGAGAGTAGTTAGAGTTCCCATTCCCGTTAATTAAGCTCAAAGTATAATATCAAACCAGTCTTAGAACAATAAACATCAATTTGTTAAAACTTTAAGCTTTTAAACGTAAAATATAAGACAGACTATTCATATTATTTTGAGGAAACATACTTGCCCGTGTAAATGATATTATTTTCATAATTAAATATATATAATATATAACAATGGATTTATGTTCATAATTAAAGATGGCAACAAAAACTGAATTTGAATACTCAATTTCTGTAATTAGTTGTATATCAACATCATTAGAATATCGAGGTTCCATTATTTTCGCCGTAACAGTAGGAAGTAAATCACGTCTAAATTTCATATGATTATAATTTACACGATACACGTAATGCGAGATATTTTTTTTAATTTATTATTTAAGTATACAAATTGGGATTTTATTTTTTAAAATTTGCATTATCCATATGTGATCTTTGACTATTTTGACACAATCTGGAGCGGAAATTTGAATATCAATGATGGCCTCACAAATGTTTCGTGAAATGTTTTTCATTTGCTCTCGAACACTTTCCTTTAATACCTATAAGGACACTGGGTTGCTATAGAAAATTTTACTTTTTAGGTAGCCCCAAAGAAAGAACTCCATTGGGAATAAATCCGGAATAAATCTACATTTTATCCAAAAACCCGCGAACAGCACTTAATGAGTTCTTGGAAGTGTGGCATATTGACTCATCTTGCTGAAACAATGATCGTTGATTAAAACCATCGAAATCATGTAGCCATGGTAAAAAAATATTTTCTAGCATGGCAATATACCGCTCTGTATTCACTGCAACATTTCCTCAACGATCTTCAAAAAAGTATGGACCAATGATGCCTCTTGCTGACAAAGCTGCCTATACTGTAACTTTGGATGAATGCAGAGGTTTCAATTCAAGATTAGTGTCACGTCCAATTCCTGCAATTTTGCCTGTTCACATGCTCATATATACAGAAGTATGAATCGTTGGTAGTACCTTCAGATACAGAACACAGGTTGTTTATTGCTGAATGACGGCATCGTACTAATTCTCAATGGCTGCTCTTGCACTTCAAAACTACCTATTCAAATTTACCGACGGAGCAGTCATCATTGAACAACGGAGTTTTGGTCCACCCAGCACCCAGTCTATAAAAAAACGTATGTTTGTCTGTTCATCTTGGAGAAATCATCGGATAGTAGCTATAGATTGAGCCGTCCACATTCTATGGACATTACATTATAAGTCCGTTACCGTCCTTTCACGCAGTAATAGGTACTTTAACTACATAATGTATAAATAGCTTAAATAACAATAAAAAAATAAATTGGTGTATTTCAAATGGCCGTTTAAATATCTATTTTGAATATCCCAAGTTGAATCGCCTTCATAACATTGTGTAAGTTTTTACATAGTACATAATATATACACACACATATCTAATATATATTAAAATAAGTTTCAGGCTTTTATTTTTTGATTCAAAGTATTAATATGCGATTATTTTATATAACATGTTCTTTTTTACAAAAAGAAAAATATGCATAGAAAAGGAACACAGGGACTTATGGAAATAAAATAAAAATAAAAACACCACCGTTCGTTCATGATATAATTAATAAGAATCAAAGAAATAATTAATAACGAAGGTTAAAATTTATTATTTATTTTAAAAAATCACAACAACAGGTAAGTATACTGTCTAGTCTTTTTACTATGTATAATATGTATAATTATGTATATTTTATACGCTAATATACAACTTTTCTTATGTAACTTAAGTATTTGCGTGTATAAATATCTCATATTTGTGTAACGCAGTTATTGAATTCTTAGGACTATATTCGAAATAGATTTTAATAATATATAAATTTTCGACGGCAATGAAGAAAATAATCAAATAATTAATTTAAATGATCTTATTTAAAACGTCCATAGACTAATAACAGCTTTGAAGCGCACTACAGTCACGCGAAAGCTTTATTAAAATTCTAGCAAGCCATCCTATAGTTTATAATATTTAACAGTAATATATTTTATAAGGAAAAATGGAAATACAAATTACTTGTAATAACAAATATAACAATAACCATTGGTTGATAAAATATATATATATATAGACTTCATTTAATACAATACAGATATTTATACACGGTAACAATTTAAAAATCACATTATTCACTTAATTTAAACCTCGAATCTAAACATCTATAGGACTCAAACGTTGTAGACATCGCGCGGGCTAAAGCTGAAGTTCCTGGAATGATAAAAAATAAATAATATCTTTATTTGCTATTAAATGTATTATTCTTTTATATCAATATTGTAGCTAAACGGAATATTCCGCTGTTTAAGATAACAAAAAGCGCTAAATACATTAACTTATTTAACAACAGATGGCACTGTTTTCAATTTATGATATGTTTTGAAATCAGTGAGTAATTTTATAATAAGAAACAATTCAGAAAATCTATCAAACTCCATAAACTTTAACATGAAATCAAACTATGAAAGAATAGAAATATGATATTAGTGAAAGCATTGATAACGTTAGAAAAGTAAAGCGTACCAAATAAAACATTAAGAAACGGCTACACGTCAGTTGTGTACCTGTAATGATATTGAGTGGAATTGAATAATGGATTGAGTATTTGAGCAACAGTAATATGAAATGGATTGAGTAAACTGAGGAATTGTAATAAAAAATGACAAATGCTTAGAAAGTTTTATAATACATTGTGTTAGAAAGCCTGTAACCTGAGTTTTAGTCACATCGACTCAGTAATATGAAAAAATATACAAATGGTACAAATAATATTATATAAACTGCACCTGTAAAATATATGTCAGTCAATATTTATACAAATATATTTTGGCAAAAACTAATAATCATATGACGTACCCGTCCCGCCTGGGCGCTCCCCTTGGAGCCTCGAACTCATCATCGGGTAAGAAGCTCTTGTTTGGAAAACCCATATCCACTGAAAATTAATACATTTTAATATTAAAGTAATTTTTCTCTAACAACAAAAGTAAAATACGACTAATATTTATTATAAGAAAATCGAATATAAGTACTTATATTATTTGGAGCTTATTTTCCCTTGCAAGAATAACGGCGACCACTTTAAGTATACATTTCTATTACTATGTCACATATCTAGCAAAACACATCATAATCATCAATCAATCAATCAATCAATCATCAACTAAAATTCATTCCAGCATCTTTATGAATAGTCCAACCTTTATCAGTGTCGAAGTTATCATGGGCCCACTTGTAGTCTGTCTCAGTATACAAGGGCGGGAGCGTCTGATGCGGCGTCGGGTAGAGGTCCAGGGTTCGCTTCTCGGCGATGCTATCCGTATCACTGTATAACGGCATCCTGGACAAAAATAAATTAATATTAGCCAAATTGTTAAAGGACAGCGAGTGAGTATAATATTATAGAATTTCTTCATAGAAATAATAATTGCATCTGTTCTCTCTATTTGTTTTCTTGCTACGAATATCGAATGCTGGAAATCATCGATTTAAATATGAATATTTATAACAAATAATATAACGGAAAAACTATTTTGTTAACATCAAAATAACCTAAAACATATATTTTTAATGTGTGTCAAAGGTGTACAAAAGTGTCCACTAGATGGAGCTAACACGAATAACGACAATTTAAAAACCGCGTAAGGCAAATAAAGATAGATTAAACCGCAGCGATAAAGTTTACGTAAACATAGATAATAACGTGATAGAGGTGCTGTTTGAAGTCTGTATAGCTTATCAAAGAGAAACTGTCTTCGACCTTTATATACAAAATGAGATAACTATAATAAAATATAGAATTTAATTATAGTTTCATGTTTTAGTTCGAACAACATAATTCTTAATTAAAATTGCGAGTTTCATACAATTTAATAGAGACTTACTGTCAGTATATTTATATTATATACAATTTTCCAATGGCTTATTACGAATAATATACACTATATTTTACCAGCGGTTTCACCCGCTGTATATACGAAACATAAACAGTCTTGTTATCTCAAACGGACCTTTTTTCCGCATTAAAATTACTCTATATCATTTTCTGTAACCCAGACAACGTGTGGTCATGATGACCGGTTGATCAGATAAGGCGTGAGTGTCACAATCAACCTCATATTTATTTATATAATTCAAGTAATAATGTAATCATTAAAATAGTTATTAATAATGTAAAAATCTAGAACCTCGTGTAGTCCTCAAAGCAGCTGAAGCGCCACAGCGCGAGCGCTAGCAGTGCTGCAGAAACCACGACACCACCTGCCACCACCAACCACAGAGATAGCACGCTGGCATCATCTGGCACCTGGTACTCCTGAAATATGTGGGTAAGGTGTTCAAACAGTAGACCTATATTGGAAACTTTTCTGGACGTTAAGAAAATATTCTTGGTAAAATCTAAATATCTACTTAGTATACTATAAGAATTAATTTTACTCCATAGAATACCCATTTTCAATTTTACTATAAGCTAAGATTATACAGTAGGTATTTACGTAACTTTTTTTTCAATATGCCCTTACTGTAATAAAACAGAAGTAACAAGACTAAAAAACACTGATAAATAAAAGAACGCTATAAAATAATATAGATAATAACAATCGTAGTACTTCCTACATAATATTTCCATTATACAATAATTGATCAGAAATAAATAAATACTATATTCACTTGTACGTGTTTGATGAAATAAATAAATAGATACAAAATATATTTAAATTTAAACTTGGAATAATAACAAACAATTAATCAGTTCTTAAAAATAATATCACAAAATACCGGATAGTTGAAGTATTTAGTAAAAAAAAAACTGCGAAAGAAAACAACTGCCAAAACAGAAATGACAGCTGAAGACTGGGGCCATTCATTCCCTCACAACAAAATATTTTTTCTAAGAGACTATTGTCTTAACGTTCAGCCAGTATTTGTAATGAAGACGCTCTTTATATTATTAAAATCTAAAAAGGTACACAATATGGTATTTTATATTAATTATATAAATAATATTGTTAAAATAATATACTCTACATTTGAAAATTATAATATTGTTTTTTATCCTGTCCTGTTTCCTTTACGTGGAATACTATGGAAACCTATCTTAAATAAAATACAGTAAAATGAACTTGACAGTTTCAACTTTATATGTAAAAAAGGTTATCATTGGTTAATATTGTTTTCTAAAATGTATAGTCAACAAACGCAATTTTATAGTAGAGCCATAAAAATTAAATACAAACCGTTATTCCCAGTTGTCTTAATCGCACCGCAAATGGATCCCTTTGTGAATAAAACGTCCACATATCCAACAAGTCATCTCTATTAAGCCTGTCCTCTATTGTGTCATTTTTTTCACCATACACTAAGGGAACTCCGAACTGCACTTCGGTGCAAAGCTCGAATTTCGGCCAATTGTGGTAGCAAAGCACTCGGCTTATTATTTGCGTGTTCTCGAAGCTGGAAATGGAATTGAATGGTTTGTTAATAATTTTTAGCAAAAAATTGTGTTAGTCTCGCGTAGTCGCACAATAAAATTATCACTGTATATATATATATCTACTGATAAACCAAATGGCGAAACGGGGTCGAATATTCTGATAAAAGACGAAATAGGGTGAAAAGTTCAAGGTGAACCAAGGTTTACTTAAGCTGCTATTATAAATAACAAACACAGGTGTTTAACTACCTTCACCTAGAAATATAGTAAAAACATTATAAAATAATAAACATATACAGTTAGTTATATATACAGTAATTTCAGAATTAGCGATGACTTAACGAAGACGAACTTGTAAAAAATAAAAAAGCCAAAATTCACTCCACAAAAGTGTTATTTATTTGTCCAAAATATAATATAGAAACAATAACACCATCTTTGTATCCAGAAACATAAATATGTCTTAATAATATTTAATTCTCATGTTTTAATACAAATTCATTTATATCAATGCCATTAAACATTCAGTCCTCGCAAACCATTTCCGACACTTGATAGTGAGTTTGGCTTATTTCCAATCTTTTGCTTTCCTTACAGCAAATTTGGTTAACTTCACAAAAGCCTATATATAAAGATATACTGCATTGTATTGAAATATGTTATAGACATCAGTAATTATGATTTATTATATGCAGCATTCAAATATATTCATTCTCAAGTAAAATTCATTTAAAAGAGAAAAGTAAGTTGGTAGCCATTTCTTTTTATTGAGTATAAATTTAGCAACTATTACTTTTGTATATTATATCTTGTATTTTTGTTATGAAAATTGCTTTTATGGTTTGCAATTTTTTCCGGAAGTTCATTAAATTCTTTATGGAGTGACGGAAGCGTCAGTATTGCCACGTCTTTTTAGTTCTAAAGGACTCCTGAGCACCCATACTGCATGCAGCTAGAACACTCTTTTGTAAAAAAAAATATAATAAATCTACATCACATCAGTTATCAAAAAAATATAATAAATCTACATTCGTCAGTACTAAATGAGTCGAAGTTCAATACGTATTCCATGGCATTAGTTAAATACATAAAATGATACAAATTATACCACAAAAAAAAACATTTCTAAGATTATCTGCTTTTATAATTTTATATCAAAATCTACTCTTTATTTAGAGTCATAGTTCACGTACCGCTACTCTAGAATGTCTTGTAGTAAGGGCCAATTACCTTAGAGTAAAAATAGCTTTAATTATAACAGATTCACCGCACTAGTCAGAACGGTACCATTTGTACCATACGATGTAATTGTGACAGAATATTACTTAAGACATTTATTTGAAATATGTAATTATTTTATTGTAATATTATATAGTGTTATAATTATTTTATTGTAATATTGTATAGTGTTGTAATTTTTTTATTGTGATATTATGTATTCGCACGTACACTAACTTGATTTAAATTCTCAAGAAATAGAAATACTGTAAAATGAATATTCAGTTCGCTACTTGTGATCTTGACATTGTTATAAAAACTAAAAGAACCAAATTAGATTTTTTACTGAATTTAAAAGAATACAAAATGGCCTCCGAATTCTTTAATTGTTGTATTGAATTCTTTTACATACACTTTCTACATGATAATTTTGGTAATACAAAAATTATGAAAGTAGGTACTTAATTTGGCAACAATTTACCAACCTTTAATTTTCTTTGGCACGCCTCTACTAGCGTTAACCAGTTTTGGCAAATAACCAACTTATAAGAATTTACATGTGTTGATTTAGAAGGTATACGGTTGTTCTCGTCTCGTCGACAATCACGATAACACTTTTGTTACTTAAATATATATAAAGATATATCCAAGCACTACATAATTTCTGAAAATTTCTGTAAATTGTATGTAAATAAATATATTTATAAGTACATATAAGTACTGTTGATGTTTGAAGGACTGATGAAAATAGATAAAATCAATAATCTTATCTAATTTTATCAGTTGGATGCCAAGAAATGCCAAACATGTTTTTTATTTATTTGATTCATTGAATTTAATTTTGTTTACTTTCATATATAAGTATTTTCACTCTTACCTTTGTTATTTTGTAACAAAGAAAACTTTTTTTGCTAATTGGACGATTCACAACTCTACGGATATTAATAGACCTCCGTCAAAAATAAATAGATCTGGTGTTATTATGACGCAATAATTTTGTTAAATTCCCACAACAATTAATATGGACTTTATAATATAAGTTTGCTTAAAAAGATTTCCAAATGCAATAACTGTTGAAGCGAACGACTTCTTTCTGTCAAAAAATTATAATAGTACAATTAAGAAATGGTGTATTGAGTCATAATATAACAAGGAGAAAAATATTTTACAAGGATAAAGTACCGATCTGTTTAAATAGAGATTCATTTTATAATGATTCGTCTGTCCTAATTCAATGACTGATTCTGAGAATATTATATAAAATATATATATATATATATATATATATATATATATATATATATATATATATATATATAGTATTCTAAGGAATATAATACTGTTTGTGTAACCTGTCGATCTATCCATCTATCGTCTATTATTTACAACGTTTCTTTGTAAATAATAGAATGAAAGTATCAAACAAAACATTAGGCAAATGAATAAGTGAAATGTTTATTTATTTTTTAAGTAAGTATTAGAGCTATTTATAAGAATACTTATTTTACGTCAAATTCGGATTGGAAAGTACTTGAACTTATTAGTATATAAAAAAACTATTTTATATATATGTTAAAAATAAAAGTACTTACCACATACTATAGCCGTATTAGTATCCTTTTAATTTTAAATATATTTACAAGTATTAATCTATTTTATAACGAGTACAATAGGAAGAAAACATTTGAGACGGATTTCACTATTTTATCTAAACTTTATTTGTACATTCTATTATATAAGTTTTTTTTACCATAATATAAGTTAATTTGAAATCTTATCATAAGAATTGGAGCTCGCAGATTTTAGAACAAATCGTATTTAAATTATCCAGAATCTTCCAGTCTTTTGACATATTATTTACAATTTTACTTCGATATGTTTGATTTCACTCTATTGGGCAGCAAAAGCCGATTTCAAGAAACTTTCATATCAAATTGATAATATTTGGCTAATTCTCATACAAGTTTTTCTTCTGTAAATTTAACGGGTTTCTTTAAAACGTCTATATTTGTTTTAGCGCAATCAGATTTAACCGTGTCGTTATTATTATCATTAACTTGGTTAACAGTTTTTTTAGTTTCTTCAGTATCAGACTGTATGTCATTATTATTATTTAGTTGCACTTCGTGTGTTGGAATTGAATCTACTTTCTTTTTGGCAGTAGATTGTCGGGGACTGCCGTTGTCGGCACAACTATTGCTCTGCATCTGCGGATAGTGATGTAATATCGCCGTAGTGTTAAACGTAATTTTACCATACTTTACATACTCCGCAGGCCTCCTGTTCTCTTGTCTACTAGTACTAGGTGCACTTAAAACTACGTCATCGTTTGGTGATTTTAACCTTATATTAGTTATGGGACTCTCTACTGAGACTCCATCAATAATATCTTTCGTTTCATTTATTAGACCTAACGCAACATTTTTGCTACGCTTCATGTTTTCCATGTATATATTATAACGATTCATATCTAAAGTATTGTTTTGTTTTAGTGGCAACGAATTTGGCAATTTCTTTTGAGGTTTCTCCTCGGCCGTGTATCACAATTGCTTTTGACAATTTTGGTTCTTCGGATTGCTCGGTTCTTTTGCCGCAGCGCCGTCGCGCGCGGCGTTTGTTAGCTATGTTTGAGACTGCACCATTGATATACTGGTGGTCTCGGTAACGATGGTGGGGGCGGGGAACTCATCGCTAGTAGAATCGTAAATAGGAAATTCGCAACACATCATGCATTTCAAAAACCCTGGAACTTCAACGTAAATTGCTGGTGGTATAGGTATAAAAGGTGACGTCGATGCTTTATAATACAAATAATCAGAGTTATCTCTATACTTTTCGTCCGCCGACCGTTCGAGTAATGGTATACCTGATAAGAATAATATTATAGCAGTTGTGAATAAAGGCGATAATACAGCAATGTATTCTACACCTTCGATAATATTTAGCGATATTATAAAAATACCCCACCAGAGTACAACTTCACCGAAATAATTCGGATGACGAGATAATCCCCAGAGGCCATCATTGCACCATCTTCCTTGATTATCTGGTTCCTGCCTGAAGGCGAACTTTTGTAAATCAGCATATGTTTCTATTAATAAGCCGATGACAAACACTCCAGCTCCAGCTGAGTCTAATGTCGTCATGGTTTTAGGTGCCTTTGGATACGAATGATGTGGCGAATTAATAATAATAACGGGTAAACTAACAATGTATACCCAAACAGCTTGAAAAGTATAGAACACAGCAAACCTTAAAGTATTACTCTTACGATCCTCAAATTGCTTATCTCGTCCAATGTGATAAATCCTGTAGATGAGATACCCAGAAAGCCTCACGCCCCAAACGCATATGAACGCTGTCACCATAAGTTGCCTGCTGTCGTAGTTCTTCAAAGTGCTCCCACCTTGGCCGAGGAAGAATGTCAACAATGCTATTATTATAAAATTGGCACCTCCAGTAAAATCTGTTACTTTATCACTTTGTGACAATGAAGCGATAGTGAAAAACAGTATTTGCATCGCCACGGTGACCATAGCACTTATTGCGAAGTTGTTTCTATCTATGAGAGGCTCCATTTCAAATATTTGACACTAAATTTTGGAAATTTTGGCATTAGGGAATACTGACATCGATCTTTTGGCGCATTGCTGCATTTTAACACTTATGCTTATCTTATTTAGGGGCTATTATGGTTTTATTACGCGCGATTGTCATTTTAAATATCAGTTTGGTTTATGAGAATTATATTTATTAGCGGGGTTTAATGCGATTAGGTTATTATAAACGATGGACCGCGTATTTGAAATTAAAGCGTGACACTGTAAGCTTGCACCGCACGAAAGCTACTAAAATAGACATGACGTTTGGAGTGCGCATGTTTACGCGCAAGCGCTGTACGCCCGTATTCTATTTAAGATATTTTATATTTATTCCCTACCTTTCTATTAACTTCTCATTAAATGTTAAATGATAGGAGATCTATTTAGTGCATTAAATGTCACATGTTTTAATATATGTCGAAATAAGTTTAGGAAGTTAAAATTGGGATATGGTGAATGTAGGACAGGGTGTATACGTCATCGCCTGGAGCGCTGCGCATTGGTGTCTCTGTGTATGATTACTCATACAGATACAAGCTTTAATCAGATATAACAATTAATGTATTTAATGTGTAATACGAAATGTAGGTATTTATGATAACATTTCTGTAGTGTTCTTGAATAATTGGATAGTTTTTGTATCATAATGTAGGGCGTTGTCTATTGGATTTCTATATAGGTACATCCTGTTACTCATTGACCATAAAATTGTAGAACTGACTTGCTATTATTAAATAATTATGAAGAAATATATAAGTCTTATTGGTTTGGTATTTGTTATTTGAAAATTATTTGAATTGAACGATAACAGTCTATTATAATCATTTAGTTTATTGCTGTTAATCCAGGCTAATAATTCAAAATATGTACAGATTATAAAATAATACAACTGTATAATACGAATATGAAGAGCTACGATTAAAAGAAAAAATATATCATGCTTGAGACTTTAGAATTATTATTGTAATTTAATGATAATTCATGTAATGTTATGTTCGCTCTTTTCCATGCGATTACTTTTTTAACACGACTAGTCACTTACATGAATAAAATTAAGCTTTAAAAATGTAATACGTACGTTGTGTTAACTCCGGGATCAATTCCATGGGTGTTGATGTACAGCGTAGCCATGTCTGCTACAATTTGGCGGAACTGCTCCTCAATTTGTAAGAAGTTCTGGAGAGTGACCCCTCCCAGGAATACAGTGATGGTGGCTGAAGGTTCTGGCAAACTTGGTTCTGGTTCTGGTTCCGGTTCTACTAAACCGCCTGGCCTTGGAACTAAAGTAAAATTCGTTTAAGAAAGTAATTAAATATCCTACTTCTAAGCTTTTCTTAAAATTATTAGAGCTTAGTAGGTTACACAGAGTGGGTAACCCGGGAGCATCAGACTGGATTTGTGATTGAATGCATCAGACTGTCTTTAAATTATCGAACCCGGGACTATACAAAGACAAAATGGCTTCTCCTAGGCGCGATCTTTTAGAATTTAGTAAGCTAACAGATATTTTTTTTGTACTTAAAATGTTACTAAGATATCTTGCCGAGAATTTTACTATAAATTTGAAGTCCAACTAGGTAATGTGTAAAATATATATGTACGTAATATATGTTACAATGTTATTTGGATCCTTACCAACCATACGGGCGCTGAATTTAAATCCCCTCATAAATTGGTTTCCTGGGTTCGCGAAAAATCGCACGAACATCTTATCGACGTCTAAAAACCTGTAGCGACGCTCTGTTCTCAAGTTATAGGTGAATAGGATACCGGTAGAACCACTTTCGTCGACACCACCTAAATATTAAATATTGACGTCAATATTATCATCGTCAACACGTGTTTGAGAAGGATGAAAGGCTTATGAATTTTCTTTTATTGATAGAATAAAAAAATACTTTTGTGTTTTGTTTTACAACCACGCAAACGCAGTTTGGTGCTTGTTGATATATAAAAAGTGAAGTTGTCTGTTACAGAAATCATGTTTCTAATTATTATTGCAAAATTCAAATTCAACAATAATAAAAAAACATACCTGGTTTTACCAAAAGATAGTCTCCCAAATGTCCGTTGATAGAGAAATCGGTTATATTCAGTTCTATGCCCATACCGTCTCCAGTAAACATCCAGTCCACAGTTGTATTTGTTGGATACGGCAATGGATAGTCTGGAGATGTCACTTCTACCGGATTATCGATTGTTAGTCTGACGTTAATTGCATTTCTAACATCACTTGCCTTGATATTGTAAACCGACTGATGTTCTTCAATGAACTGTTTCATCAAATTGTCTTCTACGCTAGACGTTTGATCTTGAACTGGTGTTGAAGTTTCTTTAATATTTACTTCGTTAGCACTGGATACAGTACTGGTCGGTAAATTTGTTTCAACATCACTTGCAACTAGAGCGTCATTGAGGTAGGGTAGAACTGAATACGTTTTTGCTGGTGAAGGCGAAACATCAGAGGTCATCGAGAGGTTTTCATCAGAGGAAACAATTTTATCTTCATTATTTTTTACATCACTAACATTTTCAAATATTTCCGAGAGGTTTTCATCAGAGGAAACCATTTTATCTTCATTATTTTTTACATCACTATCATTTTCAAATATTTCCGAGAGGCTTTCATCAGAGGAAACAATTTTATCTTCATTATTTTTTACATCACTATCATTTTCAAATATTTCCGAGAGGTTTTCATCAGAGGAAACAATTTTATCGGCATTATTTTTTACATCACTATCATTTTCAAATATTTTTGCAAGTTCCTCATCATCGATTTCTTCGTAATGATCTGAGGATGCCATTTTCTGTTTTTTTTCATCGCTGCCAAAATCGTTGCTATTTTCGTTAAAGTCATTCAATTTTTTCCAGGTTCTATGTAATTTATCTAAATCAGACATTAAGTCTGTGTAAGCTTTGTCAACTGTATCTTCTTCAGTAGTATATTTTACTACAGTACTTGTGTTTATTTTTTCCACAGAATCCTCTACAGATTCCGAGACACTATTAATTTCTTCACCACCATTATTGTAGTCTCTATCTGTGTTTTCCTCTGAATAAGATTCTTCTAAAATCTTGCTGGTTTCCTCAAAAATATTAGAATTATCATCATTCACTTGATTTTTTTCAAATGTTTTATCATTATCAAATTCGTTAATAGTGTCTTCGTCTAAAATTGATTTTGTCTCCTCCAGTATCGTTTTGTCTGCATCCTCATACACTTTTGGTAGACCTATGGGTAACTCTATTGATTTATCCACATTTTCTTCCTTTGCATCTTCAGGTGAAATCATTCCTGACAATGGCCTTATTAATACACCATCTTCACTTTCATTACTTGAACCTACATCTACTTCAGACCTATTATCTTCAAATTGGTAGTCGTCAAGGTCACCATCAGCTTTAGAAAAATAATTGTTCTGTACGAACTGGCCTTCATTTTCAATATCCTTTTCATCTTCATAATTTATCATTTCGAAAGGTTCCTCATTGACTTCTTTGTCACTATCTAGGATCTTAAATAAGTCAGGTAAAGTAGTTTTGAAGATGTCGCTTACTGGCTTATACATATCCTGTTCCATATCGTTTAGGTAATAATCGTCATATAAGTCTTCTTGGTCTCTGCTACTTGCATAACCTGTTGGAGTTCAAACATTATAATATAAAATTTATATTAATAATAAGAACAAAATATATATTAATAATATTAAATTATTATTATTTCTTTCCTTATTGACGCAAGTCTGCAAATAGTTAACGTCTTTTTTAAGGACGAATGTATTTGTGTGTACACACACACATAAGTAAAAGCTGATCTAGACTAATAAACATAAGTAAAAGCTGATCTAGACTAATAGAACGGGTATTCCCGAATCGGTTTTATAGTGTTTTACTTTATACTAATTAGACCTCATGCAGGCTTAATAGTTTAAATCATAAGTTGTTTGTAAATGCGTTGTAACAGCGAAAAATGTGAAAAATAAAAGCACTTAGCATACAATGTTTCTTCAATCATGGTTGTGGAGAAGTTGTGATTTATTGTTTTATGCAATTTATCAACACTCAAAATTTTAAGTGTATTTACACTTACGTGAATTTGATGTCTTGAATATCAATAAAAATATAGATATTATTCTGGTTGAGTTTGACATTATTAATTATTATCAGTAAGGGATTAAACTCATTCTGATGTTGATAAATAGTTCTCATCTAACGTTATTATTGACATGTTCTTGGAAACAACACTCTTATCAAATAATATTACGTAAACCGTCAGGAGCTGTCATTTATGTCTGAGTCTGTATTTAGATAAACATATTAAAATAATACTGTAAGTCTAAGTACTGTAAGTATCATAACAAAAAAATATTCCAAGTTATTAGACACTTAATCCATTTAAAAAAAATAATCATAAGTCAGTACACTCCACTTGGGTATTGGGTAACAAGTTGGGTAACATGATTAAATTTTTCGACTCTCCAGATAAGAAGAAAAATTATTTTTTTTAATCCTGAATCCACATATAAAAAGATGTAAATTGCAAACAATTTACAATTTAGACTCAGATCGATCATGAAATTCGTTTGAATCTTCGAAATCACGTCATTCTTAACATTTTTTTCAGTACTTCAAGGTTACATCTGTGTGCATGCAACGCAAATAAATTTTATAGTATCATTAATTTAATATATTCCTGTTTACTAATTTGGTACAGAGTTACTCAATTTCAACAGTGCTACAATGGCTTTCCAGTAATTTACGCCGCGTTTTTCCAGGAATTTACAGTTGTTTGATTTTGCAAGACTTCTAAATGTAATAGGAAAAAGAAATTATGTTTGGTCTTTTAAATCTTTTAACGTTAATTTTTAATATGGCAGGGTCTTTCTACCCTCAACCTTTCTCTCCTCCAAATAATGATCGACTAGAAATCTTCATATTTTAGTATTATTTTAATTATAGCAGAATTTAGATTTTTTGTTTTAATATAATAAAAAATATTAAAATATTTTGACTTATATTATATATTTTCCTAATACCTACATTAAATTTCATCAAAATCAGTCTAGTAAGTAATTTAGTAAGATGGGGTAAAGCTACGGAATAGTCTTGCAATATCTGTGGGGAGGCAGTAGGAACGGCTAAACACTGGTTGGTAGGGTGTAGGGTGCTATTGGAAAAAGGTCAATACTCGCGGCGCCATGATAAAGTATTGGAAATCATACGTGAAGCGGTTAGTCTTTCAGTAGCTAGAGCGCAAAAGGGTATAACAACCACCAAAAGATTCATAGAGTTCATTAAAGAAGGCTCGTCTAAAAAAACAAAACAAAAGCCTCACTCTATCTTGGAGGCGGCTCGCGATTCGACTATGATGATGATGAATTCTTGACCTATGCAACCATTGAAATTGAATCTTTCATCATCAGTAAGCTTCATCTACCATCATCAGGATTTGAGAAACAGCTTTCTGTAGACTACACGAACAGACACGGGCAATAAACTGGTAATTTAACACTTATATTGAAGTATGACGTTATTAATAAATTGGAAATCGAATTATCATTAATAAATTAGGCCTAGATTCAAATAATTAACTCGCCAAAGCCAGACAAGAAGTAATAGAGGCTTAAACTTAACTTACTTACAAAATAATTTAACTTACTTAACATTATATGACATATTTGATAACTTGAAACAAGAGAGAAGATACAAAACTACACATATAAAGTAATATATTTTATAATAATATGTTTAATTAAAATAATGTTAATAAAATATCCTTGGTCCTAGAAAATTGTTAACTATATCTATATCTACAATTTAATATACAATATTTATTTATATTTAGAAGCCATTAAAAATGTTCGTTTATGTTAGTGTTACCGTAAAGAGGAATATTTTATTTAAATAGAGTATTGTTTTTGATTGAATAATTACGATTTAACATTATTTATATAGAAGGAACAAATATTTTTTGTTTGAAAACATCCAATAAAATATATGTATAGTCAATATCTTCGACGGGCACTGACACGGTAACTCAATAAGCAGAGTTGTACCTGGAGTCGCAGTTTCAAGTTTTGCGCGTTAATAAAATTAAGACGAAGACGAATATACCTTTAATAATAAACATATATATAATTTATTTTTGTGTTGTTTTTAATCTTGGCTATACATTATTCGCACAAAAACACACACAAGTGTTTTATTTCTTATCTATACCTAAATAAACGCTAGAGGCTTCCTTAATTAAGAAATCTTGATTTGCCGAATTAATAACCTATTCCTTTTGTATAGAAAAATATAACATTAATTAAATTTAAAACTATTTCAAATGTTTTACCACTTTGTGACATATTTTTTAATATCATCTCAAATTTGACTAAGCACATTATAATTGAATCCTATTTACTTATTTTTATCGATAAAACTATTTCGGCTCAATAAATAAACAATTTTTCCTTACATTTATAAACACATATATAACTATGTAGTAATTAGACAAAAGACTTGTTAAAAATATAGACAAGCAGGTTTAGCAATGAATAATATTTAATGATAATTGCGACATCATTATTTTGTAAATTCGTTTTCTGTCACATGTGTCATACGTGTTATGACAAAGACATCATTATTATCTATTAAATTCAAACTAATGTATGTATGTATGTATTATTACTATGACTGAAATGTGTTAACCCTTAACCCTTAACACAAACAATTTACAAACAAACATCCAAAAAACAGCTTAAAATCAATCACAATAGCATATAAATCAGTCTTACCATTACATGATATACTGGCTATTAAAGCCAGACAAATCCAGAGTTTAACCATAGCTCACAGCACTGCGCTTGCGCACGTCCGTAGCGTGTCGTGCGTTGTACCGGACTGACAGGAACAAGAATTAAGTATGAACCGTGGTAGGCTAGTATGACATGGCAAATATTATACAAAATTATTGATGTGTATATAAGACAAAGTTATTGATATTCGACTTTTCAAAAAGGTCCTAGGACTGTATAATTCTAAGGAAATCTCCAGGCAAATATAACCTAGGTGGACCCAAATTTCCATAATACGTCGAATATATAAAATTCAGTAGGAAATTATTTATGATATACACAGTTGTATTGATGTAAATTTTTAAATAATTGTTTTGATTGTTTTTATGTTTTTGATCTCTTATTAGAATCAAAACAGCGGATTTGTTTTTTTCTTCTCAGTAGCAGAAAAATAATACTTGGTCATATTCTGGATAATAAGGAAATTACACTATTATTAAAGGAATAATGGAACTTATTGATCCTCATATTATAGTATTCATTGGCTAAAGAAAGGGCGTTTTCTATGGCATTATTATTATTTTGTCTTTAAGCTAAGATCTTGGTTCTGTTCCTGTTAGAATTTAGCTATTAATTCAAGTCTTACAAGTAATGGTTAATACGCAGATCTGCGTGAAGTCGCTATTACAGCGAGTGCGAGTGAGAAAGCCGGATGACTCCTTCTCTATCCTTTTAGTCTTTTCTTCTCTATCCTTTTAGTCTCTGTTAAGTATCGTTCCGGCCGCATTTCATTATACGATTCAGCTATTCTTGATCTTGAAAGTTTGTAGTAAAGTAACGAAATAGAGTCTCTACCAATCAGAGTGAATCCTGCCTCATTCTTCAAGATACTCGCCAATTTTCAAGATTAAATAGAGTGGATAAATCTTATAATGAAATGCAGCCTTTACAAATCTATTTGCAATTTCCGTGTTCGCAGATTTCGTTAAAATTAACAACGTAATTCACTTGCTTTGGTATTTTTAAAACACATTTTTTTTATTCGATAATAAATCAATTAATTTCATGACAATCCATAATTTCGAAGACAAATATCAGTCAGGGAATTGTTTTTATTAATATTAAAAAAAACATATTTATATTTATATTATTGTTTACACTGGCAGTTTGCACTCCGGTTTTTCCTCCTTTTGGGTAGAGTTTAGTTAGTAACTTACTCGGAATTTAATTTGAACTGTGATTTATGACCCCAAAGATAATAATTAGCCTCATAATATATAAATATTATAAAAAATTGTGTATTGTATTATGTATTTTGAGTATGACCTGGTCGAACAAACAGACAACAACAAATAACAATAAAAACTATTCCTTTAATCACTGTCCTGTAATAATATTCCATCATTTTCAAAGGAACTTTCCCAGCAAGAATAAATTATTCCTTTTCAAATCATATAGAATGTACAAATTTGTATTTGTTACCGCTTTAATATAGGTATAGATATGATTGTTTTTCACTAACCAAATGACATCTGATCCTTGCAATAAGATAAGGATACTTGATCACAATGGAGGGGATTTATCTGATGGAGACACAATATGACGATTCTGTATTCTGTCTATGTGTGTGTTAGTACCTGCATTCCTCCAATACAAATGAACACAATTTTATTCCAATTTTGTACAATATCAGGCTAGAGAGGGAGTAATTATTTTATTTATTTGAATGGTTAATTCATATACTATATCAAATGTTTTATGTATACATAATTAATCACTTCATTTTTAAACTGAAGTCATTTAAAACAGTCATTTGTTATGACAAAATATATGTGGTTACTTTTTATATTTATGACGTATAAAATTAAAAATTACTCTCTCTATCATTCCGTCATGAAACTTTGATTAAACTAAAACATTATAGTTCAGTAACTTTGAGTCATACAACATAGTATAAAAACAGCCCCCTAGATGTCACTCTTTAAAATATCAAGTAGAAGCAGCACAAAAATTATTTGATATTTCTATAGATAGCGCTGATCAAAATAAATTACATTTGTAGATATCTTAAATGAAGTAGCTCACACAACAGCTCAATTATTTTATAAATATATATATATAATCTTACTTCGAATAAGTAAGCCATTTGTAAACTCTTTTTTATATATTATTATGTAAGTGTCGTAGCGATAAACTTTCAGATTGACATCAGTGATGCGGAGTTGCAAAGCTTTTATATTTTTGTATATAGGGATTAGAATAGCATAGGTATATCAATAAAAAAAAACCGGGAAATAACTTCAGTTGCAGTAATCTTTAAGTCGTCTTCTTTTATATTAAATCTTCTTTAAACAAGAAGCTTTGTTAAAGAGATCGCTGAAAGCATGTTTACAAATAGAAGTTATTTTTTTTTATCAAATTTAGATTTGTCTTAATTAAAAATATGATTGATTATTAATTTAATAATCCAATAAACTTCATTGTAATTTAAGGCATTAAAGAAGAAAAACCTATTGATGGTATTTCGATTCAACAAATTAACATGAAGAAATTATTAATGGCCATTCAAGGTGAAAACAACTAACTCCATCTACGTTCAAAAGATGGAATTAAATTTGCGACCTTAGCATTGACAACGACCTCGTGGTACAAGGGCGTCCTTGCTTCCAAGGTTCCTTCAAGGTGTTCCCTTGATAATTGCGAACTCATTGCCATTTGCCATAGGCATAGATGTCAAATGACGTCACGTCGCGTCATTTGTACGAGATATTAATATTTTAATATAAACGGAGCGAGGCGTGCTCTAATCTGTGACGTTCTCGCTTTTACTTTTGTTTCGTTCATATTTATATTATTTATAACGGCCATTAATATGATCTTTAAAAAAAATTGTTGACAAATTTAATGATAATACTATATGTACCTATTTACTATAGAATACCTATTATATAATATATTTGCGATTGGACTTCATGGATGGATTTATTCTTTATCTACACTTTGACGTTTATATCTATGACAGAAGTAAATATCTAAGCTAAGTAGTAGTATTAGTTTATATCTAATATTGAAATAATATGATAAATTTGAGAGTTTATAGGTAATATTTAATAAACTATTTCGTGTGTTTTTCTTTCTCTAAACAAGAAATATAACACCCGTTTTTTAGTAAAAGCATATAAGCTAATTTAATAAAATATAATTTGCTGGCAATTCATTGTATCTTTCTCTGATAGGTAGTTGGGACAGTGCTATTATGCGCTGTCGATTTACTGTATTATTATGTAACACTTTTTACTAAATACCGTTTACATAAACTAGTTGGCAAAACCCACCAATTAGTCGGGCGATTAGTCCGCCATTTACAGTCGACAAGTCGGCTAGTCCGCTACGGTCATACTTGGTCCATATCTATTATTTCTTGTTTTTTTTTCTATATAAACTGTTTGTCCAGACTAATGAAATAAAATCATTATGCATTAACGTTATATTTATAGGGCATGTTATTTTTTTATTATTGAAGTTCGTTATGGTTTAAAAATAAAACACGCTTTAAAATCGCAGTTCATTTTTAATAAACTCTCGATATACAAAAATATGATCAACAAGCATCTGGTAACAGTTCAATAAATACAACAATTTATTTATAACTAATTCATTACCAACTGTACAATAACTAGATTTTATTTTTACATACATACATTATTATTGTGAAGCTGTCAGAAATAAGAGTTTTTAAGTATATCATATCTTTGTTTTTTAAAAAAGTATTTCTAAATATTACTTAAAAATAAACCTACTTATCACATCAAACAATAAATAGTAAATATAAAATTAACACTTATCTACTGGCAACACGCACAGATAAAAGTAAGATATTTTATACTACAAGGCACTTTAAGATATTAATAAGATGTTAAATATTATGATCAAGTCAAATGATGATATAAAAAAATCTGTGAAATAAAACAAATTGTATATTTAAAATAATAAAAACCAGCTTTACTATTTTTATGACATTTTTATGACGTTTATTTTTGTTGTACAAAAAATATTTAAGTTAAAGTCAAAAATAAAAAATATATGTCTACAATAGTGATTACATTTATATAACGAACACGTTTGTATAGTTTTTCATGCCTTCTAATTTATTCAAATTAAAAACACATTTAAAGTATAGATTAGCATAAAAATCTTATAACATCATCATACATCGAAAGAACACGTTGACTGTTTACAATAAAAAAAAACATCGATTTTAGAACACACCTAAAGACGGCATCACACTCGTTTCGAAATTCATCGCTAAAGGCGGTCCCACACACTCAGAACACCTCCTTCCGGAACTCGAAGCCGAACTGGCAGCACTTGTCCCTAAGCAGGCGGCCGAGTCGCGGCGGGCCGCAGTAGAACACACTGACGCGGCCCTCGCCCGCCGCCGCCAGCCGCGCAAACACCTTGTCCCAGTTAGGACGACCCGCGTTCGTGCGGGTCTTGAGACCGGTTATCAAATCACGTTGCTCCTGCAGGATTTATCCCAGTTCAGGATCCCATACGAAATATCAAAACTTTCCAATAAGTTCAACATGGTATATAGCTAAAGTGAGCGTACCTTGCTGTGCAGGAGATCGAGCGCCAGCTGCAGCCCCACGGCCTTCATGTCGGCCCGCTGTAGAGCACTCGTGACGTACATATGCATGTCGAGGAAGCGGCGGGCACCGGCGGCAACGCGCGCCGCCTGCTGGAGCTCCAGTCTGGACAGCAGCGACACGAACCACTCGAATGAACGCGGCTCACGGTTAATCCAGAAGAAGTCCACCTGCGACCGACCTCGTACTTAGAGAGAGACTACGAGGACTCTGTATTTGAATCTTTATACATGAAGGCGATGAACGTGAATTCTATTTGTATGTTTATGTTTATGTTATGGATACACCATGTATGTGTACCTTCCTTAGTCCGCACTCGTCACATCGTGCGGCGTCTCTCGTCCGCACCAGCGCACGCAGTACAGAGGCGAAGGGCGTGACCCCGATGCCAGCCGCGACCAGCACCGCGTGTTGAGACGAGAACATTAGAGACGACGCCGCGCCGTACGGACCGTCCACGAACAGCTGACGACACGGACACGACACTCACACAAAGACAAGTAACACATTGACTATGGAGAGGATCTCAGCTGAAGCTATCACAAGATACAGAAATTATTTATTTATTTATCATTTCTCATAACTACTTTACCTCTAATGGTTTCCCAACAGAGTATCCCTCGCGATTCTCTTCATTACTCTCTGGTGGTGCTTCAGGATCTGGATCCGGACTTTTCACCGGTTCTTCAATTCGGTTGGACGATAATGTCTTTGAAAGACGACGTCTTGCTAAAAATGGGATTATTCAAAAAGAACGATCTTATCCATCAAGCAACGACTCAACGCGGGTAACGTCAAATTATATTATATCATTGCGTATACAAAAAATCCTAAAAATATATAAATGTCGTTTATGGCTTCAGACCGGACATGTAAGTTTGTAAGTTCATTATCTTTATCAAGCAATCTCCTATCCCCCTCTGTCTCACCGGCTGCAAGTATGCTGTCTCTTTCGCTCGGCGGCGGAGGTGCGTCACACGTCACGATGGCGGGTCTTGTCCGGAGGTGACGAAAGCTGTCTGCCAGCGACAGTGCGCCTGCGGGACAGGGACGAGGCGAGGCGCACGGTGACGGGGAGCGAGATGGAGACACTGAGAAATATAGAAAAGTGGTGTAAAATGATCAATCGTTTTACACAGCTTTGTATCGTGTATAGCGAAATTGGAAAGTGAAGAGTCTGACTGGCATTGCTGGAATATTCGGTTTCCTCTCCAGTTGTGAACGCCTCGTTGGTGTAACCGGAATCGATGGAAGGCTTCTTGCTGGATCGTTTGCTTTTGATGCTTTGGGTTGAGTTACTGCGTTTTGTTTTTCTACGAATAGAGAGGTTTGACAAGTCATGTATTAAATAAGATATTAGTAAGTACTAAGAACTAAGAATAAGTGTGAGATAAAAACAATAATACTTACTGTTGTTCTTCGTTCTTAGTTTGCGTTTCGAAGTACTCGTACAGTCGGTTCGTCCACTCGCCCACCGCACGGATGTGCAGCCAGATGTAGTCTGAAGAAGAAGTATGGATGTATTAAGTTCTGATTATTACAGATTATCAAAACGTATCTTCGTTTGGATAATCTGTAATTTATTCTCGTGCCAAAGATTTTTTTTATGATAGAGCCAATATATCCTTGTGTGACAGAATATGGCGTCTACGACGTTTATCGTCACCATCTTGATTTTATAGAGTTTATTAATTTGGTCGTAGTTGTTTCTGAAAGTGGATGACCACACAAGGGTTCTTGATACGATCTATCTGGAGTCGTACCCTCCTCATCGGGCGCGCTGGTGATGGTGAAGGGGTGCCACTCGTAGGCGGCGACGGCGGGCACGTTGATGAATACGTAGTCGCCGGCCCTGAACCGCAGAGCGCGCGGGCGCCGCGCCGCCACGTGCAGCACGCGCGACGGCAACACCGCGCCCGAACAGATGTAGCTACGACCGTGGTCCGACCTGCGACATGACAACAAGTGCTGCAGTGCTTATAGAATACTTCGGCGAATATCGTCCGAGAGGTATTTTTTGGCACGAAACGACTGAGTAAACGAGTTCCTTAAAAAAAAATCAACGCAACGATCGTGTGCTCGGTGGGCTCGTTTGGGCGAGAAAGGAGTACGAATTTCAAAAGATTTGCTCGTACTTGAAGAAACATCTTGATTCTCGGACATTTAGTCAAAAGTGAGCATGTGGGATCAATGCTATTATTCAATATACAGCAATCAATATTAAAAAGCTTACAAAAAAAACAAATGCCCACCTCAACCACCACAGCCTCAACATCTTCTCTATTGCATAAATAGTACCAGGAACAATGAACCACTTCCAGAAGTTGGGCGCGTGAAGAATGAGGAGGATCCAGAACGGGATGTACAATAAGTGAGCGAAGTAAAAAACCTGGAAAATGGGTTTTAAAATGTTTATTAAAATAAATCCAAAAATTTTTTTTTATATACTCGTATAAGAAAATTTGAATAAGTAGATCATTCAATTTAGTCTCTGAAGTCCTTCTAATAATAAAAATATTTTTTTAAGTCCTACCTCGAAGCAGCCCCTCCTCCTTACGGCAGGTCTAGATGAATACGCCAGGGCTCCAAGCACTATAACCAGGATGATCCCGGTGGGGTTTGCCCAGCCCGAGACCAAACCGAAAAGACCCGGGCGTGACGTCAGCAGCCACACGTACAGAGGGTATTCTGGGGACTCGTGAACTACCACCAGAGCTGGGGAGTTGACAATTAAAGATTGTATGATCCTCAATATTGTAAATAGGGGTTGTACTTTCAATAAATCTTCCTGAGCAGTGGTTGGTTGGCTTACTGTGCAATATTAAACAACTGGCATTGCCTTTCAATGAATGCACGGAGAACAATAACGGCTCTAAGTACTTTTTTTCTAAAATAGATCGAGAAGAATATGACACAAAGTTGAATTCACTATTCACTTAGACTGGTCACTCTTAGGAAGAGATAAACGACGGTGATGATTAGAAAGAAACGACGGTGATTATTCTGGGCATCAATGGGTCGGATCGGGATTTTTGACCGGATTATTTCCTTGCAGCGTGTGTGACTGCGTTTAAAATCTTAATAGGTGACGCAATGTTCAGTCCTCTATGGCCGAGTGGCTTCCGTCGAGGAGTATGACTCACAAAAGTTGCAAAGGTGCATGAGGGAGTGCAGGGTGGCGTGCGCGATCAGTACTAGCGCTGTGAGCTTGTGCAGCGACACGTGACGGTCGAGAAGCGCGCTCAGTCCGTGGTCACGCAGCGCCGTCAGAGAACGACGCAGCATCAGCACCAGCACCCACGATGACGTGAAGTTCAGGCACTGGCCTGGAACGAGACGGCCGAGGCGTCAAAATTAAACTGATTTGATAGTATTGTGTCCCGTGCTGTACAGAAACTTACCGCTGGCTCTGGCGAATATGACGAAGCCGTTGTGGTCCCAGTACTCCACGATCCTGGCCACGAACAGACCGACGTTCACCAAGAAGAATAGCACCAAGTACGACACAAACGCGTAGTTGTTTTTCACATAATTTAGCGACAGTTGATAAGGCTTCATTTTTATTAGTCGTTGTCGAAACGTGAGCGGTGGCGGTTGCGGAGGAGGCACCAGCCAACGGTCTATGCTGTGGAACACGGGTGTTTTTGGATATTCATCGAATTACAAGCGATTGTTTCTGGGTATGTACGTGTGTATTTGTCATCACCTGATAGAAAGGTTGTCCAATAGTCCCCCGTGTCTTGCCAGTTGTTCTCGTAGAGCGTCGCATGTAATGGCACCCCGTGAGTCCACATCGGCATCCTCGAACAAGGCTGTAGTCAGTGCTCTAAGTTGCTGTTCCGAAAAGGTCATGTTATTTTCTTCCATGGCGGCGCGCATTACGTGTTCGAGCTCGCGGTGCTGTATTAGCCCGTCGCCTGTTGAAGATAATACTAAAATGATTAATCATAATAATTTAATATATGTGCCCATGCTTATTTGACGAAAGAATATTAATAATTTGGATTGGTATTTACGAAAAAGGTAGGTAAATAATTGATGATCGTAATTTTATTTTTGTAAATTTATCGATATTGTTTCAATACTAGTAGTAATCGAGAACTGAAAGTCAGATGAGTTGAGTTAAGAGCCGTCTAATGCTAGTGCTTCGTACCGTCGAGGTCGTAAACCTTGAACAGGAACCGGAGCTTGTCCTCTGGAGCGCGTGAAGCGACACGAGCCGCCGCGTCCAGGAACTCGCGCTGGGAGATCGCACCTGAGTCGTCCTCATCGAATATTTGGAAGACGCGGTCCGTGAAAAACGGCTGCGGGAATACTACACTTTTAAAGATGCTTATTTATGACTGGATCAACATCGTGGTGTTACTCTTAGTGGGAAGATTGATCAAGTGAGTGAGATTTAATTTTAATATAGAATTGTTAGTGCAACTCTCGATGGACTATTTTCAAAGTGATATTTTAATTATGTTACTAATTCTGTGATGGAGAGATTAATTAAATTAAATTAAATTAGCCTTTATTGCTGTTTAAACTTACAAAACATTTTTTTTTTTTTTTTTTTTTCTTATATTTAACTTTATATATCAACGTTCGGTACAAAAACAGCTTGTCTTTCAACATAGGCCTCCTCTAAAGATTTCCATTTTTCCCTATCTTTTGCTATCCGGATCCATTCTAAACCAGCCACCTTTTTTATATCGTCCTCCCATCTTTTAGTTTGTCGTCCTTTATTTCTTTTACCATCTCTTGGGTACCATTCTGTTACAATTTTCGTCCATTTCTCTTGCTTTTCTCTTAACATGTGTCCTGTCCATTGCCATTTCAGTGTTCGGTATAATAAATTTGCCTGTTTGAATTGTGTTTTGTTTTTAATTTCTATTAGCCTAACTTTATCTTTTCTCTTGACTCCAATGACACTCCTCTCTATACTGTTTTGGCAGACGTTTATTTTGTTTGTTGTCGTTTCTGTTAATGCCCAAGTTTGACAGCCATATGTTAAACATGGCAGAATGCACATATTGTAGACTTTAAATCAACCGTTAAATCTAACTTATTAGATTTTGGAAACAACATTTATTACAAATCAACAATCTTTTAAGATATTATATGTAGAACCTTAAGCGGCCATTAAGAAATTACTTACATTTTTCGACACGACGATCTTCTGGAACTGCTCTCTGGTGATCTCTTTCTGGTCCCCTACAGTGTCCTTAAACAATTGCTCCAAGCGGTCAAGGCTCTCTTTGTCAATACCAGCTCTCGTCCTGTTTTATTTCAAGGGTTTACTTTTTTCTAGAGGGTGTAAAAAGGTGTCGAAAGGCTTTTACCAAACTAGCTGCTTAAAGTTGTAACACATTTTTAATATGTTGGCTATAGCTAAAGCAGCGGCTATTTGTGTGTATCAGCTCACCTGCTGGCGGATGAAGCCGTGATGAGTTCCATGAGGTCTTCCGCGCTCACGCTTCCAGCACCCGCGTCTAGCGCTCGGACTAACTTGTTGGTTACCTGGAGAGAAAGTGGTATCAGCTACTAACTAACTACTACAACTGATATAAACCTGAAATGGCGTCCAACTAACTCAATCGACAGATTGACTATTGGCTCTGATATCTCAAGAATTGGATAGTGTTTTCTGTTTTTAATTTTGAGACGTGGATCTCTTATTTATTTCAATAATTAAATTATTGTACTACGCTCTAAAGGTTAAGGCAATAATTTTTATTGAATCAAAAATCGAAAGCCATGTGACAATTTGTCGTATGTATTTGAGTATCCCCTTACGTCATTATTGGATGTTTGTTTAATTAATACCTAGGTTCTAGATTAAAATATTATAAAGTTTTGAATAAATGTTGACCAAACGAAAGTTTTATTACTGATTCTTATAAAGTGAAAATACAATAACATAATCTGTATCAGCAAATATAAAAAAAACCATATAAAAACTAACCTACAAACCTTCGTAATATATAATCATGCCTATCTATTAAGCTATAAAACTATCAATGTTTTATTTTTATTTGTATAATTATTAAATATTATTATCTGAAAATAATATGAGTAGGTATTCTCAACGTCAACCACTATCTTTATTCCTCTTTATTAATATAAATAAACAGACGTCAGCTACTCTACACTCTTACTCTTTCTTTATATAAATAAACAGAGCTAAGAATTTATATATTTTTTTAATATACCTATAAGACAATACATACAACTTTGTTCTTCAGTATCTTGCAGAAGCTCTCCCGGTTGATGTCCCCGTCCCCACAAAGAACATACGCCACGCTCTCCACTTGTTCCACAAAATCCAGTTGCTTCTCTTCCCTAAATAATATAAACTTAACAAATAACCTTGTCCTATAATCGTTTGGTATTAAATTACTACATAACTATTGTGGCAATTAGTCAACCAGATGCTGTGTATAATGTAAAAGGTAGGTTAAATGTCTAACAATGCTACTAATTAGGAATTATTCAGGAATTTTAAATTACCATAACAAATAATATGATATGGAATAAACTAAGGTTCCTTTAGTCGAGAACTAAATTGGAACATCAAACATTTCATGATATGATATCACATTGTATTATAATTTTTAGATAATTCACTTCATCAGAAATAAAATGGTACACTCACTGCAGCCTCGCCTTGAGGAACTCGAACCAGTCCTCTTGCACGAGATGGTCATTAGTGAAGAGACGGAAGATATGGTCCAGAAGTTCCTAAAATAAGAAATATAATAATATTCACATTGATTTCTTCAACATCGTTCAATTTCATAAAATTTTGTCATTAGTTCAGTACTAAGAATGTCTTGCCTATAATTTACATTTTCTCGACATCGTTACAGAGAAATAGAAATGACAAATATTATAATTATATTAAATATAAACATATTAAAAATATTAAACAAAATCTTAAAAAAAAAAGGCGAGTAATGAATTTTAATCAGTCAATCAATCAAAAGCTTATAATAAAGAATGGATACTTTTTTTTGAATCGACTTATCAACTTGTTAATGCTAAGTACCTATGAGTCTATTTACTATCCAAATTAATACACCAATTAATGTTAATATAGAAAAAACACATTACAAACTATTTTTTTCCATACAGACATTCAACTTTAAAAATATACAATTATTATTTTCGTGTACCCTCTACTGGTATAGTAAATTAAAAAAAATATATAAGGCAAGCACCTATAGCAAGAGAATATATCTAAAAGACAAAGAATTAAAATTATTTATTTTGATTTATTTTTACACTTGTGGAAATCATCTAATTATTCAGAATAATATTAGTTATAATAGATTTATATGTATTAAATGTCTTCATAAAAATAGTTTTTATATAAATTATGAGAAAAAAAATATTTTTAATCTTATGTCAAACTTTACAGCAAAGGGTCATGGTTGAAAAAACATTGTATAATTATATCCTAATTATTACTTTCTCTGTGGTTAGTATAACAAAACCAATGTCATAACAGACCCCAATACATGCGTAAGCCTCCATCTCGCCGATGTATGATAGCACGTGGGTGCGAGCTGTCAACGCGATCAGTCACTTTACGTGTCAGTGGCATCGTGACAAGTAACTTGACAGTTCGTTTGACAGGTCACGTCTCATTAGCGTGCCTTCCGGTTCATTGATTACATCTCATTTTATGTGTAAATGTTGCTTTTGTATATTAAATTACATAACTAATATTATATTGTCACTTAGAAACAATTTAATCGTGTTTAATCTAGATAATCAAACTACAAAAAGAACAGACTGACTCATACTGACTTCATAAATATATTACATATATAATTACAATATGACAGTTTTTTTATTGCTTGCTTAACTTTCTTTAATTATACTTTAAATTATAATTAAAACAAAATAAAAAAAATAATGATATTATTGTTTAAAGTTTGTGCTAAACAAAATTATTAAATATATAGTATTTATCACTTGTGTATTTTTTTTGTCTTTAAAAAAAATATATTTACGTAATATTTTTATTATGGTATTACAAAAAAAAAATAACGCTTTTCGCTTAAAAACATTCCGTAATGTACTACCCATGTTGTTACAATACAAACAACGAATACCAAAGGAATAAATGTCCTTAATACCATTACAAACCTTTCTAATAAAATATCATATCATATCATAATATAAAATCTTTGAATATTCAACCAATATACAAGATATAAACTTTCATATGAAAATATTTAGTGCAATAAATCAGAGTAAGCTTCGACGTTTAACATTTAACATACAAAAAAGTATTACAAAGATAATTTTAATACTTACACTAAACTAGTTATCAGCTCAATAAGATCTCATTCAAACTGCACTATGTAAATGGTGTCAGATCTAATGTACAATTACAAGCGAGTGCTTACGAGTACCAGACGAGTACATGGGTAGGGCCGCTGGTGCGAGTACGTTGAGATAATAAGTCTATAATTTTATTATATCCTCGTCCCAGGTATACTTACAATAACTAACAATAATTATTGTTATTATATGAATATTAGATGTTGCAGTAAACGCCTGTAAATTTATTGATTGACTGACTGATTGATAAGTTTAGAAACATGAAATTTGGACAATAGACTTTGAAACGTACATCTATTTAGAAAGGATGTGGTAAGAATAATGATTGAAAATTTATGGCCATAATTTTCGAACGAAATAACAAATTATATTTTACAAAGTTTCAGTTTCGTTTGATCATTTCACTGGCCATGAAAAGTGCCTCCCAAAAGTGTAATCATATTTTTCGCGTGGCTGTTTGAATATGAGTTATTTTTGAAATAAGCCGTCTTTTTACATTCAATATTAAATGATTATTATATGAGTAAAAATCGTATGTAATTAAGCTTTATTGGATTCCAATAATTATTTTATGCTTTAATATGGACATTCCGAGCTGACATCATTTAAATATTACCGTATTAAAAATAAAAGTTATTTTCGTGGAAATGAATTTATAAAAGTGCGTGGATGAAGAGCCTGTCGAGCAAACTCGTTTTATACGAACGCTTCCACGAAGACAGGGTCGCGGGGTACAAACAGATTTCAATAAAGGTGGGTGGTACTGGTACCTATGTAATTCTCATTATACGCGGTCCAATCAACTTAATAAATTGCCTCTCATATTAAATGTGTAATCTGATCTAAACAAGATACTAATTGTCTAGATTTTATCGATGTATTAAAAATATTACAAGCAAAAACTAATAACTGTCTGAATGTTTGTTGTCGTTTTTAAAAAGTATTTACTTCTTTCGACACTTTCAGTTTTTCAGTTTCACGGGACTCATGAAATTAACTCTTACATATTGTTTTTATTTTAATTAACGAAAGATAAATTAAATTGATTGACAGACTTGATTTATGAATAAATTGTAACAGCCATTATATGTAATGATTTATCTAAAACGGCCAGTGTCTATTCATTATAATTATAAGTTATTCAAAAATAAAGCTATAAAAATAGCGTAATATTAAGGTGTGTGTATTAAGTAATGTTATTAAATTGATTGATTAATTGCAAAACCAGTATTCAAATTGTTGTAGGGAGTAGAACGTGAACCAATAGTTTGGATTCCTGGGACATATATACGATATACTTCAGATTACAATTGCTTAGTAAATAGTAATATAATTTAAAGAATAGGAGGCCCTCAAAACAGTAATTATATATTAATTAATAACCCGGTATGGTCTAAGGAGTGATATAACTTGTAACGTCAGACAGTATCAAGGTGACCTACATTGGTCACGTTATTGCAAATGGCAGCTGATTTATGGTCACCACCATTTTACCACCGGAAATGACAAATATCCAATACGATACTATTGCCAAATCTGGATTCGTCTGGGTAGAATTTAGATTTTGATTAATGTATTTGTACTGTCGTTTCGAAAAACTTATCAGAAGTATTTATTAAAACTTAATTAACTTAAAACAACCTTGAGATGACCAGCAGAGAAGATTTGTCACTACCTCTCTCATACTGACATGTCATACGAGGCGCTTAAGGTAAAATACACACAGCCACTGTTATTTGCCTACTCAGTTTCAAAAGAAAAATATTTTAATTTATATAAAAACTGCGTGAATACACGAAAAAACCCGCATCTTTTTGGAAAAGTTTTCATGAAAATTATAATTATACTCCAGGTTTACGGAAACGAAGAATCCTTATCAGACAGTTTGAAATCAGTTTGAAAGAATATGAATACGAGTATGTAAGTCAGAGTCAGAAACTCCTCTGGGCTCGTTTCAAACTTGGCTTTACTAACATTGTGGAGCTTAATCCTAATGTTTTGGATATATCCACGCCATACACTAGACAGACTAGAATTCTGACTGGAGTTCTGGTGAAGTGTTTTATTTTGGATTGCAGAATGTGAGAAAAATTAAAGAAGATTTGATGTTGAAAAAGGTAAGGAGATTTGAACCGCTGGGTGTGTGTTGGAATGGATACGAAAGGATTTTCTAAAAATTTTAGCTGAAAGCCTGAACGAAAGTGTCAACAGTTTATTAGAAATAGATTAGGAGAAAAATGTTGATGACTAATAATACGATTAGCCGCAGAATGTTAAAAAACTTACATTTAATAAAGACAAGGAGAAGTATCATAATTTTATAATTGTTGATGAATGGATGAGAGTCATAATGGAAGATACGAACTTATATCTGGGCATCATTGTTCGAACCAACCGCTTCCTCCTTGTTACGGGAAAGCATGTAGCAGCAAAATAACGAAGCCATGGAGAAAAGTTTAAGGGGCTGTTAAAAGATATGTTTTTTGGGATGAAAATACTTTATCAAAAGAGTCTTGGAAGTATGTGGTGTAAAGAAGAGAACAAATAGCACTAAATTTAGAAATAAATAAGGGCCAAATCAAGACTTCTTACTAGTTATGAATTTGGAAGAAGGAAAAAAGGTTTGGATTATGATTTCTAGTGTTCACAGTCTTTGTGACGGCTAGTATGTATGGACGTTTGTATCAGTCTGAACATATTTTAACAGTTTCTGACTCTAATCTGAGTTGATATGATACACTGGATGACTCAACAAAGCGGCTTCATTGCTTTTTAATAGAGTGTATCAAATGTCAAGGTGACTTTAAAAACTAGTTTCTGAACCTGAATTCAGGCCAAGACTATGTTTCGAATAAAGTTCAAGATTTTGTAAATTTTTAATTTGCCTGATTTATATCAGTAACGGATATAATTGGCGTCAAAGCCTAAGAGTAGTAAATAAGAAATCGTACAATACTAAATTAGAGGCATCTTGTTCACCAACTTACTTACCATATATTAAAGGAGTCACTGATAGGATAGGGTACTTGTTACGTCGTAATTATAATATTAAAACTATCTTTCGTGCGCACTGCAAGTTACGGTCATTGTTACGTTCACCTAAAGACGATAGCAACCTAGACGTCCCGGGAGTATACAAGATTCCTTGTGAATGCGGGAAGTGTTACGTAGGGGAAACTCGTCGAAACGTTAATATACGGATCACCGAACATACACGTAGTGTCAAAAATTTAGACAGCAATGGCTCAACGATAACGGAACATGTATTAGATTCGGGAACGGCGCATTTCATACGTTTTGACAAAGCGTCCGTATTAGCAAGGGAAAAGTTTTTAGTACCGCGTAAAGTACGGGAGGCTATCGAAATTAGTCGTATACCGAACTTCAATAGGGATAGTGGCTGGACCTTACCATCGGCGTGGAAACCGGTTATCAATACAATGAAGAGCTCTATTTAGAAGATTTTAAAAGTGACACGGTGAGTTCAGTGTGTACATAACGGATTACAACGACTACAGGCCCAGAGAGCTACGGCACACAGTTCGCGCCGCGAGTCCGCCACGCTTAGAGCTCATGACTAAGAACCCCGAATAGGTTCGAAACTAGTCGCGCACATTCCTATTTAATTTCTACGTGAATGCAGCCGGGTAAATATAAATATAATAGTCATGGTTCACGAAAGTTTAAATATAAATACAAATTGTTTGATATAAGTTAAATCGGAGGGGAAATCAAACTTATTATAACCTTTTTACAAAAGAAATATGATTTACGACATGTAGATAAAGGTAAATTTATCAACGTATGCAACTGGAGAACTAGTTTTTTGAGCTCCACAGTTGCATTCGACGCGCTTCAGTCGTTTAAAAAGAACCTCGCGTTCATAGGCCCTTAAGTTCTAATAACAGTATTTTTCGTAATAAGCCCATTATAAGCTCTGCTGTTGTGAGTGGCGCAGACATACAATTTTGTGATTCGTTTCGACTTATAAGCATTAAGATTTAGAGATCCGCAATTAATTCTACAACATTTAAAAATATGGTAAAACGACTAATACATATTTTATGAATGATTTTTTAATATTTTAAACAAACATGTTTGAAAATCGCTTCAGGCTTCAAACCTGCAACCCATTAAAACGGTCCCGTCGCTCTTCCAATTGAGCTATGGTGTACCTATCTGCCTCTATGCATAAATATTGGATTATTTGTTATCATGTGTTTAAAATTAATCTCCATTGGTATCAAAATGAGCTGTGTAACGTATCTACAAATATTAACCCAATAGGCATTCATCTCGCGTTATCAATGACACTAAACTGAGAATAACAGCTAAAGCTCTCCCCGTGATATATCTACCGATTAGCCTCATTGTAGAATACCGTAGACTTACGACAATACCAATATAACATATATTTTTGTTCAATGACACACTAATAGTAATGTTTTTTAATTATATGCTATAATTTAGTTGAATTAAAACAATCATTATTATTGGTAATTAGAACTAAAATCTGCAAGTCTATCAAGAACTCTTAAAGCAATATTACAATTACAACTTTAGAATTCATCCTAAAAGTAATATTACTTCAATAATGTTTCGATAACAAGTTTGATGACGTCATCATAAATCATTAATTCTTTTACTATAGGTAACATTATTAGCTCGTACCATGAAGTGTGTTTTGATATTTGAAATATTAATGTAATATTGTTTTTATCGTAAATTGGCTTTTTAGAAATGCATTATTTCCTTTACGTCACTAAGCAGTAATAAAACAATAATGGTATTTATTTAAATAAATCTCCTATTACATTTTAAACTTTCACTATATTTAATGACATAGACAAGACAGTCGCATGTCTGCGCCAAGTCACATTGCGACACTATCGCTATTGTCTCGTGCCTGGTGGCGCAAGATTATATTCAGACCACACAGAGTTGTACTTAAATAAAAGGCTTCGTACGCTTAAATTAATTAGGTACTTACAAGGCAATTAATACTATAGTAATTCTATGTAGAAAGGTGGAATAATAAATGAGTTTTAAACTACTTCGTAACAGACAGTTACGGACTTAGCTTAGAATTAAAACTCAGTATTGTTTTATTAAAATGTATGTACAAATTATAACCTGACTGCGCCCAGCGATAGGTAAAATAGTACCTTTAAAACTGTATTTCTAATTTCCTATTTAAATTCATGTATACATAGTAAAATTAAAAGGAGTAATTCTCAAACGAAAAATTGCATTTATTGAAGTATTTATACCAAACAAGAGTCAGCACTAAAAAAGTAATTTTCGAAAGAGATAAAAGATATGTAACAATTTTTTTGTTTATACGGAGTGAAGCAGATTTTTCCACGAAATATATTAAATGTTTAAAGCTTTTGTTCAAAGGTGAAATACAGTAATTGTAGTCTAAGCGTAGTAAAAAAACAACAGTAAAGTATGAAATAAACAACAGCAAGTGAACATTTTACTTATTACTATATAATTCAACAAAACAGTACATCAATATTTCTAAATTAAATCTAATGCTTGCATCAAAAGAATGGCTCGGTAGTCGAGCACTGACGGGAAATATGCTATTCAATCGCGTAGGCTGATTCATTGTGTCAACCATAAATCAACGATTCATTGCCGTTGAATCATAAATCAGTTAGTAATGGGAGCTATCACGACAGCACAATATGTGGTTTATGATCTGATTTTGATAGATGCATCGATATTAGAGTTGTGCTTATGTATCGATTAATTTATCATTATTGGTTTTAAATAGTCCAGAAACGGATTTCATGTGTTTTTGGAACAACCTTATTTAGGCCTTTCATTTTTTAATCTCCTTTCAGTTGTACTTATTGTCCTGTAATAATTCTGATTAATGTTTTGTAACAAATTATTAATTACTTTTTACGATGTTTGAAAACTTTTATTTTGCGTTTTGGGATTGTTCCGTGGGTTCCATAGGTTAAAGTTGCTCGCTATATCACCATCATAAGCCAAATTATGGAACAGGGTTCCAAAAAGTGTCATCAAAATTGGTTGAGCAATGCAACCTCTATCCGGGTACATATATACAAAAATTGTTTCGTCTACTTTCGAAGCGATTGCCTTCACTGGCTCGGATAGTTAAGAAACATTAGATTTGTTAAAAAAAATATAGTGATTGCACTAAAAAGACAAATATCGTCGAAAATATCGATACATTTCATCCACACTATTCACACCTATAAAGAGTGTAAAATAAAAAAAAATACTTATTACACATCTAGTTTATTAATATAAAAAACGAACAAACAGTCATTTGTCATGTCTGTATATTAATGATATATTTCAAAAACATTACTGTTTTTATTATTTATATCAAACTTTTTCTGGAAAACAGAATAAATGAGCGAGTAGGATGAATAAGATGTTTTTACGATATTTTAATTTAATACTTGATTAAAATCGCAATTATCGTATCCATCTCTAAAACTTTTACTCATCATTGTCCACTTAAATGTGCCGTTATTTTCTAAGAATTATAAATTAAATTGTTTTTTTTTTCCACGTAAATTGTGTATAAAAATATTTTATTGTCATGCATATAAAAGTAATATTTGTAAACGACAGTGATTTCGAAATGTAGACTTTTTGCAAATTTATAAACCTACACACATTTTTTTTTTATTTTGCCGTTTGAATGGTGTGTCCATATGCGAAACAGCTGAACGATTTTAGCATTTATATAAGATCCAAAAATCTTATTGTTTTTTAGACTACTTTCTATCCCGAAAATATTTAGAGGGCTAGTTGCAACTTTATGTATATAATGAATGATAATTATAAAACTTAATTTGAAAATATATATATAAACGGACGGACGGACAGACAGTGACTTAGTTTCGTTGTACTACACGAAAAAATATCAGTGTAACCTTATATCCATATTTTTCGTTAACCAAAAAGATCGTTTACTTTGGACTCAAAATAAATTAAAGGTTGCGAATGCGTGAGAAAAACCAGTTAAACAAAATAGAATATTATATCAGTAATATTTTGAAACGGATTAAAATAAAATCCGTTCTTACTTTTTTTATTTATTTTGTATTAGCGACTGTTGAATTAGTTGAAAAAAGAGCAAAAACAATATTTTCCTATAATGGTGACACACACACATTCACAATCACATTATGAAACCTTCACGAGCTTAAACTGTAATAAGTTGTGACGTCATAAAGGCGGGGCAGTAATTGGCAGAAATGATTTATAATTTATATTAAACAAATGTCACCTGGTGATTGGTTGTATTTGACCTCAACTGTCACACGAAAGTAAATTGACCAATAGCATTGTTTGAACTTTATTTTTTTTAAACACAATCCGAGATTAAATAATGCAAAGCTTTAAAAAATAACAAAAATATCTAAAACCCTTAATATTTCAACTATATATTTTTAATTTAATACATAATACTTTAAGTGAAAAAATATTATAAAATTCGAGACATGTATTTCCAAACATCTCTTCCCGATAGCATAATTACTGCAAACCAAATAAATATTTATCAAAAATAAAATATATACTGCATTCCAATGCACGTGATAGAGATAAGAAATTTAAAAAATATATCACGAAAACCAACTATTTTTGATTATGTAATAACAAGCATTCCTTTGATCTGAATGGATTTAATAAATAAATCGATTTATCTCGATACCAATAAATTACGATCACAATTTTTCTATCCGACTGGTTCACTCGGACGTCAGCGGTCACACTCTACGTGTAGCACCGGCTTTATAATTGAAGATATTCTGACCTGCCATGAACTTTTAAAAACTATCATAGTTTTAAGAAGTATTATTAGCAATAATATTACTTTGATTATATCATGAGCTCTATGAAACAATATTGTTTTATTCCTGCTTAGTGATGTACAAAAATGAATGCTTTATAAATGACAAAGTTTGACATAAAACAATATTATATTAATATTTCAAATGTCAAAACACACTTCATGGTACGAGTTAATAATGTTTACAGTAAAAGAATGAATGATTTAGAATGACGTCATCAAAACTTGTCAAAATATTAAAGTAATATTACTTTTTCTTAATTCCTTTTAATTCTAAAGTAAGAATATCTATTGTAATATGATATATGAAGTTATGTGTTTTGAAAATAAGTGAGATTAAAATGAACTGGATAAAATCGAGTACCTCTTTTTTTTTCAGATATTATATACTTTTTGAGCTGTTCAAAGTTTTATTTATTTTTAAAGTTTAACATTGCGACATATCAAATATTTGTACGAAATCGGATACACAGAGAGAAAGACATTTAATAAATTGTGATAAAAATGAGGTTGAAATTTTATAATTAATCAAAATTACAAATCATTTATACACATAATATATTTAAACGAGTCTGAAAAAAACACAGCAATATTTTTATCAATATCTGTTGGATTAAAATTGTCTGTTTGTTCGTTGCTGCAGAAAAAAATAAATTAAATTTAATTGTGTGATTTTTTGAATTTGATTTTATAATTTATATTAAATAAACGACTCTTGCTAAAATGTATATGATACATGGTATATTACTTAGGACGAAACAAATATTATATTGCCAAGCTTGATATATAATAAATGTTAATTATACAATTAAACGTTAGAACAACTATATATATATAATTTTTATCTGGAATTCTATCTCCGTCAACATAACGACAGACGGACAGCTGGTGTATTACAAAGATATGTCTATAAAGATAACAGTTACAATGCGACTGAAACCCAGGTTACCTTTTATGCCTAGGTCTTAAATCAGAGGCACTAATAAGACAGCCGCCTCGTTAGAGGACTGTTTATTGTACGGTTTAAGTTATTTGTAACTTTTTGTACTTATAAATAATGTACACTCTGAGTACTGACATCTAATTACGTACATTTATAACGATCTATATATTTCATATATTTGTAGGGTTATTTTTACTGCCTTTTAATCGACGTATTCTTCTTACCCCTGTCATTACCAACATATTTAAAACGTTCTAAAACATATCTTAAAAGAAATTATTTGATATGCAACCCATTAGGTAATATGCGTTTTTAAAGGCAGACTAGTGGCTCGATTCGGCTCTAAAAGAACCATAAGTAGATTGAGAGTAAATTATGGACACGTTACACGTTCAGAATGTTAAGTTTTGTATAATCAATGGTATTTTTTAGTATAGAAAAATAGACGAGATTTTAATTATAAATCTATAAATGACATTTATAAGACATTATACAAATATAAACATTTAAATGTATTCTTAATTGACTGCAAATTCTAAACATTTATAACAAATTCATTCATGCAAATTATCCTCATTCATCATACATATTATGGCTAAAGATTATAACATTTAAAGGTACCACAGTGTATATTAAACATCTTGCACAACCATTCTAGTATTTCATTACCATCTACTTAAAATACACCAACGCCTCTGTGGCGTTTAATATCTGTGACACTTGTATTTCTTTTGTTCGTTGTATTACCAAACAGATACTCTTTCTGTATCTTTGACGTTTGCGAAAAAAATATTGTCTGTTTGGTTTGTTATATATTTATAGTTATATATTTATAGTTATATATATATATATATATATGCTACAAATATATATGTTATATATTTGTAGTTTATATAAATATGTAGTTTTGGTTTGGATACCTATATAAAAACATAAATCTAAAAAAAAAGTTATATAAGTACCTTCTGACAAATTACGGGTTTTTTTTTACCTATACAGAGCGAGCGAACCCGATGACGAAAGCTAGTTTAATTATAATATAAATATTATGTGGCTATACTCTACAGTATATTTATTTGATTTGTTTCAATGTTTATATTTTTAATAATTACTAATATTAAGTGTAATAAAAATACAATAAAATAAATATATTTTTAAGTTTCGTGATTGCCAAATTTGAATTAATTACATCATAAAGAATAATTACTCAGAATGGCAATAAATACTCGAACGTGAAATGAATGATTGTGTACTAGCTTGTTTGTATCCTTGATTCACTTTGTATTTTTAAATTATAAATATAAATTATAGCTACAGAGTTCGATATTACGACACTCATTTCGTAATACAGTGCAACCTGAATTTAACAATGATAAGGGGACATGTAAATATTCTTTATATAAAGTAATTTGTTAAAGTGAGGTTTGTTATATTGAGGTAAAGTTGATCTAACATGTGTCATAAAGATATATAAACCTGTCGCGACTGATCACGTACTATAGGATTAAGGGTCATACATAGGTACGATATACGAGAACGTTATATAGAGGACTTGACAAAAAATGAAGTATTTAGACTTTTTGATAGTTGAGATTTCGTTATAAAGAGGTTGTTCGTATAAAATGTCCGTAATGAAAAGGTATGTTTTATATTAATTCTTATGGACAATTCAAGGGGATTACGAAAAATTGGTTATATCGAGGAAGTCGTTATATTAAGATTGCACTGTATATTACTTTGACCTTTATAAACTTTTGTTGGTTATAAAGCAAAATTATATAATAACGCTTTTATTTACGTAAATGGAGTGTTACTATTTTTTCGCTTAGACAAATAGAGAGGACACTCGGCGAGCATTCTTGATACTTGACACGGATACGATACTTGGTATTTTATATTAAATTAGTAGCAAATCATATTTCTTTTAAATAATACTACTCTTCACGCAGTATACGAGTAGTCTTTATTTTTTGCTTAAACATATAGAGCACACTCGGCGAGCATTTTTGACACTTGATGTATATGATATTTAAAATGTTATAATATAGTAAAATAAAGTTATTATCAAGTATATACGATACAATATTATCAATATTGAATATTTCAATATCAATTATTGTTTCGAATTGATACTTATAATATGTAAGAGTATGAAAGTGTGGCTTAGAATATATGATACATTGCCTTAAACATGTTGTGATATGAGGCTATTAGACCAACTACGGTCTATAATGTGGTGTATAATTATAATGAAAAACTCTGTTAGTTCGTCTGTTCGTGATCATTAATGGCTCCTTATAAGTTGGCTCGGTGATTTTATAGCTTTTTTTGTACTTTTTCTATCCGGTGTTAGACGGTGCTTGACAGGTTTTGATAGTGTTATGGTGATAAATTTGTTGTTTTGTTAGATTTTATGGATATTTATAATGAGTCTATCTCACGGTTTTGTGTCAATCTTTATTACAATTTTTGTCCATGTGTGAACTGTTTAGTTTGTATGTGAAAAATATCAACATCATTTTATTTTATCTTTTTGAACAAGAAAAGTTACAAACATATTTCCCAACGCCAGTAAAAAAAATAACAATAATTAATATAATAAAATAATTTGTTTTAAATTAACGTATAGTATAGTCTAAATACAGAGATTTTTAATTAAAGCTGTATATCTATTTAAAAGAAATAAAAACAACCGAAGATACGCTATCCGTAACCATTTTAAATAGAAAGTAATTAAGCACAATTATACATTTTAATTAACACGTCGACAACTGATCGCACCAAACGAGATGAGATAAGTAAACGCACCAAATGAGATGAGATAATTAAGCGCACCAAATGAGATGAGATAAGATGAGTAAGAACAAAACTAATTAAAATATCTCCAAGCACTTCCTACTTAGAGACCCTCATCACAATTATCAATCTTTACCAAACGTATCAATACAGATTATTTATGAAAAAATATCAACGGAACCTTAGTAGTAAAACAAAATCGTTTTTCTTAGCGGTAAAATATCATTAATGAGGTAGATTTGTATGACACAGATCGCAAATTTTTTATATACAATTTCAAAGTTATTATATGCAATCGCAATTTTTTATATAAATATAATATAAATGGTACGTTGATTTATTGTACACGGCGGTGCTAGAATTACATTCTTTATATAAAAAAATCTTATTAAATACGATAAATCGCTGGTGTTTGTATATAAACTAGCAGTGGTACATTTTTCGCAGAACATTTATTAAGGAAAAGATTTCAAACACATCAGTAATTCTTTCTGAATATACGTAAATTCAGATTGGAGGAGATAATATAATATGAATCTTCTAATATATACAAGAAGAAGTTATTTTTATTATGTACTGTTTCCATAAAATATGTTTTACCTTACATATCTTTTGAGGAACAATCTTAGATGTTAAAGAAGTTATATAAAATAGTATTTACCAAATTAATAATTAAATAAAATTTTAACTAATGCGCTCATTTCATTGTCTAATCTATGCATTATTTGACCCTAAAAACAGAAATTAAGAGTCTCCACCAATCAGATGGAAGCACTAGCTCGGTAACAGCCTTCTCACAATGCGATATTAGTACTCTAAATGACCTAGCACTTATTAATTGGATATTAAATGGTTTATAAGACTTATCCAATAACAAGGAAAAAACCTTACTAAAAAAGCACTGCTGGAAATTTCCACTGAACTCAAGATTAAACTTAAAAAGCTATAAAGCAACAGCGAATGACTCCAGAGCAAATTGTTATTGCTGCGCTAATATGGTGTTAAGTTAAGTTAATGTGTCGGTATGTCTCACTGTATGTAATTATCAGAGCTAACTGTTCATATAAAGCAATATCTTCATAGATCGTTATCAAATAATATGATAATGATAATATAAGCTAATGATAAAATGGTAACTTCTTATCATTGTTAATTAAAATATAATTTAATGTTAATGAATAATTTCTTTATCTTTAATGAACACCGTTTTAACGAGCTCCGTGTGCATCTGCCAATGTCCAGGTTGCCGTCTACTTTTCTGGACTACATCTAAGGGTTTTTTTACATTACAACAGTAATGCTGTGTTTACATTTTTTTTTAATATTAAGATATAGTAGACTATATATATAATGTTTTTTATCACTAATAAATTATATACTAGATATTTAATTCCAATTATTTGCAAACAGTGTACGAAATAAAAAATAAAGATTTTTATAATGTTGGCGCTTCTGTCTCGTATCACAGCTCTTAAACAAATTGACAAACCATATTGTTGTAATGAAAATATTTAATTTAAATATTTAATAGTCATCTCAAATTTTGAAGTTTCTATATATTTTTTTCATTTGGAAATCCAAAAGTATTTGTCAACCATGCAATGTATGTTTTTTCTACAATAATATAAAATCCAAGTATAGTCTTAGCTTAAGAACTATAATAGTGATTTATGGATTAAACCGTATACTTTTTACGGCAACCGGGCGCTTGTTAGCAAGCTATAGATCGACGCACGCGCATACCTCCCTACGTTACAGTAACCCTAATACACAAGAAACATAACACTTAAACAGTGATTTATTTATACATATCTTAACTAGAATTATATTAAAATATCGTCTATACATATATACGTATATCTATATATTTACTCGGTTTTTTTTACGTATTTTGTTTCGGAATTTGCCCGACTATTTTCGAACACATTCGGGTTCATCATGGCGGATTCGGGGCGTGAATAATTCAAAATAACTCCGAGTCAATTAAAGTGAACGTGTTAAACCTTTGTGGTTTAAATATATATAATAAAATAATATTGTTATTAGTAATTGAACGCTTCATAAGTGCTTATATTTTAAATTAAGTGATTACATAAGGCGACCTTTATTTTGATACAATAAATTCAATACTCTCAGACTGGTGCTTAAAAAAATATTTAGAAATAATTGCCTTCAACGTTCAAGAACACAAATTGATGCAATATTTAGTTTGATCTATTAGTTGTTTTTAAATCCCTTAATTACATTCATTTTTATTGATATTGTTTATTTGTATCTATAGGAATATAATTAATGATTTCATCTACAATCAATCAATCAATCAATCATTTCTTAATATTTTGTTAAGCACCAGACTGAGAATGAAAGATGTTTGATTTGAAACTACAAAGTATTCCTCACTTATAAACAAAAGATATTTAAAAACGAAATGTACAATTGCGCTCAAAAGTTTCTACATTAACGTATAAAAGAAAAATAGCTACAAGAATATATCGAAATAATTTTTGAATATTCATATAAATCAAAGACGTTCTAAAATTCCTCCCAACTTCCATGCAAAATATCTCAAAAATATACAATAACGCTCAAAAATTTTTAAACATTATACAAGATATAAAAAGTACAGACGCGTACAAATTATCAAAATAGAAAGCAGATATTAAATTGAAACACAGATTATGTAAATGAGACTTGAAGCGGCACTTTGAAGGTTTAATATTAATTAAGATAGCTTGGTGTGGATTTATTTGGAGCGGCTCGAAGGTTACGCTTGATTGGTGTAACATCGGTAATCTCTTCTAGTATTATAAGCCATTACCGACAGCACTCGTTGTCATTTAATATTGATTGATTGAAATTCAAAGCTAATGGCGGTACTATTGACGGTACCAGCGTTTATACAACGGTATTCTCGCCTACCATGAAATCTTATATTACAATAATATTACTTTAGAATTCATCCTAAAAGGAATATTACTTTAATATTTTTTCGATAACAACTTTGATGACGTCATCATAAATCATTCATTCTTTTACTATAAACATTATTAACTCGTACCATGAAGTATGTTTGTTATTTGTTATATTAATGTATTATTGTTTTTACGTCAGACTTTGTCATTTATTGAAAGCATTCATTATTGTACATCACTAAGCGGGAATAAAACAATATTATATTGAAATTGAAATATTATATATATACATATAATGAAAGTATTATTGTAATATTGTAACAAAATTTCTTAAACTATGATATTTTTTAAAAGTTATGGTAGGCCAAAAATGGATTGATATTTGGTACCATCAGTCTTAAATGAGGCCTTCAGCGGTCATGTGATCCCCTACAGCGTATTTGTCCTGCCCTGAGCCTTCCATGAGCCCATTTTGGGTCTAGATACGGTCGTAAAACATACAGACAAAACATTGTTTTTAAATACAATTTTGTTTTTAATGTGTAGGTCTGACTAGCCGTATTGCTATATCCATGACATAGATTTCTTTTGTTTATCTTTAATAGGAATTGTTACAAAGTGCCAAAGCTATTAGTATTTTGAATATTTTTGTTGTTTCTTTCTCTATATTTTATATTAGTTATAATATATTTGACTGTAAAGATAATTTTGAAGTTTCCAAAATCACACTAGAAAACCTATTTTCAAACGTATTGACATAAAATAAGCTATGATTGGAGGTTTTGGTTGCCTTATTAAACAATATTTTTTTTTCGATTTTATCGTCAAGAGATCTGAAACCACTGAAGCGAATACCATACCTTCGATAAAAGTTGCTAAGCAACTAACAGACCGATCAACTAATCAGATATTGAAGGCGTTCTCCGACACTTCTTGTTTAAACGGAAGCTGTTAGATGGTGAGATAGAATATTTGATATTTATCTTCAGATGCTCTGAGATAAAGCCTTGATACAACCTGGATCAGTCAAAAACCAACTCTATGATTCAGTTAACAAGGATCAATGCAACGGTAATAAATATAATTGCTGTGTAATTTAGCAATCATACTAATCTCAACTTTATTTCGAAAGCATTAAAGAATACAAACAGCGGCTCTATAAGACAAGACAGACAAGGTTTTATTATACAATCATTTAAATTTGTACTTTATGTCAATAAGTACAAGGTTGGTTTTTTCGTAACTTCAATGATGATAAATGAAATGCTACATCTGTCACAACCAAAAGCAAAGAAATTGATTCCCGTTGAGATCAATATCGACTTAATGAGTGTTAATTATTTACTTAGAGATCTATAACGCGTCTATTTCACTTTACAATCTACAGCGCACTATTTAACCTCAAAATAGCGAGTGAGAGTCTACACCATGGGAGCTCTAGCTCACTAACCGCCTTTTCACCGTGTATCATAGTACGGTAGTTGACCTAGCACTTAGTAAATTAGATAATTAAATGGCTGCTTAAGTTTCTATGAAGTTCGTGAACGTGTGACTTGAGACTCAGTGAACGTGTGACTAGTACGTGATAAGTCTTGAGAAATTTTAATATATAACCTTCAAAAATATAGCAATTTGTAAGTATTTGTAACGACCTTCTGGCGTAACAGATTGCTTGCCTTTCAATTGGATCCTTGGTTCGATGCCTGGCTTTTTTATGTACGCTAATTACATATGTTAATATCTAGTTAAGGAATATCTACCTACCCGCAATATCTAATTGAGCTACCGTATCGTAAATTACAATTGGTATAGAGCAACGGAACAGTTTTTCAGAGGTTACAGGTTCGAATTCGAAAATTCTGCCCGAATTGATAATTTTTAATTTAATATTTATTTAAAATTAAAAAAATATATATAATTTCGAATATCTGTCTACCCGCACAAATATGAGAATTGTGGGGGCTTTCATTCGAATATAACTATAAAAAAAAAATAGCAAATCAAATAGGCTGTTACTACTAACTGCCGCAGTCACACTATGAGTCAATAAAATCGATTTTCCTGAATCTTATATCATTAGTTATCTAACAAGCAAGTTCTGATATGAATTAGCTCGCAGCCGCGCCCACGACCGCTGTCTACTGACGGATAGTCTACTACGTTACTAACACCTATTTGTATCAAAGCCTTTAAAATATTAGTAAATTAAATGCAATAATAGGAGATAATGTAGAGATTTATTTTTTTAAATTTATAAAATGATTCGTACAAGATTTTTTAGAAAATTGTCCAAATAGAGACAATTGTAGAATAGTAGTGCTAGTTTCACTGCCTACCATGAAATTTTATAGCAATATTACAATAATATTACTTTAGAATTCCTCCAAAAAATAATATTACGCTTGTAACGTTTCGATAACAAGTTTGATGACGTCATCATAAATCATTCATTCTTTTACTGTAGGTAACATTATTAACTCGTACCATGAAATGGTTTTGACATTTGAAATATTAATATAATAGTTTAATTATAAAAATTTTGGAATTCATAGAAGGCTTATATTTTTACGTTAGAAAGCAGGAATAATACAATATTTATGTAGCTCGTGCTACGAATTAAAGTAATATTATTGTAATATCGCAACAAAATTTATTAAAACTATGATATTTTTAAAGAGTTGACGATAGGCCTGCTGTTCTTGATTAAATATTTAGTACCAGTAACCTACTTTCTGAAATGTGCCATTCATAAATCATGAAAGGTCGACAATCAAATCAACTCTACAATTAATGTTCTGCCCTACATTGAACTGTCGTCACAAGTTGACCTCTAAGCGTTAACTAATCACGGATCAGAACGTGATACAGACAACCATTGGTTACTCCACATCAATAACCAACCAATCAAATTAAACCGCACTAACCTAGATTACGATTAAGGTATTGATTTAATATTAGAAACCTAGAACTCTCAAGGTAGGCTTGAAGCTGGCGCAGTCTTTCTTTAACAGAGTAAATCTACAGTCTTTCGCTACCAAAGGAAATCTGCAGTCTTTATTTAACAGAGTAATTATGCAGTCTTTCTTTAACAGAGAAAATCTGCAGTCTCTCTTTAACAGAATAAATGTGCAGTCTTTCTCTAACAAAGGACACTGCAGTATTTCTTTAACCGAGCAATTCTGCAGTCTTTCTTAAACAGAGTAAGTCTGTAGTCCTTCTTTAGCAAAGGAAATCTGCAGTCTTTCTTTAAAAGAATAAATCGACGGTTTTTTCAGAGTAAATCTGCAGTCTCTCTTTAACAGAGTAAATCTAAAGTCTTTCTCTAACAGAATATATCTACAGTTCTTACAGAGTAAATCTGCTTTCTTTCTTTAACAGAGTCAATCTAAAACTAATGAGGTCTTTGGAAACCGTTAAATATATTTAAAATAACTAAATCTACGTTATTGTTAAATAAACACAAAAAACATTCAGCCATATTAAATAGAATTACAACAGAACTGTAATCTCTTTCTGTCTGTCCGTCATTTTGTTTCATTCATCTTTCGTTAGTATAGTATATATATAATTCAGATTTTAATTCAAACGTAATAATAAAAATACAGACATTATTTACATGTTTTTTTTTATTTAACAGGACGCTATCACAGAGATTATAGTCCTATGTAAATAGTTTGTAATTATATATTCAAATACGTAATTGTAATAAACCTTAAATTTATAACGTTCTTCAATGGGTAACATGTTCGTGGAATCAAATAAATATTTTCTTTTCAAAAGTATATACGTAATATTATCATTTTTTAATCTTATCTTACACAAAAACAAGTTTCCTATCTTGTTAAATTTATCTGTGGATAGAAAATCAATCTTAGATATATATCTTAAAAGACAACATAATGGCTAAATCTTGATTGATATTTAACTGACGGGTAAGAAGACTGACCGAAGACTCGTATCAATAATGTATGGCGCGTTCAGGATCACTAATCAATATACAAGACAAGATTTCTATAAAGACTCGTTAGTACGTGTGAATAGATATTTTTATTACGTTATTTATTTTTGAATCAGAAGCTTCAATTTAGGTATTGAAGCAGAAGCATATTTTGTCTTAAATGGCTTCTGAATTATAATTTGTTACGCGTGGGCGTTGCGCTATCAAAAGGTAAAGATTGTTGCCGCAAACCGCTTAAACATTCGGGGCCTTTGCAGTCCGGGGGCCCCGAATCGGCTGACTCGAAGCTCTTGTATTGGAGCACTAATTTGGAAAGTCTGTATAAGTATATTTACTTACTATATACAATGACAGCACACGAATAAAATACCTATATAATAGATAATCTAACTTAAACATTGGTCGTATTTATAAGATGGATGGTTGATTAAAAGATATCAAATTAAATCGTATATTTCATGGTTTAATGGCCATTATAGCTGAGCGATAATAATTATAATATATTAGCAACCTTCGTAGTGTCACGTTTAATGGCGGACTCGTGACACGCCGTGACGATGTATCTAAAGTGTCACGCGTGATTAATAGGGTTCAATTGACAAATGTATTAATGGGGTTCCGTAATTTAAATAAAGGATTTTGGAGCAATGAATGAATAGTTTTAAATAAGCATTCAAAATGTTTTGTCTAAGTAAAGCAAGTTACTCTTTCATTGGATTATTTTAAAGTATTGTATCTGCAAAATCAATAAAATTTGTAACTTAGACAAGAAAAAGTCTATAGCTACCCTAAAAGAATAATATTTGTTATATAAATAATCATAATTGAATAATGTTTGTAATATAAATAACCATAAATAATTAAACAAAGATTAAAAAAACAAAGATTCCATCTTATTGTTAATACTCGTATGAAGAACAGATCTCTTTCGTCGAAAGAATTTAATTAGTATTCTTTAAAATGACTTCTCGCTAAATAATTATTAATAAATTATTTAATGATGCTATAAAAACAAGGTAAACATATTTAATTTTTTACGAGGATACTTTTTTTTTATTTTATGGAAATATTTTGTTTGGTTTTAATAATTTGAGTTAGTAGAGAATAGACATTTTTTTTTCAGTTATTTTTACCGGCACATGCTTTCTCCGTTTTTCGATTTGTTTCTATCTTTTTCTTGTTTTAGATACTTTTGTTTTAGATATAGATAGATTAAAAAGATTTTTTTTATGACATATGATAAGTTGGGGTATAAGTGTCGACATATAATATGAAAACTTATGTTTTGTTTATACTGTATGCTGACATACTATACTGACATTTCTTTTTTTTAATGTAATGTAATTGACAATTCAAAAGTGCATGTAAATGTAAGGTAATTTTGTATGAAACTTTGGTTTCCTATTGAATAAATCAAAATAATTCCCTAGGTTACATTTATATACTGAAACAAACCATGTGTCTGTATCCTGCCAAATTGACAAGGGCATTAGGGCTGACAGATTTCTTACTCCAAGTATTAACATCAGCAGGCCTAAAAGTCTCTTATAGCAATATTACAATCTTACTTTAGAATTCCTACTAAAATTAATATTACTTTAATGTTTCGATAACAAGTTTCAATGACGTCATCATAAATCATTCATTCTTTTACTGTAAACATTATTAACTCGTACCATGAAGTGTGTTTTGACATTTGAATGTAATATTGTTTTTATGTAAAATTGGGCATTTAACGAAAGCGTTCATACTTTTACGTCACTAAGCAGGAATCAAACAATATTGTTTTATAGAGCTCATGATATAATTAAAGTAATATTACTGTAATATAGCAAAAAAAACTACTTAAAAGTAAAACTATGATAGTTTTTAAGTGTTCATGGTAGGTCCGTATTATGTCACATTCAAAAGGTATGTCACTATTCAAAAGGGAAATGCCGCTAGAATTCTTGTCACTATTCCATGTCGGATCTGTACAATGTACGGTGGCTAGTTTTTACTTTTTATCCGATGTATATAATTTTGTCCGTAAAGATTTAATCATTTCGATTTGTCCGTTTATTTTTTAAATAATAGTCGCCTTATTGTCAAGTTGCTAATATTTGCTCACGGTTCATTCTACTTTGGTTTATTTAAACAAAGTTTAAGATATTTTTCTTTCAATATCAGCGTAGAAATAAAATAAGAACCAAAACAGTCAACACCAATACAAGGTAACATCCGCTTATAAAACTATAAAGTATCAGCGATGATAATTCTTATTAATATACGCATTACGACTAAATTTATTTAAAAATAAATTTGTTTAAAAATGAGGTTTAATATCTTAGTATAAAATTTAATGATTATTATGAGAATTCAGATTCAAGACGCTTAAATTGTCTGCTTGAAATTTTAAATATATAATTGAAAGAGGTGGTATATTTATTAAATTTGTTCATCAAGTTGATTTTTATATTTCGTACAATATTGCCAACATAACAAAGCCTGTTTAATGTATTTTTTTAATATGAAAATATGGACCGAAATTTCGATCCAGAGCAAGCAAAGGAAATTTTCCACAATGTATTCTTCTATAATTAATGAAAACGACTAAAATTAAGCCTGGTTTTAAATCACTATCGGTTTGTTTTTACCCTTAGAGTTCGAATTTTATTTCGCTCGGTTCGTTCGTTTGAACGATTGATGTAATGGACCACTTTGGGAATTTCATTTTCATTATTAGGTATAACATTAAAGTTCACAATCAGCGGCTATAGTGTCAGATGTGGTTTTGAGATTTGAGAACCTTTGAAGTCGTTAAATACCAATAAAATTTTAGATAAGGACAGACAAATTGCGTAATAAAACTTCGTAAATATATATAATAGCTTAGGTATATAATCAATAAAAATGAATTATGAACACCGTCCTGATAAAGATATTGTATAGAATAATAAATTCATCAAAACGGGTAGCGATTCGATAGCTCAATTGTTAGAGCGACGGGACGGTTTCCCGGTTGCGAGTTCAGATCCCTATCCGATATCCTATCCTATACACACTTATAGATATTTCAAATATTGTCTTACCTCATTTTGAAAAGTCCGATGCAAGGATTCCTTATTGTATTTCTGGTCTCCCTGTTTCAAGATGGCTGATATTTGTTTTAGATGGTTGAGTCTGTTTCTTTCTTTCAAACTCTCCTCCTCCATGAATGACAGCCGGTGTCCTTGTCTCGGAATTCCCAACAAATTTTTTGAATCTTCCGCCATAGTTATTTCATTGTCATTTTTGCCGCCATTTTCATTTTTATTATCGTCGATGAGAACGCCATTTTGTTTCTCAGATGACATGTTGTTTGCTTTTAAACCATTTTAGTTTTTATTCGTTTCTGTTGGAAATGTTTTTTTTTAATATTTTAATAAAAAAATTTCGTTTGTAGTTCATAAGTGCAATAATAGGAGGTCCTAAGTTTTTAACAGCCTAAATACCTAGGATAGAAAGAAATTAATTCGAAACTCATACGAAATAATGTTTGTGTAAGTTAAATACGTAGATCAATATTTAACGGATATACTTTGTTATAGCCAATTTTTTATGAATACTCAAAATTATTTTGTGTGTAAATGACATTTTTTATACCAAAGGTCATATGCTTAAATACATATTCAATTATAAATATCAAGCCAGTTCCAAGAATAACGTACTAGTAGAATACTATAATACTTTTTCTAGGATTAATACAATGGGCTCTACGATTATCATTTATGAAATATTTTTTGTATTCGAACGTATTTCAACGTAAAAAAATAAAGAAACTTTACAATAATCCTAATATAGAAATCGAACTACCACATACATTAAAATAAAATATCCATAACTCGTCCCTTACCAATGTATTCATACTCATCTCATTCGTCAATCTGTTTGTAAAACTATCTTGGAAGTATCAGTGACGTTAGTTATAGATAAATATTAATAAAGCCACCTCTAGTGATTGATATACGATAAATTACAAGTAATAACTACTTAAGTTTTAAAACCATTAATTTGATTAAAAATAAATTGGAATCAAATACAAAAAGATCTAATAAGTATATTCATTATTTTAACTTAATATGTATTTTACTTTCCTATGTATATTGTAATTTTATTTACAAACATATTGGAATACTAATAACTTATCTCGGATAGTCTTTTATTACATTTCTATGACTGGTGATGTGGACTTTATAGTCTAATGAGAACAAAATATACAGGGTTTTTAAGCACACACACATATAATACAAATATACGTAACAACACACACGTAAACCCACACACACACGTAAAACCACACACACACACGTAAACCCACACACACACATATTAAATCGGATGTTCATACATCCGATACTAAGGTACTAAGGTATTGCAATCATCTGAATCGTTTGTCAATACCTTAGTACTCGTTAACAGCACTCTTAAAAAGTTACTTATTTGTAACTATGTATTAAGAAAAATCATTAATTTTCCGGAATTATTTTCCTTATCTCTCAATCACCGGGAATCGAAAATCTATGGACCTCATGCTGTGATGTGGACGTGAGCCGTACATAGGAAGAACACTTTTTAATGTATCATATAAGAAATAAGTAAAACGACAGTTCATACCAGTCCTGGGTGGTAAAGAATCTCCTCCGAATATGGAGACGGTAGCGCTGCAGGCGTACCATTAACTCTTAAAAACTAATATAGCTTCAAGAGGTTTCATTGCAATATTACTATAATATTACTTCGATTCGTAACATAAGCTAAATAAAATAATATTGTTTTATTCCTGCTTAGTGATTAAAAAGAATGAATGCTTTTAAAGTTTAAAAAAAAATATAGCATTAATATTTCAAATATAGAAACTCATTTCATGTTTTAGGATGACGTCATCAAAACTTATTAACGAAACAATATTTATATTAATTTTGAGACGAATTCGAAAGTAATATTATTGTAATATGACCATAAGAATTGACGCTTTAAGTTACACTTAATAATAAATAAAATTAATTATTCTGACATTTCCACAGAATTCAATCTAGCCTCATAGTAAGTAAAGTTTAAACATACGTAAACTATAATTTTAAATACATATTATTTCTAACTGACAAGACAAACAAATATAAACTATTATTTTACATGTATTAATTTTCACGACTACATTTCCACTTCCTATCAGAAGGAATGTAGTCAAGCGTCAATTTAATTTAAGTGTAAAATATATATATATTTATATTTGTATCGTAAAAGAAGTCTGGAAATTAGTGTTGTACATTATTAGGAATAATATAAATTGTACATGACCTATTATTTAACCTACTGTGTCTACCTAAATGAGGGTTATGTTTTTGTTACATTGCCTGTATGTATGTTGTGTATGATTTTGTTATTAACAGATTTCGATAATTTATGCTTATATCGTAAGGTTCGATATTTTAAATTGTTATTTTGTATTAGAACCAGTCAGGTCACATTTTTATGTAAAATCAATGGAGGTATCATAAAATGTGGTAAGTTATTTTTTTGTTGTTATTCAATTCAGTGTTATTTTTATATTTTTTTTTATATGTGTAAATATAACATTTAATTCTAGAAATATCTGTTCGTTTCATATATAATTATAACTAGTCTGTTTGTAGACTACAATATAATTTATAGAATAACTGTTTAATTTTGATCCTTGCATTTTTTTTGTTTTTATGTTTTAAAATATATACTCAATCTTTCTTTTAAATCGTAATATTTTGAACTATCAAATTATTCAACAACAAAATTAAATTGAAATAACAAAAAAAATATAAATATATATTTTTTACTAAAAGGTTTCTTATAACCAAAATGATAAGTTGAGAATTCTAAAAAAACACAATTATTTATCTATGAAATCAATAAAAAGCAAACGAAATATATAAAAAAATCATTAAATTTGTGTATATAACAATTTAAACTTCTAAGGTATGAAAATATATAAAATAAACAGACCGACAGAACTCACCGTCGCTATTTGATCTATATGACTTTATTTATCTACTTATCCTGGGCAGAGTTTGTTAAAATACTTTAATTATAAAAAATATATTTATTTTTCTTTAAGTTATAATAAATGTGTTTTGATATTGGTGAATTATAAAACCTAATAATATTTATATATATATATTTTTTTGTAATAAATGTAAAGGCGTTTTCTTATGAGAGTTCAAACTCAGATGGTGAAATTTTTGATATATTTTGGATAATTTGGCTTTCTTTTTCATTGGCTTGGTTTTAATAAATCTTAGTATAATATAAATTGCTAAATAGTGTTAATTCATTCATTGTTTTAAATTATTTTAAGAAACTAAATTATTATTTTATAATTTTTATTCTTATTAAACAAGTTTGCAATTAAAAATAAAATATTTTTTTTTATTTGAAATTATACTATTAATACTACATATTATTGAAAAATTATAAAAAAAAATTAACACATTTTTGTAATACCTCATGAGTATTTACCGACGTAATCGAACACGGACACAGACACCACTTATTATATTTATATATGTATATATATTGTACCACGGTCCAGACGAGCGTCTCCAACGCTACTAAAGATTGAACTAACTTGAGATAAAGCCATCAGTTACAAGCTTAAAGCTTAAAGTTACGAAATAAATAATCTATATATATAAATAGATTATTGAAAGCAAAATTTATTAGTTTAGTTAAATTTTATAATTTTATAATATTATTATTCAATTTAACTAAAGTAAACTTTACTTAAACTAAACTAAACTAAACTTTACTTAACTGATTTAGCTAATATTTTTTAGTTTTAAAATGTATTTGTTAACAAAATTAAAATAATTAAAATATGGTAAAGAAACTATTAAATAGTAAGTGGCCGGGTGAATTTTCAAAGGCTAGAGGCGGTTTTCGAGAGGTCACAGATTCGAGTCCTGCTCGTTTGGATATACTTATTTTTCATTCGATCAATGAACTCTTAAAAACTGCCAGTCCTAGTCTTAAGAAGTTTTTTTACAATATTACAATAATATTACTTTAATTCATGAGCTCTATAAAACAATATTGTTTTATTCCTGCTTAGTGACGTAAAGGAAATAATGCATTCCTTAAAAGTCAATATACGATAAATACAATATTACATTAATATTTCAAATATCAAAACACACTTCATGGTACGAGCTAATAATGTTACCTATAGTAAAAGAATGAATGATTTATGATGACGTCATCAAACTTGTTATCGAAACATTATGAAAGTAATATTACTTTTAGGATGAATTCTAAAGTAATATTATTGTAATATTGATATAAAAGTTCATTGTATATAGACCTGTAACTCTCAGACAGTAAAGTCTAACTAAAATCTATTATCTATTTACTATGATTTTAACCAAATGTAGTTTCGGAATAAGTTATAATTTCAATAAAACGTATTTTGAATGTGTGTGTAATACGTCTATGTGTGTATAACTTTATTGGTCAAATATATATATATATATATATATAATATTCAAGGATGATATTCCGTTCCCGAGTTAAATCGGAACACACATACACTTACACAACTCTCTATTATAATAATAGTCAACACACGTCACTCCGTCTGTCTGTCAGTTCTAGTTTGTGCAACGTGTACATTTAATTATCCAATTAAACTGTCGAGATTGATATATTATATATAAATTATAATTTCATCAATAAATTACTTTTGTATATATTATAAGAAAAATATATTTTACTTATTGTGTACTAAATAAGATATACACTAATATACAAAGTAAATATATTAAGATGAAATCAACAAATTCACTCTCTCTCTCTCTCTCTTAGAAAAGTTTTTAAAAGAGTTGACGACTATTCCCACCGTATTAAACTTTTATTCATCCAGCGTTTAAGAATCAAGAACCCAGAAGTTCAATCCGTTAACTTCGTACAGTTCTTCGTAACTCCCTTCCTTCGTTCCGCAAGGGGGGGGAATAAATCATGTCAATATTTGCAGATGTCAAGCCTGATATTGTATGAAAATATTTGCCAAATAAGTAGAGTTAGTTGGTAAAGCTAGTTAAAGCTAAATATGTAGGTATTTTTAATGAAACTCAAGACGAAGACGAGCTTGAGACCAAGGTGAGACGAACATTTGGCGTTGCTTTTGTAAGTTGTTAAGGTTAAATAGAAAATCCCATATTAATTTAAAAACTATGAGCTAGTTAAATATATATATTGGATAAATGTAAGAATGAGGTAGGTGAGGGATGGATTTATCAGTAATCTTAAAGGTTGAAGGTAGTGGAGGGAGAGCAGTGGAAAATATGGAGATGAATCGAATGAAGTAACTTTTTTTAAATTAAAAAAAATGTAATACCTTCTTCATGGTAAGTTTCTATGGTGTGGCATCGGTCGAGGAGTGTATAGAATTCAATTTATAATCTTACAATTTTTAATTTAAATGAAACGTTATTTTTCATTATGTTATTGTCGCGGAAATAACAAAATATTCATTGATTATTTTGTACCTGTTCCAACTTAAAGCGAAAAACTACGAAGAATACATAAAAAATCGGTCATGGAGCTTAGGGAAGACTTTACGAATATAAACAAACCGGAATTTTATATTCCAAAATAGAAACGAAATGAAAGCTGCGTTTCTTTCATTTAAAATAAAAAGATTAATGAAAATCTTTTTATTGGAAGTTCCACCGCCCAGCTGTGGGACAGATCGCTGGTAAAGGTACTTGACTTTTATAATATATCTACACTTCCAAATAATAGTTCAAAATATAAATAACTATAATCTTTGTTTAGTTCAATCAAAACAGGTCCATCTTGAGGACTCCTCGCCCGCGGCCGCTCTCGATCTTCAAATCGTTAATGGCACTTTCGAAATTTTAAGCTTGTTTTGTGATGTATTTTATGAATTATTTTTTTATACGCAATATGACATTGTTGATTTGGGTTACACATTCTTAAAAGTATAGACTACTACTTGCTTGTAATTATACGCCTTTAATTGCCACAAAAATATTTATGTTCAATTTTCCATATATATGTGGCAATACATTATATTCCACCATATTTCTATATATTGTCAAAATTATTGGTCAATTCAGATCATCTCAACTAATTAAAATCATATAATACTGTATTAGAAAACGATATACATTTAAAAAAAAACAATTTCGTTGTTTTCTTGGTAATTTATAAAAAAAACATTTAATTAATGACAAACCCTGCCTGACCTTACTCTATACTAAAAGTGAACGAATGTAGAACAAGCATTAATAATAAAATAATATCACACACATTCAGATGTACCTTTCGCTTAAATATATATTTAATTAAATTAACCATGGAGAGGTTATGTTAACTGGATGTCAAAATAATTAATTGAATTATAATAACATCAAAGTTTCATCGTTGAATGACCGCTTTCAAAACGTCTATTGCAGTTAGTATACAATTATATAGCTTTAGAAGCTTCTAAATCTTTAATTTAAGGAAAATATTAATATGTAGTGGATTTTAGGGTTTATTTTGATAGCTTGGTATAGCGAACGAATGTATAATATATATTTTTTTGTCTTCATACCAACTTATCTGCATTTTAATATTTGTCTTCATGAGATATTTCTTAAAAGAAACTATTCTTTACAGAATGCTGCTTATATTTTATTCAGCAACTAAACTAACAAAATATGAATTGAGGTAAACGCAATGACTGTTATTTCTTCTCTTTTTTTCTAGTAATGTTAATATTAGTTTACACGTACTTGTTTTGTTTATTATTATTTAAAGATAATTTAAGATAAATCTTTATATTGATAATGATGAATTATAAAATAAAAAACATCGTTGACCACCAGTCTTTTATTCGTTTAAAAACATTATAATCCTAATGTTATATTTTTATAGATATTCAGCTTCAAAAAATGCCGATAAATATATCTTATATGTTTCTTACATCATTTGTATTATACTTTAAAACATTCCTAACTAATAATAGCATAATATATTACAGTGATGAAACTATATATTAGAAATTTAGTGGAGTAAATAATATATTACATTTAAAGCGAATTTATCAATCTACTTTCGAGTAAAAAGAAATAATTTTACAAATTAACGAAATTATCCGCCATCTATAATTTGAAATTTTAACTACTCTAAACAGCCACAAAAATAAAATTTGGAAAATATATTATCATTGTTAATCCCCGATGGTATCAAATCAATAAAAGCTTAGCTTCTGGTTAAAAAGTCATTAGCAATAGCCTTCCAGTTGGTGGAGTCATCGTCGGGATCCGGCTTCGACTTCCTTATTTTCTTCAATAACTCCCAGCCGTTGGCCTTCTCAGTGGATGAGACGTACTTGTTGTCGGGATCTTGCTCCCTCGTGTACGCGCCGAGAATCAAACTTTGGACCAGACGAGCAGAGACCAGCGTCTGGGAATAAAATGTAAACCTATTAGATATTTCTTGTTTTGGATTATTCTGTCAAAGAAACCTTGTATTCGCATTTTCAACCATGTCCTCAACTCCTTTAACGAATCAGAAAGCAAATTGCTCTTTGACTCAAATCCATAAGAAAAAGTCATCAGGAGTTCCTGGAATCTTCGATGAGTTCAAAATAAACATTGTACCATATATAGATATTACGCCACTTATGAAGTCAACAATTAGGTCTTAATTATTTATTGGACATTCATTTTTCGTCGACATTAGATTTAATTTCGTTAACATGAAATGTCGATGAAGAGATACAAGATACGTCCTTCATCGACGTATGATGCAATGTTATTAGTTAAGGTTGTTTCATTAATTTAGTAAAGCAATTTTAATATTAAGATTAATGAAAGATTTATGTTTAAGATATTGGTGTTCATGTATAAGTGTATGTACTTTGAGATTTCCGCCTGTTAATGATGTTTTATAAGTAAATGACTTTTGCTTTGACTGGCGGAATTCTCAGACTATATACAAAATACTCCGCTGGTGCTCATGTTTCCTTTACTTTACGAAACAAAGAGCTGGATGAATCATGAGTCCTTCGTACCTTGAGCAGCGTGTATTCGTGGTCCTTGAGTCGCCGCGCCACGCTCCAGCCCGCCAGCACGATGCCGCCCGCGCGCGGCCCCGCCACCAGCATGGCGTACGTCATAGCCACCGCCAGCTCGAACACGTAGCACGAGTACTGGATGTCACCGAAATCAAGGATCCCCGTAATGCGGTAGTCCGTCTTACTGTATTAAATAATATCCAAAACAAAACACTGATTATTATTTCTTATTATACAAATTATGTATCGGTTAAGATTTCATTGTTATTTACAAGATTTTAATATCGATAAGAATAATTATTACGTATATTATTTTTAATAGAAGATGACTAGCATTAATACAATAAAATGTAGTCTGTGATTCAAGCGATCCCCTTAGTAGCGTGCGTAAACCAGTGTAAGCGTAGGATTGAACTTACACGGGCTTACCTCAGTACTATGCCTCTCAGTATCTCGTGACAAACCTTCAACACGGGTGCATTAAGTGGCCTAATACATAAGAAGTCCTGTATTATTTTAAAATAAATATTTTAAGATAACTAATTAGTTGAAAAACGAATTATTCTACAAAGCACTTCTATACTTCAAAATAAAAAAAACAACTTAACTTCTATAAATTCTATCATCAAGTGAACTACCGCTATTTATTATTACTAACAAAAACTACTTTTCAAATACTCATCATATTTATTAAAACGCCCTCTAACCATTTAACTGAGAACTACAAAGCTAAACTATCAAGTAACTTCATGAAAATAAAAGTGATGTCTATGAAATATAGATGGCGCTATCAATGATATTTTTTGTTAGCGCAATCTCTTAGTGAAATGCTGCAAAGTTATACAAACCTTCCGTCTTTAAGTCCTACAAGCACATTCATCTCGTTAATGTCTCCGTGTATGACGCCTTTCTCTAGTTCATCCATACGCGGGACCACGGCGTACTTGAACTCTTCGATGACCTGAATATAAAAGTACGAACTATTTAAACAATATGTTGCAGATGACAATAATTAGAGTGATTGTAAACAATATACGCTCTTCAACAGTCATAAACATACATCGTGTTAAATCCACGATTACTAAATTTACTTGAGTACGTACGTATTAAGTATTTGGGGTTAAGTATAGTTTAATAAGTTCATTTTAGAGTAAGCTTTTAATGTGATTTTGTCAGATAATAATTTTACCCTATTTTCTATATTTCCCTTATTAATGGCACCTTTAGACTATTTTTATTATTATAAATATATTATTATAATTTTAGATACTTAACTAGATGTACTTATATTTGTAATTCCAAGTTACTGTCTTATAATCATATTGTTCCTCTGTACAGACCTCTTCAGCCAGGTCCAGATTATCAGCATCCTTGATGACGTACAGGAACTTCTCCAGCATGGGCACATTACTCAGCATCCAGACGTGCTCGCGCGATACAAGACCCGAGTGATTAAAGTTCTACGAAAATAATGATACATTATTTAATTAATAACTACATCTTTAGAACATGTATTTTTTATTTTGGGACGCAAGAAGCTCTCTATTTCTAGACGAAATCCTGTATCCTCCTAGCTTATACCTTCAAATGTTTTGCAACGAAGACGAAAAATAAAATCGTAAAAATAAAATTTGGATAAGTAAAATAAATACTAGGTGACTTTTAATAATAAGGAAATATATGTGACGTATATATGGAAAAGTAGCTAGGAAAAGAACCAGTAAGTAGATACCCCTCAGACAGTATGAATTTTGACGTTACGTAACGAGTTCTTGATTGTTATTTGACTTTGATTTGTTTACCAATCACACCCTAAAACGTTTCGAGACTGCTCGAAAACTATCAACGTTTCGTAACGTCAAAACTCGTAGTAGGGGTATAAACTATTGTGAACCATCATTACGTTTATTGCTGCTCGTAATTTACATACAATAAGATACATTGAAAAGAATCCATCCATAACGGATGATCCAAACGTGCTTAGTAGAAAAGTACTTTTATATCTCTGTAAATAATTCATACATTATAATACTATGGTAGAATTAATTATGATTTTAATGGAGATATTGGCCGTCAATTAAATTATCGTCCACTTCATTCATTCTTCATTACGATGTATTTATAGTACAATGAAGTATCAAAGTATACTGGAAGAATTTACTATTTATACATTTAAATGTATTTTTTAAGATAAACAAACAGCAGTGGGAACTTTTTCATTTGATTTAATTTATTACTATGCAAAAATTTATATAATACTTATATTGTAAAGTAATGTATCTAAATTATATCATAACTCAAAAATGTCTAGTTTTGTGTTTAGTTAGACTTGTCACTAGGTATACTTTGATCACTGTTTTTTTTGTGTTTTTTGGCTTAATATTTTATGTAATATAATCTGGACTCTTTTATAAGAAAAATATCAAACACATATAAATCATAAGTATCAAAATCTCTCAAATTGCTCTCTGAAAAAAAGTTACCTAAATAAGATTGACGGAAAAATTGAATCTGTACTCCTTTTTTTTCTTATTTTTGTATTTAATTTTGGTATTTGGAAAATACATTTGAAGCAGATATAAATCACAATCATTACAATCTATTTATGACATTTTCTTAAAAATAATGTCAAAACGTGTAATATACATTGATTATATAAGTGATAAAATACCTTCTAAAAGACTATATAATTTAGTCAGTCTAAATAATCATACGTCACAGTTGACATTTTCAATATCTGATCTATTTTCATCTCAACAATGAGCAGAGCCTTGAGCTCTCTTGTACGCGATCATCGCTCTACAAACTACACACACACACAAACACACACACACACATACACACACACGCACACTCTAACAGACACACAACATAAGTACACATTGAAAATGAGAAAATTACGCACGACGACTAAGCAGAGAATTCACGCGACATAAAATATTTTGTATTATTTTATAATAATAACCACCTTTAGGTGAGTTTTTTACTAGACTAGGATTTTATGATTTTTTACACTTTTTTTCAATTGAATCTAAATTTACCAAAACATAAAAAAGAGAAAATGACGGACACATGAGTATGAGTCTCAAATTTTGACATAACGTTTTCTTATTTCGAAGTTTCACATTTGAATTTGGATTAACAGTGTATATGTAATTTTCAACAAAATAATGTTAACTGATAAGGCGCCAATGCTAAAATACCAATAAATATTTGAAAAAATTATCATTCAATACACTTAAATGATAAAAAAGACATTCGGTATCTTTTGTCTCGAAAAAAGTTCCCGCGTGAGCAAAACATTTTTACATTACAACAGCGCGGGAGAGTTATGGCCGAATTACATTATAAGATCCAAAACAGTCTCTGACGACGTTTCAACTAATCAGAGAGAAGCACTAACTCATTAACAGCCATTTTACTATGCGATGCGATGTACGCCAGTTGAGATAGAGTGGCTCAGATTGTATAATGAAATGGAACCATATTAAGGTCTCGTTTACAGTTTTGCCGAAAATCATCAACTTTTCGGTACATATTGCTGCAAAATCAAACGTAACGAACTAAAACCTTATACTAAGAGCAGATAAAGTATTTCTTTATTTTTAATTCCTTTAAAAAAATATGTAAAACTTTATAGCTTTTAATATTAATAAAACGATTTTCTATCACTTCTTCACACATATTCCATGATTTCAGACGTAGTTTCGGTACATTTTTCTTTTATTAATTGCCATATATTTCAGAATAAAAAAATACCTTGGGTAAGAAAACATACTCAACTAAAATCCTGTCAAGTCTTTAAAAATATCTTTAAAAAATAATAAGATAATTTCAATTTCTTTTCATGTCTTTGTAGTTGACACATGAGTCTTAACTTACTGTAATAACGTTTAATTTTAATTGCATTTTGGTTGATTGTTTATAACACATATTTTTAAAATTCAAAACACCACCTTACTCGGTCTAAGACCGTTGTCTTGAGTGGTCCTGTATGTTTCTTAGGCAAAATTTCTGTTGATAAGTTTATAAATTTTTCTGTATTATACAATAAGTAAAAAGTAAATTAGTAAGCAATATAACAGCTATTTAATGAGAATGGAAACAATAAACACAAAAACAATAGATATATAGCTAACGTAACCTCTACATGAAAATAGATATTTAAACTACTTCTGTCTGTGTGTGTATTTGAACAGATAACCGTAAAGAGGTTAATTCAAGGGCACTGTTACTTTGAAGGTCATATGTGGGTAACATTATCATCTATTATATAAAATTCTGCTCACATAATAAACGTAACGAAAACAAAAATAACAAGAACCTTCGAATATAACGAGATTCTTACAAATAACTTTTGCTGTACTGTATATTGGAGAATTAAGTTTGGCTGCTGTAATAACGGCAGCGTATAAACAATAAATAAATAAAATTATACGAAGTAGGAATAAAACAGCATTGTTTTATAGCTCATAGGTCGAATCAAAGTAATGTTATTGTAATATGGCAACAAAACTTATTGGAACTAAAGTAGTTTTTGAAAGATCATGGTAGGTTTTTGGTCTAAACTATAATAAATATATATTTCGAATCAGATTATTGGTCGTTCTTTGGATGATTTTGAATTAGTTGCTCGTGGAAAGAACAGGTCCCCGCTTATATATTGCTTATACCTATGGCTTCCCTTATATCTCATCATGGAACAGCATATAGTATATGAAGAGTCGGTGTCAGAGTCCAGCCACATAGAGATGTCATCCCTAAGTCATCCCTAAATGGAGGAATTGAAGAAACGTGTTTGGTAAAACGGGAGAGGTAGATCGATAAAAACTTGAATGGGTTGTGTAAAACATATGATATGAAAAGGAGTGAGAACTCACTCACATTCACCCCACCTGGTGAGAATGGATGAATGAAGTAGAAAAGAAAAAGATGAATAAAAAGAAATATCTTTAGCCGCTCACCTCTAGTTTGTTATCGAGGTTGGCAGTGAACTCCCCGAGCTGGTACCACAACTGCTCGCTGAGAGGTGCGTCCTTCAGGAGCGCTCCAGGCACGAACTCCAGCAGACGTACCACGTGCTGTGACTTGCCTACTGACTCCGAAGAGTACAGATGACCGTACACATTGCGAACGGGCTTAGGACAGGTCACAGAACGGGTGGCTGATAAAATAGGAAGCAGGCTATATTAATAATCAATCCAATATTTATATCAACCTGGGATTGATTAAGACTCGTCTAGAGATTGGTTGTTTGTACTGACAACTAAAGAAACGAATTTTTTTTACCTTTATCTATGATTGAATTGACGTAAATTATACCTTAGCTCGGTTTCTTTGTATCTTAAAAATCGGGATTTGCTTTTATTATCTGGACCTTAACTCAATGTTTTAGAACTAAATTATTCTACAACATTTTTAGATGAATAATATCTTACTTGAAAAATAAACTAATATGCTGTTTATTTTAATAAATAGTGTAAGTGTTAAAATAACTGCTTTTTATAACATACAATATTAAAATAATAAAATTATTAGTGTATTACTTACAATAACATTAAATCTGCTTCAATGTGTGTGTGTGAGTGTGTGTGTGAGTGTGTGTGTGAGTGTGTGTGTGAGTGTGTGTGTAAGTGTGTGTAAAAAACATTATTAACAAGAGACTTACCCAAAAAGTTCATAATCTCATTCTGAGCCTCGACAACATCCAGATTCTGAGAGTCCATAGAGTTCATAATCTTCAAGACGTACCCGTCAGGGCTGTGACTCGTTATTAAAGGATTCTTCACATTTGGGTCCTCTATAATTTTGTAGTTCTTGTCATCATATCCATTCAATTCTTCAAGCTCCAGAACAGAGATCCCGTACAATCTCTCAGCCAGTAGCTTGACACCCTCGTGGTCAATAATGGGTCGTATTACCTTCCCTGGTTCCAGAAATGATACTGTCTGATCCGCCATGGTGTTATCTTGAAATTATTTTGCTGTTAGGGGGGTTTAAAATTTTGTATCATAAATATATTTCAAAATCATATATTTAAAATAATAATCATATCGTAATACCTAAAAATTTCACTTTTTTTTGTTAAAACGTGATATTTTCTACAAATACATAATTGTAATAAGAAAAAACTGAATACTTTTTTTAAAATGCCTAAAATTATTTATAAACATACCCACCTACCTACCCATTGTTTGTTCTTGATTATCTACCTAATTTACATATTTTAAAAACAATAGCAGATTTTATCATGATATGATAAAATCTTATAATTCTAGTAATAGGCTTCGTTAGGTTACATATAAAGACAGTGGCGCCGTCTAGCGGAGACGCGTACAAACTAATATCACATGATTTTTAATATCGATATACACACAACCTTTATATTAATATTATCAATAATATCATATTATAAATAACATTTTAAAGATGTTGATTTTAATAATATCATTAAAAAGTTTTGTAATTTTGAAATTACCCGAAAATTATCCAACTTCTAAACATCTTCGGGGTAAAAGATTTTATAATTAATAAATAATTATAAATCACTGCATTGCAATGAATATTTAGTAAATTTAAAGTTATCGTAGAGTTATCATACCTAATTATGTCTGGACATGACCCAGCTCTGTCACTTTTTTAAGTCTCTCATCTCATCTTGAATAAAATGTGTGTGCCCGACATACATAAAAAATATCTATGTAGGTATGTTTTAATTGTTTTTATATTGCACAGTCATTTTATTAATATTCATTAAAATAAAAAAGACGTCTTACCTTAATATTAATTCCAATATAACAAAACACACTAACAAACAAAACGTGAAGTCTCTCCGGAGTCACGTTATACTATGAGAGGCAAATGCATTACTTACGCAAGGATTGATAACATGATAAGAGGCTATTGCTTTCAATTGATATATCTTCTTAAAATATAATCCTTAATGTTGATAGCAATCAATGTTGTGATAGCAAATGATAGCCATTCTCTTCTTATAATGGTAGTTTAAATCTTTTCTAAACAAGACTTGGACGTTACGTATTTAGGTGTGTATTTTTTCGAAGAGTCAAATATAGATCTTCGTAACTTAAGATAGACATACATATACATATATTTGTAAATTTAATTGTTGAAAACGTTTTTTAAAGATGTCTTATTATTTTACTTAGTTATTTTATTGTTTTTAAAACATTTGTTATAATATATAATATGTATATATATATATATTATCTGTATAGATTTCAGAAGCGAAACATTTGGTAATGTAATGTAAATATAATTACTTGGCATTTGTTTATATTATCAGTGCTAATTAGTAGCTTTAGTTTGTTCGTCTTAGAAAAACAAACTTTATAACTTTGTCAAGCCTTCTAGGTAATGGTAATTGCTATTGAGTCACGCAATGACGACAAGTTATCAATTTCAACAATTTAGTAGGCGATGTTCGTGAAGATACAATTCACAACTTTGTTATAAAATAACACAATTCTTATGCATTTATTAAATTAACAAACTCTGAGACCGGTTTGAGTTATTTTTACTTTGTTTACTTGTAGCTACTTCCAACATCATATTCAATAGTGTTTTTGGTAAGTATTAGATAAATGTATCAATTTAACCTTTAGAAATTGAACGCTATGTTATAATCATATACGCATGTTTCTTTTCTCTTCTTTACGTCCATTTCTTTATACAATCTCAGTGGACACTATCACAAATAGCCTACTAAAATGGCTGTTAGTGAGCTAGCGCTTCTCTCTGATTGGTGGAGACGTCTACTCGCTATTTTTCAAGGTCAAACAGTGCCGCCTAACTTGGTATAATGAAACGGGTGCCTACGTGACGAATACTTAAATATAAAAACTAAAAATATATTTTAAGCAAATATAGATTGAAATTTTATCACCGCCAATTAATCATTATTAATTCAAAGTTAATTCCATAGGTAAAGATTATCAAAAGAGCCTAATAGATGTCACCACCGTCCAACTTTTCATTCTATTTTTAATTTAAACTAGAATATTTTCTTACAGCTATATTTATTAATTAATTATATTGTTTATAGAGTAGGCAGGTAGGTACTTATATGTTTTTCTAATATTGCAAATAGTTTTCTCTCTCTCTCACTCTTTTTAATAGTTACAAATTTAAAAATAAGTGATAAAAATCAAACTGGTTGTTTACCGGATAAGTTATCAAATATTTAAGATTGAACACCTGAAGGCTGCGATCACCAGCGGCGCAAATAAATGATTTGATCTTTCATTGTCCTGAAAAAGCCTTACCTTATCAATTATAAATCAATAATTTGTTCTATAACACAAATAAATTTAATTTTCTCTTTTCTTTTACTGCTAGTACTATATTATATATTAGACAATATTTATTTTTTATAAGTCCGATTACTTGCCAGTTAGGGATCGCATTGAACCAATTAATTAAGCCAATTGGTATTAAAATTGATTTGATATTATGTTAAGTATATATTTTTATCTCTTTCTAGAGTTTTTTCTTTGTTTTACATAAGAGGAAAGTCACAAGATAAATCTCTTCTTGACAGATGATATCTCGGTCGACGAACTACTGATAAGGGATAAAAATAACTTATCATAATAAATTCAGTGCATATTATGCAATTATCATTTTGAAATTTATGCTCTTTCATTTGAATCAATGACAGTTTGATCAAATTTACCAAAGACAGTTTTAATTCAAATATACCATTACATATCACGATTCGGTGTGTTTTTGCCTATAGTACAATCAATATAGTATAATCATAGTACAATCAAAAATCTGTTTTACTCAATTAATTTGATATTTTTACTTTCGTTTATTAATCCCATGTTTTTATTTTTAGACAATTATTTTTAACAGCGCCATCTTGTAAATTATTGTGACTATAAAAGTATTCAGTGAATCTATATCTACTTGTTAAAAGATGGCGGAAGTATAAATTCGGACGTAATGCTATTTGACAACAGATGGCAGTAGTAAATACTTTTAAATATAAAATCTAATAACTATACTCTAAATATTAATCCACGATATATGAACTATTAGTATATACTTATTAACATATTATAATTTCTCACGAAGTTAAGTAAAGAGCATATTTTTTTTATTTGTATAAAAACATACCTATTCTTTAATTTAGTATTTTAGAATTGTTTAGAATGGATTTGGTATAAACATAATTTGGTTTATACATTATTTTGAAATGAAAGTTGTTAATTCATTTTTAATATTTAGGGTAATAGGTAAGTTATAGTTTAAATATTTAGAGTTATAGGTTTAAAAAAAATTTGAAGTATTTAACTGAAAATTTATATACTCCAAAAATTTTTTCTTAGTATTTTATTATATGAATAATAAAATAGTGATGAGGCAAGGAATGCCTTCAATACATTGCTGTATATTAAATTTCTATGGGGTAAGTAAATCACACAGAACAAAAAAATGACAGGGATTTTTGTAGGTTTATATATTTATTTATTGTCCGAGCACCACACAAACACTAATTATTATTATTATTCAAACTTTATTGTTCCAAAAAAAATCATACAAGCGGGGACTTAATGCTATTAATAATTTATTTTTTTGCATTATTTTAGGTAATTGCCTAAGTTAACACTCGGATACTTATAATTTTCTCATTTTCGAGGCAAAAAAACAAAAGCCGATTACTACCGGACTACAAATACAATACAACAATTTTTTTTGTATATATTTTAATATAATTTGACGTGGTGAGAGTTTATAATCTAAGTCAATAGGATACTTTTCACTCCAGCAAATTCTCCATGTTGATGCAAAAATTGGTTTAAAATATAATTACAATATTAGATACTAAGAATATAATTTAATAAATAAATATTATATATATATAATAAACAGTAACTCGGCAGTCTCAGGCCCTCGTACAGTTTATCATAATAAAGGGGTCAAACACCGACTGTCACTACCACACCTCTTGTGTTGAGAGCAAATTAAAAATGCACTCCCTATAAGACAGGCGTCTCACTCGTAGCGAGCCACTGCGGTTTTAAAAACGATCGTTTTTTTTTTAAATCTTACATTAATTTTTTTTATAAGTGTGCTATTATTATTATTATAATATATATTATTATTATTCATATAAATCAAAATCGTTTTGTTTTTTACTACAAAACATTTTTTTTTATATGGCGTGTAATTACAACACATACAAAAAACTTGTTATTTAAAAAAAACGCCGCGATCAAACCGCTCACACAAAATCGCGGCGAACCGTCGTCGATACAGCGGGAGTCGCGTGGCAGAGCTTATAGCAGCTAATTATAACAATATTCAATCGTCGCTCGTTAATTGATATGTATTGTTGTGGGATTGGACGCTCTTCAGCACGCCTGTGTGTGATCACATAGCTACAGGCAGTGTGTGTGTGTGTGTTAATGTATTTAACTATTTATATATCACTTATCATCTAACAACATGACTTTCCATTTTAAATCCATTTCATATTGACATTAAACCGCACTTACCTAATACTCTACTTATTGAATAAGTACTTAAAAGTAGATATATATATATAAAAGTATAAAAAAGTATATTAGAAGTTGCTACCAGTTAGATGATGTGATAAAGGTAAAAATAAACATTGTATTAAATGACATATCATTTGTCACTCCACCCAAGTCTTCTTCCTTTTCTCTTATAACCATCAACACTCATACTTAAGAGTCGTCGTTCCATTCTCTTCTTCCATCTCTTGATGATTGCTTTCTTCTTTTCTATCTTGGATGCTACTTTAAAACTACCGCTTATATAATAATTTCTTACTTTTTCCATTCTCGTATTATAGTATATTCTATAGATGAAAGTCTACAAGACAAAACATTTATAAATATATACATATATATTAGAATGAACAAAATATATTACATTGACAGAATTCAAACCTGTGAACTTTTGGGATATTGTAAATTGAATACCATTACTAATTATTACAGTATTACATTAATTATATAAATTGTTTTATTCATAAATAAGATAAATTAAATGAAATTGTTCGTATCTTTTGTATTTACTTTTGGAAATAATAAAAAGAAACCACAAAGAGAACATAATTAGAAAGAATACCGCAAATAACTGTCGACGGAAATCTCGAATTGAATTTACGAACTACTGAGCGAGATGGAGATATGTGTGCTAACGTGTTAGAAAGGGAGAGATGTATGTAAAGCAAGTAATTGTAGACAATGGAAGCTGAAAAAGACGTTTCCTTTAACAAGATTTCTATCTCCAAGTGTTTTGCCTGAGGACTTACACACAAACATAATAAGGTAACTATAACAATTTAACCAGTATCCTATTCTTAATATCATAAGGTACAAAATGCAATGACAAATATATTACAAGTTGATATGATATATTTGTAAATTGGAAGAGACTTTGTGAACGTATGCGAAGCGTAAAACAAGATTTGTCAAAGTATAATTAAGGTCCAGTATAAGTTGACCCATGTTTGTATTATATTTATATTAAGGCTTGTTTTATAAATCTGGCTCTATGTCTGATGTGTTGATCAAAGTGATTCTAATGTTGTATCTATAGTTAGTTAGCTTCAGTTCAAATATCTTTATTAGTATTGTAAAATTTAAATACTACTATATATAAGGTGCGTCTGTCTGTTGTGATCTCAAAACCTTTTCCGCGAAAGACATAAAGTAATAAAGATTTAATATACATTTTCGAAACTAAAATAATTCTGGGGAATTCGTAGTTTTGCAGACGAAGCTTGGACTCGTTACTAGGTCATATTATAATACTATTATAAAAAGGTATAAAGAATAACTTCATTTGATTAATCAGAGAAAGCCTCATGAGATATGTAAAGCAGCGAATCAAACAGCAGCGAAATCTCTTAAGTCATTAATTCAATATAACTACATACAAACTATATATTAATTGTTTAGAAGTTAAGGAACAGACAGACGCAGATAGCGACATTCTTTTATAATAATAAATATATTAAAAGCAAGAGTAACCCTTCATAACATGTCACACAAACACAAAATAAATAAATTATAAAATCAATAAAAACAGTTTAAAATGTATACAAGTCGCGATAGTTTTAAAACATTAAATAAATTATAATATTAATACTCTAAAAGACATTAATAAATTTATCAAAAAATATTAATTGATAAATAGTAATCTAATTACAATAACTAAATCAAACCAAAAAAATATATATATATTTCAGGCTACAACTAACCTCGCTACAATGTACTGTATTAATATTCTAATATAATAGAACATTAAGGAATAACGATTTTCATATACCGATTATGATGCGATTACAGCGTTTGGAACGTGTCGCGGAAAGAGAAGAGGATATAAAAAGAGTAAAATATTCCAAAGATGGGGATGAGAGATAAATGTGGATAATTTATTATTAGGGTTGTGTTTGTTCAATAAATAAAACTCGCTTTTGTAATAAATAAATATAATTAAAGGCAAAATGTTAGTTTTCATTACAATATTTTATTAATATGTTTTTTTATATGAAATGTATTATATTAATTTAAAATAATAATAAAATGTTTTAATTTTCTGTCATTTGATATCAGCTGAGTGTCACCCCTGTGCTAAAAACTGACCCCGGGGTTGGAAAGAAATAAAAAAGTAATAAAACGCAAGGCACTATAAACCACAGAAGGGTTGGTCGGACCCCCACAAAAAACTCCTAAGGAATAATTTCGCAAAGAAATCGTTACATTTGCATAATTCTGTATAATTTCAGAAAAATCTTAAATTATATTTTCTTTGCAGTAATATTATTACCTAATTATTCATATTTTTTACAATGAAAAATATTATTATCATATTAATGTTGAAGTTTCTTAGTCAGTAAAGCATTTCCAATGTATATCGAGAAGTAGTACACGCTTGAGTTCGCGGCGCGATCAGAGCGCTCTAGAGATGCGCACGCGCAGGGACACACTTAACTTATATTTATTAATTTTAAATATTAATTATATGTAGGTTTTAATGTTTCTATGTGTGTATATGTATTGAAGCATTTTTTTTTGCTTATTATATTTCTTTTATTATAATGTTTTTTATTCTCATTTATTTATAATAAAATGAACACCATATTTTTTTATTAAATGTTGGTACTTTGCATGCATGCATATTATATTTTTAAATAATTTACTATCCTTCTAAAGGTATCTTACAAGAGATGCCTTTTCTAATATATGGTATAAATATTAAAACTTTAAACTGATTCCTATTATAATATATTTATATGAATTATATAAAATATATTTCCTGAGTCCGTACCTGTATTACCACCATGATAGAATTTAGTTAGTCGGTCGCTTTGTAGCCGACTCGCACTTCACCGTGTCTCACCATCCCCCTCACACACACCACGCCAGACAGAGACGGACATACACTTCAGATGCTATGACAATATTTAATCATTCATTGGTTACAATGGAAAGGTCTGAGTGGTCAAAAATTATTTGTACTCTTGATTTTGTGATATTTTTACTTTGTTTGTTGAAGAACATTTCATATTTTTTAAAGTTTTTGAAACATGCTATCGTATTATGTTTAAGCTTTCTTTCTCTTTAATGTATAAATGTATTATTTAAATTTAAAAATATATAATTTATTAAATAGATCTATATAAATATCATAAATATTGAACCTTATAGGATAGAGAAGGAAAAACACAAAGGACATGTAAAATCAAATATTTTTTTTTATAAAACTATATTTTGATAATGGATTAATATTAACGACTACATTTTATCAAAAACAGTAGATATACGTGCATTCTTAATATAACTCTTAATATAACGACTTCCTCGATATAACCAATTTTTCGTAATCCCCTTGAATTGTCCATAAGAATTAATATAAAATATACCTTTTCATGACGGACATTTTTTACGAACAACCTCTTTATAACGAATTCTCAACTGTCAAAAAGTCTAAATACTTCATTTTTTTTGTCAAGTCCTCTATATAACGTACATATGTATGACCCTTAATCCTATAGTACGTGATCAGTCGCGACAGGTTTATACGTCTTTATGACACATGTTAGATCAACTTTACCTCAACATAACAAACCTCACTTTAACAAATTACTTTATATAACGAATATTTACTTGTCCCCTTATCGTTTGTTAAATTCAGGTTGCACTGTGTATATATTTATATTATTTCTTCAATTAAATAATCATCTCCTCTATTTTAAGAAGTTTAAAAAAATCAAAAATTTATTCACGAAGGGAAGACGTAAAAATACCTATATTCTCAACACAAGTATACAATTTTAATATTTGCCCCAGTTAAAAATTTATCATATTAAAGCAACATTTATAATATAAAAGGAATTTACTGAAAAATATTTAAAATAACACTAACCTTTTCAAAACTATAAGCGAATTAACAAAATATACGTTAATTTAAAAAATAACAATATTACAGATGATAATAATAAAATGTTCTATTCAATTTCAGCTAATTTTCATTAAATGTTTCGTTACTTCATTTGTTATATTTAAATGAACTATACCTAGTAGATTAACGATGAAAAAAAATATATCTTAAAATGTTTCATTCTGGTTATAGAATGTAATTCAAAAAATAAAGTCCCTGCTATTTTTATAAAAATAAAATAAAGCTTTAATAAAATATTATAAATAAAGTTTTTATGAAACAGGTAAATGGAAAATTAAATGAAATTTATAAAATAACGAAATACCACTATTACTAATATTTAATACATATATTAAATATTAGTAATAGACGAAATTACTATAAGACTTAACGAGATGATTTACTTTACATGGAACACGTTGATTTATCCCAGCATTGATCTATGGTAGCATTTACCAATACTGGTACATGTTATTGGTATATGGTATAAGTTACTAGCCTTGACATTTAACGAAATATTTGTATTAATACCATTGCTAATTGATTTTGTTTTGTATTTACTTAATTATAAGGCTTTATACACAATACCAATAATTTATTTTCACTAAAGAATACCTTTAAATGAAATTGATGATTTATGATTACCTTTTTTAATAAGTTTTATTTAATTAATAATTTCTTACTAGGTAGAGTAAATAAAATAAAGAGTCTTTTTTTGTTTGTCCAAAAATATGATATTTTTAAATATTCTTTTTTGTAAACAAATATATATATATATATATATGTATATATTATTTATCTCCATAGTAAACGTTTCCTTTAAAATATGTATGTCACTCCCATCATTGAAGATGATTTATTAATTAAAAAGTAAATTTGATAAATTATGTGAAAATATGAAATCGCTCTTAAAGGTTGAGCAACTGTTTGTTCGCCACTACGCGATGTAGGTACGGTCGGAAAAAAATAATTATATTGTATATTTATTGAGATTTTTAATAATACATTTCAAAGAGTTTTATTTGATATTGACAAAAAATCAGAAATGTCTAATTTCGAATATAACAGCAATATTGTATTCTTGATTTGATTGATTTTCAAATATTTCAAATTAATTTTAAGTCTGGTTAAAAATATATATATCTATTTTAAGCTTCAGAGATAAAAATAAAATAATTACAAACATGTATCTACGTACCTCTGGTGATAAAAACATTTTGAATTGAAATGAAATAAAAATTTCTACTTGAAATAAATTAAACGACAACAAGCTTGTATATTAAAATACTTTCATATATTCAATTAAAAGTAGTAAAAACAATACAAAAATATTTGTTGACTCTACCCAACAGTTCGTTGAAAAACTGGAAAACGCATTACCGATAATGTGACACACGTACATACAATAATGTTATTAAAGCGAGTGACGCAAGTAATCTTTACTTAATTCTAACTTGCACGTAGACAAATGGGGTACTGTGAAGAGAAAAAGTGCTTAAAATATATAATAAATAATACCTACGATCTACTAATCTGTGACTTCTGAGCCAAGCTTAGTATATATAATAATATTCTACCAAAAATATTTGGTAACAGTAGCCTCATATCAGTTATACTATCAGCTTACCGTTAAACATCAAAGCTACCACCAGTTCGGAAAATTATCACAGACCTGAGAAGATCTGGCGACAGAAACTTAGTTGGCTTGTCCGATGTTTTTTTTGCAAAGTAATACTTAAATCCTAAATTACATTAGTACATTATAATATTTTATTAATCTCTTTTCACCTTTTTCACTTGTATCCTTATTGTGATCATCACAGCAGATTGCACAATGCTGTGATCATCACAGCTCTAAAAATCGCAATATGTATTAAGGCATTTATGAACTGGAATCATAACTCATCATCATCATCCACTTCCTTCCCTTACCCATACTAGGGGTCAGCGCAGTTTGTTTTTTTATTTATATAATTCCTTGTCACTCGTTATGTCTGTACTTCCTTCTTCTCCAAATCCTCTTTCACGCAATCCCTCCATATTTATCGGCCGTCCTCTTCCCTTGCATCATATTCCCATAAGTATCTGAATCTTTTCTAATGATATGCCTGTCATCCCTCCTTGTGAATATTTCTACCATGACAGACGCCTACTTCTATTTCTTTCTGTTACTGACGCTACTTCCAAACTTCCCCTAATACACTAATTTCTTATCCTTTAATATTTAATTATTTAATTTTCTTTGACTGAAGTCATTTTTCTTCAGTCAAAGATAAGAAAACCGTTACTAACATAATATCACGAAAGCTATTTATATATAAATATATATAAGAGTTACGTGCGTGACTGTACAGGGTAACCCGATCGTCTCTGCTCGGTCACCTGCGCGTGTTTGTCTCGTCTGTTTGTCCAACTACCAACCCCACGATATTTGACATTTTAGAAACTTGAATTTCCATTTTGTATGCTCACATACCATATTTTGGGAAAACAGACTTCATTCTAATATCAATCTTATTGTTAATTGATTTGGGTTTATTTTTTAATAAATGGAATTAATATAGTATTGTTAATTTTTAATTTAAGTAACGTATTGATTTCGGATAATATTCTTTAAATCAAAGGAAATAAAGGTGATATTTTTTTGATCAATGTGTCAATTTCGAAACTACTACTTAAAGTAATGGGTATTAGTTAAAAAAACAGTAAATGATATGAATACATTCATGAGTCTAGGAATTTATTAGAAAAATATGTGGAAACTCATATTACATTAAAGAGTTTTGACTCGGACACTCACACACAGGCACACACACACACACAAACATACAAAAAGTATGCTTTCATAAGTATAAAGTTATATTATGATACATTATCAAACTAAGTGGAGTTGAATTGAGTTGTTCACAACAAAGAGGCTTTATAGGATTGCCCACCTGACATATATATTTCATATTATTTTAAACATAGGTAAAACTGAGAAATATAAATTCTCTATATCCCACTTCATACACTTCTAGGATATAGAAGAAATTAATTTTCTCGAAAACATTTATCTTACGACAAAATTGAAATTGAAAATCTTTTATAATATACACAGTCATAATGTAGAGGAGGTTTTCAGGAAAAATTGTCAAATCCGCAAATATGTCTATCTTTTTTTAATTCACAATTTATTGCAAATCTTCATATTTCTAAAATATACTCTTTGGAATTTCACCTAAAAAAAAAAATAATCAAAATTTATATTATTCAAGCGTTTGCAGCGCTTTTATTATTTTCATATCACCGCACTCCGTCCAAAGTACAAAAAAGTAGGTAATAAAGTCTATTTCGTTCAACAGCTTCAAGCGATATTATTTTTAATTTGTTTGTATGCCATTGTACTCAGTAACCAGATATTTCTAGTAAACTAATACTATTATATAAATAACAATGAAAACTTATTACTCGGAAGATATTTTGCAAATAAACGTCTCAATATAATAGTGTTTAAACTTTTATTGATTGTATTTTTTTTTATTTTCTTAGAAACTTATTAATTCAATACTCTTGTGGTCAAATTGGTCTTATTTTTTTATGAATGATCCATTTTCTTGTGGATTCAATGGTCGTAAGTTGATGTTTTAAAATGTATTATAGTATTTTATACAAATAATTTTCCATTGGCCTCACAGCGGTTCTTTTCAGACACGCAAATGGCGGAGCTTAACTCATCAGGCTGTTCCACGGACGTTCAGGGTTGGAGATTTACGAGTCATATCACACTTATATTCCTAAGTTGTAGGCTTCCTGATGATGTCCTTCACTGACCAGATGTGGAGAGAAAGTAGGTACTAATAAACATATAAATATTTTGCCACAGCTAAGAACCGACTCAGAAGACCTACCACGAACTCTTATAGCAACATTACAATAATCTTACTTTACAATTCGTCCTTAAAGTAATATTAGATATTATTTTAATATTGTTTTTATTATTACTGTAACTAACATTTTTTTTTCATTTAAAGAAAGTATTATTTATTTATTTAAATCTTTTCCACTTTGAATCATTCTCAGTGATCACTTGTATACGTCAAATATTTATTTTGTAGATCACTAAGCAGTAATAAAACAATATTGTTTTATAGAGCATGGTACAAATAAAAGTAATATTTAAATATTGCAAGAATACTTTTTATAAGTACGATAGTTTTTAAGAGTTCATGGTAGGCGTGCTGAGATTGTGATTTGAACACATTGCCACTGTTACGTAACACGGTCGTTGATTTACACTCAAATTGATTTAAATCGATCCATTGAGAAACTTAATTTTGTTAACCAAATACAAAATGGAAGCTACCTGTCAACGCTTTAGGGCAAAACTGACAGAGCGGCAAAACACGCTCGATGGAGCGGAAAATCGCAAATTGTGCAAACACCCTTATTGAAAACTGTTGCAACTTGATGCATCAATAAAAAATAACTATAATGATTCTTGATTTATATTCAAAATCTAAAAAGTAGGCTGCAAATGTACTTTAAAGGTATGCTTTTAATTCATTATCCATTGATTTTGTAGGATAATAATAATATCAACTAAAAATATGTATATTTTTCTAAATATATATATTTAAATTAAAAAATACAAACTTAATGCTAATAAAAGCAGCAAATAAACAACACATTTAATTTTAAGAGTATATTTTTAATACAATAAACTATTATATATAATAAACTATAAAATAAACAATAAACTTTAACAAAATAAACAATAAACTTTAATACAATAAACTATAAAAATATGTATCTGTATTTAAAATTTAATCTATATGCAATAAAAAAAAATATTTTGCGGAAACTAAACGTCGAAATATTATAATGAGATGGTCACACAAAAAACGCCAGCCAGCCGTAGCGTGTAATCGTTAATTGTGTATACGGCCTTATCACGTGCGTATTTGTGGATTCAGAGGATTTTCGGTCGAATCTATTATTGATGCATTGTTTGAATTGTATTAGTATCTTTGGATTATTGAATGGCTATTATAGTTATGACTCTAATTATTTTCATTTGGGTTGATATAGAGTCGACGTTATAGTTTCGTAGAGCTACTTGTTTCTTAATTGACCCAGGTTCAAATCACGTTACAAATATATTAATATTGTGTTAATATGTGTTGGAGGGGAAAAAACCAGGTGAAATAGGAAACGTGACCTATGTAAGTAGGTATATATATATATACATATAAATACATATTTCCATAGGTCACGTCAAAACTTGAGAACGAATTTACCATTTTAGCATTTTTTTTTACTTCTTGAAGTTTGAGGAAGGTTAATATAACAGAAAGAAAAATTTGGGAAAAATTCCCGGCAAACGCGGTTACTAACTCGTTGCCATGACAACGTCTTGGGGGTCAGTCAGTGTATAAAGATGAATAACTGACTGACGTATCAGTGTGCAGACCTGACTGAAACTGCATGAAAATATGTGAAATTATGCATAATTTTATCATTTACAAGAGCATTAGGAAGAGATCCTTTAAATATAATCGTTCAGGATAGGGATGAAGATATGCAAATTTAAAAAAAGCTATGATTTTTTTTGCTAAGGAAGATACGTTTAGAATATTTGAAAATTTAAAACCAGATAAAAAACAGGAGCAAAAGCTTATCTCACATATAACTAGTTTTTTAATTTTTAATGCTTTTACTTCTGTTTTTCAACTCATTTGAAAAACCTATACATTTGGAAACTTAACTGATATTTATCTTCACATTTTCTTAATTGAACGAGAACTCTACGAAAAAACACTCAAAAGATACTTACCACTCAAAAGATAACTTAAATTAATAATAAGTAATTTAAATTTATATCATTAAAAAGCTGATTGTGTAACTGATGTTGCTATTAAAATATAATTTATTATATTATTTTTCTAATATTATATTAATTTTTTTTGGAAAATAATAACTATCTAGCAAAAGTATTTGTTCAAAACCAAAGCTTATAAGCATCTAGTATTTCTCGGTTGCTTTACTTGTAATAAAAACTACGCTTTCGACCCTTATTGCTACATTAGAATTTAATTTCCATCAAAACTATGGCATCATATTATTATATATATAGAAAAGAATACATATTCATAGTTAAAAAAGTTATTGATTTAAACAGTTGTCCTATATTCAATCTTGAGAGATGACATTTTAAGAAATCTTTCTGTATGTGGGCGTCGTATCATGTCCATCGAACATATACATATACCAGTTTCTTATCTCAACGGGTTAGGTTATATTTTTAACTAATCAGTGGGTAATATAAGGTTATATATATGTTTCAGTTCTTATGAATTTTTGAACTTCAAATTAAAATAAATTATTATAGAATATAAAAACTGGCTTCATAATTTATAATCTTGCAATCCAGGATTAAAATAATACTTCGACCAAATATACAAATCCAATCCGCAGATAGGTTATTGGCACTGATGAAACTCAAGAAGCTGATGGTAATTTTAATCATTAGTATCAAACCTGGATAAGGGTTTATTATTCATTTCGCTTAATATTCTATGTATAGGTAAATCAAATGCTCAGTAACGGGTTAACAGTTGTAAGTATGGAGCCTTCAGCTGTAACCGCATACATTTAATTGTATAAAAAAACACTTAAAACACTCGTGAAACAACATAATAGCAGGTAAACTCTCTTTCATACACTTTGTTGGGTATTGCGGCTTGTTTTGTAAGGGTCATGGCACATCCTGTGGGTTGAGACGGTTTCGTTTTCATGGGCCGAATTTAATTTATATATTTTTTTACTATATCATTATCTAAATTATTTATATATGTATCTATTGATAATAATTTAATCGCATTTATAGTATCTTATTAAGTTATTCCTTAAATATTCGCAACAATGTAAAAATTAAAAAAAAATTCTTTGCAAAGTGCAAGGAAACTTTTTTTATTAGCATTAAGGTAAGGTATATATATATCTCCTGATATAGATTAATTCTCATTTATAGGATTTTATTGTATTATTTTCTAAATCTTATTTTCGTAATCGTAACAACAAAAATATTTTTTAAAAATTAATCCTCGCACTTGATTTAACAAGAATATAAATATATAAGAAAAACGTTGAGAGTAATGTGCATGTGCCCTAACCCGGCTCTCGCGGCTCAATCCAGACTGGCTGGTCGTTATTTGAAACCACTGAAGACATATCAATTACTCATTGTGTAGAAATAATTGCAGAATCGAATGATTCTTATAACCTTTGTCCCTCATACAATATTTTGTTCCAATTCCCGAATTATCCTTTGCATTCAACATCACCCTTACTGTAAGTAAATAAAGGTTACTTTGGAATGTTTTTATAATAGATAAATTTGTATTAATATTTTTTCTGTTGCGTGGGAGATAGAGACGTTGGAGTTTTGTTTGTTATTAAAATACTTTTTTCATCTATTGTAATGTTAAATGGTTTGAGCTATTTGATTTGATTTGAATGGATTTGTTTTGTGGTTTGATAGACTTTATATTGAGGGTTTGTGGAGAATTAAACTGTATTAAGAAAAAATATAAAGGAGCACACATTACCGTCACAGCCAATGTCGTCTAGCACATGAGTAGCCACTGACATGAAAAATAATAATATAACTATTACTTGCATTTAGAAAAAAAATAATATAGATATATTGTGAGTAAAATACAGTGCCTATATTTTCTTAATACATTTCTGAAAACGTCATCATTCGTCAGTTCTCGGATTATATCGTTTTTTTACATATAATACATATATAAGCTAATATTAATAAGTAACGTTATTTCCTACCTAATTTCTAGTGTGTTATGAAAAGTATTTTCAACTTTTAAGATTCGAATTGACTTTCTTTTATTCTACTTACATTTATATCAGCACGAGAATGTTCGAAGTCGTAGCTGTTATAGATAGCCCTACTGTAATCTATACATACTGTGACATCTTGGTCGTGTTGATTATTTTTACATTCTGATATATTTATTAAGCTATTAAACTAAACAGATTTTCATGAAAATTAAGAAACAAAATAGTCCATTATGTTAACTATTATTCCTAAACAGATTTTCATAACAATTAACAAACAAAATAGTCCATTATGTGGAACATCCTGACATTATTATAGAGAAAGTTTAAAGAGGAAGTATTTGAAAGAAAAGGAAGAGAAAATTATTTATATAAATGAAAGTTGAGCAATTAATTATTGTATTTGAGAAGTTCCTTTTTGTCGGTAAAAAGGGTATATTTTTTTTCTTAATTCTGACATTGTATTATCGTCAAGTTGGTATCAAGTAACTCGGTTAGATAAAATCTTGTCTCGAATCTCAATTATTTGTTCGATTTATCAGAAGATGAAGTATAATCTTGTTTACTTATATGTATTCTACGACTCCAGTATATTTCTTTTCCTCCATGCAATGGTTGCCTGGAAGATTGCTTTTTAGCGATAAGGCCGCCAAAATTGTACCATTCTTTTTTCACTGTCTTTTTGTTTTATGTTTTTGTAATTTTATACTCAGGGTGTACAATAAAGAATATTTATTATTATTTATTATTATTTGTATGAAACATATTTTGTAGCTATGCCATTAACATTGGTTTATAAAGATAAATAATTAGCATGAAAACTTTTAATGGCCACATCTCATTATACGATTGGGCCACACTGTTTGAACTCGAAAATGTGTAGTTTATACTCTTTTTATTACTTTACTACACATTTTCTGATTTTTGACTGATTTCCTTTCATTATATCTACATCAAAAAACTAGTCATAAAGATATTTAAAACCATTAAAATTATCGGTAATCGAACCAAGGATGGCAATTTAAAGCACCATTACAAGCAACTAATTCATTAACCTCAAATTAAAAACCCAAACCAAGCCCCACCCACAAACGGTTAAAATAACCACGCCTCAACAATGGAACAATAGTATAAACAGCTATTATATATAATATTATTGAATAATACTTATAATATGCAATGGACGCCGTGCGGAGTCATTGTTTCCAATGAATTGTACTTCATGCATTGTTAATGGCGGCATGAAAGTTATATTGACTTTAGACTAACAATAGCTTTATAATAATATGATTATAGCGTTTATAAAGTATTTAATATTGTTTGTTTGAAGTTAGTTAACCGTGCTTTGGTAGCTCTATTAGTAACGCGGTGCTTTTATTAATTGTTATATATAAAAGCACGTGAAAAATTCGATATTTACAATTTTAGCTGTGTCTCTTGTAATGGGAGTATAGTAGTAAAACTTTAGTCCATTCTAAGTTTGTTTATAAAATATTATTGTGGCAGTAAGTCCGACTGTTTTACATTGTTTTTTGTATTATGGATTAAAGAATTAATAAAATAAACAATATTACAGAATTTCATTCATCATATTTAATATCATATCAAAAGTTTGTGTACGAGTTTATTTTTTCATGAGTTATCATTTAGTATTTATGTATACATTATTTCTTTTCTTTTGAAATATTGTTACTTGTAAGCTAACTAAAAAAAAATTAAAACATATTCCCATTTTTATGTCATAATTTAATAAGATATTATAAAATTTAAATGATACTGCATAGATTTAATAAGTTATTAAAATATATTATAATTTAATAAGATATTATAAAATTTAAATGATATGGGCTTTCAAGGTTTTCTAAAATTATTATTATTTTTTACTATTATTGAAAAGCATTTCACTTATAATAGAATAATAGAACAGAAAATTACAATTATTTTGCTATTAAGAACCAAGCGGTCTTCAATTATTATATCTTAAAAGCAAAATATATTGAAAGTTCTTAGACTGGAACTACAGAAATCAAGCCTGGAAAATACTTGGTCGTCTTCATCTATCCATATACTATGAAGCCCCCTTCTCCTCCCAAAATAGGGAACGTAAGCTAATATGCAATATTGTGCAAGTTTTTATTACAGACAAATTCAACACAGACTATTGATTACAGACAATTCCCGCACAGACTATTGATTACAAACAATTCCCGCACAGATTATTGCAACTGTTATTACAATAACTCAAATCGATTTCACCCTCAATCCTTTTAACAAAGAGTAAGCGATATCTCTTATCAAAACAAACGATCACCACAATTGTAACAAAACAGCCACTTGTGCCTTTATCATGCGTGGGAGAGATTTGAGATAATATAACATATTGCATCTCTTTCCGTTATATTAAATTCGAAAGAGACGTAATATGCATCCTTTATATTTACAAAAAAATATTTTTTTTTGCAATTATTGAGGTTTTACTGATTTTATTCTGAGATTGTATTTTTTTTTTTATCTTATGCTGTCGCTTAAAAAAATATATATGTGTCGCTGTAAGGGTGATAAATTAGTATTATCAATATACAATAAATTAATAAATATATATTATAAATACTAGGTACATAGGTTTAAAATAATTGACTCGAACGCGATTGTGTTTTGATTATTTCTATACAATTATATCCGTAAGATAACTAGGAGACAGCTTCTTTACATATTATTATTGTTATATTAATAAAAAAAATCAATCCGCTCCTTTGGTTATGTATGTTTAGGTACCATTTTGTAATTGTCAAGATTCAAGATTCTTTTCACAATAACGATGAAGGTTTTTACGTTTACTTTCATGAAGATAAAAGGACAGTGTAAATGGTTTGTTATAAAAGTAAATATTCCTAGTGTAAAATGTAATCAAAGGATAACAAATATATTGGTTGGAGCTTGTAGGTATTTAAATTTAAGTAATGAAGGATCATTCCAAAAACTATATACCTAGTCATATTTTAATATCAACGTAATACGAAAAAAAAGATTACAATATTTTAACAGTGCTTTAAACTCTTTTGAGAAAAAGACTAATGATTACGAATAAAATAAAACAAATAAGTATATATATAAAAGCCAATTAACATGGCTTCACCTCTGGAATAATATTAAATAAGTATAACCTATAATTAAAAAATAATTTTTATAAGCTGTCTCCATTGCGTGGCGCGAGCTGTCACTTTCAGCGTCGTAATTATTTTTATTATTGAGCCGCTTAGATGTGACACCGCGTTGCGGCCATCTTGATTTAATTATTTATTTTATACTTTTTTGTTTAGTAGATTTTGATGCTCTAATGTTTTTGTTGTTATAATGTTTATTTGTGTATCTGTTAGAAGACACCCAATACGATGTGACAAAAATACTTTCTGAAATTAAAAATATCCTACTGACATGGTAAGTATACTTTCATATTGTACACAATACAGAAAATCAAATTAGTTTCTACAAGTTTTAATAGGAATTCATAAGATCAAAAGATTAAAATTATCTGAATCGTAAGTAGACAAGGTTTCTTAATTATTTTATTAAAATATTTATATATTAACTGTACATAATTATGTTTGTACCGAATATTTAATAAGGAACAATCTAACATGAACACTTATATCAATATGACATTAATCTTACTTTCTAATTCGTCCTAAAATATTAATTTAATAATGTTTCTGATCACCATGTTTTGATGTACCATGTTTGATGTACCATGAAGTATGTTTTGACATTTGAAATATTAACATTGTTTTTATGTCAAATTTTATAATTTAAAGAAATTTATTTGAGTGAGTGAGTGAGTGTTCACATGTCATTTCTTCTATGATAGGTTTCCAATTTACACTTACACTTCCTCTCAACCAGGGATCGAACCCGAGAACTATTAATTTAAAAGAACATAATTGTATAAACAAATAATACATAAGTTGATTGGTTCGTGTAATGTAGGTCAATTATTTCGATTTTGTATTTAAAGTCAGTAAAAAGCAAACTAAACAACAGTCAGTGGCAGTTAAATTGATTTTTCCAAGTTTTAGCGATTAGGCGAGTCTTCTCAGGAATTTTACAATTTGCTCGCTCTTGTTGAAAGCTGAAACTTAGCACAAAGGATCTCCCGTCTCTTTCACTCTCGCGTGAAGTTGTATCTGGGTCTCGTTTGCAGAACTTATTGTAATAGTGGTAGCTGAGTTAGTCGAAAGTATTGAATTATGGCATTCAGGATGGTGTTATGTAACATCGTTAAAATTTAGGATCAAGTCAAGCTGTCAAGTTTAGGATCTTATTTATTTATTATTTAGAACTACCGATAAACCTGCGTTAAGTACCGACTAGTTAAGTGAATATAAACCAAACAATTTTGTAGCTAAACATATTTTTTGTCTCCGGAGTGCCTGAAATTCACTGTTAATCACTCACTACTCTATATTTTAATTTCCGAGTCCATGTCAAAAAGTTAACATACATTGTTAGCTAGCATATATCTAGCTATGGATTGAGGACAATTTTTTTAAAAGTAAATTCATAAGGTTTTATATGAATGCCCATAAAATCATAAAAAGAAATCGTTATTCTAATAGTTGTGTTATTCACTGTAAAGGAAGTTTAGGTACCTACTAAAATGCAATAACTTTATAAAAAAAACCTAATACTGAATTTATGCCTAGGTACACTGTATTAAAAATTTCCTTTAATTCACACATGTTGCGTAAAACCATCCTCAAAGTGAATATAGAATGCAAAATCCGTAGCGAGTTGTTTGAATTATACATAAAGTTATATAAAGTTGTTCAATAATTCGCACGCGGTCTGCTCACCGCCATTTTGTATTATATTTTAATAAAACTGTCTTAATGATAATTTCTGTATTTATATTTTATGTGTTTATTTTATTCATATATAACGTGTATCGACTTTATAAATCTAAAATATAACATATATATTGAAATATCTATGAGCACGAATTATGTTAAGCTTATGGAATGATTATCAATACGGGCAGGATTCTTACCCGCGATCTGTGCAAAACCGTCCCGTCACTTTAACAATTGAGCTACCATACCTCTACCCGCTGTGATGAATCTAGGCGACATCGAGGCAACATCTCTTTGGCTAATAATGGCTGCTATTACATCTTAAATGTTAACCTTTTTATGGAGTTTACATTTTCAAAGTTGAGCCACATAAGATTCTTTAAAAGTTTTATTTCAGTCTTTTATTATTAATTTATTTATAGTTTATAAATGTAGCATTTCCTTTTTTATACATTTAATGTACTTATATTTTTAAGCCGAGCGAACGCTTGGTGGTAAGTTGTGCCGCAAAAGCATATTCGCTAATATGTATATATACAAATACACTATTGAGAAATGGAGGGATGAAGGAAGCGAGGAAAGTGGGGGAGAGGAGATTCTTAGGTTCAAAGGTTTCTCACAAACCATATGTAGCAATAACAGATCCTGTGCATCGTTCTTTTATGGGAAGGTACCTGACCTGAAGCTGAAATACAATGACTACAGCAAGACCTACTTACAAACTACCTACCACTTACGTACAGATTTGTCCTTGTTTAAATTATTACGAAATTCTATGATTTGGAAATTATATGACCCACAAAAAAAACTCCGGCGTGGTGCAAAATACTATAGAGTACCGATTGCTTATTAGAGAGACTGCGCCCAGCCGTGGCATGTATATCCCATACTAATATTACCACGTACGACAACTGTGTTAGAAATCAGGGTTGGGCCTAGCCGTGGGCTATGCCCAACGTGGGTATAGACTTATTAGTAATATTTTACCAACTACAAACAACCACTACCTAAAAGTTTAATAATGATTTGTTTTAGTTTTTTATATAAAATTACATTTATGAAAAACATACCTACATTAGTAATAAGAGTAACATTTAATTTGAATTAGTTCCGAAATAATTAAAAACTCGTTATTTGTTCTCACACGGTAAAAAAAAATATTCACTCTAATGCTGTTTAAAAACCAACAAACAATTAAAGCGGTCACATTTAAATTCAGAACGCCGGCCATCTTGTTTGTGTCACGTGTCTGACGCGTGTTCCAAATTCAAATCTCGCGATTAACTGAATTTAAATCTTTATAAAATTGGCGACGTGCGTTTCGTATGAACTGCAAACTTTAGTATTGGAATTATAGCTGTTATTTAATTGTTTTAGGGTTCAGTTTTGCTAATCATATTATTATATCTAATACATTATAGAAATGCTTAACTGTATGAGAAATGAAAAATCTAAAGTTTTTATATTGAAAGAGATAGAACCTTGTTGTAATTGTTTTATGGTTTATTTTACTAGAACATGAACTTAGTAATTTGTCCCGACATACATTTCGGTTGACCAAATACTTATCGAGTGAATTATTTCATTGTTGTCAATTGCAACGATCAAACGACAATCAGCATTTAAATGGGACCGATGTATGAAGAGTTTAAAATTGTTAACAGATTAAGAAACAAAGAACTCAAAATTAATTATGAACATGTGTAGCCATGTTAAGCTTATTTAAATATTTAAATAAATTTACAATCAAAATTTGATATTAGCATACGACCCGGATTCGAACCTGCGACCTTTGTGAAACCGCCCCGTCGCGCTTAATAAGGTTTAATATTTATTAGAAATAAAAATCATAAATCAAAAATTAAAACTTTCCGTCACGACTCACATCTGTCATGAAAAATACAGGTCCGTCGAAACTTAATTTGTGGAAATTAGCCCGAACAAGCTGTTAAACAGACAATTTCCGAGGCAAAAACAGAGTCTAGAGTCAGAGTCTAGTTAGCCTATTCAGTTTTCGTATGTTTAATTGTTTTTTTTTATGAACAATATTTAGTGTACGATATTTTTTGGCTAAAACAATATCACTACTGGCATTCCTCTTCCTTTTGACTCATCTTTCCATCTTAAAGCTTAATAGTAATTGCATTCATAGGGCCTATCTCAGACGCAGCAGAACAATTTATTTAAATAGATAGCGGAATTATACTTAATAATGAAAACTACAACCAATAAATAACAAATAACTGAGGTAAATGAGACTATGCACATGTATATATATATATATATATATATATATATATATATATATATATACTATAGTCCGTCTGTAGGTACTAATTGGACTGTACAATAGTGACGGCCAATAGTCCGCGTGAATGATGATGACGTCTCTTTGTATCGCATGAGGGTGGAAGATATCACTGAGCTTGGACAAGATAGGTAGGTAAGACATCGAAAATAATCAATCAATCAATCATTATGAGTGTTAATTGATTCCCGTTGATTATTAAATGAAATATTTATTGATAAAATAGTGTTAAGGGGTCTAATGTCTCAAGTCTCAACCATTCTTATATTGAAATAGCATTCTATATATATTTTTATGTTACGCTTCTTGTAAGTATATTATCCATAATGTCGTGTTATTTCTAATAAATTACATTAAATGAGGATCATTTAATCATCGTGTATATGTTTTTATAGTTTTATTTGCAATAATTGTAATGATGATTATTAATCAACAATTTTAAATACAAAATAGATTCTAAACTTTTGAGTAGAAAGAAAACCCACATGTCGTTATAAAGCGTTCTAACAGACGTCAACTCGATGTCATTCTGTCGAGAGCACAATGACGTCACTTGAACGTCGACGTCGGCGAGTGCCGAGCCCGTGTCGGCGTGTCGGCCAGTTAGATGCACTAGAGTCGGTCAGTTTGACGGCGATGTACTCACCTAATGCTACTTAAGATGAAAGATGATCAAACATGGCTGGCTGACTTATAGACAACTATTAGATATGTGAAGATGAATTAAACAGTGAATGTTTTTAATTTCCAGAACATAACTTATTTCTAACATTGAAAGGAAGTAAACGCCATTTTATTGCCACTATTGTTTTGTCACCAGTCCGCTTTTTGTAAGTTCCTAATGTATGTATATATATAATTTAATTTTTTTGTGTTTTAATATAAAGTATGTAAATAAAAAATAAAACAATAATATTAGAGTAACTAAAATTGAACGTCGTTTGAATATGAAACGTTGTGGATTGATTTTTAATTTCAATCGTTAGAGAGGTATTTTAAAGATTTACGTATCTATATAAAAAAAACTATTTTAAGTAAATATTTGTAATATACTTTTAGTTACAAGTCAATTCAAAGTACATCAAGTAATTATATGTCTAATTTCAAATAAGAAAACACAATTACCGCCGCTTTAAGTTAAGATGTGAGATTAAGAAAAATATACGAGTCCGTCTTTCTTTCCTTTTATAAGTATTGAAATTAGCAAAGTATAAATATATAAAGCCATGTTAAGCTTTTTTAAATTTTAATCGATACGGTAATTGGTTGAGCGACGGAATGGTTTCCCAGAGGTCTCAAATTTGAATCCCTGCCCATATTCTTTTTCGTGCTATAATTTTTATTTTTTTTGTCATGGATTAAAGAAAAAAACATTTTGTTTTACGTGACTGCCACGGTATAATAATTACGAGTATTGTTATATTGTATTGACTAAAATAACTTTTTTAAACATTTACAATCTTATATTGTGACTCGTATAAATAAGTTAAAAAATCATCAAGGTTTCCTAGTTTTTATCCTAAAATTATCACACATACGAACAAACAAAATAAAATCCAGATAAATTATAGAGGTGTTTATTATCCAGTACATGTACGATTACACATTGTCTAATATATACATACACTTATAACTACTGAACACTATGTAACAACGGATAATATTATACATATTGAAATTTCTGTTATTCGACAGTATGTCTGTTTGTATATCCTCTCGGAACTCTTAAATAGAATTGTTTCCTCAAAATTAGTTAATATGTTTTTATTGTATTTATAATCTTGAACTTTGTGAATTATCATATTATTATTTTTGGTGTATTTTAATTTATATGAAATGAGAATACCAATTTCGTCTAAATATAATTATAAATATATTTACGTACTTTAATATTTTACAAGACGTCCAACGCCTGTTCTTACTCTATATTAGAGAACGGCTTAATTCCAGACATTCATTTTAACTATCTATATCTTAATTATTATTTTTAATAGAGAAACCTTTACGTAAAAACGCACTAGTGAAATCACCTTACTCTACCATCAGATACAATGAAGAACACATAACATGCTATGTACACAACTACGAGTATTTTATCTACAGGATTTGAAGGTTAAAAATATTCACTTAACTGTAGAAATATCGTCTTTATCACTTTATGGTTCCTGCACTTTGAAGTTTCTGGAACTTTATCGTTCCTAAAAGGTCCTTGAACTGCACAGTTTAAAGAACTGTAAAATACTGGTACCCCTAATCAGAGAATCCTTCATTATTCGTGTTGTCAGATGTAGGGGAAGTTCCTGGGGATGGAACCTGTAATTGTCTACCGTACATCAACTCTGAGGGAGGTAGAAAGGAAGACAGATATTCCGGTGGTGGTCGTATCACTGTCGGCAAGTATCCAGTACCGCTGTAAGGAGGAGTGAGGAATCTTCTAGACGGCGAAAACTTAAAGCTTTGATTGGTTAAAGGTGAAAACGCTGATTTGGATTGGTAGTTCTGCATATACTGGACAGGGGACTCTGGGGTCAAGTTGTAAGACTGTTCTGGACCATTCACCATCATTTCCATGGCAGCCACAACGTCTCCTTTGCACCTCGCGAGGATGCCTTCGATTTCTTGTCTGCTGCGTCTCGGAAAGACCTTGATCAATACATCGACTGGAGACTTCTGGAACGGAGTAGTTTCTTCTATTTGTTCTGACATGCGATCAGACTTATTGCGACGGAACTTAAAATTTGGATTCTCCCATTTTTCATCCTCCTCTTTTTTGACTTCATCCTGTCGCTCCTTCATTGATAGGTTCTCTGGAGTGAGTGAGGGTTCCGAGTGTTCAAGTTCCTCTTCGACGTTGAGCTCGCTATCGGAGGGCGAGCGAGGGGGAGGCGTCGCGAGGGGTGGAGTCTGAGAGGGAGTTTTCGACTCCTGAGGAGCTTCAGCTGGAGATGGACTCGAGCAGACCTCGGTGATGCGAGCACGTTTGTGAACTGTTGACAAAAACATAATAAGTAAGACGTTGCTTTCCTTGAATTCTATTAATTTCTATTATTTTCTATAAAATATAATTTGTATTGGTTTGCAATAGTTAATAGTTTAATTTTCCCAATATTTATTTAAAACTATGCCGAAACTTAAGTGTGTGTAATATTTTTAAAAGCAAAATGTATATTTCAAGTATTGTTTAGTAACAAAACAATATTTGTAATTCTTGAAACATTTTTCCTTTAAAATATCAAACAAGTTAAAATACATCAAAGTTCATTCTCCAAAGCACACACGAGAGACAAATAAATACAGTCACGCACTAAAGTGCATGTAAAAAAATAAAATATTTCCTTTAAAATATGCGCCCGACTTTAACAGTCACAGTACCTACTTGAGTGTGTCAACAAAGATGGCTGCAGGGTTATTCGAAACCTTATACTACATATATTAAAACATATTTCAATGTTTTTTTTTCTAAAGGAATCGTTAATAAAAATAAGCATTTTCGAAAATTTTCACTTTCATGTACGATAAAAGTATTATAATGAATACTATAAAACATTCAATTATTTCGCTACTTGTTTTAAAAGCGTCAAAATACAGTATAACAACGTTTAATATTTAATAAAAAAAACATAAAAAACTTGTCACAATACATACGACTGGAACAGGCAACACGAGAGCAGCCTGGAACCATCATTATATGTGCACAGGATATACATCCATATTTCTATCACATAGAAGCTATATTCTATTAAAGCTGTGGTAATTTGCACGGGTGTACAGTTGCTCGAAGTCATTGTGTTCATGCAATTAGACTACGAGTTGTTTTCACTGGTGTGTGCAAATTTAATGGTCTATGTTATTGTTTTTTAAACGAGGGGGGGTGGGGGGAGGCACATTCGATTACAATTTGGTCGCATGTGTGTGTGTGCTGGCGCCATTTTTATTGTTTTTTAGGCGTCTGCCTATGATTGATTTGCTGTGTGTTTCGGTAGTTTATTTCTGTTTATTTTGTAATTAATATTGAAGCTATAAATACGATAACTAAATGGTATTTTGAATACACAATTATTATTTAATATTAAAGCCCTTATTACCCCTTTGTTGCCATTTTATAATGCACTTAAGGGTACTTTAGTCCTTTTAAAAAGTACTTGTGTTTGATATTAAAATAGTAACGGGGATATGATTTGGATATTGCGGCTGCGATCTACACCTTTGAATAAATTTGATCATTTAATGCGGCAACCTTCCCTTAATTATAATGTATGTGATAACATTGAAGTAGTTTATAATATTCTGTAAGAGTATTGTTTTTTTTTTAATTCCAAATCTTGTCATAGCTAGGCTAACAGAGGAAGTGTATAATATTTAGTTAAAAAATATTTTATAATATAGTACAAGTCTTTCGTTATTTATTTATGTATTTTATTGTAAATTAAATATTAAGAGTCTGTGCCATGGAGCTATCTAAAAGGACAGAGCTCCATAAAAAAGAATTATAAACAAATATATATGTAGTATAATACTACTAACGTTCGTAATAAAGATTTAATCTGCATCTTAAATCTTATTTCTCGAAAGATACGACCGCGACGCCATTTTTGAAAACATAAAAAAAATACATAAAAACCCATTTATATCATTCACCATACAAATACGAATAAAGAATGAATCAGACACAAAGAACGAATGAAAACGAACCTTTTATAAAAAACGCCCTCGCATTAAAATAATACACCATTATTATTCCATACAAACATACAAATTATAAAGCAACTGGCCATATTAAATGTGTGTAATGAAAGAGATAGCGATACTTAGTGCGCGTGCGAAAGAGACGACATGAATCAAATTTATTTAACAATAAATGGGCATCTGTTAAATTAATTTTGTGTTTCATAGTACCTTTGTGTACTTTGGTTTTAATGGCGGCTTAATAAATTAATTTATATCGTTTGTTAAACGTTGATATTTTATAGTTGTTAAGGCTTCGCGGGATGTAATATTTTATTAGAAAAATTTCAATAAATAAATTTCGTAGCACTTACTTTTTTTTAGGAGAAAAATCTTAAATATATTATTTATTACCATACCTATAAGTAAAAATACGAAACATTAGAAGAAAAAAAAATCGTTAAAATTAACTTCTATCGCAAAATTTCGCTAAAATCTGACCAGTGAACGTGATACAAACCTTCAAACACATTCCACAACAATACAGAAACATACAAACAACATTACCTACAAACTTCATATAACAATGAAATCTCAATAAGGCATCTCTTCGCAAATATAAATATAATACCATCAGTGTCACCGTCTGTATGTTACATAATTTTTTCAATACGTAATACAATCATAGCCATAGTTATTTTACGCTACATATTTCTGACCGCAGGTCCAATATGAACTTTTAAAGCAATATTACAATAATATTACTTTAGAATTCATCCTAAAATTAATATTACTTTAATAATGTTTCGATAACATGTTTGATGACGTCATCATAAATCATTCATTCTTTTATATAGGTTACATTATTAACTCGTACCATGAAGTGTGTTTGATATTTGTTATATTAATGTATTATTGTTTTTGTAAAATTTTGGTTATATAGAGAAAGCACTACTTTTTGTTCATCACCAAGGAGGAATAAAACAAAATTGTTATATAGAGTTCATTGTACGAATGAAACTAATATTACGAATATAGAAAACGATTTCCTTCCAAATGATATATTATTAAGGACATAAAAGTATTAGTAAATATTTAAACAACTACTGCAATTACTGACTTTACTATTAGATAATTCTTTCAAATCATTTCAGTAATCATTAATATTGTTTAAAAAAAACCACTGAAACAAAACGGTGAAGTTTTCTTTCAGGCTTCTTAGTATTAAAATATGAATTGTTGGAGCTTTTAAAATAACGATTGATAGTACTATGTAAATTACTATGGTTTTAAATAAACCCGGAAATTTAACCGCTGAAATTCATTTCACTGAATCACTTAGGTTTGTAGAATTATTTGTTTAATATACAACGAATTAGCTTTGACAATTTACTATATTGTATGTAAGTAAACATTTTGATTTTGAATAAGAAATGTTTATCGAAAATATAAATAAATGCAAAACTATCAATCAATATTAATTTAAATATGATATTCCTATACGAATACATACGAATACCTACATCTAGATGTACAAATTATAAACCGAAATTCTGGATCCTTATAATAACTTATGCGAATACAAAGGCCGGCTATGTATGCCGCTGTATGCCGCTGTATGTCGGCTGTATGCGATGTTGACACAGTAATAAAAGCAATAAATTAGCGAACAATACTGGCGCGTCGCCACAGACTTGTCGTTGGATTAACTGCTCTGCGGACAAGGGTTTGTCTGTTACATTGCCTTTTGTTATATATACTAATGTGAGAATACGACTTTGTTTGTGTTAATATATATTTTTAAGATATGTTATATGTTGAGCCGGTTGTAAACGTATTTTGAATACGTGTTTAATTAAAAAAGCCCAAAAATATTAGATATTCTTTTAATCTAAGATTAAGACGAAACTAGGATGTTTTTGATAGATATCTATAAATAAATATAAAATACATGATTTGTATAAAAACAGACTGAAACGCCATTCCATTTAATTTAAATTATTTTCCTCAATAAGTGAGTTAAATCTTGTGAATGACAGTTTTATAATTAATATATTTATTACACAAACAAACAAACAATCATTAACATTATTTGTCACCATTATTTCCATCACCAGCTAAATTATATACAAATATATAAAATATATAATCAAAAGTGACGTCTATTTTCATTTATTTTTCATTTCATACATTTTCTGTCAAGAAACAAACAAACTAACTTATAATAATAATATTAATACTTATGATTTTTTTATATTAAATAAATAAAATTATAGAATATATATAAGGGTTCAAGCCCCGCCATAGCCACAGAGGAAGAAAAAGCAACTGCACAGATTAGAAATATGTAACTATAAAAAGATAAATCTCAGAAGTTTGTTCCTTTGACAATATTTTAAATATCATTTCGTAATAATCATATATTACAAAGCTAATTAAGTGCGTGATTTGTATTGTTTGGAAATATTTATAAACGTGTATTGCCATGTTAAGCTTATTAGAATTTAGAAAAAATAAAAAAAGAAATTTTATCGACACGGGATTCGAACCCGCTACTTAAGTTTCCCAAAGATCGTTGTCATATCAATATTTTTTTTCAAATTCTATATTTATCGTTCCATATTACTAATATTGTCTATGATAAGTAAAGATGTAACTTCCTTGAAATAAATGCACAAACGGTCAAAATGTTTTCCAGCTTTAGTAAAACGTTTTTGCTTTTCCCTTAAAAATAACATTAATTAAAAGCTTAATACAAAGTAGATTTATAATAAATAAAACAAAATAACCGCCTTTTAAGTCAGAAAGCGCTAATTAGGTTTGGACAAACTTTTTCAGTTATTTTCAGTTATTATTACTTAATGAGTTCAGTCGCCGAGTTTTATTTAGGGATCGTACAGTCGTGTGGTTAATACTTAGATATGATATAATATTTATTTATTAATGCAAATCAGTATATAAAATAATGTAACTGTATTTATAATAGTCAGAAAACTAACATTTCTTGACATGATAGTTAAAGTTATTTAATTATTTATACAATATTATGAAATTATAAATATTATCCATGGAAAATAATAAATTTTAATATATGTTTAAATAGAGTAAGAATTCCGTCCAATCCTCATCGGACTCAGGGACATTTCGGAAAACAATAAATAAAAAATATCTCAAAGCCGAACGCTGTTCTGTTTTTATTCCGTCAGCTTTGTGCGGTAAGGTTTTACCGAACGGGACGAGTTTCAAAGCTATGGAACCTTATGCAACTAAAGTCAAACGAATACTCGCATATTTTTAGCACCTTTTATTCTGCATTTCCGTGAAAATTTTTCGTTTTATAAAAAAAAATATTGATACAGAATTGAAATAAAATAAGTGAACTAATAAGCTAATAAGGGTTGAAAATTAATAAAACGCGTATTTCCAACCCTTAATCGCATCCCCGTGATCGCGTCCATTCTCAAGTGATTAGCGATACTGACAATGCCACCCTTCGCCCCTACTATTGTTCGCGACACCTATTATTTACTACTACCTCATAAAAACCATTTCAGACTCTAATGTCATACATATAGAGCTGAATTTATATTGAAATTAAAGATATTGGTGAAAACTTTGAATCAGCGGGTGGTAACAATAAAACCAATTGTTGGGTGGCTCTATTATGAAAGTGAGTTGATGGAAATTTAATCTTATTATTAAGGGTTAAAGTTTAATTTGCTCTGCGGGTGTCGACTGCACATTCGATTGAAGAATTAGTATTCTATTGCAATGCAATCATACGGTCTAGGGCTGTCAGTGATTTTATTTAATTTAGTTATATTTATAGAGGGCTGGAAATTTTTATATAATTTTTTTCGGTTTTTATATTTTGAAAAGTTGTATAGTGGTTGTTATTGTTATTAATATCTACGCTATTGTTATTAACATAAGTATTGTTTAATGTTTACAAACTAAAATACTATGAAAAGTACCCCTACTAACTAATTCATTATTTAATTTTAATTCCCTTAACCTACTAAATAATTAAATCAAATATTATGAATATTTTTAAGTGGCAACCCTGTAAGTAGTAAATCAAATTAGGCGACTGTATTTAATATCATGGCCCGAGTCGAGACACAATGAACTGAGCAAGAGTTATTTTAATATGGGATCCCTTTATTATGAATTATACGCTTTATAATTATACAATTATACCTAAAAATATATACATACTGTATAACATTCTTATATATACTGTATTTATTGTCTTGTTAGAATGCCTTTCTATGACCATTATTTTTCTTTTTTACTTTTTTTATGGATTAAAAAAGACACACCGAGACTCTACAATAGTGTTTTTGGACAAAGTAAGTTCCTCGACCCATGTCTCCATCCGGGTAGTAAAGTTCGTTAAATTGAAATTAATAATTGATTTACTAACCGAGATTGAAATCAACTTGTACATCTAAAAATCGTCTGTCGTTTATTCACTCTATCAGTTCCAGAATCGAATTATTGTTATTCAGAAAAAAAAGAACTATATTATCTGAAAACAATCAACTGAAAATTAAATTGATTTCGTGATATTCCAAATGTATTATTATGATAAATTGTATAAAAACAATGACGACATCAATTTAAATATATACAAAAAATATAATCAAAATCATTTAACAATACTAGAATAATATAATAAAATAATATCACTATAACATTTATTATAAACTAAATTAAATTACAAATATCATCCCCATACAATATCCTTGCTACCCGCAGATGTTAAAAACATCCCTTAATGTTCAAAAATTAAATACGAAACCTCTGTTTACTCTAAACAAGTCAATCACGACCCCTACAAAGGGTCAATATAACTAAATAGTTCAACCCCAAACCATCCCCTTGTATTAATATTCATTTACTATCTATTTATTGTTATTAATTTAAATACAAAATGTTATTTTAGATTTATTTACTATACGTCATATGAAAATATAAGAAAATTATATTTTTAAATATCTATAAATATGTTTGATAGTGTTAAATTAATTTAAATTTTAAATAAATATGTAATGCAAAGTTAATCGATACGCACTGGTTTGAACCTGCAATATCCGGAAAACCGTCCCGTCGCTCTAATAATTGAGCTACCGTATCACTACCCGATTCGATGTATTTAGTATTCTGTATCGGTATGGAGGCGATAAATATTAGGTTTCCTCAGAAACCCATATTTTAACACAGAAATAAATATATTTCAACATATGAAACACAATTATTACATGAAAAAAACAAGAGGACATTCCTGAAATTTCAATCACACACTAATCAATCCAGCGTCTGATGCAACAAAAGTAATCCGACACGAGTTAAATCAAAACAAACAAAAAAGCGAAGCGGAAAATTTAATAAAAACTTAAGAAGCCTCGCAAAAGCGTTACCCGACACCGAATAAATCAGTGCGTGTATCACTTTCACTCGAAAAGGGAAAAATTATATATAGATCATTGAAGCGGCATATACATTGAGCGTAGTTTGAATTGTATCTTGAACGCACCTTATATTTAAAAAGATATATTTTTTGATTATGTTTATGTATATGTTTGATTTAATTAAAAATAAATCAGTGCGTGTTTACTTTCACTTGAAAAGGAAAAAAATATAAATAGAACATTGAAGCGGCACATTCACTGAGCGTACTGTGAGTTATAACTTGAACGTACTTTATATTTAAAGAAAATGATTTTTTAATTATTTATTAGACTATCTAACAATCGAAGTAATTAAGTTCATTGAACCTGTTACTATGATAGTGAATCTGTTCTAGACTCCACGTCGACATATCAAACGCACTCTGCGGGCCCTCGCCTATGTCGATTACTCAACCATTAACCTTACGAATTGAGGGAACTAGAGGGTACTTACAAATAGACAAATCACACCACAAGCTATAACAGACTTTATCATTCATGCAATACGTATCAATTTTCATTGATAGATATAACCTTAAAAGATTATCACAGTTATGTAATTTTAAATCTTATCACCTTAAATTAGAGTTCATTATCAATTGGTAAATGTTAAAGATGTATGTTAAGCTCCTTGTCGTGGAGTTTTTTAGCAAAAAGGTTTCAATAATCGTTGGTCAGTCGTATAATGGCTGGTTTTTTATACAAAAGAAGAAGTTATACAGCGGAGGGCTCATTATTTGAAGTTGTTGAGGTAATTCAATACATTCGTTGTTGGTATTGAGGGGTACCTTTGTATTTCTTCCTAGTATCAATCTTGAATGTTTTTATTAGGAAATCCGGCAATTCAAAGTTTAGGGATGTTTGTTTCAATTAATTCGTTTACAGGTTATGAATTTCAGGAAGCGTTAAACTTGTAAAGCTAAACCAGAAATAAAATTTTTATATTTCTTTCAGCACCACGCAATACTAAAGCGTTTAAATGCAATCAACTGCTACGTATACAAAGCAACATAAATAGAAAAAAAATATTATTTCACATTCTGAAAATGAAAAAAAAAACATTGCAAAAGTTTATCAAAAGCAAACCAACCCTTCGCGAACCCGTTCATATTGAAAGCGGTTTATTATAGCATTTTATACAATGAAAATTCAGGTTGCATCCCGCGCTGACCTGAAGTGGACGCGAAGTAGGAAATACGCCAACGCCTGAGTGGGAGCGAGATGGATATACACACGAAGTGCCACTTGAAATATAAATGGTATCGAAATCATGCGAGAGCGAGAGGCTGGGGGTATCGCTTTGTGAGAGAGAGAAGGATGCTGAAGTGCTTGTTATTTGGACAGAACGAGATTCAAAAGACATGAGACGGACTTGAACATATCCTTTGGCAAAGATGTTCTGTGATATTGTTAAGAATATTTATTTGATATATTTTGAAATATAAGTACACTGGCGAACGAATTTGCGAAACCAATTATGTCAAGTTACCCCCATTATGTCTAAAATGGGGTAAAAACAAAGAATTATCAGCAAAGTGAACATTTGTCAGTAATACGATACCAAGCATATCTAGTTACTTAGTATTAATGATCTATGTATCAATGTAGAGATTCAGAACTTAATCAAAATGTACCTAGAGCAAAAGTTAATATCAAAATATTATTTCATCTTTATTGTCCATTTTTTTTTCTTTTAGACCATATACCGATTTCATATTATAATAAGTTAATATTATCAAACAATTCAAAATTAATATAGGTTAAAAATAAAGGAAATACGCAGGGATTCAAACTTGCGACCGCGAAAAAATAAATTATACATGTTTATAGACATTTTCAAACATAATGAAAAATAGGCATATCCATGTAATAACACTAGTTATGAAAAACCATAGTAATTAAACATTACTTCACAATCACTTATTTCTAATAATATTTAATTCAAGGGTCCACCCTACAGTAATCAAGTGATCCATTAATTGACCACTTCAATACCATCGAGCTAATATGACCTGTATCACAATGCATTGTGGAATATATTAGTGTGATGTAATAAAGGCTTTAATTGTATTGCTGGTAAGGGTGTATGAAATTTATCTAACAATTATTTCCAGTATATTTCACTAATATGAATTGTACGGAATTGAAACTGCGGTATTATAAAAACCAAAGACTAATATATTATAATATTTTATGTATTTTAGAATATTGCATTATTTATAAGCTAAGAATTATAAAAAAGACGTAGGTAATGATTCATTCCTTCAACAATTTTATATATTTTTTTAATATATAGAAACAAATAACTGATAGTAAAACCAAAAAGTAAATAGCAACTATATTTAACTATATATTTAAAAATTCTTATAGAAATTTATCATAAGCTAAAAATTATAAAAAAACACCCCATGTATCTTTAATATTTTTAAATCATATAAAAATTGAAATAAAACGTATCTTTTATACTTATTGTCAATCAATCTACTAAATATTATATACAAAAAGCATTTAAATTGTTCAACAAAATGAAATGACAAACAGAATTGACAGTAAATTAAAAAATTATACAAAGAGAAATTCCATTGTATATGAAAATCAATTTATCTGGATATAAGTAAGGGTCGTAGAGCGGAATGCAATAAGAGAGGGATATACAGTAGCCGCAATATGAGAGACACGTGACGGAACCCAATGGCATATCTCACAAGCTGAAGCGGATTCTTTTTTCACCAAAATCCGCTGCAGCCTGTGGTATAAGCATTACAATTACTATCATGGTACAATACCCGCATTCTGTCTAAGATTTCAATGTTTTTACTATTATTTTACAATACATTTTTTAAAATTAAGAATTCAAAACTTAGAGTAAGACGTTTCATAATTCCAATATAGTATTATTTAAATTATATTTGCAATAAAAAAATCTACGTTTTTTTTAAGATTTCAGAAATATATTTTACTAAATTTATTTAAAACTATATACCAGGTTGGCTCTTTTAAACTAATTACAATGTTTCGATTTTCTTTACTTATAACCTATGTATATAAATATTTTGATACGTGTTAATCCCCGGTCATCTCTCGTGTCTTACATCGGTCCTAGGTATGCGGAATGCGAGGCGTCATATCTTTAATACTCGCTATTAACTTGCGGTTTCTAGCGCGGGCTGTATCCCGGTCTCATTGTCACTATAACACTTAATTCATATGACTTTTATTAAACGGAAGATTAAACTATAACCGCGTCTGTCTGGATATTGCGAGTTTCTTATTATCAGCTTATAAACTAAAAAATGCGTTATAAGGAATATACCTAAGATTTATTATTTTTTTATTTACATTGACATGATATTTCACACACACACATACACACACACACATACATACGTAGGTTTTCCTTTTCTCTCTTAAAATGTACTGAAAACCAAACAAAAGTCCACAATTCATAATCAAACATAAAGGAAACACGAGCAGAACCGCGAAGCAAGTGTAGCGAGAGCGTTAACTCTGTAACCTTATAGTAATTCAGTGGCAACACTTCACTATTCATTATTCAATTTTAAATCTTAATTATACGAAATAAGATTTAATTTACATTGAATAAGAACTAAAACTCTTTTGATGTTTCAGAAATGAATTATAAACATTTGTATAAATAAAGTTACGGCGCAATTAACTAAATGCACGTAGGGCTGTCGATGATTTAATAAATTAAATAATTAATTAATTTTATATATATTTAAATGATATTTTCTACTAAGATTAAGAAAAAAAAGGGAAATTGTAAAATATATTCTGAATTAATAAAGAAAAGAAATCATAATTGAATATTTCTTAATTTCAACTGTAATAAATATTTATATTTATTATAGTTAAATGTTCATAAGTTCAGAAATGCCCGATAGTATTTAAAGGTCAACTTACACTATTTTATATCCAAAGATAGACAAACCTAAATATATACATACAACTATATATTACTACCTACCTAAGATAATTCAAACTACTATTATTCTTACTTATAAAATAATAAATAAATATATTTTTTTGTAATGTGTGAACCCTATATTTTAGAAACAGTAAAAAGCGAACTCTTAGACGTTCACATTTATATATACATTCGATTAACGCCTGCTGAGTGAGGAGGGTCGCATTCAGCGCCCTCTCGTGTCGCTAAATGCGCTCTGAATAACAATGTTTTATGTTTATTTTTAACTAGTTATTACGTTTATACAGAACCAGGACATTCTGAAAAAATTTATGAGAGCTAACCTTTAATGAGAGCTACGAAGGATCTACAATTTTTAAAAATGTTAACGATATATATATACATATATGGTGTGCTTTGACTCGCTGACAATTGACTATTAAATCAATAATATAAATATATCAGAGGGCCTAGACAAATGGCATTAACACGAGTCGAATAGAATGATAAATGTATGAGTTTGACATAAAATAACGCTTTACAATCGCTTATGTCCATACATTTATATAAAATCTATAACGAAGGCTTGCCATTTCACTAAGGGCTCTGAACCCCAAGTACAAGAGTAATGGCTGACAACCAACAAAACAACCAGAGATGGTTTCGTGACTGCTCGAAAAATATCAATGTTTCGCAACGCCGAAACTCGTACTAGGGGTAGGTACTGAAGTAAAATATCTTTCTCAAATACTAACAGACCTATATGTATAGCGTTTGATTTTTTATTTTATCGGCCAAGCGATATTAACTGCTGCTATTTACTGTATTAAGCACAAAATAAATGAGATACTGTAATTATTATTTTTAAAGGATAATTAGGTAGTTTGTTGCATTTAATTAGGCGTTTTAGACCAAGAATATCCAAGTGAACGAAAATCAACGAACGTGACGCGAATAAGACTGTTCCCTAAAAATATAACTTCTGAATATCAAAACAAAATAAAAGTAATACAATGTAAATAATTTCAATAGCGTTCAATTAAGAGGAATCGTAAGCTACAAGTGTTTTAAGTGCGCGAGTGCAACACTTTCTGAGCGATTTAATTGGCGCCAGACGCGACACTTTCAACACAAAATGTTCAGCTTCACGACTTTCAGCTGAAACTTGGGTAGTTTTTTGGCTTAATACTTTTTTTAGAAAAAAAATACATCTCAATCATTCCAATTTCGCAGAATATATTTTTTTATTTTTACATGGAATTTCATTTTAAATGTATTAATTTTCATAAATTATTCAGAATTATTTAAAAAATATATAGACTTTATGGTATGAGATAGGTATGTATTGCTGCTATATACCCAAAAGAAATAAAAAAAAAACTTATTTTATATTATCTCAGAAGATCAACCTATCAAAATCTGTCCATTTAGTTCTTTTTGTATATAAATATCACTTTCTAATTACTAACCTGGCGCGTCGTCCTGCATGTCTGGGTAGTGCGGCGCCGCGGGTTGCGCGTACAGCAGATTCAGTTCCCGGGCCTCGTTCTCCTCTTGGGCTTGCTGACGACGCAATGCCACCTAGAGAAGAGACCACTCATGTTAAAATAATATATACTTACCTTTCCAATTGTGAAAATTTTCACTTGAATCAGGTTTAAACAATATTCAAATACTTTTCGTATATTGTCTTATTCTACGTTTTAGAGACGGCATATAAAAATCAAGAAACCTTTCCAACAAAAACAAGATAACTTTAAAACCTCAACTATTTTGTCAACAAGTTTTATAGGATTCATATTTTGAACCCATATCCAGTAGACATCCAGCAATTTCATAGAATGGAATTGAACCAAAAACTAAACTAGTTATTATTAAAGATATTGTAAGTACATATATTTCTTATCATTTGGGCAAAAATAACGAAAACCCACAAACCTGTGCAGCCATAACGCGTTGTCTCTCAGCTATGAGCGTGCACTTGGCACAGACACAGTCCCTCCAGCGGCAGTACCGCTTATGGCCCTTCAGCGCAGACACCACCCCGTGGTTGCGGCACCGAGCACACTTCGGCGTTCTCTGTGCACAGATGAACTTTTACCGCTTAATGTCAATGGAAATACGATATGTTAGATATTACTTTTTACTAAGACAAAAATAATTTATTAGTATTTTAAGGTAGCTTTAGTTCAAGACGCATTATTTTAGCATTATTAATAATTTTATTAAACATAGATAACAGGTTTACATCGGAAATAACATTTACATATCTATCGCACTAAAAATAAATTGAACCAAAAATTCATTTATTAATTTATTATTATATTTATAAGCCAAATAATAAATCACGACAAATAAGTATTTTTTTTTTTAATTTGATAATAACGAAAAAATAAAATATATCTACATAATTAGATGAAATTAGAGTTGATACAAGCTTTAATAATCATGAACTCATAAAACTACAAACCGATGTATTATAATCCACAAAATCAATAATATCATTTTAAACAGACGGAACTTAGTTTGAAACGATTTACCTAAACTTTATTATTGCTATTCTCAGATGAATTTGGGACTACGAGTTCAGTCCCTCTGACTCAACTATACTCGAATTTATATCGTTTTGCCTAAATAATAATAAAGCGAGAGAATGCTCCAATAATAATATTTTTATAAAAGTTTGACTCCATATTCTAAAAAGTTTACATTAAATTCTGATAAATTGACACTATGTTCTAAAAATTTTACACTGTTCTAATAAAATTTACACTTTGTTCTAAAAAGTTTACACTAAGTTCTAGTAAATTTACACTAAATAGAAGTCACTGCTGACAGACCATTACAATTAATGAAAAGGAACTGACTTCAGAGTCAGCATCATCTCATATTGTCTATATTGTCAGAATTCAAAGTAATAAACTCTCCAAGCGAGTTAAGCAATTTCACGTTATATTTTATTCTATTTATTATATATCAATTCTCTGCAATATTAGTATTATTTATAATGTAGTAGTAAATAGTATTAATATTAGTAGATATAGTAATCTATACATACAATAAAACTGTAGAAGAGTTCAATCAATTCCGTACATTAAACAAAATCTTTAAAAAATCCTCTAAGTAACACAAGCCAAAACAGTGCATTTTGAAATTTTTGTCCGTCTGTCTGTTGTCCAGCTTTAACGCAAAAACTGCTAGATTTATTTTGATAAAACTTTATTTGTATATATATACATAGCTTTCTATAGCTATTAACTCCACTGCAACATATAAGTCATAATCTATATATATATATATGTTTTTTATCTTTGCAACCGAGAAACGTAAACTGATGGCGCTAATTCCGTCAGACGTGTGACAAATGGCGAGATTGTTAAAATATCTACAGCAGATGAATCAGTTGGATTTATATTTATATATATATTTAATATAATAACTTTTACCAACTACATTTCAATATTCATTGTTAAGAAAGGACGTCTTACGGGTTCACTAGGTATTAATAAATATTTAATAATCTTTACCATAGAAAAATATTGGAGTTGAAAAACTCCATTCCTGTCAAATATATAAAGTCACAGACTCACATTTAGATATAAATATGTTTTTATCCGGGACCTAGTAAATATTATAATACTGTAAAAACATAACTATTTAAAAGAATTCCAACAGACCGACGGCGTTTGTACGAAGAATATTTATATAATATAATAAATAATTAATTACTAACATTATTTTTAATTAAACTGTATACACTCTGTCATAAAAATATCTTTATTAGGAGATGAGTACATATTATTATCTTTTATTTCATGTTTTCTCTTTTCCTTTATAAGATATGTCAGTTTATGCAGTAACAAAAACATAAGAGAATATAAAAAAAATATATTTCTATCATTATACAATTTCATTTAAATTAAATAAAGTATTGTTTGTAGAATGTATTCATATTTAGTAGATATCAAGATATATAACAGAATAGTACCTATTAAATATTAGTATTTTTATTTAGGAAGTACTAAATAATATCTTGCAACAAAAGGGAATTTAACTCAAGCATTCAACCAAGAATTTGAATTTTGATAAGTTATAAAATAATACGCAAAAATAATTTAAACACCAGCACAAATTTAATAATTACTATTTATAATATGTTTAAAATATTCTGATTTATTATTGAACTCTACCAGTTGTAACGTAGAGCCCCTAATTACAATAATACTCAAAAACCCGCAACTCAAAACACAAAGCGACTAATGTAACATAACACCTCGTGAAGTGTAACATTACTTGTATAGCTGTAATATAATCTATTGTAATGTTACGTTACAAATAATATAATTACAGATAATTACGTTACATTCTGTAATTATGATATTATAGGATGTGATACATGAGAATGCTATTTTGTTAAATTTTTTGTAATACAGGGGTTGAAATAAAATAATATTATCGCACTATATATAATTTAAATGCGAATTCGGGTGTTTGTTTGTTTAATAATTTTCGTATTCAATTTTAGTTTTAAATCTTTAGATTAAAATAAATAATAATTTATATCTTAAGATTCGAGGTCTATGATAGAAAAAAAAATATGAGTTTTCTTTTTATATAATGATTTGAATTATTTTTATTGAACTTTATGTATTATGAAAGATACACGTACTGACCGCCGACGGATTGTCATATTTTTAATAATTTTTATACATTATAATTACAAATAAATTTAAGTTTCGATAAATGTGAAGCTTTTCTTAAATATTACAATATATTAGACAAAAAAAAAATATATTTTTTTTAAATATGCTAATTAACGCAAATGTCAATTATTTATTCTTCACCGTTCTGTGAAAATCAATATTAATTTAAAACTTTCAGTGTTTTGCAAAAATTAAATAAAAAAATAAAAATCAAGCAAAGAAAAAAATAATAATAAATAAATAAAAAAAACAAAAGTAATGCATATGTTATTGCAATACCTGATATCTCTCGGAGGCTCTGAGGAAGAAGGGCGGCAGCGCGGCCAGCACGGGATGCTGCACCAGCTGGGATACGTCCACGCCGTTCGGGAGAGACATTTCAGATTTTATATAATTTGAATTAAACACAGTTATATCATCATCACACAAGTCACAGATCAGTCGTAGTCCGTAACGCAACACTTAAAACGTCTTTCCTATACGCGTTTGCTTACAACACTGTTGCTTCAATTTTGGCAGAATGCTGACAGTTGCCGGGCCGGAGGGACAGAGACGGCATGAGTGCGAAACGACACACTGTATTAAAGATATATCGCCCTCTCGCTCTCGCTATACTGATAACTGTATATGTTGTATCATCCGGTTATATAAAATGTTGTCAGATGAGAGCCCCCAAACCCCAAACCCACCAATCCCGTGGCTCCTGAACCCCGCCCCACCACTCATTGGTGGGCATATGCTGAAACTTAATTTATAAAGGTGACTTTTTTGAGAAGCACTTTTTGTTCGGACAAAGCGATAGAATGGCACAAAAAACACAATTATGTTTGTTATTCGACTCTTTTTTATTATTTATTGTTAAAATGTTTTGTTTTATTGTTCGTAGTGTGGTTTTAACGTTCAAGGGGTTTATAATAACGAGATGGGAATGATTTGAATGGCTCTATCACAGTTATCACGCTCTATCATATGATAAATCACGACAAAACGCACTCATTATTATATTCATTCTATAATGAATGTCTATACATGTGATAACTATCTATCTCTACATCTATTGAAGTGTAACGTAGAGCATTACAGATGTAGAGACCGTTTCAATTTTGCTTATTTTATAAGATATTCATTTATTTTCGCATAAATGTAACTTTATTTTAATTTGAGACAATCATATAACAATGAATTATTTATGCTTTATGTATTACGGTAAAACTATAAGGGGTTGTGTTGTTGCTGGAACTATATTAATATAGAATTTCATTATAATTACTTATATAATATCAATTTAATAAAAACAAAACTCTCATTTTTTACCTCAAAGTCGGTTAATTCCCTAATCAATTTCAATATCATGTGACGGAGGGAAGGTGCGACCGAATTGAAATATTTCAATTCGAAGGGAATTCGATTTAAATTACAATGAGTTCGGGGTCCGGGGGGGTATAGTGGGGTTGGGCAGGAGTGGGGGATTGTAATTATTAATGTATTTGAATGTCTGCTCGTATTGAAACAGGGTTATTAAAATATTTATTGATGAGATTATTTTTATTATTTGGTGGATTGTGTTTAATGAAATTATATATGTTATTCTAAACTTATTCTTAGAAGAGTTCTCTATAGTTCTCATTCTTTAGTGAAACAATCAAGGACTCTAACATACTCTAGTTTCTAAATTTTGTCTTAAGTATCTAATTAGATAACATAGATTTCTCTGTACAACAAAATAATTTTAAATGAAGAATACTTATATTTGGATCTTTTTTAATTATCTTATTATTTTTTAATTTAGTATCTACAACTATTATTTTAAGTCTTCACAACAGTGCCTTAGTACGGTGAGTATCTATCCTATTAGAACTCTAAATATTACAATTAACCTAAATACATTTCAAAATATTACAATTAACCTACATACTATTGGATATCTACTAAAAGAAAATTACTGAATGATCTGACCCATTCAGTAATTTTCTTTTGGTATAACGAAATTACAGCGGAAATCTACAAGACAAGACCTATTTTTTTCAATACTCTATATACCTACTCTAAATCCATCTAAGTCTTAAATTTATTTTTTACTGTTCTTGTACAATCAACATATGACAAGCAACCCTGATAACAGATACAGGTGATATGGGGGTAACACTCCTAAAGGGGAGGGCTGTGATAATGGAGGGGGGAGGGGGTTGAGTAAATGAGAATTCCGCAGCCGCGACCAATTCGCGAAATGTGAACATTTCGCAAACGTCTCAACTTAAATGTAGTGTTGTACCTACCTTCATGTATCGATAGAAAGCGGTTTATAGTAATATTAGCTACAGTTTATCGTAATATAAGCTACAATGAATTAATTTATTTTTAATCAGGCAGGATAAGAGCTGACGACCCATCCCATGGTAAGTGGTGCCGTTGCTCATGAATATTTGCAAGTATTTGAGGGATGACGGAAGCTAGGAAAGGGAGGGAAATGGTGGTTTTGGGTTTGAGTTTAGGGTTCACACATTCATCGTACGAAACGTAGCTATAATAGATACCACGTCGATTTTCTGTGAGACGGTGGTACCACCCTGATAGCGCCAGCGCTTATGAGTCTTAATCAAATGCCTAAAGCAAGACTCTACGATTCAAGACTCTCGTGTACCACCTAAGGATATGACATAATATGAAATGAAATAATAAAAATAAGTCATAATAATATTTGAGTTTCTAGTTAATATAATCTTACGACTTAACCTCCAAAGTATTAAAAATACCTAGTTAGATATTTATATTGTGAAATAAAAAAAGATATATCTACTTTTTAATTAATTTTCAAAGGATTATTTTCACACTTTTCTATACACTAATATAAAAATTAATGAAGCTCTAATAATATTTCCAGTCCATTTCAATTTTATTAAAATAAATAAATAAATGAAATACTAATTGTCTCTAAATCATCGATATCAATACACATCTCTCCCATCCCTACAAAGCGTGGGAGCGAGCGAATATCTTGGTAAAGCGTTAAAATGAAATGTTCGCAATTTGAATATCGTCCGTGTCCTCTCACCCTCCCCCTCCCTTCTTATGCCTACCCCCACTCCCCTCCTCTCCCCAGCCTCGCGACCTCGACGTAGAGGGTAAAGTTGTATGTTGATAATTTAAGATGTTTTGAAGTAAGACCAAATGTATAGGAATTTATACCTATTTCAAATAATATAATATCATTTAATATCTACTAATCTAACTTGTATATGCTTTATTAGTAAATTAGTTTATTAAAATAACCAACATTTTAATAAAATTATAAAAAATAAATTAGTATTACTAATAAGTTTTGAAAAAAAAATAACAAACAAACTTAATAGTTTTTGAATTAACTTAATATTTTATTATTTCATGATATCAGAATTGAGGTTGAAATAAACATAAATGGTGTGCAAATAAACGAGAAATCAAATCAAAATTTTAGATTGCAACCTCAATAGAAAAATAATTAAAAATATTACCGAATGAAATGACGATATCATAAAATAATATTCAAATCAAACATTTAACATTCTACGTCTGTCAGTCCGGATATTGTGTAGGCAAAGTAATTTCACGATATACTGTCTTGTACAACCCCCCCCCCTCACTCCCACGAAACCCCCATCTCCCCCCTAACACTCGTCGTGTTGTTCTTTTATACTCGTGTATAATTATTGTTATTGTGAACGCGACATTTATCACGCGAGTTCTTCATATAAATATGGGACTTAAGATGTGGGTAGGTGTCTGCTAGCTTTATCTATATTGTTATTGCGATTTAATATGGAGCTTGAGCTTTACATATATTGCGATTGGTTGTATATATGGGAGGTATATCAATGTGTTGCTATTCATGGTAGGTATATTTGGTACATTATGGTAAATTTTTGGCATAGTTTAGGTTTGGGTCGTAATCCTATATAGCTTAGAGTCCTTTTTGTCGCCAGCTCTTCTCAGATCTGTTTCAATTTTTTTTCTAATGGTGGTAGCATTGACAATGAAAAATGTTTTGTATTACTGACTTTTAATAAAGATTTAGAAAATCAACATTGAACTGTATATTTCAATGATATAATCTTCATTTATATGTAAATAACAATGCTTTTAAAATGACGTAGTAGTATACAGAAACGGTACAGCGAATAAAAAAGAAATATTTATTGTACTAAAAACAATTTTCAACTTCAACTTAATTTCTTATCTATTATAAGAGACAAATCATTTTATAAACCATTTAAAGCGTTTTATATAATAAATATTACTTCTACTATTCTTACTATTCTTATTTAAATGAAATCTTCTTACTATTTTTATTTAAATGAAATCTTAATAACTAACAGAATTTATTTCCATCTCTACGTCTTTGTGGAACACTTAAAACGAGCTCAACTTTAGTATGTAAAATCATATTTAAATTGTTCCTTTCTGAAGTATAGTTCACTTGAAACAAAGAATCCAGAAGAGTATATTATATCAGTTAGAAAATAAAAACTACTATATTCACAAAAAACCACCATCAAACTATTTAAAATCTGTATATATTAATAAACCTTTAAATTATACAAAGCTTAGAACATCCTACAAATTAAAATAACAAAAAGCTCGTAAGAGTAGGTATTGTATCCTGTCCAATGGCGTGATGGTAACAGTTGCGAGCGCTCTGATTGGTGGATACTGTAGCTACTACCCGCTACAGCCTTCCCTGAAAATGATAAATGTTTCAATAGGCTCTTCCTCCTGAACAATTACAGATGCGCTCTCTTGAGAATGCGCTATGAAAAGCGTAGTACCTATCTACGGCGTAGTACCTACGTAGGAGCTACGTAGCTTTTATTAATTTTTCATATTTACTATAAATTAATTGTTTATTATAAATTATTAAAAAAACGTCTTATTCCATACTTATATATTTATAGTCATTTTATTTAATTATGCTAAAATAACGATATTTTCTAAATTAAAAAAAAACATGTTACATCACATATTTTCGATTGCTTTTGACGAAGCCAAAACTTTATTATTATTAATTGTTTTAATTAAAAGCAAAGTCCTAAATGTTTATGAAAGATGAACAAAAATAATAAGATTTCTTGTATTTTGGTAATATAAAATAATTTGTACAAACATTAGTAATAATTAAAACTATCTCTAAATATAAATATAACGTTAAGTTAGTGGTCATTTTTGTATAAATCTAGTATTATTTGTATATTTGCTAAACGTTCAGTAAGCACAGCATGGCTGAGGTCGTATAAACAGAGCGCGTAAATGGCGACCGTACGTCACGCGCTGACACGGCCGAAAGAATACTATGGATGTTACGTACAATATTTAAAATAATTTAAATATATAGAAATTCATATATTTATAAATTATTGTTTAATAAAGCAAACGAAACCTCCTTCCTCAAACAGAATAGTTTCTGATAAAATAGTTAGCAGGATTCCTCTTCTAGGAACGAAGTTCAATTCGCTGTTTTCTTTAAACCTGAATTATTTTTTTTGTATTTGTAGATTATTTTAGTTTACCTACCTATATATATATATATTTTTAGGGCAAGAAATAAAGTCAAGCGAAGAAACGTAAGGTTTTATTTATTATTTAATCATCATCTTGTCGTCATATATTATCATAGACAATATCGTTTTATGAAAATAACAATAAGATACGTATGTAAACTTTTATATTTCCAAAAATCTCGAGAAATCAAATCAGTCTATTCGATTCTGTACTAGCACTTACACACACAACGCACTCTAGTATGATCTGCTCGTTACCCGCATGCACACAAACACGTCGACACACACAACGTAGCGCTCTTCATTAAGTGACCATTCTTTAAGGGAACTTCATTACAAAATATAAATACAACCAATAAATTATGTTATAATAGTAGAAAAGTCATAAATTTCATACGTTAAAATCATTCAAGTAGTCTCTAATAAACCTTATTTATAATTACATTAAATGAAATTCAATAATTGATGACAAAAAATCATAAATGTTAATCAACCTTATGCATATATATACATACTACAAACACAGACAAACATTACACCCACAGATATATATCACTAACAGTTACACGTGACTTCGTAACCTTCCACACAGTGACTCAAATAATAAAACATATAACATGTCACACAATTTATACTAATCCATATCTATACCTAATGTACTTTGACAGACACAAAAATTTCAATCAGATATTCCGATCTTAAAAATAAATTATATCCTATATGTTGCCGAGGACTTAAACTATGTATTTCATCTATAAAGTTCTACAGAAATGTTATTTATTTATCTATAACCCCCCTTACTAAGACATTTGAAACAATATATTTTATTTATAAAAATAAATTAATAATAATAAGTAAATAAATATTGCCGGACATTATTATACACGGCCGTTTGAACCCAGGCGAAGCAAAGATTGTGTTCTAGAAATCAGCCAGCTGATAAACGTATATATAAAATACTAAACAATCAGACACAACAAATATTGAGATTTTATAGACAAATGTTTGCCCTGGGCGGGGGTCGAACCAACAGTTTTTGCCTTCGTTAATCTCAACCCCAAAACAAAAAATGTAACAGTATTTTATATTTCTGAAGAACTCGATTTTCGTAAACATACCTTAAAAATAAAGAAGTTTTGCATATCGTTCCACCCTTATTTACTCATAAAACTCATAAAAGATGATTATAGTATTTTTAATTTACAAAGTTCTACAGTGGCTTCAAAAACAAAGAAGTTTCATACATTAGCTTCTATCCCCTTTTACCCTCTTAGGGGTGGAATTTCAAAAAATCCTTTCTTAGTACATCCCTCCACACTAAGCCACACATGCTCTCCAAACTTCAAGTTCATACGACCAGTGGTTTAGTCTGTTCGTTATCTTTGAGCCAGTCAGGACTTCTTTCTTTATATATGTACTCGTAGAGATTACACTTTCCCCCTTAAGGGGTAATCCGAATTATAAACGTGATACATCAATACAGGTGTCCAAATGTTAATGAACAATAAGTTTTTAGACAAATATTCCAGTCTCATCCATGTTATTCCGTCCTGCCGTCAGACCGTCAGAGCGCTGACCAACAAAAACATAAAGCAGATCCTTTCCGAATGCCGCTGACAGAGCGCCTTATGACGGCCGACGAGTTTGGTTTCTTTTCTTTTGTGTTATGATCCCGGCACATGTGAGGTTTGAAATATTCAAAGTATAGAATTTAGTTCCTAAAAAAAATCATAACACGACTACCAAGTATTAGGAGAAATAATTAAGTTTCTTCATGCTTTCAGTTATTTAAACTCTAAACTGTTTAATTTAACTAAAAAGTATCTTTATACTTTATACTTTATCAGTATGATTTGTTTTTACCATAACATTATCAGATTAAAATAAACTAATATCAGTGAAAATATCCTTTTTTTATCTTTTATTAATAATATAGAATATATTTACTGTTCACGTAATAATAGCAGAAATTTCTTTACCAGACCCAAACCGTTAAATGTATGTTCTAAATATATTTCAAACCAACAATAGCTAAGCTCCCTAAGAGTTCCTCCGCTGGCCATTGAACAGTAGGTCTTGCGTTTATTTGATGGATGATCTCGTTTTTGCTAAAGATTTAGACCGAAAGCAGTGTTTTTGATAAAAAAATCTGCGGAAACACCTTCATCATGGCATTATCAGAAGACAAGTAACCAATTTATTTCATGTAGTTAAGTAAATGGGATTTATTTATTTATGTTAGAAATAGTTGAAAAGGCTAACTTAAAGATTTTAGAAATATACCAATTTCAAAAATCTAACGTAAAACTATTTCATACTTATGGAAAAACAAAATCTATTAGTTACATTTATAGTTTGTTAGGTCCTTATATATTTAATAACATATTTTACAAAAATCATATTATTTTTGGGATTTAAATAGACTGTTTATTTAAATAGATTTTGATATTTTTAGCCTTTTAGTTAATTAAGGTCTTAACGAGCTTTAAATTTAATTGATGGGTAACACTTAGACTCTAAGCTTTGAACTTTTTTTTACTGAAAATAAGTTGAGTAAATGCCACGGAGATAAAATAAATCAAAAATGAAATAAACATCTTAAAAAATAAGTAACATTTTAATACTATATGTAGGTATTATTTGTAAAAAAGTTACAAAATTACAATTTTAATTGTAATTTTGAATTTGTTGTACAAACAATCATCACGAAAAATCGATTAATTGTTCTTTATAAGATTTTATTGTTTTTCATGAGTCTAATCGATTACGATTGTATCTTTAAATTATTACTTTTCATTTTTAAAGCTTACCTTGATTGTCATTAATATTTTTAATTAAAATCAATAAAAAAAGTCTTAATGCAATTACTCAGTTACTGGAACTATACTAAGGTAAGCTGTATATAGGTACCTAAAATTATAACAAAGTGCTGCCATCTATTAACAAAAAGCAATACGAACATATGAACCTCTTATACTACTTACTACTTAACGCTAGATGTCATGTAAAGATTTTTTAAAATCTGTACAATGTTTGTACATGTTAAAGTTACCAATATTTTTAACAGATGACAATTACTTATATTATTTTTTATATAAAAATAAATTAAATATTTATTAAAACGTTTAATAACGTTAACTAGCTCCGTAACGAAATTGCGAATTCAGGTCATCGCTTTGAGCATATGTTTTTATAAATAAGGCTATGTTATATCCTTTACTTAGAGTATTTATCATATCAATGCTTGTTTTGTGAAATAAAAACCTACTATACCCAAAGGAAGCAAAAACATATTAAATGTGTATATATACATACATATTCATAATTATAGATAAATTAAACCAGAGTACAATTCAAAAACATGCGGTAGTTAAATCAGTAAAATCGTTATATGTATTTAATGTGTACTGCTGGTTAAAATCAAGGAAAACATTATTTTAACTCCTTGATTAATATTTTTATTAGTATATTAGTAGTCCGTCAGCCATCAACCTAAGTAAAATAACAGTAATAAAAAACCATATCTACGTCTCGCAATTTTAACAATTTAATAGTAGGTGCCTACTTCCTTTCTTTACCATAATGTGATTCAATTTCACGTGAGTAAATACAAAACAATGCAAAGATTTATAAACACTTGCACTGTTGACGATAAATAGAACTGCCAATACCAACATCTTAAGCCGAGAACTCTAACGGCAGTCTTTTAGTAAAGAAGCTGTACAGAAGGCACGTCAAGACGTCTTAATTTCGTAGTAACGTTAAATATTTTAATTTAAATCTAACAAAACAATGCCTTTCCTGTTCAAATCAGGAGAAAATAGAGGTATGTTTTACATCAAAAACTTTGTTCTTCAAAGATATTTTGGGGTAATGCTTATGTAAGAAATTGTGATGTTTCAGATTAACAAACAAAATGGTGACGCAAACTCAGAAACTTTTAATTACATTAATAATATTCTTATCAGTGAGCCGGGCGAAGATAATAAGAAACAACGCTCTCATCACAAAAATGGTGTCCAACTATCAGAGAGACAACGATGTCTCGGGGACTGATGCTGAGAAGCAGCCAGTGCTAATAAGAATGCAAAATGTCCTGTGCAAGAACTTCCCAACAATCCCTTGCGAGATGATAACGGAGGACCAAACTCTGAAGAAGTTGATAGAAAAATCTATACAACAGATTAACTATAAGAAGCTCTCCTTAGAGAAAACGACAACATTTCCCGGTTATTTGACTCTTTTTCCAGTAGTAAACAATGAGGATTTATCAAATTTCCTTCAATCACAGGACCCTTTAATATCCCCGATCCAAGAAACCCAACACAAGAGATTCAAACATAGAGTAAAAATACCAAAAGTAAAAGAAAATAAGAATTTAGAAAAACGTAGAGCTAAAACAAAGTCAAAACGCACGTCAGTCTATTCCAGAAAGAAGTTGCGTAAGTTCTATCCTCATAAAGTTAAATACAGAGATAAAAATACGAGACCGGTAAAAGATGATTTTGAGGATAATAGTGGTGAAAAATTGTCCATGTCTGTAGAAGTTCCGGATATGACATTAACCAGGAAGCATCAGCATTATTCCTACAAAGTCGAACCTGAAGATCCCCCGGTTTGGAGAATAGATTACATGAAACACGGCGAACCCAGTATTAACATGTTCGGTGATAAATTCAAAGGAAAAATTCAGTCGTCAGGACCCAACGTGATAGATGATAACGTGGAACATTCAAGAAGAGATGTCCTTCACCCCGATGTGATTATCAAAAAGAATTATGTAAGAAAAAATTCCGATAACTCTGATGTTGAATGATCTACCTATAGTCTATACACATAATAAAATACTAATCTGTACATTTATTTATTTATTGCTGGAAAAATAATTGCTGCAAGTTCAGCATCATGAGTCGTGTATCCATTACAGAACTAAAAACAATAGGTAGCTTTTACTTTATCTGTTTGTCTGGTTCACCACGCTCGCTCACTCTTCTCAAAAAATACGGGCAAATTTTGATGGCATTTGATATGTTTTAATACTTTATTGACCCGATCTACTCGTAAGGATAACTTTGCTTTGAAAAAAGCCCTTATTTTCACTGGAAAAGCCAAATCTTCATTTGACATATAATTAGCAAGCGCAATACAAGCAAAGTATCGGACGTATTATAAAGAAATTAAGTTTGGTTTTGGCTCATAATCAGAGTCATCACATACGGTACTTTTCACCCTGGAAAATGTTCTAATTTTCACAGAAAAGCACAAAAAGTGATTTGTGAACTATGATTACAATACCTCGAAACTAAGTAGGTACCCCACTAGGCCGGATTTAAATGTTTTTGTGTGGACTCAGTTTACAATCTTAGTCAATATATTATAGAATACTAAAAAGTATTCTAACCCGGAATTTATTACTTTCGAGATTGGTATCGACAACACATTACATTTACAAAAGAAAACACAGCGTTTCTTCCTTTACAATAGTACCTACTATAGAAGGTTGGATTTAAATTTGTTTGAAATGATAGTTTTAAATCTTAAAACACATATTCTTTTATATTACTAAAAAATAATCATTGAAAGCAAATCTATATTTTCATTTTAGAATAAACAGTAGATTATAAGATTTACCCGCGGATACTTTAATATTTAAAAAAAAAATAAAAAAAAATATGAACATTTTTAACTTATATGGAAATAGAGACCAAATCTGTATGAAGTACACTGTCGATATTTTAGTTATATTTTCCTACTTTAAGTAATTTCATACTATACGGTAGACAGTTCGATGGTCCATTTTAGTTTTTTGAGGTTTTGGGAGCTTCAAGTAATGATGAATTGAGGCCTATTCCAAACTTGCAAACGCTACGATAACTAATAAAATTTAAATATAAAAAACTACGATAACTCTATAATAACACTAGCCTGTGCACGCGAATTCGCTCACGTGGAGGGGAATAGGGTGCAAAAGACTAGAGAAAAAACGTTTTACTAAAAAAGGAACTAACAGTGGCAGTGAATAACTTTCAGGGATAAAATAACTGAGTTATGTATATACCTATGCAAATCATCCCAATGCATTGACATGACATAAATAATGTTAGTTTTAACCGCACACAACTATTCCCATGCGATAATATTATCAATGGAATATAAGGGCAAGAACACACAATAAAATAGCACGAATAGTATAAAATTGATATTCCTAGCCAGACGGCTAACGCTTTTTTTCCGTACTTACAGCTGATATTTGATTTTCGCCGAAATTTTTTGAAATTTTAATTGATTACAATTTTCAACTTTCAAAATTACATTGAAACATACATATTTGAAAATAAACTGAAAAACCACCTCGTCTTATAAACTTATTCCAATTTCTAGGAGAAACAACATGTTCACAGTTATTACTCTACCTAATGTAACTGCGAGATATGTTACCATTGGATATTTCGTCCTTCCCTATTCCTTCGAAGCTATTTTCTTGTTTTTTAGCCGTTAAAAATTGTTAAAGCATTTATTCAGTGACTTATCGTAAGTATGAATATTTACCTACGATGATATGAGTTAAATAAACAGTTAATCGGCTTTATTCATAATGATCAAACATTATTAGTTAATTACAGGCTTATTATTAAATAGTTAATTAGTCCATGATCAGTGTAGCCAGACCCTAAAACGATCATTTTGTTTGACCCTCGTCTCGACAGTTTTATTAAAGCTTCAACTATCAAGACGAAAACACGTATTTTAACAATGTCACGGCCGGTGTTATCTACTCACGCTCTTGACACATCAACTGGTAGGCCTGTTGCTAACATTTTCGTAGAATTGTATAAGCAAAAAGACAATTCCTGGATACAATGGCATAATACAGTGACATCTAGCGACGGGAGGATTCAGTTTCCGTTTTCTCAGGACTCGATGCCGGCAGGAACGTATAAATTGAAGTTTAACGTAGAAGACTATTACAAGAGAAACAATCAAGAAACCTTGTATCCGTTTGTTGAGGTTAGTATAATTAAATTCTCTAAAAACCTATAATAGTCAACAAGATTGATTTATTAATTCATATTTTTTAATTTGAGATTAAAGGGAGCTATTTTTAAAAGCATTATTATAAAAAATATAACTAGTGTAAGTCTTCTCATATAAACCACAAGTTTCTTGACAGAAAAATAGGTATTTAACGTCGGTCTTAGTAATTATTTAAAAAGAAAATACCAATCAAAATTAAGATTTTGAAGGATTCAATCATGACGAAAAACTGCATTCGGCATAGCATAAGCCTAGAAAATATTCAAACACCCAAACTCAAATACTTTCAAAATTCAAATAATAACTTTTTTTCAATATGGAGTGATAGGTTGACTTGTGGGTCTATCACATGTTGAACATGATTCCTATCACTGTGTCCTAATCATTTTTCACCACTTTAATTTTTTGATACAACCACTCTATCAGACTATATCTGGCACAGTTAAACACTAGAACTAAGACTTATCATTTATTTTTGTTTTATTAATATGATATATGTCTTTGTTTCAGATCGTATTCAACATCAAGGAAGGCGAGCATTACCATATCCCGCTTCTATTGAGCCCGTACGGCTACTCTACTTACAGGGGTAGTTAGATTAAAATTCAAACCAAATTATCATTATAACAAGACAATCCAATTTATAAAATATCATTCAATAAATGACGATTTAAATCATGTTGTTTTGTATACATCAGCCCGAAATGTATTTATTACAATTTTATTATAATAACTAATAACCTCAAAAAAATTCAATCACATAAAAGGCTATGAATAATTTAATGTCTTAGAGTATTTTTTATGAAGGTTATCACTAAATAAAACACAAAAAACAATTCATTATATAATTAAGAGCATTATACAAACTTAAGAGTAAGTTCACTTACCCTAACTACTTTACAAACCCTAGACCTAGACCTAGACACAGGCAGACCACTACAATTATTTATTTCAACATTTATTCAATAAGCAAGTGCGCTAAAGAGTACATTTAAATGCATTTAGGGTATATAAAAATATATTCTATTCTTTTATATCATAAATATATTTACATTTCTATAAATAGAGCATAATTAAATTAATATTTTTTTTTTAAGACTTCTTTTATATATTTATTTATATCGTTGTTCATTTTTGTTCTGTGACGGACGCATTTGAATTATAATGTTAGAGATTAAAAGGAATATTTTTAAAAGCATAATTATTTTATACTAACTTAAAACCATAATCTACATTAGGTTTAAAATCGTTTAAAATATTGAAAAAAAAAATTAAATATACTGATATAATCTATGTATTTTAAGCATAACTATTCTATCTATGAAGTTTAATTATTTGTAAATTTTAATCTTTATTCAATTTATTTTTATTTATATAGAAATATGATTTGGCACGGAGTCTGGCAGGCGGCAGGTTCTGCAATATAAATGGTCACACTCATCAGTAAAAGTGTATATTTCTCACAATCACCATTTCTTCAATGTCACACACTAAGTCACAGTTTTATCACAACATGTCCGAGTCTCTACAATGTTGAATGTTGAATGCTTCAGCTGGATGAAATGTATCCCTATACTATATATGGGGTGTGTATGAGGAAACACATGATAGAAAATGTTGTATTATCATATATAAGATAAAAGATGTTTCTGAAAAAAAGCCTCCTGAAATTACACAATTCTTGATTTTGCTTCTGGATTACAATAGTTACCTGTATGTTACCTGTAGAAATACATAATGCATAACAAATAAAACTTACCAACAGTTAGCAGCACTTCTTAGATCGCGCCCTGGAGATTGCGGCGCCACATCTAGTGCAGTGAACACAGAATCAAGAGATTAGAGATTGTCATTCACTTCCACCATACGACCAACCATTTTACCCATATTTTAGACCAGTTGCTTTGCTAAATTAGCTCTTCAATTTAATAACACAGATGTATAAAGTGGTTTGAAACATTAACAAATCCTTATATTAGTTTAATATACTACACTTGTTTATTAGATTCTTTTTTGTCATCTTGTACGGTAAATAAAAGGAACATCAAACATTTTGGATAAAAATATATATGCAGCTTATTTTACCAAATAGTTACTGACCTGTTGCCAAAAGCACCTGTAACATAAAGGTTAATAGAAAAATTACAAAAAGTACCCACCTAGCTGCCATCCTCTTGTCCAACCACTTCCTTGTATCGAGCAATCATTAGTTTCTTTACAGTGTCTCGATACGTCAACCCTGGCGTTGGAGTGTAAATACCTCTCTTTTGACCTAAACCTGCCAAGCTCGGCCGTTGTTCAGCTTCTATGGGGTTAATTCTGCCCTGCTCTTCCTTACCAAGTCCTCTACCTTCCGACCAGCCCATATTCTTTAACATTTTTCCACCAATAGTATCAATTACCGATGGAGGAGGGTGAGACATGACTGGTGCATGCATTTCAGGAGGTTCATAACGTTTTCTGATTGGAGGTGGATCATCTTCCCCAAATTTGAGCCGTCTTTCTGCTGCCCTGTCCCTATATCCATTAGATTGTGGTAATAACTCATTCTTCTTCATATGTTCTGCCAGATTCTGTTTATGGAGATCTGATAATGTTTTGTGCTTAGTTAATACATCAACAGATGGGAATTTACGTTTACATAAAATACATGTGAGTTTTGACCAGTCTATTATGCCTTCATCACTATCAAATATACTTGGCTCATTCTTTTTAACAAGAAAATCCTCAGTAGTAACAGCTGGTGGAGGAGGAGATAATTCTCTCACCAAAGTTAAAGCTGGTCCAGCACCAAGCACTGAAAAACCAATGTCAGCTGATCCCTTACTTGCACTAGTATCTAAAGGTTGTTCCATAACAAAATTGCTTTTAGCATTTTCTTTCTTTTGATTTAAAGTTTTGGCCCATCTTTCCATATCTTTAGCTATCTTTTTAGCTACCTTGACCTTGTCTTCTTTATCTTTCTTCTTCTTCTCTTTTTCTTCTGGCTCTTTAGTGATAGTATTACCAGCAGTAGGATGGGGCGGGTTTTGTAATTTAGGCTGGTCAGAATTGGTTTGAGTTTGTGAAGCAGCTATGTATGTAGAGGTAGTTGAGTCCCAATACATGTATTGATTGTTTGCACTGTTATAGAAGTATTGTGTATTGCCATCATAGTATAACCCTGTGGCTGGATCATAATAGTAACCAGAGGTCTCATCATACATAAATGTTCTAACATCTGGAGAGCTGTACACAGTTTTACCATCTCCAGTGGGCACATTGGCTGCTGGAGTAGTTTGGGCTGTTGATGTCACAAATACGGGTACCGATACAGGTGTCCAGGACATTTGCCGAGCTTGAGCAGCTGATATTGCTGATTGAGCAACTGCTGCTGCAGCATTCACCCTGTCTGCTTCAGACATACCTTCCCTTGAATAGTTTGACATCTGAGTATAATATGTGGAATAATCAGCATGAGGTTTTTGTTTTTGTGGCTCATTATAAAATGATATTAGTACTTCTCTGTTATCTATGACTAAAGGAGGATCTAAAGATAATAGTTCTGAATGTGCAGCTGTGGAATCAGCTAAGGAATTAAAATTTATATATGCAAGGCACTTGGAGGCACCTGTCAACGTCTCTCGGCCGACCTTTATACCTGCAATAGAATCTAACACTGATTTTGAACATCTTTCTTTTATGATTTCTAATATTTTTTCTTCGGTGGTAAGGGCATCAAGGCGCCTGAATAATAATCTCTTTGTTATGCCTGCATTGGACTCAGAGGCGGGCTGACCGTCACCGTATACGACACCCTCCGACCTTTTACCTGAACAATTCCGTCGGTAACAAATTTGACGTCTCTTAAAGTTGTATGAACCGCATTTACAAATCCAATCGCCAGGGGAAGCATTAGCGGATTGATCATCATGTTTGTCTCTGTCATATTTACTGTCGAAGTCCTTGTAGTCGTGTCGCTCGCGGCTGCCTGATCGACTGCGGGACTGCGTTTCAACACAGCTGTCATAGTCACCACTTATCTTAGGGGGAGAAGGTGCAGCAGGAACATCTCTTTCATCAAAACGACGCGGAGACCTACGCCTATCACGCTCACGATCACGTTTGTCATAACGACGATTATAACGATCAGAATCCCGGTCCCTGTCCCTGTCACGACGCTCACGATCGTATCTATCGTGACGATCACGTCGTTCCCTTTGACGATCCCGGGGCGATTGTGGCCTACTCCTATCAGGGCTTTCGCTGCGGTCCTCCCATACAGGTGAGCGGGGACGGTTTTCACCCCAGCGGGATGTACGCTCATCACGTCCTCTCCACGACATTGCAAAGGCCTGCGAACATCGTACATAATGAAACAGGTGTACTCACAACTCGTCACTGATCCCGTGATACGACTCGCCTTAGAGAGTACCTAGACGTTTCTATACCCTTCTCTTCGCTTTGTTTACCTGTAGATAATGTCCTGAATAAAGGTTTTCTTGTTAAACTTATAAAAATATGATAACACAAAATTAAATCTCAAGCAAAAAAAAAATTACAAGGAATCCAACAAACGCCATGTTTTTTTAATTAATGAATTTACGACTATTTTTTACAACTCCACTGGTTTACACTCTACAGACTGCAATAGCTTTTATAGAATAAAAATATTACCATTGCACAGATAAGACTATTTCTTGGAAAGATATTATTTAGTACTTTATTTTGTTAAAAATATAAATAAAATGTTTAGAATTTTGACTTGTGTTGGCCATGTATTCATTAGATATTGTAAAAAATAAAATTATAAAATTAGGCGCAGAGTCCTGCCCCCATAAAATTTAAAGAAAAGACGTTTCAGATTATCTTATTTTCTAGTTTATAGGATGGTTTTCAAAAACGGCTATATAACTGTATGAAATTGATTTTAGGGTTTATTTCAAACACAGCAATGATTCATTAAAATTTAATATTTAATATTATGTGCTCTAGTGGAAAAGGACATACCTACAGCAGGTATTAATTTTTGAGTTGAACAATTTACGAGATTTATAGATTGGATATAAGATGTATCAAATGTAAAATTACAAAAAAAAAATTGCACTTAAAATATTTAGAAATTTTTTTATTCGATCTACTGAAAACATTAATTAATTACACAATACATCAAGGTTCACATATTATGTTACTTCTGCCACTTACTTAAATAGTATTTTATTCGTTGCAGTTTCCATTCCCAATAAATATTTCTTAATAAAACGTCTATTACATTCATATATGAAGCCACACAGCTTTTTTGGAAAAACAAATTGGTTTACAAACCATGAAAATAGCTTTTTTCTACATATTTTTCTTATCTTTTGTAAACGACATAATAAAACAAGCAGTTTAAAGACAATCTTCAAAAGTTATATTTGAATTTATGGTAACTAATATAATACTGAAAGCATTAAAACCTATTTCTATGTTTGACTCAGAAAATATTTTAAAAAGTCACGAAAATATTAGAAAACTCGACGTCACGGACCTCACATAATATTTTGTTTTAGGTAGGTACTTAAGGTATGTGGATACTGATTTAATAGTATTGAGAAGTCGTAGCGAAGTTTAAAAATATTTTCTAAGACAAAAATTGCTAAGTCAATACTAAGAGATATTAAAATTAATAATATGAGTATAGTGTTATATATTTTTCTTATTATTAAATGTAGCCAGTATCATATAATAACTTTATATTGAATATTGACAACTAGCGATCTAACAATTATATAATAATTTATTTATATAACATATTACCCTTTTGTATTTATGCCGTGTCGAGACAAACAGATAATAAACCGCTAACACTTTCAGAGGAACATTTATGTAAGAAATATAATAATATTTGTCACCACTGTGCCGTAATTTAATTTTTATTATATATATATATATATATAGGCTATATATATAAATATATACCTACTCCATCAATCAGACAGGGGGCCCTTGGGCTGTGGGGGCCCTGAATGAGCTGATTTTTTTTTCTTTTGGGAAAAATCTTTATAAGATACATTGCGCATCCCTCCCCCTCCCCCCCTCCTCAATTTTGTTGTCTTACCTGGGCAACGAAATTACAATACAGAAACCATCAAATCTACGCCGCTGATTACTTATTAGTTTATTTTCAATCTATTATCTAATCTAGCAATATTTTAATAAAAAGCTAGCGGGCTATATTAATACAATTTTAACTATACTTTGATTATATGATTAATACAATATATTATAGTTTTAAACTACTTTAACATTGCAATAATAAATGTTACTTTTGATACCTATGACTTTGTATCTATTTCAGCTCTCTTGCTGGCGAAACATTAATATTCCATGAAAAGACAAAATCTAATATTATTTCAAAATTGTACATAGTTCTATTAAGGCCTGGTGACACTTTATATTTTTATTATATTACACAATTCAATATTATATATGATTTATGAACGCGTTATATCATTTTATAAGTTTTTCTTTAAATAAAACATATTTAAAATATTTACATAATAAAAATTATATATAACTAATTATACATCTGCTATACCACTAGAACTGGTTATATAATTGTATTTGAAAGAAAATTCAAATAGATTCAGTATAATCTTATAAAATAATAAGAATTAATTATTTTTCTTATATAATTTCCACACTTGAATTAATAATTACATGCTATCTATAACTATTAAAAGTCTATTAATTTACAATATTTTGCTCCATAGCAAAAACCTTATGATTTCGATTCTTTAGTAAAAGGACAGTACAGAGAAATACGAAACAATATGAAGAGTTAACATAAAATAACTTTTTTAATGTGGAAAAAGCTTCAATAATCGACAAAATATAGTATTATGTTTATAAAATAATATTTGTCAATATTCTTGTTAAAAGGTTGTATGACAGCAGATTGACAAATTTCAATAACCAAAATATTTATTTTAATGGCAACGATGATATAAAATTGTACACTGCATTTAACTATTTCCTTAAATTTAAAAAGATTTTTTTATCATAATTGAGTTGTTATTTAAAAACTATCATTAATATGGTATTTGAAATTTAAAAAAAAACTATTTTTGTAACTTATTTCATAGATTTTTACTTTTATACGTAACTGTGTCTTTTTTTATGGATTTTACTTTAAGACACCTTGTCGATTATGAAACCTTAAAAATCCACATTAATTTAAGATGAGGTCGAGGAGGACGACGAGGATGAGGAGTCGGAAGACTCATCGGACCCCGAAGACCCGGAAGAAGAGTCAGAATCGAAATCATAAGGTTGAAGCTGATGTTATTCGTGCTGTCCGGTGAGCAAGTGTTCCCGAAGCGTCGTTATCTCGCGGTCGATGTTCTCACGAGCGACGGGCTCGAAGCTCTCGAACTCTGGGGTGTGGTACAGCTTGGGGATCTGGGACAGCTGGTTCAGCACCTGGGGGGGTCGAGGAGTAATGGACAAAGATGATTAAGATAGCGCGCACTATCATATATATAGTTTTGTAATAGGATGTAAATGTCTGTTTAACGTCTAGCGACATGAACTACCAAAGGTATAATTTTTCCAGATTTTAAGTGCAGTTCAGTGAGCGATGTGCTTCCTATATCGATTTATTTAGTTTAAAAACACTTATTACACAAACCTTAAGCCGGAGCTCGACGTAGCTCTTCTGTGTGAGCGTGGCGTACTCCGCTCTCACGAGCTTGGCGTGAGCCTCGTACTCCTCGCGGCTGGCCGCCAGCACGGCCAGCTCGCAGTCTCCGAACAGCTGCAGGTCGCGCACTGGAGCCCCCCCGGGGACACTGGTCGACACACCCACGTCTGCACACACGCACAAACACTCACACATGTGAACCTTATAGAATCCAAACCCACTCCTCTACACAGACAGACACACCCTGGCAGTTCGAGAAGGTAAATAAAACCCTTACCTGATATTCCTGAACTGGAGCCACAGGTGCCGCACCAAGCTTCATCATCCGTTAGTAATGCTAATACATACGCCGTTAAATCTTGCTGTAAACAAAAAAAATACTCACAAATTTAAAATATAATTACGACCAAACTCAATAAATAATGAAGATTAGAAAAATGTTGAACTACAACGACGAATAAGACCTCGAATAATATACGGATATACAGACGCAGAGAAAAATGGCTGGAACAAACCAGATAACCTATAATTTTTTCGAAATTATATCGAAAACTGATATGATCTTGAAAATATTTTTTTATGCTATTCTAAGTCACAGCCCGGAGATGTCTCACCGACTGAGGGTGGAGATGCAGCAGGTCGGCCAACATTCTTGCAGAGAGTTCGGAGGGAGTGTGTCGGAGTACTACGGCCATCTTAAAGGCTGCGGGATGCAGTACGTCAATGGTGCCTTTCAACAGCAGATTCTGCCAAACTCCAGCCTGAGATTAAACTTTACGTCGTAATGCAGTTCACTTATTAGACATAACTTTTTAATCTAAAGAAAAAGAGATAATATTTATTAACGCTAATATTATAAGAAACTTATACATTTTGCATCATTAAAACAATACTACGTGAATAACCAATATTTTAGTGAATATTATTAGTACTCAAAATAATAATAATTATAAGATTAAAACCTGTCCAAAAATATATAATATATTATATTTACAAACATATTAACCATGTATTAAAATGTGTATTTTCTGTGTGTATTATTCAGTATGAAGAGTATTTATATCATGTCATTGAGAACTAAACCGTAAGTGACATCAACAAATTATTTTTAAGAATTTGCACGAAAAACAAAAATTACGATTTCATTTGTGTTAATTTCGTGGACCAAAATCAACGGACCAGCCATGATTTTTATATACCAATCAATTGAAGTCAATCCTAATCATACATACCATTAACACCTATACGTTACCTGATAAGCCACACAGTTCCTGAGTGAATGCCACACGGCATCCGAGGGGGACGCGTCAACGATCTGTTGCCAGGCCTCCTCCGCCGCCGGCGCCACCAGGGACCCACAAGCAGAGCGCCACATTCGGGACGCCGCGCACCCGTCACGTTCACCTGATACTGGAGGGGAGGTGGGGGGGGGAGTTAGGTATTTGTAGACTATAGGCAACCGAACCAGCGAATCACCAGTGAGGACTAACAAACCTCATACACACAATAACCGTTTTCATCCATGGCACGTCTTATTATACGTCTATCATAGTCCTGCTACCAGGATCCTTTCAACTCACCCTGTAAGATTAAGATCTTACAGGGGTTAAGCCGAGGCTCACAAAACTTAGGGAATTGGGTTGGACTTGTTCCAGGGCCTTTCAATCCCCAAGTCCTAATTCCATCCCTGGACATTATGCATGATTTGATTATAAAATTTTATAAAAAAATACGGAATGGCTTTTAAGTATACATTAAAAATTAAAAATATGTATATTTCTAAATTATAATCAGAAAGTAAAAATAAACTGTAAATAGATATATACAAACAACGTAAAACAAAATTAATAATATACTACATTAATATATCAACCTGAAATAACATACAATTAAAAAATCACCTCCCATATCTGGTTCTCGTCACCAATATATCACCAGGTTGTGCTCCAACCAGCCTCAGCTTGAATAAAAAAATAAAAGTTAACGAATGCATTTATATTCTGTATCTAACAGCAACGTCATATCGGTGTAGGTCGAATATGTCAATTGTCAATGCAGTCACTTGAGGTATTACATTAAAAGATTATACTAAACTACTGTTATTGTAATGATGAAATCAAAATATGATAAAATATAATGTGTTTCGTGAAACATACCTTTTAAAAGCCCGGGAGAGAAGCAATAAACAGTAAGATTAATAAATATTTGTAATAAGTTAAACCCGCTAGAGAATGGCAAGTGTCATGGCGTCGAACGCGGAGTAATGGCGGAGCGGGTTGCGGGATGCGACATTATATTATCGATTATCGGTTTATAGTCAAATTTATAAACTATTTAGATTATAACCATTTGAAATACTTATCTAATGAGATTGATTAAAATCAACATATTCTTATAGGTTATTTGTCTTCAATGAGGGTTCAGCTGTGTTTATTCGTGAACAATACTAAAACTACTATTGGGATAATTAATTGATTGGTTTATTTAGATTGATGTCAATAATTTTAAATCAATTTTACATAAAAATATCTTCTAAAATTTTAAAATATATTAGATTATCGACAAAGTTTTGTATCACTACATCACTTTCATTGAGGGTGAAATTTTGACGCAGGCGCGCCGGTTCATATAAAAAGACAGATTTTAAAAACAACTTTATTGCGAAAAGTTTAAGTTCATTTTGGAAATGCGTACAGGACAAGAAATATCATTATTTCCTTAATTCTAACATATTATGACATACTTTAATTTTAATTGTTTCTGTTCTTTGTTTAATATTTCATGGGATATAATTCTTCCCAAATTGGAATACGTTCTTCTTTCATGTTCTCGCGGATGGTAAGTTCTTTGTCAAAGTTTAAATATTTCCTCTTTTCGGGGGTCATGGCCGGCCACTTCAGACCTTGAAGCTCGGGCGTGTCGCCTCGTGGATTGGGGTCGCTGAAATTATTATTTAAATTATACTAATGGCGTCTAAAAAAGGGAATAGCAAGGTTGAAGAGTTACTCCAAGTAAATTCGTAATTGCTATTAAATTCATCATTTATTTTTAAATAAATAGTAAAAATTTTGTGTTCGATGAAAGTTAAGAATGCATTGTTTAACTTAGTTTTGTGTAATCAAAATATTTTTCGATTAATTATGCGTACAAATGTGTATAAAGTTTTTTAGATTGTATACGGTTTTGTTGCACAATTTTATATTTAATTTGGCTAGGTTATTTACTCATATATAATTTAGTGAGAACTTTCTTCATTTAAATAGGTATGTAACATACTTGTAACATAAATTCTCGCTGCAACATAACAATAGCTTAAAAAATACTTAAATATTGACTGACATTTATAAAAAGAGTTATAATATTTTATTCAAAATATATGAATATTTGTTAATATTTTTATATATTTTAAAGGCCATTACCCGTATCTAGCGAAGTTGTAGAACAGCGCGGTGAGTCGGTCAGACGCGAGCGCGTCGGGCCCGCCGCTGATGTCGGGGAAGCGGTAGCTCAGCGTGAACAGGTAGATGAGGTCGTCGTGATGAGCCGCGGCTGACGACACACGCACACACACACACACACACACACACACACACGATATTAGCTACATATATATGCACTTATACACGAAAATAATTTAAAATTAGAATTGTATAAATTAAGCTACAGAATACAAATAGTTTCTATTTGTGTAACTCAGTCAAATTATAAATTTATACTGTGTTCTTACCTATCAGAACATAATTCTTATCAGACTGTAAAAATCACTTTGCAAAGGTAGGTACTTTAAAATATTGAGTCCAGGAATTAATTTTATTTATAGGATACTCATGTTGAGTATCTGCTTCGATATCTCGGATTTCTGAATGAAAAATATGATGGCTTTATATGGTGAATGTCCCAATCTTTTTAAATAATTATTTACATTCGGATATATTGGAGACTGACATGTCGGCACTTTATGTCTAACGCATATTTCATATTGATATGGAAACGTCAAGGAAATTTGGTTTAAGTTCAATGTCAATAAGCAGAGATGTGTGAACCTGGATCTATGGTGGAATATTTGTCTTGAATTAATATTAGCTTAATAAATATCTCACCAACAGGCTTCATGGTGACCGGGTCTTCATAGTGACTGTGGTTGCCGATGTAGCTGAACTGGTAGTACCACACGGGGTGCGGGGAACGGCGGGCCATTAGGTTGGCTAGCCTGTGGAGAAATATTTATTTATGTGCCAAAAAAAATTAAAATGTAGGAATAAAATAGACGATGAAAATAAAATGTATGAATTAGCGATTATAATGATATTATAAATAAAATATTCGGACATTTCCACAAACGTGATCTAGCCCCAACAAATCTTGTACCGATACATATATATATTAGTAAATACAAACATATTATACATATAACAACTTAGAAAAATACAAGTTTAATTACAAACATTTTTAAACAAAAACAAAACAACAAAAGACACCATAGCCCACTGCGCTCGTCAGTCGTCAATTATTTCTTCGAGGGTAGATGAAGGTCGTATAAAAGTTTAGAATTATTAACATTTCTGGAGTTTCCTGCCGGCTTCATTGACTTGTGTACTGGAGAGAAGTCTGTCTGTGTGTCACTTGGCTCACCTATGCACAGGGAAGGACTCGATGGCGTCGGCGTACAAGAGTCCCAAGTTCCTAGCACTTTCCTCGTCATTGGCTAAGGGTTTGTCGTGAAGATACTCAGTGCGAAGTCTCCTTGCAGCGTAGGCGGCGTAGGTTTTGTTGTTCTTCGGAAGTAGGAAGGATATGGGAGCGATGGTCTCCCACTCTGCGTTCATTCTGTCTCTTAGGGTCTGGTTTCTGAGGGGCGCTATGGGAAAAATTCATAGATTGAAGAATCTTTTTATTAAAGAACAACCTATTAAAATTATGAATTGTAACAATTATGCAAGACTCGGTAAATTTTCAAAAGATGGCAGATAGAAGGTCATCCAGAATGTTGAAGTTAGAGGTAGTATTATATTAAATTGAATATACAACTAACTGAAAGCCATCCAGAAGAACTCGTCCTTGGTCTGGCTGACGATGTACGGCACCGCGTGGGTCTTTCCGTTGCGGATGTCGTCTGCTGGTTGGGCGTCGAGGTAGCGCTCCTGACCGAAGTCCTTCTCCACGACTGGGTCCCAAATACCGACGGGGTCGAAACCGAACTCCTTTTTGACAAAAAGAATATTGATCATCATCATTATAATTTTTATCTCTTTATTTGTCCACGCAACCCCGATCCTGAGCACCCTCCATCCACCGACAACCTCCCAGTCGCCACCACATCACCGATCTCTCCACACTTCATTTAACATTAAATAATGAGTGATTACACTTGTATAATTTTATTAAGATCAATTTCTCTTTTTAATAAATTATTTAGGTAAATAGACTATGGTGTTGACAGCCACTCTAGCAAACTGTGGCTCAAAGTCGTACCGGCTGCTAATATCATAGTGACAGGAAAATAGAAGATTTTAATTTTAATAACTTATAACCGTAACAGATTTCGGCGCGATATTGTGTCGGAAACCTAAACATTTTCAAAACCAGATTACGGTAACCGTAACTTACGTAGAACCCAAGCAAGGAATTTCCTAGATCTCTCCACGGCTTAGTCTTCAAGCAATCAATGATGACTTTGGAGTTATCGGTGGGGCAGTTCAGGAGCTGGGCCTGTTTGACGGCCAGGTTGTACATGTTGTCGGCGAGGGGAGCCTTGCTGATGGGGGAACCGCTCATCGATATGCCTCGGTGGAACAGACCTGGAAGTCCGAACTGTTTATATGTGCGCGTTTCATACAACGGTTAGGTTAGAAATTCTGCTTGATTGTTCTCTGTATAAAATGGAAATTGTTGATATGAAATTCCGTTTCTTTTTTCAAATTATCATATTCCTTTTAAAATGGTCACAAATTGAAAAATAAGTGTTTCACTATTTTCTTAAATTCCACCTAACCTAAAAAAGGGTGAAGGCATTTAAGATGTCATAGACTTTTAAGAAACAAAACTTATTAAACAATTATTATCGAATCGTAATATCTACATATACCATTCGATAATACTTTTGCCAAAAAATGAGGAAGTCCCGGACGTCGGAAATTGGTCTTATAAACCCCAACCATTTAAGTTAGGACCGTTAAGAGCCGTCGTTCCCGTCTGTTTCCGGCCCGTACCCTTGGTCATGGGCGACACCATGTGCAGCAGCACGCTGAAGGAGCCGGCGCTGCAGCCCGCGATGGTGACGCTGCCGGCGTCTCCTCCGAAGGCCGCGATGTTGCGCTGCACCCAGCGGAGCGCCGCCACCTGGTCCTTGTACCCGTTGTTGCCGGGGGCGAGGGCGTCTCCCGTGCTCAGGAATCCTGAGACGTACACTCATATAAAAACCGATTGTCAGATTTATATTTTACCTTCATATTAATAATAATAAATATCTAAAAGTAAACATCATGAAAATATATTTAAGTTTATTTTATTAGTGTATCATACATAATATGCAATGAATAGCAAATACATATATTATAAATTCAATTCAATTCAAACGTGATCTACTTAGAAATAGTTGTCTATAATAATGTAATTGTTATTCGTTTGAACGGCAAATTTAAAAAATGAGACACCTCGCCTCTATTGTTATTTTAAGTTATATCTTGAAGGTCAATCATAATATTTTTAAGTGAGCATTACTCATTTCAAAATTGTGTTCTACATCACTATGATATCATATTAACGTCATGACATGAGAGTTTATGAACCATATACCAAATATATCTTAAATTGTTAGTGTACAAAAAATAACCAGCTATGATATAAGTGTGATGTCAAATGAAAGTCATAATGTTAACTGAAAGTAAAGAAATATAAGTCATGATGTCTTGCCCAGTGAGCCCAGTCTGTAGTTGATGGTGACGAGCACGATGTCTCTGTCCAAGAGGTAGTGTGGTCCGGCCAGGTCACTGCGACCCGTCATGGAGTAGAAGCCGCCTGCGTGGATGAAGAATATCACCGGGAGGGGCTTCGACCTTCAGGATGAAATAGCGTATTCAGGTTGAGACTTGGAGATAAATTGACATCAAATACCGTTCTGAGATCTGAATGGACTTCCCACATTTAATTAATTCATGGAACTCTGGCTGAAATAAATGTCGTCATTTTGTTGCAATTACCACAAAATTGAGTAATGTATGTCATAAGATGTTTTACCCCATAGATTACAATGATTCCCTTCATAGAAGTTCATTGCAATCGAACAAAACTTGGTAAATAAGCTTAGAACCTTGACATAGTATCAGTTTTTAATTGAATTATGAGATCAGTTGGGTCTTATAGATTATAAAACATTTATTATAAAAGCTAGATACCTGTCTTTTTTAAGCGGGGTGTAAACATTGATTGTGAGACAGTCCTCGTCGACGAAGTACCCAGGAGGGGCGGGGAGGGGACAGGCGGGGCCATCCTCCCTTGCGTCCACCGGCGTCTTGTATTTTGTGATTAGTACCGGTGGCTGAAGAGAAGAGTTCCATCAGCACATTCTCACATTAAGCCATTTAACTGCAGCTCGTATTAGCGACCGACCGGGGTACTTTCAATTAAAACTTTAATTTTAACAATACTGTATCACATATTATTTTATTTATAGAGAAAATAGGAATTCAAAAATTTACTTTATAACTTTTCAAAGCTCGCTGATATCGTATTTATTCATTTTAACATTTTTATATTGACAATGTTCTTTCGACTCCAAAAAAGCTATTTGAAAACAACAAAAAAAAAACTAACGCTTTTGGACTAACAGACACAAAACAGACACAGACACATGATATACACAGAGATAGATCAACTCAAACTTTCGTTGGTCCGTTGTTCAAAACGGAAACTCGGTAAGAACCTTCAACTACTACTACTGCCACTGCAGTAAGTTTAAGCTTGTAAAAGAAACTCAGCAGGGTTCCTATTTAGATATTGGTGATCAGAAATAACGAAGTTAAATGACATACCTGAAACCGTAGCTCCCCGACCGGTGGCTCGGCGTATCTGATTCCACGGTACGACTCAAACTTACGCCCGTTTCGAGTCATATTAAACCCTCCGTGGAACACACCGGACTGCGTCACAGTCACCGGCTCCTCACAATCTGGTAAAAATTAATAAAATCGGGCAGGTTTAGCAGATATACGTAGATTAAATTATTTTCAAGATGGTGAACATTTAAATTGTGAAAACCTTATACTTTTTGGTTTATAATCTGTTGCCAGCGATTTTAGGCGCTTTTTCTCAATCCTACTCAAATTAAGAGCCATTTATCATAACGTATATATTAATTAATCCGTATTTTTTGTTATTGCAATTATAGAACCAAACATTTATTATGTACTTCTGAAAATTAGAAAATATTCGGATATAATAAATAAAAAGATTTTATTTATTAACACACACTGCATTATACAATAAAAATCCATCTTTTATTATTATATAATTTAATATTTTTAATTATGTACTATTGTTTAGAAACCTGTTTATATAAGTACCTATTTATAATTATCTATTAACCTTTATAATTATTGCACGAATTAGTATAAATATTTATAATGCATATAGTACCTAAATTTATTTATCGGACGGTCTTTTTTGTTTTCTGCTTATTCTAAGTTAAATATTCAAATACTCCTGGAATGTTTTCAAACTATTATTATAAATATAACATACATAAAATATATAGGAGTTCGACAGGGAGATCATAGGGATCATAGGGAGATAAGTTGTCACCAGAACTGCTTATTGCTATTTTTAAAGGTAAATTTCAAAATATCTACTGGAAAAGTAAAGAATAAACTATAAATAAAGTAAAGAATATATGAGCGTAATTTCAAACATCTTTGATTCGTTGATGATAGAGTTAGATAGAGACAGCTTAGAGAATCTAAAAAACCGGATTATACAACAAAAAACAATAATGAAAACAGTTGCCTTTAGCTGATTGAAATAAAAGAGAAATTACAAAACCGGGAGAAAATTATGGCAGCTTAAGAATTTTTCAAAAAGTCATATATAGAAAACGAAAAAAAATGACACCTGTCCTTAGCCTTGAATGTATGTTTATCAACCAGAAGGTTCGTACAACACAAAGAACTACTTAAAAAGCATGCTAAAACCAAGAAAAATACATATAATTCAAAGTCATGCCTATCTATAAATAAAATATACGATTGCCATCTTTTTTTTATATTTAAACTTTCGTGAACCATGACTATTATATTTATATTTACCTGGCTGTATTCACGCAGAAATTACATCGGAATGTGGCCGACTAGTTTCGAACCTGTTCGGGGTCCTTAATCCGGGTAAATATAAATATGATTGCCATCTTATTATTATATATTTACGATATATATAAAATGGCAATGGGGTGGTCATATATAACGTAAGATTGACCCTGGGCAACCATAGAAACTCAATGTATAGTAGCAATGAGGACAGGTTGCTTTATTCTATTTTTTTTTTCCGTTGGAAAAATCCGTTACGGATACCCCCGGCCAAGAAGGTGATGACCGGGTGGTTATGTGGGACTACCCGGCAGCATAGAAGACGCTGCCATTTTTAAGGTTACCCACTAAAAAACCAACGGTTACCCTCATCGCCTTTGTGGAACGCCACGGGATCGCTTTCTCACTCACCGTGACGCCCCGGCGGACGGGTTGCCTGACCCAAGACACAAACAGAGAAACAGAAAAAGACGTTTCATAACTCGTAAGTAACCAAAATAAAACTATTTTTAACAAAATACTAACAAATGCAAATGAAATTATGAGTTCATTATTATTATTAGACACTACACCAATAAAAAATACTTAACTATCGTGGAGATAAACAATAACATTAAAATAATAAATAAACTTAACCTGTCAGCTTCGACCCCGATAAGATGCAACTTAATACAATGTCAACAAACAACCGATACCAGAATTCTTAAACCAACCTGTCGCCGGATCATTATGGTGATGATCGTGTTGGTGATGATCGTGACCGTGGTGATGACATTGCACGGAGAAGTAGCTCGTCGCTAGCACAAACAATGTCAACAATAAGTTTTTCATGTTTTACACAGTGATGTGTACGAACAACTGGCAGAAAAATTATTCAACCGACTTATATATAATGCTTAAGGCTGACTATTCTGATCATATGAGGAAAAATTTAAAGATTATATTTAAGAGCTTATTGAATAATGGTAGGAAGCGGTCGCATTAAACTTTATTCACTTTAGTAATATTTATTAGCACCTACGTGCAAAATTGATTTTATGGATATTCCGGCTTAAAAAAAGTGTTATAATAAGAGCATCTACAATCTGGAAGTAAATTATATTCATAACTGTTAAATATAAGTGTTTAACAATAAGTAATTTAATGTTTATAAATGGTACTATTACCTATATTTTCTCCGGCGAAACTGTAATCACTTGATATATTTAAACAAGGAAAACCAGTATAGTTTGTTCCCAAGTAAGTCGTTAATTCGTTGAAGATATGCCAAGCTTTGGCCTTGAGACTTAAACGCAATATTATAAAATAGATTATTTTAAAAATACTCATAAATAAATTATGTTTTATTACTTTTTCATATCTAGAATAGAACTTGAATCATGTCAATTTTGCTACTCGTTTCACATATTGCTGTTTTTATTTGTATTTCATTGTTGATGGAAATTATACAGGTCTTGCCAAAATAAATATTCACTGGTCAGTGCTGCCGCAGAAACCGTATTGTAGATTTTAAGACATATTGAACCTTGAGTAAATAAAATAAAACTATTTATATAATGTATTCATTAATTATGTAATAACATGTATCTAACGCTGTGTGTCTACATGTTATTTAAATTCATATTATTGATAAGAATTATCGAAATTCAATACATTTTTGACGAGAATTCAAATGGGTACAATAAATGAGTCATTTGCGGCTAGTTACAGGGTCGTTGAACTTATCCAAAAACTATCTTTGTTTTTTTCATCCTACTCCTCTTCGTCTCTTCAGCCTACTATACTTCCCCAGTCTATTACACTTCAGTCTACTATATTCCTATACCCAAGTGTGGCAATGCACTCTCAAATTCTCTTCATATAGGTGACTACTTAGCATGAGATGAATCATCTTGACCTCCCAAAAGAATAAATATATATTTTCATAAAGGCCATTTATTGCCATTTATACCCTGTTTTTACAAAACAAGTTCTTGTTTATCAAATCTATATACTTTCATAAGATAAGTAATTGAGGAAAAACGAGACTGCGTGGCGGGAAATCCCTAATTAGACGTCTAACTGGATTAATTCTGCATATTTAAAAACGTCTTGGAGTATCAACCATGACGTCAACTTATAAAAATTATCAGTGTTATGAACTTTTGTTACATTATTACGATAAAATTACTTTGATTCGTACCATGACCTATATAAAACAATATTGTTTTATTGCTTAGTGATGTAAAATAATGAATGCTTCCTTTAAATGTCTAAATTGGACGCATAAACAGTATTACATTAATATGTCAGATGTCAAAACACACTTCACGGTACGAGCTCATAATTTTTCCAATTATAAAAGTATGAATGATTTAGGATGACGTCATCAAACCTTCTTATCGATATGTTTGTTTGTCCGGCAGTCAAGCGAAACAATAACTTCGTCTATAAAATATGGTAAACAAACATACCATGGAAAGGTATATTGGCTAATATTATTAATAAAATACAATATATAAAACGAACAGTCACCTAAGGAAAAAACGCCTAGTCAGCATTCGTCACCATTGAACGAGTGCGTTCCAACTGTCTGTAATTTTAAACTTTAGTTATGAGTTTATTGAAGAATCCTCGTTCCCTTCCAGTCTAGCTCAACAGCACAACAGCATATTTTAACAAATACAGAGTTATATATTTCTAAAATCAAATATTATAAAGTTTGAAATTACATTTTTAATAAATACAAAAGGAAAAATAAAATTCATGTCATGTCGCCTCCGTTCAGATAAATACAATTATCGTATACAGAATGCGAAATTCATCGCAGACCGCACTGGGTAGCGACACGGTAGCTCAATTGGTAGAGGGACGGTACAGTTTCTCAGGTCTCAGGTTCGAATTATCCATTACTTTTTATCCTACATATATTTTATTCACATACTATACTTTGAAAAAGAAACAAGAGACGGAACATATTTATTTATAGCTAAGGTTTCTACACGTCTTCAATGAATATCCAATTTCTAACCTTCATTCAAGTCATCATATCTGGTATGTTCTAGATTTATATTACCTTAACCTTGGCCAACACTCACCTCAGTCTCCACCGCAACCCTTGATAGATATAGATCTCTAAATAGATATGTCTGTCTATAGATATGGAGTCATCTAGATACCTGGCTCAGTTTTTTAATAAATTTTGAGTCGTATTTCTGCTACGATGATGTCTATGTACCTGATATGTACACAACCTTAATTTTTATAATTCTGTCATAAAATATATATTTCTTATATGGTTACGTATATTATATTATTGTTACGCAGTAATATCAGCTTATGTATTCACATAAGATATAATGCAACCTACAAAGGTCTTGGATTGAACCAAAATCCTGAAAGTTCTTCCCACTTCCTGTCACTAAATGTTTTTAATTCCATTTATTATTTGAGGCTTTCTATTTCGAATCCGAAACAGAGCTTCTGAACATCCTGTACACAGCAGATAGCGCGGCTATTATTATTTCACTTTTGTGGAACATATGCTAGTGTATTCTTTTCGAATATTAAAAAAAGTTCAACTTATGAAAAAGTATTGTTAACGTAAGAAAAATAAATCTTAATATACATCGAAGATTCAAAACACCTACAATAAATCTCATACGCTTTGTACATACAAATCATCTTGTAATCCCAATGAATCACCGTGATTATTTTCCGCTGTTATTGTACCCTTTGTAACAATAGGTTTATGTACATTTATGTGTACATTATGTGTAAAAAAATAACTTTTAAAAACTTGCAGATGGTACCGTCGACCATCTTTAATGCAGATTAAGTTCACGCATCGCCAAAATTGGTCACTTCATTAACCACTCTGTACTGGGGCTGATGGCAAATTATATCGTCCAAATTCAATAATATTAATTAGTTAAATAAATAAGTAACAGAAATTTATATATAAATTCTGCGTGAGATTTTAAACATATAAGTACAATTAGTGCGCCTGTCTCTTTTTATTTTAATTGAAATACACGTATTTGCAGGAACATTTTTGCAGGCGTTTAATCTATTATATCTGTCCTCAATCTCAGTAACATTGTATTTTTATTTATCTTTAGAGAAAAATAATACAATGTTACTGAGTTAGCCTAGAAGTTACCAATTAGGCATCTAAATAGAATTCAACTAGTAGTGACTTTGTAGAAGAAATACGTATGAATTAATTTAATTATTTTTTAAGATAAAGTAACTATATACTTTAGATCGCATCTTATATAAAATTCATTGACATCACTTCAAAATTAACAGTTTTATCTAAAAGTTATTTTCTTTTCTTCCCTTTTTAGCCCCCCGTGTTAAATTTTGTAATTCTAGTTTCAACAGTTAAGACTCGGAGATGATGAATCTCTCAATCAGTCAGGATAACTAGCTATAACTATAGAATCTATAGATGTACCGAATCATTTCACCGGTTAGTTTAGTAAACACTGTATGCCTCTCTCCATCTTACCGTTACTGATCTGACGGCCACGGCAGTGTGAGCGCGCGAACACCAATAACGTCGAGAAAGCACAGCGGCCAACTGACGCGACTCTCGCAAACAATTCTTTATTTGAAATTTATAATAAATAATTAGGTGATCTGTGAGTGATAATAGTGAAATTGTTAATATGTATTCAGCCACACGATATTTAATTTATTTGGTAAGTAGGCTTTAATTTATATTAAAATGTTATAGTTTCACACATTTTTATTGGTATAGTATATCTATACCAATAATAGCCATGCTTAATTATCATTAATCATGTCTGTTTTTAAATTTAAACTTTTTTTTTTGTATTAGAAAAGCGAATAGGTATTATTAAAGTCCGTAAAATAAAGTTATAAAAATGATTTGGGATTAATGTCACTGTTTATTGCGCAAAATTTCCAACAAAAATAGAACTTTAAAAATACCAATAATGGGTATGTTTATCTAAATATATTAAGTAAAAATATGCTTACTCTGTTTTTTGAAATTAATATATTTTTTTTAATTTACCATTGTTGTACAATTTTGATATAACAAAGTAGACACTTTGTTATATAAAATTATATCTAATCTAAGAATTAAAAAAACGTAATATAGAGACGAAACGTGGTAGTACCTAAATTTTTTACCTGCACGTAGACATAAATTTATTACTGAATAAATTTATTCAATGGCCCTCTGTTTAAAAGAAAACTAGACGAGCACGGTTTGGCTGATAGGTTTTTTATTTGTCGACCTAAAGGTGAGGACAAGTCTTATATGAAAAATTTTTTAGCATAAGTTATGAAAAATTAGAAAAGGGGGATGGATGATAGTAAAAAAAAATAATTAAAAATGTTAGGTTTATCTTCATACTGACAGACAGCGTACGCCTAAGTCTCTGGAGGCCTTGTTAGATATACCTACAGACCATTTTTTTTCTTTAAGGGAACTGCTCATTAGATTTTCTTATAACAATTAAAATAATAATAATTTTTGAAAATTAGAGTATTTTTTTCTATAAGACATTTTTTACACACTTTTGATATACATTGAAACCTTAATATAATGAACCTCCATATAACGTCTTTCCTTATTTAAATCGCCTAAATTGTCGCTTTTTTTATTTTTATTTGATACGCTTTTTTTTATTTGATTGTCTCTTAATCCCATAGTATGTGATTCAGTCGTGAAAGATTTCGACACGTTTTTTTTTACGTTTTTACCTCTTTACAGCAAATTTTAGAGAAACCTTACTTTAATATAACAAACCTCAGTCTAACGAATTACTTGATATAACGAATATTTACTTGTCTCCTTATGATTTGTTAAATTGAGGTTGTACTGTATTTTTATTATAAAAAAAAGTTACACGTGTGTTATAAAAGCCATCCTTGTCCAACATGGCCCAAGCGTCAGCCAAATAATTAGAGTTTATAGGACCAATTTTAGAAGAATACTTTGTTTTCTAAGAATCAAAGAAATTTAAACTGTTATATCTAACAATATCACCTTTACGGGCTGTGCGTGATCTCTCTCGTTTATATTAAAATTTATTGAATTCCATTTATTATTAGATTGCATTATAGTCTGTCTGTGTATAAAATTAAGATATATATTAGCATATCTTCATGACAATAGAATTATTGTAGTAGAAAGCAAGTGGGCGCACCGCGAAATCGGAATGTATTCCAAAATAAGATGGTTTTCTATTCGGGACAATGCGTCCATAATCATTTAAATTGCTTGATGTGCATTGTCGTTTGATATGGCTCGTCTTTAGTAAATTGCATTGCATACAATACAATTAATACAATACTAATTTTGACGTTGACATTTTATGTATTTTGTGTGTAAGTGCGTGTGTCTGTGTGTGTGTGTAAATTATTTTTTTGTTACCTGAGTGTTTTATAACATGGTAGTGATGTGAAGATGTAATTACCATCATTAGTGTAGACATCTAGGTGCAGAATGCGTATGATACCGTTTGTCTTCGTTCCGGCGCAGGCGCAGGCGTCCCGTTACTGATGAATATTGGATAAGTGTTGTTGGGTTTTGTGACCTATATAGCCTGTTTGAAGTGGTACGTGGTAGTTTGATGTCTGTGTGATAGTTTGATGTTTGTGTGATTTTTACATCAATATTTTTTTAATATTTTTGTAATTTTGGAATCAATAATAAAATAAAATGAACATTCATAAAGCTTACACTGGGGTTAGTTGCAGGATGGCTTCGAATTTAAACAAAATCTCTGCCTTTTCACAAATAGGCAAATATTTTGTGTTTGCCTTTGTAAAATGTATGAATATTATGTTGATTAAGATGACAAATTACTTTTAAAACATTTTGTAATTCTCAGTAAGTCTAATGTATTTGGTGATTAGCCTCTCATCTCACCTTATTTAGAAAACCACACCATTAGTGAATAAAACACAACTTTCACCAATTTTAGTGAATTACGTGGTAGTAAAGATTATTTTTCTTTTAATATAATTCAAACTAAAACAACGAAGTCGTTCCGTTTCGTATGACAATGTCACTGACGTTTCCTTCTAGACAATTATTTTTTCAACATTATTTAGGATAAAGGTATTTTGATGAAATTAATATATATTAGTCAATATTATATTTGATTGGTGATTTTTTGTTGGTTTAGTCTATGAAATAAAATAGTATTTATTTTTCCAATCAATTATATCATCAATTATTTTCAATCAATTATCAATTTTAGTCTATGAAATAGAATTGTATTTATTTAGCAGTTCTACAAGAACTTTTCTAAAATCGTGTTTATAGCAGAATTAAGACAGAGCCGGGTCACTTCACTAGCTATATTAAAATGTGTCAAAAAGTGCGTTTGGAGAATTGATATAATTTTCAGATGCCGAGTAGCTTCGCAGCCAAGACATAAAAACAAAGGTAATTGCGTATTCTATGAGGTCAGAAGGAAAATGTGATGTTCCGTTACACTTTCACAAGCTTTAGAGCATATTTGGGACATTATCACTTTCAGATGATATAAAAAATACTTTCGTCTGTGTTTTTGTTATGAGACGTGATTCTCAATTACTATTATACTCTTACAAACTATCCGTCTTTGTGTAATTTGAAGGAATCATACAATATTATAAACTAGTTTTGTTTCTTCCAAAGAGTTCAATCATCTGGCAACACTTAACATCGATAAATCAATTTATTTATTGGACAAGTTGACCAATAACACCATCCTAATTGATTGCTGGCAGTATGTCAAGATTTTTGTCTTTTTTGCAGTTTTTTTATATATTGAATTACCAACCAGTTCTGTGACACACAATTTCTTAAATTTTATATTGCAGAATTACAATATAATATGTGATAACTTACCGCTTGTATCGTAAATTACGCTTTTAATGTTTTTACTTTTACTAATTAAATTTTACCTTTCGTTATTTTATATTTAAATATCGAATTAATGATTGAGTGACAAAAACCGCCATTTTCGTGGAAAAACTACATTTTTCAAATATAAAATCAAGTGAATGAATTAATATTCAAGTCAAACGGTTGATAAGGAATGCGGGGTCGGTGACCGGCACTAGGTGAAGGTCACTCGGCCTCTAACGGACTTCGTGACGTCACTAGTGTTTGTGCGTGTGTTTCTTGACACAGTTTGCCTCCATCACGTTTTACGTTCTGTGGCTTGGGGTTGGGTTTTTAAATGTGGCAAGCATCTATGAGTTATCTGGGTTTTGAAGTTCGGTTATGTAACAAAAAAAAATTAGTAATAAATATATAATGATAATGCAACTTTTATAGTTATTTATTTTTTTGAAATTTAGCAATTACAATTTCGTAAGAAATGCTTCTTGATCTTTGGACAGACATTATTTTCAACGTTAGTATATTATATTAATGTATTATATACTGTATACATTACATTATACCAGCTGTGTTTTATACGTTTAATTATTAAAGTTACGCTCTGTATGTATCTTGCACTCCTATAACGGCACTATTTGCCGATTGTGTTCTGAGTTTCTCTCTATATTATGATGAATGGAAATAGTTATTTTGTCAGTACACTGAATTTGCGGCAAATCTTCGGCCATTTTAAGAAGTAAAATGATTAATGGTCGTCTTTTGTCAGTGCCAACTGTCAGATTTGTTTTTTTTTTTCTTGTGTAGGTTTCAATACATATATATTTTCATCTTAATAATATATAAGTACTCTTTTCTCATGTTGTATTTTTCTAAATGTATTATTTGTTATCTTTTTCATTAAAATGTTTGAACTAAATTTAGATACCTAATTATTATTTTAAATTACATGTAATTTTGTTAAAATTGTCAAACTTCAGTGTGATTATCGTTAACCCATATCTGGTATAATTTTCTATGGTTAAAAGTTGCATTATCACGGTGCTTCCTCGTATAATGATGGTGTTTCATCACCTTTCATAAAATGGTCTTTAAAATATAGCTTGTAGAGTCTTCAATTGCCGTATCGTTGCGTGTCGTAAAACTGTGTCAAATACAATTATTATATTATAATTTACTGACTAGCCATTTACTTCTGTAAAGCAAATGTGCTCAGTATTAATAGAAGTGACAAAAGTTTTTATTCATTAGATATCACAAAACTTGTTTATTTTTTTTAAGTTTTGATTTTATTCATAAAAACACACATCGATGATTTTCATTGCGATCATACGACCAGACATACATACCTTCGTCTGCACCATCCTCCGCTTTTTTACAGCTTCAATTATAAAGTATAATTCATTAATTTGAGTATTATTTTCGGTACCCACAATATTATTTTCAGATTTCTTGTAACTTTAGTAAGACCATTTTTTTTGTTATTTCTCCAGATATTAGATAATTATTTTTCTATAAAACATCGTATGTGTTGACTTAAAGAGTAAGCTAACACAACACCAAATTTAATTAGTTCGTCCAGTAGTTTTGGTGTATTCTAATTATAGGCTTAATAAGTTTTTTTTTACCGTAAGAATGAAAGAGTTTTCCAGAATAATATGTAACCGGTATGTTGACCGGGGCAATAACCTGTTATCGTGCCAAAATTAATGAATATCCGTCTTCTAAATTTTTGTGATGCAGAAACATACAAACAAAAATGTTTCAAAAGCCTCATGTTATATCAAATCATGCATAAGGGGGTTGCCGGCCTTTAAAAACGGATTAGCGGCTCGGTTTGTAGGTAGGTACTCATTACGTTTCGATCTCGACCGAAGCGGATCCGAAGGAGTTTCATTACACAACTTTGTGGTTTGTCTCAAAAAGTTCCTAGATACCCGCAAGTAGAATGTGATAGAGATGGTATATCATTTCTATAGTGTAAATCGATTGCAAGAATCAAATCAATAGGCTTTATGCAACATTCTGAAGAATAAAGGGGATAGAACATAGAGACTGGAGTAGAGAGTCTTTAATATCAATTAAAAACTCTCTACTCCAGTCTCTATTGTCTAGAATCTGTCTCTAATCTCCCAATTTTAAAGAGCTAGAGTTGCAGCTAACTTGGAGTTGTTCTCCAGATGACCGATAAACTGACAATACCTCGATATTTCGAGATCCTGAACTTAGGGGCGAACTCGAAAAGCAATCATACGACGATTGGTGTTTTATTGAAGATTAACGCTCAAATTTGTGTTTTTAAAGGTATAAATTAAACGAGATTTAATACCCAAATTGGAAACCTTCCATTGGGCGATAATAAAATTATTGGCACATGTACCATAAACATCTAAGTCCAAAAACTTATATCCGTCATACTTCTAAAGGGGTAGGTAGGCAATAAGTATGTACCAAAAGCACAAATTCTCTTCAAGCTTCGAAAAGAATTCTGTGGTTATCTTAATGTTATATGAAATCAAGTTTTGTGGATTGTGTTATAATACTTCAAACTTGTAGTTACTCACATTGCCTACATTGTTACATTATAATTTGTCAAATAATTGTACTATCATTATATGTTCTCTATTGTCTACAGTAGATTCGACACACAAATTATCTTTCTATCATTTTTATTAGATCATTATACTTAATTTGGCTATATATTAGTTCGCATACGCATTAACTGATTCGTTACGGAAAAAAAAAACAACTAAGGTTAGGTAAAAAGTTTAAGATAATCTAGAAAATTAGCTTTATACTTCTTGAATGCTGTTTTTATTATTTGGACACTAAATAGCTGTGAATTCATTCACAGCACTATTACCCGGTGATAAATGTACATAAATAAATGTGTTCAATGCATATAGATTAAGTTTATTTGATGTCAATGGAATGGAATAGTTCTATTTGTTATCTGTGTACACAAACTAGGTTTAAATGAACTAGCTGCATAGATGAAATCTCTAAAGTGAATAAGTGAATAAAATAACGTTTTGTGGTATGCAGGTCACTGTAACGGGCACAGTTGTACTTGCTATACATTGGTTGAATTCAAACTTTATTTTATATGAAATAAAGTATATAATCGTAGTAAGTTAGAGGTGTTTGCTAGTTTGCTAGTTTGCGCCGACTTTAGTTATATGGGCAATAATGCTTCCATTCAGGAGATAGCGAAACCTTGATATTAAGCAGCTTTATGACTCATTAGAACATTAATAACTTGTAAAAGTTAAATCTTGAAGGCTTTTGAGGGCGCGTTAATATTTTCAAAAATCATCATACAATCACAAAAACAATTTTGAAAGCACGGTGAGACGAAAGTAATATTTGCTGTTTCAGACGTTATTGTCGCTCTGTGTCTCGGAGCCAGCAGTGGAGCCGCAACCAGAAGATCCTCAGAGTGATTCGGAAGAGCCCCCAGAAGGATACTATGCTTTCGTCGAATCACCAAATGCCACACCTCCCAGGTATTTACACCATGTGACGATCATGATGAACAGATTTCCCGATTGATACATGTCAATGTCCTATTTATCGTGAAGTAACTGTCTTTTATTTACTCTGTTAAAATAACGAGTATATAATTTTAAACTATCCATTCCTAACGTTAAATTTGCATTTGTTATGGGTTATTATGATGATGATAGACAAGAGTAATTTGTGTGCGTATATTATATTATTATATTATTGTATTTAAAATTGTCTGTACAATCTAAATGGTTGAGCCTTTATAATACCCCAATTACAAGCATTAATTTGATATTTTAATGTGTTTTTCGAATGCAATTAAATTGTCCTTTCTTACAAATAAGCAACACCATAAACAAATTAAGTGTCTGATAAACTAAACCAGATCCGGCGCAAGATTTCTCCTCAGATTTTGCTCTCTCTTACGTCCGTTTGTTTGTAACTCCAGTACTGATGTTTGTGGACGCTTAACTTTACTTTCACTAATGTTATACATTGTAATGTGTTTTATCGTTGTAAAGTTGTGTTGTGTTTACGAGTAACGAGATAATTTATTAGTGTAATTATTTTAAATGTGCCCAAAGACCTCGCTTCCAATTTTATGTACGAGTACGAGTATATCTAAGTCGATAAACGTTATGTTTTACATATCAAAGATTTTAGGAAATATTATTCGAAAACAAAATTTTTTTTTTTCGTTATGGTCAATGTAGATTAAAAATAGTTATTGAGCAAAACTTTCCTTTAAGTATTAGCTATTGCTATTAAAGGTAGATAATGAGGTGGTTTCATAAAACATAAGTATTAACAGTCAATCAAAAGCTTGAAATAATATATCAGTCAGGTTTGAATCTCTAATCAAATATCAAGGTTCGTTCAGTTTTCCATTCTATGAAAAGTTTCCTTCCACCAAGGTCCACATATTTTGTTTGTCATTTCGTAATTTCGTACTTCGAGATTCTTTCAGTACAGTTCTATTCTTCATTGCAGAGTGCGTCCTCCCCCCTACCAGCAGGTACCGTCGGAGTGCGCGGCGGCGGGTGACCGCGCCCACGTTAGCGCCAACAACCTGTGCGGAGACCTTAACAGAGGAATCATTCCAAGGAATCCCATGGGACAAAGTCCAAATGGCGAGCCTTATCCTTTGTAAGTTATATAGAATATATTGTGGTTTCAGTAATGTGGTAAATACGTACACAACGTATTAATTATTTACTGGTCAAACTCTGGGTATCTAACTTACACTTTTAATGACTGACTCTAGCCTACTTTCTCGTCTTAAGGATATAGAGAAAATATAAATGGACCGGTCAGAGAAAATCTGCAACATCCGTCTATAGATTAGCTTATATAGATAGATTTGTTGTTATCTATCAGATAATTCTCACTATAATGATATCCTACCATTCAACCAACCTACTTTGCTAAGCTTTACATTCAATACATATTGAATATGGTATTGGTTGACTATAATGTATATTCCTCCAGCGAGTTGATCCGCAACCACACTCTGCGCTTCCTGTCTCGCACGCTGCCCGTGCTGCGTGCGGACGACGCGCTGCCCCGCGTGGCGCACGTGCCCGCGCACGCACACGACCACGGCCCGGCGCGGGAACACGACCATGTGCCCGACGTTAGCCATAACAGGTAATTTAGCTTTTATTTGAAAAGTTCACATGTAATTAGGTACATTATAAAGCTACGGCTATGCCTACGGCTTATCTAAACGGACAATATGATGAGGTTTAATACAAGAAGTTCAAAAAAAAATTTTTTTTTTATCCTCTTACGTAACCTAGACACTTAAATCCAACTAAAAAAAATTTTACTAGTCCTTCCTTACAACGATGTAGGTAACGAACCAAAATTTTGATCGCAGTGTCTCTAGGTGAATAATATCACTTACATAATAACATGAAGCGTACCTATTTAATACTTGTTCATTGGGAAACCCAGTGACGTTAGGAAAATCAATTTACTCATTGTTGATAACATTTTCTGTTTTTTTGTGTATTTGATAAATAAGCAACGTATTTAACTTTTACCTTACATACGCACAACTAGATCAAAATTTCAAAATAATTAAACTTTGTAATAAGCTTATCAATCTGATTTAGCCTAGAGGAGCGATCGAAACGGTCCCTCTCGTCAGAGGAGGTCCCGGCAAGCGCACTCCGCGTGGAACACCGCGCCGCTGACGACGACCAGCCGCGGGAGAGCCGCAAGTTTTGCGACGGCGGGGGAGTGTGAGTACAGAGACACACACGTACACACGTACACACGTACACACGTACGCACGTACGCACGTACGCACTCACGCACAGTTACACTCACATACACAAACAAACAACTCGCACTTGAATTGTCCTGTTGCTTATATTATTGTATTTTTATTTCATATCTAAATCCAAGAAAATAATCAAACCAAGGTATAATAGAATTTATGTACAATTTATAGGATTACTTGTGAACTATTTTTGTTGTTTTTATTTCAAAGACTTGCAAGATCCTCCTTTAGGACCATTTCAGTTGCTTTTATTTATTACTGTAAAAATTTTAATTAAATAAAACAGCATTTAACTTAAAATATATTTAATATTTATTGCTAAATGTTGTAAACGTTTTGATTGTTTATATTTATTATAAACGTATGAATTTATAAAACATTGCAAAAATAATTTTAATTCTTGTTGAAATTTTAAATGGTCCAATTGATTATTAATTTAGATCATTATTAAACATTTAATTTCAATTAAACTGACTGCGGAATACAGAATCATCAGTTATCAGACCATACACCAGAGAGAACGATTTGAGAACAACAAGATATGGGCGAAACAATAATATTGCGTATTCTAGAATTAGAATTTAAACATTCAACACGAATCAATAAAAACATTGCAATTCAACAGAAATAAATAATTTAGTTCAACACTGATATTCCGCTCTTTACCATAGACAACATAGATAATAAATTCCCTAGAAAATAATAATTATCCTACACTGGTATATATATATATATTTAGCTATCGACTGCTATTGCTCCACGATCCTGTAGATCCTTCAGGACGACATCCAGCGCGTCGTGTTTTGTGCCGTCGATAAAAGTTACACGATTATCTTTTTCGATCTGAAAGATAAGAAAAACTTTTTTAATCAAAATGAAGTATATATATATAATTGAAGGTTCAAAAATATTTAGAAAAACTATAATAAATTTAGAATTAAAAAAAATAAACCTAGCTCAAATTTATAAGACATCATCCAAATAGAAATCTTAAGAAATTAAAAATCCAATTCCGTTAAATAAGAGAAAAAGTTAAGAAAATTTAAATATAATGGCAAATTACAAGTGACAATATCATTAAAACTAGCAAACATCACCAAAATCCCTAAAATGGATGATTATTATAATATATTGTAGCTGATAAAATTTGTCGGAACCCTCACGTCACGTCTATAGACGACGTGTCGCGGCCACACGCACGCCTCGAAGTAGCCCGGCACGTCTGGCGGATCGTACACGCGCAGGCAGCGCCGCGAGAAGCACTCGCCGTACTCCAGCACGAAGTAGTACCTGCAGACCAACAACTCCTACCAAAAACTACTACCACTCTAGAGTTACGACCTAAAAAGATTGTTCTATATTACACTGTTATTTAAACTAAGGAAACAATTTAAAATCCAGTTTAAAACCCATCTATAGGGAATAATTAAAATACATTCTATAAAAACTTGCGACCCTTTGGTACTTATTTTGATATAAGTTTTTAATTTTGCTTGGTACTCTCTTCGATTATCAAACATCTAAGCGACTAACTGTTTAGCTTGTTCAAAACCTCATAGACAATTCAGTTTGTATATGTATTTAAAAACAATCCTACCTTAAATTACATATCTCCATAATGGGTTTATAGTTTAAGGCAGTGAACCCTTCCAATATTAAAAACTTCTTCCCCGCTATTTCTAGTTTTCCTGGACATCTGTCTTCTTCACTTGTGTGCGCTTTGTTCTCACCGTTCATGGTTGATATGACGTCATCATACATCGCTTTCATGTCCAGGGCCGAGAGGATATCGTAGTCATTGTGATCCAATCCTTTGCATTTGATGTGATGCGGACTGTCGTCCAGATAGAAGTACTTGTCTTGATGAATGATATACACCGGTACCAGCAGACCGCGCAACTTATTCGCTAGTGTTGTTTTCCCCCCACACGTCACTCCCGATATACCGATCACAATCCAATCTGAGTCGGACATGTTTTTAGTCTTCAAATGAGATTTATTTACGAGGAATATTGCTTTTGTACGTAAATCGTTAAGCGAGAGTATTGAACTGGTTGTAGTCAAACTCCTTGCAATGAGACTTAGTTGTATATTAAAAAGTAATGGTTTTCCTACTTCTATATTCGATATAGGTGGGTGCGTCAGATACAATCTATTGATTAGCTTCTTATTTACTACGAATCTTATATAATAATCTAATTTATTATTATTAAACACATAAGAGTCTAAACCAAACGGTCTAACTACCCGACGTAGGCACTCTATTGGTCTATATTTATTAGATAAATGCTTGAGAGTATATTTAGGGAGAAAATCTAGAGGTAAGGGTAGATATGGTACAGAGTGAAAGACATAAGTCCTCCGACAAAGAACAAGCCCCAGATAGCGCACGAAAGTAGCACCCACTTTGGATTTGGGATGAACTGATATATCCACAAATCTGAAAAATAAAATTGATTCACTTAAATTAACGCAAAATATGAATTTCAACATACACATTTAGGACATTATCATTTGATTATAATAACAACACCTAAATTTGCGTTTAGATTAAAAACGATGCTAATGAATTTATTAAGGCAAGCTGTGAATACCAACATAATAGTCTTCAAAGGCAAAGACAAAATCAAAACGTCTCAATTTATATTGATTTAAATTATTATCTAGCTATTTTGAAAAAATAATATATAACACTGTAGTAAAATTTGTTACATGACTCACCTTCGTCAATAAAAGGATAAGAGTTTATCCAAAAAACAAAAACAAAGTATATAGTGAGTGTTGTCACCAGAATAACTTTTCCCAAAACTGCATCCGGAATGTCCATAAAGACATATCTATATTAATCTATAAATTTACTAAGACTTTGTTCATTAAGTCTCTTTGGGAAATATTATATACTTTTGTTCATCAATTTTTACTTCTATTTTCTTCTCTGGCTTGCCTTTGATTGCTCGTTCTATAATCTTAAATTAAGATATTTATTAATTTGAAACTCAAAAAATCAGTAAAAGATATAGTTACATATAGCTTTTATCACAGTATATTTTAATTAAGGGATATCAAACTTAAGATATATTGTAGGGGTGTTTGGTTCATAATGATTAATTAAAAAAAAACTTAAATATGCACACAATTGTATGTGTGTTTTGTCTCTAGACTTCCTGAACACACTGATAACATTGATTATTGCAATAAACAATTTTCTTATCATGTCTTATCTACACTAATAAAACATTACTGTATTAGTATTTTATTACATGTCATTTATTTTATAGCCTATTAAATAATTGGTTTATAATTATCATGTAATCTTAACATTTGGTCTTGTACTTATGTATTCATATTCTAACATTTTTTTATTTATATGAGAAATGTAATTCATGAATGTTATATCCCTCATCATATTTACCTTATCAAGGATAGAACTGATGGTTGTAGATGAGGACAGACCCAGGAGTTTCTTAGTCCCTCGCTCGGTCTCGTCAGTAGATGCTGAGTTTATCTTTTGCTTCTTGTACCTCTGTTTAGGTGTGTCACTGGTAACTAAGAATTATAATTATATTAATATATTTTTCTTCAATAAGGAATAACAGAGTTTAAAGCAAATTTTGCATAAGGTATTTGAGTGGTAAAAATATAGCTCTATTATCAACAATAACTGCTACATGTATGTAGGAATTACAGAATTTACTTTTCGCAATTAAAATAAACTTTCAAATAGATTACAAACAAATTAAATTGTGTTAATTAAAATTGAGATAAAAAAATCCAGACGCGGATTTTAATATCGGATAAAGTTTAGTAAGAACTAATTATTAAGATTGTATTAAGAGAAATGACGCAATTATAATATTGATGCAAAAAAGGACCTACCTTGTCCTCTGACGCTTTGATGACTTGTATCAAAACGGCGCTTATTTGCTTTGGTTTTACCTTCTAAAAAAAACAATTACGTCTAGATCATAAACACAGTGATTCATCTAAAGGTCCACCCACTTACCTTGTTGATCTACAAATTCGAACGCGGAGTGCACCAACTCTGAAGACATTTTATTTCATTCGTAAATAAAATTATTTAATGCATTTAAGTAAATTTTCAAAACAACTAACATAACCTCTAAACTATTGACAAATTGAAAAGTCAACAATTGTCATTGTTAACAATTACCGTCAGTCGAGGGACCAAATTTCAATGTCAACAACAATTGCGTTTCGTTAATTCATGCATGCACGTTATCAAGGTTGAAAACCACATCTTAAGCATCGGAATTGAAATCATAAGATATAATAACGAAAAATATAATATTAATCTTGCATACAATAATTCTGGATTCTAAATAATTTCAGATTCTGTATGTTATATCGAGCTATCAATGGCGATAGTGCCGGCCCTGAACGTCGGGAAGATCCCGGAGTAACTTCTCACGCTGCACACCCTGCTCCTCACAGATATGAGGTTCTTTGCTTTTTTATTTTCGCCACTTTATAATAATTTAAGTATCAGGTCTAAAAGTTACTTCATTAACATTTTTTGGAAGTGTTTTCTATGTAGTTGATATATTTTTGACATTTGCCATAGGGTCCACCGACACCGTGTCCTGCACGAGTGGAATATGCAACGCCGGTATTTGCACGCAACTATCAGGGAGTGTGGCGATACGTTGTGCAAATACCATACGAAGGTTACTTTACACAAACTGTTGAAGTCACAAGGTCAGTTATATCCACCCATAAGAGCTCAATAAGACTTATTATTCGTTTTCTTTGGTAATTAACATAAATATGTAAAATGTGTAGGTGCATGCAGTCGCGTTGTCACTACCTGGAGGGCGGCTGCCTCAGCTCCCCACGCTGGCTGTCGCTGCTGGTGGCTGAGCTGCACTATCCGCCGCCGACCAACGAGCCTACGCATACTCACAGACCGGTAATACAATCTTTACCACTATATAATATTGTAATTATGTTTCTATAACACCTGTGGTATTGACCTAGGAAATAATTTATTTGATCACTTCTTATTACAGGAGTACAATCAATTTCCACAAAAGCAAGAAACTGAAAGTAGTTCAGAAAAACCACAACATTGCGACGGACACGACGCGCTTGGATGCTATCAGGTTTGTTGGTTTTTGAAGAAATGTTCCTATCTTTGTTTACAAGTACCTATATTATATTGTTTCTTTATTGTATCTACCAGGTACGTCTATACTACGACTGGTTCCTAGTGCCTGGATCGTGCAAGTGTTGGCGTCCGGACTATTTCGCCCGTTACGTGCGACGTAATCGACATGAGCTGTAGATACAAACAGATGATACAGTTACGAGGAATATTAGATGGGCTTGATGCTTGTCTCCTTGTAAATAAAATGATTTTTAACTTCAGGTGCTAAAATGTCAGTTTACAGAATATAAAAGATCTAACATGATTGTTAGGCTACTTACGCGAGAGCATAGCAATAGATAATATTTGGAGTTTTATTTAACATTGATCGTTTTGTTTTTTAAGACATTTGTAAAAAAATACTGTAAATAGAAATCCTGTTTATGGTTAACCTAGACACTGTTATATAAAATATGTCTGTATAAGTTAGTTATTTGGTGCTAAGCTTTTGTGACTTTAAGACTGCATTAGTAAAGTATATTATTTAAAATAATAATAAGGTTATCAGAGATGATATAGGTACAGACGAGGTTGATTTATATGTCTGATAGTATTAAATATCTACATTTACTAGAATAACATTTTTATTTCGCATGTGCGGTGTGTCTGGATCTCTATTAATAACTTATTTTTTATAATTTATAATTCATTTCTTTTGTTGATAATAAATATTACTTTAATTTGCTAATTATCAAGGACATTGAACTTTCAAATAAACATAGCAATAACAAAACGCAATACAGATAACAAACAAATAAATAAACAGAAATATATATTTTTTTGTCCTTGGTAAGGTTGAATGAATGAAAAGATATATTGAAATTATACTCAGCTCAATGTGCATTTATTTATATTAGTATAAGGTATTATAGGTCTGCAATAATTTTACTGTATTTTAAATAAAGCACTAAATATTTATATGGTTTTTCATTTTAAGAGCAGTATTACTTAAAATATTCAAAAATCACAAAACAAGTTTCTCTGAAATATTGATTTGCTGTTAAAGATTTATTTTATTGAATTAATTCCCTATATTTTAAATTATTACTAATTAACTACAAAAATACGACTTTTCAAAATCTTTGAATGTCTCTTCCGGGAACAGAATGGATTTCTCTTCATCAACTTTCACCTCAATTTTCTCTGCAAGAGGCTTGCCTTTGATTGCTCTTTCTATAATCTGAAAATTAAATAATTAAAGTGTTTTAATGTCTATTATTATGTATTTGTTTTTAAGCAAGTGGTGGCTGTGGTCAAGTTGAAACTCCCATATTGCATTTTTTTTTTAAGTTTATAATTGCAAACTAAATAACAAGTTCATATCAATGATTCTCTTTTCAATGGTTGATAAAATCATCTTTCTCATTAAAAATAATTATAAATACATTGACAACATTAATGTTCTTGTTTGAAAATAACTATAAAATGTAGAGCCATGTGAAAGTTATTTTAATTTAAATACATATAGAATGTTAAGTAAACCAATATGGGAAAGGATTTGAACCCGCAACCTCTGGGAAACCATCCCATCACTCTACCAATTGAGCTATAGTACTGCTGCCAGACTCAGTGAACAAGTCATATTTGTGGGGATTATCATTTATGGGGATGGTGACATTTATTAGGCTTCTTTTGAAAATCCTAACCAATGTTTCTAACTTTGCAGTATCAATAATTATATATAAGTATCTATAAACATGTATAGCCATATGAAGCGATATGGTAGCTCAATTGGTAGAGAAAACATTTTATAATATTATAATGATTTTTAATGTTACTATATAAATAGAAGGCTGTGTTTAATGGTTTGTAAGATCATAGTATGCTTAAAAGAATTATAAAATACATACATTTTTAACATATATTATGTTTTGTATTAACAATTTTATTTTTGAAAACCTTTAATTAGTCTACATTTTAGAAATGTAGATGATCTATCATAATTCTGCTTACCTTATCAACAGTATCAACAGCAGTAGGGGTGGAGAGTGCTAACAGCTTTTTAATGTTCTCTTCAACTATATCTTTCTTTAATTTAGGGGTGTCTTTCTTTTTCTTTTTACTCTTATACTTGAATAAATGACTGACTGAAATTTTAGTTTACTCAGTTCAACAATCAAGTAGAGATTTTAATAAAGAGAATAAATATTAGATATAGAATAAAGTTACATACCTTCTGAATTATTTCGCGGCTTAGACCGATTTCGACGCATGTTTTGTTTAGAGTTGTTGGTTTCTAAAAAAAAGAATGTGCCTGTATATCTAAATGTTATATTACGAATGAATATATAATTATTTTACAATTTAATTACCTTCTGGGTCCACAAAAGCAAGGGCTTGACGCACTAGATCCGATGACATTTTAAAAATATAAATCTATAATATTTGTGTAAAATATATTCTATTGTCACTTATTATTTACATTAAATATCATAACTTATAACCTCCGATAACAGTTTGCAGGAAAAACATCAAATTATGATACCTGTCATCTGTCAATCGTAAGTCGTGACACAGTCACAGATAAAAGTAAAAAACAGTGCTATCTGTTAATTATTTGTGTATAAATATTCCTGCCCAATTTTAAATTAAATAGCGTAGACAGCGTTGCATTCTCTATCTACGTTGAATAGTGTTTATCGTTTCATCTGTTTACTGTAGTCTTGATAATAGTAAATACAATTAGTTAACACTATATTATTTTCTATATTTAACGTTTTTAACCAAACATTTTCAATCGTAGATAGATAGAATGCTTTCTGTGTTAACGTTTCCAATTTTTTCTAATAAAAATACGATTATGCATGTTTATTTTATTAATCGAAATTTTGTTGTTTTTAGTACGTTCATGAAACTTTAAATAAAAAATAAGATTTAGTCTGTATTTAAAGTATATCAGATGTTACATCGTAGGATCAATATCCCGAGGTTATAGCCTGGATGTATGACTGTGAATGTGCCATCTTAATTATTAAGTACATAATATGTAACAATAAATTCCATTAATGTTTTATGTTCAAAATTGGCTCCTTAGTAATTTAACATAATATATGTATAATATTATGTTTAGGTCGTGTTAATAATTATTTTACAATAATAAAATACTAAAAAGAGGGCTGTTAAGGGCCATTCATAAAATAAGTTCGCTTTCAATTAGGGGAGGGGTACACCTCATTGTGATAAGAGGTAACACGGGGATGGGAGAGAAGATGCTTCAATACTGGTTACCTATAGATCTCAGAATATTTAATAAACCCTTGGACATCACAAGAATAGCGAAATTCATTTATTTTTTATTTCAGATATTTATTAGTTTACTGATTAAAATTTCGCTATTATTAAACAATCAAAATTATACGTTCTTTTCAGGGTAGAGTAGCTGACACTGCTACAGAGTGTGTGACAAGGATAAAAAAACAATAATTATAAGTAAATATTTATTGTTTCTATTTAATTTAAAAGGTACTCGGGTTTTTATTACGTTCGTGAATTACTTATGGGTAAGTGTTTAATAAGAAACTACTAGCTACGTTATATAAACGATATTTTAAAACACTACACAACCTGATTTCGATTTTGTAATCGTCAATATTCATTTAAATTTACAATGCAGACAGAAATATAGGTCATACATTTCATAAAACGTTTTTAAATGTTTCCTTATCGACTGAAATTAATATATGCAATAAGGATATCATAAGAATCGATTCAATAATAAGCGTTTAGATATTCACAGCACTAAGTTAACAGGCTTCGTGTCTAGATTCGTCGCCATCTTGAATATCCATGGAAAGCTCTCCGGACGCGATGGGTGCGGTCCCAGCGCTGGCACCCTCCAGCGAATCAGTTCCACAATCTACATTGCAGTCGTCGGAGTCGTCGGTCTCTCTGTCGAAGTACGGCAACTTGAGGATCCTCTCGCCTAGTGGGTTCTGTCCCGTGTCGAGGTTGAAGCCGTTGCTGGAGTGAGCGATCTGAACGTCCCCGTCGCTGTCCTGTTGTGTGTAGAAGCGCACCGAGGGTTCCTGTTTGGGATGACTGAAGGTCACCTGGCAGGCGGAGTAAGGCGGCGGGGGGTCCTCCAGCTTGCAGGCGGAGTAGGGGGGAGGGAGGTCGGGCGGCGAGCTCGACTCGGACGGGTAAGTGTCCTCGGGAGGGATGTCCATCTCTATGTTGCTTGCGTTTTGTTCTGAAATAAACGTATTTCCTTGTTTAAGCTAGGTGGCTGTTAAAATGATCACTGTTGATACTTACGACTCGTAGCCAGAACGTTCGGTGTCGGCCATTCTTCAGATCGCCGCCGTCGAGCTGAAAAAATACTTATTTAAGAATAAGAAATAAGTAAATAGATGGAGACCTAGACCACCAAAATACTAAAGTAAGCGTTTGAGCACGTCATACTTATGTATTAGGACTAATTTACATAACTGTAGTACAGCGTATGTGTCGTAGCCGCAGTCAGTCGTAGCACGCTACGCGGTACTCACAGCGCGCGTAGCTCCGTGTGAAGCAGCGGTCCGTAGCGCGCACGAGCAGCAGCGCGGCTACGAGCAGCAGGGCGCCGGCCCCCCACCCCCGCGCGCCGCGCCACGCCCACTCCCCGCCCGCGCTACGCGGCTCCGACTACCGACAGACAACAACACTCACTGTATTGTATCGAAAACATACTAACTAGACTTTCACCATAATTTATAGGTAAGGCAAACTGTGATGTTTAAAAATAAGCCATTAGTAATAAGTTAACGTAATAAGCTGGTTATGGTTACGGAGGTGTGTACCGAGGGGTTGTTGTCGGGTAGATGCCAGGGCGCTCCGAGCGGTCCGGGGCGCCAGGAGCTGGAGGGGGAGGGCCTCGGAGGGTGGGGGACGCTCTCTGCCGCCGCGCTGCCCAGCCTGGAGGGTAAATAGAGCTACATTATTGGATTTGTTGTAAGTGCCAAAGTCATATTTAAAAGCTTTATCGTAAAAAAAAGTACGGAAAAATATTAAGGAAAAGAAGTCAAATTACCCTCTCCTAGGTGGTAATTTCTTACAATAGCTATATTTCAACTGTGAAGTACAGAAACTGAGGCATGAAATGGTAAACATTACTGACAGTATTTCGATCGGTAAATTGTATTAGAAAAGCCGAAAGCCCTGATGCCCTATCCTTCCCCTTGTCCTATTTTCCCTTCATTACTATTATTTTATCTGATAAGTTTTCTCCTAAAGTGAGAATCTTCAATCCTCATCTCATCATCAGATGGACTGTCTGATATGCCGCCATTCAAAAAATATTGCTTCCTTAGACAGTCCATTCGATCCCCAGTATCACCTGATGAGTTGCCGCAGCTGCGCCGGCGTGTAGAGCAGCAGCTCGGGGCGGTGGCGCGGCCAGTCCAGGCGGGCCCGCAGCTCGCGCAGACGACGCAGCTCCTGGGGAGGGAGGTGCAACATCTGTGATTGGAAAACTACGTTATTTTGACTTTGTTATATTAAACGACTGTGAAATGCATGTTACAGATCACTTTTATCAATTATTATTTGGGTATTTTTTGTATTTAAGTTAAATTTTATTTTTAAATACTGGAATTAATTACATAAAACAATGCAACCGCGACTCTTTCCTTTTATCACTGACAGATCGATACTGTGCTTTTAGTTCTCCTTACCGACAGATAATATATATAATATTTCTAAAAATTATTTACATGATTAAAACCATATTGCTTAGGTATTGTAAGAGCATTCTGTATGCACTTGGAACTTTATTTATCGTCCTACTATTAAAACCAACAATGCAAAGCTTGTATCACGGGCCACACACCTGTAGATGCAGGCGGTGCGCACGCGCAGTGATCTCGGTGAGCTCAGCGAGTGTGACGCGACCGCGCCGGCGCCGGTAGCGCTCGATCTCGGACCACACAGGCGGGAGTGTGGCCTGCATGATGCTGCCTCCTGGGACCTGGAACATTCGTAACTTACATAGAAATTATATGCCATTTCCCAGAGATTTTTTCAGAATCATTACAATGCCATTTTACTGTTTTTATTAAGTACTAGTCAGTTATCAAAGTATGATCGAACATTCAAAAAATATAAATGAACCCATCAACATGTGCAGGACTCGAACCTGGAGCTCTCGGAGACTGTTTCAGTTGGCAGACAAACAGAAAGCTGGTCACCATTGTCCAGAATTCTTCTATTACTAAATTCTATATATAATTGTCTTGATCTGAACATACACTGATTAAATAATTAAACAAGCATAACATGTAAAAACAGTTTATTACCTAATAAACTAAAATTGAAATATACTTAATTTTAAATAAATATAGAATGAAATAAAAAACGACACAGGCAGGGATTTGAATCCCCGACTTCAGAGACCGACCCGTCCGCCCAGCTTATAGACGTTTTCAAACCTTAACTTAAAAAGCCAAGCTAAGTTTGCATTTCAAGTATATTTATGATTCTTTTAATTAAGAATATGATTTTCACAATCAACTGTCAAAATGTTCCGAATTTTCTTTATTTGGAAATCGAAAGTTTTTTAATTAAGCTTATCACAATAATAAAAAAATGTTTTAAAATGTAATCATCCTTTATTTGTTGTCAATGTGCATTATAGAAAAAAAAATATCTAATTATTTACAATCTAATATGTTAAAAAAAATACCTGCTTCAAGAATCTGGAATCTAGATCATCGGATGTCTAGATTAAAACATACATAATATACATAGATTAATGTCAAGGACAGACTGCTCCAATTTTGTTAAGTTACGTTATATAAAACTAAGAATACATAACGAAACACATTACTCTGTAATGACCATTTTTGTTAGGTAATTTTAGCCTTTACCGCTTAATAAATAACGGTCTAATTAGCGCGACATTAATGTATTTTTTTGTAAATTAGGTGAAGTAGGCGGTTCACGCTTCTTGATTATTTGTGTCATATCGGCTATTCTTCGTATTTAGTAAACCAATTTAAGAATATAACTTCAGGTATTATTCATTTTCATATTGTAATTTATATACTTAATATTGTTTAATAGTTTAATTTTAATGTTATAATTCATATACCGACTTTATGTTGATTTTTAAAAAATTATACCCAAAATACCTGTGGAAAAACTGCATTGCAGTCGAAGCTAAACAATTTATTATTTACGGCAGGCGTCTTGACCAAGTTACAAATAAGAAGTAATAGTATTATAAAATAAAATTAGGTGATATGAAATACATAGGTATTTCATATCACCTAATGTTATTTTTTTATAATTATATATAATTAATTTAAATTTGAATATTACTTTTATTTAAAAATAGAAAGTATTAGTCATAAGCCATGTAATTCAATTAATACTTGAACAATACCTATACTATTTTAAATACTATATCTAATTACAATATTCTAACTTCAAGCAAACTACCAGAATTTAAGATTTTGATTCTATTTTAAATTTATAAATACGTACTTAAAGATCTGTAAAACATAACGTAAAATGATAGGTGAGTAAAACTTTAAAATAAGCTGTGTCCAAAAACATAGGAAATGAATCACTTCAACTTTTAGTAAATCGTAGTAATTGTATAAACTTACCGAAAAAGCAATGATCCGATCAATAGAAATACGAAATGACGGAACACTTACAACGAACACATTATATTACAAATAATCATTAATTTAATTAAGATATTTTGTATATTTGTGATTGTTTACACAAAATACGTGTAACAAAAGGAATTTCTAAATAAATAGGTGTTAGTGAGTTCGCGCACGCGCAGTGGACGAGTTGCGCCATTTGCCGCGCTTGGAAGGGTCGTGCAGGTTTGGTAACATGTTATGTTATTACGAAAAGGAAGAACAATTATGTTGGTATTATTATTTAATCCAATATTTGTTATATATAAAAAATGAATGGACAAACACAGTTATTAATACGTTCGTTTATGATAGGTTCTAGTAAAAAATACTTTAAATTGGACAAAATTATTCCTATCAAATTTTTGTAATCAAGGTCATCGAATAAATTAAAAAAATATCATGTGTTGATTTTAAATTAATATTGTCTATGTTCAGTTCTTTTTTTATAAGTTTTTGAATAAAAAAAAATGCATATTAAATTCCAGGCAGAAAATGATGAAGAACACCAACAAATAAACATGATTTTACGGAAACTTTTCTAAAAACTTGTAATGCCATATATTTTTTTTGTAGTATTTAACACGTAGGATCTCAAACTTGAGAAAAACGACTAAGAACACTAAAAAAAACATTATATTTTTTCTTACATTTTCTGAAACCTATTTTGCATTTACTGAGACTTGTAAGTTTCCCTTACGGTTTCTATATTATTTAAACGGAACACATATTCTCTGTCTGATTTTTAAACTTTCCATCTAAACATCATATAACGAAAGATTATGAAATTTCTGGATGCCGTTCGATCGAACACAAAAATATATTCAAAATATTGATCATTATGAAAAATTTATCCTTGAATCCTTGAACATTTTTTTTCATTTATCATTTTATCCACATATTATTAACAGTATGAGCTTTATTCTAAGTAGGTATAAATGGTCACTAAGAAAATATATTCAGGAATTGTAGTAATGAATAAATCTTTTTTTTTTTGGGGCAAGACATAAATAACTCTAATTACCGACTTCTTTATGGTTAATAAAATTGCCAAATTTAGGTCAAAAGACAATGGTTTAGGTACTAAAGAAGAGAAATATTTGTGTCATTATCATCTAATAAATTATGATAGTTTTGATTTCATTCAAATAATTTCTATCCATCATAATAATTATAAATTACATACAGACGTAATTTCTATTAAAATATCGCAGATTTTTTTATTTATGATATAATATTTTAAAACGAAAACAAATCTAGTCCAGCTTTTAATAACAAACTAAAAAATGTTTTTAAGTCTTTGTAGATTGTTATAAATAAACTGGCACTCTTGTACCTCTCTCATTTCACTGGTCAGCTGGAAGATACTAATTTTGAAGCAAACAATGCTTTTGTTTGAACGAATCGATGTTAAAATAATTTTGTCTAATAGTATTCTGCTTGTACATAAATGTTAAATATAAATTAAGTAAGTGTAAATATTTTAAAAACAAAATCATACATTGTTACATACTACAATACTTCACTGACTTTAGAGACACCGTCATAAAGATTATTATAGTAAATAGTATTTATATAAGACAAATTAATGTACGAGAGACAGAGATACGTGTGAAAGCGAAGGAAGAGGGAGGATCGATCGCGACACTCCGGCGCCTGCAGCCTCCGCCAGAGGCACACTGAGAGATTGAACTCAAAGAATATTACTTTAATATAATGCTCATAATATTTTAATTTATACTAGTTATTTTAAAAGATTTTATTGATTACTTGAAAATAAATATTAATTAATTGTTAAAAAGTAATAAAGTATAGGAATTAATCATCAAAACATTTAATTCACAATTCATTCTGAAAGGAGTTATAAAAACACACACAATTATTTTTTCATCCGATCAATATATTTTTATAAAAAAAAATAAAAGCTCCATGTTAATTCTCGCAGTGTGTTCCAACCCTAACTTCATAGCTAGCAAGACTTAGCAGAAAGCTCAGTTCCTCGCATACTTTCACCTCACACCCAACAACAAACACATAGTAACATAGTTTTAATATATATTTTCGTAAATGTATTCATGATAAAAAAATATTTAATTTGGTAATAATGTTAAGAATTACATTTATTAACAGCAATTAATTTCAGTCTAAGTAAGATTTGAGGTAAGTATACATTTTTAATACATATAAATTAATTAGTCGTACTTAAGTTCGATTTTTAAAAATTCTTAGCACTTTATAACACACGGCGGTGATAGAGCCAAGTTCGTCAGTTGCTTCTATAAATGTTTTTATTTTGTAACTTAGTTTTAGTTACTTTTTTCATTTGCAGGTCATTAGTTACATAAAATATATATTTTATAAGATAATCATGTGTAGATTTAACAGATATAAGACATAATAATAGGTGTATTATTCTGTCTTATATCTGTTCAATATTTAGTTATTATCTCAACGTATAGTTAATTTTTCAACGTTTTCGTATTTTAAGATCGATCTGTTACTACTTGTGTGTTTTTTATTGATTTATTTAATGTTAGAAAAAATAAATTTATTAATAACTCAGCAATTATATAAGCTTATGTGTCAAAATTCGTTTTAATTGGTTGTGTTAATTCCAGGATGGCGGGTCTGGGCATGGGAGCGTTGGGCGGGGCCGGCGGAGTGCTCGCTGCGGAGGTGTTCGCGCCGCTGTTGCTGCTGTGCTGGCTGTGCTGCTGGCCTGATGACGACCGATCAGGTACACATACGCGCACATGGAAATACATACACACTACCCAACCTCAAACAGATGTACAGGTGTTCATGAACACTATTTTCTTGTTTTTCTTCGCAACTAGCTAAATCGAAGAAATATTTTGAATAGTTTTGTATAATATTATTTTTATTTTACTGCTATATTAAATATATAACAATAATAGTATTATCGATATATTATAATATTTATATAGATATTTAACATACTTTAATATTATATGACCATTATTTATATGATATTTCTTCCAGATTCTAGTTCGGGAAAATACCAACCACAAAAACCAGTTGTTCCTAACGGTAATTTAAATGTAGAAAATTCATACCTCGTGTATATATGTCATCTTGTGTGTATTTAAAAGAATATTTTACTATGTGTTTTGTTGCTATATAAGTAGTGATGTAGTCTGTAGCGATGTTGTATTTTATACGATTACAAATTACGCAGAACAAACACAAAGCGACAATTTTGTCATAACCTTAAAGGTGAAGTCAGCTAGTGACAACCATTGCCATAAATAAAATAAAATTACCTAAAAATGTTTAAAAAATTAGTTAATCATTGTTTGTTTAAATTATTCATAAACAAATATCCGAGTTTGGGAGCATTTTATTCAATATATACGTGGATAATTCGTATAATATATTTTACTTGCAGAATCCAACTTTCGTCACCGCTCGGGTGAGACATTAGGCAGACGGCGCTTTGGCTCCAGCGCGGTCTCGCTCCACTTGCCCAGCACTTCCGGTAAAGGACAATTGTCATAAAGATAATTAATACAGAATATAAATATTTATTTATGTATTTGTCCAAGTGTGCGTTTAGAAACCATATTTTTAAATTATGCTACGATTTTGATTTAAGATATCTAAAAGGTCTTCATCTTAAATATTTTCTATAAATTTTAAATTGTAAACAACGGAGATCTGGCGGTTGTGGGATTTGAATTGAATATATTATCTACTTTTACTACCGGTAAAGCCCTCCAAGAAAAAAAAACAAAAAGTTTAAGATTTATCCGCGCAATCGATGTCGCAGACGACGGCTAGCAATCAATTTACTTTACAATATCAAAAGACGTCCTCCACTTTAACCTTCACAAAAAATACCTATATTCCAAGAAAATAGACTCACTTCTCAGCATAGATAGATTTCAAATTGAAAAAGAGGCTTGGCTGGTGTTTGCATTATCTAAGTTCGAAAGGATTAATCATTTAAACAACGTGAATCAAGCTGTACTCCTAACATGAGTTTTGACGTTACCAAACGTTGATAGTTTTCGACCAGTAAAAAATGAAAGAATGGTACTAGCTCAGTAGAGCCATTGTAACAATGTATTTTGAATTGAATTACAAAGCAATCATCTGTATAGTGACATGACAATGAAAAAATATACATTTTATGTAATTAAAAACATAAAAAAATATAATTAAATTGTGTCATATTCAATTATAACCAATTACGGGACTGATCTAATGCATAAATGATTTTTAATATAGATTTATTAATACACTTTCCTCAGGCCAGGCTGAGCAAACGCTGGCAGCGCACCGGAGTCACGAAGAGATCCGTGATGGGCCGGGCTCCCGGCGGCCCACACGCGACGCCCGCTACCACTCCGCGCCCAGCGTCATACACGAGGTCGTCCACCGCAGAGACTGGGATCGCTCCGCCAGGGAACTGCACATTCCTCTCAAATCGGATAACGACTCGTCCCATGCGAGCGACGGGACGGATTCCGATCACGACTACGATCGAAACGAACCCGAAGAGACGGTGCGGCCTTGCAAGAAACACTACGCGAACATAAAATCTTCGTACAAAAAAGAAAACAAGGAAACATCGAACGACGATGACAAAGATAACGATGCCACGGAAGATGCCAATTTCTATATCGGAGAACCAAGTTTGAGTCCAGACGAAAACGATAATGATAAACAAGAGAACAGTAGAGTGTTTAAGGCAAAAGAGGCGAAGCAATGTCTGAACGAATCAATCAGATGTAAGGATAGGCAGAGGCAACCTTTGATACCATTGACGGAGTTTCAAGTAGCTGGCTTCGATAGAAACATAGATGACAATACAGAAAGAGACAGGTCCGGTGCTATACATCACTCCGTCGAATCTCGATCCAGTCTGTTCAACCCTCGTACAGTTCCCGTACCTCCACCTTCTGTGGGTTCGTATACAAGAATTCTTCTAATTATTATCAAAATTAATAATTTAATAATAATGAAGTTGAGTTTCTTGATAGTCTTAACAATAAAACCAATGAACTCAGTGGTAGAATATATAAAATTCTTTAAAAGTAGTTGCATTAATAAATAAGACATATAATTGTATTAGTATTCTTACTGACTTGGTGAAATAGTCGGACCTCACCTCACCGCCACATACGCTGAGGACCGATAAGACTTAAGTTTCCTAAAAAGTGTCCTAAACTACTTGCGTCAACATCACCTCATTCAATTTCTGTTAGTTAAAATTTGAATTCGTAGTTTCGTCTTTCAGAAGTGATAGGCTACGAATGGGAGGCGGCGTACTTGGAGGAGACGGGAGCGGCGGGCGTGTGGCGTGCGGGCGCGGGTTCAGCGGGGGCGGGGAGCGCGTGCTGGGCGCGCCCACGTCACGCCAGCGCTGGGGACGTACTGGCGCCCACGCTGCGCCCTCAGTCTGGCGCCTTGTCTGGTATTCTTTTATAAAATACATATAACATATGGAGAACAACAGCGTAAGCAGCACATCTCGTATGAAATGATCACCGCCACATACTGTTTAAATAACCATATTTAGTAAAAATGTAACCCGAATTTACAGCAGTCACAAATTTCATATTGGGAGTTTGTATTAAATATTTACTATTTCATGGATCGTCCTAAAGTTTATCCATACAAAAGGTCAAGTTCCGTCCATTCATCGTCAAGTTCCGCCTAAGATTGACGACTAATATTAACATGTCTTATTATATAATTCCAGAGAGCGAACTAGACTGGGAACTGGAGGAGCTAGAGGTTAGAGGGAAGGAGACCGCCATATGAGACGCTCACAGAATGTGAGACTCAAATAGTGTTAATAGACCTACTGTTTGTTTAACTAATTTAGTTTCTCCGCTTTATTAAAATGAAATGAATTTTCATTTTGTATTGTCAAATATTAGAAAACAATATTTACACTAAAATGTTGTGTATAAAAATAATTAGACTCTTCTGTTTGAACAAAGTAATTGCTAGGTATTCAACAAAATAAATAAAATTCTAGAAAGTTCCATGTCATCTGCCGACAAACTAGTAACACATAATTGACAGGTGTCACTCATTGTCATCTGTTACTTAAGTTTTAAACCTATAATATTTTCAAGATTTTAATAATTTCTTGAATATTAAAACAATTTTGGTGTATCGTATCAAATCTACTTCTTTATTTGAATAAAGTTTGAATTATAATGTATTTACCGTTTCACCCGTCTGTGTGTACATATGTGTATATGAATGAGATATATTTTGATATTTAATAAATTATTTTTATAATTATAGAAGCTGAAAACGTATTGTATAGCTTGCTTGAGTTCGCGTTTCACGTATTTATTATATTATTTCGACATAGATGTTAAATGTTATTCTAGTCAATTATTTATTGTCATTTAGAGGAGAATTGAAAAAGACCTCAATAAAAATATCTAGATATTGATTTTTAGATGTTTTTGATTGACAGAAACAAATTTGATGTGTTTCGTTTTTTTTTTTTTTTTTTTCATAAACAGTGAATGAAATATTTGAAATATGTATGTAGTTATATAATTAATATATCAAGAGAATGATGCTTAATATATTGGCGCGTTTGTGAATAGCGTCTTCTTCTGTCAATATGTAAATGTATGAGAAATAAAAAGTTTATTCCATTTTCTTGTTGTAATTGTTAAATTATATATTTTTTAATTAGTATGATTTTTCATCAAAAGGGAAAGACAGTGAAACCCAGTGAACAAGGATTCCATACCCTTTAAAGATGTTTTCATTAATCCAGTTTTCCAACTAAGTAGGCTTAAAATTTAGTTGTCTCATATACAGAGGCGTATTGTTATTATTCTGTACCCGCTTTAACCATGTCGAGAGACATTTTTCAAGTTCAGGATGCTCTGCTGATCGTGTTAGTTTTAGTTTTCCTTTTCCAACAATACACTGTGAGCGAATTTACTCGTTTAGAATCATAATTTGACAGAAGTTTTAATTTTTCATATGCTCATAATGCTCATATTTACGTTTGGACATTTTGTGAATTTTTATTTTCTTGTTTGTAGGTCAAAATTTGAGATAGTACTGTTGACCTGGGATAGAGTCGATGTCGATCTCCTTTTTCTTTCATCTCTACAATCTCTACGTGACTACCATATATTTTGCTTTCTGTGATGTGTCTACCCATAACTTTTTTGTTTGATAAAATAATTAATATTATTGTGACAATAAGTTTTTTTCCGACAAATTTGATCTTTCTCTAATTTTTAAGGATATCCTTTTGTATCCATTATATATCGTATATATTAAAGATAACGGACAACTCCATTTTTTATATAGTCTTTCATTAAATACCACCTACTTGTTATTTTTTTAGATTGATTTGATTCAATTGATTGCGTCACTGCAACATTTCTTATCAAATTCAACTTACTATTATAATATTCTATTCACAACCACGCTAAGGAGATGAAGGATCTCTTTAAATAAATATATTGTTTATAGTAAAATTTTAAAAGGCTTTTTATTTATATAAAAGCGTAGACATCTCTGAAACATGTACATAAACTTAATCTCTATTGACTTTAACTGAAATCTAATAGGTATAAATTAATATATCCCATTAAAACGGGATTTTTTTAAATAAGACATCATTGATTTTACTACAGCGGCTAATATACTTTTGGCCACACATTAAGCGCTAGGGTATTATTTTATTTGTCATACCTAAAGAGTATATGTATATTCAGTCACAATGTCGCATGAAAAGAGAGTGCATTATAATTGTCTATGAACATATACTTTACAAATTATTAACAGACAAAATGATGTTCCTTACCAGCTACGACTACATTTCACTTACTATCAGGTGGAATGTAGTCAAGCAACAACTTAGTTCAGTGTAAACAAAATAATAATACTGGTAGCATACATTATATTAAAAAAAACTCCTAAAAATATGAAAAATTATATTCTATGGGCTCTTAAACCGGTAAAAAAAATTTTCAAACTTCGAGCATTTTGCTACTCTCTCGAAATGATTTTATAATTTTTGATACCAGAGAAAATGCTTAAAAATTATCCAATACGCATTTAATTTCTGAGAAAGCAATTAAGTATAACATTTTGAGTCAATTCTTAAGCAAGATTAATACTACTTATAAAAGGAATTATAATTTTAAGCTTTACATTAAATGTTTTAAAATTCTGGGTCCTCGACACCTATTTTTGGCACAACGGGCAGTATATATTATTTTATAAGATACATTCAAAGCATTATAAATATTATATAAAACGTTTCATAATAGTCGGTATAAATGGTTATATTAAATACAAAACTTACAAAAGCGGCAGTCGTTTTTTTTCTATACAAAATATTTTTTCTTTAAATAAGGATGATAAAATTAATTCAGTGTCAACATGGAGGAACTCTCAGCGCTCTTCTTTCCGCCATATCAATTGAATACAGACTTCTTCAATTGCTGGTCTCACTTTGTCTCGTCGACGGCAGGAGGCCTTTGTGGTGAGGGTAGTATGCGGGGTGGAGGAAGAGGGGGCTGAGGACGTGGGTGGACGGTGTCGGTGTGCGATGGCGGGAGCTGACACATTTGGGCCATCGCTGTTGCGCTCTCCCGAACATCTGAAATTTATGTAGCTTGGTGATTTCCTGACTAGATTAATTATTGAAATGGTAATAATTAATCTAGTCGGCGTTAGCAATAACACTTACTGGGCCGCACGGGGTAGGCGGTTGGCTGGCGAGGAGAGCGCGCGCCGGCTGGGGGCCCGACGAGGGGGTCTCGGGGTGGTGGACGGACCGACTTCACCGGTTCTGGGAATTCCTGCTGTGATAGCTCTGCAGGGAATCAATATAATTACTTTAAAGAGCAACCCACAAAAGAAACACAATTGAATAAATCATGTTCCTCTTCATCATCACCTCGAGTCCATATTGATCTGTTGGAAAAGAATAAGTCAATCGGTAACCACTCTATTCACTGCAGGACTTTACCAAAGAACACGAGGAAGCCGAAAATCGTTGCATATTCCGATGTGAACATGTGTTTTAAAGTTCCTTTCTTTTACTTTTGACCATTTTTTTTTAAATGTTGGGTGTTTAAGCACATTTGTATTGTACCAACACTATCTTTATTATTTTTTACATTTAACTAAGTTGATGCTTGACTACATTTCACCTGGTGGTAAGTAGAAATATAGTCGATCTCATCTTAGCCAGTAATTCGTATTCTTAATATAATGATGTTATAGGATCGATGAAGTTTGAATCACTTTCGAGATTTGGAGTTTTACGAAGAATTAATCTCGTAACTCACATAACCAGAACGTTTCCGTGGAAATGTGAGAGGTTTTTTTTTTAATAGCTAAAAGGTTTTTAGACATTAATATTAAATACATATATGTACGTATTTACGTTCTAGTTTTCTAAGCACTCGGATTCGATCGACATAAGCTGAAACGGGTGACTGGAATTCAACTTCGAGCTAATTCCGTCACTAGTGATAGATGCCCCGGTTGGATGTAGATGTCATGGTTTACGAGTAATCGATATTTTGAGTACATCTTGGATATATTGAGCAAAGAGATTTAATAATAAATCTAGTATAATAATAAAAAATCCCCACCAATAATAAAAAACTGGTGTATATAATAACTTGGAAATTTATGTATAACAAGTGTAGTCTGCGGTTTAAGTAGACGGTATTGTCAGAACCTAATCAGGCATGTCATGAGTCTTAAAAGTATATATCCTATGCGAAATACTCTTTTATATTTGAACGAAAGTAGGTCGCTATACGGCCTTATGTATATTATAATAATAAGCTGTGGATGGAGCACAATGTCATAACAAGTGTCTCTTATTAACATTATTATATGACTTATTTCTACGTTTGATATTTTCCGGAAACTGACCTGGTCCCGAAACTTATCTCATTTGATTTCTAAACCATTTTTCACTTTGAATGGTAAAGTTTATTTATTGTTTATTTTTATAAATCCGCACCGTAATATTGTCACTTCAATTACAAGCGTATACCTTCTGACAAATAAATACCAGATATATTAAATATCTTTGGATTCAAAACACAAAAACAGACTATACAGAAGTCACATTTACTAATGAGATCATGAATTAAAAAAGCGGTTCTTTAAACAAACTTGTAAACCAATAACCTATATTTATATTTTTGTGAATTATCCCATGACTATCCTACCACCAAAATCAAACACCTATGAGGAAGGATCGCTAAAATCAATTACTAATTAATTTCAATGCTTAATTTTGTTGGTGCTCTACACTCCCTATTTTCTCCTCTGAAAAAAGTGCTTGGGTCTCCAAGCAACCACGGGTCAGCACCCCTGATTACTACAAGCTACACTACCTTTGACCCTACGGACGCAGAAGTATATGAAGTAGCAGCACAACAAGAGCAATAGGAACAGCACACCAGCCAGCGCCACGAAGTACGCCGTGTTGCTGGGAGGCCGGGCGCCGTATTTCGAGCCCATGCTCTGTTGAAGATTTTATAAGGATAGCTTTTATGACAGCGCTAAAATAATGTTCATGTTCTTTTGATGCGTAATTGGTTTGTACTCGATATCTAAAATATTTTATAGGTATTCTATTGTAATAATTAAGAAATTATTTTTACTTACTCGTCAGTTTAGATTTTAGTAACCGGCTTCAAAAGAAATCGTCTGCTCTATGTTGTTTCATAATTCACTCCTGTTATTTTATAACTATATACAATCAATATGAGAATTATTGAAAACTGGAAATCACTTTAAAATCTTTTACCAACATTAAGACTTCTTGAACACGTTTCATCGATCAGCAAGCCAGAGAAAAAGTGAGATTACATATTAATAAAACTATTATCGTGTATTTAGTAAGATGCTTGCGATCACCAAAACGGATAACTTGATCTGGCAAAAACTTTTCAACGCAAGTCGTGACGTGTTGGAACAGTCCTGCCGAGACAGAGCAACAATTGTTACGACGCTCTGGCGCCGGTCCAGGGTTGACAGAGATGTATCCCTTTTTTAAGCAACCATTTAATTATCCAATTTACTAAGCTCTGGGTCAACTAGCGTACTAATATCTCATTGTGTTAGTGAGCTAGTGCTCTCATCTGATGGGTGGAGACTCTTACTCGCTATTTTTTGGGGTCAAATAGTGCGCCGTAGATTTTATAATGCAATGCAATTAGTGTTAGCTTCGTTATTATTTCTAAGAAAAAAATCAAATTTACTTTAAGTTACTAGTTTACTAATTAGAGTATCAAACTATGCTCTCCTACTTCAGTGAGTTTTGATAAATCACCTCCTTGACAAGAATGCAGAAAGAAGTTGGTAAATTTGATATTCATTGTTGTAATAAATCTTACTTCATTATTTAATTTCTTATTGTTTTAATATTGTAATCGTCAACCCTGATATAAGGATGAAAAGGCGTCGCGACGTCGCACATAGACTCTCAATGCGCATGCGTGAGAGACACATCTTAAACAATGTTTGTTGGTTCGAGTTTTTTCTAGCTTTTCGTTCCGTTATATTAATTTGATTTTCCACATCTTGCCGTTTGTGGTTTTCTAAATTCAAAGTAACTACTTATAATAAATTTGAATAATAATATTTCCATTTGCGCTTTAAGCGCTTTTTTGTTTACGTTGAATCAAAATCAATATTATTATTAACAATTATTGCGATAGAAAGCTGTGACTAATACTGTCTGTAACTGGATATTATAATAATGATTCACGTGTGGTAACTGGCGCTAGAATTATTTCTGTTGATAAATATTCTTATAAATGAATCATATGGTTTGTTTTATTAAAGTTATGAGGTAAATGCTGCTTAAAAGGAAATAAAAGTCCTCTAAAAATTACATGTACGTTTTATGTGGAAGTACCAAAAAATAGACCAAAATAAATTTCAAACTGGTTAGCAATGCACATATGAGGTTATTTAGCCAACTAATCATTATTTTAACTTATATTCTGAGATGAGAAGCATTTTTTTTATTTAAATACAATGGCAATATTTGAAATCAATAGGGTCATGTTTATTAATAAACAGGAGATTGATGTTAAGCCATTCAGATATACGAGCAAAACCAACCTCTGAATGGAAACGGACGTCCTTCCATGAGATATCAGAAAATACCACAGCACTGTCATCAGCGAACGAAAATACATGTTCTATAGTTGTAGCTTACAAAGTTTATTGATGTTTATTAAAAACTTAGTCGGACCTAAGACACTGCCCTGGTTGACGCCAAAAAATACTTCCACTTCATCACTTGTGTGACCTTCAACTTTTATCTACTGTTTACGACCAGTTAACTAGCTACTAAGTACACTTAGACAATGATTTAAATATATCTCTCAAAGAATGACTTAATGGTTTCCAGCTTTCTCACGAGGATGGGAAAGGAGACGGTATCGAAAGTTTTTTTTGAGGTCCAGAAATATTATGATGCATTTAATTTTATTGTAGAGTTCTTTTACTATAGGGGAGCTTAAAGCTGTAATAGCGTCTTCTGTGAAGACCTGTGTCTAAAACCATGGTTAGAAAAACGTTAAACTTGTTCAAGTAACTTAGTAGTCTTGGATTTATTATCTTTTTCAGGATCTTAGAGATTGCAGGAAGAACGTATGGTGGTACGTATGGTATGGTATAACAACAGATTTTTTAAAGTTATTAGGAAACAGTCCTTAACTGAAATATGGGTTTATCAAGTGATAAAGAAGTGTTAATATTTCACTAGAAATTAAAAAAAAAATAGGTATATTATCCTAGCCTTAAATATATGCCCTTTGTCCCAAAAATATATGTATAGTATGTCTTTTATGTCGGTATCGTGAAACCGAAAAACATAATTTGGTAATGGTTTGTGATTTTGAAATGAGGGAAGGGGGGGGGGGGGGGGAGGTAGAAAAAACACATATTTACTGAAACAATACTTATTTAATTTAACAGTTCGTCAACTGACATCATATTGACATAACATTAAACATTACAGACAGGCAAGTCTTGATACAAATAATACAATATGGAGCAAAATTTGTTATATTATTTTTTTTCGATATCTGGTAATTTTTATTCCTATTGTAATATAAAGGTTATTATTTACGTGCATTATAGACACCTATTAAAAAGTTCTCTATATTATAAGTTTTATATATTTTTTTATATCACAATAAAAAGGATTACAAAAGTTTGTTACTTAAGAAATTATTGTAATATCTACTTTGAGTTTTCTACATTTATTTGTGAGAAGGAGATATCTCGTAAATGCAGCTTTTAAATCTTAATGAGAATCATAAGAACTGTATTCAACTACAATACGTAACATTTCGTAAGGTCACTGACCTCTGGCCTCAGTAACTAGTTAGTAACTTATACATTCATTTTAGTACTTACGTGTATTTTAAAAGTATCTATTACATTAGTTACAGACGAGTATATTTTCTATCTACAGAACATTTTTTGATTAATTAAACTAAATTCTCAGAACAATATCAATAAAAATTTTATATTTATTTATTGGGAATGTATTAAAGCATGATGTGGAAGCTTGGAGATTTTAAATAAGAACAAGATAATTATTTAATATACTATACTGTTTCTATTTTGATAAATACGAGCTGCGGTCTGACGTAATCTTCTTTTGTAGTATTTTTCAGGACTTACAATCTAAAACTTTTAAGATAGCACTTCTACCTGAGAATATTTTTCAATACAAAAATAATAAAGAAATTATCAACAAAAAAACCTGTTTTATTAATTTTAACTGCAAGCAATTAAAACCTTTTTTTAAATAAAAAAAAACTACGCTCACTTTACATTAACTTTTTCAATGTACTTACTCGTTAATAAAACATCTATATCTATAGAAATTTCTATCTATAAAAGATAAAATCGTTTACATTGAGCCTAACATTTTAAAATTACAAATTAATATTTAAAAAAATACATATTTTAGCTTTTCATTAGCAAACAATTTTTGGTTAAATAAAAATCAAAATGGCAGATATTTCATATGATAACATACTTTTTTATATATTTCAGTTTAAAAATGCGTACTTCATAAGTGAGTATGAAGTACGCATTAAACAAACGGCAAAGAACCGTGATGTTGCACATAACTCTTGATGTTGCATTGACACAACTTTTTAATTATTTATAAGTGGTAATATTTTTATAATATTTAATCAACTTACATTATATTAATAAACAATATTTATAATGTTTATTGTTTAATTCGAGTGTCGACAAAATGGAGGCTTTAAAGGACAAATTATGCCAACTTTACAAAATAAATATAATTTTTATAACTAGTTTTATTAGTCCTATAATTATATTTGAAAAAAGTCGAGGCGAATTATTTGCATACTATATTTATATATATCGTTTCCGATCAGTCGACTACACGTTCACATCTAACCCTCCAATGAGAGACGTCAGAACATCGAACCTACATAAAACAGCCAATGAGCGTCGAGTGTCACACGCGTTGTTAGAGAGCCGCTTGGTTGTATGGCGGCTGCTTGGCGCAAATTTGATCGTACGATGGCGGGAGAGCTGCAAGAGAAAATAAAAAAATATATTTTTCATTTAGAATTATTTTGTGTTATCATGAAAATGCTGCTAATGTTTTGAACATTTTGTGCTAATTTAAAACCTTATATTACATTTTAAGACATAACGTAACAGATATTTTAAAATTTTACGTCTTACAAAATTCTTACAAGAAATCTTTTTGTTTGAAGTGACTTTTATCATGGAAGATTTTAAATTTGCATTGATGATACATTATGATATCTATATGATATGAGTATTAGGTAAGTTTTATAACGCTAGGCTTGTACTTGTATTGTAGTAAATAGCTTATGAATATATATGTACAGCTACAGCTTAGAGGTTAAAACAAAATTGGATAGAAACAAATATAACTCAAAGTATAAGTACATGCTTCATTGTTAAATTAACAAATGCAGAAAACATGCGATGCCTTTAGAGTTGACGATTTAAATTATATTTTAAGAAAGGTTACTAAGGTTTTAAATACAACGTATTAAGATGAAGTTGACGATTTAAATTATATTTTAAGAAAGGTTACTAAGGTTTTAAATACAACGTATTAAGATGAATTTAACCTAAGAATAAAACTCATCGTGTATCTTATCGTACGGTAACTGTAATTACAAATCATGTCGTAATCGTACAGTCACGGATCCATCTCTTATCTTAAGATGAAGTCAACATATTTTGTACAAGTGGGAATGCCCCGGATAATTACGGGAAAAACCCACATTATTATTAAATTTAGTGATATTAAAAAAAAAAGTTTAGTTTTAATTGTTTCCTTGATATATTATTAATACATTTTCCTTTAACATTTACGATAACATTAATTAATGACATTTTCAATGAAAATAAAAAAAAACCACCAGGAAATGTGTATTACCTACTAATATACTTAGTCTGACCATAAATACTGTTACACTTAAAAATATAAAAAATATTACATTTGAATTTCGAATCTGTCATTTTTATACGATTGTTCATTCTCTCATTTTGGCGCCAATACATTGTACAATATTTTGCGATATTAAAATGGAGTGGGGTGATAAAGAGAACCGAATCGCTGTGATTGCATTACACAAAGTAGGTATGGAGCCAAATGCAATTTTTAAAACTCTCCATACACTTGGTATTAGTAAAATGTTTGAGTACCGGGCTATTAATAGGTACAATAAGACTTCCTCTGTTTGTGACAGAAAAAGATCTGGCCGTCCACGTAGTGGTCGTCCGAAAAAAGTGGTCAAAGCAGTAAGGGAAAGAATTCGAAGAAATCCTGTCCGAAAGCCAATGATTTTATCTTCGAAATGAAGATAGCACCTAGAACCATGTCGCGTATTTTAAAAGATGACTTAGGACTAGCAGCCTATAATAGATGCTCTGGTCTTAACTGATGATTTAAAGAAGAATAGGGTGGTAAAATCCAAACAACTACTGAAGCGACACGCAAAGGGAGGTCACAGAAAAGTTTTGTTTACGGATGTTAATTTTTTTACAATAGAGCAAAATTTTAAAAAACAAAATGACCGTGTTTATGCTCAAAGCTCTAAGGAATCTTCCCAATTAGTCGATAGAGTGTAACGTGGACATTATCAGACTTCAGTGATGGTTTGGTGGGGTGTTAGCTATGAAGGAGTGACTGAGCCATATTTTTGTGAAAAAGGTATCAAAGTATTGGCACAAGTACATCAAGATACCATTCTTGAGAAGATAGTTAAGCCCCTTAACAGCACCATGTTCAATAACCAAGTATGGTAGTCAAGTATAATAATATATATTATATTTATGTACTAAACTAACATACTGTAAAAGTAATAAATGTTATTTGCAGTTAAAATTTTTAATTTTTTAATTTAACAGTATTTATGGCTAGACTAAGTATATATTTTTCGACGTTCTATAAAATTGACTACACAAACACCGTATATATATATATTCATGCTACACGAAATAGCACATGTGTTAACACAATAAAGGAATTATAACTAACAAACTATATCATTTATTATAATTGATCTATTGTCATTTGGAAACTAAGTTGCTTTGAATGATTTCTTCGAAACGGAGCTGAAAGAGCTTTTGTAATTTGTATATAAACTCGAGTAGATCGCATTTCTTAAACAATTCTGCGACTTGGGTTTATTTTCTATAATTGCCAGCTCTGCGATGGTGACATAACGACCAACAGGGCCCATGGAACAATTAAAGTCTAGACAAAAGTTAAAAAAAATCATAACTCGAGAACGTTCAAACCTATTGAAAAAACTTAGAACACTTCTCTATTCTTCTTAATGTTAAGCTTCTTTTTAGTTTAAAATATTTCGATTTGATGAACTTTAATGGCCAGTCACCCCTCACTCGCTTAGTCACCGTGACATTATTTTATTTATATGAAAAAAAATAACCTTTTTTATCTAAAATGATAACATCGTTATCATAACAGACGTCCTATTATATATATATATATATTATATGCGATGTCGGTTTGAGTGAGTCAGTCATTCAACCTACTTTGTTTCGTGGTCAAACTATTTTCTGATATTTAATATTTAAAAAGAGTACAATATCCTTGTTTGGCAAGTCAAGCTAATTATAAATAAAGTAGAGATATTATTGCCTCATAATTTGTTTAGCTATAATTGAACGGTAGAACCAAGATAAATATTCCTCTAAATATACAAATAAACTATTAAATTCATACATAATTCATTCTTTCGTCTCTGTGTAAAACGATGTCATATTACAATATACTCCATAGGTTTTCAAAGAGAGCTTTTGGACTTTTAAATACCGACTTTAGCCTCAGAGTATATCCCATTTCAACTTAAATAAATTCTTAAAGGCAACATGCTCTAGCAGGCTTAAATTAAAGTAAGTTAGTTTAAACTACCGAGCGCTACAACACTACAAAGAATTCAATACAAGTAGATCGAAAAACGCATTGAGTTATTTAAATACAATTAAGAATATTTTCAATATGAGGCTATCATATTGAAAATATTCTCGTGGAAACTGAACATAAAACGAATGAATCGATTGATAAAAACAAAATAATATATCACAATAATTAAGTTATTTTTGGTATTAAAGAATTCATCGAATGAGTCACTGGGTATTTTAAGGTGCTATAAGCGTTGAGGAAAACCAAGCGGTTGGGTTTATCGTTGTTAGGTCGACTTTGCTTAGGAAATTATATATATATATATATATATATATATATTTATATCAAGAAACATATTTTATGTATAAATAAACTACTGATATCATAGATAAGACATTTATACTCTAAGCGTCACTAAATCGCTTGTTTTGCAATTTTTTTTCGAGGGGATAAGTCTTTTATAGTGACTAGGATACATTGATCTTTATAAGCATTAAATTAATGCCTGGATTTATTTTTTTAGCCTCGATGTCTGTTTCTATGAAGTCTTCATCTCAATCAAGCTCACAATGCATTCGAGGTTGATTGATCCGTTCCGCTGCGACGGCATATTTATGAACTACCGTGAACTCTTACAGCAATATTACAATAACCTTACTCACGAATTCATCCTAACAGTAATATGACTTCAATAATGTTTCGATAACAAGTTTTGATGACGTCATCATAAATCATTCGTTCTTTTACTATAGGTAACATTATTAACTCGTACCATGAAGTGTGCTTTGATATTTGTTATATTAATGTTATATTGTTTTTAAAACATCTATTTCCTTACGTCACACACAAAACAATATTGGTAAAAATGACTGCGTCTGAAAAAATCAATACCATGGATATTTGTAATTTAGTGCTAAGAGAGAATCCATGGAGTTTTTTGCCGGTTATTTTCCATGGATCTCCAAAACTAGTCAAAAAATCTTACATATAGGACCTTTTTCTAGAATCTCTACATTGTATCGAAAATAAACATTCCTAGTTGCTGCCACTTCCGTTGCTTCAAATAACTGACTTTGACGTAGGAAACAGTACTATTCAAAAGCGGTTTGGAATCGATACAATTGTTCGAGCTATTACATTACAGAGGTATACGTTTTGATTGGTTATTGTACTTTAGTGTTTCATATATTATGGAATGTTAAATCTGTATCTAAAATCTAAATCTAATATAAGGACAGCTTGAAGCATACTTTCAGTACGATGTTACGACGCCATGTTTATTATAAAATACCGGTGCGTTTTTCGACCTTTATGTTATAAAGATGCAACAAATTATTATATACATGTGTCTGTGTGTGTTTGTGTGTGTGTGTGTGTGTGTGTGTGTGTGTGTTTGTACCTGAGGGGTTCCACCCGGGCGGGGCCAGGCCGAAGAACACTGATGGTACACCACAGATATATATTATAATCAAAATAATAATAAAACGCATTCAAATGAAAATGTTCCTAAATTCTAAATTAATATTATTTTAACCTTTCAACCTACGCAGTAACGATAAATGAAATGTGGGCGTTGATATTAAATGTTCATAAAAAAATGTCTGTTGTCAGTGATCCGCAAACTAGGGACGCAAAATAGTAGAATGTCGATAATATAGATATATAATAATAAATCTATTGTATAATTTATTAGCAAGTATTTAAAATTATAGTAAAACATGATTTAAAATTAAAAAGAATATCGTTTAATAAATAAATTTCGTGTTTAAATTCAGATTTAATCGAAATTAAGATATGTATTGCTTTCTAACTCTTGACGTCTCATATACGATTTTTTGCCACTTCTGTTTTTTTACGTATATAATAAAGAGTATCTATATAATATGTTAATAGAATCATATCTCTGTCTATCTTCTTCTAATGTCATCGGTCATTTCATTTATTTATATCGTCCCTTCTACACTTACTTATACACCAAATATAACCACATGAATACTACTACGAGTTTTGATAGTACGAAACGTTGATAGTTTTCGAGCAGTCACGAAAATAGTTCTAATTTGTTATTTGGTTCACTTTGCTAATAAGCCAATCATAACAAAGAACTCGTTTCGTGACTGCTCGAAAACTGTCAACGTTTGGTACTACCAAAACTCGTAGCAGGGGCACGGCTTTTACGTTTCATGACTCATGGTAAGATGCACAAATTCCACTATTAAGAAAGAAATCCAACGCTATTAGCTCGTAGTATATTGTAAATTTAGTATCGGTTTGTTTCATTGTACTTTAGGAAGCAATTTTTCACTCAATTCCCTGCGACATCGTATAACATTTATATACAAAATACTATTTTATGTACAACATTATATACAAGATAAACAATAACAAAAACAACCAATGCACTAGAATATTAATAACATTTATTGGTTAGTTCACAGTAAATAACTACATTTTAATTGGGTATATTATACACATTAATGTATATGTTAGTAGTGTGTGTGTGTGTGTGTGTGTGTGCGTGTGTGTGTGTATGGTACTCACCGTTAGCGTCGGGAGCGCTGGGTGCGCTTGAGTAGGGCTGCGGCTGCTGTACGTAGGGCGCCTGGTAGGGATAGTTGCTGGTGGGGTAGGGGGGGTTATGAGGGAGGACTGGCCCGGGTGCGGGTGCGGGGGAGTACGAAGGATAGACGTTCTGCGGATGAGGGTAGCCGACGGGTCCTAGAACGAAAGGATGATATGACTTACACAATACATATGATCAAATGATATTTAGCTTTAACAAAGTTCCAGACATTGGGCCATACGAACATGTGAACAACCTTTTCATATTAAAGAAAATATAAACGTCTATTTACTCGATAAACAAATATACTCACCCGCGGCGATGTACTGTTGCTGTGGGTAGGGCGCTGGCTGCGTCACCACGGTCACTGGGGCCGCTATAGAAACAAATATACTAATAAAACCTTTAATTATGATTACTTAATATAATTACATATTTTTGCTTCCGCAAACACACGTCCTTACTAAATACTTTTAATCAAGTCCTTTTCTATGTCCAGCCACTTTTCGAGTTATAAAACATTTTTTATTAACAATTGCAAATTTGTATTAAAATGAAAATATATATATTTTTTTTACTAATAAATAATAGTATAAAGTATATAGTAACGTATTTCATTTATAAATAATGAGGATAATGAATACGTTAGAAACAAACTTCCTTCCTGTTATAGACGGACGCATATTGACGGAGTTTTACATTATTTTATTCCTTATCAATAACATGAAAATGTGATAATAAATTACCTCAATATTTTTCAGTTAAATTTGTATATAATATACCAATTTCTAATGAATATAATAATAATATTCTTTATAGTACATTCTAAAAAAGTACTAGCAAACAATTGACATATTAAGAAAAACAACATAAAATTTATAAAGGGTGACCTTTTATCCCTGGCAAGCTATATCTTTCAAGTAACCATAACATTACAGGACAATATTATAAATAACAGAGGAAGAGGTGTACAGCTGATATTTATAAATAATATGTATTTACAACAATACAATATAATAAACATACTTAAAATAATATAATACATATATACAGATTATAAAAAAACATAGTAATATAATATTACAGATTATAAAACACATAGTGATATAATAAAACAGATCATAAAAAACATAGTTATATAATATAATAGAAGTTTTCAATGAAGATACAAAAGGAATAGGAAAAGGAACTAAATTTTAATAAAATGGTAATGGTATGAATACTAATATACGACAATAATAAAATAATAGATACGTACGAGACAGCACTTGTCCTCTGTTTCGTCGTCGTCTACAGCAGCAGCCCACCAGCAGCAGCAGAACAAACACACCGCTGCAGATGTACAGAATTACCTTGTAATCCATCCCTCTGGTTTGGTGACTGTGGTTGTTGTTAAAGTCCTTAAAATTGTTAATAATTATTTAATCCACAAGTTGCCTTTAACTATACCTAGTATATTAAAATAATAATAAAAGAAAAAGAGAGCCTATTCAGAGAATATTCTTTAAGATTATAAATATTATGTCCAAATAGCATAAATCCCAACCCAACAATGATTCAAGTATTCAAAGTGTATTTATGTTATTTAGGCTTGAATATGAATCATAATATTTGACAAGCCTGCTGAGTTTCTGTCACCAGTTGTCAGGTCAGTAGCAAATAATTTTCAGAACTGGGGATAGCTTTGACAATGAAAAAATATAAAGCTGTCTTTAAAAAAATGTCTTGATTACATTTGATTAATTTTATTATAGTTTATTAAATTCATATGAAATATTTAATTTGTCGGTGTTGCATGTTACATAGTTGAAATATTCCAATTAGTGGCAGTAATTAAATATATTAGTAGTGAGTGGTAACATTATAATATTTATTATAAAGTGTATAATGTGTGAAGAGTAAAAAAACATAATTTGTATAATAGTGGTACAAAACATAAATTATTTAAAAAGAAAATAATGAGACCTCTAATAGTTGATTTTTCAATAATTAGTTAATTTTTTTCTATTTGTATCTCAATTATATAGATCTAAGTTCTAGGTATTTGTGATGGCTAAATGCAAAAAAATATTTGAATTCAAGTAAAATGATTATCTTTAATAACTGTTACCAAATATTTTAAACTAAATTAAACTACAGTGGCTGTGGTATGTGACTTTTAATAGTAGTAAAGTTGTTTCATAAATAGGGTTCCAATATTTTACTAATTTTTAGAAAATATACTAATGGCTTGGATTTTTTCCTATCTATCAAAAGATTGATTTTTGTTGATTTGTCACATATAATACAATAGTAATAATGCAAAATTGCTAAATTTATTTGGGAAGACAATGATTGCTATTGGTTCAGTGAATACAAAAAAAAAAACATATGTATTAAACTTTCTGGCAATAGCTAATTTTAAATAAACATTCACATTATATGAAAATGTGTGTACAGAAATGATAAAAATTCTATGCAAGCTACATTTTTGTATAACATTGCCTCCCGGCATACATTCAGTACCCAATTTTTAATTTCTGCGATGACTAATATCAATAATTCATTCAATTACTTGGTTTTCTACCTCAATGCTACATTTGATAAAAATAATATACTGAATATTAGAATCAACACACATAGTAAGCAGTTAAATATTTAATAAATTAATCTGTCCCACTTTTTGTAAATTTTATTAATATATTAATTTAAAAATATTTAATGAGTAAAATGTTAGATGTGACATCCCTTTATACTTACTACTACACTACACTACACTACTAGTCTTAGTAATTGTTTAATTGTCTAATTTTGGACACTATGGCAGAGCAATTCTGAGCCCTTGTTTCCATTTTAGATATATTTAGCTATATTTTTAACATTATAGAAAAGCAATTTTGAGTTCTTGTTTCTATTTTACACATTTAGATATGTTTTAATGCAATATCAGAGCAATTCGGAGTTCTTATTTCTATTATACACATCTAGATATGTTTTTAGACAATAGCAGAGCAATTTTGCACTCCTTTTACCATATTTACTATGAAGTATAGATATGATTACATAGCCAATATACTGGTAAAGAATTAAGCAATCACTTCAAGGAACTTCAATGTACATATTGGTATATAATAAAATTACAAATCATCAACACAATAGCTGTTGTGTTGATGATTTGTCACAATGTTTATTTAAAGTTACATTTGTTTAATATCTTATCCTTCTGTTGTTAGGATAACGGTGTAGTTAGAATATTGTGTTATCAATATAAAAAGATAAGTCGATGATGTTGAAATTAACACAATCTATCACAAATAGCTTTATTTATTCTTTATTTAATTCAAAGATAATAATGTTGAGATACTGATATAGCTAGCTATTTTATGCTATTCTTGTTTTTCAGATAAATTTATCTAAGATTATTCCAATTTGAATGTATTTTTAATATTAATGGACCATAACAACTAACTTGGACTTTGTTAATATCAGAGATAGTTAAACAATAAATCTATGCAAATATAAATATAACGCTGTACCTAGGTAAGGGCATCACTTGATATTTGCCAGATTGATTTGTTTATACTAAAATATGTGACATAGAAAGAATAAACACATTGATATGTGTTAATTGAATATTTACACACTAAATAAAATTAATTAATTTTACATCTGACTAAAAATTACTCACTATCATTATCATTAAAAATTATACAACACTGTAAGATTCACAACTGAAGCAGCTTACCTTTCAAGGAATATTAGGGTACTTTGGCCTTGAGTCAGGGACAGAGCACTCACTATAGGCAGTACACAATATAACAATGCACAATAAACGACCAGTATTTCTACTAGACTGAGAACAGTGTCAATAATTTAATACGCCTATGCATTCGTCTTTATATATATTTCATCTAACACTTTCTACTAAACTGTACTTCAATATAAGATAAATGAAAATTGTATAAAACATTTTTTTAAGATGTGTGTATATACTATGACTATATTATTAATTAAAATAAACTTACCGAGAAAATATTGTTGTATTTATCGTCGAAGTCATCAAACATAGTGAAGCTCTAATTTTTATGATATCATAACAATTCAGTTTAGAATTCTCCTCAGCCGTCACTAATCTTATCAAATAACTACAATATATTCAAGCTTATGACTCAGAAAAATATCAGGGTTTTGCCAATGATAGCACAGTACACCTAATATTTATTAAGACAGTTCTGGATTGCGTTATTTGTATTTTAATCACAACCACTTGATAATGGAAATACGGGTTAATCTTATTTATAAAATCGGTTTTTGCTTTGAACGATCCACCAGAACCAATAATTATTTACATTAAAGTGTAGCAACTAACAGTAACACAATATAACATACACATTACACAAACTTTTATAGTACTCTGTGCAACTCTTAACTATTCTCAACTCTGTGGTCCACGAACTGTGTAGTCTTTGCTCTGTTGCCTGTGCAACTGCAATAAGCAATTATGCCTACACCATAGACTAATAAGTAATATCATGTTGAATTGGAACACTATAGATATAAAACGTCAATTGTCATGGGCTTGGATATAAAACTAAAAAATATCGTGTTTTCTCTTTTTAACAAAATAGTTTCGCCTTGCGAAAACTAAAGGAAAAGCATAGTTATATTTTACCTACAAAATATAAACGCGGGAGGGCCACCCTATTAAAGTTATAAATTTTGATCATTTGTCTTCTCGTCAACATAAGGTATCTCGACTAAATGAGAAAAATGATAAATTTTGCTTATTGGGTTACCTAAGCTTAGTAGTTAAAAGTATGGTGGTGAATGTAAAAGAACCTAGTTTGCGATAGTTTTAAACAAAAAACCTCTGTAGCAAACATTGTAACTTAGAACCCCAAAAACATTAGAAACATTATTACTTAGAACCTCTGTGTTTTCCATAATCTAGGCTACATCTTTGTATTTCGTAGTACTAGTATAATTTGTTAAAATTTAATTATTTAGGTATTTACGTAATTTCTATAATATGAAAAGAATAGGTAATGTACAACATATACTTAATGGCTCTATAAACTTAATGGCAATATTTAAAAATTAACCCTACAATTCTGATTCTATTACTTTGCATTTGTTTTATTCTTTCGAAGTTTACTTTTTCTAAAGATTTCAATTCTTTGTTAACACAATTGCAAACACATATATGTACTATACAATAAAATACTACTAAATATGATAATATCATATAGCTATTGCTAGATATCTAATATTCTAAAATGTTTTAAATTAAAACACCTGTGTTATGTTTTAAATTAAAACACCTGTGACACAGATCATAGAGTGTTTCCATTTTTAGAACTTAGAAATTGATGGAAGAACTGAAATTTAATTAGCTCGTTTAAAATATATATAAAACACATAATATAACATAATCTACATATGATTAATTAATTGGTAATTATATGCAAGTAAATAATATGGCAGAATACAATTCAAAAACTGCAAAGTGAATAAGGGAATAACGAAACGCATACCGTCAAATAATGACAGCGAGTGAAATTAAGTCATGGTTTGGGATAATGAATATATGTAACCCTTCAACCTTTAACTGAAACAAAAATAACATACAAAATATTATAATTATGTCTAAATTTCATAAATTAGGGCAACTATATGCTTGCTTGCGTCCGCTAACGTTTCATTCGCAGATCTCTAATGTAATATATCCAATAAGTAAAGCTAAGTTACATATAAATTCAACTTATTATGCAGTTAAAAAAACGACGAGTGCTGCCGGAGGTAATATATTTTTTAACATAACGTTAGTTTTCGGGAAAAGGTTTCAGTAACCACTAAATTTTCTACACTTCAAATCAGGTAGACTCTGTTCATTAGCAATACACAAAAAAAAAAACAATTAAATGGTTCACAGGCGTTTTGGGTCTCGGTAAGGGTAAGAAAAAGATGAACAAGCTCGGGACTATGGAGAAGAAAGTGTTGCCAGTAGAATCAGACCCTGATAAATTGGTTCACTATGTATGCGGCTCTAATATCTACAATACAGGAGAGGATGTACAGGTAATATATAATTTATATCTATAAATCCGACTTGTAAAATGATTTAATACAAACACCAGAAATCTTAGTAAATTTAGACTATCAACATTGTTGCTATAAACATTCAAACTGTAAGGAATAAAAATGATAACATAAAAGTAAAATTTTAATAAATAAATTTTAAGATAAATACTAATCAATGTAACTCTTCTATTTTTTATAAAAATATCAAATTTACTTTACATTATTGTATTACCTTTTTTTATATTCACTCATAAAATAAAAATAAATATATATATATTTTATGAGAATTGGCATGAGTTAGAGCCTGTTATAAATAGAAAGTTACTCTATAAGTCGGGTGAATTCATAGAATTATTAGTACAGGCACCAGAGACCCAATTTTTAATTCCTCATTTTAACCAGGGATTAAAATTGAAGTTGTAACAATTTTCTAAAGATTATAGTTTGGATAAGTAAGGTTGTGTAAAGATTATTAGTGAAATTATCTGATAATTAATATTTTTGATGTCTAGATTAAATCGGACAGCGAATACCCAGCGTGGCTGTGGTCCCTGCGCGTGGGCCGCGCGCCGAGCTTAGAGGAACTCGATCCTACCACCAAGCAGTACTGGCTGCGTGTGCGCACAGAGGGCATGCGCAGAAATAACCGTTTGCGTGCCATGAGGAAGTTTTAGTCGGAAGGTTTTACCAAAAACTGTCAGTGTTGTTATATTAGTTTGTAATCTTTTATTGCTATATATATTAATAAATAAGTATATAGAAATAAATTATTATTTATTATTTTTTCTGGTTAAAGAACATTTTTTGAAATTGGATAATGTTGTAAAATATAACAATGACCAATATTCAATTTAGATTTCTAGACCTACCTTTATCACACTTTTGTAATAAAGGTAGGATATGTAACATCTTTATGTTACATATCCTACAGCTGTAGTACAATTTTTGTATGATATACAAAAAACATTTTTGTTAAAAAATTGTTTTCTTCGAATACGTAAACCAGCAACGTGTATGAAAACTTTAACGATCAATGTATTCGTTTCGTCACGAACCGAATAAGATTTTAGTTTACGTATCATAATCGTACCTCATCAGATAGATCTCATCATCGCATAGTTTGACAGCTCTTGCGCTCCCCTGTCTTTAGCCGGTTAGATATTACCCTAAATCGCAAATAAATACGAAAACCATTGTCTGTTCTGCCTTCGTGATATTACCAATATTTACTGCCAGGGATATCCAAGGATTTGTTAGAGCGAGTACAACAATGTTCCGATATCTAAACCAAAACACTGTGTAAAGGTTGACCAGGTTACTCTGGCCCATCCATGCTGTGATATAAAGGATGGACCAAGTTCTTATCGCATACAAAGTAAGTAATATCAGAACAGACAGAATACCGAACTTGGGGCTGGTGGCTCGGGGCCTTGTGCTAAACTGGAGGCTGTCATTTAAAATTATATAATTATCTTATAGATATTCAAAGCAATTATAGTTATTATATATTTCTTAGATTCAATATCGATAGGACAGGTGAAGCATGGATGGACAAGTGAAACATGGATACGAAAATCAATATTTTTAACTGTCTTTTAACTCAGCTTTATGATATATACAGCCTCATTGCATTTTTTCTTTGTTTATTGTATTATTTCTACGAATTGACTTGTAGAAAATTATCTGTACTATTAAGTCCGCCCGTTGTATTTTTTTGTCAATAAAGATTTAATAAATAAATAAATATATTACATTTTCATCATATAAATACATTTTCATCAATCTGTCATCGATATCTGTACTTTATAAGTTTATTTGTTGAAGGTAATCTTCAAAGTAACTTATATGTATTGAACTCGCGCCTTTTAGTATACCTAGAAGGTAACGATCTCCTCAGTGGCCGACAGTACGGCTTTCGTCGAAATAGTTCCACTGGGGACCTTCTAGTGTATGCCACATATTGTTTAGGCGAGGCCATCGAGTGGAATGTAGAAGAGATCGCCGCTTCTCTAGACGTCTCGAAGGTCTGGTATGCGAGCCTTTTAAGAAATCTCTCAGGGTATGGTTTATCCTTTGGTCTGATCGGCTGGGTAAGAGATTTCCTGAATCACAGTACAGTCGTGGAAAGATACCTGCCTAGTACTCGGGCCAACTTGATCCTTAACTAAGGATCAAGTGCATGTTGAAAAAGAAGCTATGGTGCAGCGTCTGAATAACAAGCTGGAGGCTCTCCTTGATGAGACAATGCCAATCTTGTTTAATTCAACACCACCGAAACGCAGACGTGTTTATTCACCGTCAAAACGAGCCCTTTCAGCTCGGCTCCTACTTTCCAGACTGTATCTTTGGAGTACAGGGACCAACTTTATTTGCTAGGGATAGAGATTTCCTCGACCTCAACTTTAGTCGGTTCATTGAGTCTAGAGCAAGAGCAGCCGCAAGCAAGCTTAGAGTTCTTGCAAGGATCCGAAAGTACTTTACACCGGCACAATTGCTAGCACTATATAAAGCACAGATCCGGTCGTGTGTCCGGTCCGGTCGGTCGGAGTACTGCTGCCATATATGGCTGTTGTCGCAAAATGTCATCTTGCAACTCTGGACTCAATTGAGAGGCGAGCTAAGAGGCTAATTGGCAACATTGAGCTGTTCGACGCTCAACTCCATAGCCTCGAACACTGACGTAGAGTCGCGAGCTTCTTAGTATTCTATAGAATACAATTTGGTGACTGTGCGCTGGAACTACATAACCTGATTTGCTTATCCCCCTTCCATCATCGGACGTTCCGACGCACGCCAAGCATCCTTGTGGTTGTGGACATTCCATCCGTCGGTACGAAACGCTTTGCTTCGTACGGCGAAGGACTGGAAAAGGTAGGCAAAGTACTGCCTCGTTTTATCCGTCCGATTACAATATGGGTGTCTTTATATGACGTCAGTGTCACATCAATTCTGGTTATTTATAGCTGTAACGCACTGGCAATATACCTCAGTACACAAAGCCACAGACAAGCAACAACAACAACAACAACGCACTGGCAAATGGCAAGACAAGTCGATGGAGTCGATGGAGGCCTTTCTTGATCCTTGGACAGCCCATAACGCCCAAATAGGGTATGCGGGTTATATTTAGACATTTCAGAACTCCCAACTGCTTACGAATACAATGATCTCGGATCCTAGCGAATTTATGACTTAAATGTTTCGGGTCTTTAAGATTTTTTTTTTGTATAGCTAAATAGTCAGATGATAGTATAAAACTTTTGCCTCTATTGGTTTAGTAGAAAAAATAAAATAAAAACAACATTAAACTTCGCGCCTATTATAAATTTGCTTCGTCATTTTTTAGTTATGTAATGATTGTTTATAGTGTGAAAGAGGTAAGTTATGTTTATTATCTTTATGAGACACTGTTTTAGGCCGATATAAGTTACAAAAACAATGATTTTTGTGTTTCAATAGATAAAAATATAAAAAATAAGTAACCCCTAGGTGAAAATAACCACAACAGCGAGACTGTCTTTCATAAAAAGTAAAAAAAGAGTATATTTCCTATTTGATACGAGAAGAATACAATAGTAGATACTTATTGCTATGGGAGAAATAAATTACAACTTATATTGAACAGTTATATAAGTGTCAGGTGGCTCATGAGTTGGCGTGACTCATCGTCCACCTGAGTTTCAATGTAAACAAATACTTTGTAAAGGTTTAAAGTGCAGTGTTTCTATTAAAAGTGTACTAGTGTTATAGAATCAGTGAGTTTAGAATTTAATATTCCAATTAAGAAATTAAGAAATTATCTGACCGAAAGTCTTTAAAAATAGTAAACTTTTGATCTAAACCAAACCCTAATATTTTATATGGATTTATCTACTGTGTGAGATGTTTAGCATTTTTATAAATAATCTATTATTGTGTAGATTTGAACAAAATAACCATACTATTCATGAATGTTTTATTACGTGACTGTACAAACAAATGTGGATAGAACGCTATGATACATTCATAAAAAAAATATTGAAAATAAGCTTACACCGCGCGCGAAATCACTTCATGAGCTATATTTTTGCCTATGTTTGCAAGTGAAAAAGTCGAATTATTATTATGGTTGCATGCATATTATTATTAAATTTTTAAAAAAGCAATTTACAAAAAAGTAAGGATGACAAAAAACTACAATATTGTAATTTTTTTGATTTATCAGTGATTAAATGTCAAACAGAACATTGTTTTCTACATACATTCGAAACAAATGTTTATACAAAATTAAAAAGACATTCAAATAGTACGGTTTCCACGACTTCTTATCAGTTATCTAAGTGGCTTTTAAGAATTGTTAAGTGTTTCTCATAACATAAACTTTTAAGTGCTAGAACAGTTTTTGTTTACAAGTGTCGAATTTCAGGTGCGCAACGCGAACTAAGCAATTTAGTAACAAAAATATAATAACAAAATAATTATATTTTTTTGTTACTAAATTGCTTCGTTCAATAAATGAAGAATCGTGGAGATTTATTTGTATAGTAAATGTATATTCATCGCTTCTTGTCTGTCGACTACAAGTTCACATACAACCGTCCAATGAAATACGTCGGATCATAGAATCTTCGTAAAACAGCCAATGACCGTCGAGTATCACACGCACTGTCAGTGAGCGGAGTGATTGTATGGCGTTTGTGTGGCGAAAATTTGATCATACGAGGGCGGGAGATCTGCAAAACACAAAATTAAATAAATATTTTAAATTAGGATATCATAAAAGTGTTCGTATATTAAATAATGTGGTATTAGCATGAAATTGCTCGTAAAGATTTGATTATTTTTTTAAAAATTTGGAACTATATATATATAACATTTTAATTCAATATAATGATATATTACGAACTACGTTGCATTATTACAAAATCTTCCTAACGCCAAAAAAAATATTTAATTTCGTGACTTTTGTCAGATATAGGTATTATGATTTTAAATTTGCATTGATGATACATTCTCATATGTATGATATGGGTATTAGTAAGTTTTATAAAGCTTATTTTGTACATGCATTGTAGCTAATTCTTTATTATATGTATAGCTACATCGCAATACTTAAAACTTGAATTTCATGACAACATAAATATAATATAAAGTATAAGTACATACATGCTTTATTGTTAAATTTACAAATGCAGAAAACATGCGATGCCTTTAGAGTTGACGATTCGTACTATGTTTAAAGAAATGTCACTAAAGTTTTAGATAGGTATAACGTATTAAGGTTAATTTAACGTAACTATAAACTCATTGACTATCGTATCGTACGGTAATCGTAATTACATATCGTGTCGTAACTCCTAAACGAACACCCTGACTGACCCGTCTCTTAAAATAATATAAGAAACAAATATTTTTGCAAAAAAAGAGTGGTCCGGTTTAATCTTTTCCAAAATATTTAGTTTTAGTTGTGTTTTCCTAGATGTTATTATTATTAATATGATTTCCTTGTCAATGACGTTAATGCCAATTTTTGTCCTTATGTATGGAAACATAATTGAAATAACACCAGTAAATGTGTTCTTTATATATATTTTGTAAATAACATTATACGCTAGAACATGTTTATTGACATGAATAATTTATTTATCTTTCTCATAAATTACTGTTTCTAACAAATTCATAAGTAATTTGTTTACAAATGAAATATATAAAAAAGTTAAAATAAAAATAATAAGTTATTTCGACACCCCTGAACGGGGTATTTTAATATAATACATATATAGGAACGTATATTTAGTAATCTATTTCAAATTTGACCATGGCTTTATGTTATCGCATTCACGGAAATTATTTCATAATTACTTGTAAGTACAAAAATAATATACAGTATACACTGAATATATATATTAATGTTCCTGTACTATCGCGACCATATGTCCCGCTCTCAGGCTGTTTGTCCCACTGTCTTCAAGAATGGAATTGCTTAACTGTGGTTTGTAGATGGCAATGTATTTCGACAAAATCGAACTTAAAAGCTCACGAACGAATGGAATATTTGCAAAGTTCGTTACATTCCAAGAATGATTGATGAGGCTATTGAAATTAAAAATATTATACATATTTATATAGAAAATGGTTCGAGACTAACACCTGGGATCCTCATGAACAATGTAAAATACAATATCTGTTAGCGTATTGTGAGAAATCAAGATACTGATATTGCGTTCTTTATGCATCCTGAAAATATGAAAATCCTGAAGTGGTTTATATTTATATAACACAAATTGACAGTTACACTAAAGTCTCAACTCAACTCTACTCAACAACAACTCAACTCAAAACTCAAGTTACACTTTAGATAGGTATATTATAATTTATAATCATATAATATTAATTTACGCAGTTGTGTGTGTTACTTACCACTTGCATCGGACGCGCTGGGAGCATTTGAGGCTGGTTGCGGAGGCTGCATGTGAGGCGCCTGGTTGTGGTTGGTTCTTGGTGGCGGAAGTGGGGTAGGAGGGATGAGGGCTGCGTTGGAGTACGAGGTGTCCGCGACGGGCCCTAAACGATATAACTGATAAGAGACGGAGAAAATAACAAAACATGCATACATGAGAAATAATTCTCTAAAGTGTCGATATAAGGATAGAAACCAACACATTTATATAGTACCTAATATAAATAAGTTCTTGACAATAAGAATAATGAGTAACAAATCTCGAAACGTTATAAAAAAACTTCCATCCAACGCCAATTGACGATTACGTTACCCTATTTCTTTTCATTATTAAACATACCAAAACCAATAAAAGTATTGCTTATAGCAACCATACAGTACAATACCGATACAAAAGAATAATAACGGATTACAAGTACGTACGCGACAGAACTGTTCCCGTGTTCAGAACTGCTCCCGTATTCCGTCGTCGACAACAGCAATAAGACAACAGCGCACAGATCACGATGATGCTGCCGTACAGAATCTTGATGATAATTCCCAGGTTGAGTATTACAATCTCCTTAAAATGATAAATTTACAAGTTGATCTTAGTATACCATAATTATTCAATTTAGTTGCAGTTTGCATAGTTCACATACTGTCCATAGAAGTGCCAGCAAATAAAATTATTAGAGTATATATGCTTTAAAACGCTATTTGTAATAAACATTTTGTATATGAACAGTAACAAATAAATATTCGAATAACTACGCCGACGCAAGTTATCATAATCTATTGAAGAACAATTTATTAAGCTTTAAAAAATCCAAAATGTTGGAATTCGGTTCGTATTTGCGTTACCAAAAAAATATGACCATCTTCCTCGATATTGGAATTCAATCCGCTCAAGTGGTTATCTATTAGACTTCGCCGGAATCTATACAATTATTCGCTTTTGTAGTCGTTTTAGACCTTCACGTTATAAGCGACTTTTTTCACTGACTCTGCATAATTCCATCTCACAATTCAACATTTTATAATAATTCCTTTATCGTTAGAGCTGTCTTCCTGTGAAACTAACTAACTATTGAGCCTAAAATATATCAACTCTTTTTTTTAAATATCTTTAAAATTTTAATTTTTGATCAGATTAACAAGCTATATGTTATGTAAATATCGTCTTGTATTTAGTAGGTTCTTCTACAATAAATATGTTCACGGTTTAAGTTATTTATTGATTTGTATGTTTATCAACCCATTTCATGATATATTTTACTTGAATGAGGGTGTCTGAAAGAAATCGCTGCTTAGCGACGAGGCCGCCTGTACCTGGTGTAAATTGTATTCTACTTGTCTGTACTCTGTGTAAATTATTGTACTTTGAGTAAATTAGTACGAAAATAAAACTAGTACGAAACTTAAAGCATACCCGCAAAGTGAATGATCAAAATATGTTATAACAAAAAAGTAATTATTATTTTATTATTAGTGGCAATATATCCTATATTACTTTTACCTATAAGTTGCCAGACGCGAAGAAATCTTTGTAGTCAAGTAATATTGGTTACATAACCGTTATCAAATATTTACAAGAAAATTAAACACAGTGAATGTTTCACGTGAATCTATATTTTGAAGTTTATCATGTTAAATATAAATCCTGATTGAATTTACGTGAGTTAGATCCGTTAAAACTTTACCGTTACTGTTTAATAAAGCTAATTAGATATGTGGAAATCTATTTCAAAATTGTTTATATAATTATGAAATAGGTTTATGTGTTCTATGAGCAGTTTACATTATATTATTTTGACGTGTTAGCTGCCCCGTCGTTTAGATTTTACTTTCGCAGTTTGAAACCTGTCTCTTAACAATAATGTAACACTTGTGTTTTATTTTATTTGTTAATTATTTTTTTTATTTATTTGTTTATTTATAATTTTTTTAATTATATCTGACACTTTAAACTAAAGTGAAACTGCAGGAATAACATGAACTTTTAAAAACTTAAATAGTGTTTTGAAATTTTGTTGGATTATTACAATAATTAATATATCTTTATTTCGACGAGTTTGTTACCACAAGCTTTTAAAACTACATTGTTTTATACTTGTTTAGTGACGTAAAAGAATGAATGCTTTTTTAAATGCCAAATGTTGATATTAAAACCATATTAGATTAATATTTCAAATAACACGTACGAGTCAATAATGTTTCCTGTAGAATGTCAATGATTTATGATGAAGCTTCGTATCGAATTTTTACTAAGTACTTTATATTAGTTTTAGGAAGAATTCGATATTAATTTATTTACATATATAAAACTTTTCCTTTACTGAGTGACTGAATGACAGACAATACACGGCCGAAACTACTGAATGCAAGAAGCTGAAATTTGGCATTTATGTTCCTTGGAGAGTGTAGGGGAGCAATAAGAGAAGATTTTTAAAATTCGATACCGAAGGGGAAGAAAGGGGTGAAAAGCTTTCGTATGAACCTCAACGTAGTAAAACTTACACCGTTAAAGTTAGTGACTTGAAAATTTTTGGATTTCACTTGTTTACTACAAATTAATGAATAAATATTTAAAATATAAGAGGTTAGAATTAAATTAGAATTTCAATACAAGAAACTCGTACCCACTAACTAAATCTGTTTTACGCAATTTTATGCCTGCTACGGTCGTTTTTATTTAATTAATTAAAATAAACTTACCTCTGTTTTATAATCAATTGTGTACTGATATTCATCAGACATAGTGAATCTTTAATATTGTTATGATATAATAAAAAAACTTAATAACTAAGTACTCTTCACTAATTTTGTCAAGTATCTATAAAATATTCAAGATTTATGACTCAAAAAATATCAGAGTTTTGCATTGATTAGGTGTACTAAGCTTAATGTTTATTAAAACAGCTTTTTTATATTAATCTCGCTTTTTTTAGCCGCTTAAATTATGGAAATAAAGTTAATATTATTTATAAATCGGTTTTTGCTTTAAACGAACAACCACAATCAAGTGTAAGTTTAACAGTAAAACGATAAATTTCAAATTTACACAGCACACATGTCACAACTCTTAATTCTACACTCTCAATGGTCATAGGTCAGTGGTATTAGATTATGACCTGTGCGTGCGATGTTAACAATTAACAACAGCGAATATTTGCTAGCGACATCTATCGGAGTTCGAGTCAGCGAATGAGAATATGACACTAAAATGTCGTTAGATGTCGTTCTGATACCGCATTGTATAAAACGATTTATTGTGTGGTGTACCTAGATTATGTGCTTAGATTATGTATTTAGCTTATGTACTCAACTTAAGTACTTACTTTGTGTACATAACTTAAGTACTTAGATTGCGTACTTAGCTTATGTACTTATCCTGTGTAGCTTCTGTAGTCAGCTTTTGTATTTAGCGTATGTACTTAGATTGTGTATTTGGCTTATGTATTTTGCTTATTCACTTAGCTTACATAAGCTAAATTCATATGTAAAGTACATACTTTACATATGTATTTAGCTTATGTAATTAGTTTATATAATTAGCTAATGTACTTATGTACTTTAATGAACAATATTTCCTTCCTCGTAACAATCTACAGCCAGGAAATAAATTTGACATTGTAATAATTGTCTACAGATAATTATTTTAACGTGTAAGTGTGTATAGATTATTATTTATGTTATCTGATAATAACAAAGTAAACCATTATTCAATAAGTTTTAGTCAGGTAAAACATCAATATGTATAGATTAATGTATAGATTATCAATCTTGATGTATAGATTAAAACCAGCACTTAACCCCACCACCAAGCAGTACAGGTCGCGTGCGCACAGAGGGCATGCTTAGGTACAATTGCGTGCATGCCAAGATTAAAATTTAGTAGGAAGGTTTTACCGAGAATTCGTTACCGTGTTCTTATATAAGTTTGTAATTGGTTACTGCTGTAGCATTAAATGAAATAAAAAAAATAGATGATAAAGCTTTTTATTATTTCTGTGTCGTGACGAAAACATTTTTGACAAAAAAAAAATACAATGACTGACATTCAATTGAGATTTCTCGACCTATCATCACAAAATACGTTACATGTCCTACAGTTTACAATTTTGTTATATCACAAGATTTATACAAAATACGGTTTGAAGAAATCTCAATATTTTTTTAATCTATATCCTTAATAATTTTCTCTTCGGGGCCAAATTATTCCTCTAGAAATTGTTTATGATATCAACTGCTTGGTCTATGGCCCTTCCAGGTTTTCTTTATGCCATAAGAGGACTTACAGGCAATCCATCGTGTCTTCTTTGATGATCATGGGACATGCATAGTCACCGTGCTTCGTTCCAAATGAGTATGAATATGGATTCTGAAAATTCAGTCATTTTAAGAAGCACTAAGCATAGTTTTGCTATAATTATTTGGATTACAAATGACAAGTGTCTCATTGAATGCAGACACAAACAGAACAAGATTATAAAAAAATGTATATTAATAACTAAAAAATTTTGAAAAAAATAAAATAAAAATAGTAGTCGATACTATTACAGTGTAGTCGGAATACCTTCTTGACGTTGTAGAGGTTGGGCGGGTAGTTAGCGGGTCCAGGAGTGCGCGTGGGTTTGCCGGCGCCCTCGGAGCGTGCGCCCAGCGTGTAGTGTGGAGACCTGCCAGACATAATATTAACTATCGTGCCGCTCATATAACGGACACATTTGAAAATTATGATGATATGATTTGACCCAGTATCGAAAGGCACCATCTACCTCGTTTTATACACATCTGCGTCCCTCTGGAAGTAAACGGCGGGTCCTGGTGACTTGGCCTTGGGGTTAAAGCCGACCCTAGCGCCCATGGTGTAGGCGGGTGTGCCGGGTCCCAGCCGCAACGCGTATGCGTTGGACGCGGGCCCAACTCGCTTAATCCCAAAGCCGAGCCTGGCCCCCATAGAATACTGAGGAGCACGTGGCTCGCGGGTTGGCGGGCAACGTTCAGGAGCGTGCGCGCCCGGGCCTGGTGTGCGGAGCGTTGCACGGGCCGGGAACCTTTGGAAGGAGTAGTAAATGATTCAGACTTGGAACTTGCGACCTCTGCGTTCCCAGAAGGGACGAGTGCCGTAACCCAGAAATCATAGGTTGAAAACCCGTGCAAAAATTTAACTTCTAGCTATAGCGTGATTAATGCTTCTACAAGTGTAGTATCAAAGTTATAAAAACGGATTGATACCTAGCCCCAAAGCTCCAGTTGGGAGACGAGACGACTCCGTCCCTGGTGACACGGTCGATGCGGTAGGCGGGCCCAGGACCCAGCTGCTTTACGCGGAAGCCGGCGTTAACACCGAACGAGTACATGGGATTCCTGTAGCGGGATGGGTCGTGCGCCGGGAACCCCACCGTAGTTGGTAATCGGTAGGCACCCGGCCCGGGACCTACAAGTGCAAAATAACCTTCTTGTAAAAATATATCAAAGTCTAAATAGTTTTATTTAAAAAAAAAATTCTTTGGACAATTTTATGATTTCCACGTGTTGAGTTACGAGTATATATATATATATATATATATAATCTAGCTGTTGCCCGCGAATTCGTCCGCGAGGAACTTGGATCACAGAGCTCACAAGAAACTTTCGCTCGAGCTTTTTTTTTCCACCTTTACTTTTGAAATAGCTCTCGACAAAAAGCTCTATTATTATTGCAATATAATATAATTTAGGTCAGAATCAATAAGAAAGTTATTTCTTAATAAGTTAAGTAGATAACATAAGTTACTTTGAAGATTACCTCCAACAAATAAACTTATAAAGTAGAGATATAGATCCCCCCTCACAAAATCTTAAGCGCTACCACCTACCACCACGAGTCCCCTGCCCTGCATTATTTTATTATTTTCTTTAGATGGACATTTTAAAATTCGTTATATCATTTGAATAGAATGTCCGATTTTCATCATTAAAAGAGTATTGTACTGAAATGGTTTTTAATAGCATGAAGATCAATACAGAGTTATGAATGATATAGTTTGTTTATTGTAACGTTGCCTTTTTTTGTGTAGTGTGACCAAAGAGTGACCAAAAAAAGGGCTAACAAGCCCTGCGGCTGATACAGCTTCACCGGAGGTGGTGGGCAGGGTAAGGGCCGTACCCTCCCTTAAATCATCCGAGTCTGATGGGCCAAGGGGATTCTCAATAGTGCCTTGTCATTTGGGTCGATAAGATCGACTTAGGTCTTCTCCACTTCTCCACTTTCACCAGTGGGTTCTCAGCCTTATCGAAATAACTCTTGCAGAGCTGTTTAAAGTGATTTCGCGTGTACCACGTGAAATCAAGACGTCTATATCCAAGGTTTGATTATTGTAACTACACGAGTTAGACATAAGGTATAGCGGACTTTTTAGAAGATATTGATACGTTCTATAAAACTGTAGATTTTTTTATTCTATCATCCATATTTGCCGCAGCGCACGCGATGTCAACTTTTTATGAATAACTTTTTCACACCTTGGGTTACATTATGGCATTTCTATTCGGGATCCCTATTTTTTTTTAATGTAATACGGTTGGCAATATTCAGTGAAATATCAGCTTTCTAAAAGTGAAAGTTTTGGAATCGGTCCAGAAGCTTTTGTGTGAAAACAATACAAACATACAAAAACATAAAAGTTACCACTATATAATATTAGCGTAGATGGGTAGGCTTATATTTCAGTATTTTTATCATATTTGAAATTAAAGTGAAAGTTGTTAATAATATGTAGATATTAGCGACTGTTGTCTGTTTGATTTCATCTCACCGTCTGACTATCAAATTCTATGTAAGCCATCTTTCATCAGATAAACTGTTCATTCACATCCATATATGTTTAATTTAACTGCAGCTAGAGCTATATTATTCAATTAAAATAAAATAATTTTCCTTTTTAAAAAGTATTCTATTCGCTTAAAAATCCGTCAACTTCATCAAAATCCATCTAGTAGTTTTGTTGTTTTGTATCTAATACTCTAACATCTTATGTATTTTCTGGTACAATTATAAATACAAAGAATCATCTAAATATATATATATAGTAGTTTTTGTGTGACGCAATAATAAGTAACAGTAACCTTAAAAAAAACTGAACGTTTAAATTTCCTTCTTTTTGTGTTATATGTGTAGATAAACTGTTGCGGATAAAAAAGCAACCATAAACAATTTTAAATTTAAAAGAATTTAAAGACCCTCCTTTTAGGAGCCTGATTTTTTTTCCTTAGAAATGCTAACAATAAATAAATGTTAGTAGAGACTTCCTGACAGGTGCAGCAACTCTAGTATCAGGAGTCAGGATACTTACCTAGTGGTTTCTTGCAGGCCATTGTGTGATAAAACAGATAATTTTGATTAAAACACAAAAATTTCGTTAAATTTACTAAAACATAATGCCCAGCTGCTCGGTCTCTTGTTTGTGTCAAGTGTCAACGAAACGGCATGATTTGAATTTCGATTAACCGCCAAATATAGTGGAAAATGAATAAAATGTTATACAAAAGAGTCTCATTATAAAAAGGCACATTAATTAACCTTTTTAGAAAGAGATTACACAAAACATCGTGTGTGTAATTGTTACTGAATTGTATCTTAAAAAGTTTGCTAAATGTTAAATCAATAATTAAATTATTAATTTATTTTTTTTGTTTATATTTATTACGTATTTATAAATCAGGGGCTGCATATCAATGTGTTATGTGTTTGTGTTAGTTGTAGATCAGTAGATATATATAAGATAGTATATCTTTATTTGCTGATTATGGCATTAGAAATATTTATTATATTATGTACACGGATATTCTGGAATTCATCTGTTCGTAGCTATTACCTATCCAACAAACATGTTTCTCAGTTTAAATGTGAAACTTTCATTATCAATATATCTTATTACCCCCCATTTTACATTATCAGAGGGTCGGTATAGCACGTACGTCTTTTAAACTTACCTCTATCTTTCGTAAAAGTTAAAATAACAGAGAAATTATATATTATGAGTTTCCTGCAATGATATACTTATAGCCATGTGAAGCTTTCTCTAATTTAAATAAATATAGAATGAAAAAGAAATCGATACCGGCAGGATCCGAATCCGCGGGAAGGGTTCTGGGAAATTGGCCCGTCGCTGTACCAATTGAACTACCGGATACGGTCTATTCCACACAGTAAGTTAAAATATATACTTATGACTGGAAGTTATCAGAGAAGTAGGTACAATTTAACTCTTATTTATTTTAAATAGGAGTCAATGAAATTAAAAACATTTCATTTATGGAATATTAATTTAATATAGAGGAGAGCGATTGTATTATATCGATACGACAATGTAGATGTATATTTTTTAATGTAATTAGTGTCGTAGGCCTGTGAGGCGGTCCAGAGCTGGTGTTTTCAGCGGGGTCAGCTCCTCGCCTTCAGCTTCACTCTCTTCTGGAGACTCGCTGGCACCCCACTTGGCACAAAGGTAAATATATTGCTGGATTTAAAAGTTTACTGACAAATAACTTACATGCTGTTTTTGCACAATAAATAAATGGCTTATGGACTTTACAGCTTCCTTTTTCGGGGCCGACGATTAAGGAGATTCGTCCATAGAAAGAAGATGCCTGACTAATTATCGGAGATTAAACATAGGGTACAAGCGCCCCACCTGCGGTGACAGCGGGTGCCGTGCGAGGGCACGGTACAGCAGCACGGCGTACATAGCGTTGGCGGCGCCCAGCACGCACAGCGCGCGCTCGAAGCCCGCGGCCCAGGACACCAAGCCGCCCACCACCGGCCCTGGGCGGGGAAGAACGCGGAGGCTCATATTTTTTTTCTTTTACTAAACCTCTTTTTTTTGTGTACGGAGCAACGGAAAGTCAGTCTTCATGACTCTAAAGGGGCCTTCTTGGGTGTGGACTATGCAACGTGATTGGAACGCTTTGCCTCGCTGTATAAAAGGGCGGACTTGGATGTGGAAAAAGGAAAGAAATGAGGCATCTCGGGATGGAGCACAGCTATTTAATATCCCATGAACGAGTTAAAATATGACGGTCAAGTACGAGCTGTAGTCAATGGGATACATCGAGAGTTTTTGGGGACTGTGCTAGATGACACAAAAAACGAGTATCAGGCGTATGATCACCGACGGCGTAGGCAGCACTGGAAGCGGCCTGAAGTAGTGCTGCGCGTGCTGGCAGCGCGGCGGGGGGAGCGCGAGCCAGTAGCGCTGGCACGAGAGCCGCGTCCGCAGCACCCAGGCCCGCGCCTACCACGCACTGTGGCAGCGACAGCCACCCCACCTAGAACACGAACGTGTAGACGGACCAGACTCTTGACTCCTAATAATAGACCTAACGAGAGATAGAATCGACCAAATTAAAGTGTGTATAGTGTACGGAGGGAGCGAGTGGCAGCAGCATCGCGGCGATCCCGACACAGGCGACGGCGACGACGGCGACGCGCTCAGCGCCCGCACGCTGCCACACACTGCCCAGCGTGCTCGCCGCCAGGTAGCCCGCACTGTCCGGCACGAACACTGCGCCCAGCGCCCAGCGCTGCGGAATAAGGTAGGATGGTCACATATGAAGAGGTTGTGGATTACAAACATATAGTAAATAAATTTTAAAGGAAGCAAATGTCAGCCTATTATTTGTTAAGAAATTTCTTTTACAAGCACAAAGAAAAAGTAAGTATATATATGAATAATACAGAATTCGTTAATTAAAATAAGTGTGACCTGCGGATGGAACTTTGTCATGATCCAAAGCGGCAAACAGGGTTCGAGCGCAGCCATGACGCTAGTGGTGAGCAGGACTGCGCCAGCGCACTCGCCGGCCGCGCCCCGACCAGCCTCACGAAACAGAGCGCCCGCTCCGCCCGCCGGGGTAGGGGAGGGAGGCGCCACCTGCCGGGAGAGAGTGCCAATGTCATTGAAATATTCGTTGAATAGAATAAACCTAACTAATCAAATAAGCCTCTGAAAATAAAAACAAGTTTCTGTTCTTAAGAAAATATAGATACTTAAATATAAATTTATACTTATCATATTGTATTCTTCCTTGTTAAGATAGATGTATTGTAGAGCTGTCAACAAATATATAAAAGTTAATTTATTTAGGTAGCCAAATGCGCAAAAAATCTTAAATAGTTAAAAAAGTACCCAAATTGAAGAGGAGTGCGAAGGCTATCAGTTGAAACGGCGCGGCCGAGCTCCACAGCTTGTACGCCGCTCCACCGAACGGATATCCCACTAACACTCCTGAAATATTTCCATATTAGAAATCTGCCCACCAAAGTTTAAAAAAAGCATTGATAGCAGTACAGACCGAGCGCGACAGCACCCAGCAAGGCAGCGAGAGCGCGGTGCGGGGCGTGAGGCAGCGCGCGTGCCACCAGCGCCAGCCCCGCCACTCCGCCCAGAGCCGCGCCCGCCCCTTGCACCGCGCGCCCAGCACCCGCGCACGCCGCACCGCCGCCAGCAACTGCACCGACACCCCTGCTGGCAACGCCCCCCGCACCCCCCCCCGCACCCCCGCCAGCACACACGCCGAACGCTTCGGGAAGACCAGATTCAAATCAAGTACAGATCAGATGGGAATACTATACACTTACACTGAATACTAAACCATATATTTATTTTTAAAACAACAGCAGACGTCTTGAAAATATACAAAACCTGGAATGTAATCAAAGTGCCAATCTTAACAAAACTGAAGTATTAAGAGCACCACACACATCAAAAATAATCAAATTCGGTCAGCAGTTTTTGAGTTATAGAGAAATAACGAGCAGCAAAATATATTTATATAAATATGTTTACAACTGGACACGATCATATATAAATTAAATACACGTTTTATTAACACGATTGCAGTCAATCAAATATTAAATTTTCTAACATCAACTTTTACTCAACTTTGAATGTAGATGAAACATCTTTATAACAAAACTGGTACCAAATCCAACGTATATATTCTGATATGATAGACTATTTCTTTTCTCAGCTGCTTTTACCTGAATTAAGGTAAAAACATGGATTATTCACCAATACTATATAGAAATAATGAGCAAATATGGAGTGTTGGAATGTGACCTGACAGAAGTATTCAGATCTATGAGAAGTAATCCGTATAATTCCTGTCAATTCTGCAGAAGTTGAAAGGCAATTTAACAAATTAAAAATAAATTAGGCTCCCAACTGAACTGTTTAAAATCGACGATCCCGTATTCGTCATATTCCGAATTCTACGTACTCCAGATTTCTAGAAATACACATTCATCGTAATACGGACTTATCATGATACAGTCGATGCCATTAGTGATAAACGTCGGATTCGAACTTGGCAAATAGTATTTCTCATATAGTTGTTGATAATTGGTTTATATATATATATATATAAAGATATATTTATCATTCATAGATTACTATATGTAGAGAAAGACAATATATATACATAAGAAAATCATCAAAGTGGGTCAAGTTTTGGAATTTTTTGATAAATATATATATATATTCTCTCTGCCAGTTGAGCTGCTGTGTCGCTACGTCTTCATGAATCTAGCATTCCGTATAAAATATTATTGAATATTAAAGACCTCTATCATGCTTCTTTCTTTGCTTCTTTTCAACTTCGTAGTGCGTCCAGATAAAGACGATTGTACAATCATGTCGACGTACGATCAGACAAATGCACAGAGGTCTTGACTTCTGACATAGTTACAGTGTATTGCGGTGAATAGCGTCTCACGTCGCATAGCGGCAGCTCAGGCAGGCGTCTTACACTATTATAAAATACCTGGCATTTGATGTTGAAACGTGCCTCGTTACTGCATTGCTAACAAACTTTAGGAGAAATGGTAAAAATATTAGTATTTAGGAGAAATGGGAAAAATATTAATAACATAACATTCAAATTTGAAAAATTCGTTACTCGAGAAAACAAACCTATTAACAAAACTTTTATTATACTTTTTTATTGTTCTTAATGTTAAGCACCTTTTTGTTTTGTTTTGTTTTTGATAAAGTTTTTTTTATGATTAGAATCATCAACCCTCGCTCGCTCAGTCCCCGGTCACAGCACGACTAGTCGTAAGTCAGTCAGTCGTAAGTGAAAAACAAAAAAAAACAACAGTTCACTCCGAGCATTGTTTTAATAGGTAACTATCTCAAGTCACTAACATTCTAATTGCTTGATGGTTTATATACTTTTAAAACTGGATTAGGTATAAGATACAATTCGGTAATATTATTTACTGTAAATAACTGGGTATGTCTAATTAAAATTAATTTTATACAAGTATAGCGAAAAGTCAAATGGATTGAAACAAAACGTTCAAAATATAAAGGACTCACTGAGTGCTGCGATGGCCAAGAGGGCGGTGGCGAGGCGCAGGCAGGAGGCGGCCCCGCGGCTGGACACCAGCGACGCTGCACCCGGTGACGACAGCAGCTGCGTGGCGGCCTTCGCGCCCAGCACCGTGCCCACTATCAACTGGGACGAGCCCACGCCCTCGCCTGGGATGAAAAGTACCAAACTTTTAAAAGGTCACTAACATATGTAGTTCGTTTGTTCAAATGCTATAATCACCGCTGTCCTGGGTTACGTGTCTGACAGTGCTGTTGAGCAGCTTGGCGAGCGGAGCGTCGTGCTGCGACCACAGCTCGAGAGACTCACCGCGCACCCAGTCCGGGATGATGGGAACTGGACGAAAATATATAATTTACTCTTTGGACTTGCTAATTTAATTTATATTGACAAACAAAAACATAAACTTAAAAATATTCTGTTTTATTTTGAACTCATCCCAACAGAAAAACAATTAATTAATAACGAATTACCCAATTAATATGTAAGGAAACTAACCCAGCACTGTTAGAAGAACATTATCCAAGAAGAAAGTTAGATAGACCAGCGCAAAGGCGATAGCCCCGGAGGAATCTTGATCCTGCATCCTCTCTGGTACAAGGCTGAGTCTACACTGTATCTACTCGATACATTGTCCCTGGACACATTGTAGCGGCCCTGATAACGAGCAATTCGTTTTCAATCAGGGTGCAGCCTACCGTGTGCACCCGCTTAATAAAATTTGCCGCTAAAGGATGCCTTTATAAGATAAGCGAATAGGATCTAGGGTACAGTATTGATTATATTTTAAAATTGTAATTGAAATAGGGAATAAACTATATAGTAGAGCGTTGTGGTTATCTACAATTAACTCTTACTAATTCAAAATTATTATGTTTGAAACAATACATCAGAGAGAAACCATATCCTTATATACTTAAAAATCAAATTGGACTATTGGTTATTCTTTACACGTTGCCAAAACCTAGGCTCGCCTTTTCAAGTTGTTATCTGGGTTAATTATCGAATTGCCCATCTTAGACAAAGTTTTGTAATTATATTATAAATAATTAATATTAGAGAATTTATATACACGGAAATGGAGACATGAATAAAATTTAAGTGTCAACATATGTTTTTGAAATAAGCTTATAGTTTAGGTTCCTTAACATGCAATTTAATTTTCAAGTTGTTTCTGATGATACAACATTAATCTAATCCAATTTTATTTCCATAAATTAATTTATTTGTAGCTTCGAGGTCGAAATATTACCTAACAAAAAGTTTTTGCAAAAACTAGATGCATTATTGTTCATTCTGATAAGTTTATTTAATTTGTTTATTATACTCGTATACCGATAGATGGCGTTAGAAAAACATTGCTTGAAACTGAATTCTCGCTATAATTTTGTCTGTATATTTTCATTTTGTTCATGAGTATTTTTCTTTCAATAAAATCTGGTAATTTTTAGTATATAAAATACTTCACATTTGAATTAAACAATGTCAAAATGTTTAACTTTGTATAAGAAATAATGGACAAATTTTTTTTAATTATCCAAGTTTCATATATTCTTGTAATATATGTGTAAATTTTCCAGCTAACGAGTATGCTCATTTGGTCATCCACGCCATAAAAATCTTTAAGGTTTATGATAATTTAGAGAGGTTAAAAATATACGTTGCTGTTAATAAATTGTTTCTTTATGTGTTTATTAGATAGATAAGCAAAGATAACAAAAAATATGACTGCATTTACGACAGAATCACGAAATTAGATTTATAGGTAAAAATAAACTTTTTGAGATACAAATTCTTACAAGATATCATAATATAAGCTATTAAAACAAGCAAAAACAAAACGCAGTTTTCTAATATGCCGTCAAGTTGCGTCAATGTCATTTTGGTCAAACTGAGGCGGCAGTTGGGAGGAGGCGGTTGTGGCTTGTCAGGCTAATTTATGTATGTAGTTCACAGTTCATAGTTCATACTTCAAGCGTGAGCCTCCGCACTTTCGATATGAATTGTAAATCTGGATTTGAATAAAACTTATAAATTTTCTATTGTGGTTGTCAAAACTTCTTCAAGCAAGTTCTCTTACATTTCCTGACTCCGCGCTACCTGCTGCTTCCTTGCAATATTATGGTGAGTGGAATTTAAATGCCATCTATTAGTACTTTATTAATTGCGTGTGCATTGTTGAACCCAATTTAACGCACTAAAATTCTGTAATAATATTTTAAGCGCATTTGAAATGTTAACTTATTTGTATCAAGTCGTCAATTTTGTAAGATTTTAAAAATAAATTGATTACTTAGAATTTTCGTATAGTGTAGTGAATTTTTGCCTAATAAGTTGCTAATGTAACAAATCCTATAATTACATTTAAATAAATGGAATTTTCTTATTAGAATCATAATTTTTATTATATTCAATAACTACATATTATCTAAAGAAAATGTTAAACATAATTACTTTTATATGTAATTGATAAAATGAATATTCACTATACACAATTTTTTAACATATTCTTTTCATATGATAAGAATAAATGGATTACAATTTCTCATTAAAATAACATGTGTTAAACATATTAGTAATTAAAATATGTGTTGTGAATGTGTTTAGATAAAATGTAGAGATTAAATCAATATACATTATTTAAAAGCTTTTATAATCAGCCTTGAATTAAGTGACCTAATATTAATTGAATATTCATAATTTTTATAATAAATAATAGTGAAGTCGAAATTATTAACAATTCATATAAAAATGTAAGTTGTGTCATTCATAGGTGCCTTATTTAAATACATATTATAGCTTGTATTTTAATGATTTCCATACAATAGATATCAAAAGTAAAATTGCCCTGACATCTGTTACGCTTCATTTCATCCATTGTTCTATTTCAAGGTTTTATCTAATTGAAGTTGCATTGACTCTTTTATAATAGTTTCCTTAAATCATTATAAAACCTATTTGGAAATAAAAAAATCCATCTACATACACATTTTTAATGGTGGTAGGATTGTTTCTTCAATAAACAGAATTGTATACCAATACTTGACAAATAAACTGTTCGCTATCAATTATTAAATGATAGATTAAGGAAAGGTACTTTTAATTTCCGATATGTACATATTAGTCATGTACTGTTCATAGATCTTGTAGATATTTGTATGGAATTAATATTTCATCAAGTGATAAATTGTATATAAAATGACAAACTCATAATGATATTATAGCTCACAGTCGCTAGTCCCTAGTCGCATGTTCAAACCCTATCTTTGTGGTTGAATTGTTAATTTCTTATTTGTTTAGTAAAAAATATTTTTTAAACCATAATAAACATAGTAGAGTCTCAAATTAGATGTGTTTTAAATACATCTGAAATCAATATATTATATTTTTCAATAAGTGTTATATATATTTATTAAATTTCACTGATTATGTAAGTTATATGTTAATTAATAATAGTAAGTTATATATTAATTAGTAATTGTGAAATTGACTCCATTACCAGTTATCAGTACACATGGTTAATACAAATGGGCCAATTGTAGTTGGTTGTGTCTAAAATGCTATATTATTAATACATCCAAAAATTAGATGTTCTCATCAGACAAGATGAATGATACTAATAACATTTATACGACTAATCATAACACTATCTGATATAATGCTGTCATCAACGACCACAGTTCCTGGGTGATTGACCTGACAATATTTATTATTAAATATGCAGAATTGTCCTGTAATATCCAAGCTGCATATATCATCAATACGTGTCAACTTTTCCTTAGTTATTGGAGTTAAAGGAATTATAAAATAAAATTCTGGAATTAATGATAAAGGAATCTATTTATTAAATATTTATTCTAAGTTAATTAACTTTAAGAAATACTTTCATATTTATTAGTATAATATACATAAATAGGTAGAATAAATAAAACTCTTAAAATTTATAAACATATACAAATCAATCAACCAAATTCTATATTCTCAAAAATAAGGAAGGATTTATTTTAAGATTCAATTATGTTATTTCACAAATTTAAAATAACATAAATACCATTAAAACCGGAAATGACTCCACATTAAATTTTTACGAGCAATATCATTCAGTAAAAAAAATAATCCTTGAACTGATACAGATATGACTTTAAAGTGACCCAGACCCGATTTTTATTATTTCCTTTACAGGGAACCCACTGTTATGAGTCATAATAATTGAGGCAGTACATTTTTAACAAATCTTTACTCAGGACGATTTTTATTTATGAATACATTACAATAATCGTGAGAGCCAGTTTGATTCTCTGGCCTTCACACACATAAACATGTGTGTATTAATTACAATTTATCAATGTTGTTATTTCTCGGTAACGTATATGTAATACAGTCTGTGTGTGTGTTTAATGCAACATCTGATTTATGAGTGAGGTGATTCGGGAATCTCAGGTTAAGAGCGAGGTCGGTGGAGGCCGTCGCATTTCTTGTTTTTTTTTTTGCATGTAGCTGTTAATTCTGTCTTCTGAAGGTGACTTGTATTTTTAAACGTCAGAGAGGTTGGTATGTGAAACAATGAACAAGTTTATATTTTTCATTATTTTTGTAATATATATAATTTTTGTATAAGTAATTATTACGCATTACGTAAAATTGTTACGCCTTAATTTGTGGAATGTGACAATGTTTTATAAATATAATATTGTTATTGATGGTATTACTTATACATTTCATTATACGATCTGAGCAACTCTTTCTCAACTGGCGCAAATCGCATCGCATAGTGAAATGGCTGTTAGTGAGTTAGTGCTTCGCTCTAATTTATGGAGACACTTATTAGCTATTTCTCAAGGTAAAATCGTGTGGCTTAGATCTTATAATAAAATCTGGCAAATAGATGGAACTTCGAGTGATTGGTTGCGGGTAGTTCTGAATTGAAATATAGTATTCGAAAATCTAATTGTCGTCTCTAGTACGGATATTTTAATATTACTAGAATGAATACTGTCAGTAGGCTTAATAAGAACTCTTACAACAATGATACAATAGTATTACTTACGGTTTCGTTCAAAAACTAATATGTATTAGTTTAGTTATATTCCGATAAGAAGTTTTGATGACGTCATCATAAATCATTCATTAGTATAGGTAACATTATTAACTCGTACCTTAAAGTGTGTTTGATATTTGAAATTTTAATATAATATTGTTTTATATAACTCATGTTACGATTCAAAGTAATATTATAGTAATATTGCAACAAAACTTATAAGCAATAAGATAGTTTTTAAGTGTTGGTAGACCTGGTAGCCTGATGGTGATTCTAATGAAGTGGAATTTGATATCTGAAGCACATAGCATGCGCTAATGAGAAAAGTTTCGCACTCACAATTTTTCAAAACAATCTTGTTGCTGTATAATTTCAGCATAACTTGTGATTTCGATATACAATTAATTTTTTACGTAATTTACCAAAACCAAATTTCCAATATATCCTTCCTTTAAATAATATTACAAGGAATATAATATCACCAAGTTCAAATTATCCTAGGGGAAAACCATGCTGTAGTTATTTTTCAGACCAGTCAAGTAGACATAAACGAACAGACAAACCTAATACTACATACTAATAACTATGCAGTAATTTTTTATCTCAATAATTAATGTCAATCAGATTTTTTTCCTTGTTCGTAATCTTTCACGATCAAACCGTGGTATAGTTTTTAATTTTTTAAGGCTTTGGACTCATAAAACCATTTATTTCACATCTCTATAGCTTAGAGTGAGAGATGTGTAGCTTAGAGAGAGAGAGAGAGAGAGAGAGAGACATATATCTATAAATATAAGAAAATAGTTACGAGGCAAAAATAGTACACATTCAAAAGACGAATACATACCCATTGACTTCATGACAGGTATCAAATTGTTTTTAAAAATAGTCTGTCTGTTTATCTGTTCGTATGTTCGCTCATCATTCAGTAACTATCTGACGACGTTGACTTATTATTTCATGCCTATAGGATGTTTTTGCTCAATTTATTTATTTAGTTATTTAAAACTTTATTATTCCAACGCAAAAAATGTTACAATGGGCGAAATTAATGCTAAATAGCATTCTCTGACAGTTGCAGAGAAAAATAAATAGAAATGAATTTGTATAAATTTAAAGCGATAATAGACGGCTTATTATTTCAGTTTCGAGGACGAACAAAGTCACCAGCCACTGCTGATAACAATTAAATATATATATATATTTTTATATAATTACACGTGTAAATTAATCGACACACACTAATATAAAATAGTTTATGAAATGTCTGTCTTATCTTTAGAACTAAAGGTTGTATTAAAAAAAAATGCATTTGATAATTGAAAAAGCCATTTCATTATCCACTTTATGTGATAGGTCAATTAACGTACTAATATCGCATTGTGAAAAGGCTGTACCATAGATGCTGTTTTCATCTCTTATTTAATCAGTATTTAATCAGTTAAGAACTCGTAACGCAGCTTCTAGAAGCTCCTGTAGTAACAGACGGAGTCGCGGCCATATCTAGTTAGGTATACATATATAGATATAATATCTACATAAATTGTCTGCTACAAGATTTAAATGGTGTCGGCGATTCATTGGAACGGTTATAACTCGGACTATCGTGTTGGTTTTGGGTTCGATTCCAACACCAGAATAATATTTTCGTTAAAAATGTTATTTTTTCTAGGGTCCGGGTGCTATTTATATGCTATGTCTAGCAACCCGTAGTACAAGCAATGGCTAGTCTAGGGCTAGATTGCGTTCTGTGGAAATGTCCGAATATTTATTATTGTGTAAATAAAGTTATCTATTTTTCGTATGGTGAGGCTGAATCACCCTGTGGCCGGTTGTCGTGGATGCGTATATAGCTAACCTGTTTCTGCCCAGTGGCTCGTTCGAAGCAAGGCATCAAATATTGGAGCAGGTGTCTGTATGTACTTATACAGTCCTATTAGTTGAGGTTATTTATAACACGCCTATTAATAGATACAGGTATTCACTCCTGTTTGTGAATTCAAATGTTTTTAAATAGGTTAAATAAACGGTACTCTCCAGCGGGCCTACCAAGAACTTATAGCTATGTTACAATAATTTTACTTTGGAATTTATCCTAGAAGTAATATTTAATAATGTTTCGATAACAAGTTTAAATGACGTCGCCCTAAATCTGTACTATAGGTAACTCGTACCATGAAGTGTGCTTTGATATTTGAAATATTAATGTAGTATTGTTCTTACGTCAAATATTGTCATTTAAATAAAGCTTATTTTACGGCACTAAGCAGTAATAAAACCATATTGTTTTGTAGAGTCGTGAATTAAAGAAATCAACAAAACTTCTCAAAAACTGTCACAGTTTTGAGATTGAATTGAACACCATGATGATGTGGCGTGCTGATTATAAGCAATCTTTCTACTTGGAACGAATGCGGGCTTTAATTGATTATATTTTTCTTATTTAGCATTGTTGGTATATATTCTAGTTTTCCTAGCATTCTTTTTAATTTATTGTCCTTTGTCACTTCACTGCGAATTATGAGTCAGACTTATAACTTTTATAAACAACGAAATACGTCATGCGATTTTAAATACCTGGGTTTTTTTCCAGCTGGACCTTTGCTAAATGTATAATCAGACTGACCATTACTTTCGAATCGATGGCATTTAAGACATATATTTTATAGGTATATTTATCTCTTTTTTTAAAAGAGAACTTCATGCATGCATCTCCTTACTAAACAGAGTGAGCAGTCATTTAATAACCCAATCTACGAAGCGCTAGGTCAACTAGCGTACTTATATCGGACTATAGAAAGGCTGTTAGTGAGCTAGCTCACATCTGAGGTTGAGACTCTTACTCGCTAATTCTGGGGTCAAACAGCCAACTAAATGAATAATGAAATGGCATTTACAAACCGTGGCATTCAGATAAACTCGAGGTGCGCTGTCCTTTGCTCTTGGAAATTGAAACCATGATATCAAAGAGGCCGTGTAACATGAAGCTCAAAAAGCGACAGTCTGAAGAACAGGATGTATCCAAGATGAGAACTCGAGTGACATATTGTAAGCCACAGAGTATTTGCGCTGTGTGTGATTTGATTATCCAACTGATTCGTATTCACCGCTCGTGGGGACGGAGTGCAACAAACTAATATTCGTCATTCAACTGTGGGAACTTTAGTTGAAAATGATTTATCATATATAAATATTATTTGAAAATTTTAATAATGTTTAGCTGTATATACTTTTTTATGTAAGTATATTATGTTGTTGGGCGATATATATATATATTGATATATTTTATTGGGGAAAGAATTGCGACAATTATTATATACTAGGCAAAAATTCATTACGTCTCAAAAATCTTACTTAAATATTACTTTGGTAGCAGGATTTGTAAGGTCATACATACGTAAGAAAACCATTTTTAGTATATAATAATCTCTTGCAAAATTTGTAATGGATTAAATTGTTAAATAATGGCCTATTGAAGGTATTTTTTAAATGCTATCGATGCGCAACTGCCAGGCGATTATCGCTCGGTTTGTAATCTATGTAACACTTTGAATATCGGAATTAACGCATCGATGCTGCAATTTTGAAATCATGAAAGAAATGATTGCGTTGTTCATCGCAATTGGCAATGTCTTGCACAACACCACTTACCGCCATTTTATTTGTATTTTATGTTTTGGCGCCAACGTCTAATCGACTTAGAAGGTTATATATTGCGTGACAAATATATTTGTTTATTAGTAATGCAAATAAAATAAAGATCTCTTGTCAATTGAATACACAATTAATATATATGTACTAATATTTGTGCCAGTTTATATCGAAAACATAATTAAAATTTAACTTTTTATATTCACGTCACACGTCATTTATATCAGAATTTGTGAGACTAGTTAAGCCCCGCGAGTCTGCCATGCTTCGAGCGCATGAGTAAGACCGAATGGATTCATAAAAAAAAAATTAATTGATGTGAATACAGCCGGATAAAAAAACATGTAATCAACAAACAAAAATAAAACAAACATATATAGTCAATGATCAAGAAATTTTAAATTAAAAATAATTGTATGTAATATAAATTTAAATTATTGTAAAACACGTTTGTTGCTTGTGAATATTCACAGGAAGCGGTAACCAGCAGTAGCTTATTAGATGGCTGATAATATGGGCAGAGAGCAATTTCACAGAGCAATGACCACATCTTATAATATATTTCACTATTTTACGAGTTCGATGACTACTATTACAAACATGACACATGTATTGTAAAGGTATTGAGATATATTTACTAGTAATAATTATTATAGTATATATATATTGTACTACAATTAAAAACAAAACCAAAATAAAATCTATTCGCAATGGTTCACAGGTGTGTCGGTTGTGTAGTGACACCTGCGTGTGTGTGAGTGGGGCCGTTAGTTTATTGAGGGCCTTGACCCGGCGGTTTGACCACCGGTCGGTGATAACTACTTACATTAGTGCATTGCATGAATCTACTGCACCCGGTTTGAACTAGAATATATTTAATGTGTTCTATTTTTAAATATAAGCTCGTGTTTATTTGTCTCGGTAGGTAATTATCTTTTTATATTTATTTTATAAAGATACGGTATTTATATTGGCATTGTTTGCTTAGTGACGCGTTACTTATAGCCACGTTTCATTATACGATCTAAATCATACGATTTGAAGAATAGCTAATAGGGGCCTCCGCCAATCAGAGAGAAGCACTAACTCACTGACAGCCATTTCACAATGCGACGCTATTTTTCTAGGTCAAATCGTATGTTTTAGATCGTATAATGTAATTTGGCCATGAGGTGTAGCTGAAACGTCAGCTGTATGAATGTACAGTTATTTAAGAACATGGTTTACATACATTGCATGTCGAGCAAAATTAATTAAAAATTATTGACGGCCTTTTGGTCTAGTGGTTAGTGGCCTGATTAACTTAGGTCGTGGGTTCGATTCCCACTCCGGCCAGTTTATGTTGATCCACACATTGTTTCGTGTCTGGGTGTTCTTTGTATCCGTTATTTCAAAACTTCGCGACACCGATTGTTTCTCGGAAGAGGGACTTGTAAGTAGAAAAAGATAATATTGGATTTATAAATTTAAATTCGAAACTGTTTGTTTAAATTCTTTTTAGAAAAAAAAACATTATTTATATTTCATAATGTTTGTTTATTTCGAGGCCAAATGTCTATAAAAAGGTATTTTTGACGGCAATGCATAAGTGGACGTGTCTGAGTCTCGTTAGATAAACTGGTACTGAAGGTACTAGTTTGAGCAATAGAGCAATTATACTTAATACTATAAAAGTTTTAAATGAACGAAGAACGAATAAAATTCGTATAACAAAGATAAAATTGTATGAATTCAAGATAATATCCGTCGTTTTATTTACGTCGTGTTTGCATTAAAAATGTGAAATTTAATTATATCAGCTTGAGATGGTCTGGCTGTTTGTTATATTATTATATATATGAATGAAATAAAAAATATTTTTCCACTACGAAAAACAACGTGGACGAAGCATACCCTTCAGACTGCACACATTACAATGCAGACGTGCACACACGTATATATATGTACAGATAATGTCTGGCTTGCGTCTAGCTCTAGTTGAACTCTAACTTCCATATTATTATTAGAAACATACACTAAACTCTATATATTAAATGTAATATAGATTGTTTTTTTTAAATATTTCAACGTCATTTGTAACAACTGAAATTTTCCTTTGGAAATAGATAGGAATTTTACAAGCTTCATAAAAATATATACATGTGAAATGTAATATAGCTTCTAAATATCTGTTACATGAGAAGTAAATACTTAATTGACTTCTCATTTCATTATGCCAAGAATTAGAATAAAATATAACAGAATATAAGTAAATTCAGCGGTACGTTCGAGGGTAGAATTAATATATTTCTTATAAGTTAAAAGTTAAATAAAAGTTATATTTTTCACTAAGATTTATTTTGCATAATGCTTAAATATAATTTAATTTAATTATCGTGTAATTGTCCTGCTTCGTGCCGCGACTCCGACCACAAAGATTTTACAAAATATGAGACAGATAAGAGATGTATACTGACAGCCTTTGCGTAAGTATATTATCCTCAAAATAACTTTACAAATCTTTTGATTGGCAAATCCAATTTTATTTAAATTTAATATATTTAACTTTAAACAACGAGTTTAATATCAATGGAGATACGTTTAAGTCATCTGTGCTCGAACCCCATCAAGTTTGTTTATCACAGCGATCTCTAAAACAGCTGTTATATAAAAAAAAATGTAAGTAACTGAATATCCAGGAGAAAATTGCATTACTTACAATTCTTAGGTTAGGTGGAGCTGGTGTTTCTCCTGATGGAGGAGATGCAATATCTGTTACAGAGAGAATCTGCTGCTGTATATTCAGATATCATAAAGAGCTGTGACCTCAAGTTAACGTGTTTGTAAATCACGTGTTTTAAAAAAAAAATAATAGTACAATCTTACATCCGGTCTCATTCCACCTTGGTCGTGTCTCATCAGACTTTTTTGAGCAATCATACACACTACACGCAAACGTGACTCGTTTATAAACTGCCAAGTCCTTGAAGCTCCTCGTTTATTCGTCAATAAATATTTAGAAAATTATTTCCTAAAGTCTATATAAATTATAATTAGTTTAATTATATAGTTAGTCACGAGTTAGATACCCACCTCGATAATGGTTTCCGGCTCACTAATGAGTTGATAACGGATTAATAACATATTTATTAAAGCACTGAATGGCTGTCGTGGTCGAATTTATTAGTTATATTAAAATAACAATCCAACAGGTATTTTATTGAACTCTAAATAAAAAACACTATTTTGAAAATTATCCAACTTGTTAGAATATAAACCAATGGAAAAACTAAGTGATAAATACCAAACAATATATTAGTGACCTCATGGCCACATATCATTATAAGATTTAAAGCATACTATTTGACCTTGAAGAATTTCCACGTCTCCACCAATCAGAGAGAAGCACTAACTCGCTAAATGCCTTTTAGCACTATTAGTCCATTGAAATGTTACATTTTTTAAGCCTTACCTTGCGTTTTTTACAGAACGCTTTTTTATTTTTTTGAAGAGTAAGGGGGGTCAGTATAAAGCTAAAACCAATTTTGTGGGGTCGCCACCCTTGTCCCGTCATCTTGAAAATAGGGGTTAAAATGGTTTTGTACGATATATCTCTTAAACTATTTATCAGATAAAAAAATATATAAAAATTTTAATTGCAAATAAAATTTTCTAAAATTTTTGTCGTTGAGCTATAAATAAAAAAGGTATAAGCGAAATGTTAAGAAATTCGAGAAAAACACCTATATTTTTCGATATAACTTTTTTTTTGTCATTTTACGAAAAATGATATCAGACCATTTTTGTAGATCGTTATATATTATATGTGTGTACTAATAATGTGTCATCAGTTATTATTATTATTTTTTTATTATATTTTTTTAAATTATTAATTTGGCAATATTATGATAAATAATTATTGACTCCTCCTTACCACCCAAGAGGTAGAGTCTAGAAGCGCGTTTTTTTTACGTGGTATCCCAAATAGGCATAATCCACGGTGATTTTCTAAATTAAAACTACCTCTGTCCTCAGTCTTTTCGATGGACTAGGCTGCGGCTCAGCATCTGATCGGCTTTCCGAAGCAAATACCAGTGGGAGAACTGGAGAAAGAAGAGGTGTCCCCCCCCCTAAACTTTAAAAAATTAAAATTGCGAACTCTAAAAAACGCAACCCCAAATGTAACTTTTCAATGGACTATATGCGATGCTGTTTAGACCAGTGGAGATAGAGTGGCTGATCGTATGCTCAGGTCGCTGGGACAATTAAGAACACGTCTGAGCGAATCAATATACTTTTTCAAACTCTCTCCACCCACGTATCTGATCATCACGTTATTGCTGGTTAACTATCTCTGAGAGTAAAATGACAATTATTGAATAACTTCTCAATAATCACTAGGAAATTAAATATTGCTAATAAAGTGTCCATTTCAAAGCCTAAAATCTATTAATCACTTACTTATTAATTACTGTAATTAATTAATTATTTATATATTAATAGCTTATATATATACAGTGCAACCTTTATATAACTGACCTCAATCAATATAACGACTTCCTCGATATAACCAATTTTTCGTAATCCCCTTGAATTGTCGATGAGAATTATTTATTATTTGTATTTTTATTCTCAATTGTCAAAAAGTGTAAATATCTCTAATTAAAGAATTGTGTCAACTCAAAACCTCTATACATCGTTCCCACCTATATTAAAAAATCTTACCTCAATTTAACGTATTCCTTGATATAAAGAATATTTACTTGTCCCATTGCGATTTGTTAAATCGAGGTTGCGCTGAATAACAGAAATGAATTCTTTACAATGAAAATATAAAAATAATAATTATAATAGTATTAAGATTATAAAAATATTTTAAAATGACTAAAATCCGCGTTGAAGTCATTTAAAATCAGACTTGAAGAGAATGGATACTTATACTGGCGGTACTTTCGTCGTGCTTATAGATAACAGCGTAATGTCGTACCGGAAAATGTTGATACTTTGAAAATGTTAATATTTATAATAATAATACATTTGATAAATCATATTTCAGAGATGGGAAAATAAAGAAAAACCATTTTTAATAAGAAAAAAGTAAATAAAAATAAATTAATAAATTAAATATGTAACATAATATTTTCACATACGTGTCTTTTAGAGCTCCCTAGTTAGCTCTGAACAAAACATCTAAAATATTATATTAAAAATAATGACACATAAAATAAAAACAACAACAGCGTAAAAAAGTTTAATATTTAAAAATTCGATTCAATTGAAAGTTCGGTGCTTAGCCAATGGTAGTATCGTATTGTACATTTTATTATATGATGAAAATAAAATAATAAATAAATAAAAAACAGTGAAATAAAAAGTCAAAGGATATTTATTAAGTATGATGTTATTATATGTATAAATTAGTCGGATCTCCAAAGTATCAAAGTGCGTTAGTTTGATTATACCAAGAGAGACTGCGACACTTCTACTCAAACATTCCCACGCGCATCTGTGAGTGAATTTGGCACCGAAATACCTATAACTGAGGCGCTATCAACGATAAACTCTGTTAATAACTTAATACCATACTGATCTGTTATCGTCATTGGTATAAAACCATTTAATATTTTTTACCTTAAGATCAATTGATTTGGATTACACGCCTTACTTCTCATGTTGCATAGTAGTTGACTTCTATATTTTAAACACTATGGTATATCATTCCCAGAGGCGGCAGTGTCTTCGGCCGGACGGTGGGTGAGGTGGCGATGGGTGCTCTCGGGCCCGGCGGCGCGCTGCGGCGGTCTCATGCGGCCGCGCTCGCCGCACTCGGGGCGCTCCTGCTGCTGCTGCTGGCCAGCCACGCGCCCGCGCCCCCGCCCCGTGCCCTCCCGCGGGCGCTGCGTCCTGCGCCGGCTCCCGCCGCCACCGACGCGCTCGTCGCCCACCCCGCGAATCCCGCGCCGCCTTCGCACTCGGCTCCCCCCGTCCCTCCCGCTCCTCCCGGCCCTCCCGCCCCTCCCGCGCCTCCCGCGCCGCCGGCACCGCAGGTGCCTGTCGCGCCTGCCGCACCTCCCGTCTCCTCGGACGCCCCGCCCCCGCCTCCGGCACCGCAACGTGCCGGCTCGCCCTCCACTCGAGCGGCGGTACGGGCCACCAACGCAACAGTGGCGCCTAGCAAGCACGTGATGCGGGTGCGTGACGTGTACGAGGCGGGTCACGAGCGCCCGCACCCCGAGCTGTGCCCGGCGCTGGGCGCGCGGCTGCGGCTGCTGGTGCTGGTGACGTCGGCGCCCTCGCACGCAGCCGCGCGGGACGCCGTGCGGCTCACGTGGGGCCACTACGCCGCCCGGCGCGACGTGGCACTCGCCTTCGTGCTGGGCGCTCCGCCTGCCGCGCTACGCCCCGCGCTGGACGCCGAGGACGCGCTGTACGGGGACCTGGTCGTGGGCCGCTCGGTAGACTCGTACTCCAACCTGACGCTCAAGACGCTGTCAATGCTGGAGTGGGCAGACACGTACTGCCCGCGGGCGCCGCGGCTGCTCAAGACGGACGACGACATGTTCATAAACGTGCCGCGCCTGCTGCGCTTCGCGGCCGCGCGCGTGAACGCCACGCGCACCATCTGGGGCAAGGTGGTGCGGAAGTCCCAGCCGAAGCGCACCACCAAGTCAAAGTACTACGTGTCACCGCTGCAGTTCCCGGGGCGCGTGTTCCCGGACTTCGCGACGGGCCCGGCCTACCTGCTGACGGCGGACGCGGTGCGCTCGCTGCTGCGCGCGGCCCCGGAGGAGCGCTACCTGCGACTAGAGGACGTGTTCGTGACGGGCGTGCTGGCCGCCAAGCTGGGCCTGGCGAGGAGTCACGCCCCCGAGTTCTACAACAAGAAGGTGGCGCCGCATCCGTGCGCCGTTCAGCGAGGCATCGCCATCCACATGGTGCAGTACCACGAGCAGTTCGACCTGTGGCGCAAGCTGCTGGACGGCAAGACCAAGTGCTCCAGCTAGCGGGCGCGGGCGGGGTGACCGCTCGATATTATTTTTGTACTCTATTGTTACAGATTATATTTTTTATATTGATTACTTTTGTTTTTAAAATTTACAATTTATTTTTTTTTATTAAAAGTACGATACCGTAATCGACTGCGATACAAAGGAATGCCATAGACATGTATTATTGTATTAATGATTATTACATATATATATATATATATATAAGTCTCAGTGCACACGTGACCTTCGTATAATTGTAATTGCAAAACTAGCCTCTGACGTGTGAGTGTGGGTGTGAGTGAGGAAGGCTCCGTACCGTGTTGTGACGTGGTACGGTTTTGGTAAAATAATATAAATCGCGTGTGTTAGCGTAATACGAGCCGCGCGCTGCCCTCGCTGTCCGAGCACCACTTTCTGTAACCATTTGACTTCGCTCAGACAGTCTCGTGAGGAGAGCGGGCGACTCCCGGGCCTTGCTCCGAGCGCGACTCATCTACACAGTGTGCTACGGCTGTAGAGAGCGCGCTACTTGTGTAGAGAGCGCGCTACTTGTGTAGAGAGCGCGTTACTTGCGTAGAGAGCGCGTTACTTGCGTAGAGAGCGCGCTACTTGCGTTAAGAACGCACTACTTGTCTAGAGAGCGCACTACTTGCGTAGAGAGCGCGTTACTTGCGTAGAGAGCGCGCTACTTGTGTAGAGAGTGAGCTACGTGTGTAGACAACGCGCTCTGAGCGACGTCCGAGCTTCTCATAAAAGCGTCGTAACACGGACTGTTCACGCTGTGACAGTTTCGGACCCGACGTCCAGTGTTGCGACACTGTATATTAGATCAATATTGATATTTAAGGTAGAATTATTTAATGACGTAATAAATGTAACGAATTGTACACATTTATAAATTTTTGGCTCAACCGGGTTGTAAATATCCTGCAAAAAATATACTCTCATGTACAAAGAGTTTGTTGTTTTATTTTACACATAAATGTATTAAGAATTCTGAACATTTAACCGATGTCGGAGAAACTTAGGACTAATCATACTGATGCATGCTGGTTACTATCAAAAATAGTAGTCAGATATTATTTATAAGGTTCAGATGTTTTCTATTATAATTTGATAATGACAAGATACATCTTCAATGATTTGATTTCAACTAATTAAACAATTTAATATAAAGATAAACTAACACAGTGTAAACTCTGTTGTTAAATAAAAATGTTCCACATTTACCTCTGATCTCCAGAGCAGAATGCGAGAAGGCAATACTGGAGAGGTATACAAAGTAAACCAACCATAGCTGTGGCGATTTCGACTGTCTACTTTTCCTAACCTCAAATGCCGCGGAACTAAAAATTTTGCTAGTGTGTTGATATGAGTGCTCTACCGTATTTTTTAATCTAAATATTTGCTTATAAATACGATCTCATTAATAGTCTAGTAATTACGTTCTCGAATTAAATGTAGGCCTATTTAAGGAATCATTAGGTAAAGAAAACTTGAAACAAATTTTGTTTTTTTAGTATCAAGTTTAAAATTAGTTGTTTAAATGTAAAATGTTCGTGTTTTTTCAAACTACTTTAAAAATAAGCAAGTTAATAAAACATAAGAATAAAAATTACCAAGAGTTGATCCTTGACGAACGCTCAATTTCCCTATTCTATTGTTTTTTTTGTCATTGACTAACTAGTCAAATGTAAAAAAAATAATTTGGACGGTTTTCCAAAGGCTTCGCAACCCTGAAGGCATGGATTTATTTGTTACTCTATATATTTTTCTAATGTTATATTTATATTTTAAAAGTTTAGTCTGAAAAACTAACAGATTCAAAAGTTGTAGTGAAATAATATAAAAAATGTATTATTTATGTTTAGAGAAAAAATATAAAAATAAATAATCGAAATATAATAAAATCTAATCATCTAATATAGGTTTTCTGCTGCTATTCAATCTTTTCTTCATCAATGTATTTGCAAAGTTTTATGAGTCTGAGTCAATTTTCAAACCACATTTTCTAGTCACCAACAAGGACTTGAATTTTTCGATGGAATTGAGCGCATCATAGTGTTAAAAAGTCACAGGATGCCTTAAAAGTTTTACTGGTGTAATGTCTAGAAAATCCGTCGTCGTGATCGCGAAACGCGCGGGCGCGTTGTCGTGGACGAGCAAAAGGCCTCCGAGTCCCCTGTCCGGTCGCCTGTTGTTCGCAACAGTCAAAACATCTAGCAGGCATTTGGTAGTGATCGACTCTACATTGATTCCACTTTGGTTGCTCTAGGTAATATAACAATGGCAATTAAAGAACCAGCACGTTTACATTGTTTCACTTTCGTAGGCGTTGGTTCGTTTTGAAATAGCTATACTGAGGACTGCCGCTCTGTTTCTGGATCATATTGATAAAACGGGTACCAATACTGTCCGGTAGCGATTCGTCACCTCTTATGATATCGTAAAGGTGGCGGGAAGAAACTGTTTCGAATGTCAACATTCCAGGAGCAGTTTCGAATGTCAACATTCCGCGGCGGCTTTGCTAGTGGTTGCTATGGAAACAATCGCAAAGATTGTATAGCTCCAATAATGAACACTTACCAAAGCATTCTCCTCGTAGATAGTTCACAGGTTTCGTTGAATCAATATTGCCACTTGCAACCAAATTTTTTCGACTATACAACTCTCTAAAACTCGTTATACGACCGATAAACTGCGGCTTATATTATTATATTATATAGCTAACTTGCCACATATATATTCTCCCATACTTTTCTCTATTTTTATTAATGGAATTACAAAAACTCTTTCTTGCCACTACCATCTCTACGCTGACGATTTGCAACTTTATAGGCATTCAACACTTGAAGATCTAAATAGTACCATTAAACTCATTAACTAAGACTTAAACATTATAAAAGAGTGGACTGTGTGAGCTTATAGTGAATCCCATAAAATCACAGGCCATTTTAATTGGTAGCAGGCACTTTCGCAATAAGGTTGATATTAATCAGCTCAGTAATATACTGCACGATAATTCGATTATACTCTATTCTGTTGAACTTAAGAATCTAGGATTGATATTTGACAAATATTTATCTTGGACAGCGCAAGTTAACAACGTGAGCAAGCGCATTCATATGTCAGTTCACTCCCTGAAACGTTTTCAGAATTTCCTACCATTGCGGACTAAAATTCTTCTAGCACAATCTCTTTTGTTACCCCTTCTTGACTACGCGGACATTTGCTATTTGGATGCATCTGAGGAGCTGCTTAATAAACTAGATCGTCTTCAAAACTTGTGTATCCGTTTTATTTTCGGACTAAACAAGTTTGACCACATTTCAGATTTCCGTCGTCAACTTACGTGGTTCCCTATCCGTTGCCCCCTCTTATTTGCATGAACGTTTTCAACTCTCACTTCCCAGTAATCGCCCAAAACGTTCCTGTGTCCTAGAAAAAACTTTGGATATTCCTGCCTATAAATCCAACTTTTACTCCAAATCTTTTACGGTACATGCAGCAAGGTTATGGAATTCCCTTCCATCTAATGTTACATGCAGCCTTTCCGTCATGGCATTTATACGAAGACTGAAGCACTATTATATATCACAATCATAAATTATATATATTATTATGTATGTATTTTTATATATATTTTTATTATATGTATTTTTTTATTATCATTTATATGTATATGTATTTTTTTATTATCATTTATTAGTATTATAATTAAGTATCTGATTAAATATCTATGTACCTATCTCTGCCATCGAAACCTATCCAACACTCGTGGGTAGCTGGAAGAGATCTCTCTGTAGAGATAAGCTTGTCCAATGTATACGTCCTTGTTCATTTTCATTTTTGTGTAACTTATTGTGGTACATGAAATAAATTAATTAATTAATTAATAAAATCAATAAATAAGTAGTGCTACCTGTAGATTGTCTATGACACCGTAGGTACTGACCTACTACTGAGTTAGAGCGAAGGTTCTGCTTCTCACAGGCGGCGGGTTCTAATCTTCCCCGTACCTTGGATATTACAAAACTATTTACATTTTCAGACCAACATAGTATTAATATGCCGTGAAACTGGGAAAGAAGTAAAAAGATATGAAACGGAGACGTTGTTCTTTCTCCACATCATCAACTGCTTCGAGCGTGACAACACGCTGGTTCTGGACCTGTGCGCTTACAAGGACGCCAAGGTCTTGGATGCTATGTATATACATAGCCGTAGTCGATACCATTGCTTGTATATACAAGCAATGGTATCGACTACGGTATTTAAAATATCCTCGTTTTAGAAACAGATATTCTTAAAATTCAGTGCGAATTATATTTATGTTTACCCGGCTGTATTCGCGCAGAAATTAGATCGGAATGTGCCCAACCAGTTCACGTCGCGAGTCCTCCACGCTCAGAGCTCATGAATAAGAACCCCAAATGGGTTCGAAACTAGTCGGGCACATTCCTATTTAATTTCTACGTGAATACAGCCGGGTATAAATATAATAGGCATGGTTCACGAAAGTTTAAATATTTAAAAAAATGCATTGCAAATATCCAATTTATCCAATTTAAAATTAAGTAAGATAAAATTTATGTCATGTTTTCTTTTTTGATCCTGTAGGAGATTATTTTAAGTTATTGTCATTTGACAAGTAATTTTGATATTTTATTAACAAGCAAGCCTTTTTACAAACCTTGATTAAATATTAATTACAACATAAGGTAAATAAATAACGTCTATAAGTTTATAACAAATATATTTTGCAGACGATACATATGGAGCTGTGCATGCAGATTTCGGTCTTCCGAAGCGAATGGAAATGAATTTGAATTCGCCAAATCTAACCAACACAGAACCAAGTTTGCTGGCTGTTTTGGGATGTAAGACTTAGAACAAATCATATATTTTTTGTAAATTAAGTAGGTCAAAAATTAAAATATAGTGTCCTAAATAATGATATATTTTTTCAACCCTTATCACAATTATTGGGTATTAAGAGTCAGCCCAATAAGTCCATTACCTACGCTCTTCCATCATACGTCATCTCAGTGGAGACTTGATTCTGTATGATTTTCCATATTCATTCCACCCATGTGTACTCTTCTCTTATAATTTAAGTAAAAGTACGTATATGTATATCACGTTATTAGTTTATGTAATTGTATATATGTATTTAATTATAAATTGTATATTGTTTTATTTTCTAATATTTCAATATTTTTCCTTGTTTTATGATAAGTAAATATGTTTTTGGAACTTTATTGTGTCTTAGAATTGAATTCCTGTGTTTTTCTTATTTTGTTTCATTACTGTTTGCTCACCTACCAAAGCTTTAATGGACCCTTAGTTTGGCTGGTAGAGAATGTGTTTGTCGCATCAAGCCCGCCTTTGTGCATTATATTTTATACTGTTAAATAAAGAAGTAAATATATTAATATCCATTCAATTATTTTCCTCCGCGTTACCATGAATATTGTTATATTTTTAGTTGTACCTCTTTATTATTTTGTTTTTTTTTATTTATCACTTTGTACATTTAATGAAGTGCATGCTAGAGTTAAAATTCAATATATATATGACGTTATTGTTATTATTTAGAGCAATTTTGTTTCAATTCTTTTCTAGTTTTACTTTATTTTTATTATTTTAAAACACGGTGTGTAATATTAAAACTTCTATATTATTTATATTTAAGGTACCTTATGTATTGTATGTCATGTTGGTTTTCTATTCAATAAATAAATAAATCAAATGAATAAATATGAGTGTATCATATCAATAGTTTTTTCTTTATTAAGTTTAAAAAACAACTCGTTGAATTTATATTGAATAAAAAATGAATAAAGATTGCTCATGTTATATGTAGGTAAGAACAGTTCAGTAATATCGCAAGTATTATCAAGAAAACTAAAAAAAAACAGTGAAAACTTAACAAAAAAAAAAAAAGAAATAGTGGTAATAAAATATATGACTTAATTGTTGTGTTTCGTATGTTTGTATGTCTTTATTACATTTTAAGAGATACGTACAGATAGTTTTTGCGATCAGTGCTGATGTAGATCTTGAATATATATCCTGGATTAGTGATGGCAGATATGGTTTAAACAAACTTCTAACATGTTATTTGGTATTTTTCGTTTTAATAAGTACGTTCATTAAGTCACTCTAGATATATCTTAGATATTTTTTTAATTAAAAGTAAACAATTCATAAAAATAACACATTTATCGAGCTCTGAGATCCGTTAACCTTTGTTTTGTTTGGAGATAATGTTTTTACACGTTTACTTCACTTTTAAAAACACTTTTAGATAATAAAAGTGGACACTATAACCGGAGACACGATAACCTGGTTCGACAAGGACTATTATCCTAGCGAGCCCATATTCGTTCCTCATACTAACTCAAAGGTAAGCTTCCTGTCTTTGGAAGCGATAATCTCCTCTAACGTCACCTCAACCATCCTCCTTTACCACAAGTTCTTTCACAGATCACATATTTAAACTCTGGATCGGCCTGTCTGAAACCATCAGACGTGCAGCCAAGCCAAGCTGGGTAGGTAAGATCTTACTATAGGGATTCATCATTTAACCACGCTGTGTTATACAGCGTGGTAAAATGTGCTCTCTCAAACTTAGCCCCCTTTTAGTTACAAGAACGTTTCCAACACTCACTCTTCCCCGTAGCCGCCCTTAACGTTATTGAGACAGTTAAATCCTTTTAATATTCCTCTCTTTAAATCAAACTTCTATTTCAAATCATTTAAAGTAGATTCAGCGTGTTTATGTCTTTGTTATTTTTTTTTCTGTAAACTTATTGTGGTCCATAAAATAAATATTATTATTAATAATTATATGTATGTATGAACGTAGATTACAGTAATAAATGTTTTATGCATTACAAAAGATATTTTTCCTTTCAACGGCATTAATAGTAAGTCAAGGTAGTTATCTCAAAGTGAAACTATAAAATTATATCATAAGCTTCAATTAGGCACTTTGTCTGTAACCTCATATTGAACAGTTAATATACAATTACCGTAACGAGGTTTTTACCGCGGTTCTGCTCAGTGGATGCGTTAAATTAAAATGACTTCTTTCATATTTATATTTTAGGATGGAAGTTTGGTTGTTGATCAAGACAATTATTTTACAAAGTAAAGCCATGGATAAAATATATTGCCAGGATATATCAATTTAAAATAATCTTAAAAATGTGGATATACCATCATAGTATCTTAAGGTTTGTAATTTAATAACAAATATGCTTAATATATAATAATAATGGATATTATTAAATTTTTATATTATACACATTATCCATTTAGTACAGTGTTGTTGAATTACCAAAGTATCAGGAACGTAGAAATACAAAGAAGTTATTTATCTCAAAAACAATATAAAACAGTTCACACTTAATTTAGCTTCATGACTTGTGACTTGTACTTTGGTACATTTACAGCGGCGTAGTGAGTCAAGGCGGTTGGCTTTTCATTTATACATATAAATTGAGTTACTGTAATTTTTCACATTATTTTATCTGACGTGTGGAGATGTACATGTTATTTAAATTATCTGAATTGTGCTGCTACTATATTATTTAATTGGTGAGTTATGATTTTATTTAATTTTGAAATTAAAGCGATTTGTTTCTTTTATATTTATTTTTCAGGGCTCATTTTACATGAATTCATATAAAAATTATACATTAAGAGTCATTAATAACGAACGGTAATGAAATTAAAAAATATATTTTATAATCGTACTGAAGAAATAATTGTCAATACACACAAATAATTCCCAATTTCTCATCGGAGACAATGTGTAAGGTGTCTGCATTTATTATTTACAACCGAAATAATAATAATACACGTATATTCTTATTTATTTAAGTATGAATGTGGAGACCGAGGTAGATGAAGTGCTTTGATAAATGAAAGTCTGCAGTGAGATGATGAGATAATGTATGATTGAAGAGCTTTCATTCACACATAACATCACAAAATAATTTGAATATACTATTATATTTTCTAATATATATCTTATATTAAAATAAACCACTGAATCAACAAAAACAAAATTAATAGTAGAATATATATTTAGCACTAATTACGTTCGTGAATTAAAAAATTAAAGTGTAGTGTTATTTTTTGCTGAAAGATTCTTATACAAAAAAGCGCCAGCTCATTAATAAAAAAATAGTAGTAACTATTAAGGCAGAGTTTTATAAAATAAAATATTATATAACAGGATTGTATATAAAAAAAAATGTGATGCAAGCAAAACAATCTATTAATAAAAAATCATAATGGCGACGACTCTATAAATATATTTCTGTCTGTTCGTCTCGCCAAATACGTATCGATAGACGTCCACCAAATACGTAACGATTGAACGACGAAATTGCGGACCGCACCTAGTATTTAAGAAGCATTTAAAGCATTACTGTTGTTATAGAAATGAACGGTGTAAGTACTTCATCCCCAGGCGGCATTCATTAAATTATATATTCCGTAGGCCTGGCGCGTCATCTGATAAATAAATAATAAAAAAGGTCAGTAAAAAACTTAATCAGCAGCAAAATATTTTTGATATAAAAATGTCAATCGGTTATGAGTTTACATTTATCATTATGTTGGTTTAAATTACTTTATTAATTTAAATACCAAATTATGTTGAGTTGTTTTCAAAATCAAAAGCATTGGTAAGATTTCCCGAAAGTAGCCTCATTTTCCTGATAAAGACGATTATACACATTAAAATCGAGATTCATAAAGACACTGTAGCTCAGTTGGGAGAGAGAGAGAGAGAGACAGCAGATTATCGTAAATAGGAACTTCCTTATTGGGGACTATAAAATAATGCCCTCGCATTGCAATTTTAAGAAATACTTTCAAATCGCATATTAACAAAATAAAAACAAATCGTTTGTACTCTTTTTATTAAGCTAAGTTGAAATGAATAAGAATTTTTGTTTATGATCTGTAACTAATTATCTGGAGATTTTAACTCTAAGATTGAAAATGTATACCACCTCCGCAAATGTATCCAAACAGATCGGGTAGAAGACCGTCTTGATGCCGAGGGATACGTGAGTCCTGGTCAGCATCAATAGAATTGTTTTTCGGATCTTTATATTGGATTGTTTCTCCCAGCCGCAAGAATATATGGCTTGCCGGAAAGATTCACTCTAAAAATTTATACTTTTTAATAATTGTTGCATAGTATTTAAAATGAAAAAAAAAAAATTAAACGACTGAAGTTTACACACAAGGAACAGTTTATACACAAGAATAATGCTAAAGGAAGTCATAAAACAACTATTATATATTTTGTAATTCATTTGGAATTAATAAGTGTAAGTATTGCCTATAGAAAACATTATTTAGTTATGATTGAAAATATTTTTTTTTCACCTACCTTCTCTATCAACAGAGTACTGTAGTAACACGGTATGTAAAAGTGTAAAATGGCACCGGAAAAGAAGAATATAAATTCAAAATTAACTTTCTTTTCACGTAAGGACTGAAACAATAAATAATTCGCTTTAAAAAATGATATAGATTTTTAAATAATCTGAATCTTCTAATATCGTCTTCATTATTTATAGTTATTTATATAGAGTTAGGAAAATAATAAATATTCAGTGGAACATTCAGACAAAAAAAGTTAAGTTTATATATTTACCTGTGTAACTTCAAAAACAGAGAAGGGTAGAAGAAATGTTGTCGTTTTCATATTAAATTCGTAGAGTATTATAAATATTTTCTGTACAGTTTTAACAAATCTGCCATATAGACGAAAAATATAAAAAATTACTTAGACAAAATATAATTAAGATAAATCAAAAGAAGATAAGAACAAACTTAAATATTTATGACAATGTGGCAGTGCCATCCTTATCTTAAATGACTTTTAAAATAATAAGAGAGAATAATTTTATATATCTTTATATATTTATAAATTATTCAAACTGTTAGAACTCAATATTATATTAAATAACGTGCCTGTAAATATTCATTAATTTAATATTGATGCTCTTAAGCTCATCATTGATCTCTTGAACCGACGAGTTTTTTGAAAATATTTCCATTATCCTCTTGCTCAGTAAATCCAGCTGACCGGAAGTATGGAGCATGAATATAGGTACAAGAGGATCAAATCCAATATATACTGATAATGAATACATATCAAATAAAAAACACATAACAAACAGCATTATGTACATTGATTGATAGTTTTTGTACTGCTCAATGATATCTGGATAGGTAAAATCAAACATAGGAATTAACTCGAATTCACCCTTAATACACAGTCCTATCATCTCAATGGTGGCTTTAATCGGGAACATGAAGCTGGTGAGAGAGGCAGACGCCAGCCAGAATAAACATATTTTAACTCCTCTCTTGGAATATTTTACAATTATTTCTTTCTCTTCGTCTTCGAAATCCTCTGCTTTCTTGTAATCTTCGTTTAATTCATTTATAAGCTGTTCTATAGAGCTGTGATGGTATAAGAGAATCGTATGTTTGAAGGTCACTGTTATGGCGACGATAGCCATTACACCGTTTTTAATGGCCTCAGCATATTTTCTAGATCCTATGTCGTGAGATATTACAGAATTAATAAGTAGAACACAGCACATTAGCACCAAAAATCGAAAAAAATAATTCTTAAACAGCCACAATTTGGTACGTTTTCTATAAAACGGATGAGCACCGTTCAATCGGAGTGCAGATGTGGAAATTTTGAACATTTCATCGAATTTTATTGGCAACGACATTTTGATTTATTCCGCAAGTTGTACAAATAACAAATTAGCGTTCAGCGAATGCTAATAAAGTATAAACCAGAATGATATACGAATGAAAAGCGACGGTAGTTATTGAGAACAGTAATGATAGGTCCATAATGCGTACTTATAAAGATGATTACAGAACGAAGAAAATATTTTCCGGTTATCATTTTGATTGATCTACAGTTTCGTTAAATAGGTAAATATACAGGCTCTGGTTGATAAACAAGCAAATAAAGAACTGCGTGGGATTTCTAGCAGATGTTAAACTTCATGAATCGCTTAGACTGATTACATTTATGTACCTACATTTTATATATTTATAATAACAACGCGAATTCATTAATTTCTAAAGGTATATGAAAAACACAATAAGATAATTTTTAGTCCAACTTCAGATCTGTGTTAGACAAAGGCCAGTCTTGACTTCTTATAAATGTGGTATGCTGGGGTCGACGTAGGCTTTACTGACTCGTCTTTTGTACCACCAGGTGAAGAGTCATCGGGGAAAACAAGGACGAGGACAGAAGTCAACAGGCCATTTTGAAAGGCTCTTGCTACAAGCTTATACAACAAGATTCAAGACTGCATCTTGCTAAACTTGTGCCCGAAATGTTAACTTAATTTTCACTATAATGAAGCTTTGTGGCAACCACGATGCAACATTCTGAATACTTAAGCAGCTACTTTAGAGCGTACACTTTCACATTTTCCTTATTATACTGTTGTTCAATTGTTATAATATTTTAATCAGTAAAAACTATATTAACTATATTAATTTCATCAGTGCTATTCACTTTACTACAAGGAGTTTGCGATTTTTATTTATATAATTTAATTAAACATGGCTTACATTTTTATATATATCTTTTTGTTTTTTTTTTAATCAGTATAACTTCTTCGAATTCAAATACAATTTTAAATATATACATAATATATTTAAAATTGTATTACGTCATCGTCTTAATAAACCAAGATAACTGCTACATGAAGTTATTATATATTTATTAATATCTACTCTATCATTTGACGATAATTTTATATATTTTTTTATCTATGCCAATGCAATAAAACGAAAGTTTGTTTGTTTTGTTTGAACGTGCTTATCTCGGGAGTTACAAGTCACAAACGGTGGCTTAACTTTAGCGTTTTGCTAATATTTTAGTTCTTAGCATATGGTGTTTCTTTGTGTATAAAATAAAGTACACGCATCATGCTCAGAATACATTTTTTTCTAGTGTACCAAGGCCGCGTTTCGCTTACATATTTTTGTATTAATACGATCGACTCACGCTTCCTCGACGCTTTCAGATGCTCAGAAACGCGGTCGCACTCGCTACCGTTTATTCTGCAAATGTATTAATAATGCATTTATATAACAGCAATGTTCTATGACAGTGTATTTTTTATTTTTTATCAACTGGGTATGATATGCTATCTTATGGAGGCCCTTGACTCTTTTCTATAGGTCTTCCACGTCTTATAGATTCATATAGATTATGGAACGAAGACTAGATTTATCCTCTCTGCCTCACGATGTATCCTCTCTGTCTCACTGCACACTTTACTCTTTAGGCCTTGGAAAATATAGCTCATTTAACTAATAATTATGACTTTGCTGCTTTGTTCCAGAACTATTTTGTCAAGTGTGTCAAATAAATATCACAGAAATGACGAACACAGAAAACTTGTATCCTTACGATATGAATATTTGGCTACGAAATTGTGAGCAGGAGATTGAAGAACCCTTGCCAGGAAAGATTACAGGTGGGGGGAAAGGGAAGGAAGAGGAATAGTTTGACTCACCTTATAATAATATTTGATAATAATTATTCTAATGAATCGATTTAACTTCTAAATGCATACGTTTTTAAGTAATAATATTTTCTGCTGTAAAAGTAACGTGAAATTGTTAAAAAACTGTTTGTCTGTCTGTAGCAGCAGTAGGTTTAAGGAGTTTTTCAATTACCGAATTTTTAATAGCAGTGATTATTAAACATTATCGAAACGAGAAAAAAGAATGAGCACTCCATTAAGTACATAAATATGTTATTTTTATAATATATATAAAGATTCTTATTATTTTAAATATATACATCCTAACGAATATATATTAAGTATATACTATTTTAAACATCGTCTCTAGGTAGTATACCGTCTTGGCTGGGAGGAACTCTCATAAGGAATGGTCCAGGATGCAATAAAGTTGGCGACTGTCATTACGAACACGTCTTTGATGGCCTGGCGCTGTTGCACAGGTATAATACAGAATTATAACCGTCTAGTATAAGATAAAAAAAAAAAAAAATCAAATATTTTGTTTTGCTATTAGTATATCCACATTGTTTAAATCCGAAATGATGTATAAGTTATATTTTTTGCAGATTTTCGGTAAATAAAGGACAAGTGACGTATCAGTGTAAGTTCATTCAGTCCAACACGTACAAAAAGAACACAACGGCTAAACGCATCGTCGTCACGGAATTCGGTACTTCGTCTGTGCCAGACCCTTGCAGAAGTATATTTGATCGGTAATACGAAAGATTAAATTTACCTGTATAATACGAATAATAAACTTACAAGATTTTCAAATAAACCCTCAAGATGAGACTTAACGAATTTTTAATTTCAAATTATACACGAAATATTAACTTTTCAAATAAACCCTCAAGATGAGACTTAACGAATTTTTAATTTCAAATTATACACGAAATATTAACTTCTCTTTTATTAATTTTGATTCCAATGATGTCCAATTATTTTGGAAGCGTGTGCTTCGCTGACAAATGTTTATGATGAAAACACAATAATTGGTCTTGGTCATAAAACTAAAAATGTTTAAATCTGAAAAACAAATAGGCTTATTATTTAAGTTGGGAGAGCAGAGTCAGGAGCTGGCAATAACATAGTAGTAAATAATGGAGTTTATTAATTCAGTGAAACCAACTTCAGATTAAGGAATTTAAAAAATATATAGCTATGGCTGATATATCCATCTATATTGATTATCCATAGAATAAGAAAGTTTGTCTGATATTGATACTTTAAATGTTTCAGTATTTCGTCTGCATTTACTTTGAATACAGAGAAAACAGATAATACCGCTGTTTCTGTATATCCCTTTGGAGACCAAATTTATGCCCTGACAGAGGTACCGGTCCTGTACAAGTAAGTTTTGATTTACGTTTTTAAGCTTAAGTAATATGATGTCAATTCCATTAAGATGACATATAAATAAAAACATACCTCATTTCTTATTCTTGATTTATCTATTTTCACGAGTTCCGGTCTGGTTTTCCTCCTGGCCACAGCACAAGCACTGTTCATTTTATAGTTGTGGAAGATGTCCTAAGGTTACTAGTTGTCTCGAGTGTTACGTCTACGTATCGTCCCAAAAATGTTCTACCTATTCAGACAAAAACTGTGTTGATACAATCACTAATCCTTCCAATCTTTGACTGTGCTCTGTCTGCTGCTCAGACATCTAAACAATGTAATTAAAACAAATTGGATAGTCTACTCAACAGCTGCTGCAACTCCATTCGCTTTATATTCGGTCTTTTCGAATTTCATTCATATCAGCTTACCGTAAAAAGCTGAAATGCTACCTGTCTTCGTTTAGAAGTTTTAGAAGTGTATTGTGTGTGCACCTAAGTATTATGTTATTTATATATTATTGTTTATTGAATTGTTTTCATTCTATATCATATAAATGTTGAATGTTTTAAGCGCCTGTCTCTTTATATTGTACTGTATTTTCGGGCTGAATGCTATTTAGCATAAGTGCCTGTTGTTCCATTTTGGGCTATAAGATTAAATAAATAAATAATATTCTGTTTTATAGAATAGATCCCAAGTCTCTGGAAACTATAGGCAAAGAGCAGATTGAGGATTCTTTGATAGTGTGTCACACAGCTCACCCACACGTGATGCCAAATGGTGAGTGAGAAAGGAACGCATTTATTATTAAATATAAATATAAATATAAATATAATAATATGAAGGTATTTGTAAAGCTCTTATAGTATAAATTAAAATACAATTATGTTTATTTATAGGAGATGTTTACAACGTCGGTATAAGCAAGTCAAATGGTCTTAAACATGTTGTGGTGAAGTTTTCATACAGCGATAAAGGTAAATCACATACATTCGAGTCAGGCGTTATTCAATATTATGTTAAAACCGGAAGAACTTTAATAGATAGTGAATGCTAGATCATCCAGGTGGTTAGCGATACGGTAGCTGATTTGACAGTCCTTCTGATTAAATTTTTAATTTTTTTTCATTAATATTTAAGGTACATCATGTTCTCATGAAAATAAACCTTGAAAACAGATTCAAATAAATAACATAGCTTTTACGAGAAACTATACCAATTTTTTTTTAAATAATAAAATGAATATGAATTTATTGCTTCATTGTTCTTTTTTAAAATGACAAGGACATACCGGGACAATGTTGCCACTGAAATATTTAACGTGATACTTTTTTTCTAAGGAAAATTATTAAAAAAAACAAGAAAACACGTTTACTTTATTAATTTATTCAAGTACCTCCTATTTAATGAATTAGGAATTAAATTTATAGATTTATATTTCTGTTTACTTATTTTATGAAAGCTGTGTCGCTGGTAAGAATTGTAGTTTTTAATTTCAGGAGACATGTTTGATTCAGCAGAAATTGTAGGCTCTATGACACCGAGGTGGAAGTTCAACCCAGCGTATATGCATTCTTTTGGTAAATAAATATAATTAAAAAAGCTATATTTGATATTTTCGTTGACTCAATTAATAAAGTATTATTATTTACAGGTATAACGGAGAACTACTTCGTTATAATCGAACAGCCGCTTGTCATATCAATGCTGTCAATGGTGCGACGGCTTTTTGTTAATCTGCCCTTCGCCTCTTTTCTCACCAGCTACCCGGATGAAGAGGTTATCCAAAATATTTAATGTTTCATCTAAACTTTAAATAACTATAAATTAGATTGAAGTTTTCCGCACCGTATACAAATTTAGTCTACTTATATTTTTGTTTTAAGAGTCCTAAAAGTATAGAGCTATATTAACGACACATTTATAACATGACACAGAATTTTGACACAGCATATTACTATAATCAAATTTAGGTAAAAGACTGCAAAAATGGTAAAGCCATTTAAAAATGGCCGTTAGGATTTTTATTTTAAATGTGGAACTTAAAAAAACAGCATCTATTGGTCGATTATTTTACACAAGTGCTATCCAATGGCTCTTCATCCTTATAATGTTCTTGAACTATCAATTCCCAGTAAACGGTGATACTTTGTCTGTAAAATACTTGTGGAAATAGTCTACTCTGTAGTTTTCTTCCGATCGAAGCCGCAGGCAAAATATGGCCTCTTTATAACTTTATGATATTTTACTAAAATTGAAGATTAACGCTTTTAAATTCTAGATAAGAGATTTTAATATTAATCATCATATAAATAAACTCATAGTTCATTTATTTTCAGACTCAAATAGTCCTAATACACAAGAAAACCGGCGAACAGACGAGATATACAACTGAAAATATATTCTTCATGCATATTATTAATTGTTACGAATTGAATAACAAAGTAATCATCGACATGTGCAGTTATAAAAATGCCAAAATCATTGATTGTATGTACGTAAATGCAATTAAGGTCAGTACTTTTTTTCCTAAGCACAAACTTGTTGGTCTTAACTATACTGTCATTATTTAAATATAAAACAAATTTGATGTCCCTGATCGTTACTATACTTCAAAACGACTTGACCGATTTTGATATTGTTTTTATGATAAAGTCATCGGAATGGTTTTAAGCTTTTATTGGCAACTGTGTTATTGTAAAACATTTTTGAAAAAATATTATAGCACTGTAGGCAATTTTTTTCTTCGTAAACAATACAAAAAGAAAAGATTAAAATACATAACTATCGTAACGGCCGAAATCCAAATTAGATGCAAAGCATTTTTTAAGCAACTAGTTTTATAACATCTATTAACAACTTCTGATCCCACCAGTCAATGCAGAGTAACCCTGACTACGGCCAGTGGTTCGAATGTCGGCCGAAGCGTATCGAAGTTCCATTGGATGAACCAGACTGTAAAGTCGAGGCCACGCTGATAGCTGATATAGGCTGCGAGGCTCCGAGGATCAATTACGAAGCTTATAACGGTAATATTATTTCTTTTATAATATTTCACTCAGAATTAAATAAGGTTTACGAGGGCTACTATTATGATATATGTTAAAAGAGTATCCATGTAATTTTCTGTCGGTTCTGTTCCTTGGGACTTACGCTTTGGAACCATACAACTTTGGCGTTCGTACTTAAACTTAAACGTATTTGAAAAAGAAAACTTTGATTTTCACAATTCTAATATAAATTATTTTTGATATTTTTCAGCGCGACCATATAGATACTTTTACTGTATTGGTTCAGATATTGACAAAATGGGTGCCGGAAGTGTGAGTGATTTTTAATACCTAAATTGAAAAATTCTATCTTTCAATTGCTGTATTCAATCAATGGAAAATCAGTCAATGTTTTGCCATTTCTAATATATTTTATGAAACTATGATACGTATTGGGGTTTTTTTACAGCTAGTTAAGGTAGATACAAAGACCGGTGATTTCCAAACGTGGCAAGAAATGGATGCATATCCCAGTGAGCCAGTTTTCGTCGCTCGTCCTGATGCGGTGGTAAGTCTAATGAGTTTTATTATCTTAATATATTTTTAATATAGTTTTTAGTAATGCATTATCTAAAAAACTAATAGGCCATCGAAATTTTGACTTTACAATAAAGTTTGAATAATGATATGGGCCCATGACTCTGTTGCCCTCTGAAAGCAGTACCTACCTCCACATACATGATTGTTGCAGGACGAGGATGACGGAGTACTGCTCAGTGCTATAGTGTGGGGTGGTGACGAAAACGCGGTGACTTTGCTGGTGCTGGACGCGCACGACTTGTCCGAACTGGCGCGCGCGGACTTCCAGACGCCCACGCAGGCACCGAGGTGCTTCCATGGATGGTTCTTACCCGACCAAAGTACGACGTAGATGTTATTAGAATATCGAATGTGTAATAAAATAAAGTGTTATTTTAATATAATTTTTTCGAAGATATTCATTTTATTAGTTTAATGAGCTTATTTGAAACGCTACTTTAAAAAGTAAAAAGATATAAAGACATATATTTTTAAACTTATCTGACAGATCGCTGTAAATATCAACCATTTAACGAAATCAACTACTTAAGGCCAAATATTATTTTTCTTTACTGTCCCCGGCCATTTTATTAATATTTTAAATGTTTTCTCACTATCGATAACAACTTTTAAAAATTGTAAAAATATATTTATTTTAAATTTAATTTTCCCTCTTTATTTGAAACCAAGAATTATAAAACTATCGTATGTCATAGAAAATCGTGTCTGGTCCGATAAGTTACGTGACAATTTTTAACACTTCGGAAATTAAAATGAAAATCGTGGCTAGCAACACGATCAGTCTCCGCAAGCAGCCCCCCTTCATGAGCATAACGCCATCACTCCCTTTGCCATATTTGAAAAAGAGTCCTTTGACCCTGGTTCCTACTTTCCGGAATGTATCTTTGGAATACACGGACTTCAGTTGCTAGGAATACAAGTTTGCTCCAACCTTAACCTTGATCGGTTCTTTGAATCTAGAGCAAGAGCAGCCGCAATCAAGCTTGGCGGTCTTTCGAGGATCCTACAGTAATTCACACCGGAACAACTGTTAATACAAATACTGAATACTAATGCTATATAATGGCCGGTGCTACAAAATGTCATTTTGCAACTCTGGACTCAATTTAGAGGAGGGCTAATTTGCGACCCTCAGCTGGTTGACGGTAAACCCCATAGCCTCGACGCTAGCCACAGACGTAGAGTCGCGAGCATCTCAATATTCTGTAGGATACATTTTGATGAGTGTACGCTGTAATTATATGACCTGACTCCCCCATCCCCCTTCCATCACCGGACGTTCCGACGCACGGCAAGCATTCATCCTTTCGTTGTGGACACTTCACCTGTCCGCAAAACGTTTTGGAGCGCGTACAGCGAAGGACTGGAATAGTCTGACTTCGATATTTCCGGCCGAGTACAATGCGCCTTCCCATCTACGACTTCATTACTACTTGTCATCAGGTGGAAAAAATAACTTCTTTGAGTTTCTATGTTCCTGGTAGTTTTGGTCATGTAACAATACAATACTAGACAATGTCTTACACTTTTTAGTATATTCATTTTTTATATTAAAAAATTATGTTAGGATGATTAAAAAACAAAATACAATATAAAGTATATTATTGTGTATTTTGTATGTATTGTGTAATTTACAAACCTCTTAGGTATCATCCAAACGGATGATACCTAAGAGGTTTGTAAATTTTGAAATAAAATACAATGCTTGAGAGATAGCATGACGAGAACTAATATTTTTTTTTAATTTGGGTGTATTGTTGCAATAAAAAAAGTTTATTATTCCTTTATCCAATTCTTGTTCTAGTTGTTCCGTGAGATAATTGTCTTCTTCAACAATGAGACTTTCATCCCAAAAGAAATTAAAATTAAAAGAGATCAGAGCTGCGGCAAAAAAATTGTTTCATTAATTGTATATTAAATATTCCAATATGAAGTTACTGAAGCTGACAAAGCTATTTTATAGTATTTTTTATTTCCAGACATTTTTTTTATTTTTAAGAATATATAAATAAAAATTTGTAACAAATTTATTGAAATAGAAAAAATCTAACAAATATTTTTTTTCAAATCTGTGTAGACTTAGAAGTATTAGTGAAATTAGAATAAGGTACGTTTGTTACTTAATTCAAATAAATATATATTAATTGTAGTTCATTCAAAGTTTTATGTAAATAATTATCATACAATGTATTTATAGAATCATTAAACAAAATTGCGATATTTTAAAATAGTTAAATAAATAATTAAGCTCTTTTTTTTATAATAAAAATACTCCGAAGATGCAGAAATATACAGAAATTTCGTGATGATGATACATACAGACGCAATCAAATACACCACTTTTTTTAACAAAAAGTCCGATACGAAAATAACAATAATCTGATAAATTTATTACGCTAAGTCATAATTTAAAGTCTGCCGCGACTTATTTTGGTTTGGAAGGCATTACAATCGCAATCCCTTGTTCGTGTTCAAGAATGGAATGAGAGTTAGGCGGGCAGGAACCATCCGTGCAGGCATTTGGGTGCCGGCGAGGGCGTGTCGAACGAGCAGCGCGCCAGCTCACGCAGCGTGCGCGCGCACAGACACACCAGCACCACGCGCCGCGCTGTGCTGCCCTGCACCATCGCTGACAGCACCACGCCGTCGTCCTCCGCCTGGCCAGACCATGAGAACACCATGACATTAGAACTGGCGGGACACGTGGTATCTCCGAAGATGTTTCAGTCGTTATTACAGCTCCAGCGATAGGTTGAGAGTTTCATGTTCGTATTTTTATATTTTAGTCGTTACTAATAATGTACAGTAGATAATAAATAATGCTCAAGATAAAATTCTCTAGCATTCCACCTGAATAGGTACACATACAGTAAAGCATAAAACGATGACGATAGGTCATTGAAGAAAATATTTACAATAATAATATTAAAATAAATACAACAAAACATACATACAATATACTTACAATGTATTTATATCAAAAACATATACCTCCCTTCAGATATATGATATATAAATAAATAAATATTGCAGATGCCATAATAAATTATAAGATTACCTAAATATAATAACACAAAAAAATAGATGGCAACATTTTAAATTATAATCTCACAGGAATGAAATTAATGGAATGGTGTTAATAAATACCCAGCTTAGATATGTGATCTGTGAAAGAACATGTGGCAAAGGGGATGGTTGAGGTTGACGTTAGAGGAGTGTATCGCTTCCAAAGACATGAAGGTTACCTTTGCGTCAGTATGAGGAACGAATATGGGCTCGCTGGGATAATAGTCCTTGTCGAACCAGGTCATCGTGTCTCCAGTTATAGTGTCCACTTTTATTATCTAAAAGTGATTTTTAAAAATGAAGTAAACATGTTAAAGCACCAACTTTAAAATAATATAGAAGTCAACAGTCATCAGAAGTCGATAAATGTGTTTTTTAATTATAGTTTACTTTTAAACTAAAATTTATATCTAAAAAATAATTCGAGTGCTTCAATAGATGTATAAGTTTTTTATGTTTTTTTTAATAATAAATACTATATAGCGTTTTAGATAAATTTTGTTGAATTCATGTCGGTCATTACCAATCCAGGATATTCGGCATCCACATCAGAACTGATCGCAAAAAAATATCTGTACGGCTTCCCTGCAATAAAATCATTTAAAAAAACAATTTAGTCATATTTTAGTTATTGTTAAACTATTACATATATCATGCAATCTTTATTAATTTCTTTAACTATATCTACATAATACCAACGAGTTGTCGGAAAACCTAATAAAAAATATATTGATTTAATGAGCTATTATTGATCACTACACGGAAAAAAATAGTTTACTCATTAATGCGGATGATTATAAGAGATGAAGACGACCAGAGTACCTGAAGTACCATGAAAAATGATAAGGTCACCACTGAGACGCCGTACGATAGAAGGGCTCGAGAAATTGTAATTTTTGACCAAACCTAAATACTAAATGATTGGGATAAAGGTCGACAAAAGCCATTATTATTATGACCACCCATTAATGTTTTTAATTCTTGATTGACACTTACCGTTGTGTAAATTATAATTTATTCTAGGCGTCTCACATCCTAAATCAGCCAGTAACCTTGGTTCTACGTTGGTAAGATTTGGCGCGTTCAAATCCATTTCAATTCGCTTCGGTCTGCCTCGAAACCAATCAGCATAAACAGCGTTACTTTGCATTGTCTGCAAAATATATTTGTAATAAAGTTACAGAGGTAATAAATTTCATGTATATTGTAGTTAATATTTAATAGAGGTTATTAAATAGGCTTGCATTGTCCATAACAACATTAAAATTACTTTTAAATGATATTAACTTTGCATAATATTTTACAGGTTTTGACAAAGAAAATAAGTTATGAACTTTATCCAATTTAATTTTAGATGACCTAAAGCCATTCTAGGATATTTGTAAATAGCGCAGTCGATACGTTTTAAACTCAAGAGTTATACCGACATTTAGAAATGGGATACTTACTTCAATAGCTTGTACGTACATAGCATCCAAGACCTTGGCGTCCTTGTAAGCGCACAGGTCCAGGACCAGCGTGTTGTCACGCTCGAAGCAGTTGATGATGTGGAGAAAGAACAACGTCTCCGTTTCATATCTTTTTACTTCTTTCCCAGTTTCACGGCATATTAATACTATGTGTGTCTGAAATTATAAGTATTTTTTAAAATAAATATAGAGTAAAACAGATAAGGACAACCTTCGAACCCGCGACCGCCGTGAAACCGTCCCGTCGCTCTAACAATTGACCTACAGTATAATAGACAATGCGTGCTGCAATGCGGTAGCTTAATGGATAGAACATGGCTATACATGTTTATAATATATTTGTCTAATTTGTTTTGTAGTATATTGGATATGATTTTTTTTTATGCTGATTGATAACAAAAACTTAGACTTATTGTACCTTTACATGGACCTTTAAGGAAGAGACAGAGCAAGAGTGTTAATATTATAATTTGATAAATAATTAAGTAACCTTATATTCCGGATACCACTGCAGACAAGATACCAACGGCTGATTGGTCAATTGGTTGCGCACCAGTCCACAAACTGACACCGCCAGCGGCTGTTCCACGATCACAAAGTAATGGTTCGTCACACCTGAATATTCAGTTTATTTAAACAACAAAAGCTTTCAAGTGAAATAGAATATAAATACGATTACGATTATTTTAAAATATTTATATTTTTGATAATTCAGTTTCTGTAATTTTAGCATTTTCACAAATCGTTAGGTGAAAAATCTAAAATTAACAAAAAATCAAGACTCTTACTGCGGAATGTATTAGGTATTGAGGTTATACAAAAGGCTTCAGTGGAGTCAAGGTTTATAGAAAGTTCATGATATTTTGGCACACTGGCCCAGCTTACCGAAGGTGTGCATGTACGCCGGGTGCAAAGACCAGCGCGGCTTCATGGTACCTACTATGTGTGCTTTTTGAAACATATCACCTAGAACAAATTAAATATACATATATTTATTGACCCACCTAAACTCACATCTTTTATATCCAAGTTTAATAGTGATCCCGATATTGTTGAAGTTATTTTTTTTTATTATTTTATTTATTTCAAAGGAAAACAAACAATTGAATAATACTTATATATATATACAACAAATAAGTTAACACAAAAATCAGTAAAGTTTCCAATGACAATAAAAATTACAGCCGAATAAATGTAGTTCTTGAAAGTGTTAGATCATGGTACCGTACCATGGTATCACCATCACTCACCTTTGTCACTGAACGGAAACTTAACAACGACATGTTGCAGTCTGCCTTTTACAAGCGACATGCCGACATTATATACATCACCTAAAATTAAACTTTGATTACTACATGGCTTTAAACATGTTTATTGTTATATTTATATGGCTTCTGTAATAAAATCAACACGTTTTACAATATCGTAATAAGCAACATCTGGAGTTTTTAAAATATTAAAAGAAAAAAAATAATGATTTTTCTTTGTCAATTGAAGTATGGCCTGGTAAATTTAATCTATACAAAATATAATCTAATCGTTTTGTCCGAAGGCAATATAGTAAAGTAAGTGCAAACGTATTATATTTGTATGGTGCAAATTACTTTTTTCTTTCTTCTATTTATAAATTTTACGTGAAAACCGGAAAGTGATTTAAACTAAAATTACAAGCAAAATAAGACACGGAGTAAGCATTTATTTTATATGATGCCAGTAAGACTCTGTAAGTATCTATTTTATATGATGCTAGTAAGACTCTGTAAGTATCTATTTTAAATGATGCTAGTAAGACTCTGGATGTATCTATTTTATATGATGCTAGTAACTTGCTGATAACAAACAGTAAATAGTACCTATTGCCTAAAACCAACCAGGTAAATAATAATTATATAATTACTAACTGTTGCCCGGGACTCCGTCTGCGAGGACTTTAGGACCACAGGTCTTATAAGAAACTCCTTCGCTCGAGCTTTTTTGGTCAACATTATTTCAAAATTGTTATCCACGAAAAGCCCTATTATTATTTCAAGAGAATATAATATCTAGGGTTTATTCCAAAAGTTAATTCTAAATATTGTTTAAGACATTTTTAGATAAATACAAGATGGCTACCATTGCTCATGACATGAGGGTGAGACGTGTGGTTGACGAGGGCGACGCTCTCCATTAGATTCTTTCTCTCCAATGTGTCCAATGTTACTGGATCTATTCTGTTTTAAATGACAATAATTATACACTTGTTAAGTTGAATAAGAATCATAAATATAATGTACAAAATTAAATAAAATATATTAAAAAGCACAGTATAATCTTTTATAGATTAATTACCTATTATAATTTATATGTATTTATTTATGAAAAAAGATAGTTTATGTATGTTTATTAGTTGTCTTGTACCCAAAGTACAAGCATAGCTTAGTTACGGACTATATTACGTAAATGGGCTAATATTTTTTTTTATTTAATCTTGACTAAAGATTAAAACTATACCTATGTATAGCTGGACCTTCAGTAAAGGCGTATATTTCATCTCCAAAGGGATAAACAGAGATCATTGCGTTATCCGAAATCGCATCGCCTGGGTTGAAGAGTGCGGCAAATCTGAAACAATGAACTTGTTCTGTCAATTCGTAGACGGTAGTGTGTACTTCTGACCTGTGGTGTCTGAAAATGTGGTATGTTCGCCATAAATGTACGCTTATCAATCAACTCGTTCAGCGAAATTTAATCTTCATACAAATCAGTTCATTAATATTTCAGTAAAAGAAAAATTAATGAAATGTATACAACAAAAAGACTTATTTATTAAAATATAGTTTTTGGAGAAAAGTAGATAAATTGGAATTTAAAATATTACCCAATAGGTCTCTATATACCTGTCAAAGATAGTATGGCAAGGGTCTGGTACAGCCTTTGTGCCGAACTCGGTGACGACAATGCGACCCGCGGCGTGGTTCTTCTTGAACGTGTTAGATTTGAGGAACCGGCACTGATAAGTGACCTGTCCATCCTGGATATTGAATCTATAAATAAAAATAATGAAGTCATGAAATGTTAATAAACTTCTAGTGTTAATAAACACTGGAAGTGGATTTAATAATGTAGAGTTTATAACCTTAAGAGATATCAAGAAAAATTCGGTAGTATAACATCGACTAAATCATTTCCGTGCTGGGATCATACCTCAGAATTTGAAGACCCTTAGATTATAGCTATCATTAAACACCAACCCCTATTGCGACGATTTTCAGGGTTTTGAAGTCCTCACAATGAAAGTCAAGCGCAATACTTTTTACGAGACTTTGGTACTACCACCATGAATTGATGTCTACCTACCAAGATCTATGATGGAAAGTCATGGGGGAAACAAATTGTGCTACTTCGTGGCACACACTCCATATTGACGTGTCTCTCTACGGCAGCTTAGCTTCCAAACAGATAAACCTATATGAATGAGTTTTTTTAAAATTGAAAACAAAAAACAGCAAGAAAAAGACTACAGGTACAGCTTCTAAATATAAAAAATATTAGAAAAGTTCGAAAATCTTAGATATAATGTTTTTTAATACGATGTTTATTATACAAATACATATAAAAGAAATCGTTGTGCAGACTTGCAATGGCATTACACCTCAAAATAAACTACCAAAATCTATTATTAATACATCTTAGAAAAATACATAAATCGGGTACTCAGTTCAAAAGCGTTCATAAGACAGATTGTAAAGACATTAGAAATGTAAATTTATTCTGCATAAGTAGAATGTGGATTCACTGTAAGTTATTTTTAAACTGTATTTTTCATTTTCTTTAACCTTTATGACAATCATGTGATAATTTAAAAGAAAACCTTACCTATGAAGTAATGCAGAACTATCAAACAAGTGCTCGAAACGCATTGAGCCAACGTTTAGCGAGCCAGGTCCATTACGAAGTAGACTGCCTCGAAGCCATTTCGGAAAATCTCCTGAAAAATACATTGAATTGAATTTAAAATTTGGTTGTACGGGTAAAATATGTTTGAATTTGTCTATACACATGTTATGTTAAGGCTATTTCAATTATAAAATATACATATATAAAATGAAAAAAACATTGCCACAGTGAGGACTTGAAACCTCTGAGGCCTCTGTTAAACCGACCCGTCGCTCTACCAATTGAGCTATCGTCTCGCTACCAGCTTCGATTAGGCTACGATTCTATATTTAGTCATCTTTTAACGAGACGGAGGCGACATCTATTGGGCTTCTCTCAAAAATTTTAACCAATGTTTTGGATATTGCAATTTATAATAACATTGATAATACAGCAGAACCGAAATCAATGTGTGAAAATGTCTTTAAACATGTTCAGCCATGTTAAGCGTTAAATAAATATGTAATAAAAAAATAAAACTATTTAAATAAGATTATTTTCTGTATCAACACTATCACTGTCAACTACGTCTCGTTCTTACGAACACGATTGTAGCCAAGCAATCAAAACAATACAAACTAAACTACACAATCAAAATTTAATATATTCATATAATAGGTACAATCTAAAATTTAATATATTAATATAATAAACTTATAAGAAACCTTTATACCCAATGAAATACTTAATTTTTTTTATTTAATTGTTTCATTAGGTTTTTTTTAATTTTATTTTATTAAAAGATATACAGTTTTTTGTTTGTTGTAGCTACTTTTTACTCATTCAATATAGTAAACAAGACGTTATATTTCAATTACTATACTTTTTCATAAAATAGTTACTCTAAATCAAGAAAACTTTACTTTTACTTTTTTAACTGACCTGAGACTTCACCACTGATGGGTTCTGTAACTTCAACTTCACAGGATCGGAGCCACACTTGACTATCACAATTTGGATAATATTTTTCTTTACATTCTTCCATTTTATGCTCTGCTAGCACTTTTAAAATATATAATATTATTTATGATAGAAATAAACTTTGACAAAACACAGAACTCACTTGTTAATACAAAAAAAAAAATAAGAAAAATATTAATGAAACACATTTTTTGTAGTAAGTGTAAAAAATATAATTACAATTTAGTTAAAAATAACAATACTCACTCCACACGTCACGAGAAAAACGAAAAAACTATGAAGTTTTAAATGATGACTTGGCTTACGCTTGCCATTACGGTATTTATGTTATTGTTTTAATTAATTTCAAAATATACCGTATTGTACCGTTTTGAAAAAAACGGATGCCAGGAAATAATGTACTTATTCAAAGATCTACGACTAACTTATAATATTTTTTACGAAGCGCGCGATCTCTACGACGCAGTTCAACACTATAACTCTTCTAGGGGCAAATACACCCCGCCCAAGACCTTTAAGGAAAACATTTGGTCCCAGTATTCGCGGAGTAATAATTCCTATCTTTTGCTCTAAGAGACATGAAATCATGTTTATATATTAAAAATAAGTACAGATCAATCTATTCATAATATTTTTATATGATTTTTGCTGTAGAAAGCAACATATCTTTTATAAAAAGTAAATAAATATAACAATTACCAAGGCATATAATTCAATTGTAATCTAAAATACTTATTCAAAATCATATTAAGTAGATATTTATATCCGCTCCAACTTCAGCCGCACCTCAACTGAAACTCTTCTTACATATCGCGAATTGGTTCATCATGCTTCATGCTTGTACGATATAACATATTTTTTATCAACCATTCTTTGAACGAAATTTCCATATGGTGGCAAGTATAAATAAAGTGGATAGCGCAAAAATGTTTTCCATAAATTTCATGGCCGTTGGATGAACAATATAGAAATTTATATATTCATTTTTTATGTTTTCGGCCACTACATTTTCATTGTAATGCAATTAATGTGGTATTTGTCTATCAACGAGGTAAAAGAACAGACTAGATGGTGTGCCATCATATAAGAGACTGGATTCAAGTCAAATACAAGTATGGAAGAATTATATATATAAATTAAGTACGTACATACTATTTTTTAATATTTATAGATTAATTATAAATGTTACCCTTATAATAGCTTAATAAAGTTTTATATAAGCAATGTTTTTCAAAACATGTTTAAAAGGAAATATTCTCAACATAGCTCCTTGTTTCAGGTTGGCATTGAATCGACTCCATCAATTGACATTTGACAATGAACATCGTTAATCAGAAAATTACCCATGCAGTTACTTAATAACATCCTGAATTTGAGTTTTTTAAACACACCGTTCAGAAAGTAGGAAAAACAAAATGAAAACAACCCTTCCTTTATATTCTTAGTATATAAAACTACTGTAACACCAAAAAATATATTAAATTAAATTTCTCACTAAAATAAGTGCCTAATTAATGTAATAGGCATACGTGGATTTTATTATAGAAAAATGACAAATTTCCAAGTATCTAAATTCATCATTGTCATAACACACGTATGTACCTAAAACCTTAATATATAGAAACTGACACTCTTGTTCTTGCTCCTGACATTGAAGGTGGCAAGGGCAAAGGAAATAACAGAGTCCAATACACAAGAAAAAGCGAATTAATTCTACTCTGCGAGAAATGAGAGTATCACTTTAAGTCACTACTATTATACACCCGATTCAAAAAAATAACATTGAATTATGAATAAACTATAAATACTCCAAAATAAATCATTTCATTAAAATATTAGTGGTGAGTTATGCCATGAAATTTACAGTATTCATAGTATTTTGTTCTAGACCCGCTTTTCACCAGTAAATTGGTTCCTGGTAGAGTTGATAGTTGTGGCTTGTGGGGGACGTTCCCCGGTGACCTCGCCCGACCAAGGTCACGAGTTACAGATATTGTAATGTATAATACTCCTAATGCAAATTATGTAATTTAAATATATTACAGGTACAGTTACAGTTTTTTATAGTAATCTAATCTTTTGCCAAAAATAATAATTGAGTATAATTCTAATCTAAAATATATTTTGTGGGTTCATCCTGAAGGCTTTTTAATTGTACCTAAAACTGTATATATATGCAAAGTTAATTCGCAATTTCTTACAAATGAAGCCTATTAAAAACGAAGACTTCTAAAAAAAAAATCAATATCGCGCTTTACACAAGAGTCACGTTGGATTGATTGTTTTGAAATTTAAAAAATCTGTTTTTTATTATTTTTAAAATATTCGAAGGACGGTACAAACGCTTATATTATTATGTTAACGCCGACCTAGGTACTATTAATAAAGAAATAACTAATAAAATTACCGCCTAGGAAATACCTAAATCGTTCTAGATTATCCTAAATTGCTCATTGTTCAAATTGCACAAATAGAGCTCGTGAACAATAACAAGCTAAATTAACAAACTACAGGTGTAACCTTGTCTCTTGAACTCTTTTCTAAATTTGAAATACTATAAATAAAAATAACGAAATAAATAAAATTATATCTCATGTTTTTGTATCACACTTGTAAATCTACGAATACATTACCACAAAAAAACAAGTATTCCAACAAAATAACGGCCTTTGAAGATTGTAAAGAACAAAAAACTCAATTAGGAGCAAGTGGTAACGAAGTTAATTTAAAATAATTATAAAACGTGCAAAAAAATTGAGGAAAACACAGAAGAAAAATGTAATATTTATTATTCATGGGTTTAGTTTTTACGACGGAGCCAAGTGTTACTTAAAACATATTTTTATACATATTTTTATAAATAGTTACTATATTAATATACTTATAACTTTAAAACTCAATTCTTATTAGCATATAGAAGTGTTTGCAACTATTTGATCTCTTCTTATTTAGTTATTTTTGTTACGTTTACAAGGCTGGCAGACTTTACAAGGAGTGTATACGCAGCAGGGACATATCTTGGCCGAATGGACGAAATATTCATCGCCAACCGCGTGACAACGTCCCAGGTTTAACATGTCTTCCAGATCGCACCTAAAAGTTAATATGAAGTATACTCATCTGAAAATGACTCGGCTCAGGCGTAAAACTTCCAAATTAAAAAAAAAATCTTTATACTGTAATTTAGAATTTTAATATATTTTGAAATCCATAACACCGAGGGTGTTATGACCGGCTCATCCCTTTGGCAATGATTTTGATTTAAGTGAATTAATTGCTCAATATTCCCTTTCTTTGCAAACAATTTTATTGATATTTTTTTATAATTAAATTATTTCTCGTCAGATAGATCTTACCGAAAAGCGGATTTCAACACCTCTTGCGCCCGTGACGGTTCATCCCTTACTGAATTATTAGCGGAAATCCGGATTTATAAGGTATAAAGACATTTTAGTTTTCACAACTTACGCTCTCTCGAGCTCATTGTTTTTTTTATAGATGGCCACTAAAGGACTATTGCACCATTTTGTGGCGATCATTTCTTCATACATAACAATGTCATAATTACTTATGAAGAATCTTGTCGTGCTTTAATTTCTCATTTAGCACAATTGCAAATTGCTTTTTTCATTACACCCGTAACAATATAATTTATATCTTTCACCAATATCTCCCATTCTATCCCTTCCATTCCATGCATTCCTGTTGACATGCTATTTATTGCGGACGAGTTGAAGAGAAGATAAATAATCGTGTTCTTTTCAATACGTCCTCAATTTCTCCTTCTCTTCCAGTCATCGTACCTACATTCCAACTTTTGAACCTCAGTCTCATATCCCTTTGTTTCCAGGCTGGCTTCTTGTGTCACACCCGTTTGGTGATTTATTGATGATAAAATTGCTGATGCGAAAATCTTAACCCACTTCCGAAACCGGGTGCTGCTTATTTGTTAGGAAGACGAGAGGTTCTATGTCCGTTCCTCGAAATAGACGAAAAAACTTACATACATAATACTCGCTCCTACCCACGACCTTACTCGTGGTTAAACAATTTGATTAACCCAACCGCAAGCAGCCTCTAACCTTAGCCAGCGCCACCAACCGGATTCTGATTATGTAATTTGATGATCCCTTTCAAGCTTTATTTTCTCAACAAAATGTAAGCACGTTGTTCCTTTGTTTATAAACTATTTATATATAAAAGATCATTACAATCGGCCTAGTTAGTTTAACTGTGAAAGCGTAATAGTCAGATAGATAGAGTAACTGTCGCAGTAATAATATTAGAATTAATTAAGATACAGTTCGGTTCCTTACTTGCTGTCCTCGAGCAAGCGCGTCTCCGCCTCGTTGAGGGTTGGTATGGAGTACTCCATCACGCCGGCGCGTCCCACCGTCACCGGCGTCGCACACACCGGCATGTTGTAGCACTTATCCGGGTGCGCCTGCTCCACTAGCGCGCTGTCTATAAACGTTGGCTTCTCGAAGAGGCCTTTAAGATAAGATTAATTATAATCGGATGGTACATTAATATGGATTTTTTTAACTTATTCCTCGGATGCCTAATAGTGTGTTTACAATATACTATACCAATTTATCCCATTACTACGTATACCTAATATTCTTCAGTCAAAAGACGATAATTACTCGGCTATTGACTTTCATTTTTACGATTTTTTATAGTTTACTTTATTGCACACATTTACAGTGTAGTTTATTAACATGGATGGAGGTATCTTAAGCGAAAAAACCAAAAATTAATAACATTTTTATCATAAAGTGTCAAATGTAACATCGTTGCATTTATAGAATAACAAATTCAATTGTATAATAACCTTTCATAATATTGATTACAAATCTGGCAGTGGAGAAGCCGATGGACAGGTGTCCTTGTTCATTGTTACTCTTCACTCTGCATATGATGTCATCCGCCTCCCTCACTAGCCTCGTTAAACAGTCTACCTGAGTCTACAAGCAATTATATTATTGACCAGCTTTGCCAGCGACTCCCTCAGCTCCGACCCAGAGACTCAAATAATAAACATGTTATACAATTTATAAAAATATATCAATGGCAAAGAGACATATTCTATTTTGTACTTTGATATATAACCAAATATTACAATCTAGCCTATATGAGGACTAATAGCTATCTAGCAAACAAAAATTTCAAAATGATTTTTTTATGGCTTGTGTTACTTGTATGAAGACCTGGGGATATTTTTTGTAGTTTTTATTCAAGGTACAGAAATGAATACAATTTTATGTTTACATTAAATGAAATCCAATTATGAAAAGCCTTTGTCATCCTTATATAGTTACGACGCCATGATATCATTAGCGCAATTGATAGCTACCAACATTTATCTACAATGTTGTTATTAAATGAAAATTATATATAATTAACATAGAGTAATAAAAGTCAAGGCCGCTCTACATTGAACTCGATAAATCGTATATTTCTTTTGTAATAAGCGAACAGACAATGTTTGAGGCAGTTATTAATTAAATGACGTATAAAGAGCCTCTCGGGAGTCACGATGAAGAACTCTATATGTAACTTAATATCCTGTTAGCTATAGTAAATAAACCATGAAATGCCTGAGTGATTTTATAATTAGAACTTTTACTTAAATATACATGCTATAACTCTTCACATACCCTAAAATTATTATAATAAAAATAGTTTTAAGACTCACTTGAGGAAAGTTGCCAGCTTTAGCCGCCGAAAACACAGGAACTCTAGTACATCGTCCAGTCCCGCAAATAACGGGGGTGGTACTCTTAGAAGGGTCGGAACCCGTGATGGAACAGAACAGCTGGTTCGCTCTCATGGCGTTGATTGCGTTCACGCCTAAGACCTTGCGCCTGTCGTACACTCGCGCTAGTTTGAGGGTCTGCGTGATTTATTTTAGATATGAATGAATTTAAACATTTGATGTATTTTCACAATATCCACAAACAACAGCCGAACAAAGTATACAAGAGCCAAAGGGTGGACAAATCTGTCTGCAAATTAAGTTTATTTACATTATCAGACTGTTTATAATTAACTAACATGCATGCAAAGGGCAAAGTTGCAATCGACAGGAGGAGTCTGCACAGCGATGATTGCTTGAGGACAGAACTGTGCGCATGCGATGGTTATAGTCCGCACCAGCTGGAGGTTCTCGAAGAACAGGTCTCTGTCCTCGATGTTGCAGCAAGGGGGCATCACATAGTGGCCGCCACATATTAGTACTACGTCTGCATCCTACACAAGGTTTTTTTATTAATAAAACAAAAATTGCATGCTGATGCTTTCGCATTCAAGATTAATAAAACTTGATTAATTTGAACTCTAAGATGATAACTATTTAAGATTTTTTAATGGTTCCCAGACAAAATTTAAAACTTAATTATGGTTACTATGTAAATTTGATTTAGAGAGCCAAATTTCAACATGTTTCAATTTAAAATAAATTAACATATTACGTCTAAGACGGCATAATGTGTAATTCAAATAAAAAGGTTAAAAAATACCCACATAAAGCGCATCCTTCAAAAAGGCTCTACCCTGATAAGCTTCCACTTCCGGACTGGTGTCTATATGGGACAAGTCGTTAGCCATTCCGATGACTTTGTTTTGTGGTTCGTCATCATACAGAGCTAGTATCTTAATAAGCTTTTCTTGTTTAAGGAAAAGTGAAGCGATGCATCCGACGTCGCTACCGGCCCCTACCACCGTTACCTGTTTTAATGCAGAGACAAATATAATCCTCTGTGCTCTCGAATACCACGTGAACTGATTTATACAACTTCTTTCAATTTTCATTGCATAAAATATACAAACCTTTCTAGGAGGAAATCTAGGAACTGGACAGAATTTCTCACAATCCCTTTCAATCTGCGCCAAAGCATCTGACATAACATAGTTTTGGTAGTTTGCTTTGGGAATTATCAGTGTGCTTTTTGATTTCAATGAGCTCAAGATATGACGGAACATGGTTACAAAGATTAAAGCCTTCTCGGTTAATTTATTGTATACACTATAATTTCATCGATTTAGTAATATAAATTAGTTTGAGTTTGGTTTGGATGGGTTTCTTACATGTTTTCTATTTGTTTAACATTTTGTGTTGAGATAAGATGACTACGGATTTTGTAAATGTAAAATGACGTATTTTATGTCAGATAGTTGAAGTCAGAAGACCGGACAGACAACACGAATAAAAATAATAATTAGTAAAGAGTTGTAAAATATTTTGAAATATGATAATTAACAAAGCGGATGTTTCTTACACATTTAACTAAAGTCTTATGGATTGTAAGTTATAATAGATGTGTAGTCGTATTACAAGTGTAGATATTGCTTCTTGATATATATATATTTAATTGTTTACAGACTAATTATATATATCCCAGAGAATTGCACCGATTTCATTATCCAACTGGTACAGAAACAACATTTCACGGCCATAAAACGAAACGATATGGAGATAGATTTGAACCCGCGACCTATACAAAACTGTCCCATCGTTCTTCCAACTGAGCTACTTTATCCCTACCCGCCTTGATGAATTTAACATTCTTTACATATTAGTCTTTATTGGGCCGGAAACGAAATCTATTAGGTTTTTTTGGAAATCGTATCTAGTGTTTCTTACTTTGCAGTTATTAATGCAGTCCATCAATATTAAATAATGCTACAACCTATTTGACAATATCTATATACACGTATAGCCAAGTTATTTGTTAAAACTTGTAACTGATTTATTTATTATTGATCATTGCTGTTTATAATAATGTCCATAAAAGTCAGAAAATAACATCGGATATGACCAGTTGGGGTGAGCGTGAATGCGCATTTTATCGGGGCCCCTTAAACCTACACCTGGGTCAAAGTCCCAGGAGCTGTTTGCACTCCTCTCCCTGCAACGCGATGAGCCCAGAATCCATGGGATGTCAAGAAGCTTCGTCTCTCTCATTTCCTTTCTATTAGAAAGACATTTTCTTAAAATTAAGATGATAGGAGATCTTAAAATATAAATAAAACACGCACAGAACAGACATCAAATTTAATAGATAAGTTTCCCTATAATATATTCATAACATTTATAATGATTATATTGTCTACCCATACACAGGCACACTCCATGTACACATACACAGGCACACTCCATGTACACATACACAGGCACACTCCATGTACACATACACAGGCACACCCCACGTACACATACACAGGCACACTCCATGTACACATACACAGGGACACCCCATGTACACATACACAGGCACACTCCATGTACACATACACAGGCACAAACCCATGTACACATACACAGGCACGCCCCGCGTACACATACACAGGCACACTCTATGTACACATACACAGGCACACTCTATGTACACATACACAGGCACACTTCATGTAAACATACACAGGCACAAACCCATGTACACATACACAGGCACACCCCGCGTACACATACACAGGCACACTCCATGTACACATACACAGGCACACTCCATGTACACACAACACAGGAATTTTAAATGACTAGAACTATTCAGAGTGAAAGCCGTCCAGACAACTCCACCGTTTATTATATATATGACAAGTAACCAAATTGTATGTTAAAACATTTAAATATTCATATATATTAATAAATGAAATTATTTTATATATAGAAAAATCAAACAAAGATAAATATAATTAATATACTTACATTTAATTTCAGATATCAGGATATAATTATATTATTAAATAACCAACAATATATTCAAATAAGTACAAGACTAAACGATACTTGGCAGTTTAAGAGACTCGTGTATTTATATGAAAGAGTTTGTTCAAATAAATTATAGTAAAAAAATGTCCCATCCTCATTACGAGCTGAAGGATGTTGTTCCATTCTACAGAAACTGTATATTTATTTGTATTTAATTAAACATTATACGAACATCTTAATAATTTAAATTTAATATTGTTATAACTATAAAAATGAGATTATTTCAAAATGCACCAATTTAAAATATATTATAGAATATTTTTCATAATTTTTAAGAAGTTATATTTTAATTTCTTCCACTCCTTTACCACAGTATAGTAACAAGACCTCGCTCTCAGTTTAACTTTAACCAACATTTTAATATTGAAAAGAAATAACGAGCAATAACTATCAACATAAAAAATATAATATTGTACAAATAAACAAAAAAAAAACCACACATATTAAAATTAGTTTGAAATTCACACCAATACAAAACAAAATGCAGTGTTACACTTAAAAAATAAAGTGTTATACATTATTATATAATTATAAATAAAAAAAAAACTAAAATTATTATACATTAAAGTGCATACACGCCCTAAATCACGTGACTCGACGTATACAAAATGGCGATATCGTAAAATACAAACAATTCGTAAAACACAAGTAATATAAAAATGGCAATCTTTTAACTAAAATAAATATAAAATCGTATTTTTTTTTACAATATGGAATAGTCGGCATTAACAAATATATAAACATATTAATATGTGACAAATTAAATTCATTTACTTTTAAAAGCTAGACGGCTCCCGTGATTGAAGGTATCTAAAGAAAATGCGCACAAGCCCTTCATTTTTCACAACCCATTTCGAAATACTTAGAAGTAGATCATAAGAAGTGTGTCAATCACTAGTTACACTCCGCTTTTAATATCTACAAATTAAGTGATTTTAAAGTTCCAAAAGTTCTTTGCAACATTTAATTAAATATAATTTTCATTGTGAACCTGACAGCTGATCTGAAGATGGAGATACAGAAGCGGAGTGAACAAACCTTACATCTATGTTAAACTATTACAATGGAAACAGTTAGTGGACAGAAGCTTTGTAGAAGAGCAATATAAAAACATCGAAAACTTGCTAACATTATTGATATTAATATTAAATATTAAATATATTGCACATGCTTGTTTTTGTTTAAGAAAAATGCTACATAATTTAACTCGCACGGACATCCGCAATCAATTTCTTAAAATGTTTGGCCATCGAGAATTTGTGCTTATCCAATATTATTAAGAATATAACATTTTTCTAAACAAAAACACTATTACGAAAATAGTTTAACGATCATGCAATTTTGGGGCCTTTATTTCTCTTAAAATAGTAAGAAAATAGATTATGGAAAAATCTATAAAAAATGGCGCCATCTTTGACGCCAACGTTTATTTGATTTAAGATTTAAAATTTCTTTAGATGTAAATTAAGACCAGGTCTTTTTAACAATATCATTTCTTAGTTTTGTGTATATTTGTATTAGTCAAAACAGATTTTATTTTCATACACAATATTAACCAGAGTGTTACCTTGTTTTTTTTTAAATACCTGTAAGGCGTGGATGGTCCTCAGCTGAAGGATATTTAAGTTATTTTAGCAAGAACAATATATTATTTAACAAGCAAACAAAGCTGCAATTTTCTACGATATAACTCTTAAAGACTAATTGGCAAAGTATATGAGGTTATAATAAGTACTTATAGTTTATCATTTTCTAAACAAATAATACTATTAAAATTTATATATTTTTGATATTAATTAGTATCTTCTATGTGCGTAGTTTGATTTAGACAGACCAACTATAAACATTCTACACGTACTTACTACGTACATATCAATATGAGAAGGCAACAGCTTCTGCTAACATCATCGCTAATATAACCAAGAGAAAACCATAACGACTTTGAATTAAAAATACGTATTTCCGGGACACAAAGTTCAAACCAAACTTAACATCAATTTAAAAAAAAAATCGAAAATAATTTAGGCCGAAACTTTAAATTAAAAAAAAAATTGGCGAAGACGACAATCAGAAGGACAGACTTACATACTCTTACACAAATATACAAGGCAAGAAGTGTCGCGGACTACTCGTAACAGTGACAATACACTACACTACAACACTACCGCGTCTCCGATTCATTCACTCTTTTCATTTAAGGCTTTGATCACACGTGAAATCAGAAATCGCTTGAATATTAATTGCTCCATCATTGTGTAAACGACAGATTGTAATAATATCGAACAAAATCTAGTCTAGATTCAAGTCTCAGTATAGTTGTTATTGCGCTATTTTCCGTGTATTATTGTTACTTTATTAGCGGACAGCCATTGTAGTGATGCCTACATTACTAACTGTAAAACAGTTTTAACTTCTTATAATTACAAGGCTTTGACTAAAACTTAGTTGTTATCCTACACAAACATTCGACGAACGAATGAATGAATGAATGAATAAATGAACGAATGAATGAACTAACAAAGGTACGGAAGAACGACACCATGGGGAGATTGTATATAAATAGAGACTACAGCTTTCATGCGACCCAGATGTGTAGTAAGAGATTCCCTGTTTTACGTCTTAAGGTATAGAACAGTTTAAATATAATCAACGTTTCAACAAAGTTTATAAAAAGTTTATTCATCTATCAAACAATGAAATCTTACGATAGAAAGGTCTATAATGGCGTGGCACTTCATATTGGGAACACTTCACTTGGGACCTTCACGGGACTGGTGGGAGTGAGAGGACACTGTGCATCCGACGAACATTCAAAACGCTAAGACGACGACGACTAACCGACGTACCGGCTCGTTTAAGTCGTTTAAGTCGAAGTACGTTTCATAAACCGCTAGTTATAATCGTGACGATTTAATCATAAGTTATTATTGCAATGTGGTGTGAATATATTCGTAGTTTGTGAAATTTCGTTTTGATAACGACGATTTATTTACGTATTCCTTGCTTGCGGATATCATTTTGAATGGATAATGAACGAATGAATGAATGAACAAAATTTCACTAACTACGTACATTACCATCTTAAATCTAACAAAAGGAAAACGCGTAGACGCTATTATTGCGATGTTTTGATTTATTTAAATGCAGACGGAACCCACTTAGTGTGAAAAGAGAAAAATATACATTTTAAAATATAATCTAAATTAAGTACGAAAAGCCGAGTTGAACAACATTTTCATCAACTAACGTTGTAACGATTTAATTAACGTTTATTTTTTTTTATACAGGTAGGTAAATATACAGGGCAGTATTAATCGTGGATTTAAAAAAAATACTTATACAGGTAGTTTTTTTTTGTACGATAATCCAACGAACACGTCGTTCTGTTTCACAGTAATTGAGCAAAGATTATATGTGACATTCGTTTGTGCGCAAAATAATTCTAAATTACATAAAAAATACAAATAATTATCCTATATCGTTTTCAAATTTATATATTTACTGTATAAGAAAAAAATATGTATATTTTGTGACCGAACATGAAAAAATAAAGATCCACGTACTCAGAACAAAACCGAGAACAAATTCAACACGAATACATTATATACATACAAACGGACAAAATTATTTATTATCAGTACATAGCGTATCTTCTCGTATATCAGATCTGTGGATAGACTAGACGGCGACTAGGCGGCGACTGGAATGTCAGTTACAACCTGGGAACTGCCGACGGACATTTATAAATCAAATCAATATTCACATTAGTTTTAAAAACAACGCGGAGACAAACTAACTACAACTAAAGCTGCTCGTCCACTTCAAGGACACATGTTACGTATTTAATAAATCCCTCAATTGGCTTCTAATTATATTTAATATTCAGTGTCATTCCCAGCTACGGCTCGTGGGTGTTGTCGCCATGGTGACGGCGGTGAGTGTTGTTGCCATGGTGACGGAGTGTGACGTCGTATCGTACTCGCTCTCAAAGTACGTGCGAGAGCGAGCGGTACGACCGAGGAGGCAGTGGTAGCGTCGTGAGCGCGGAGTGGGAGACGCTCGACCATGAACTTCAAACCGGTAACATAATGTGAAATGCAACGAGGAGTGACCACCGACACACGTCGGGCCGGGGAGGGGGTAGGGTTCCGTGACGTCACTCGGCACTAAAAGTATAGAACAAACTAAATCTATGAGATTGCGGAGGCCGGAGACGTAACTCCGCTAACTCCTTAGGAGGTAATATCACAGATTCCTAAAGGAAATCAACACGCAGCGGCGCAGACGTACAGACGCATAGACGTACAGACGTACAGACGCACGGACGTACAGACGTACAGACGCACGGACGCACAGACGAAGGAGACACAAAGAGACCCGCAGGCGAGCGCTAGCCCTCGGGGGAGGGACGGCACAGGCGTTCCAACTTCTGTAAGTCCTGAAATATTACAATACTTCTTTTATTTGCAATTTAAAAAAGAAAATTTTAAAACAATTTAAAATATTTATTCTTCAAATTGTGTTCCAAATTAAAAGAGTTTCAATAAACCAATCCGTGTAGCGTGAACTCTATAAAGACATACAAACTTTAAATTGGGAACGAAACCGAGCGCCATCAACAATATAATACCTAATCCGTTGTATTTTTTTAAATGATAATCAAAGAAAAGCCAAACACGTTCCAGTCTTCAAACATCAAAGTGTGCTTGTTCACACTCACACCGACACGCGCGTCCGTGTGTGTGTGACGCTCTTAGCCCTATAGTAATAGGGGCGTAGTTCGCTCGGCGCGGTACCTGGTCGCGGCGCTGCTCGAGCGCGGCCAGCAGCTTCTCGTGCACGAAGACGAGGCGGGCGCGGCTGGCGGCGTGCGCGGTGTTCAGCTTGGACACCTCGCGGACGCCGCGGTCCACCGACTGCGGAGGACGGACTCTTCAATAACAGACCTACAGTAACCGTCTCGGGCGGTCCGGTCCTAAGCGACTGTCTCGCGGCAGCCGGGTGCTGCGGCGCCGTGGGTAGTTACCTCGTTATCTATTTCCCGCTTCCTTCGTAACAGCTCGTCCTTGTCCCGAGCCGCCTTCGCCAAGGACTTGACTTCCTCCCGCCGAGTGTTCGCCAACCGGATCAGTATCTCCTTTTTTTGCACCTCCAGTGACTCCTTGAGTGAGAATATAACAGTGTTAATATTCAAATGTTAAACCAAATTTTACGCCGCTAGGACCGCAAAGACCGATTCTTTTGAACATATGGACAGACAAGACTGAATAAATTATATATAAATTGCATTATATACGCCTTGACACCATTTCGTAAAAAAAATGCAAATAATGTACACAGTTTTTAGCCAAATGCTTGCTACTTTGTGGATTTAAACGTAACATAAACATATACTTGCTCTAGATTTTAAATCTTGAAACAGTAAAAATCGGATTCCAACCAGTTCAATAGGTTTGGTCTGATATTTTCAGGCGTTGCTTGAATATGTTAATTAGATCATTAAATTAATGTGTGTGAGTGTGTGTGTGAGTGTGAGTGTGAGTGTGAGTGTGAGTGTGAGTGTGTGTGTGTGTGTGAGTGTGTGTGTGTGTGTGTGTGTGTGTGTGTGTGTGTGTGTGTGTGTGTGTGTGTGTGTGTGTGTGTGTGTGTGTGTGTGTGTGTGTGTGTGTGTGTGTGTGTGTGTGTGTGTGTGTATGTGTGTGTGTGTGTGTGAGTGTGTGTGTGAGTGTGTGTGCATACGGTGAGGTGCTTCATCTGGTGGTGGTGATCTAGTCGCAGCTGCTTCTCGAGCGCGGCGTACACCACGTGGTGGTGGCGCAGCCGCAGCTCTCGCTCCGCCTCCACACCACCCTCATCCGGGTCTTCCACCCTGAGGACAGTAGATTATTACGGCGTCACTCAAGACCAAACGAAGTAGGCAAAAGTTTAATCTTACCTAAACTTCACCGGTTTTCATCACCATAAATACTACTGTTTGAAGAAAGCTTTGTACACTGGGTTTATTATCGTGGGGCGACGTGAAACCTATCTTGTGTGACGTTTTGTGGAACTGCTAACCAGATGGTTTGGTATCTATTGTAGATGTCATATTAAAGTTTATGAAGTTCAGAATAATAACTTACAAAGTCAGCAACAGGACGCAGTCTTGTATTTTCCCAGGTTTTAAGTTGCCGAGATATAATTGACCGCATCGAAAAAACTACCCTTGGTTCGAATGAAATATAAATAAGGCGAGAAATCTGACGCAGCTAACTACAGGCCTATTACCTCCTGACTTTCCCAAATGATGGAGACTATTACAAACCGCCAGCTCTTGCCTCTTCTTGAGGATCGCCAGTTAATCAATGACAGGCAACATGGTTTTCTCCATGGTTGGTCAGCGGGCGACCTCGTAATCTACCTAACACACACACACTGATAGGCGTCAGCCAATGAAATTAAGAGGGGCCTGACAGTTAGTCTGGATATTTCGAATGCCTTCGACCGTGTGTAGAAAAGACACATCATTTGAAGCTACCTTTCTATAGGCTGCCCGAAAGTTTATTCAAGTGGATCACCAATGCTCTTACTAGGCGGAGCCGACCGGCCTTTCTAGAAGGATTTTGCGATTTTGCTGGGAACCTACGCCCGACCGCTGGTATTTACAAAGGCTGCGTGCTATCACCAACAGTATTCCTTCTGTATATCAATAATATATTGGATAATCCCAATATTCATGGTTATGCTGACGACAGGACTTTATGTGTATACTCGTATACTGCATGCTTAAAAAAATCTTGCACGGCCGGTACATATATCTTTTGGGACAACGTTCCATGAGTGCCGAAAAAAAAGTTGTCTTTTGTTATAACCTCCCTAGGGAATATAGCGAAAATGGATTAATTGAATCTCGTTGAAATTGAAGCTTTGGATTTCACATAAAATACTTACATGTTCCGAGTAGAGAGCCTCTTCACGAAGAACTTGGCGGACACGGGCCTCGGCTTCGTGTTCTTCCGTCTCAAAGCCGCCAGCTTGCGCTCCAGATCAGTGTCCTTGTCTCTAACCACTTTGCTATTTAATAGCTCTTTCAATGCCTCCTGTATGTCTTCCGGTGTCGGCTTGTCGCCGTTGACCTTATTAGTTTCTTCTACAATTTTTAAAATAATTGGTCAGTTCCAAATCTTTATCAATTTAATTGAATAAGAGCAAACATTTGAAAAATTTTCAAGGTGTTAAAAGTATACAAAATTTACATAATATAAATACCTAAATAATTTTAAATCAATATTTCCTAAAAAGCATGAAATGTAGAAAACAAAGTATTGAGAATTATATAACTTCAAAACACACCCTGTTCCGTCGTTCGACTCCCTGCGTCATTCTCTTTCTTGTCGCCCCCCACTCCCCGCCCGGGGCTGAGTGCGTGCGTGTGCACGGCGGGGGCGGGGGCGTGGCCAGGAGCGGGGCCAGCCGAAGGAGCGGGGGCGGAGGCGGCGGCGGGCGGCTGGTCGCCGCGGGGCTCATCGGCGTCGTCGGTCAGCACGGCCAGCTGGTGCGCTCGCTTGTCCATGTCGTTGACGTACTTGATGGGGTTCTCTAGCGCCGTCGCCAGCTCGATGTGGCGCTCCGGGACATAGTCCTGGGCGACGGAGTCACCGTTACGTTAATGATACCGAACGAGTACGATCTAAGTTTATTTCTTTCTAATTTTCTTTACTGTACTTTATATTTATAAACTTATTACCTATAGCGATACTAATATTTGATTACTTATTATATGACTTGATAACAAAATAATATATAACATCGTGGAAGACCGCTACTCGCGAACGCCTCGGCTGGTCCTATCCTAAGTCGACGGCTAAAGACCTGTAAAGGGCACGATGTGTCCGTAAGTCACCTTGACCTCGACGTGCAGCAGCAAGCTGGCGGCCAGCGGCAGGCCCAGCTCGGTGCGTAGTCCCACGTGTCTGTAGCCGGAGCACAGCCCGCGTACCGGCAGCACGCGCTGCCCCACCAGCCGCCCGCCGTCGTCCAGTGCAGCCACGCGCACCATGGCCAGCTCCGGGAGCACGACCTGACGGGGACACTCCTTGCTTCAATTCTTATTGATGGAATTCGTAAGCCACGTACTTTCAAATTTTTTCGTCCCGATTACAAAACATCCGAATTTTCGTTACTATATTTCAAAAAGCCAGTCTGTCATCGCTCGGTCGTTAACTATCACACAGTAAAACAAAGCCGTAGTTCGATTGGAGAGTGCGGACCTTCTTGAAGACGAAGGGCTCGTGGTCGTAGACGGGGTTGATGGCGTTGTTGTGCACGAGCGGCGTGCGTCGCTTGCGCACGGTGTCGGCGGGCAGCCCCAGCAGATCCACCTCCACGCAGACGGCGGCGCGGCGGCCCAGCAGCTGCCCCGACAGCACGCGCACCGACAGCGACCCCGCAATGATGCCGTCCACCGTGCTCTCCGCGAACGGGTCCAGCCGGCGGTCGCGCCGCCGCATGAACTCCGGCTTCAGCAGGTAGCCCGACCGCGCGTTGTACTCGAAGGCACCCAGATTGAGCTGCATGGCCAGGTCGGGCGTCTGGTAGTTGAGCGCCACCAGCTGGCAGCCGGCGTTCCAGAACAGCTGCGGACGGATCGGACCTTTGAACGCTCCGATAGAAGTATGAGATACACTATTACCTCTTACTTTATATTCGTACATATTCATATCATGGACCGATGTCGTGCCGATTGCTCGATGGCCATGTATGCTACCGACTGCTTAGTTTGTGTCCGTGTACCGTGTGTTACCTGGGGCATGAAGTTGGAGGAGTCGAAACGCGTGCCTGCAGGGTACACCCGTGAAAGCTGCTGCTTATTGTAGTTCACGAACTCCACAGGTTTCTCCTTGAGCAGCGCCGTGGCCTGCTTCTCGTCGAACGACGACATCTCGTAGAAACGACTCTTTTCTGTGCGTATGAAAGTAACTAATCTTTTAAAAGGTAAAGGATTGACGATTTGCTGTCGCCCATTAAGTCTACTATGGTGTAATATATTTCAACAATCAAACAAACACTCCCGCACTCACTCTCCGCGTTTTCGAAGGAGGAGAAGTGCACAGGCTGCACGTAGTTGACGAGCGCGGAGATCTCAGCGGCGGCGTGCGTCTCCCGCGCCGCGTCCCCGGCCGCCTCCCCGCCCGCGGCCGCCCCGCCACCACCGCCCGCCCCACCCGCGCTTCCTGCACCCATATCCCCGCCCTCCTCCTCGCTGGAACTCTCCGTCTCGGATGACTCGGATGAGTCCTTCGATCCCTGCTGGGTAAGCTGCACAGAAATAACGTCGGACGTGAGAACGAGATAGAAAATGAAATGCGTATGTTAGACGCTTGTCACATGGTCACCTGTGAGATGAAGGACTTATTGCGAGTTGAAAATCCGTAATTTTTCAAAAGTTTTCTTTATACTTTACAAGTTCTTTTTTTTTAACTATCATTTCCTTGAATAAGTCCCTCGTCTTACCGTGCACATTCAACTGTATGAACTATAGCTCTACTGCGACTCCACTCACCGGTCCTCGCGCCACCTCTCCGTTCCCATGCGTCACATGCTTTTCAGTCTCCTCCTTCTTGTGATGATGGTGATGTTTCTTCTTATTCTTTATTATTATCTTATTCTTCAATAGATTTGGCGATGGTAGCTCCCCTCCTGTAGACAAAAATATATCATCTAATATTATTGATCATGCTATATTCATACTTGTAAAAGATGTACTAAACAAAAAAAAACAGTTTGTAATAACAGATGTATCCATTATTCTGGACCGATTTATCAATCTTCAGATACAAATCAATTACTAAGATGACGGTTGAAATTAAAGAGCAAAGAAAAGTTTATATCTTATAACAGTTGGGACAGAGTTAGGAGTTATTTTCTTCCAGAGATATTTTATATTTTTCTATAATTACTAATTAATATACTTGTTCTAACTCCAAGGCACGTAAATGTAAGTTGTTGAAGATTTTTCTGTTCTTATTATATATACTAGTTTGTGTACTAACATTTAGATCTCCAAGAGCATTAACGCAATAGTTTTGATAGTACGAAACGTTGGTAGTTTTCGAGTAGTCACGAAACGGGTTACAGCTAACATAGTATAAGAGCGGGAAGATGATGACATATGATTTATTCTTAACAAAGAAGTATTAAATCTTGAATTCCATATCATAAAAAGGAGACTGGATTATCAATTTACGATTATTTTTATTTACAATTTCCCAAGATTTTAAAGAACCTTATCCAATTAAAAATAATTGTGAAGAGATAATGAGGCGCCCTCTAGGGAGCTCAATAAAACGAGGAGCTAGTTATAAGTTAACGACTAGCTTTACGAGCCGTCGTGTAAAATACTTTTTATACAGTCTGCATCGTTACAGCTGCAGGAAATGCATTTCTATGGGAAGGATTTATTTCTTAGACTATTTTTTAAATTGGAAATTCAGAGGGGACTTTTTCTGTGATTTCTTTTTAGTTTGAACAAGCTATTGTATAATTTTCCTAAAAGCTTTTCTGTTAATCTTTATTCAGCAATTTTTTAATGAAAAAGGTTTCATAAAAAGAGGTATTTTGAACATTATTTTTAACGGAGGTATTTTTGAAGCAGGGTAGATATTATACTTTATGATTAAAAATATCGAGTTGTTCACTCTCAACAATGAGATTGTTGGGTCCCTAGACGAAGCTGGGTAGATATAATATTGTAAAATTAAAAATATCCATTGTTTACAATGAACACTGCGAGTCGCGTGCGAGCATCAGGTGTTCTCTTCAAAGTGTTTTAATAGACTCTTGAAGAGATCGTTTATGCTTCGATAAAGGGTTTACGTGAGACATAATATTTACGATGTCGATGGCAGCGATAAAAGTTCACTTACTTCACTGGTTTACAGTAAGTACATGAAATAGACGAAAGAATGTATGGAGAATAAAACGTCCCAAGGGAAAAAGCGCTACCATTTACTATATATACGATATTTTTTTATGTAACCTAAAAAAAAAACATATTAAAGAAAGATATGATTTTAAAAGCGCTTAAAATTTGTAAAGAAACATACAATTCGTAGTGGTCATTCTTCTTCTTTCATTCCTCTCTCTTTCTTTTTCTCATTAATCGTTTTTAAATACGCATTTAACTCATAGAAATCTCATTTTTGTGACTAATGGTGTTTAATTTGGCATATTATAAACGCCATTACTGTTCCGACTGCCACTCACCCGGCTCCAAGGGGTGCGAGTCCAGTGGCTTATCCAGCAACATGTCTCCGAAGATGTCGCGGCAGTAGTTGGCTATCTTGGCCTGTTGCCGAGGGTTGCAGTGGTTCTCGAAGCTCAGTATGACGGGATAGTCGGATGTTTTGAAAGCGCTTTCGGCGATCGCTTCCAGCACCTCCTTGGCGCTGATGTCCGGGACAAACGTGTACCCGTGTACTATCACTGGCTCTTCAGTTCTACTATTCCAGAAATCAAGTTCCACGCACCTGGTAATACAATATATATATATACATTTACACGTAACAATACATACTGCAATTTATTTAAAATATTATAAATATAAAGCGCTACAGTAGTAACAAATAAAACTCGTTAAAATCCGACACGCTCAAGCACTCCGTCAATGATTATCGCGCCTATAAATTGAAAACTCGTAATTATTGGTGGGATTAATTAACGATGTTCTGAAATTTAATATATGTACTTCGTTCGGTAATATTGAAAATATCCAAAACATTTAACGTCACATAAATGACAACTTATTAAAACTTCAATCAAGTTCAATGTAAATTAGTAGTGGAGTCTATTCCATATCTCAAACATCGCAAAATGATAACGTTTCAACCTAGCATCAAGAAGCGGATACTCGGTACGAACCAGTGAAGCTGTCAGAAGCACTCGACTGTATTGGCACAGATACAGACTCTGAACATACGAAATGATTACAGTACTACAATTCTGTATTAATTTCATGTTATAGAGATATATCATTCTATATGTTCATAGTAAATGGGGTTCTGTGGCACACACGGGGGTGACACGTGATCTCCAATACATTAAAAGTTAAGATCTACCTTCCAATGAGGTGTGTGTGTTTGTGTGTATGTGTGAATGAGGTATGTGTGTGTCTGTACAGGGTAAGGCGTGTGAGTGTCACCTTCGAGCTAATTAATGAAAATTTTATTAGAGATAAAATGATATGGGTTTAGTTCGGGGAAAACTTTCCTGTATAAAATAAAAGTTTATATACACATACATTTACGTGTTGTTTTCCAATGAATAGTGGATTTCTAAGTTAGAATGTAAATAAATAACGCTCAACAATGTTTCATAGCTCGTTAAAATTGTAAAAAAGATTTTGAAATCGGTTTTTATCATAGTGAAAAACGTACAAGAGCCTTTCAAACATACTGTAATAATAGTACTCAATAATCAACTGTTGTTTTGGAATATAACAAACCAATATATAATATTTCAAGCCGTCTACCGACTTCATCGACAGACATACACTAAAACTTTACAGCTGATAGGATGAATTAATTCTTTCATGTTTCATTTACACATTTAGGAAAATCAAACAGGTCTTAGAGAAACATCACACGGCAGTATGGTCATAATATAAAATTAATCAGACTCCAAGAAAAACAACGTTGTATCGTATTTAAAACACTATGTAGAAGATACGTACTATGTATAATTATACAATTACTGAGGTATACAAGAGCCGTATATAGGTTACATGATTATAATATATATATTGTGCATTTTTCTATGCCCATATTTTTAAAAGAAAGTCTTTTTAAAGGTAGGTATAATGTTTTCTTAAAGACTTTTGAAATGAATGTGTCGCGCTAGTCTGCGAAATCATCAGAAAATCCCGACACTTTTACCCTCCCTTTCTTTTTTCTGTTTCTTAAACACGTGACTGTTTACACAATTTATTTATAAACACATTAAAAACACATTCTATATATATTACATGGCTGACTTTTTATTAACGTGAAAAGCTTTATTGTAAATTTAGAAAAATCTGTAGCTTAAGCGGTTTATAAAAAAAAAAAACGTCATGTTTTAAATTGGAAGTTGTTGAATTAGCATACTTTTTCAAAACAACTGGCCGAAATAATTTTAAGCTTTAATTTTTATAATAATTTGGATCAACAAGTCTATTGTTTTTATTCTGTTGCGTCAGGCGACTATTGACTGTTGACTATCTGACGTCACATTTATATACACTTGACATTGACAGTGACAACGTCAACAATGAAGTAGTGTGCGTCGAATCATTACACTGTATGTAACTGTGGAATCATTGTAGTGTGTGTAATGAAAAACATTAATAAATTTGTTAATGTTAATAATTTAATAATGTTATTTCTAATGCACTATTATATCAAATAATTACTTTTATATTCTCCATATAGACTTTAAGTGCGCGAAATTTTCTACATCTCCGTTTTTTTGTTTCATATATATATATATATATATATGTGAAACAATATATGTATAAGTATAAATTTTTCTTTTTTCTTATCGTATATTATACAATACATAGATTATTAATTTATTATATTTTGGATACTAGTTACACAATCTAGTATTAAAAGGAAAGTTTTTATAAACGAAAATTGCCAAAAATCTTCCTAAATCACCCAATAATTCCCGGACTGAATCTAAAAATAATTCACCGATATAAAAACTGACCAATAAAGACCGTGTTTATATTTACATCGACGAGTCGTTAGCATCGATAGTATATATTTTTTTATTAATACGTTCTTATATTAAAATGTCATTAGATTAATTTGGAGATTTTCAAATACAATGAGACCTGGTCGGCCACGTGACAGCTATTACGATAATATAATATCATTAATACATGAAGATTTACAAAATATACTCGGACGGAGTAAGAAATTTGGCACAGTTAAAGATTATATGGGGAAGTGCTGAAAGATGATAATATATTGTAAATACATTGAATTAATGAAAAAATAACACACACTACAATGAAAATCATAACTTCATTGTTTACGTTGTCACTGTCAATGTCAAGTGTATATTAATGTGACGTCAGATAGCCAATAGTCGCCTGACGTAACAGAATAACAACAATATATATATATATATATATATATAGAGGTGTTGATCTAAACCATCAAAAACATGAAGACACATAATTACGTTTGAATTTAGTTTACACGGCGACCACGATAAGTACAAAATTCTGTCATTTCATAGAAGACTGAAAATAATATTTTCTGCAAATTAAAACTTAATTTATTTCCAACTTTATTGTATTTGATAGCCCTCATAAATATAACAAAAAATAAAAAAAAAACTGTTTCTAGAATTTTCTATATGAATAAAATTTATTAGTACGTATTAGATTTAACGATAAACATTTCGAGCGAGTCTTTTTAACATGTTTATGTTAATGGTTTCTAACCAATTGATCTGTTCAGTTCACGAGCTCGTTTTATTTACGAGATCATCTCGTTAGCAAGACTAACGCTCGTTAGTCTTGCTAACGAGATGATCTCTCGCGATCTCTCTTCATATTATTATACGGCTGGAAAATTTCAAAACAGATTCCAAATTATTTTCCACCTTACGGACCTTAACAAAGCAGCTTCGTTTTCTGAGTATGATTGTAATAAATAAATGATTTAATAATACAAGTATATGAGATAATTCTTAATATTAAAAGTTGCAAAATACTATATCATTTGTCAACGATTGTCAACCATTGCACCACAAAATGAATTAACAACGTCTGAGAATATGTAAATAAAAACCCCACCTGCAGCCCGCCAGCAGACCCTGGCGGTATATCTCGACGCTGGACTTGCCGGTGATCTGGTGGCCCGTGAGGTAGGTGTTGTGCGAGCTGTTGATGAAGTAGTGAGCCATGGGCTGGTCCATGTCATCGCACAGGTCCAGCTTGCTAGGAGCCACTATCGGGTTGTCTTCCGACATAAGGAACCTGCAGGAAACACTGCGTGGAGTATCTCATTGTGGAGACAATATAATAAATCTTTAAGTTAACCTTTCGAAAATTCAAGAACAATTTACTTTATAAGACTCTAACAACTCGACATTCGCTCGCAAACCTCAAACGACCTTCGAACTTTCCCTCCAACGCAATAAGAGAGCAATAAACGTCAAACGTCACCTCAGTGCAGTGCTCACTCAATATACGGGTGTATACGCCCCCGCTATCATGGGGGTCAGGAGTTCCAACACATATATGCTATTTCCCCATTTGTAGCTTTAATAACAATACGTTCCTCTTTATAGAGCAACCTTACAGCATACAGTTATTACTATTCAGCGCCGTATCTTTTATTTACTGACTCTTCAATAAAACTTTGCTTGATGGTTTCAGTTTTAATTAAACTTTATATACTTTAGTCTGTAGGGTAGTTTAGATTTTATTTATTACTTATGGGTCAGCTTTATTTGATTGCCGGCTAACATGAAAATTATAATCTCAGTGTTAATCTCTTTATATATAAACCTTCATAAATTTGAGAAATCAAGGTTTAAGAGATTATCGTGTTTGTGACGGACAGACACGAAAACACTTTAACCAAAAATATATATAAATCCGGTAGTCCTAACAAAGATAACTTACCTTAAAAATCCATCCAACGTCAGCTGTGACCTTTGCTGATGATACTTATTGTGCTCGTAAGTCTTTATCAGATCCTTGGCCCTTTGGACGTCCGCGTACGGATGGAGTATCTCATTCAACCTCGGATCCCTTTGTACTTCATTAAGAAAATCCACCAACTGGTTGGCCGACAAGTGCGGTTTACCGCCAGTGCTGTAAATATGATCTAATTGAAAATTCCTGATTGCGAACTTCGTAGTTTTAAAGGGAGGTAGTTGTGGGTTGTTTTACTTTATGAATTATAGAAAGTTAAACAATCAACACAGAGGTTTAGTAAGTACATACACTGTGTTTAATTTAACTGTTCGTCTAGAGCTTGTGCGAAAACGCCTATAACGATATTTAGATAGAATAAAATATGTTCTTATTACTTATAATACATAAAAATATATGAAAATACGATAAATTACATAAATATTCAGATTTATGTCACAATTCATAACATGATTTCATTGCTTTATAATATTTAAAAAAGTTAATAAAAGCCACCAGTTAAGCAACAGTCCTCGCCAAAGGCGTCCTATCCAATTATGTAAGCGGTATTGAGTTAGACAAACCGCGCTGTTCCGCCTCGGGATTGATTAAGGATAGACAGGATATTAACATTTAAGCTAAAATTGTCATTTCTCCGTTTGGAACAGAAATTAGTATTCAGAAAACAAGAATCCAGTACTCGTCAGATCAATTGAAAACTTTACTTCCAGGCTTATTAAAAAAAATACTTAAATTTCAAAAATATATTTTTCCACAAATATATTAATTCCAATTCAAGCACCGTAATCAATGAAAACAAAACAATAGCGTTTTGTTTATTGTTCAGCTTTGTCGCGGACAGACAAGCTTTATGATAGAGTCAAAATTTTAATGGCGACGAGGGTGTGACACCTGTTTAACCTCTTTACACAAAAATGCTCATAAAAAAACGTATTATATTATAAGATTACTAATATAGAAATAATTAATTTTGACATTAATGCCATTTCAAAAGAAACAAACCATCTAAGAGTATACAACAGTGATGCAGGTTTGAACTCTACCGCTCTATGTGTACGTTCAGTTTGGCCGAGGATGGAACGGAACTATCGATTCTTACCCTTGCTAATGGAACTAATTCTATTTCGATATCAATGAATGGATGAATGATTTATTGATTCGCTGAAATATTATTCGTCAAAAAATTTTATTTTTCGATTTATTTAGAAGTTATTGTAAATAGTTTAAAACTAGGTATACCTAGTTTTAAACTATCTAATCCAATTAGGTTAGTATTATTGAAAATACCTATAAGCATGTATAGCCATGTTAAGCTTATTTATTTATAAAAAAATATAATGAAAAATAAACCGATATGAGCAGAGATTCGAAGTTTTCATTCTATATTTATTAAAGGTTAGTGATATTTATAGAAATATATAATCTTATATTTTTATGAACAAAATTATGTCTACTATTGTCAAAAACGGGGTAAGTAGTTATCGCCCCACAAATACACACTCACACACACACACATATTTTTAATACAAAAATCAAACCAACACATACATATAATATGTACGAGTATGTATACAGTTAATAAATCTACAATCCATGTAACTTACAGGTCATTAAATATCTTCTGCACCTCAGTCCGCTGTGTGAGGTTCTTGTAGAGGGTGAAGAAGTCCTCGAAGTTGAACTTATTCTTGCTGATGGTCTCGTTCTTCCTGGTCGGCAGCCCCGTTTCGCTCAACGCCTTCTCCACCCTCTTCTTGTCATCCTTGTTTTGTGCGAACAGACGGACAATGCTGGAGAAATATTGTGTTGTGTTATTTTTAAGTTAAGTTAGAGAGTAAGTAGATTATAATATCGAAGCGAACGTATCTTCAAGAGGAAGAATCCGATGATCAGAAATCATAGCTTGGATGTAAAATGTATCTTTATGAATATATATTGTTTTATAGGCTCTGTATATTTTCAATAAAGCATTACCTGTTCTCAGTATATATATACATACTGTTATAATGAAGCTTCACAAAATGTATATATAAATCTGTCTGTCTGTTCTTAAAATCCAAATAACAATAGATGAAGAAATTAGGTATCAACATCAATTCTTGGTCTAATTGAAGACGGAATTTATTACCAAAACTATCAATATGTAAATTAGTTACTTTAGAAGCTTTCAAGTACTAAGCTTTCAGAGGCGCTGAATATTTAAAGATATTTAATGCAAACGAAAGTTTATGGAAAAAGTGTTTTGAGCGACGCTTCAAAGTCTTAGTTCAGGTAGACCCCTATTATATAATACATTTATAGAAAAATAAAACGTACTAAAACTGTCTTTGAAAATATTAAATAAAAACTAATAATGGAACCAATATTAATAAAAAAACACATTAAACTTTTTCTCTTACATATCAGTATTATACAGCAAATATCAAAATTCAAAGAAAAACGAACCAATCCTTTAAATATATAAAGTAGCAACCCCCATGGGTCCAACTTGTAATGTTGACAACTCTCAAATACGCCCCTAACATCAAACCTAAATAAGGTTACCTAGAAACATTCAAACTTGTTGATACAGCTTCACTAACAGCACTTACGATTGACTCTACTATACTCTCCCTCCCTCTCTCCCTCTCTCTCTCTCTCTCTCTCTCTCGGGGGGGGTGACTAAAAACGAATTGTTTATACTTTTTATAAGTATATTTTCAGGGACTTTTGATACTTTTAATTTTATATAGACATTAATCTTTTATTTTAATTATATATGTAATTCAATAACTTTTTATACACGTTTTCATCCTTATACTTTCATGAAGCATTTCGTGTAATAAATCAGACATCTCCATCAGAATTTCATCAAGTATTTAAGCAAGCGTACCATATGAGGTATTATGGGATATGACAGAAGCGTGTTGTTATTACTAGTAAAGACAGAACATATATTGTAAGGGAATTGATTTGTTAATATAGAATTTAATAATTTAAATTGAGACAGCATCCCAGTGACGATTTTAAATATAGATCTTAAAAACACTTACTCTACCTTTTGAAAGTCGATTAAACCTTTCCAAGTATGTATTAGTATAAAGAACAAAATTGTATTAATCAAAATATTATATAGATTTTTTAAGACAAATAAATTTAATATAGAATATTTTTACGAGTTTTAGGTTAAACAAATAAAGGAAAGTTACACTTTAACCTTTGACATTTGAAAGGTCTGGGAGGCTTCGAACTCAATTACTATTAACTATTTATAAACTCCTTCGCTTATACCAGAATTGCTTATTTTTGGATTTTTAAGGTCACAGCATTGATTGCTATATTCTGTTTCTTAGAACTGTAATTGAATTCAATTTTAATTCAATTAATTTTAAGTGTATTAATTCAATCATATGTGAATAAGTTACTTAGTTTATATCACATACCACTGTAACAGGGAATTTCGGTCTCCGTCGTAAACGGATACCTCTTTGATTACATTGCATTTCTTTTAATCTTTCAGATAATCTTAGCCTATATAAGATGTTTACTTTCTAAAGAGTGCTTTCGATCATAATATTTAACCTAAAATAATATAAAACTACCAAAACATTTTTTACGGTCAAAAAAACATATTCGAAGCTTACGTTTGTTTTTAAAAGGATTACTGATATTTTTAAAGCTTGCCATGTATCCAGACCGTCGGCCGCACTCAATCAAATCCTCTTCAAATTGAACTCAGAGCAGCCGTTTAGAAATATTTGTATTATTTATAAACACAAAACTTTATCTTACTAAGAGATAAGAAACAAAAGGAGAGTCAATTTCATTTAAATCTAATGATTTAAAGTGTCGGTGAATCTAATGATTTAAACACTTTAAAAATATATACACCAAACTTCAAAAACTTAAATGTAAGTATAAACATTATTTTTAATTAAACATACAGAAAATAATAAAAATAACAATTGTACGTTAGGATTTCTATATGAAATGGATTCTGAGAATACGTAGCCCGCAGCGCTACAAATTGTCTACGAACTTACTTCCGTAGCTCCGCGTAGCTTTAATTGCAACTAATTGTAAATTGCACATTGCAGTGAATGACATCTACTGCTTTAATTGCTATGACTTGCGACTTAGCGAACAGTTCCATAGGGTTCAACGACTTCATTACAGTATGAAGTACTTATTTTTAATGTAAAGTATTATACTATTTGTATTATTTATAATTAAAATCCTATTATCGATATAGATTTTCAGAACAATAGAATTAATAATACCTTCTTAATCGCCGACCTGCACGCCTCATCGGCTATGTACGATTGAATGAACTTGTTCATTCTTTTCACTCACTACAATGGTAGTTTAGTTTCAAATATTATTACTATTATTAATTAATTTGGTTTGCGTGTAGATGTATTAAGATATTTATATAGATGTTGAGAAAACAAATAATATATATATATATATGTGATAGTAAAAAGCCCAGCATTGAGCGTTTTTCAAACAGCTGTCTCTAAGTGCTGCCCGATGCCGGAGATTGTCACAATGTCATGAAAATTAAATGTAATTTTATTTACCGCTTCAGAGACCAGGACCCAATTCGGTTACATTGACCCGTTCTACCGGAATGAATAAATAAATATTTATATATTTAATACTTTGTTATATACAGCTCATTAATGTTTAATATTACGTATTATATTTTTATACATTTAAAGGCTGTAGTTAACTTTGAAAAAGAATAAATGTTTTGTATTAACTGAATTTTTCTTAAGATTTTGAAAAAGTAAACAATTGTTGTTAGTAGTTTTACAAAATTGTCGCCATGAGACCCAATGCAACAGTAATTTATTAAAATATATATTTTAATATTTAAAAGGGTTTGGACAAACAGTACAACCTATATAAATATATATATACAAATAAAATAAATGAAAATTAAAGAATATATATATATATATTATTCTATGACGTCAGCCGACTATCAACCCTGCGACTTTTTGCCATAATACTAATATAATGTATATATTGTTTAATTTCCACACAACGCAATCTAAACTAAGCAATTCTTGTACCATGTACTAGACAACTGAGAAACATATATGAACTATTTAATTTTTCGTTAATATACACATATCATACACCCTAGAAAAATACAGGTTTTATTATATTTTTTATTGTTAGAATCGAACCCACGACCACAGGCACAATAGTTAAGTTGTAGTATCCCGGGAATAATAAAATATATTCTTAAGTACCTAAGTGAAAATTGAGACGGCCACTACTCTAAGCATATTTTGGGTGTTGCGTGTTTGAAATACCCCCTAAATAAATTCCAACGTTCAGAAATATTTTATTGTTTATTTTATAAAATTAATGTACATTGTTTTTTAGTAGATTAAGAGTTAAAAATATATGTTTATGATAATATCAGGTCAATTAATAAGGAAAATGGTAGTGAATGTTTGAAATGTAAATTACCTCACAAGCAGCGATAAGGAACTTATTATATATTAGATTTCCAAATCACGTTTAGGCTATTTTAAGTACATCATTTATTATATGGTATAAATGGTATAAATTTATAATTTTGTTCAAAGTAATATTCTGTAAACCAAAATATTTTTATTATTCAAATTTTCATAATTTTTAACACTTGCAACCCCTAAATACACACACTAAGATAATTTTTGGATTCTTATTTTAAATGTATTCATTGAATTTCTTTTCGCTCGTTCTCTTTGACGTACTCTGTGGAATCGTGCAACTAGTCTGACGTTTCTTAAGTGAAATGTACTCGTAAACAACTTAGATTTTGAATGACAGAGCAACGATTTATCCGGACATGTTTATAATAAAGATGAATTAATAAATTTCAGGTTAAAATACATTTTGCCAGGGGTAATAAAATTACGCGACACGTGGAAATTCCCGCCGTAACCTAAGGGTATGAAAGCAGATGAATATTTGTATGAAGCTTTTTACTTTGTCAATTTACTTGAAACTCTGAGCTGAAAGTTTAAATCTTTATAAACGTAACAATGTAAATGTGATTCGACAACATTTTGGACAGTCACGTTCTAGCAGTGTGAAACATGATGACAAACGAGTCCCCTAAAATTTGTAAAGTGTAATAACAGTTCAGATTTTTCTTGATTGGATTTACGTAATAAAAAAAAACTTTGTTTCAAATTTAAATAGTCTACCAAAAAGTATTTTATAGCGCAGAATATAAATGATTTTTACAGTAAAAGCATATATTATACAAAAATTCAAGAGCAATATCGGTATACTGAAATTTCTGACTTTAGCTCAATTCTGATTTTTGATGCCAAATGTGGCCCAGCGTTTGTGTTGTGTTTGCCAAAATAATATCTTTTACGATTTTGGCAAAAACAACGGCGTGTGATGGTTTGTCAATAAATATAACAATAATAATAAATCACATAAACATGGGTAGAGTTATAATAATAAAATATTTGTCCGTGGAGCGAGGCCGGGAGATAAAGCTAGTAAAAAACATTAAACGAAAAGCTAAAGGCCATAACTTCATATTATATGTATAAATATTTATAGCCCGTCTATTTAAGCGCTTTAATTTTCATGCGATTACACTTCACGTTATAATTTTAATATATCTTTATGGAAGCGATATTTTAAAAACAACATCATATATATATAAATAAATACAATCTCTATACAGTTGTTAGTTTAATATTTGTTTTGTTTAAAATAGATAAAAAGGGTGTCGTCTCCGGCTTGAATATTTTAGTGATATCTGATGTTACAAAAAAAGAAACAGGAAAACTCTTTTGTAGATAAACGAATGGGATCTATTCAAAACTGTGTTCATTCATATAGACTTATATATAGAGTTATGTTCATTCTGTCTGTTAGTCTGCTCGTTTAGTAGCCCTTGATCTGAGCCAATGGTCGTGTGTTCTATTCCTACAGGAAAAAAAAATTTAATCCACAGATTATTTTTACGAGTAAATTTATTATTAATATTTTTTTAAACTGTTGATTATTGTTCATTATTAATTATATTTCTTTTGTTTATAATATATATATATATATATATATATATATATATATATGAACTGAAGTTTCAGGAAAACATCCTTTCAACCATTATTTCATTATGTGAAACACGGTAAACGTATGAAACATTCTCTCGAGAACAATTAAGCTACTGGCTCTTAAAAGCAATTTTAATATTTATAATTGAATAGCGCTGAGTGCGGAATTAAATATGTGTATCAAATTAGTATGAATTATTTATTAAAATAGGATTCGTTACGTTCAGGATTTTCATTATGATATTTAAAATATATTTTTGTTTAAAAATCGTTAAGTTTAAGTTTTAAATATAATAAATAATACATATAAATTAAATGTTCGTTATTTATTTACACTACGTCTAAATTCGACAATAATTACTAAGTGATTGAGGAAGATATATGAAATGCATTTTTTTTCGACTCTCACACAACGAATGTATGTGTTGTATTACCTGAGTTACTTATAAGGCATAAATATATATTTAAAAAATTTACACCAAGTAAACAGTCGACAGAGTTACCAATCTTTTTGTCTTTGCCCATTCATATAGGTATACTCGTAGATTTCAAATACGACAGTCGCAAACATGAAACACGCCCGGCAAAATAATAATTATGAAAAAATAATTTAATTATAATATCGTTTTATTTCAATTCTTTGTAATTCTTATAATTACGCATTTATCTTTATTTGAGTTAAATGTATCGTAAAAACTTTGTTTTTAATAGGGAAACGAATATCTTAGACATTTTGAACAGCGTGTCAATTTGTTTGAAAGTAATATATTGATTTTAATCTATAGATAATATTTTATATGTATACCACAAACATGGTTTTGAGTTGAACGATACCCTTCACAGTTATCTTGGCCTTTGTTGGACACATCTGGATCTGTCTAGTCCATAATATTCTGAAAGGAAATCCTTGTCTCAACTCAATTAAGGTCAAAGTTAAACAGACATATATTTCTTCGATATTCTTTTTTTTATTTTTGTACATATATTATATTTTGTTTAAGTACTTTATGTTTTACGTACTTTACAATAAATAGACCGTATAAAATTAATTGTAATTTTTATTTTGTAGCAGAGGTCATCGTCTTCTAGAAGCTGTCTCACATCTTAAAATAAGGAACGATCTATGTAAGATAAAATAATCCTTTATACAGAATTATTTACGACCCTATCTCACTACTCGTACTATATTAATTGTTGAATTATACAAAAATAAAATATATAAATAAACTGATCGGGTCATACAACTTTTCTTCAGTTTGCTAGTTATAAACAACTTCCCCAAAACATATATGAAATTTGAGTCACCGTTCTTCAACAACGTGACCCTAAACTTTTTTATCTTATATGATACTCTAAAGTCTACAAGCATTTATAAAAGCATTCATTCATTAATTTCACATATCGTAATATTCTTTTTTAGCTGATGTTATAAAATTCCTTCTAGTTTGAGAGGTTACGTGGCATATCGCTCAAAAAATACTTAAATCTCAAAATGACGGAATATTTATTTATACCAAAGATGACGTCATTGCACAGATTGAAGAACGAGATTATGTTGGAGCAAACTTTATGGTACTAACATTATATTCGTGCTCTTATAGACATACTATACCAGACCGTCCATATACTAGATTGACATTTTTGAACTATATATATATATATATATATTTATTTAAAGAATCTCAGGCATTTTCTTAATAATCTTTTGACTACTTAAATAATTAATTTAATTTCATGCTTTCGTGTGTGCCTTTTCCCTGCTCATATATACATACGATAAACTCGCTGCCTTGATTTTTTTATAAAAATGCATTCATATCTATTTTCATCGCAGACATAACACACACAAAGAAAATAACTAAAAAGAGAAAAGAACAGTCCAATTCACTAGGAAAAGTGGGTTTCTTGTTTATAATTAAAAACAGCGATGAAAATATAACGGCCAGCAAAAGGAAGCGTAAACCATATATAACTACCGGCTTGCTCGGATGCATACGGCACAAACGGATAAGCTAAATAAGTAAGCCAAAAATAAAAAGACTTATTAAGTGCTCTATAGTATCTACAATCAGGACGTAATTTTGTAATTCTTTAGTAAAAGTGGTAAAAAAATATATAAATATATTATAAGAGTATTAAGAACTATACGATAATATGTATGAAATAACCACAAATCAGCAATCTAATTACTTACAATGCTAATATTTTGCAGCTATATATTTGGTTTCAGCTTATGTGTATAAAACGGAAACGGAGATATTTATTGTGATGGGCTTTGATCCCAGACAAATGATATATAATACGCTTATTTAATTATTGATTATATTATTAGATTAAACGAATTAATTTTTATTATAGTGTATTTCTTACAAGTTTTTAACAAGTATACGATTACTCTTATTTACTAAAATGATCAATCTCTCAAAAAATATATAAATAACTTAGCGAAGTATATTTGTCCTATTTTCAATTTTAATTTTAAGCAACTTTACTGCACACATTATAAAAGAAACAAAAAGTACAGAAAATCAGTAAAACAACAGCCCACTTTATCACTAAAGATCTCTTCCAGGTAACCCACAACTTACGAACATAAAGAAATTGATAGACGGGGTAATAGCAATACAAACAAATTATATAATAAATTATAATTAGATATATATAATAAATTTCAAATGTCCTATCTTTTTATTTTTTTAAAACTTTACAGTCATACTACACTAAAAGATATCAATACTACCATTGAAGAAATCAATAATGATCTTAACTTAATAAAAGAATGAACTGAGTCATTCGGTCTCATTTTTAATCCCGAAAAATCTCAAGCCATTCTCATTGGTAGCAAATATCATCAGAATAAAGTACATCTTAACCAGCTCCCTAAAGTAAAGTACAACAATTCTATGATTTCTTTTTCGGACGTTGCAAAAAATCTGGTTCTGACGGTAGATAAGCACTTATCATGGACTGCACAAGTCAATGATACAAGTCGACGAGTGCACTTGTCAATCCATTCCCTTAAGCGTCTGCAGAATTTCCTTCCCTTGAAAACGAAAATCTTGCTAGCACATTCCCTCCTAGTACCCATTCTCGACTATGCCGACATTTGCTACCTGGATGTTAGTGAGGAGCTGCTTAATAAATTAGATCGCCTTCAAAACTTGTGCATTCGTTTTATTTTCGGATTGCGCAAGTATGATCATATCAGATGATATCAGATTCCCGACGTAAACTTAAGTGGCTCCCTATTCACCTTCGCCTATATATGCATGTTTCAACCGCGCTGTATAATATATTTACTTATCTAGATCCCCTTTACATATACGAAAGTTTTCATTTGTCATCACTAAGTAGTCGTCGTCTAAAGGTTCCTGTGTCAAAGCAAAAAAAAAGCCTTTAATGTGCCGTTCAAATCAACTTCATTCCCCAATCTTTCACTCCACAAGCAGCGCGGTTATGGCATTTCCTACCTAGTCATATTCAAAATAGCCCATCGGTCTTGTCTTTTAAATGAAGATTAAAGCTTTTCTATCTCTCCCAAATATAAAATTATATTTATTTATGTATTTATTATAGGTATATGTAGTTTGTCTTTATATTTTATATTAATACTAATAATACTTACATATATTTATTATTAGTACATTTCAGTATACTTAATTATATATATATATATATATATATATATACACCTATTTCTGCCCTTTAGAATCATCTCAGTCACTCTCACGGGTAGCTGGTAGAGATCTCTTTTTAGAGATAAGCTAATCCAATGTATTTTTATTCTTTCCTTTTATATTTTTACTTTTATCAAATCTGGTACATAAATTAATAAATAATTATTTGTATTTATTGCAAAAAAAAAAATATTCTAATATGCAATATGGATATAAAGCTAGCTTTATATCCATATTGCGTATTAGAATATGTTTTTTCATTCTAGAATGAAAACACCGGAAACATGTTAGAGAAAATGTTATTACTAAAAGTGACAAGGGCCAAAAGATTCCGGGTATCTTCTTGGATCTAACAAAGGCCTTTGACACTGTATCTCTCCCTCTTTTAAATAAAATGGAACGAATTATAATAATAGTTCAATATTAAGTAATTGAATGAATGTTTAAGAAATTTTTAACGAATAGAACACAAAAAAATAAATAATATAATAAAAATCCACAGCCTTACATTAGATGTTAGTGTTACGTCTGGATTCGTGTAAGGCATTATCCTGGGGTTTATTCTCTTCCTACTATATGTTGATCATTGTAACTAAAAACTAAAAATGGCATGCATCTTTACCCATCATCTGCACGGGTAAAGATGTCGCCAGATCGATATGTTGTCAGTGCAAGATCTCGATCTGGCAACATCTTATTTTAGTAATACTTGATCTGAAGTGTATAAGAACGCGAAAATATGACTGTATAGAACTTCATAAGGTGCTAATATTGTTTAAGTTTTTTTTTTTTTAATATAATTTTATCATTTTTCATTTTCCAATGCCCTGATTTACAATAAATTTAAGGCCCACTTTGGCGATTTTTACCATTACCAATAAAATTGTGAATATACATGCTATAAAAACAAAATGTATCAAGTATTTAAAAGTTAATATCGACCATAAACTTAGTTGGCAATAGTTGGTAATTCCACATAAGCTGGATTGCTGACCGAACAAGTAAATTTATCTGGAGTTTTCCGAAGTTTAGAGAGCCAGCTTTAAAATTTTACCGAAAACATATGTAACGTTATCCCGATCAGTACTTTCATACCTACTACAATTTGAGCCAGTGCATTTAATATTATTTAATAGATCTGGAAAGTTTTCAAACATTTATTTTTTAAAATAATTACTTTCAGACCATATCTTTATTTTCGTCTTCGTGTATGTAAATATATGCAAAGTCCTTGCAAAAAGACTACATATTTACAGCATCATTACCAATAACACAGCTGTGTTAATAATTGTATCATGATTTGAAGGGGGAATCCCTTCAAATCATGATACAATTATTTAGAAACGTTCAAAGAGTAGAGAATTAAATTTTAAAAAGTATGAGTACGGTGTGTGCGAAGCGTCACATTTAATTTTTATCGTAAATTAATAGTATATGTAATAAAATAAACAGCCACATTATTATAAAGAAACTTATAAGGCATGATTATCGTAGAGCACTATGAGATATTTAACAATTATTATGGACTATTCATTGGCTACAGAATCTAAGTTACCCGGACTGTTCACCCTTTTGTGATAAAAAAATATATTAATAGCATTACTTTGTAAATACTTCTATCACATATATAAGTTATATATTTATAATAAATAAATGTTTATAGGTCTATCTATCCACATTTACTTAATCATTTTATTACTGATTTACTGTCATATTTAATTACACCCTGAATTTGATAAAATATAAGTTCAAAACAATTTTCCTGTAATACTCAATCGTAATTGTCATCACTAATATTAAAAATGTCAGAACCATTTAAAGTAATTTTCATTTCATATTTTTTGTTAAATGTTTAATCTTTTCTATGTAGATATTTTATTATTTTGAAACTTGATTGTAATCTAAATTGATATACCGTTATAAGCTTTAAAGCATTTTTATGAAATACATATATAATTATACATAGTATATATATAATTATATATAGTACATATATAATCATATAGTACATATATAATTATATATTACGACAGATATTTGCGATGAATCGTCAATTTCGCTAACATGTCCCGGTGATGCAGGTCCAATTCCCAGAGTGGATGTATTGTAACAATAAATTTCACGTTCAATGCAGCCTGACAGCTCGACATCGGAAAAGTCGGACTTTTCCAATCTTTTATCTTTAAAACATTAAAATTTTAATACTTTACTTTTAGTGGATAACCCTCATATTAATTAAAGGTATGCGATATTCTAGTTTAACAAGATATTCTAGTTTAATGGAACGAATTGGCCTGATGGATAAAAAAAACAAGATCAATGCAATACAAAATACAAAAGCTTTAACATTCATAGAAGCGTTGAATCAAAAGCTCGTCAAAAGTCATATCCTTTTTTTATTTTTCCCACGAGACGAGACAACAGACAGACAGTGAATCAGATTGGCATATGGAAATGAGAGGGTCACGGAACGACACAGATCCGAAACGATTCAACGAAAAAAACCTCAAAAAGGAAAATAAATTCTGAGACTTGGGCGGATGTATACAGTAAATAAAATATAATACAGCTTCTGATATTATTGAACGAATATTGTTGTTTGTATTGTTATAATGAATATCTATTGTTTGTATTGTATGAATATAACTGTATAGATAACGTTGAAATGAACATTCAATACTAAAAAAAGTTGAAGATACATTATAAATTAAAAGACGAAGGTAAGTACAAATAGATATTTCCAAAGCATTACGATGCACCCATCGCATAAACATAAAAATATGTTGATCTTAATCTCCTCACTCTCCGACTGAATATTTTGAATTTAAGATGAGTAATGATAATATAGAGTTAAAGGTGTTTGAACCTGTCTGTATTGTAGCACAGCATCAGTTATGAATAAACAATCTTAAGTGCTGAATAAATCAGCCTGTAAATACAATTTGCGTTTTAACATTTTATTTGTTTACTCTCAAAACGAGTAGATAATTGGATTAAAGCTGTATTTAAAGCCGGTTCAACGGTCGTCGAACCTTTCCCTTTGTCCCTCCGTAGATTGGAGTATGTCCATTAGCGGAGTCACGTCTGTCGGGGGACAGGAGGCCTTAATTGCGACTTCTGACAATCCAACATAATTACTGGTAAACCTTATTTTAAACAAGAGAGACATAATTCCATTTTGTACTATTTTATACATAAGTATGACATAATAGGTTTACTTATTATTTGTGTATTGTTTACAGTATAGTTAACTATTTGAAAAAGCAAATATTAGCATTTAATCAAATGTCAATCACATATGGCTAACGGCTATAAATACAACAAGCAATTTAAATGCTTGATAACTTTAAATGTCAGTGAAATTCTTTTAGGCAATGAGGAATTTTAAAGTAAAATGCAGATATAAACTTTGACATTTTAAAAGCTTGATATTTTTAGAAATACCCTCACTCACATATTGAATTCTAGACAGCGTACAAATACCTTTAGTCTTGAATACAAAAGAAATGTTTAAACCACAAAAAAACGAACGCACCTGAATAATAAAGCAACTGTAAAAACATACCATCTCTATTTTGAAACTAAAATATTCAGAGCAAAAATACAAAAATACCGAAATGTCAACGCCAGTGATGGATGCCCCAGGGAACGTTTCTAAGCCTTTGAACTTATAACACCTAAATTAAAACATGTTTGTAAATAAAATATAAAACGTATAAATATGCAATATTTTTTTTTTACATTCGTTGTTGTCTAATGCTGTAGTTATAGAAAAAGAATAGACCAATGTAGGTAGAATCAAAAATACCTTTCGGAATTAAAAAACAGACCTTCTTGTTACTTTTTTGTACCACAAACTAAACTATATTATGGTGAATTTAGACGATAGACCGTTCAAGATACAGCGTGGATAAAAATAAATAAATAATTGTAGTGATTATGATTCTTTACTTTAATTTATATTTACCGGAATTATATCGGAATGTGCCCGACTAGTTTCGAATCCATTCGGAGTTCGAGCATGATCTCTAAGCGTTGCGGATTCGCGGCGTGAATTGATATTTCGTAACTTCACGAAAGTTTAAAATGATTTGTATTAAAACGACTTCTCAAGTGATTTACAATACCATCTCAAATATCAAGTTTTAAATTGTACTATAACATTATCTTTACAATGATACATTCCGTGTTTGCTGTTAAAGTAAATTACTTACTTCTTGACAAGAATCTTGCCAGACTTGTCAGCTTGGAGAACTATCTTGGTGTGCAACTTCTCCAGAAATTTGATGGTGGGGTTGTTGAACTGGTTGATGTTGTAAGCCAGCGCGAACAGCTCCTCAGTCCACATCTAAGAGACAAAAAGATTTGATATCACTTGAGTTAAAAAATTAATAAACAAATATTTGCATACTTTATTTGTTTAAACTAAGCGAAATTTGTACTATGGGTTACTGGACAATTGATTAACATACATGAACTATTTATTTTTTTCATATATAACCTATCTACCTATATATTTTAAATATAAACAACACCCAGAACATAGAAAAATATAAGTTATTTATAAATAATTTTGTAGTGTGGAAATCGAACCCACGGCCATCGGCATAATACACGAAATAGCGAACATTGCACCAATAAATCGTCAATTAAATGGGCAAATGGTATATAGGTCTTCATTGATTTTGTATCTATTGTTACTGGCTTAAGCACTAATACCTGAGATTGCTTCAGATAATCCCGCCGCCTTCAAAAGTTTATTAATATATTTGAAATTGACTATAAAAATATTTGGCCGTGTTAAATTTATTACCAGTGGCCGAAATACAACCGTAATATTATTTATGAAATATATTACGTTTATGAAGGGAGCAAACCTCTATTGTTTTTATTCTGTTAAGTCAGGCGACTATTGACTATTGACTATCTGACGTCACATTAATATACACTTGACATTGACAGTGACAACGTCAACAATGAAGTAGTGTGCGTTATGATTTGTATTTTTTTTTCATTAATGTGTTTATAATGCATTACTAATATAAGATTCATGCATTTCTTTACGGCACCGTTCGGTGCAGGTCCGAGTCTTCTCCATGTCGATGATTTTTTTTATTCTATACTTGACTACATTACGATTACATTCATAAAAATAAGCCTCGATTAGAGGTCGAATAGATTTCAACGGGCAAAGAAACATTTTTGTACAAGTTATGAACTGATATAAAATTTTGGAATTCAGCCAAATACATATATAACTGATAGGATTTGACATATTACATATTAAAATATTTCTGAAATGCTTGCCTTTCAGAAATATTTTAATATGTATAATTGGATGATTTGTTCCAGTCAAGTTGTCTAGAATTACAACTAGTGCTGCTGTACAGCTGAGACTTGGGGGGGGGGGGGAGCTGGGGGTTGAGCGACCCTCAAATCGTTTCAATCAAAAACTCTTCAGACAAAAAAATGTTTAACACTAAAATCACCAAAAAAAGGTTTTTCAATAGGTTTAACCGTTCTCAAATTTCGGTTATTTATATATTGTATTTTGAGTTTTTGGACTTTAATCACGGGCCCCATGCTGCTCGTAAAGCTGTTTATGTCACCACCATAGCGACTGCAATTACAGAATACGAATACAAAGCTCATTGAAATTGGTTTAGAAATGTGATCTCGACGCGAGTATATAGGTCCATACATCTGTATATATCAATAACAAAAGCTTTTCACCTAATTTCGTTGCAATTGTCTTTGCCCGTTTTACTTGGCTCAGCCAATAATAGAACAGGTACCAGAATTGACATTAAAAACAATATTAATTCCTTTAATTATTCAAAACAAACGTTACGTCCTAAGTTTGAAAATTTTTAAAAATTAAACTTTGTATGAATTTAATGCTAAGTGAATTGCAACTGTTTATTTTCATTCTTTGGACACTAATACCTAGAGTAGTAAAATACATTACTTTTGAAAAGAACGATTAACTCTCTTTTATACCTAAGATTACAATATACATGTTGGTAAATGGAGCCACTCTTGCCAACATCTGCAATAACCGGTCTCAATGAAAAGTGCACCTCTCTCTCGTACTTTTAATTGCTCTTCTTAATAACCCTGAATTATTGAAAGGTTCATTTAATCAGATATATTTACAATGTAGTTACGTAAGGTACTTTATCTGTACTTATATTAAATAGGAGTAATAATAAAGATTAGAAAAATAAGCCCAGGAGCTTTATTTTATTTTATAGAAAAAAAAAACTAACAAGGAAAATAAAATAATAGATTCTCAATTATTTGATTTGTCGTAGAAAAATGAAATTGATTTAATCTATACACCAAAGACTGTCAAGGTCTGGTACATATATTTGTCAATATGTCCCTCAGCTTCGTACTCATAATACGGCATCCTTACTTCTCTCCGTGAACCTATGCTAGCGTTTTCCGTAAAATCGTTTCTAAAATGTCCTAAGTGCTCGTGTGTTGAAAAATGCAGTTGTCACAGACACCGTATTAAAATTTGACGGCACTTTCAAATACTGAGGAACATTAAAAAATTAGTTTTTAATTTTTACATCTGCCTTTTGTGTGTTCGTTAGTTTCATCTCCTCGAATGTTTTATTTACTAATTACGATAATATTTTGTGTGATGATTAAAATAAATTATCTATAAAGATTAATTTAATAATTTTCTTTATATATTCTCTTCTCACTCGCGCTATAAATATATATATATATATATAGCGCGAGTGAGAAGCTCAACAGAACAACCTCAAAGCAAAATCTAAGATCCGATCTCGTGGGGTTGGATTCGTCCTCTCATTTATTATGATTTAAGCATACATAGCTACAAAAACACATATATAATATGTGTCTATAAAGTTATAGGATAAAACAACAAAGCAAAGCTGCGCTAAAAAGATAAGGGTTTTTTGGTCCAATACCAGCTCGAACAAAGCGCTCAGCCACAGAGCTGAGGACGGAGACATAAATGAAAACTTTTCAATATCCATTTACAGTATTAAGTTTCAAATAAACATAGTTGGTAAAGTTTTCTTTGTGTTTTTCCGAACCCAACTTGTATCAAAAGAACTTCTGATTGCACTCGGTACATAAATTTGTCTGTCCGTCTGTCCAATAAAAATATTTATCCGTATAAATATCGTCAATAGAAAATAAAAAATATATAAGCCTTAAGATACACTTATGGTTAAGGAGACACATTTATCTCGAATTTACGAACCTAAAGCAGATTACACCTTACGTTAGAACCCAACGATAGAAAAGTTGAACCATTAGAAAAAGCTGAAGCTAAAAAACTACATTAATTACCTATAATATATTATATACAATATAATAATTAACAATAATTTCATGTTCAAACCTATTTAAATATCATTATATAAAAATCAGAGCATAATAAGTCTTGAGGAGTTTAAGTTTGATCACAATAAAAAAACACCCGGCTGAGTTTGTTGTGTGGTTCTTCTCAGAGCAGGGCGAGTTTGGAACCCTCGTAATTTTAACTTTAAGTTTAGAGGTGTTCTTACAGAAGGGCTTATTTCGATAAGTATGGTATCAAAATAGGCTCCTGACACCTCTATTTGACGTACACAAGTGATCACTGAGAATGATTCAAAGTGGAAAAGATTTAAATAAATAAATAAAAAATAAGTGAGGCGTGGCGGGGCTTTATTGATTGTAGATTTAATATAATTATTTAATATAAGATTTAATATCACCTCGTTAAGATATTCTCATATCTGAGGCGAAACAGTTATTTACTCAACTTCATGGAAACCGTTTTTTAATCATGACTCTATTAATATTTAATTATGTATGTAGAATACACAATAATATTAAGGAATACAAGTTTTACAAACTTATTGAAAGAAATTGAATTAATTAATTAATATAAAATTAAAAGCCTGAGATATTAAAAGTTTTATATTTACTTTATTTATATTTATTGTTTAAGTCAGACAACGTTATACAGTCATACTAGATTGGCTTTCAGTTCAAATCAGAGGAGGTGAGGACTGAGGAGGGGAAGTCGAAGAAGCTGGCAACTAGTACAAAGAAATTCATCTTCATTTTTGTAACCGCATATTATAAAAATCTCCATAAATATACAAAATGTAGATAGAATCGGCATAAATTTAACTTCTATTAAATTCTGAATAAATATACCTTTTTTATCCCCGAGCGCATGTGACGTGCTGGGTCTCATACATTCTATCACGTTAAAATAATTCAAAGCATTCTTACGACATACGAGATGTATGAGGCACGTCTTCTATAAACTTAAGGTGGAAAAAAAAATGAATAAAATTATTGTATAAGAGGTGCAAAATTATTTAAATTTGTTTTACCAACAGAGCTGCGTTTCTCGAGAGTTGTATGTATTTGAAAAAATAAAATACTTTTATCTTTTGGATAGGATTATAGATTTTTATCTTGTTAAAGCTGAAAGCTGTGTCCGTTGGTGTATTTAAAGGTAATTTTAAATTTATCTGGGTATGTTGACAAACGCTATCGAATAGAACGATAAATGTATAGGAAAAACTCGTAGATTGTTTGCATTTTGTTATTTTATATTCTACAATTCTATTAAATTATATTAAATTTGCCCGGTACAGATTACTTTATACTCCCTGGTATGAAGTGCGTCAAGCTAAATATTTGGAAGTACTGTAATATCCCCTAGCAAGCAAATTTATATTTACATTTAAACTTTCGTGATCCATGACTATTATATTTATATTCACCCGGCTGTATTTACGTAGAAATTAAATAGGAATGTGCCCGACTAGTTTTAAACCCATTCGGGGTCCTTAATCATGAGCTCTGAGCGTGGCGGGTTCGCCGCCGCGAGTCCGATTTAATTTCTACGTGAATACAGCCGGGTACATATAAATATTATATTCACATGTTTGTATGTTTTTGGTAAAAGAAGCTTTTGCAATAGTTGTCTGATGTTATAAATAGTTTAATTCGCAAAGATCAAAACAAATTTAACGACCGGTATCAGCTCGAAAGTTTCAAAATCAAAATATATAATTTATCGTCTAACCGAGTACTGAAAGTAGATGAGTTGTTTACAAGTAATTTATTTAGTTTTCTTGTTATGGCAGCAGTAGGTTTTTAAAAGCAATAACGTGATATCATATATGCATATTTTATAATACAATCTTATGAAAAACAACATTATTTACCACCATGATTTTACATAGCATTAGGTATATAGAAGTAGTATAAAAAATATATATAAAAAGGGTTTTTTGTTAAGAAATAGCACGCGGAATTACAGTCCTAAATTAAAATTTAATGCTAGTGTTTCTTTCCATTTTACCCCAAAATATACAATATGGTAAAATAATATTTCAAATTTCATATCTTTCAGCCGATAGTTTAAAATATAAACAAACACACGTCATTGAAAATTTGTATAACATTTCACTGAGGAAATCTCCGAAAGTCTCCGAAATATTACAGTGCCTTTTCGGTTTTAGCGACACATGAAATTTAGCAAACTGAAACTTACTATACAAATAACTAAAAGATTTAAACCTATGTGTTTTTTTTATCAACTATCAGAACGCTAAATTAGCCATTTCGCTGTAGATAATATATTAATAATTCTAAGAATTTTTCAACCACGTTATGTTTATTTAAATAATCAAATAATAACAGAATGAAAGTTCATCAACACTGACAAAGCTCTAACCTGTGATCTCTGTCGATAAATATCTCATTCTATATTGATTAAAAAAACATATTATTTGAAGTCCAACCTCTAAGTACATTGAAATGCGTCCCTTCATCTTTATTTTCTTTATCGTATAAAAAAGCTATCTTTATATTAGAATTTTAAATGACTTTTTACAAACCAGTTGATGTTTAAGAAAATTAAGATGAAGGATGTTAATGGAACAGAGTACCAAGACAATTTCAAAAGAGACTTGCGAAGAGCGCAAGAATGAGTTTTCGAAAATGTGCCTTTACCAGAAAAAAACGTAGTCTACCTTTCCGTTTGATCAACGAACGTCTATGTCCATCAAACTTGCATCATCTACATAGCCCACTTAGAGATGGAATCGTTAAGAAATCTTATTTCTTCTTCTTTATATTTTAAGAGATACTCTTAGAAAACATTGAAGCGTCCTAAGTCGTAGAGTGGGTACTGAGCTTAAGTGTCACATTGAGTCAAGCCCTTTATTTCTACGAAATTAATACAAATTTATATTTGGCATTAAATACGAGTATGTGTACGAAAATCAACCAAACCATTTAAATATATTGTACAATTATACATAAATATGTTACCTTCAGTTAAACAATTTGACAAGCACGCAGTAGTCATCTAACGCCATTTGTATTAGCATTCTAAACACGTAGGAATCACAAAATCTCCTGATTCGGGACGATCATCTCGTTTTCTATTAAAGAAAACCAGAACAATGACGTGTTACATTTCCATTCACAAGATTTTCCCTCTAACTACGTGTCTTGTTAATATTATTGCTGAGGTCGAGTTATTTCAAAAAGTTCGTATCTGTTTATTGTAAAATATGGTCTAAGTAAACAAATCTTAACTCCAATCTATGGCATAGTACTTCAAATGGGTACTGTGAGTTTATCATTATAACTAATATAAATGTGATCTTTAAAAACATTAAATTTACAACCGTGAAATTTGTTACTACTTTGGCCAATACAACCTCGAAAAGCAATTAGCCACAGAGCTATAGACAGAGAAATATGAAAATCAATAATCATTTTCAATATCCATTTACAGTATTAAATTTCAAATAAACACAGTAAACTTTTCTTACTGTTTTCACGAACCCAACGTATATTAAAAATTCTAGGTGTATACAACCTTGTCTGTCCTTCTGTCAATTAAAAATATCGTCATTACAGAGATTTCAACTAAGCATTGAGAGATTGTGATAAGAAGACACATTTATTTCGAACTTTATAAACGAAAGTAGATCTGGTACACATTACGTAAAATCCAAAGTTCAAAAGTGAGCAATCAAAAAAAAGCTAAAGTTTGTCTTTTAAAAATACATTAGCTACCTATATTACTTTATTTAAAAAAAAAAAAAGAAAAGAACCTCATTTTAAAACCCATTTCAAAAGTAACTGTAATTAAAATCAAAACATAAATAAATCCTAAACACTTAAAATGAGGCGAGGCGTCGCTTGTTTATTATCCTCGTTATGTAACATCCACATTCTTTAGATATTCTCATATCTGAGGCGAAACAGTTATTTACCAAACTTCATGGAAACCGTTTTTTAATCATGATTCTATTAATATTTAATTATGTTTGTATAATACACAATAATATTAAGGAAAACAAGTTTTACAAACTTATTGAAAGCAATTGAATTAATTAATTAATATAAAAGTAAATGCCCGAGATATTAAAAGTTTTATATGTTATTTATTTATATTTACTGTATTAAGTTTAAGTTAGACAACGAGCGGACGATCCATCTTATGACACGTGGTGCCGTCACACGTGGACATTGCAAATATGGAAATTGACAAACGTGTTGCTACTCTTGTCCGCCGCCCCCCCCCCCCCCCTCCACACTACACGCGAAGTTGACCGATGTTACACGAATACAAATAGTGTAGAGAGGCACTTCGACTTACCTCGGCAAACTTTAACCTACCTCGGGCGTCTTCCAGAATACTTTGCCGAGGAATTTTGCAAGGACGTGGCATTAGGGAAGGGGGAGGGATGCAGGAGACTTGGGTACAAAGAGAGGAAGGGAAGGGGTTTGGACATACTGCTCTCCCCACTCACGGTACGAACCCCGCTACAATAGCTATTCACGAGCTAACGAGATGCATACAAATAACTACAACTAGACTACCGACGACTCATGCTTTTATAGATTTCTATGACATTCTCGTAAAAATGTATTCAAGAGACACCGTGTGGAGAGCACGTAGAACATTTATTTATACTCTATAATAAAATAGTAACGAGGCAAAATCTGTACATTAAATATTACGTTACGTTCACTAAAAAGCAGTGTTTTAAACTGTTATTTCATTTGTTTTCGCGTCATGCAAAAATTATTTGTCAGATGGATTTGGGTTCAATTTGGTATGGTTACAGGTTATTGTCCCGGTCGACATATAGCATACTTTTAACTTCGAGATATTCTTCGAGTTTCACAGAAAGACAGGAAATAAGATGCGCGATGCAGCTTCATTTTTATAAATCTTATAGCAGCACTACCATACATTCTTATAAAAAGTCTGAGCACAAATTCCCCAGCGCAGGTGACGTGCTCGGAGTCATCCTTTCTATTATGTTGCAATAATTGAGAACATTTCTACGAGCGAGATATGTAAGGCTCTTTTTTTATAAATTTAAGCTACTTATATAAATTGCAAAAATATATTTACATGATAATAATATTGTTAAACGTTGCAGAATTATTAGTGCACTTTTTTTAAAAAAACAGACGCCTGCTTGGAGAGGTCTGTTTTAAAAAAAAAAAAAATTAAACACTTATCTGCACTTACCGTAGGTAAACCAAATTTGGTTGTAGAATCAAAATTATTGTTTAAAAATGTCTTTTAACATATAGCCATGTGAAGTTTATTTAAATTGTAATAAATATGGAATGAAACACAAAACTGATACTGGGAGGGATTTTAACCCGCGATCTCTGGGAAACCGTCCCGTCGTTCTTCCAATTGAGCTATCGTATCGCTGCAAGACCCGCTGAATAAGGCGTTCAATACATGTTCGTCTTTATCAGGACGGTGGTGACATCTATGAGGCTTATTTCGAAAATCCTAACCAATGTTTCCAACTTTGCAGTTTATATGAACATTGAAAAGATACCACAACAGATATTGATGTTTGAAAATATGAGTATAACAGTAATAAAGTCGGTAACATTGTCTTCATACGAAGATATATCACGCACTAAATATGTACTGTATGGGATTATTACATACAAATGTTTATTAAAATTTATGTACGGTTTTGGTCAAAGCTCTTGTAGTTATCTGACGTTATTAAGCCGCGTTTAATTAGCAAAGGCCAAAACTAATTTAACAACCAATATCAGCTCTACGAAATACGATTGATATTCAGAGCGGAAAGCGAAGTAAACGGCCACTGAAAGTATGAACTTGGTGAATAGTGTACGAGTAAACCTCTTAATGCGAAGGTTAGGTTATATTTGAAAACGGTAACATGATAACAGATATGTATCTTTTTATTATAATTTAGGAAAAACAGCATTATTTACTATATTTACTTTACAGGTTATATCAGGAATTATCTATAAAACACATCCGTATTTTATTAACAAATAAGCGTGTGTCTGTCGATTCATCCTCCTAAATTAAATTTTTATAATAGTGTTACCTTCCTTTTAATCAAAACCTATAAATATATATTCAATACCTAGGGGAAATATTGTGATTTACTCCTATTAGAACTTAACCTGTTTTTAAAAAATATATATGAAAAGAAGAAAAATTTCTTGAGCTTCCTATTTGACAAAGGTGAAATGGTGTTACCGTCGTATTATTTCATATATTTATTTATAGTTCCAATTTTACGATGATAAAAATCCCGGGTTTAATATCAATATCCTCTCCCCGATCTACGCCCAACAAGCACATGTCATTTTACGGTGCAGGAAATATCCGAGACACTCCATCGTGTTTAGGTGTTGGCGACTGGACGGTATTTCAGTTCATTGAATAAAACTATATAAATTACTATTTACAATGTTAATTTTATTTATATTTACCCGGCTGTATTCACGTAGAATTAAATCGGAATGTGCCCGACTAGTTTCGAACCCGAATGGGTAAATATAAATATAAATGTCAGGGTTCACGAAAGTTAAAAAATTACAATGTAAATGTTACCCGTTTTATTTCTGACAGCTCTACAATGATATAAGTTTTTTTAGTTGTTACGAACTAATATAGAGGAGACTCTCACAGAGTATTTAATGTTACTGTATTACTATTACTTATTGAGTTTGTTACATTTATTAAAGTAAAAATAAACAGCTTTATTCTTTAATATAATAAAACTAGAACTGAAAGAATTTTCACTATTTTCAGTCTCATCCTGTATACTTACATTCATATTAATTACATAAGTAATATTTTCAGTAATAAATAATATCTGATTTAAACAAAATAATGTTTAATCACTATTTAGTTAATGATCTTATAACTGCGAGTCGCTGACATAATACATTATATAGGTTGATAGAGATAGATACATATATATATATCTGAGCGTCCAACTGGTGGGGTAATATTTTTCCTCCCCTAACTTATGAATATAAATTAAGCATACATGGCAGAAATATACATGTACAGCAGGTGTCTGTACGGTTATAGGATAAAAACAACAAAGCAAAGCTGCGCTAAAAAGATAAAGGCTTTTTGTCCAATACCAGCTCGAACAAAGCGCTCAGCCACAGAGCTGAGGACGGAGACATAAATGAAAACTTTTCAATATCCATTTACAGTATTAAGTTTCAAATAAACATAGTTAGTAAAGTTTTATTCGTATTCTTGAGATCACAAATTGTAGCTAACGAACTTCTGAACTAAATCTGGACATTTACATTAAAAAATGTATACTTTTAACGACGCTGTAATCCGTATAAATATGGTTATGTAAAAGAAAAAAAAAATAATAAAAACAGTAGATTAAGGAGATATTTATTTCAAATTTTAGAATTAGATTAAAATACATCAAATTTGGTACATGTTACATTAAAATCCAACAATTAGTAAAGGCTGAGATTTTGATTTTAAAACACAATAGGTTATCTACCTATCAGACTTTTTAAAGTTTCACACTTACATAATACATTCATACGTTAAAAAAAACTATCATGCAAGAACCTGATTTTAAAAAGATTTTAAAAATTATAATTAAAATCAAAACATAAATAAATCCTAAACACTTAAAATGAGGCGAGGCGTCGCTTATTTATTATCCTCGTTATGTAACATCCACATTCTTTAGATATTCTCATATCTGAGACGAAACAGTTATTTACCAAACTTCATGGAAACCGTTTTTTAATCATGATTCTATTAATATTTAATTATGTTTGTATAATACACAATAATATTAAGGAATACCAGTTTTACAAACCTATTGGAAGCAATTGAATTAATTAATTAATATAAAAGTAAATGCCCGAGATATTAAAAGTTTTATATGTTATTTATTTATATTTACTGTATTAAGTTTAAGTTAGACAACGAGCGGATGATCCATCTTATGACACGTGGTGCCGTCACACGTGGACATTGCAAATATGGAAATTGACAAACGTGTTGCTACTCTTAGTGAAGGGGGAGAGATGAGACTTGGGCACAAAAAGAGGAAGGGAAGGGGTGCGGGCACACGGCTCTCTCACTCACATCTTATATGTAATGGTACTATCCAGATCGAACCCTGCTAACTAGATGCAGACAAATGGCCACCATTAAGACTTTCTTTAAATTATTTTTTAAACGGAAGTTCCATTATTAAAATAATTATTTTTAAAACCATTTTTAGTTTCAGGTTATCCAGAGGTTGTTCGTTTAAGAGACACCGTGATGAGAACGAAAAGGTTTACGATGCGTACGATAAAATAGAAACGTGGCAAAATCTGTACATTAAATATAAAAAAACAAAAGCGAATTGTTACGTTCAATGCTAAATGGCAACGTTATTAAAATTGTTATGTTTGTTTGGTGTTAAGAAATATTTATCAGATGGTTTTGGATGAAATTTGGTATGTTTACAAGTTATTGTTCGTTGAACACAGAAGCTGCTATTACTCCGAGAAAATCTTTCATTTTCAGGATGAAACACGAAAATTGATTTGAAAAATAATACATTGAGGTGGATTTTAGCTCGCTTCGAGGTGGAGCAGTCGGATGCAATTACTAGTGTATATTTTCCTTTAAAGCGACGCAGGTTTACTTTTGTAACATTAAAGCAACAATACTGTACATTTCAATTTACATAAATAAAACTTGTATATCAATTCTGAATATATATAACTTTTATATAAATTCTGCTCAAATATACTTTTCTCCGTCATCCTCTCTATCACGTTACAATAATTCAAAGCACTCCTACCACGTACGAGATGTATGAGGCACTTGTTATATATATAGACTTAGGTTGCAAACAAAATTGATAAAATTATTGAAATATTTCATCAAAAAGATCTAGGTATTGAGAGTTGGAGAGAGTTATAATAATAAAAAGATAAACTACGTGTTCTCATCTATACTTATAAGGAGATATATTTGACAAGAAAAATACTTTTCAGATTTTTTTATAAAAATTTACATCTTAGAAAAATTTGAAAACTGTATCAGTTAGTACATCAACTAACAAAATGAAACTGATCTGGTTATCTAGATGAATTACTATAGTACATAATATAGTATATAATATAGTATATATAGGATAGTAATCTGAATTTATTAAACCATTTACTTAGAAAATGGGAAGCACTTTTACGAATGTCTTCAGTATCAGCTCTATAAAATACGGTTGATATTCAAAGCGGAAAGCCAAGTATATAATTTATTGAGTAAGCGGGCACTGAAAGTTATAAACTTGTTGAGCAGAGTGCAAGTAAATCATTTAGTGTTTTTATTATTTTATATGTAAAATCAGTAACGTGATTTCAGATATACATTACACACACATACACTACACACACACATACATACAATCTAGGAAAACAATTTTTACTACCATCACTTTGTAAAAAAAAAAAGTATTTTGCTAAATACTGATTGGCTCTCGTAAATTAAATAGATACAGTCATACTTTCCTTATACCAAAAAATAACATGAGGTATGAAAATAATATTTCAAATTTCAAGTATTTGACTGTAAAAATTGTGTTGAAAAACTTTCTTGAGATCTGATTTGACAAATCTAAAACGGAAATAATCTGATACCGTCGTTTTATCTCACTTATTACGGGGAAAAATCTCCACATTTAATGTCAATATCCTTTCAATGTATTCCTTGACCGACGCCCGACAAGCACACGTCATAGAAAATTAGGTAACATTTCACTGTGCAGGGAGTATGGGAGTAACTCCACTGAAACTCCTTTCAGGTAATAGCTACACGCTAGTTTCAGCAAACTGAAACTATCTAAATAACTAAGTACAATGTATGTCTTTCCTGTTTTGTTTCCAGCTGAGCGCGATCCTATTCACGTAATAGAATTAAAGTTGCATGTTTTAGATAATTATATTCAAAAATATTTTATATTACATGGGTATTATTATTACTTTTCAAATATATATCTAAAAGTTTATCACACGGGCAGGACTCAAAATCAATACCTTGACATTTTCAGTCTATTTTTAATTAAAAAAAAAAAACAGATTGCCTATTTTAAGTCTTTAGGGAAATATTTTCATTGATACGGATACGGATATTTATCGAATCAGAAAGCCATAAATTAAATATATACCAAAATAGTACGATTTCAATTTAATATCTTCTCTATATCTCATATTACTATCTCATATATTCTTAAATATTTTCCGTTAAACAATTTTAAAAGCACAATGTATTCCTTCGACGCCATTCCTATTAGTATTCTAAACACGTAGGAATAACAAAATCCCCTGATTTGGGACGATCATCTCGTTTTCTATTACAGAACATCAGAACAATCAGATGTTATATTTCCATTTACGAGACTTTCCCTCTGTAACGTGTGTTGTTAATATTATTCCAAGAATCTAGTTGTAATACCTTGTTTTGTTTATATTATTGCAAGGGTCTCACAACTCACAACTCACAACCGATGGCCTCCAAAAAATTAGTTTTTGAATATTCATACCATTCCAAGGACTTTAACTTTCGGCACACTTTTCTTGTCATTTAATGAGGTTTTTCTTCACATAAAGATGGTTGGAAATTTGAAAGCTTGTTATTATATATTCTTACACGATTATTACATAGCTAACTATACTAAGCTTTTTAGATTTTAAACAAGCCTTTGAGATGTTTGATTAAAATTTATCAATAAACATATTGAATTTATGAACAAATCGAAATCAAACATCGAGGTAGTTGACCGGTTCCATTTTCACTTGCATGACCGCTGACCCTTTATTCGCTTTGACAACCAGCAACCTCGTTGGTGCGAGATACAGACCAGCGTACCGCAAGGATGCGTGCTGTCTCTTTTTCCTTTCTTTCGCTTACCATTCATATTTACGCTTTGCTTGTGTGCTGAAGGTTTCCAGTTTTAGTCACTAATTTAACGGATTTTCCTATCAACTGTATTAATAATAATTTGGTGAGATTATCAAAACTGGTTAAATCATTTGGCTTATAAGTTTATCATTAAAAAATATAACTGATTGTCTGGGGGGGGGGGGTCCGAAATTAATTATTGTCATTCGGTGGTGAAATGTTCCACCTGTACTGTTAGATGGTGTTAATTTTAGTACTAAAAATATGGACTTCTTCCACATCGACAAATCATTATCCAGAATACCGCATATTCACGAAGTTAAATTGGTTCGCTTAGTAGAGTTACAAACTTTTTGGGACTCGCTGCCAATCTTGGCAATGCAGATGTTTCTCTTGTTATTATTAATTAGAAAACAGCTAACTAAATTCGAGCACCTTCAAAATTTGTACACGGATTATATTTGGCTGTAGCAAATATGAGCACCATTATTGAATTTCTCTGAATTTAATGAATTGCAGCAATTTCAAGCTTTATCTTAATTAGTGCGGTCGATTACAGAGAATTTAAATTTAGATTTTGTTCAATTTTTATTCTCAATTAAATTATTTACTGTACAAGTTAACTGAGCTGCATGTAGGTGTTTAATTTTCATTGGTCGCACAGAGGCATGCCACAGGAAATAAAGGCAACAAATGATCGAATACTTCAACCTAGCAGTAGCAATCAACAGAGATAGAATTAGACGGAATTCCAATCTAACTGACGAACATCCTTACAATATACCGATTTTGTAAGGATATTCGTCAGTTAGATAAGAACCGTCTTAGCACTTCTACCAAAACTACGTACTAAAGTATGCATTGCAATTTAGAGGACGGATATTATAAGAAATATAAATCAAATCACGATATTGAAAAGGTACCATAATAAAATCAAGAACAGACTTCACTTCCAGTAAATATAAATAAATTGTGTAGTACTATGGAATTGAAACTGGAAGTGACAACCTTCAGTTAAATTTATTACTTTTTTTGCTAAAGTTATTACTTTTTTCTATTCAAGTATTAGAAACTTCCATTATAATAAAATGTAAGGAGAAGACCGGCTTATAGATATTTTCTTATAGTAAAAATTGGATATTCCTTTTAAAATCTACAGTATCCACAATTACAATGAGATTTCCTTTATCGATCGTAGATATCAGCTCTTACCAGTTGTTCTTAAAAGACTTTAGTTTTACAACTACCATACTATTACTTTTGCGAAGGCGAAATTTTCGTGACACTTTTTGCCGTCTTATGCCACTTATGAAATCATATCACTGGAGTTTAAAAATATTGACCTTGTCTTGCTGCTAATAGGGTTAAATGGAGACTGAAATGGATCTTTCTTTTTTAAATTAAGATAGACGTATATATTACATCGCTTTGTTTCTAAATATAATTTTAAAAATTTTATGAAAATTTTAACGGCTTCATTATTGTCCATTGGATAGGATAAGAAAGTTAGTGATTTAATTTAAATCAAAGTCCCTCGAATAACTCAATAATATTGTATAAGCACTGAAAACAATAGAGGATTAATTCAAACACTGAACTGAAAGCCGTAACAGCCTAGCCGTCTCAGCCAGACCTTGATATTATAAATTAAGGTATAACACTGAATCACGCTTTCAGATATTTTACACTGATCAGAATTTCAACATCAAAATATTTTTTTATACAATATAAATAACTTCTTGAAATAAGAAACACAACTTCCCTTAAATATTATATATGTAACAATAATTTGGACGTAAGATTAAGAAAATTTTTTTTTTCATATCACACAAATGAGATCTGACTATCTGTACTGTATCTATACTGACCACGCAAACAGCTGAAAGTCTGATCATAGAAGATTGGTATATAACAATGGACGAAATGGTAAGTTTTTCTTCTAACTACTAAGACAAAAAACCCACCTGAGCAATCTCCTTCCTCGTGCAGCAGAAATTGACGAATGTGATGTTTACGAAGTCCAGGCCGTGGCACACCGTCACCGTCTTCTCCTCCAGAGATCCCTGTGATCCGATCAGCACCACGTTTCTTATCTTTGGATCCTGGCAATCAATAGATAAAAATATTAGGATGTATCTCTTCCATTTATGCAATCTATACGTATATTATAAAAAGGTAGCATTTAATTTGTGTTTTCGTATGTTTGTTTTATTTTCAAACAAAAACTTTTCAGTCGATTTCAGATATTCTTTCACCATTCGAAAAATGCATCTTCACTGAGCGCCATAGGCTATATTACATTTAAAAAAAAAGGATAGCTTAAAATACCGTAAAATACCTTTTGACATTATGAAAATCGGAGATTCTATTCAAAAGATATATTACATTATACCTTTGAAATAATAGTAGGGCATTTCAAGGAATGCAATTTTAAAAATAAAGGTGACCAAAAAAGAAGCTCGAGCGAAGGAGTGTTTTACGAGCTGTGTTCTTAACTCCTCGCAGGCAGCAGATAGTTCGAGTAGGAGTACGAGTAGCAGATAGTATGAGTAGGAGTACGAGTTGCAGATATACCTACTCGTAAGTAGGTATATAATTTAAATAACTATTTTTACAGATCTTACAAGAGTAAATAAGATTTAAACAAATTATTCACAATATGTGAATCAAACTATATATATTTTTAAATCAACTTTAAAATTGATATATAATGAAAAATTTATCGGATTGAATGAAAAGCTAATTTTGCTCGTGGCATCTTTTCAAAGTTAATCTATGAGTATACTGCAAAGTTAGAAAGATTGGTTAGGATTATCGAAAGAAGCCTAATAGATGTCCCGTTTCAATAAAGAAGATTATATATAAAATGTTAAATTCATCAAAGCGGATAAAAAGAAAAAGCGACATCGTATCTCAATTGAGGGAGCGATGGGACATCATCCCAGAGGTAGCCAGTTCGAATCCTGTCCGTATCGATATTATTTTAATTTTTGATTTAAATTTTAAATAACTTTAACATGGCTAAACATGTTTATGGACAATTTAAAACAACGTTATAGTTGTTTGTAACGAAATCAGTCAAATAAATATTACATTAAACAATTAAAATGAAATACAAAGGAAATGCCTGAATCGAGATATTTTATTACAAATGTTGCTTCGTTAACCTTTTGAGAGCTGATTTAAAAAATACAGTAAAATATCGCCTTCGGGTACAAAAAAAAATACAATTTTGTTCGGTTTTTCTCTTTTGTTTTTAATTTAATTAAGTCCAGTTAATAATAATAAGAAACAGTTACTTTTACCATTTCATTAATATGGAGAGTTTCTATTTGACAATATTTCTATTAATTTCCGGATAGTAGTACTCCGGAGTAACTACAAACTCCGGAGTAAACATTTATTCGTCTTCGATCATCTTAATTCCTTAAATTCTTTTATCTATTCAAATTTGCAGAATATGACTTTACATTAAGATGATTTGGAATTAAAAATTCAAGACTCAGTAATTAGAGAGGACAAATTATATTTTAATAATTTATTTGCTTTTGTACTAAAAGTCTTGGCAACTTAAAGCCACGTGGAAATTTCTTGCCATTTTCTTGCCATCTTGTGGTATCCTTTACACTAAGATTTATTGGCAAGTTTTAAGTGAATATAAATGGAAAGGCGTGATTCGTGAAAGTGCAACATAAAACCACCCAGAAAACACTTAGCAAATGAAATGGGAAGAGCGTTCGTAATTAAGTTAAGTGATGACACAAATTCAACAATAAAACCTTTTGCGGTTACCGGCGATTTTACGTTTAGTTTGTTTTAATGTTACAGATTTAAACCGGAGAGGCTCATAAAATATTGATAACGAATTCTATAATTATAAGGTTTTAATAATTCAGGAGAAAAAAAAGGAACTACCCTCGTTCATGTTAAAATGAATTTAAAAAACGAATAAAAATATTTTTACGGATCTAAATATCGTATAATTTATAATGAATAGAGACGAAGCTAAGAAGCTTCGTCTCTATTTATATGGATGTACTTTATAATTAACCCAAAGGGTTTTGAATACTTGGTTGAATTAAATGTATAATCGTGAAACTAAGAAAATACGAAATAAATTATCAATATATTACCTTAAAAGTAGAGATAAATCTTATATATAATAATACTACAGAGCAGTAGGAAGCAAATCATATTAACCCTTCGAATTGGAGAGAGCGTCAAGCGAATGTCTATTTCGTTAGTTCTAGGACCATCAATTACTCTGAGCGCCATAGTTGGACAGACCGACCGAGAAACGTGAAATAGGGCGTATTTTATATACATAGAGCTACTATGTATATAGTACGCAATACTGGCATTGCGATATATACTGACAAGGGATAAATAATTACAGAATGGAGATACCTATATCATTTACAGATCACATTTAGGAAAAGCTGAAGTCTTATTAAATATATATTAACCAGCTCTTACTGAAAGTTATATCAGATTTCAAATTTCAAGTAATTATTTATAAATATTTCAGAAGTATGCTAAAGTCTGGTTTGGTAAATGGATATTTTATATGAAAATGAAAATATTTTTTACATTTATCTTACGAAATAATATTCATTGAGTTATTTATAAACAAAACAAAATATAGGCGCATTGAAAAATCCATTTGTTGAATATTGTATTTGTATGAAATAAATCAAATATAATAGATAGATTAATAGGAATAGATGAAAGGCGTATGCATCCTGCTGTAACGGAAATATTGAGATGGATGTTTGGTGTGTCGAGAATGGAACTAAGAAATGCGTACATAAGAAGTAGTTTGAAAATAGCATCGATGATAGAATAGATGAGAGGGAGAATAGATGAGAGAGAGAATAGACGAGAGAGAATAATCAACAGCAGAGGGAAGAAACGAATATAACGAAAACAGTCTTAAGTACGAATGTCGATAGCTATAAGAGAAGGGGGGGAGTGAAGAAGATATAGATGGAGTGAAAAATGATATGGCAAAGAAGCAAGCCTGCACTAAGACGACGTATAATATATGTGGATATACGTGGAAGAAATTGACATTTTGCATCGACCCTCATTAATTGGGATAAGATACGATGATGATTATGGACAAAAACACATTCTGTATGAAATTCTGTTACTTGGAACGAACACATTCTTGAAACAATAAAATTTAAATGAAATGGAAGAACTATTCCAACAATTGATCTTGTCGCGGATAATAGTTTTGACCCAGGAGCCACTACAGACAATACACTGTTATATATTTTTACTACAAATGTTATTACAGACAGACGTGCGCTAACCGTATACATGATGATGGCTCACTTCATTTTGGTCTAGCTAGTTGGAATTCACTTTTAATGGGAAAAATCTTTGAATTTATACAAATAAACTTAATCTAAAATTAGAATAGTAATCACTTTATTATAATAAATATGAATAAATTAAATCATGTATCCAGAGCGACAAAGATAATATAGTTTCTAGAACAGCGTGATATATTTTTGCAACAATTATTTTAGCTGACCTAAAAACAATAAATTTAGATGAGACATATCAGTGTTCCGGTCAGATGAGCGACCGCGGTAACGGATCACTTTAAAATATACCTATATATGTATGTATGTATGTATGTATGTATGTATATATATATAAAGAACATCACTACACTAGTGTCATTCCTTTTTTTTATGAGAAAGGGATTCAAACGACCAGACGGGTCACCTAAGCGACTGCCGTGAACATCTGCAACTCAGAAGCTACAGGTGCATTGCCAGCCTTTAAGAAGGGAATACGCTCTTGTCTTAAGGTTCTTTAATAGATGTCACGTCACTAGCACCGACTGCCAGGACTGAGATCATTTTTAGGATCAAGCTAAATTAATGCATATTTTATAATAATGAGATCAATAAATATTCTCTTGTATAAAAGGAAGCATATAAACTAGACTAGATGGAAAGGTTTTAAATGTGGTTTTTTGTTATTTCAGAAAACTCAATGTCGTCTTTATTTCACCAAAACATATTAATATAATATATACAAAACAAGAATAAATCAAATCCCAACCAGAAGGTACATAACTAACGATTTTATTATGGAACGTCGCGAGCCAATCTTCCTCAAATGATATAATGATTTTACATTTTCTAAGAAATAGATGATGCTTCGAAAAGGAGATTGTCTTTACTCTAAAAGGTTTCATATATATACACATATATGCTTTCAATAACAACGTATATTTTCGTACATATATATATATATATACATATATATATATGTATATGTATATGACATATATTTATAATCATTCCTTGTTACTCAGTGAACTTTTCTAAATTAAATCTGATATAGAGTTAGATTATTTTTGTCCGAATGAATCGTTAGCTGGTGACGTCAAGAGCATTTTAAAAGCACTCTGTCACATGTGAATTATAGTAGGATTTATGATTGATGTGTTTCGGTTTGTGATCTGATTCAAGACAGAATTCGATTCCGTTAATATAAATTTAATAATCAAAATAAAAATAGAGATGTACTTTTACTAATATTAATTTTACTTATATCATTTAATAAAGTTCATTAAGAACATTAATCTAGTTTTATTTTAACATTTATCAATATGAGGCAGCGATCTCAGAGTATCTAAAAAAACCTTAAGCGTTTCAAAATGGGTTGCCTTATATATATTTAAATAAAAGATACATTTCTAAAAAAATATGTGATAAAACGTTGACCGTTTTTTATTTATATTTCTGATAAGAATATCTTTATAAAACCATAAAACAATATGTAAGACCAAATAAACAGTTCTTGTGTTAAGGAAATTAAAAAGGAAGGGGAGGGGAAGGGGAAATCGTAAGAAATTAATATAATGACATTTCATTGATACTTTATTGTTAAAATTAATTATCCTGGCTGTCAAAAAAACTGCAAAATTGTAGTATATTTTTCAAACATCGAACATACAACACTTATTATCTCAAATAATATGGATAATATTTACGAAAAAAAATGAAAGATTCTAACGAGCTCAGCTAAGAAGACGTCGTACTTGTCAAAGTTTCAGTCACGATAAATTAGCACGTGAGTTATCTGTAGCGATAATTAAGACATAGTTTGATCATAAAACGTCGCAGGATGCTGGCTGGCTGAGATTATATGAGCGTGGGATTGACGGAAACTAATAATCATATAACAAAATCAAGCGTCGTAAGACAACTTATTACAAAAGGAAATGATTTGCACGCCAAAAATAACTCGCTACAAGAACTGAAAAATCCGTTAAAACTAAAAACTCAAAAAACTTAAAACTACCCACTACTTCACTAGCGATTGAAAGAAACACAGGAACAGTCCTATCTAAATTTGCAACCACCAGATGTAACTCATATAAAACATTTTTTTTTAAAGTAAAAGTAATATATAATTCATAAGCTTGTATTAATATTTATCCAACTCTGTAACCATAACACCAGATCAAATTTTCAATATTTGAACAGACTTTCAGAAAAAACAATTAATTATGGCAATGTTTTTCATCATTTTATTTCATTGAAGGTTTTTGTTTTAATTTTATTTTTTTCTCATGTAAATAATAACATTGTAGAAACATTTTTTATTTTAATTTCAACTATTTTTATAACGTTTGAAAATATCTTTAAACATGTAGATCCATGTTAAGATTATTTATATTTTCAATAAATATAACATTAAAAAAAAAACGATACTATATTTATTTCAAGTTTAAATAATTTTAACATGGCTATACATCCGTATAGATATTTTCTAACATTAATTTCGGTTGAAGTATATTTTTAATACTTTCCGATATGGCAGCACAATTGGTAGAGCGACGGGTTTCCCTAGAGATAGCGGGTTTAAATCCCCACCCTTATCGGTTTATTGTTCATGTCAAATATATATTTTTTAAATATAACATGAATATCTGAAATAGCCCACAAACACAAGAAGCTGCGAGTTTCAATAACGATAATATTTACTCGAACGTCATTTTCCGATATGACTGCGAAGCTGCTAGTGGTCGGATGACAGAGCGCAGCAATATTTAAATAATAACAAGAAATATCATCCGCAATTCCTGAAAATCGAGCAAAAGTTATTTCAGTCGAGCACAATAACCCTTTGAGCCATTTGAAAGTCATATCAAGTACAATACTCGTTACGATAGATGGGACTTTTCTAAAATTAATGTCTGACCTAGAACCGATCGAGACCGGTGTTTAATTCAGCGCACCATACAAGTACATGTACACGATAAGCTCAAAGGAAAAATTTTCAAAGGGATTGAAATTTAATTTCTGAAACGAAAATCATATTAACGAACGAAGTAGTTTTAGCACATTTTCGATTTGAAAAAGGAATAATTATTAAAGCGAGGTGAATGGAAGATGAGCCAGGAGTTGTGACATCAGTCTCTAGATCTCATCTCGTTCATCATTTATTCAAATGCGTTTACAGTATTTACTCTGAGCTTCAATTATAAATTTTTGTTTTGCAATAGCTCACTATTTCATTATTTTTTATTTTAGCTTAATATTTTAATCGAATAAGTTTTTCGTTTCATCGTAATATACATTTAACAAAAAGATTGCATATGTATGTTTGAGTTAAAAGAGTTTTTCCTTCGCTCGAGTCGAATCCAATTCTAGAAAAAAAATAAAGTCATATAAACAACAAAAAAATAAACTTAAACGTCAAATTCAGACAAATTCTTATCCATCGTCTTGGAACCGAGAGGAGCGTACAAATGTCGGATTGTTGAATCTCATATTGTTGGAGATTAAGAAATGGACGAGTATTGGTGAATTCACGTTGTTATTGAACCAGCTGTACGCTGTAAAATATGATTTCCTTATTGTTCGCAACGCGGTTATTTTATTTTTGTAGTAAGAAAAATTTAAAAACAATTTTATGATTTATAACGTGTATATATCACCCTTAAATGTTTGATATTCATGAACGACTTCTCTATCCAACATTTTTCTCTTTGTATGTATCTACGCCTCTATAAATAAAATAAAAAAAAGTAAACGGAAAAATATATTCTGTAAATTAAATATAAAACAGCTGCTACGTTTAATAAATATTTGTCTGTTTATTTGTTTTCACATCACAGCTATTGTACGGCTTTGGACTAAATTTAGTAAAGGTTAAAGGTTATTGATCAAATTAATACATAGGGTTCTTTGTACATCAAAATTGATTTGAGCTATAACTAATATAGAACAAATTTACTAGACAGATTTTGATAAAACTTTAAGTGATATTACCTTATTATATCTATATTTTGCACACTACAAATATGAATAGTACAACACAGTATATAAGAGGAAAAAAAATAAACAATGAACATTTTGGGTACACAATAAGGCGGTCTTATAGCTAAATGGCGATCTCTTCCAGACAACCTTATTTGGATAAGATTGAAGGTAAACAGAACATATATATTAGAATTTCATTCCGGAAAATTCACATAAATATTTTGAGATATAACTCCAATAAAACTAATTTAATAAAGATTATGAGATTTATTAATGCTTAAGTAATGATAGGTGGTACAAGACTTGGATCTGGGGAGGTAGAGTAGCTGGCAATAACTAATATAAATATACTATTGAGTTGAGTTGAATATAAAAATAATATAGATGATATGAATTCACCATAAGAAAATATTAAGTGCCTTGAAAAAAAAAATTCTAAAAAAATACAAACAAAAAAGTTTAGTTGTTCCCTGGTCTCATTTACGTAAATGTATACCAAAAATGAGCTATACATTTACCGCATCAAATAAATAAAACAATTCATAGAAAATATAAAAAATAACACGATTACGTTGCTTTATACAAACAGAGGTGTATATGATATAGTATTAAATATAGATAAAAAGAAACACATCATGTACATATATCTACAATTTGACACAGTTTTGAATCATAAAAATAAATATTGTTTACACTATTTGAAAGAAAACGCGAAAATGCGACTATTTTTAGTATTTCAGCAGTCATAGAGACGGCTTTAATAAAAATTGCTTTCAGTGACAAGTGGTTTATTTTCAGCAAGATTCAGTCATCTTTTACATTTTCTGAAACTAGAGTCACAATTATAATTACTTTGTATTTATTATTTCTCATATCTCGATGTTTTTAATTATATTCGACTCTAGTATTTTGGTTAACTGGATCTTCGTAATATGTCTTCATCGTTTTACTTTTTTTTTATTATTATTATTCAAAGGTTGACTGAAGGTGGAAGATTTCTAAAAGGAATAAGTCCTTTTTTTAATTATTATATTTTATTTTATTATTTAAAATATTACATTATGTTTACTATGTATGTTTACTATGTATGTTTATTAAGTATGTGTTTCTTATGTTTTTTTTTATTATTTTTATAATGTAAAGAGTTAAAAATCTACTAACTTTTACTTTTGATATTTGTACTTTTAAAAAGTATTTACCTAATACCATAATATAGTTAATAATTGAATACACCATAACTTTTTATCAAATATGTCGATATATTTATTATTGGCTAACTTATCTAAAACCTACATTATTAAAATTATCGATATTAATCAATTAAATAACTAAAATAATAGTTACGCATATAAATATATAAAGGGAAAATAAAATCTGATTAAAAACAATACAATAAAAAAAGCTCAACTTGAACTTGAACTAAATACAGGAATTTCGGTAATTTTCGATTTTAAAGTAAACTTATTAACTCGTCAGTTTTGTGGGAATCTTCAAAATGAGGCCAATTACCAAATTTACGCCAAAATTAACAATACAACGCCTACAACACTTCAAGACGTAAGGAAGCTTAGGCAATAACAATTTATAATGATAAACTTTTTCCATATTTTAGTTCTCTTCAACCAAATAACTTGAATGGCTTTATTTTTTGTGATATGCAAAACAATAAAATAGATAGAATAAAGAAATAAAACGATAATAAAATAAGTTGTATAATAAAAATTGTCAACTGATAATTCAAATTGAATTGACGAATGTCAAGTTCTTTATCATTTACGTAATTAGCTAGCCTAAAATTAAAATAAAGGATCCTGAAGAAATATTCCGTTCCTGAAAACTTACTTCGAAATCTTACTAAGTTTAAATCGCACAAGTTTTCCTATCACACAGACATAATTAAAAACGTCAATACCAATCCGCAGCTCAGACAGCCCTTGCGACTTATCATTATTATCAAAAACATCTGATAACTTATCAACTAGTGAAATTAATGACAACAATGGCTTCAGCTGGATAAATCGATAACACCTACTCATTCTTTGTCAAATCTATTTGTATTAGTAATCAAAATATAATCTATTGTAAAAAAAAAATGCCTGCAAAATAAAACCTAAACCTAATTTTATAATAATACTCCAAATAACACTTAATTATTTGTAAAAACAATGACGAAAACTAAACTATTGTAAAAAGAACACTGGAAAAAATAATACAATAATAAAAATTGCATAAAAAGAAAATGAACCAAAAAAGCATACAAAAAAGAATACGATCCAACGTATAAAAGATCCCATGTATCATAAAAATGTTGAACAGAGTCTGGGGAATCGATACTTAGGGAATAACAATCACAATACAGTACCACTAGTACGAGTTTTGATAGTACGAAACGTTGATAGTTTTCGAGCAGTTACGAAACGTGTTCTTGGTTATGATTGGTTTACTACCATCCAAATTACGAACAAGAACTGGTTTCGTGACTGCTCGAAAACTATCAAAGTTTCGTAGTATCAAAACTCGTATTACTATTACGATAAAACGGAGTACTGACCAGAGCTTTCCACTACTAATGGAACACCAGTAGTCTTTACGTTTGTTATATGTATAGCAGCGGACGCTATAAAGACCACTCCTTGTGATAACCTACGTAGAATCCATTAGAAAAATGTCGTAATACACGGCTGTGAGTAAATAATGGAAATACTGATGGTGTTTGAACGACCACGTCATATTCTCTCATTAGGATAAGACAATTATTTTGTATATAAATATATGATGAAAAATTAAACGATACGGATATGATCCGAACACGTTATGATTTTCGAGTGAAGCCTAATATGTATTAATTTATCGAAGCGCATAGCGAAACGGTAGCTCAATAGGTAGAGAGACAGGACTGTTTCGCAGAGGTTGCGGGTTCGAATACTAACCAGAACCAATAAATTCTTCATACTATGTTTATTTAAAATTTTGCTAAGGTTAGACATTTTCAAACAGAGAATCATAAATTATTGATAAGTAAATACAGTAACAGTAAGGAACTAATGTATTAAGAATACATTCCGAACCATATTTTGTATATAATAGAATAAAATTCAAGTTTCTGTGATCTTTATAATATTTTAGATGTACCCACTTTTAACACAAATGTTTTCAAAATGCATACCCGAGGCGAAGTAACTTCCAAGTTTAATAATGTGCTAACTATTCCTTTTTGTTATCACGTGAAACCATAGTATTATTTAAAAGACAATTAATATAAGACATACCAAAAAGTAACAAAATAAATACGATTTTTCTTGTAAATGTAAAACGAGATTAATAAATGTTAAATATACATTTAATATTAACGTTAAACAAACTTTGATAATTTAACTGTATGTACAACAAATATATATATATATATTAATTTTAATAAAACGAAAAATAAAGAAGTTAGTTTATTCAGACACTTTATTTAGATACAAAAACAAGTTAAAATGTAACTACAATGTTGAAAAGACAATCCATTGTCTTGTCTCACCAAGGACATTATCTTTTGAATGAAGCTTTTGTTATATGGGTTTAGAGGTTCTATGCATACTTTAGTAATCAAAGCGATCTCATTTTTCAGCTCAAGCTGTTACGTTGACTTCATTTTGAATTTAGGATACATTTTAAAAATTACTACTTAAATATACTTCAAGAGTCACTCGTTAAACGTACAATAAAAGCATGAGGATATAAGACATTAATATCTCGAGAGGAAGAATACTCTGAGACAATCACTCCCCAGCGAGATGAACGATAAATGGTATGAGAATCATATTCAAATCACAGATGTTTTTTTTATATAATACTTTTAATTCAAATAGAATAGCAATTCAAATAGAATAGCAAATATGTAAACAAACCGCCAACCCAGATTTATATTATTGTTTTACGTTACATGTTTTATTGTTATTACTCGTAATACATTGCAAAGTCATTGAGTTTGTTTATTAATTATATATTATTGATTATTTTTAGTTTAATTTTTATTTTCCAAAACAACATATTTAAAGTTTCAAACGTACCACTTAGGAAACGTCAGCCTCTAGTTGCACGGTTATACGGTTGCACGGCTGCACGGTATAATAGGTCCATAGAGGAAAATCGGCAAAAAAACTCCACAGATACTCTTTTAACTTATTTACATATACATATATATATTTATACTATTCATATTTTTATCCTAGAAGTTACAAAGTACAATCTATGATTTTTTTAAATGTTATTTCCATCTACCCACATTCTATATTAAAGATGGGTCTCAGAAAATGACGTCACCGGTCTGAGTTTTAAACTCAAATTAAGCACATGGTATCCGTATTATTATCTCAGCAAATATTTAAGCCTACTGGGGTCAGAAGGTTCGGCTGGGCTTATTAAGCGAGTCAGAATAATAAGCTCTTTAATATATTACTAGCGTCTGACCACTGGTCAAATACGAATACTATAGCTATAATTCTTTTTCAGGAAAAGCGAGGAGTTTGCATGTTTCGGTCATTTCTATTTTCATACATTCATGTATCTGAGACCGTACACTTTTACATACACTTGCAATACCGAGTTCAGTACCGATTACAGAAAAAATACTGATTTATATAAAATAATATATTCGATAATAAATTCGATTAATTAAAAACTTGTCAATACTAACACCACTAGACCTTACAAAAAGAAAATCCGATGAATGAGAACAAAAAGTCACTGAACTATTTTGTCTTTCATAGACGACACAAACATACATCCCATCGCATGTATTTATTATTATATATTTGTATTATAAATTAACATTATTTAACACAGACTTTCAGGGATGTATTATTACGTAACTCATTGATATTCTGAAAGAAACCCCTTTGTAATGCCAATTAAGACAAAAGAATATGCCAAGTATTGAAGAAAACTTAACCAACACAACCAGTGCCCTACAGCACAACCTTTGTTCTCTGAAAGTCTGAAGGATTGGTTATCGCTAGCCCAGGACCTAGACAAACATCAAACACATCCGAAATAAACATTACGAGAAGATGTGGCCCCGGGCTAACGACACCGAATAAACAGAGCAATACATTACATAAATAAATTATACATAAACTAACATATTAAACCAATGAATAATATAATTTACATAATGTAACTAACTAGAGCCTATATGAAATAAACCTATTTCCGTTTCTATAATATAACATATACAACGGTTCGAATTATTGTATATTATGTTATTGTATTATTTCGATTTTGGGTTGTTTTACCTACTGACTGACTACGGCATAAGATTTATTCTCTATATTATTAATTCGCTGTTACTTAAATTATCGTTAATTTTATTCCGTTTTTGATAAAAATATTTTTCGAAATCTCTTATAAGAAATAAGTTTTTACGTCCCGTTTTTTAAAACCCATTTGTTTGGAAGAGATTGGAAATAGAGAAGAGATTGGAGACTTTCCGACACCGAAATCTGTATCTGAATTCATCACAGAAGACGCTCTGCAAAACTCCACTATTGGACATATAGAATAACATACACAGAGGAAAAACAAAAGCCAATTCTGGGAACTCTTATTGACTCATATTCGACCAATCTCTGAAAGGCCACCAAAAAACAACACTTATCCTACCGTTCAAAGGTCAACACTAAATGTTATGTTCTGCGAATTAAGACTTTTACCCACTGATAGGATTTCTCTATACCGGCATTTCTGTATGAAAGGCCTTCTCGAATTCATGAATAATAGTACGAAATCTAAAAACGGCCACATTTTAAATCCATCTAGATATATTGCTGCCATTAACCGTTGTAAAGTCAAAATCACCAGTGAATCAATAATCGAGTAAAAGGGTTATTCAAGGTTAAATAGTTAAGATTCTGGGTTTAAGAATGGCGATAGGCGGCCGTTATTAAAAAATCGTTAACGACTCTAAAATTATTTCTCAACATAGAGCACAGAAAAACTTCGACAAGTGCCGATTGAATTTGAAATAATAGACCTTCTTAGGTAAATTGAGAGATTTAAATGTTGATTACCATAGGGTTCTGATTTGGGATAAATTTATCTGGTTAGTTGTCCTCCAAACGACACAAGTTGGTCACCGTCCCCCTTCGTCAAGACGTCTTGATTGCTCATCACGTATCTAAATACTGGGCCGAAACTGACAGGTATTGTTCTCGTAAATCTTCCAAATGGATTCCCTGAGGTTGTTGACCCTCTATGCTACTCTCCTATTTAATGGCACACCATGGTTTCATAGTTAAACATTGAGGGTGATTTAAAAGTATTTCATATCAAATATGGCAAAAAATATAACATATCTAAACTATATTCAAAACATATTTTAAAAAAATCTTAATATGTTTTTCCACATTATCATTAATTTTAATATGATTATTTTAATGTTACTATTAAAATAAAATATCTGGTCTATTTATAATATTTTTACGTACAGACAAAATTGCCCAGAAATTTTAAATAAATTTATGGAATCGCACCCTTAGAGTACAATAAGCCTCGACATCGCAAAGGCCTTTACGAATCTAGCGTTATGCACCGAACATTAAAGGCACTTTACACAAAGTCCTTAGGCCTCCAAACTGACGTTGGTTTCGTTTGTGCAATGTATGAAGATATGGATTATGGTGAGCTGAGTGCGCTCGACGTGAAACGCATTTGTATTAAAAATATAAACTTTGGAATAACGCCTTTCTGGATACAAAAAACGTTTCTTAAATATTCAATGCATTTAATGGATTTCGATGCGCATTTTCAGCTTCCGCCAGCTCTTTTTTTGTGAATGTAACGAAGTCGAGGTACAAGTCAGACATTTTATTTGTAAAACGTTGAGTGTGAAGATTTTATTCTAATTAAATAAATTTGGCAAATTGAGCAGAAGAATTTTAATCGTCCATAATCCTAATGTAACATCTCCATTTTATATTAAATATTCATATATATTTACTATCGAGAAATCATTTAATAATAAGGTAATTATTGATTTGTATTTAAAACATAATTTTATAAATTAATTATCACTTCTCGTAATAATTTAGATGTTCAATAATATGTTAAATAACTTTCATTCGGATAGCTTTTATCTACATCTACACGCGATTTCGTCTACACAGTGAGGCCCAGTTATTATTGAGCTTCACTATTGTGTGCACAACCTTTTTATTATTCCATGCATACAGGTCATCCATCACTAGCCAGCAGCCAATAGTCCGTATTCAGTAGCGGATAAATTATGTAAAACATATGTTATTGGTAATTTAATGAACTCTTATTCATTTACATAGATATTATATATTTATTATGACTGAATCAGCAGGGAGAGTTCCCAGCTGGTTTACAAGCGAATTGAAGACAATGCTACAAAAAATACTCATTGGAAATGATTTTCAAAAATATCGCTTTACGGACTCATATTTTCGAAAAAATAATGAGACTCTTTTTTAGTATTGTTATTCGTTTTCATTTACTGTTTTAAAATTTTATCAGGGTATACGACTGTTAGACGTCAATTGTATTGAATTGGATTTTAAAAATCTATTAGACATTTTACATTTAAATATATATTCATATAAATATATAGTCATTAATTCAAAGGCATCTTGCCTTTGAATAAATGACTGAATTTGACAGAATTTGTTTAAATCGCAATAAAATTTAATCAGAATCCATGTTACTTATTTTCGTGTAGGAACAAATAACAGGAAAAAACAATATATTTATATTTAAACTTTCGTGAACAGTGATGACTATTGTAGATATATTTAAACGGCTGCACTACGCGAGTCCGCCATGATACGACTCGTGAGTAAAAACCTCGAATGGGTTTAGGGATTTCTATTATGGAAATTTTACACTTTACATTAATTTAAAAAAACAATGTACAGATTTGTACTCATTACTCATTAAACCAGCAATTCGTATTCATAAGTCTTTTTTAAATTATCCGAAAGCATTGAAGATTACTATATCTATAATTTTATAAGATTTTATTAAAAAATATATGTTTATGGGACATTTTAGAGAAATGTGTCTAAAATTGTATTATTTTTAAGACATTTTCAGATATTAAAAAAGGAGAGGTTTCACCCTCTATAAGCAAGCAAGCTATTGGTTGACATTTGAAATTTAAAGCCTTTATTAGTTCTAAAAAACGAAATGTAATGTTTGAATTTTTAAAAATCTTCCCCTATTATATGTAATGAAAGTTATCATGAAAAGGCTGATCTTCTGTGGTTGATAAGATATTAAATTATTTTAACGATATATTTTTAAATTATTACATTGGCTTTTTTCTAAAAAAAACATACCTTGGGCAGTTTAGCATGGACTCCAGTCCTAACATCTCGGATGGTTGCTATATCCAACATTTCAACCTCCATGTTCTGATCCGTCCAGTATAAGTAGAACCCCTTGGGGTCCACTCGCAGGGTTACGGGGAGGCCTGTTCCAGAGTCCTATACATCAGAAAATAGTATTATAAGATCTGTATTTTTGTTTGTTGCTCCAGTTATTTTAAACAAATTATTTTCTTAGGATTTCACGAGTACTAGATACACATTCATTAAAACTATTTTTAGGGGATTAAGCTTGCATATAATTAAGTCAGTCAATTAACTGACTTACTGACAGATACCAAGATCTCTTCTTATTGCGTACACATTTGCTGCTAAAGCAATCAAACCCTAAAGTTAAATTTCAACTTTAAAATGGTTATCAATTATATGCTAGCAATCCATTAAAGAAAAATGAATTTAAATATTTTAAACAAATATATTTGTTTCCGCAAGGACACTTGAAATGTTTATAAAAATAACTAGGTTTTTCTTTCATGCCATTGTTGAGTAATAAGGCAAATTTTAGACAAATTATACCTTATTGAGTAATTTAAAAAAAAAACAATCATAATAGAATATTGCAAACTTAAATAACCAATAAAGTTGATAAATATTCATGGTTATTTGAAAATTATAATTGTAATTTGTATTACAATAATGACATATATTTCCCTATTTCAAACAAACTTTACTAGATTACTAACAGAGTACAAAGGCTACTCATTGGCAATTTGCTAATGAAGTAGATGTTACCTAAGAAAATAATAGTGAGTTTATTTAAAGAAATATATATATATTTACTTAAATATATCTATTTATTATTAAAACATAACAACTGCTGGATATATATATAATGGCTGGGAAGGTGTTTATATTGGAGTTTTTTTATAAAATCATCCTGTCAAAGATTTTGATAAAATTTGATACTTTTGAGGTAAAATAGTTAGAGATGTCATACATGCAGCAATTAAATTATATGTTGTTAAATATTTCCAACAACCTTTTGAAAAACAAAAAATATAAGTTAGTTATAAATAATTAATAACAAACTTGGACATAGTGTAATTAATATATCACATAATGTAATTATATATATATTACAGATATTGTTTAATAACAAACCAAATGCTTTTTAATTTATAAATATATCTGAAAAAATATTACAAACAATACAGAATTTAAAATATATATATGTATATATATATACTTCTGTCCACTTAAGATTATTATAAGTTATTTGTGAAATTCAACTTTTAAGGAAGTAAATATTTTTCAATTAAAATATATTGTATGTAATTATATAGTTATTAATATAGCATATATGAATATTTAATAGCCTTTAATGCATTATATATTTTATATCACAACTTATCTTCTTCTAGTTTCTTATAATTTGTTATAAAAAAATGTTCCATAAGTAATAATTAGAGCTATCCCATTCAAATTATATAATTTTAAAGTTAACAAATGTAGAGTTTATAACTGATATGATATTAAATTATTTTATAAACCTTGAGTGCAATATATTCAATGCCCAATAAATACAAAAAAAAATCCAATAAGATTTATATTATACTAGCCTCATCCCACTTGATGAATTTCTCCCCATCTTGCAAAGCTTTAGACACTTCAATCGGCTTTATGGACACTTTAGATGATTTAGATGTAGTCATCTTGAATATCGAACACAATTATGCGAAATCCGAAACAATATCGTAGATATAAACCGTCATCTTCCTCTCTCAGCACGAATCTAAGATAACTATCAACGGTTCACTTAGCAAAGGCACAACGAATACTGACACGCCACGAACTAACACTTATTCATAAAGTACTAACATAAGACATTCAGAGAGTATTCATCATATAGTTATTATTAATCTTTGTTATTGCCAATAAACGAAAATTCCCACATACTCGCGACACAACGAAACGGAACCACCGAAAAATCAGAAATGTCAAAAATTATTGCTATTTGCTGGTATTCCAGAATTCCTTGTTAAATCGGATACTCGACCTAACATTTTCAAATGAATTACTAGGGGTATCTAATAAAATTTTATACAATTCATTTTAAATCTCACTATATTTATTTTGTAAATAATTAAAAATACTATTATTTTACTCAACTAGGTTATAGATTGTGATATGGGCAGAACACTATTTAATAATATGTATATCTCAATAGTCATATATACAGAAATCAATTTTAAAATCTAGGAATCTTCTACATAAATTAAAGACTTACTATACAATCTTTCTTTATTAAGATTTAGAATTCATAATATTGTTATATATACGTTTTGTACTAGACAGTATGGTCATCAATTATAGCTTGTTTGTTTAGGAAACCAAAAGAGAAAACTAAAATGACATTAACATTTGACAGCGTCATAGCGATCATAATCAAATGTTATTGTCATTTGTTATAAATCGTATAAAATGGGCAAATAGAGACCGATGAATATATACGGAATAGGATTTGTATTTAGTGTAATAACTGCTTTCTCGCTACTCAGTGTTTTATATCAAAGTTATTTAAAACTAAAACAACTCTATTTTTATGAAATTTATAAAATCGTGCGTTAAGAAAAAAGTGGTTTAATGAAAAATGTTGTGATTGTTTCAACCTAACGGTGTCGAACAAATTACATATAACAGACATTATACCAAAATAAAAACAAAAATCGTAATGGCAAACTCTGTTAACATATCAATAGAAGCGCCCATAGAAAACCAAATACAAGAAATTACATATGATGGACAAGAAATATATCAAGCGTAAATGTTATCTTATATGCTTTAAAAATTGTTTGCTTTTTTATTTTATTTTTTTATAAAGCTATTATATTATACAATTTCTGTGCTTAGGCCCTTGTCGATGTCCGAGAACCTTGCCAGGTTGGCACAAAAAATCGATTTTGCGAAAACTGATGATGAATTCTGCAACATCAAGAAAGAAGGGGAGAGCAGTGTAGAAGCGCGATCTGAAGAAGATAAAGAACCAGGGTATCAGTCTAGTATGTGGCCTTGGGATTCTGTAAGGAATAAATTAAGAAATGCCCTCACAGAAGTGTCAGTGCTTGCTGATGTCTTGAGCATTGCCAAGGAAAAGAGATATATGGTAAGTTGTTGTTCCAAAAAAAACTGGCAGTTGCTGATTGTTAAAATCAAGGGTAAGGTAAATTATGTTTATAATAAGTTAATTTTCTAAAATGTACACAGTAAAAGCTCAACAACTTCAAAAAATATTCTGTTCCCTTCCCCTCACATCCAATACACAACCTCAATAACTTAAATTAATAATTTGAATATTGGCCTTCAATAACTTTAAAAAATGTTTCAATATTCTCTATAACAAAAACTGATATTTCGAAGTAAACAGAAATACAAACAGTTTGTTGGAAATGATTATTTGCATGTAACCTGTTAGTAAAAATGGTAAAACTGTTAACATAAACAATAAATGGTTCCTTAAGACTCCTTAAAACTGTACTTCAATGTACTTTCTTGATTTAGTCCAGGAAACATTTCTGTTTGAATGGTGATCAAATAACTTACCTATATAAAAAAAGTGCAAAATAAAAATTTTAATATAATACAAAATATCATTTTTTTCAATTTAAACCATAAATTTGTATGTTTATGTAACTTGTGTTTGAATTTAGAATTGTTTTTATTTTATATATGATATGATAATTTTAATATGTACAGGCAGTCTGCGTTTTGCATAAAATTTATTGTAGTTATAGTTTGTTAGTTATTTCCCAAATGAGGATATAAAACACTTTCTTTACAGACTGTATTTACAAGAAAACACCTGGATATCACATTTTTTCTAAAATAATGTCAGTATTATAGAATTAAAGTTCAATCAATTCATTTTTTTATTGTGGCCTGTAACAACTACTTAGGTACTTCAATTTTTAATAGATTGATAAATGATGGAATACAATGTTATTATCTACTTATTTCAGTATGTTTAACATGGTTTTTGTGTTAATAGGTAATTTCTAATGGCAAAGTTTATTTTTACCTGCAGTTCCAATGCTTTGTACAAGTAGATATAGGCTGATCTGACAGATCACCAACATAATACAAATAATATGTTAACTAACTTGAATCTGTACGATAATCAAACTTTTAACATTTCAGGTGTTAGATCCAATTCAAGCCGATCAAGTAGAGAGCCGTCCGATGGTCCAAGTGTACGGCCGAAAGAAGGCTCTATCAGCAGCGGGGGCGGTTCTGCTCAACGGCGTAGAAAGACTCCGAGCTGGCGAAACTATGAGGATGACTCGTAACATGCCCGACTTTCACATCGACCTGCTAAGGCTGAGACAGAACTGGAGGCTCAAAAAAGTATCAAACACAATTGTCGGCGATCTAAGCTACAGAACCGCCGGTTCAAAATTCAGTCAAACCGGTGTTTTTGAGGTACGAGTGTCGAAAACGAAAGCCATGTTTTAATTTTTTTTCATAGTAACCATGGCTCTGTTGTCCGTTCGCAGGTGAGTAAAGCGCCCGAAGAGGCGGTAGCAGCTGCGCTGGCAGCGGGCGGATCTCCCTCCGCGCCCTCCGCCCTGCGCGTGGCCGTGCCGCCCGAGCTGCAGGGCGTTGCCTTCATCTCCGTCCGATGCCAGAAAGGTCTTGCTCCACTTGAATCCTTGTGACGACTTAGATTTTAGAGGAATCATTTTGAAACCAATTTGACATTACTTTGGGTCTCTCGACTCAATCAGATCTATGATATATGAACCTGTCTTTCATCTTTAACCTCAATCGTTGTTATTACCGCACTCCCAGAGCAAGAGGACCTGGTTACGGTGACCCTGAACTCGTCCGCGCTGAGCTGCCCCAGCTCGCTGCCAGGCGACGGCGCAGAGCTGCACTGGCAGCAGAAATTGGAGGCGGCGCAGAACGTGCTCTACTGCAAAGAGCTGTTCGCGCGACTGGCGGCCGAGGCGGTACAGCTGGATGCCTCCATTCCTCACATCGTCGTCGGTAACAGAATCATGTTGACCGTAAGTACGGTTCGAACAAAATCAAAGCCAAAAAATGGTATTCTTTCAAATAGCCGAACATTACACCTACGAACTATCAGACTATTTGAAGGATTCGTAAGGGTCGATTGAGAAGAACCAGCAAGAAACTCCATGTAAAATTCATCAACACTTCAGGGTTTTTATTCAAGAACTCTAAGATACCCACAGCTCTTACATCGGAGCTGCCATGTCGTTCCATGCCTTGATTAATTTAACATTTTATTATGAGTGGGACGTTACCATAGACATATTTTGCAGATTCTACCCAGCATACAGCTGATGATCGGACTCTGCCACAACAACGGACAGAACAATAACAACACTGACGGGACGAAGGTACGTCGCACGTCGAGAAGTTGGATTATCACTCCCATTGTTTATTTCTCAAACATGTGTACCGTTCCAGACCCAGGGCACCTACATCAAGTCCGAGCACGACCACGTACTGGAGCACTCTCTGCACCAGCTCCTGCGCGCCGTGCACCACGCCAACACGCACCACCCCTTCCCGCACCCCGCCACCGGCCCCCTCGGACCCTCCAAGCGACGCTCGCTGGCCGGTAAGAGACGCAAGCAGACACGGCTATACGCATCTCACTTCAGTTCAGTTTCACGAATGCTCACATGTTCCCCCGCATCTCGCTTGGCGCCTTGGCCACGCTGGCTGGTCGGTACAACACACGCACTCACGACTATACGCGTCTCACTCCGACCTTCCGGCCGGCTCACATGTGTTCCCGCTCGCAGGTCCCATGGGCGCGGATCGGCACGAGCTGCTGGAGATGTCTCGCGAGCAGTCGGTACTGGAGCAGATCGTGCAGCAGGCCCAGCACTTCTTCATGAGGCGGCGCGGGGAGTACGTCCTCGACACCATAGCCAAGGAGGTGCGACACCGCTGAGGTATATTTCGTGTCTTGTGGATGTCTCTTGATGATTTCATTCTGTTCAAAGGTCAAGGATCCTCTCATCGTGTCTCACTGGAATGCCCTCAACAGCCCCACACACTCGTGTGTCAAAATTAATATTATGGCCTATGGGTAAGTTTTATGTTGACTGAAAATTTAATATTTTTCAGTTGTTTGAACTGCGATATTGACGTATACTTTGTTTTACAGTATAATATATTAATGTTTGTAATTAGATTATTGTTTTGGTGGCAGGTATGATGCAGTGTGTCGGACGTCTCTAGTAGTCCATGTCGGCGAAAAAACGTTAAAATGCATTTGTAGAGACGGGAAAGTGAGGAATTTGTCGTACGAGCTGCAAGAACTAAGAGATCTCATTTTTTGTCAGGTAATTTTATATCGTAATAGAATACGAGATACAATATCTACTTTTAGATTTAAAATTTAGTTACTGCAAAGTCTACATGAGATCTTTATTGAAATACACCTGGAGATACCCATTTTAAACAACTTACTGAGAACAAAAGCTATGTAACTTCATGCGACAGTCGTTTTTTGGCAATTATAATGACAATCACAGAAAATCATTTCATCTAATTTGATGAATTTTTGTAGTGATGGCCTGTCGTCTAATTCAACATATCTGTCCCGGTCAAAATCATGTGTTATGTCTAAAAATAAAATCCTATTCGGAAAATTAGTTTCCGAAGTATTATACATATTAAGTGTACTGAACGGCCGTCCGTCCTCCAGATCTACCAGCACCAGATGACGGGGGTGCAGGCGGTGGGTCGCTGCATGGGCTGGCAGCTGCTGGCCAGCTCGGCGCACCTCGGGGCCGGGCCTGTGGAGCCCCTCGCCAACGCCTCTTCCTGCCTGCTGGCCTCACCGCACGGTACGTGTACATACACACAGAGGTGCCAGGTAGGCAAGCCGGGGTTAGTGCTTGACACTTTGAAACCCCTTAATACTTCAATGGTCAAGAAAGTCACAAACTAGGAGACTTTGTAAACTATGTATCTTTATTATTATTCAAAAAATATGGCATATGTATAAATCATTGTCATCAATTTTTGATTATTAAGAGTTAGAGAAAGATCATCTGTTATAGACACTTTCTTAGGGATACACAAGTTACAGACTGTAAAGCCACAATTTAACACATAAACAAGTATGTTCAACTGGTTTTAATTTTAGTAATGAAATTAGATCGCTCCAAAAATGAATACATAGTAATTATTTGCTATGAGGGTGTTACCTTCTAGCTGCTAGCCCGAGGGTTGGGGTTTCGGTAACCACCTCAAAAATGTCCAATAACAATAATCAAGAGATGTATAATAAATATAATGCAAATTAATAAGAATCAAAGTTATTTCTATTTGTATTCATTTTTATAAATAGGACAAAAATATGCTATTTCATCGTGACCAGTAATATAAAAAGTAATAATTAGTTTATATATATACAATATGAAGGAATATGTGTACATGGGAAACAAATACAAAAATATTTTAAATAGTGGAATGTCAAATGGACAGCTGATCAAATTAGAACAAACCATGTCAAGTAGTATGGTATAAAAAATATATTGAAACCATTGCCTTCAATATAAGCTTTTGTCTATACTTTGATATCACATTAGAACAAGATCTCTTATACTAGTATAATTGTCAGAAACAGCATGACTTATCAAAAAGTTATCTATGAAAAATATGTTATCAACACCTAAATAACCTAAATAGGTAAATTTTGAAGTAAACATGTAATGATTGGACTAGAATATAATTTCACACACTTTCACAAACACATTTTAAACAGAATTAATTGCTGTATATTTTACACTCTATTTATAGCATAAGTTTTTATAATGACTAATTATTAGTAATCACAAGTTCAATCCTTTGTAAATATTTTTACAACAATCATTTTATTTTCATTCCACGATTTAGCTTCTAGGATCTTCTACATTTAATGTTATTACTTATTGCAGGTGATAGAATGATAGCAATAAGATGCGAGCCTTCAGTTGGAATTCAAGTGTTTATAGCTCAATCTCCTAAAAAAGACTTCTTTGTTAGTGAATTAGTTCAAGATAAAAAATGGGAGAACCTGGGTGGTGCTTTCAAGGAAGTTAAACTGGAAAAGATGGAAGGCAAGAACTTCCTGAACAAAATGGAGTTACTCATGGCTTGCCTCAGTAGCCCATCATAAATCTTGTAGTAAATAATAGTAAGAATTCTTATTTTTTAACATTATGTAATTAAAATAATACAAATCGGAGTTGTTGTTTTTTATTTATACATAAGGAAACTTAGCCCATAACATGCCTTAGGTTAAATGTTAAAGATACTGAAGATTGTTCGACGATTAAGCTTGATGTAGACTCATTCGAAATTATTCAAAGGAACTGAAACAAACAAAATTTATGATTAGCTGAGAGTTTTTTGTGATTAATACTAAATTTAATTTTGTTCCTTAGCTGTTGTATAGCAATGTTTTATTTTAACTTACAAGTACTAATTTAATTTACTGAAATGTAATAAAATTGCCAGATATGGTCATAAAAATTCTGAATGAGATATTAAAGATGATTGTCTATAATTTCTTTGTAACTAATATTATAGACATTTTAAGAAAAATTATTTTATATTAATATTTCCTGAACAAATCACAAAATTAACCTTTTCTACATTTAGCAATAATACATTACAAATGATCAAGATATTTCTAAAACCATTTTATCATGCACACAGATGAAAATTACGAATCTGACTTGATGCAAGTTGATTTGAGTGATATGATAGTGAATGAATGGCATAATTGGTTCAATCTTTGTAAAAAAGTAAACCATTCCATCATAGTTTATAGGTTATGTTTTTCACTACAATGTACAAATGGGTAATTTTCACTATATTATACAACTAAATTCTGTGTCTAAGATCCATGCCAACTACTATACTCAATAAAATGTATAAGAATTACTCACCTCTAATTCCTAAGACATCAACTTCATGAGGAATCATACTAGCAATAAACCCCCAGTATTAAGTAGACATTGAATTTTTAACACTTGGAAGGCTTCAGATTACAATAACACTAAACCTAACTATTAACTAAAATTAAATTAAAATCGAGAGAGTGGTGACCTAGATCTGAAGTTACTGCCACCGCCGCCGCCGCCACCATTCCCTGACCCGTAGCCGTTACCCTGGCTGTTGCGGTTGAAAGGTCGGCCGCCTCCCCCGAAGCCCCCGGACCTGAACCCGCCCGAGCCTCCAAAGGAGCGCCCTCTGAAGTTGCCCCCGCGACCACCTCTAAAGTTGCCGCCTCCACGACGCGGCCCATCTCGTTTTCTCGACAACTCTACTTTTAATGTCGCGCCTAACATTTCAAAGCCATTCATTGCGCTACAAGCATCCTCCGCTTCTTGCATGTTCTCAAATTCAATGAAAGCAAAACCTGGGGGGTTAAGTGCGACCCACACGGAATTTAATTTGCCATATTTATCAAATTCTCGTTCCAAATCCTCCTTTTTGATACCTTCCACGAGTCCACCAACGTACACGCGTGTTCCTCCGGAGCTCATGGTGATATATTCTACAATTAAATTTAAAAACTTAACCAAGAACACAATTCGTCGGCGGCGAAATAGATAAATACAATGAACTAAACAAGATGTCGTCACATCAATAATGATGCCACGACATCCGACATCATAAAATCAAAAATGTGGCTATACAAGAATTGATACTTACTTGTTTAATAGGCTAGGTACACTTTAATCTAAACTAAAACTATTTATTGAAATTAATTTTATGATATTTATATAAAATCTATTTTTATTTTAGTCAAATATGAAAAACGGATCAATGAAGTTGATGATTGAATGGTAAAGAAAGAGTGAACGAAATTGAACGGCGACCATACCAGAATGTTGCAAGTCATGTATATTTTTATAATCATTCAATAATTTACGAAGATTTAAAAATATATATTTATTTTTTAAGTATAAACAAAATTATATAGTTAGAGCTAAAGTACTAAATATATTATAAAATGTAGGCAGCATCTACTAAGTGAATGAATGAATGAGAGATATTCACAGATATGAAAAAAATATAGATGAAAGGTGAAGCGAATGCTAAGAGCTCAGAATAAAAACAATAGTGGAGGGGAGGAGGCTCTATCCACAGAGTACATTTTACCTACTCCATCAATGTATATGCGAGGGAGGAGGAAGGGCAGAGAGGAGGGAACTACACAGTACATGTACAAAACCGGCCAAACTACTTTATTCAACGGTCGCGCGGTGGCGCATGTTTTCGCTTATTTTCCTTACCAAGATTCCGATCCGCCTTTGTTAAGTTGTTGTGTACTCTTCAATAAAGGAAAGTAAAAAAAACTCTGATTGTGCTATACAAATGATACGTTCCATTTTAATGTATATATATTAATTTCATTTAATATTCGGAAAAAAATCTGGCGACATGGGTCTCAGGCTTTGTGTACCTGCGCCTTGTTTGCCTAGGTATGCTAATTGAATATTTTGCAAACTGCTATATTAGTGAAATGATAATTAGTGAACAAATATGAATAATAAAATGGGGGTGCAAAAACGACATAGTCAATTCAGTGATACGAAATACAAGTGGCGGACGGTGTTTTTAGTGCTGTGTTTTGTATACTGTGATGGTCAGGAGTTACGGGTGGAAGAAACAGACCCGTATATGTTAAACAAGTCATCAGGACTTACGGAATTGCCCGGTGGTGTTGTGACCAGTGGTAGAACTGTTTGGAAGACTGAAGGTAGTCCATACTTACTCCGAGATGATTTACTTGTGGAAAGAGAGGCCGAATTGGTTATAGAACCAGGAGTAGAAGTGAAATTTGCTCCCATGATTGGCATCACAGTTCGAGGGAAATTAGTGGCTGTTGTAAGTAGCATTTTAAACACTTACAACCTTTAGAAAGTTTAATTCCAATCAGAACATTTCAGACATTATTGATAAACGACAGTATAAATTGGAATCCAATCAGATGAATGATTTTCATAATAAATGTTAAATTTTCATTTCATTTATGATTTTTTTTAATCATTATACTTTATAAAGTAAGTCAAATTGTCCCTTCTTCTGATAACAAAAGATAAACGTGATAAGGGCACGTACTTGCCCTGATAATGATATCACTTTTATACACTTTTGATTTATCACCTGTTGCAATAAAGTAAATATAATTCTAGCAAACAAATGTTGAAATTCACAAAAGGGAGGCAAATATTTGCAAACTTGGCGGACACTGCACCGATAAAAACATCTAAGTACAAACACAAAATTCGTAATTTAAATACCTATTAATACAAAACTTTTTTTTGATTTAAAATTTTTCGAAAAGGGTTTTTTACAATAGTTGCTCAATCCAAGGCAAACCAGAATGACGTATTTTATATATTTAATATAATAGTCTACCTTTACTACTTTTCATCCTACGTTCTTTTATGACTCAGATTATTATTTAAACACACATACATGAACGAAGCAGATGTTCAGAAATATTGGCGGCATAACCTGACCTGACCTCTCTACAGCAGCTAATTCAATCAGTCATGATCTTTTTGAAATCATGCCCTTAAAATCATTCACGTAATTATTTTTGATGAATGAATGACAAATGAAATTGACAAAGCAATCCTGTCAAAATATATGTCGGTACAGTTAAGTTTTTAGAACGGAGGTTATCCTGCATAGTTTTTAGGAAAATGTCACAAAAACTAAATGTATGTGACGTCATAATAAAAAAAAATAGTGATTTATTAATTATTATTTAAGTTTGACATATTTTTTTTATGAATGGGAGACACAAACATTATCATTTTACCGCTTTAGCACTCGTTTGAAGTCTGAAAGTGTTTGAATTAAATTCTTTTGAAAGCCAATGTGTATTGTTAGTCTTTCACAGTTAAAGTATTTGGTCAACAACAGTCTCACGCTGTCACAAATAGAAATCGAAATATTTACAGGAAATTACACAGTATACCTACCTACTAGCACTATGATAAACAATGTAAGCAACATATTATACTCATTGTTTAGTTTGTAATCAAATTCGTAATAGCCTTTTATTAAGTCTTAAGTCTAGTCTATGTCTAATACTAACCAATTGTACAATATAGCAAAGAGTTCTAGTCATGTATTATTAAATTATGGATTCTACCCCAAGGATACTTTCACTCTACATGGGGTTGAATTGAAATAACCTGTTTTATTCAAACCAGAACGCGACAAAAAATACATGCCCGTGAGGGGTTGGGCGTAGTGTAGCGACAGGTTGCTTCATAGTAACGGAATGAATAATATTACACTTTTACTTTTAATATTTGATTCCATATTTTATCATTTGGTTTTATAAGTATATCACTTTCGTTTTGATTTTGATTGCCTATAGTGATAAGACATTTGTAACGTAAATACCTACATTAGTTAATAGGTTTTTTATAGGCAAATTGTTTATAATTATAATTAAAATATAAGTTACATATAAATTTAATATAGTTTTCAATATATATCTTGGTAACCGAACTTCCATGTGTACTGTTTAATTAGCACTGCTGGTATCAAAACCGTGTCAAGATCTGTAAACAATGATAACTGAGTGACGAGGGTTTTCGATTAAAGTTTACCGTAGTGCCGTCTCCGAGTATGTTACGTATATGTCACACGAAAATAGGAATCAATGACTAGAATATAATCCGATTTATAATCTTCAATATGGATGGGCCAGCTACTTTTTTCAAATCATTCGCCATTTATGATAGATGGCGAATATATGATATGACATTTAAACAAATCCATTCATTTTTAGTTATACTCTAATTTTATATATCACAAATGTATTTTTGTGTTTTCCTTTGAAAATCATATATTTTTGTGAAATGTATCACAAATGTTGACTTTAATAATAAGTTTATTTTCAATTCATCCAATAAACCATACCATTAAAATCCGCCCAGTGACAAACACGAAGTAATTTAAATTTAGCCTAGTTTATTTTACAAAACTACCATTCTGCTTATAACTATTGTATTTTATGTAAAACAATACTTAACCAAAAACAGTACTTGGATGTTTCAAAACGAATTCACGAACCATAACTTCGATTCGGCAGGCTTAACGAGAACATTGTATTCCAAATGAAATAACCACAAAAAAACACGTAGAATTGTATTCAGATTAAAATAACATCAGGTATTATATAACAAGCAGTAACAATAATTAAACAACGGATTGTACCTCCTCTTCTTGCTTTGTATACCTCCTCTGGCTTTATTAATAATCATATTTGTCCCAAATGCCAAGCCAAGCGTGGAGTTACCGTGGCCGTTTCTGTTAACTACTTATCAACAAAGCTGTGGATTTATTACGGCTCTGATTAAGAAATTTCTAGAAGTAAGTAAGTCTAAAAACATTACTAACAATACCTGTGAATGACCTCTTATCTCCAAACCCCGGTAGTTAACAGTTATCCGTCGGTTGACTGGCTCTCAACTATGTGCATCTTATAGTACGGTCAACCTTGGCGCCATGATTCATAGACTCTAATAGCAGTAATAAGCCTGGTTTGTTCTGGGTAAGGTCGTTGAAATAGAGATCACTTAATGACATCGGTCAATCGATTGTTCTATAAATAGATGCCGTGAGCATTCACCATAACCATCAACCCTGAGTAACTGTGGTTTAACTGCGACATTCCATAACATATATATAATTAAACAATAGATACAAACGTAATACTTATTTAATAACAAGGTTCAATGAAAGCTTTAGAGAGATTACTAACTAACTTCACATTCACTTAAGATAATTATATTTTATAAAGATTAGAGTTTACATTTTTAACAATACTACTTGATCTATACGAAAAATTGAAAATCAATGTACACACGTATTTTTAATTCAATACGATACAATATATTTATATATATATATACCTAAGTGTAAACGTTAACTCAGGTACTCTAAAACATGTGTAGCTTCGATTATGTTTGTCTATTTGTCACGCTTCATATGACTCACTATGAATCACTGAGAGTGAAACTATACGGAGTGAAATCATGATAAAAAATATCGGGTTTTTTGAAGTATATTTCAATTATAAATAATACGATACGATAAAACTCTTATAGTCACATTTCATTATACGATGGAAACCATACGGTTTGACCTTGAAGAATGGCTAAAAGACGTCTCTACCAATCAGAGAGAAGCACTAATTCACTATCAGCCATTTCACTATGCGATGCGATTTACTTTTAGTGAGTTAGTGCTTCCCTCGTCAAATCGTGTCACATAAATTATATAACAAAATTTAATTAAAGTGAAACCATTCCTTTATATATCAAATGCACCGTTTCAAAGTCCAAATTAAAACCCGAAACCGAATGAAATTTTTCACTATGACTATATGATTTCGTAGAACTGATAGTGATGTTATCTTTTAACATGAGTGATGTTTATCATGAAACCGGACACCGGAAACATCACTAGCTTCCTGAAGTTATTAAATTGTCTTTTATTATCTGCTACTGTGCAATTATTTTATTCACTAATAATTTCTTGGAAATCAGTCTACGTGTTATTTGTTCGTATCAGCAGTACGCGGGTCAAGGACATTATGACAGCATTTAATAACTTTTATTTGATTATTTTGCATATTTCGTATATTGACTAGTGCCGGGTTTGTTCAATAACTTATATATTTATAAATTCTTATATCGTTGCTATGATATAATAGTAACGAGGTCACATATGTGCATTTAATATTGTGGCGTGTACTAAAGAAGGTCAATAAATTTTATATGGGAATAACTTATTGTCTGTGCTAACATTTTTCAAATACAAAAGTGTCCTATTTATTATTTTTGTTAAATAATTTAATTCCACGGTAACACACCAATTTTAAATTGGCTATAATGGCAATAGTAATAGAAATTTACTTTTTTATAGTTTTCGTATAAAATGTATGTGACAGAATAAATGGGCTGGAAAAGATGAAGTTGCTGGCTAGCTTATATTGCGATAATTCTTAAGTCTAAATTAAAAAAAAACCACTACTACTATACTATTACTACTACTATAAACGCATTTTTTTTTAATCTGTTTTGTTCTAAAATGCAACAATGAAGACCGATTCTATATTTTCTAATTTTATTTTTATATTAAAATAATAAAATATATACTCCAATGAAAACGACAAAAATTATAAACATAATAATATTATAATTATTGTGAAATATATTTTTCATTGCCGTTAAATGCTAATATATTTAAAATATTCAGAATACAGCTACGGGACAGTTTATTGTAAATCGATTTAAACATAGTTCGTTCTGTATTGCACGACTTGGAAAATCGTACTCTTCTGATATTAGCGATCTCTCTTCAGGTTAACGAACCCGTTGTTAGAAGAACGTCACGATTTTGAAACACAAGCTCAAAAGTATAATTAATAAAATTTAATTTGTTCCATTCAGTATTTATTTATATTTAAAGTTATATAATTTGTTATTTAAAACAATAATGTAACAGGGGTCAGTAATCCAGTGTAAGATGCAATTTAAAAATAGAAATATTTTTGAAGTTAATAAAAATTAAGTCGGAGAAATTAAGAGGGTGAATTAATAAACGCATAAAACAGTTTATAATATTTAATTATTAAACACTAATTGTTAAACAAATATTTATCAATTAAATACCTAGCTATGTCAAAGAGACTAATAAAATAGACAGGCATGTTAATAGCCTATTTAAGTTAACTTAAATTACAAAATAGAATAAAAATAATTAGCTCTCCTTAGACCATTTATCTTGGGCATTTAAAATATAAAATAGTAGCTTAGTCCGCAGTGTTGCCGGCTGTTGGAAGTTGTTGCTATTGAACTTGAGTCTGACGTTTCATAAGTTTGACGTTTGAAATGTAGTTTGCTTTTTTTTTTTTAATATATGTGCTACTGTCGTCTTCGATCGATCGTGTATCATTCTCACGATTGATTTTCTTAAGATAAATGTTGACTCTAATACTATTTTTAATCGTTACGATAATTTACTTAAATATTAAAAGTTGTTTAAAAATTATACTTGCTAGTTGTAGTTATTCTTGTATTTATAAAACATAATAAATTAAGATGAAACTTTCACAGATCGCGAAATATCGCAGACATAATTATGAAATAATCGTTAAAATGTTTGTTCATTCGTCTTGTATTACATTGAATAAGGCCTGCATCGCTTGAAGGGTCAATTCTTACGCAAGCAATGGTTGCTTGCAACCTCAATGCACTGCACTATCAGGTTGCGGATTGGTATCGACTAAGGACTTTACCCCTAGTACGAGTTTTGACGTTACGAAACGTTGATAGTTTTCGAGCAGTCACTAAATGAGTTCTGGGTTGTTATTTGGATGTGATTGCTAGTTAACCAATCACAGGTAACAACTGGTTTCGTGACTGCTCGAAAACTATCAAGTTTTCGTAACGTCAAAACTCGTACTGGGGATACTGGAGGCTGTACCTTTCATTTTCAAGTCTATATTCGACTTGGCGGCTACTTTACACATGGTACAAGTTTAAGGATATTTCTTGTAATGCTTCGAAGACATTAGCTTTAGAAATTTCGTTCCAAACTATTTATCCATAGTTCTAAATATTAATAATTTTTGTTACTGCCGAGTTTATATAATTTTATGGAGGTTATAAGTCAGTTATAAAAACTATCTAAGTGCCAAATAAAATCTACCCTCAATACTATTGCACAGCTTGTTACAGCTTCATTTACTTAATATTTAGTATATCTTACTTACTGAAAATATAATTCTACGCCTCTACATGAAGTCCACGGAAAATGTTTTATAGACATTAGTTCAAATAATGATTTTAAATTTGTAGTAGTAGCTATTACACTACTATTATATCACATCCCTACATACTAATAGTAGTAGTACCTATAGAACTACTAAACTACTATATCAAAGCGAGACTCATATAGAACACAATTGGTAGCACACTTTACAAGGTTGGTATTTATACTAAAAGTGTATTCATTTCATAATTGGAAGTTGTATGACATCAAAATAATAACCGAAATATTTAGTACGATTTTTATAATTGGCTTTCAGCTATAATTAAAATATTACCTATCTACTTAACTTGTCTCTAAATGAAGAGAAAACTTTGTAAATTATGTATCATTTACAAAACTAATCAATATTACTTTAGTATGTAACTAAAGTAATATTGATTAGTTGTTATCATCGTATTGTTTCGAGCAAATGTACATGTATTAACTTCTTTCTCTTATTGGCTCTCATATAATTAAAGTTATTACTTTAGACGACTTTAATTCCGTGGTATACCACAACGAATGCTTTAGTGACAATTTTATAATATTGCATAAGCCGGAAACGACTCGTGCAATTTCATTCTTGACGATTTTTTTGTCTGACCGTGTCTCCTTTAACTTTCTAAAATATAAAACAACTATAGACTATATAAAATAATATAAGAGTTAATAGTTGTTTATATATTTTAATATATGGTATGGCAGCGGTTCATTTGATTGTAAGTGGTACCGTCGAACAAGGACATTTGCAAACGTGTTAGGTACGAGTACCCCCCGTTAGAATTGGTAGGAAGTCATATGACAACTACAGGCTCTTACCACCCACTCAAATGTGTCTTACAAGTATCACGGGCTTCTTTTGTTTTCTTTTTATTACATTGTTTTTTTTATTCCAATAACAGTTTGTCTTTGTGTAAACTAATTATAATAGTATACATTGTAGCAGGAGAGAGTGGCTTGTTACTATATTTTTTTAGTTATAAAATCCATTGTAAAGTTATTGAATAGATTTTGCAACTAGGCTGTGACCAGTGATAGATTGTCAGCTCATTTATAAAGTTGGATAACTACATAAATCTACTTCTGTGTTAATTATTATATGATTTAAATAGTTTTATTCGGAGTATACGCCATAGAAACAGTTCAAGGACTGCATCTGAATAAGTTTAATGCCTCATCTCTATGCACGACTGGTAAATGCCGTGCTCGTGAGATCTCGTAGTCAGCGGTTTCAGTCAAATGGCATATTCCTAGTACAAAGGCTATATAAATGTGATGACAAGTAAATATTTATTCTGGATAAAATTAAATATATATAAAAAAGATCACAACCAAGGGATGGACAGACGAACTGTAAAGTTATACAAATAATTTTATTTTGGAATCCTAGTCTTGGTACCAGTCTTGTAACTAATAATTTAAATTTCAGGACGTCTTTTAATAATTATCATAATATTTACAGATTTATCCTCGTTATAGTTATATTATACGACAGTAGAACATTACAATATTGTATAGATATTGTTAGTCCCAGCCATTATAATGTTGTACCAAAAAGGTTACATAGCGTATTGTTAGAGCCACGGTGACATCTGCACGCCTACCATGAACCTTTAAAAACGATCATAGTTTTATGAAGTTTTGGTGCAATATTACTTTGATTATAACACGAGCTCTTTAAAACAATATTGTATTTTTCCTGCTTTGTGATGTAAAAGAATGAATGCTTTCTTTACGTGTCAAAATTTGACATAAAACAATATTACATTAATATTTCAAATATCAAAGCACACTTCATGGTACCAGTTAATAATGTTTACAGTAAAAGAATGAATGATTAAAGATGACGTCATCAAAACTTGTTAACGAAACATTCAATCATGTTCGTAATATTAATTTTAGGATGTATTATAAAGTAAGATTATTGTAATATTGTTATAAGAGTTCATGGTACCTGCTGACAGCAACATGGTAGGAGATATTTGGCCTGAGATACTATCGCGTCCCGCTCTGGTTGTGATCGTGAAAAGCGTGACTGTTCCTTTGTTTAAATAAAAAGAATGCTAGTAAAATCAATGAATTTAGTTAAAAGAACATTTCAACGGATGGCATCAAAAGATCTATTTGCAACAGTAGCTATATCAAAATCCGCAGAACGTCATGCGTGTAAAGAAAACAGATTAAAATAAAAAACTGAAAAAAAGTGTTATTTTTTTTTTGTGAATTATATCTCATTAACTAATGTCAAAGGACTCACATGCTTTTGCTCAAATGTTTAAATAGGTACGTTCCAATAATTCAACCGACGGAGGACGGATACGGAACGTCTGAGGTCCTAGGTTCGAGTCTTTGGTTATTTTTTTATTTTATATTCCAAGGGCGAACGTATTGTAATGTCAAAAATATGAACCGACATGGAATCGGAACGAAAAAACTTGCTTATAATTTAAAGATTATATTCGAATTTTATGTGAATATTTTATAACAAAATTGTTGAGTTAGTTATGCAATCATAACAAAATGATTGTTAGAGAATGTTTTGCGTCAAGTTCGCCAATTGTTGTTTTTGTATTCAAGATTAAACTGAATTAAAATCACCCATTTGGTACTAAACGGTTGATACAGTACCTTTGTAGGAATATACTTAATTATTATGATACGTATTGTACGAAAATTTAAATGTCAAAAGGTTCCTCTTTGTAACGTACAATTTTATGTAGGTTTAAATATTTTTATCATTTATATATAAACGTATTAATTAAATAGAATTTTCTTTTTACTTGTTTCTTATTTGGACATCGTCAACTATTTGGCATTTGTAATAATATAATATGTTGAAATAATGTAAAGATAAAACTGTGTGATACAAAAAAACAAAAAATAGATCTGTAAGTAATAATTAACTAGCTACTTGTAACAGTGTTGACTAACAATGATTAGTAGACGAATTTCAATATCCAATTTAAAGCGAACAACTTGACCCTTAACAATAGCGAGTAAAGGTAGACCAATCAGATATGACAGAGAGAGAGATAATTAAATATTTTTTCGAATTTGTAGCATTTATGAACTTTATCTTTAGTTCTTTAGGTATGTAAAACTATTTTGTACATTTTAGTTTATGTCGTTGTAAAATGAATAAATTCACGTATCACTAAGCCTTGTAAGTTAATATTCCATGCGAGTTGTCTCATTGTTTGCGCGCCGGAAACCCGAAGGAACAACATGGTCGTCACAAACGGTTATTACTGTCTTGCAGGTGTCACCTATACACTTCAAACAACGCTATTTCTCAGTTCGAAATACGCCATATTGGAAATGAATTGTTTTGTGTTAAATATTTCAATTATTATTGTATCAATGCTACCAAGAAAACCGTTGTTTGGAAGTTGAATGAAGCATTATTTTGTGTAAATTATTTATGCGCGGGTGTAACATTAAAACAACGATATTTCTTTTATCGAAATGCGCCATATTGGAAATGAAGAATTTATATGTTAAATTATTAATGTATCCATGCTACTTAGATTAAAACCGTTATTTAGAATAAAAAATAATAATAACAGATTAACTTACTGATAAAATAAATAAACGTTAGTGTAGTGTTTTTAGTAACATATTTGAATCCTAAATGGCATTTTAAATCAAAGCATCGACGCCACTGACTCATATAGGCACTTTCCAAAACGTCCTTGTTACGTCCTCTGACGATACATTTGTTATTTTTTTGTTGATTTTTTGTACAACTGGTCAGCCGTGTAGTAACGGTTGCCGACCTGCCTTAAAATTACACTTATAGGTTGTAACTGACAAATTGTAATGCGTAAATAATTCACTCTGTAGTTTAATTTTATACAACTTATTTATTTCATTATTTATTCTTTATTATTCCATGAGCAGACGTAATATTACAAAGCATTTATAAAAAAATAACAATAAAAAGGAAAAAAAATCAATAAGTATTACTTAAAAAAACGAACTTAGTAAATTAAGTTTAATATTTCGTAAATGTAAAATTTATGTTCATTCGCTATATTGGAATTTAAATTTTAAACGTTGCAGACCTCAATTGAGTAAACTGTCTGACGCGAAGAAGCCTGAACTTCGTAGGTTTCAGTTGTGCTTAAACATTTCAATGTATCAAAACTGCTATACTTAACTATATAATTACCTAAATGTATTCTTTACTTAATACATAAAATAAGAAATTGAATAGATACTGACTGGCGGATATTAACTCAATGAAACTGAAATATAAATGTATGAATCAGAACTCTTCAAGAAAATCAATCATCATATAACTATTTAATCTGTCTCAATATATCTATACAAGATATATCGGTACCTCAAAAAGTTATCATTTAAATACGAGTACAAAAACAAAAAACTTTTTAGACAAGACACATGTTTAACATAAAAAACTATACTTTTTCAATATCGACTTCGGGTTTGACCGTCATATATATATTTTTTAAATCTAGTTTTGGGGTTGTTTCATAGACGCTATGTTGATCGTTACGTCACCATCGCATCGCCGGTAATTATTTTAGAACACGAAAACAAAGTTTCATCGAAATATGTTTAGAAATGCGATCTCGAAGCTATAACATACACCTACGGCTGTAATATACAAATACAATTTATAAGAATTTGTTCGTCTACTCAGAATTATGTATTTCCGGTTTTCACTAAACGATCTTAACCATACCATTTGACCTTTGAAAAACTGCTAATAAGTGTCTGTACCAATCAGAGAGAAGCACTAACTCACTAACAGCCATTTCACAATGCGATGCTATTGACGTCAGTTGAGATAGAGTGGCTCAGATCGTATAATGAAATTGGACCATCACTTGCCCTCACTCCCTTCATCAATAACGTCTAACATTCGACGCTATGATGTCATATATGATGCGGACGCACTCGTATTTTACGTATGGATGCCCTTGCACTTCACGCTTGGCTTCCTGCCTTTTCACATCTCCCATTCATGCCGTCACGAACCACTGGCTTGCCTCCTCGGACCCTCGTTGCACCATATCCTCAGCACAAGAAAATGACTCATATTAATAAACACATTAATACTATTTTACTACAAACCGAACTGAACACATCGCTGCTAAATTATAATGAAAGGTAATTTATTCAACTATACTTTTGTATAAGACGCCGTTTTAATGTTATTGGAGCTTGAAAATGTGTTCTAATAAGTATGTAAATGATTTACTAAATATATATTTGGTAGATAATTTCGAATATTTTTAGCATAGTACCCCTAGTAGGAGTTTTGTAAGTACGAAACGTTGATTGTTTTCGAGCAGTGACGAAACGAGTTCTTGGATGTGTTTGGTTTATTAACAATCAGAACCAAATAACAACCAAGAACTTATTTCGTGACTACTCGAAAACTATCAACGTTTCGTATTATAAAAACTCGCATTAAGGGTTCTCGCTATTCTCTCTGTTCGATTAGGCTGGTAAAAGCGGGGGCGATCCGTATCGCCAGCGGAAGTGCAAAACGGACATATGGGTTCAATTTATAGTTAGATATAGTCCTGACCATACAAATAAAACACGCCAAAATGTTCCGTTGAAATGTTCTGATGTTTTTCAGATAACCGGTTTGTGCCGGATTTATTGCGGATACGATTTAAAATATATTTTATTTAATCGACGCAGTTAAAGACGTATCACAATGTTGAGTCAGTCAGTAATGCCAACCCACAAAATATGTATATATATATATATATATATATATATATATATATTTTTAAATAACTTAAAATTTAAACTAATAAATAATTGTTTGGAGCGTTGTCACCTGCCCCATCCGAATTATACAAAAATAAAATCAGAAGTCTACTTTTAATGTGTTTATTAATAAGTCCAAATTAAATTTCATGTTTTAATGACAAAAGTACAAAAATACCAGATTAACAAGAATCCTTCTTATAAGTTGATTGAAACAAACTGATAGACAAAGAATTTCAATAACATCCCGTTAAAACAAAAAACTGCAGACAAACAATGGTAAATTTATAAAGTAATATACAATACATACATACATATTAAAAATGTAGCTGTATGAAAGCAATTCATTTAATATTATGTTTAGTAGGTAAATTCTTACTTGTACCTAATAACAAAGAGATTGCTAGTAAAAAATCAGTAGATGTAAGATAAATTATAAGAGATAAGCCTAAGCCTCAAATGAAGCTATAAATAATACATATAATCGTATTTAAATCTTATCTATCTTTATATTCAAGCATCACTTATAAATTACTCAATCAATTGAAATGTTTATGTACTGTCGGATAGCTTTCAATCTAGCTCGGATATTACTTTTCCCAAAATAAGTGAAAATCTATAAGTTTACTATTTAGTTAAAAACTTTGTTTTTAAACCTCAAAATTTCCTTAGTTAAAAAAACAACAAAAAATAATCAGGAATCAGGTTGACGTTCACAAGATGGCGGCAGTATAAAAGAACCGTTTAAATTGAATATATGCAAAATAATAAATATATAAGTTCGAGAAAATTAATCAATTACCTATTTAGTATTTAAGAAATTTCTAAATGTTTCGTGTGTATTAAATTGTGATTGTTGTGGTGCTTTGATATGGTATTTGGCGATCTAAATCGATTTTGATTGGACTTTCACAGACAAAAAAAAACATTTAAACAGTTATTAGCTGGTTTTTTTTGTTTGAATAAAATGCACCTATATCCTTTTAAGCGTTTTATAGTTTGTAAGATATCATATTTTGAAATTGATGTTACAAATAAAAGTCTAAATTCTTTCTTTTTTCATGGAATGTTTTTACTTTTCAGGGCGAATCCGGTCGAGGTATATCATTCACCAGTACGGAAGAACCGCAAAAGCAATCTAAAACATTTCCAGACATTCGCCTCGTGGACGGACCCACTATCCTGGCCGGAAGAGTCCAACTACTGCATAGGGGACAATGGAGATCTGTCTGCACCAACTCAAGGAAGTAAGTCGATGTACTTTTAGATTATTTTCGTCTTTGTTATTGAATTGTTAGATAGTTTTGCCTATCCATATAATACAATTGTAAGGAGGCTAAACTATTACAAAATTTAAGCTATAGTTTTTAAAATGTCTGATTAGTCGTACATCAAGCAAAATGTGTTTGACCTATTTTGATGAAATTTAGTGTAATTCATTAATTTAACACTTTGAATCCATTTCACACCCGTCAAATTCATCACCATTATTGGTTTGTGAATAATAACAATAAATTTAAAAATGGGTGGATATGTATAATTTTAAATGATGATAGAAGGTTTATTGATTCGGGAGTAGAGGGAATTCTTGCTAGCTAGACCTATAACATAATATGTAAAGAAACTTGTCGTGATTGAGCTCTCAGCTAATGTCAAAACGTTAAGAGCTAGTCATTTTAAATTTGGAGTATTATAGGATTTTTATATGATGTAGACATTTACTAATACTAAAATGTAGGAAAATTCCATGCCTAAGGGGATGGAAGTTTGTTATTAGGAAACGGTCGGAGTAGGGTTAGGTCAGCTAGTAGGTTTATATATCATTTCACCGGCCATACTTCTTAGCCGGCGGGTATCCAAAACGGATTTTTCCAAAGGATCAAAAGTATATATAACATTAAACTCCAATAAGTTAATTATAATATAAGTAATAAATATAATATAAATAATAAATATATACATAACCGGTGTATATATCTCGAGTTGTCAACGTTTATATATACTTACTTAATTAATTAAATAATTTAATTTTCACAAGTTAAGTAACTTCAGTAATTTACTTTCAACCTACCTAAATACCCTCCGTAAAATTAACTGAGGCAGCAACTTTGTTACATTTCATGTAACTTCACGTTTTTTTTTTCTAATTTTCAAGAGATGTATTGTAAATGTGCAGAAATCATAGGGTTCATGGCAATGCAACTATATTAAAATGTCTTTAAACATGTGATATTTCTTTTACAGTTGGACGATTAACGACATGGAAACGGCTTGCAGACAATTAGGATTCATGGGCGGAACGTTCTTCAATTGGATGGACCGCCAGCCAGGTCGTCGAGCACGACTTTTACTTGAGGAACCCAAGTGTAAAGGCACAGAGTACGACCTCTTTCAATGTGATTGGAATTCACGACAGTTGGGATCTGGTGTTTGTGATTATCATCCTGACCTTGGGATTCAATGCCTACCTCACCATGATGATAACGAATTAAGAAACTCTGGAATTCACTGGAGAGGATTGCGATTTGAAAACGCAGTCTTTGAGAGGATACTTACTTCTGCGAATACACTTTACGTCCCCACATCGATTTCTAGACTAGTACATATAGTTATAAAAAATGCTGGTCTAGGAAGAGATAATAATGCAACTAGTGCCTTGGACATAATTGGTGTACCACCAGTGATGGAAGATATAGAAATATCTAACTCTGCGTTCAACGCAATAAATGTGACATCACCAAACGCTCCAATCAATATAAATAACTGCACAATACAAAACAATAGAGGCTACGGTGTATACGTTAATTCAACTTATGGCATGACAAAGATCGAGAATTGCCTGATTCACGACAATGGCGGTGATGGGATCAAATACGTAGTGCACGAAATGAATATCGATGAGAGATTTGATCGCAGTGAAGTATTCGATTTATGTACGCTTGCGTCTACACCTAGTCAAACTTTTCCCATACAAATGTCTATAGAACAATCGAGATACTCAAATATGGAAAGAGACTGCAATCAGAAATTCTACACAAGGCCTGACCATGTCCTTACACTAAGTTTTTTAAAAATAATAACTAACCGCAATAAAACCGGAGAAATCTTTGTTTATGATGGTTTAACTGCTAATGATAAACTATTACTAACATTTAGTATAAAAAATCACACTCGACCTCAAAGCGTTACCTCAACGAGGAACCGAATGTACGTGAGATTTCGTGCTAATACTAGAACTGATATTGTTGGTTTTTTGAGGTTGACATCTGGAAATAGTAAAACCTATGACCTAAATGTAACAGACACTCTTATTTCGGACAACAATGGCAGGGGAGTAGTTATCGAAAATCTAAGGTCTCAAGTTCATATACATCGAACGTCCATATCAAATAACAATCATGTAGCTGGCCTTCAAGTGGTGAGCGGTGTAGGGGATGTGAATGTTACGGAAAGCCGAATTTCTTTTAACCAAGGTGATGGTATCAACATAACTGTTACTGGAGGTAACCGAAATATATCTAGAAGTATAATAAGCTCAAATCAAGGATATGGTGTAGCAATCTGGCTGAATAACACACAAGAAACCAAATATGTATATGTAAATCAAACAAGTGTAATAGAATACTCAGAAATATTTAAAAATCTAGATGTTGGTATCTTACACGGGAACTTTTGTGGTGATAGTTGGGTTAATGTGACTGGAAACTGGTTTAACTCAAGCATTGAAAGTACTGTGGATATAGGAACATGTTGGAAGCTCAATAACCCTATAAAATTGCTCAATTTACAAATAGGTCATAACAGATTCTATCAAAACCGAAGAGTGCCTGTAAAAATTCAGCCCGCGCTTAACATAATTGGAAATATTGAGTACAATTTTTTCGAACATGGAGATTATGGAGGGTTAGTTATTCTAAACAGGATAGAAGGAAAACATTTGGAAGAATTCGAAAAATTACCTGCAAGATTCTCAATTCAACATAATTACTTCTATGGCAATAATGGGCCATTTGTTGTAAACCTCGGACTTTCTCCTTACAGTGATCTCCATTATATTTTATTTTCAAGAAATTATTTACGAGAAAATAAAGTAAGGGAACCATTTGAAATTTTAGATGGCTTATCTTCAAGACTTACTCCCAGAAGTAGAGTTGCTGCCACAATAGTTTTGGCGTCAAGTAACGTAGATGTTTTTAGGAACATCATAAATAATCCTGAAGCTCAATACGAAATAGGTTCACATGTTGAAGATCAAAGTAAAATACTGAATTGTACTTACAACTGGCTTGGATATGGCGAAGAAGAAAAAAACTACGGTCGATTATTCCACCGAAAAGATAGATATAATTTAGCCAAAATTGTTTATATGCCCTATCTGTTGCATAGTAGTAATCCTGGCGCTACTCAAATTAATTACAATTCCTTATATGTTCCACAATTTAATGTACCGGGTTCCTCTGTCGTTGGCGGTGAAGTAGAGGGTATTGAAATATTAAGACAAGGTGAATACGACGTGGATAAAGATATAAACATCCGACCTGGTGGTAAGCTCATTTTACAATCTGGAGTTACCCTAAAATTTCCACCGGCTATTGGAATAATGGTAGCCGGTAGGTTAGACGCCAGGGGTAAACGGCCAAATGATATAACATTTACTTTGAAAGAAGAAGTTACCATGTCTAACGATAGTATTTATGAAACTGATACAGAAATAGAGCCTACTACTCCAGGCTACCAAGAACCAATAGTACCCATAAGACTTTTGGGTGGAAGGACACCTATTGAAGGAAGATTACAAGTTAGGATAGACAATAAATGGGGTACAGTATGTAATTATCGATGGAATATTATTAATGCAGCATTGGTATGTAATCAGCTTGGTCTCGCTCTAAACCCTGATGATTGGTTTTTAGAACCAAATGAAATACCTAATGCTGGTACAGCGGAGAGTATTATTTTATCAAATGTAGAATGCACAGAATTTGATAATGACATAACTAAATGTAAGGCTGAAAATATTGATAGTTTTGAAAACTCCTGTTCACATGAAAACGATGTTGGTATACGATGTTATGAGACAAGTTGGGCTGGAGTTCGATTTAGCGTTATTGCTGAAAGAGCTGATATGCAATATATAACTATAGAAAAAGCAGGGCTTCTTGATTATTCATCTAATTTATTTAAACCTGCTCTACAAATAGATTTTGCACGACACAGTCTCGAGAGCGTCAAAGTTGTCAATAACTATCATGATGGTTTAGGCATTCTATACTCTGATTTGTATGGTGCTGACGCGATAAATACTGTTCGTAATTCTGAATTTAGCAATAATAGAGGTAGTGGCATTAGTTTTAAGCAATTGGGCTTAAAAGTTTATAGCTCTGTAATAGAAAATAACAATTTAGCTGGAATATCACATAATCCTCATATAACCGGCCCGCAGCAGAGAGAAATTGCAGGATGGTTTAATTTAGATCCTGGTTTCAATATGGATGAGTCTAATTATCATCCAATTATGGTTCCAGAATATGAAACAGATATTGCTTTGGTCAATGGCGAAACAAGACATATAGTTTTTACTAAACAATTATCAGAAAATATTGTAAAAACATATAATATTAAATGTAACCCAGGTTATGTTCTCGGCCTGCAGCTTTTGAACCCTATACATAATTTCTCAACTGAAAGTATATGTATTTATGACTCGCAAAATATTAACGAAGCCAGTACTGTATGGTGTCTCGATCGTGATTTGTCATCGTTCCCAACAACAAGTAATACGTTTGGAGTTGTATTAAAATATGAAAGTGGTAAGAACGCTTTAGGTGGGGTTGTACTTGTAATTAGCACAATAATAGCACCAGTGCAAAACGTTAGAAACAGAATAATCAAAGGACCAGTGCCTACTCTTCAGGTATTCAAATCCAAAATTAAAGGAAACACAAAGGGTGTGAAAGCTTTGTATTATAACCGTTATTTAAATGAACTTGGTGACCACTTTCTAAGAAAAGCTAATGAAACTATTAAAATAATTAATTGTGAAATCGCCTATAACAAGGAAGAAGCTATATATATCAATACACCGTTTTGGGATATACACGAAAGTAATATAACAGAGATAACAATCATGGTAAATAGCAGTTTCATAACAGATAACGGTAGAGGAATATACCATTTTGCTAGAGATTTGAGAAGCTCTAATAATTTATATCATTATGTCATGCAAGATAACACAATAGAACGAAATAAATATGGGGGCTTTGATATTGCCTTGCCGTACGTCTGGCACTATAATGAAAACTTCACCCATTCGATTTACATGTTTAATAATACTTGGCGAAACAACCAAAACTTTGGTTTTGTTATTGATGGACATTTTGCTGAAGTGAATATTACAAAAAATCTTTTTACGGATAATGTTTGCAAAATGGGGCTAATATCAATAAGAGGAATGGAAAAAAAGATGAAGATAGATGGTAATTTAATCGAAAGAAACAATGGTCAATACATGGTACAATTTTATATGGATAGCCAAAGTGAAATTATGGGTTTTGTGTATGCAGTATTTGTTTTCAATCAAGTCAAAGACAACAGGTACGTATCACAAGTAAATCGTGGTGCTTTAATGAGGAGTATGGAGCCTACTTATGTAATAGGATTTAAGGGAGTGCAGAAAGTTAAAGTGAGCAGAAATCTTTTTGGTAATAATGCTATACAATATACCTTACTTGCTGGTATAAAGACTGCAAAAATTAACAACTTACTAGACGCTACTGAGAACTGGTGGGGAAGTTCGGACGAAAAGGTAATCAGAAAACAAATATTTGACTTTGATGATTGGAATAATCACGCTGTTGCTACGTATTTGCCATATTTACTTGATGACAGCTTTGATGCAAGTGGCTCCGTAACGTTTAGTGCTGAAAGAGCTATTGATTTCGAAGATCTTGGCGGCAGATTGACATCAGATCTGACCTTAGATGCTCGTATTCAACCTTATATTATAAATGTTGACATAACAGTAATGCCAGATGTAACTTTGACATTAAATCCAGGAGTAGTATTAGAGTTTGCTCCTAACGTCGGTATTCTGGTTATGGGAACACTTCACGCGGTCGGTCACAGTCAGTTACCAATCGTACTGAAACCAATATCGCAAACACCGAACAAAGAAATGAGTAGAATTGAAAGAGATGTGGGCCAATATTCTGCAAGTCATCATAAAAAAAAGAGGCAGTTAGAAATGTTGATGATTCCAGAATCTATAAGATTATGCACGGGGCGTAATTGCTCAATCAGTGATAGTAAAATTGAAAGAAAAAATGAAGGATTTTTAGAATATTATAATAGAACTACTTTACAGTGGGTTCCAATGTGTGATAATAGGTTTACGGAAAGAAATGCTCAAGTCGTATGTCGTGAATTAGGCTTCGATCCGATAAATGTATTCTTTGCTCACGATCATCGAGTAGAGTACCACAGTAATTCGCTTTCAAGAATATGGTCTTGGCCGGAACCTTTACAATGTGTTGGTACAGAAAGTCGGTACGAAGATTGTCCAATTCGATTAAACGGACAACTATATGGCCATAAGCATGAATGCAAATGGAACTCGGAATTTGTATTCATTCATTGTGGTTCTAGAAATCTGGAAGATAACTTGGAATATTGGGGTGGAATAAGATTCACTAACCCAGAATTTGAGTATTCACTCTACGAACATAGAATTCACGATCACCATACTCATGAAACACTAAAAAAGGTTGAAAGCAGTTTACGGCACGTGCAAATTATTGGAGCAGGGATATTACACAACGAAAAATCTCCTGCAATTCAAAGCATTGTGAAAAACCCAGTAATTGAAAATGTGAACATAAGTAAATGCGCGCACCATGGAATTAACTTGGTGTCACCAACCGATACAATAAATATGATGTTCAATACTGTTAGTGATACTCTAGGGGAAGGTGTAAGTGCTATATCATTGAACGGAGAAGGTCGAGAATCAGAAGAATCCAGCTTTACCCCCTTAAAAGATTTAAATCTGCCTTATCATATGTTCTCCCTCATCGATATATGTGACAGTACAAAAGTCGTAACGATAGAAGAGAGAGTCATTTTATACTATAAATATGACAATAATCCAGTAAATTGCGTCAAGATTTTCAAAAGTATGTTCAGAGTAAAACCTTTTGGATTTAGGTTATTACAATTTAACTTATTTAACCACACTCTTAACTATGGAAAGCGTGATTCTTTAACTCTTTACGATGGAGACATTTACAACATAACAGCTCCGCAAATAGCGTATTTAGAAAACGGATCGCCAGACGAAAAGAAACTGTTTAAAACGGAAGGTGCTAGCTTAAGCGTAAAGCTGTTTGCCAATGGTGCTTCCTCTGTTCACGGTTTCATTGCGGAAATCGTTACTTTACCCATATCGGCTATTGGAATTAGTAAGTTCTTTTAAAACCCAGCTCGTTACTTCCATTTATATTATCTAAAGGCTAACTTATTAAACCTATATTTAATTTCAGGTCGCGACGTCCAACATAACATATCGAATAGCGAATTTACGAACAATCGAGATGGAGCTATAAGCTATCAATCGGTTGGAGAAGTCAATCCTTTAGTAGCAATAACTCGGAACGAAATTACACACAACTGCCTTCAACTTTACGGAAACTTTACAACCTGCCAAGCAGCCGTTAGAGTCGACGTACAGAACACGCAGACTTTGGTGTTTAGAGTATGTCAATTCAACGAATAATCAATATTTTTGATCCGCTACATAAAAGAGCTGACTTGACATTTGACTATTCTTGTTTCAGAATAACTTAGTACGAAATAATGTCGGTGGATTATTAATTAGAGCTGATTCTCGGGGCTCGGCTACTTCACTACGCGGCTGGATACACAATAATTTGTTCTTTGCCAACCATGACCGACCGTCCCTACAAGTTGAAGGTAATTAAAGTTAAATGTTGTTTTGTGGGTTATTCATAAAAATACCGGTGATGTGAGACCAATTTATACCATCAGCTTATTCTAAATAATTCTTGCAGGTCGCCAATCTTCACCATATCAAGAAGTTACAATATACCGAAATTATTTTACTCGCAACAAAGCTCTATACCGAGACGTGATAGTTCTCCGCCAGGTTGTATCCAACTTCACCCACAACTACGTTCACGACAACACTGGATTGAGGATACTAGAAGTGTCTGGATTTGACAAAGTGAGGTTACCCATCTACCAGACAACATCCCATAATGGCTTCTACAAGTAAGTTGAATTTAGAGCCTTAACGACCTGACAATTAATTATAACTTATTTAATTTTTGTCTGGGCATGTCCAAAAAAGACGACCCCATCAATCCTTGGAATCCCATTGTGCGGTTGTTTATTCTATCCAATAGTTAAAATATTTTAAATCTTAATTCTGCTAGTATGGCACAAATGACACATGTTCTGTTACGTGATAGTTAATGTTGAACACCGCTTGTAGGAATTACGCTCTCGACCGAAACGGTCGCGCGACTGTGGTGGCGGGCACGGCCGGCCAGCACTACGTCGACAACGTGTTCTTCAACCCCGACAACGACTACGAGATGATCACCGTCAATAGATCTATGTAAGTTTATGCAAATGGAAAACTCCTGCTCATTATTTGCTAATATAAAACATTTTATTAAATTTAAAAATCCTATCTATAAAATCAAATTGAAAGTATCTGCTTATTTTTTAACTATCGATAAATGTTGTATCTTTATAATTTATTTACTGGCAGTAACTCAATAGTTACTGGTGTTATTAATAATATAATATATAACAATATAATTATTGAATACATTATATATATTATGATGTAAAAGTTACCTAACTATAGTATATTTTAGACAGCAAGATACTGTTGGAACCGAAAATAATAATCGATATCTAATCCGACATGTCCAAAACAACGATCATTAAAATATATCACATTCGTTTCTTGGGCACGGAATTTATAAACTGATTATCATTTCAATACTTAGTAGCTAAAATTGGATTGGGATCGACTATTAATTTCGTCCGTCTTTCAATATTTTGATTTATATAAGAAAATATTTCAAATTCATATTATGTATGGGTTTATTGGTATATAATAAGTTATATGCATGTTTTTGTTGCATGGCCGGACGATAGCTTTGTTGACTATAATCCAAATTTCATGAGGTAAGTCTGCTCATATTATTTAAATATAATACACAGCATGGCAAACTATGTCCGACCCGAAATATTAATATAAAAATAAAAACAATTAAAATATACCCCAAGATATGTATATATAAAAGCGTTATTTTGATTTAAATTACCCTAAAATGATAACTACAAAATTTTAGGGTAATTTAAATCAAAATAACGCTAAAACAATAGGCTGGACTAAGCAATAAGAATTCATTCATTATGACTTCATGGTAAATAGAGAAGTTAAGCATCCAACCGCCAAAGATAGTGTAATCGCTTTAAAAAAATAAAGATTTGAGAAGAATTATTTATTAATTTTAATTGCTAATTTATTGTGATTAAAATTACCCTAAAATATAGGGTAATTTAAGTCACACTAACACTTTTAGCCTATCATAAAAAAAACTTATATACAATCAATAACATATTTAGCTACTTCATTTTAAAGTAAAAATATTGTCATTGACGTGTGTTTTATTACGGGTCATATACGGGTCCGTCCCGTGACGAGCACGGTATTTGAGAGCACAAAGGTAGATTTATGGTAAAGGTATGTTGATTGTGAGGTCTGGACTCTGGTGGCCACATAACCTAATGACTTCGCGATCTTTTGTTTTACCAAATAAAACTTTCTTATCTTTTTTTTCGGCAACATATTTTTTACTAATTAAAGAAGCATTATAATGAATGGAAGCGAAACCTAATAAAACTTAAAGGGTCGGACAGGGTTTTCATTACATATAAATACAAACTAACATATAGTTCATTTCCCCAGCATGCCTGAAGAGATAATTAGACGTCTTGCACACATGCATACACACATATACATACATAGGTACTATCACCAATGCGCTCATTATAGAATTTAGGTGACACTATTTGACTTTGAAATTTAGCGAGTCTCCACCAATCAGAGAGAAGCTGTAACTCACTTATACCCATTTCACATGCGATGCGATGCGATTTATTCTATTTGAGATGGTGTATAATCAATGGGCGCATTACTTTTAAATGTTCCTTACAAGAACAAACTATACAGGAATAAAGAATAACAAAAATATGAACAGTTCAATCCACAATGTAGTTAATCGTTTACAATGTCTTTGGACCGCTTCCAGTAATTTAACATTAGCTAATGTTATCATGAACTTAACTACTCATTACACACATATATAATGTAGTGAAAATCATCCCCTCAGCTCTCTAGATCTCTGGCGCACTCGCGTGGACGCCAAGCACAACTACTGGAGCTACAACGAGAGCCTGGCCGTTGCTGGCCGCGTGCGGGACCAAGCCGACGACCCACGCCTCATAGAGGTCGACTACAGGTAAATAGCTCACAAAGTAAGAATTATATCTGAGCTAATACAGTTTAATACGAAAATAGTTGATTAGTGTTGCCAGTTGCCACATTTTATCTAACATGTCCTACCATTCTGCTTATATGTTGTTTAAGTTTCAAACCTCTATCATGTAATATTTAATCCAATATTGACTTGTAATTATTTTTTTTGTATATTCTCTTTTATATTGTAAAGGTAAATTGCTTTTAATATTAGGTCTGCAATTTGGGCAATGTTTTCTTGTGTGTGTTAAAGTTTTACATGTGTTAATAACCAATTCCCAGACCGTACTACATGAACAACGCGTCGGTGCTGGGAGGGGGCAAGTGCCCTCCCGGGTGGGATGCCCTGGCGGGCACGTGCTACATGTACGTGGGCGCGCCCATGACCTATGAGGACGCACGCGCCTTCTGCCTGGTGAGATTATATTTTTATTTAAGGCTCCATCTTGCGAGTATATGATAAAATGGGGATGATGATCTGAAGTGGGTGCTCAGTTAGGTAGAATAAACAAAAGCAGTCGTATCGTTATTATTTTTATATTAATTATATTATTAAAACATTTTTGATTTGGAAAAAAAATAATAAATTTTATAATTATACTTGTAATATTCTATATTTATTAATTATTGGGTATATTAATTGTCGGGTAGACTGTAGTTTGACTTCTGCCATGTTTGAATTGCACACACATTCTTCTTATTTATAAAGTCATGTATTGAATGGTCAGTCATCTTGTATTTTTTTTTTCAGTCTGATAACGCGTCAATGCCTTACGTACACGGCAACTACGACGTACTCTACGAGTTCATTCATCGCCAGAACCAGTGGTTCCAGTATGGGGACAGAGTGTGGGTCAACCATATTGACTACGTCACACAATGTACATCTTTCGCCTTCTCGAATATAGAGATTACAGACTGTAATCAGAAGAATGCTTTTATTTGCGAAATCGGTGAGTATTATGACTTCACACGAATATAATGTATTTAGGTACTTACACATTTAAATACTAAATACTATTATTTTATTTCAAATGCTTGCAGCAGAAGCCCTTCGAAATTAATGCTGATTGCAATATTATACGCCAATTAAATTCTAGAACACATCTTTACACAAAAATCTCGTCTAGAATCTTATATATCCTCGTTTACAACTAAATCTATTCAATCCAATCCAAACAAACTTTGTAATTTGTATTTTTGCCTCCATAAGCATAATATTACCGATATTTAAAATAATAACATAAAGGATTCTAAAAGATTAAGAAACTTTTTGTAGACGAAACTTGGGCATTGAAAGTTTATTTTTATTTCTTGTATTTATCGTCTGTCTAAAATAAACGAGGCGAGTCGTATTAACATTCGTTAATTGTCTTACTTTATTAAATGCAAAGACGGCGAAGCTGTGTTTCCATGCAAGTGTTAAGAGATGGAGGTTCCACTGGAGCTTTTCATTTCAAGTTATACCTAGGAAAACTGTTAAGTCAGTTAGTTCTATCACTTCATTATTAAGGATCAAGCCACAAGTTTGACTTTTTACATGGGGAAGTGTAAACTCCATGCGTTTAGTTTTCTTAGTATTTATGACCAAGTTATAAATTGGAACCAATGAAGAACACGTGACAGAGCACTGTCTACTTCTTCATGATTAGTCCTATTACGCTTGACTTTAAAACTAAGCGAGGCTTTACTTTACTTTTATTAAAAAGGGCAGATCATTAATATATAGTAAAAATAAAAAGGGGCCCAGTATAGATTCTTGTAAAATACCCATCTATAGGTAAGAACCAGTTTAAAATTATTATAACAATTAGAATTATTTATATCAACCATTTGGACTTTTTGATCTAGGTAAAATGCAATGACATCAAGAGCAACATTACACACACAAAATCGTAAATCGGGCTACAACTTCAGTGCTAACTTGTCTCCAGATCCCAAGATCTCCATCGATCCGCTGTCGTGGCGTGGCGACGCGCTGGCGATGTCGTTCGTGGGCGCGCTGGGCGGCGCCGCGCTGCTGGTGTGCGCCGCGCTCGTGTGCTGGTACTACAAGTCCAAACACAGGTACCACTGCACTTTATATATAACGAGTCGCAATCGGTGGAGCTGCAATGGACATTTTAGTGGGGTGCAAACAAACTGACGGTTTCAATGATAAGGGATAGCAAGATTCGTTGCCCTTGTCATCTAATATCTTATATATCTTCTAGAAATGCGCATCATGAAGAAGAGTTGGAGGACAGGATGACGAGTGCTGAAGTCTAGGCAAAGGCTAGACTAACAGTCGTCTAATTGTTAATTGCTATATTTATTGCTAAAACAAATGAACTACCCTCTTCGACCTTTCCGAAAAATTTCAAAAAGAAGATTGTAAATAGTTTTTTAACTTCAATTATTTTTGTCAATATAACTTTACAATATCGTCTTAATTGCAGACATGTTCAACGACTTGAACGACGAAATTCGATACGACAATCGTTGCACTCAGTGCGGTCTATCGGCAGCATTAACGGAGGATTCCCGGATAACACTTACAGGAGAAAAATGATGCAGATGGTAAAATTCACTCTAATAATATTTTTGCACACCCCAAGTATAAATCAAAATTGTTTAAACTTAAACAATTTTGATTATGAAATGTTGATTATGAAATGTTACAAACTATTTGATACTTAAACATAAATAATAATAAACATAAACCCATGTTTTTTCAGAGCACCCGCTCGACAGACACTTTAACAAAGGGCTCGGATTATAGAAAGATGCTTGCTTCAACAACATCCATGGAATCAATGGAGAAAAGCCAGTTCAACTCTTCACTCGAAGACACACAGAGTTTCGACATTTATGAGGCACACAACCCTAATAATATCATCCAGTTGAAGCACAGTTCCTTCAACAGAAAACCGGCCTCTCCAGAGTACAGTGTGCCACAAAACAATAATAGGCCTTTTAACCTCGCGTATAAAAACGAAGGCTATAAAGAAAACTCAGGTGCTAGTGCGGCCCCCTCTGTGAACACTGTCGCTACTGAAGAAATTCCAATAATCCATCATCCCGGAGGTTTAATCTCTCCAGATGACGACACTATATCACCAACAAGTCCATCGCAATATTTCAATTCTGATACATTACCATTAACCGGCATAGACAAGTCCGACGATCCGATCTTTACGAAAAGAGAACTCGATAGGGATGGTAAAAACTATGGTCCTTATGGGGCACCTAATCATGGTGGGCAACCGAAGCTCTCATTTCTTATGGAGTTGAGGTCAAAACTGCCGGAACAACCGCAACCAGGGGCTATACCCGCTACGACATTTGGCCATAGGTTGCCAGGTACAACAAATTTACTAAAATATATTGCATTCAATAATTTAAAAACCAATAAATTGACGGATACTCCTGGGAAAATTCGAAGTTTTATAATTAATTTTTATTTTACAGAACCTCAATTCTACGAGGACAGGTTGCCCAGTCCACCTCAGCCACCAGGCTACCAGACGGACTACCCAATTAGCTACGAACCCAGCTACGCGGAGAGCTATCAGCCGAGTCCTGCCTCCTCCCCTGAGCTACCTCACCCCTCAGATCTATACTTGCGTTCTAGATCCGAAGCACTACTAGAAACAAACTTTGACTTTGAAGACTCACAGAACTCTCACTTATCCGAGGCCAGTAGATCACACAGCCAGCCGCTAGAAACTGCCATGTAAATATCCCAATGTTGGGATATTTTATATATTCAAATGTTAAACAGGGTAAATATTTGAATATAAGCTTTACTATTCAGAAGCAATAAAATTTCTAAAAGCTTGAAATAAAATTAAATCTGATAAAATGGCGGTAAAACTTATCAGGCATATAATTATAGCCATAGCCTACAATCGTCCTCGTGGCCTTATTATAAAATATATTTACAAGAAAATATTAGATATTGTCTTCTATAGGATAGGTTTTATGAAAAGACTGACACGTCTTACTTTTATATTTAAAACTATTGCATTTATAATTATGTATTTTAATATATAACGGTTCACTAAACTGCTGCTTGTAAGTATCGATTTTTCTATAATAATAAAATATTGTGCTAAATAATGTTTAATCTCCGAAATTTCTAAATTAAGTAAGTTGTTAAATTGTAGACATTACGATCTCAATTTTTGACAAAGATACGGTGACATATTCTTTATTGTGATTGTTAAAGCATTGTTACCATTACAAAAAACGTACCTCAAAATATTGTTATTATTATGTACGTGGAACTTGACAGTTCACCTGAGTGACCTAAAATTGATTTATTGTTGTTAGAACAATTTCATAAAAATATTTGATGGAATTTATAACATAGATTTATTTAGTTGAATTTTTCAATTTTAGAATTATTGACGATTATATTGTAATTTAGTTGTAATAGTATGATAAGTTTGCGTTTATGTCCGTCCTTAAAATATATTAAATATAGGTATAACTATAGAAAATTTATATAAAAAAATATATGTACACATTTTATTGCTCTTCATCATTTTTATACTTTTAGTATATTTTTTTTGTTTCTACATCGTCTAATCTCCTGAACTTTTACTTAGTTGAAATATACTCTTATTAAAACTATTTTTATTAAAATAAAATTAATCATGCTTTAATATGTTTTATGGTAAACCGTACAAATCTTTTAATTGATTAAATGATAAAAGAAATAAATAAATTGTAATATTTTCTTACTCACTGTCTTTTTTTTCTGGACAATTGGTTTCAGAGATTTATTGTATAATAAAACATTTAACTGGTCTTACTGTGCACACCAGATACTGAGCGAGCAGGGGAAGTGCATATTACAATTAGCACTCGACCTACAAATTACGTCTAATCAAAACTTTTTATACAAATATAGGAACTAAAAATTATCCAAAGTTTAGTCCATAGGTTTGACCATTTTCAAGTTGCGAATTTGTTAAACGTTTATCTTGAGTTTTGGGGTTGTTCAATGGACCCCATGTTGCTTCTTATTACACCATCGTAACGCTTTCAATTTTAGAACAAGGAACTATCCAGTTTCTTGGATACTTGTTTTAAATGTTATATTTATATTTACCCGGCTGTATTCACGTTGAATACAGCCGGTGTCTGAACAACGTATTACAACGATGAGTTACGAAGACCTGCAAGAGAACTCTGAAGACAACACTACATCTTCCCCCCTACTGCCGCCGCCATCTTCGCGTCGTGCCTAGAGAGCTGCTTCACGCAGTTTACGTCGCTAATCCGCCGCACTTAGAGCTCATGAGTAAGAACCCCTAATGGGTTTGAAACTAGTCGGGCACATTCCGATTTAATTTCTACGTGAATACAGCCGGGTAAATATAAATATAATAGTCATGATTCACGAAAGTTTAAATATAAAAATTGTTTTGAATGACTAAAACATTATTACTATGTTGTTAGGTTTGTTTTATGTTTATATATTTTGGAGTTTGGTAGTGAATAAGTGAGTACATATAATACATACGATATCTTCCAACAAAAAAACTAATTAAACTTATACTAAGTTGAGTATTCTGTTTTGTTATTTATTATGTCTTACCAAATACCATATGTATTAACTATTATACACTTTGAAAGAACTATACAGAATATTAAATGAATTTTCTATGCCTTATCGTATTAGAGGCTTTGTATCATAATGTTTATATATTTAAAAAATATATAGTTATATAGTTAAAAATTAGTGTTACGGCAACACTAAATTATTATGTCGTAGTCAAAGTCTTATGTCATTAATTTTAAACTAAAATGTCGATTGCGATTCGTAGTGTAACAGTTCGTCGCGGTTTCTATTATGAATCATTTAATATTATAACATCGGTCCTCTTATTTTAAGTTTAAATATATTCTAAATGTAATAAATTATTTTTTTTATTTAAATATTCCTAGCAAAAGTCTAGATCTATTTAATCATGGACGTAGCTGGATCGATAAACAATGAGGATTTTAATATAGAGAGTATCGAGCAAGAAGATGATGGTGATTACTCAGAGGACAGGGAGTTGGTGACCGACTCCTGTTCAACAAAGGTCTTGGAAACTTGTGAGGAACCCCGGGATCGATACTGTTTTGTTTACATATTGTTTTATTTGTTTGGAATTACTTCGCTGGTTGCTTGGAATTTTATAATAACAGCTAATGATGTGAGTATTTTTCATTTTTTGTCCTATTAATTACTTTTTGTTTCTAATTAAGTTGTGCTTTATTTTAGTCAATGTGCAGAGAAAAAAGTTCAGCTAACAAAAATTCAAAATTGACCTTGTAATAGTTTCATATTTCCAACATTGTTGTTTGTATCTTATTCACACTAACAGTTCAAGTAACTAATTTGTATTTGAATATATTTTCTTAATGAGACCATCGGTTTTTGCATTCATTTTCTTATAATTCACTGTTTTATAAGAAACATTTGTTGGTATAAATTTATTAACTGTGAATAGATAATAATATTTTGTCCTACTTCCACATTATAGATAAAACTCATTATAGATTGTTACTAATTACTATGAGATAGCTAACAATTGTTTAAATATTAATATTAACAAAACAAAATGGACTTGGAGGTAATTGTCTCTTCACTAAGAAAAAAATATAATTATAATTTTATGTATAAATAAAGAAGTCATCCGGTTTCTTTTTTTATAATTCATATTATTTTATTTTAATTGAGACCTATAGGTAGCATACCTTGTATTAGTTATTATTATTAATTTTATTTGCTGAATATTGTCTTGTTATAAAATTGTGTCTTGTAAATTTTCCTTAAATTTTGACCTCAATAGAAATTATATCAATTTAAATATATATTTTTGTATTTGAACCAGGCATCTTGGGTATAAAATCAAACAATTAGTAATTTATGAATTGTATAATTTGTAAATTATATAAATTGATTTTTCCCTTGATTATTAAATTTAAGAACAAAAAAAACCTTCCCAAGTTCATATTACTATGATCTAATATTTATCCTCTGTTCTAGTATTGGATGTACAAATTTCGTGATGTCACACCCAACAACCTCACTGTCTATGTACGTAAGACACAGTTTCAAGCGGAGTTCACCTCCTACCTTAATGTTGGTACTGCTATACCCAACTTGATATTCCTCGTGCTCAACTCCTTTTACGGCCATTTGTAAGTATTAAAGAGTAATTTTATATTTCAACTACCTAAATTTATATTTCAATGAGCTTAAATAATTATGATAAGCATAAACCAAGATCCGTAAATAGTTTTTGAGTAATAATAGAATGTACAGAGAGACAAAAAGTAAATAACAAATTATGCTAGTGAGTCACAAATGGAATATTTATCCTAAAATATACAACAAAAAATAAAGATAACCTGCAGATTTATATAGTAGTATAGATTAACACATTGATATTATTAAATTCTATGTCATTATATGTAAATATGCTATAATTTAAATATATGTTCATACCATATAAAAGAATATTACGTAACAAATCATAACTCACCATATGTATTAACATTTCTGATTTACATAGGAACTTCACAGGGTTTACATCAAGTTGGTGGCTCTCTGTCATATCTCATGCATGTTGCATGAGATTTTTCCCAAATGGTTAGAATTAGGACTTAGAGATGTAAATAAAACCTTTTGGTTTTAACTAGATTTTGCCACCTCTATTATGTTTTACTAGACATTATTAAAACAGAAATAGCATGGAATAGAATAGAATAGAATATCGGGTTTAGACTTATATCTTATACATGTTTGACAGGTTTATCGTAACACGAAGAAAATAATAACAGCGTCATTGACCGAATTTAGTAGCGGGGTTGAAGTTAGCAATGTGTTAATTGGCTAAAATTTCAGGAAAAATTAATGGAAGATATTTAATAATTATAGATTTACTACCTACAATAAATAAAACAATACAACTAACTGCAGCATTTCGTTTCTCAATCGGTTCTGTAGTTCTTATGTAACAGAGGAGCAGACCAAATTAAGTTAAGATTTTATAGTAAATACTTTTGTTAATGAAATATTCTTTAAATATTTTACATTTATTTAAATACTTAGTTAATAAAATACCTATACATTTTGTAAAGAATTGTTAATAATATACCTCAGACATTATTATAAATATTTAATAGATAAGGAAATTTGAAAATGCTTTGTTCTTTTAAATTACTATATTTTCTTCAGTAACAATTGTTTCTAAAGCAGTTATCGTCTTTCTGAAATTAACATAAATTCTCCATACGCTATGTTGTGCATACACAATACTTACACACTTACACAATACTTACACTATACATACAATGATTTATTATGAAGTATTAAAAGTCAAGGTCCTTATCATAGATCACCAACATTTCTTAGTATACTAAATAATAGTACTTTTTCATCATAGTTCAACATCTCATGTATTTATTAAATCATCAACGACATCATCAACGATCGCCATCACATTTTGTCAGCCGGTTCTATTAGTAGGTACTATAGGGACCGAGCTGTAACTATAGAGGCAGCACTTGAGGCAGAAGTGGCGCGCCCTGGTTTTCAATCAAAGCAAAAAACGGACAGAAATACAACAACAACTTAGGTATTTATTTACTAATAATGGAAAAAATAATAAAATATGGTTTTCAACCGATTAAAAATACGCGTATTCGAGGTCAAAATGGAACTAAAGGAAAAAAACTGTATGAATCGGGGCATGTTTTTGAAGTGGTGGAGAAAAAATTAATAAATGGCTCTGTAACTATACTCAAATACAATTGCAAATGTATGTTACAAACATTGCCTTCTGTGATTTATTTGTATACTCACCCTTGGGCTGCGTATTGATGACAATTGCTCGTGATGAAATGTTTTTAGGTAAGGTTGTTCCTAAATTAGAGCAGTTTTATTTTCAGCATTATATCCAAAGAGTTTTTGATAAGTTTAATAAAAATACATGAAGAACATATTACTAAAAAGAAACTACCAACAAATGTTACGCATGAATTTTCTGTTAATTATTTCTAAATATAACTAATAATAAATAAAAGGACCAAAATAAAATTGCCAGACATTTGTGTTAATGGTGTTGTGATAGTTACATTAATAACTTAATTACAGTTTTCTAAAAGCTGTATGTTTCAATTATATTGTCATAGTTTATGTATCAGAGTTTAATTAATAAAAAATATATTTAATTACAATTGTGAATTTCATTTAATCTTTTCAATTTACAATTTTGAATTTTTAACAATTAAGTAATTTATTTTTTTAATTAACCTGATGGAGAAACAGCCATGGTACTTGCATTCTTATGACATCCACGGACTTCGGGTATCACTTGTTCTACGTCTAGCTCCATTTCAATATTTGTTGAAAGATTAATACTTTCATCTTGGACACAATTATCAATGCTTACACTATTGTTCATATTGTTAATAACAATTGGCTCTTCGACGCTAATTTTCTTATTTATTTGACGGATTCTTGATCGTTCAAAGCGCTGGAGACGTTGAATAGATTTCTTAACATTCTCTACTCCAGGAAAAATGGAAGGCACATAAGATGGGTGATATGAATTCTCAGATTTACAATTATTGATAAAATGTGCACTACAAATTCTTGTATGCTCATTAGGTTCCCAATCTTTTGGATTTTTGCTGAAATAAATAACAGTTAGAATTTAAAGGTTAGGTTAATACCATTAGATAAATTTTTATTTAGTGATTAAATATAACTATAATATTACTTACAATACTTAAATTACAAAATCTTTATTGTGAAAAATTATTTTTTATATACTTACACATAATTCTTTACTGCATTTATCCACTTTATACGTTTGTCCTCCTTCCATGAGGCACCATATTTACTCAAGGGAAAACAATAAAATTTCACTGAGGAATTAACTTGCCACTTACGGCGAGATTTTTCGGTACATCCTTTAATACAGCAAGACTTCACGGATGGAGACATTTCCGATAATTTTTCAATATTTATTTAAATAATATTAATTTAACTTTTACTCGCGTGTTGTTGCTTTACTTTTTTGCCCGATTATTATACATTTCTGTTACTAGTTGGCGTGACAGTCTAGCGGCTCGGTCCCTATAAGAGTTAGGTAATATTCATCAGTTTTTTTTTAAGATATTATTTTTTTTTTGTCATATCGGCAGTGTTAATAAAAATAAATGTATGGTAGTTTAAAATTGTATTATGTATTACTATAAATGATTTGTCTTTTTTTCACACACACATAGAAAATCGTGACTTGCAACTACACTATAATATATAAATATGTGTAATAATAGTCAATACTAGGAATAACTTTTTATTTTATAAATAAATTATATTATAAATATTTAAATAAAAGTATCCATGGAATTTTCTGTCAGTTCTCCATGTATCTAAAAAATGTTGTGTTCCAATAATGTTTGAATCTTAAACATGTGTAGCCATGTCAAGCGTACTTTAATTTAAATAAATAGTGAATGAAAAATAATTGGCATTGATTCGAACCTGCGACCTCTGGAAAACCGTCCCGTCGGTCTACTAATTGAGCCATACGTAGCGAGGAACCCTGCCCGTATCATTTTATCGTTCATTCTATATTTATTTAAAAAAATATCATTTTTCCCCAAACCCATTGCAACCCTTTGAACCACCCTCTGAATTATCTTTCAACGATTCCCAGGGTATCAGTTAAAGCGAGATTGCAAGGTTCCCTGGTGGTGGTGACGGTATGTTTCCTGATCACCACCGCCTTCGTGCCGGTCGACACAGACGACTGGCAGAACACTTTCTTCATCATCACCATGGTCAATGTAGTGATCATGACTGGTGAGTGATTATTAGACCTTTAAAAAAATCGCTCTATATATATATACATATATATATAATACATTTTTATTAGTCCAATGTCAAAGTGTGAAAAAAGGGGTCCATATAACCTTGACATTTTAAATATGTCCTGGGATATATTTAAAAAAATATCTCAATATATTTGTTCGTTTTCTGATAAACAATCTCTAAACTTGTAATTTTAAATATTTCGATTGTTTTGTTTGAAAGATCATCTTTATTTCTAAAACTCGATAAAGTTATAAGAAAAACATAATTTATCTTATATAAATTGAATTAACAACTGACCCTTACAATCTTGATAAACATATAAATACTCTTTGCAGTTAATATGCAGTGATGCTAAAATATAATCAAACGAAACGAAACAACATACTTAGTTATTAGATATTGTAATTTAAATTTTAAACTCTGGAGTGTCTTAACTAACACAAGAGCCGGACACTTAAAATATATAAATATAACTAAATAAATCTTTATTATTTATTGAGATATATTTCTTCATTATCGTAAAATAATTACTAAGAATATTATTTACGTGGAATTCTAAGTCATTTTCAAATGATTAATTCCGTTGATTCAGTTTATATAAATATCATAGAACGCTTGATTCGTCTTTGTTTGCGATCTAAATATGAATATCTGTATAAAATGTAATGCTCTCCTTATTTTGTAATCTAATTTAATAACTACTAGCTTTTTGCCTGCGACTCTGTCCACGACTTTATATAAGAATAAAACTTTTAAAAAAATCCATTCGCGATGGTATCGTCGATATAACTTGTAACAATGATATCCATAAAATGCTTTTTTTTTTTTATAGAAATACACAATCTATATATACAACCACTATTTATATATCTTTCCTTTAAGAGCAATGATGAAATAATTTTGAAATCATGCTTTTAAATTCGAAGATTTTTCTCGTACATCAAAACTTATAACATTTCAATTAATATAAGTTTCTGTTTTATATTTTTAAAAATCTATGACGGAAAAAATGATGTGATATTTCTACGTAATCGTGTTCGTAATGATGACTTGCAAGTTTCTAATATTCATAACTTCTATAATTACGGTGTTAGGTATAATAATTGTGACAGATTTATTGTTTGTTTGTCATAATAAAGAGTAATCTCTCATCTAATAGTTTCTAATTAAACACAAGAATTAAACAGATAAATCTGCATAATAATAAAATGTGAACATTTCAATTTAACTTGTGATAGCCCCCATCTTTAGCTGTCAAATCAGTTTTTTTTTTAATACTAAAAGGCGAAGATTTGAATTCACTAGTGTTAAATTTAATTTTTTTTGATCAAACAGAAATATATTATTGAAAGCCATATAAAAGTATTATTTCGTTTATTTCTTGTTATTTTATTTAATATTATTAAATAAGTATACTTACAGGTAAAACCTCATTTCTTAGATACAAGTAGCCTTTTTTAGAAAGTTCACTCTTTAAATTAAAACACTAACACCTAACGACCTTGCGGACGCACTTTGCATATTTTATTGCTTAGCTCTATATAACATTGAGTACATATAAATGTATACCAGAGATAAGAGCCTGTATTTATTCATATATTAATGGATATTAACAATTTGGTTGATATCTTCATTCGTTTTTTTTTTAATATTCCTAAACTGGATTTAAAGTTTTTTGTACACATCAAGACCTTATTTTGATGAAAAAAATAAAAGAAGTCTCTTAGTTACAAACTTTTTGTTCTGTATTATGTATCTTCAGTTGTAAAGATATTTTTATGGTTACTCTTACATCTAGGTATGCTCTGCAGTCTTTGTATGAATTCCTGAAAAATCTGTCATGAAGTTTGTTGCAATATTACAATAATATTACTTTGATTCGTACCATGAGATCTATAAAACAATATTGTTTTATTCCTGCTTAGTGACGTAAAAGATAGAATGCTTTCTTAAAATGACAAAGTTTTACATTAAAAAAAATATTATTAATATTTCCAGTGCCAAAGCACACTCCATGGTACGAGTTAATAATGTTACCTGTAGTAAAATAATGAATGATTTATGATGACGTCATCAAAACTTGGTATCGAAACATTATTAAAGTAATATTACTTTTAGGACGAATTCTAAAGTAAGATTATTGTAATATTACTTCAAGAGTTCGTGATAGGTTTGCTGATTCCCTCAACATGTGGCTAATATATTTATATATATTTAATTGGTGGTTTGTTCGTTCCAGCCGCCAGCGCAATATTCATCGGCAGTCTGGTGGGAGTGGCCAGCAAGTTCTCTAAGGAGTACATGGGGGCCGTCATCAGCGGCCAGTCCCTCGGCGGCATCATCGCCGCCATCGCACAGATCATATCACTAGCCTTCAAAATATCCCCCCTCCACAGCGCTCTCATATACTTCATAATGGCCGACATCATCCTGATTCTGTCGCTCATATCCTACGTGCTGTTATATAAAATAGACTTCTTCACGTATTACATCCTGAGAGGGTCAGGCACGGCCTCCAACAGACACAGGGATGCCTCCATGGTGGTGATAATGAAGAAGATATGGGTGTATGCGTTCAGTATATTCGCCGTGTTCGGAGTGTCCATGTGTGTGTATCCGTCTGTGACGGTTTTGGTTGAATCGCACCCCGCCACGACAGGCACGGATTGGAACAGTGAGTTTAAATTACATATATATTATTATTAACTTATTGTATTTCAGTCTTTGAAATATTATTATTGTTGTTTCAGATATATTCTTCGTGCCAGTTGTGAATTATCTCATATTCAACTGCGGTGACTACGCCGGGAGACTAGCGGCTGCGTTTTTGTTGCGGGTGAGTGTACATATTTATAAAACTAGTTCTATCCTTATTCACGTTTTCTCCATTGATGTTTTTGATTAGTATTTTTCTTTCTTTTCATTAAGTTACATTGATATTAAAAATTGCCGTAATGTACCTTCGTTTCCCCTAATTAAGATTTTCTCTCTGTACAAATTTAAGTACTGCAACTGTATATATACATGTGTGTGTGTAAAAATATACTATATAGCCCTTATTCAAATAAAATTCAATCATGCTATGTGAAGTTCCATAATAATCTTGTTTAATTATTATCTGAAATCATAGTTATGAGCTGTTTACGAATAGATAATAAAATTGTATAATGGTTGTGTTATTATAGCTCCATCCTATACAGCTAGATACATTAAAAATAAACATAATGTTACGTCGTAAAAAATCTACACTTACAAAAAAAATGACGCTTAGTTACATTTTTACAATTACCTAATATCTTACCTCGGAAAAAATATATAAGTACTCATATTAGTTACTTAGTTTCTGGACTATTTATTATCAAATCTATTAACTTTTCTGATTAGATGATAGTGAAGTATATCATCTAATCAGAAAAGATCAAATCCTTCAAAGTGTTATTAAGTTATTTCTACTTAAACATGGACAATTTTGATTTCTTCTCAGTATAAATTCGAATGGCTGATGTTAAAAATGTCCACTTTGCTTGATCTTTCAAAGGCTTTTGATATTGTTCACCTTAGTATTACAACAGTGAACAAATTAATATTAACTTTAGTCAATATTAAAACCAATTGGTTGCAGATTTAGTATGTTAAACTATTCAAAAGCTATTTATAAAATTGTCCTATATGAAAGGTTTTGATCCACCAGCGACACAAAAATATTGGTGTGTCTCAGGGCAGCATTTTAGACCAAATTTGTTTCAGATTTATACATATGCATTATGTGAGCTAGCTAATAAATTTAATTTTCCCATGTACGAATATGGGGAAACCGGTACCGATAAAATATTACACAACATTTACCATATAATTAAAATAGTCACATGCCGATTCATACAATATACAAGCACACAAACATACTTTGTGTGGACCCATATTAATTGTTGTATGATAAATTTTGGTATGGAAAAAGATCGTCCTAAATAACGCAGATTCTAGTGGCTCTTCGATACAAATAAAAAATATATGATATATTTCGCCGTTCAAGCCCACAAACCAGTGGGTGATAGCCTGCGGCAGCGTATTGCGGGCGGGTATGGTGCCTCTGCTGATGATGTGCAACGCGCAGCCGCGGAGCCACCTGCCCGTGCTGTTCCCGTGGGACTATCAGTACATCTCCTTCATGATCGTGTTCGCCTTCACCAACGGGTACCTCACCAACATCATCATGATCAACACCACCAGGTGAGTGTACATGTGGTATCTTAAATTGACCGAATTGATTCGAATATACACGTAATCCGAGGAAATTTAAAATTCGTGATACTTTTTCAACACACCTCGTATATATAAAAGTTTATTTGGGATTTTTTTAATGTAATATTCTTTAAGTTAGTACAAAATCTTAAATGCTCCTATTACCAGTACAAAATCTTTTAAATTAAATTTACTCATGAAATTAAGATGTATCTAATTAATTTGGATCAATCGCTCCAAAAAAAAAATAATCCTTAACAGTAAGAGGTTTAGTGAGGAGAGTAATTTTGTTCAGTCAGTCATATCTGTAAAACCCTGCAGAGGATCTGCTGAGTATAAAAAATAAATATTACGAGCAATATTCGATTATCTAACTATTATTATTATTTTTTAAAACAACTCACACGGTAATCTTATGTAACCCCTGTGTCGCGGGGAGTTTCACAAACATCATTAATGGATACAAAGTACACCCGACAACTATCACATATTTTTTTTTAACTCAAACCGAGAAGTAATAATTTAAAAAGAATTTAGTGAAGTATATATATAATGAAGGGTCGTCCGTCCCCAGGGTGGTGGATCCCCACGAGCGTGAGAAGGCGTCGAGCGTGTCGGCCACCATGCTCTCCGTGGGACTCACGGCCGGCGCCGCGCTCGGACTACTGCTGGTGCGATTGCTATAGGACGGATCACGAATGGGCCACTGACGGACCAAGGACGGACCACTGACGGGCCACTGACGGACCACTGACGGACCAATGACGGACCAATGACGGACCAATGACGGACCACTAACGGACCAATGACGGACCAATGACGGACCACTGACGGACCGAGGACGGACCACTAACAGACCAATGACGGACCACTGACGGACCAAGGACGAACCACTAACGGACCACTGACGGACCAAGGACGGACCACTAACGGACCAATGACGGACCACTGACGGACCGAGGACGGACCACTGACAGACCAATGACGGACCACTGACGGACCAAGGACGGACCACTAACGGACCAAGGACGGACCACTAACGGACCAATGACGGACCACTGACGGACCGAGGACGGACCACTGACAGACCAATGACGGACCACTGACGGACCAAGGACGGACCACTAACGGACCAATGACGGACCACTGACGGACCAAGGACGGACCACTAACAGACCAATGACGGACCACTGACGGACCAAGGACGGACCACTAACGGACCAATGACGGACCAGTGACAGATCACGACAGACGCGCGACTGACTATACCACAATTACATGTGTAGGTGGACTCGCAGCGGGTTGCCAAGAGCTTATTGGTATTAAGAGACGATTTTCTTACATTTTATTGAAGTTTTTATATTAAAATATTATTTTCCGTTCTGTTTGATAGTAACTAGGTTATAACTAAAAAGACAACAAAATTTAACAAAAGTTGGTCTTCCATTAACGTAATATTACATTGAAGGAATCAATCGTCTTTTATTATACCAAAAAAGCGGCAAAAAGTGAATATCCTTTGTATCTCAACGTGGGTGTGTGATCAATAATATTAATATATATATATAACATACATACATACATAAACATTTAATTTAAGATACACGTAGTAAATACAACACTGGCTACATATTTTGATGATCATTTGAAACAAGTTCATGTAATATATAATAGTAGATGCAGTTGGCGATGCTATCTGTTCGCGGTACATCCTACAGCACTCTCTGGGATATATCAATGTATTATATAATTCTATATACACTGAATATATAATGTCCAGTATATAAGGATTAACATATAATTGAATGTATATATTTTCATTTATATTTTCCTGTTGGCTTAATTGTAAGATATATCGTTGTATCATTTTTTTAAGTAAAACAGTCACATCGACGTCCTTCTGGAACTGGTTTATATTGAACCAAGTAAAATTCGGTTCTTTTTAGGCTTTTGATATATATGTATATATATTTATTGAAAATGTATTTTTTATTACAAATAGTATCAAGCCTAAAAATAATAATTTATTAATAATTATTATTTAATTTTACAATTTATGTTATTTATAATAATTGTTAATAATAGGATATAATATTTTATAATAAATTAACAGCCTGTTATATAGTGATATATAGTGAGGAATGTCTGGGAATTTAGATTTTCTGCTATTTTCAATTATATTTCTACAACTATTTCGAATTCTCGGCTTTTTAAATACGAAAAATATTTTTTTCAAGCTTTTTTAATATCCAATTTATTACGATATGGTTGTTTATATTTTTCAATATATTATATAGATTTAAAAGTAAGTTTAAAATGTAAATAAAACGAGACGAGATGATAAGAGAAGTTATTCAGAGTAATTAGTTTAAGGAAATATGGCAGTCTACGAACTGGACCATTTAAACAATATGTACAGACCATTATGTAGCAACTTACCACGGCACATGTCATATACATTACTTTCATCTAAAATAGTGTCGCAAGTACAAATAATACAAAAAAATATGAGATTACGTTAATATTAATATTTCTATTTTCGAGTTTTTAAATAAAAGTTTTTGGCAACTGCATAAAAATAAAATATATACATATTAGATGTACTTATTTAAATAATATAGTAAATCATACAAACAGACAGTCATACTGCTCTCTGATAGTTGTAGACATCAAATGTGTAATGAACCAAAAAATTTAAACACTTTAATGTAGTAGCAAATTTTTAACTTTTAATCTTCTTAATATTACTATAACAAGATAATAGATTTAGTATTTTAGAACATTGTTTATTATTAATATAAAATGTCCAGTTTACATTTAATTAGAAAATAGGCATATTTAACTAAAATAATCATTTATTTCAGAAAACGTATAAACACAAGGTAAATTTTAAAAGTTATCAGTAATTAAATCACAAAATTTAGAAGAAATTTCATTCATTCAATCATTCAACAGTATTAAAATCAAATTGTGAATAAAATAAAAGAAAAAAAAAATGGTACAAAAAAAGGAATATGGAATTATCAATTTTAAATGAAATGTAAGAATTACACTGAGTGTATTAACATTAGAAATAATATAATATTTAATAATCACATGTTGATAAAAAACTTAAATGATTAAAATTAATATTTCTAATGTGTCTGTAACATAGTTGTACTAGTATTTTAAGACTCTTAATCTTGCCAGAGTTATCTTTATTATATTATTATCAATCACTTGTGTTTTTCCAGCGATACTCCGGTATTCATATTATCCCATATCTTGTACTTTAACCTAAATAACTTATTTAATAATGTACTTATAACTTTTTTATGTAGCTATTAATGTTTGTATGAATTTTTGCTATGTTTTTATTTCTCATCATGTTACATTCCTTTATATGTAAAAAAATATTTATTTTGGTTATATCTACTGATAAGTTTTTATATAAATTGTAAATATTACTAAAAACGGTATGCTATAGTCGTGAGTTGAGAACAGACATACAAACATACATTACATAATCCAATATATATAATATATGAGATGTATATTCCTAAGTACCGTCAACAGCACAATATTCGTGATATTATAATAGTATTTAGAAACATTAAAAACCTTTGATGATCTACATTTAATTCTGTTACCATTTCTATGTTAAGTATTTATACGCTTTTTGGACTCATATATAGGCATATATATATATAACTCATATATATAGGCATTATCACAGATTTATATTTAAAACTGTGTTAAAAATATAGGATCAATATTAGTCTCCTAGAATAGTATTAATTGATGTTAAATGAATGTATGTAACTGTAGATCTCATATAATAAAACCAGATTCGCTCATAATCATATTATTATTTAAAGAAACTATATATTTTTAAATAAAGCTTTAAAATATATTATAAGGTATGTATGTAGTTTCATATCAACTGTTTTTTATTTAATAATCTTATGAATGTATAGCATAAAGCAGCTATTCACTTATACTGGTACTTGTATAAATATATATTGTCACTTTCTTGTTACTAGATTTAAAATATCTAAAAAAAAAATCGTCTGGGAGTTCGTTCTACTCTTTGCTTTCATCAACTTGCTTTTAGTAAATTTCAAGTATCTCTTAAATGTCAGGTTCCAAACATTTATTGAAAATTATATAAACATTGTCTATATTATATATAAGTTAACTTATATATATTAAATTGCAAAATCTCATTGAAGAGCTACTGTATGAACTACTGTACCTATATGTAAGTAATGAGTAGAGATTGTTAGTTTTGTAGATGATTTTTTTATTATGAATATTTAATTATATGTATTTCCGTTAAAAATTCCACAAACTATTGTAACATATCCTATTGTCAATAAAAAAAATAATATATGTTTTTGTTTGTGTTTTTTTTCGAATGTTATTTTTTAATGATTGAATGAAACAAAAAGACCTCAGACTTTAGTTGCTTTTAATAAATTATGTCATGTAAAAATAAAATCACAAATAATGACTACCTATACATAATTGATTTTTAATCTATGTTTAGTTTATTAGCAGTTATATATAGATCAAAGAAAAATCAGGCACCATTTATTAATCACTACGAAATAATTCAGCAACCACATATCTTAACCGGTACTAACATTTACACATTTAAGAAACAAACTTATGTTAAAGCAGTTAGAATATTTGTAGTGTAGTGTACCTTAATTAAATAACAGCCCCAAAATAAACATAAGTATATAAGGATTTCGTATTCAGCTTAATTTCCCTCCTATAACTGCCCCGAGTAGTTACAAGAAAAATGTACTGAATATTTAGTTAAGTTTCAAAACATTGAAATATTTAAACGTAATATGTGGTCCTTTTTTATTTAAGACCTCACAGACCCTGTATACAAATAATATAAAATATATTGTCTTTTAATAATGATATGTTTAAAAATTTTGAAAAGTAAAAACACCTCAAATATTACAATTAAAAAACCAAAGAACAGCAATGAGCTAACAAAACATCACTGAAGGTATTTATGAAGGTTTAAGACCAATGTTGCCTTCCTACTTAAAATAATAAATAAATTGAAATAACATGATTTTCCATGTTTTTTATAGTAATATTATACAACTTTAAACTGATTTATTATATATTAGCATTTTCTTAAAGTCCATGAAGGTTATTCCAGTGCAGTGTGACCGGTGCCTCAGTTCCTTGGCCGCTTCTAATAGGACACCACAGTGTTCCAACGAGCTGCACGGTATCACCTCTTGTTTTCTACGTCCCGTCGAACGAACCGGAACATGGTGTTGGAGATGGCCACCACCAGAGAGAACAGGCGCAGGGGACACTCGCTGAAATATTACAAATATACTTTAAAATAAAAACTATATCTCTATTATAGTTTTCAATAAGTATACTAATATTTTCATAAATTGTTTTCAAATATATAATATATAACTAATACAAGATATGTGAATGTGAGTTTTTTGTTTGTTATGATTTAAGGCAGGTCAATCTATTTCGCACAAATTTTTTTTACCTACACAGTTTATGTTAAGCCAATGATACAATATTTTACTAAAACTATAACGAGTTCAAATCATTATCATGAATAGTCTGAAAGAAGATGCCAACCAAAAGGTTATGAAAAAGGAAATCTGACTCGGGTGAAACTCTGTGTGATGATAACTTATTGTATGAGTAAATATACATCATTCTGTCATAAAACTTGAAACTGGTTTTAAGTACACTAATAATAAAATGTATAGATGAATTTATAGGGAGCATGAAGTCTATTGCCTATAAATATCAATATTGATCGCTATAATTTAATATAAATTACCTTCCAGACACAGGAGTGGCTTCATTCCCACTCAGAATGAAAATGGGGAAGAATATTGAAAAGACACAACCACTGAAATAAAATAAATAAATTTAGTTTAGTATTTTTAAGCATAGTAGAGTAGAATAGGTTCAATTATTCTTAAAAATATTGCAATTTTATACAATCTTCACAATTAATGATAACAAAAATAATAAATAATCAATATGGAACTCTTCACCACAAAAAAGATAATGTACAGGGCAAAGTACATTAATTATAATGATACTCATCTTATAATAAATTTATATAAATAACAAAGATAACTGTGAAAATTACATACCTTATTATATAAGACTGAGGAATTTGAGTCAATATTGCCAAAGGTAGCCCAAATCCAAGGAAATATGGCCAATTTGATTCAATGAATGTGAGCCGTTTGTGCAGTTCCCAGCCCATGTTGAACCATTTATACTCAAATGAGTACAAAGAGTAGAGAAGACACATGTGTATTAAACATAACAGTTCTCCAATATATGTTATCGGCAACATACCGACCAGCATACTCTGAAAAATAAATATTTTAGAGAATCTGTCTCTTATACCAAGAGATATTATGTAGTGAATAAATATCTTTGAATTGAAATATGACATTTATAAGCTTGCATTACCTACAACTCAATAATATTACCTGAAATAAAAACAAAGCTTGCACCAGTAAACTGAACAGTGAGTCGGCTATGATCTTGCTCACACTAGACATGAACTGTGGTCGCCCTCGTCTGTGGCGGTATGCTGAATCTGCTATGTCCTGGAATGTTGTTAGTTTTATAGAATTTCTTTATTACTAATTTTATATTATAATAACATTATATTGAACATTATATTGAATTCACCTGAAACCACAAGCTATTAACAAGTTTGCTTAACAGGAAGAGTGGTAAGACCCATATCATCCTAAATGTCATGGACAAGAATGGCTGCATCCAGCCCCACACATTATGAGCCACTCCAGGGTTGTGACCAAACACCAGCGTCACTAAGTATTTCACACTCGGCAACAAGGCATACTCAAATATAAGTATGCTTAACAAAAATATGAACCCGTTTAGGATACATGACTGTAACACCCTAGTGAGTACTTTTGATTCCCTGAAAAATATGAAAATTGGGTGTTAATTTAAAGCTAAATAAATATTTTGTTGATATTATGATTATTGTTTAAAATTATTAAATTATTAATTTTAAACATAATAATGATGTTTTATTTTCAACATATTTTAATAAATACAATGTTTGTAATCTATTTTAATTTAGATGAACTTTGGACTAATAAGTAGCCACATACACAAATTATTTAATTTATTCATTCATGATGATTGTATGACAATACAATTTATATACTTACTGTTTAACTTTTGTTTGTTTTATCTTTTGTTTACTATTTTCAGAATCATTTTGTGGGGAACGGCTAAGAGCCCTCTCATTTATTTCTTTATCCAAATATAGCAAGACAGTTACACCACGCAAACTATCTATAAAACCTTTGATAAGCGATACCGCAAAATTCTAGAACAAAGAAAAACAATTCATAATCTCTGTTTACTAAAAACTCAATGCACAACAAAGGGTATAAAAGAATTTATTTAAATTACTGTAACGCTTTCCATCTTGAATCAAAGTGTTATCTAAAGTTTCATTATTATATGTAGTAAAATTAAATTTCACATCCTTGTTATTAATTAGTTTGACGTAATAATGAAAATTTTAACTTTGAAGTTTGAACAAATCACCATGTTTTCAAGTTATGACATAAGAGTTACGACAACACGTAGTATTTGCTTAGTAATCTGTGTGTCATATTTTGTCTTTTTGTGAGTTTTAGTTTTCTAAAATTTTCCAATTTAGCAGAAATATAATTCTGGACGATAACCTCATTTAGACTATTAACGAAAACGTATCTTTAGGTATATCTTTATATTCAAAATTACAATGTGCGTTCACATCAACACACTAGCTAACCGTTTAAGCTCGGCAGCATAAACAGCTAAAACAAAAAAAGAAGACAGTTAGTCAATATCACCATAACTAGGTGGTTTTACTTTGCATACTTTCATAGTATTATGCCCTACGGTATTTTGGTTTGGGAGTAAGGGCCAGATGTAAAATTAGTTGTTATTTTACAAAATAGAGCATTACACACACAACATTTTTGTTATTTTATTACCTTCTCTTAGATCAAAAAATATTATTAAACTAATTAGGGAGTTCTTGTGCTAAACGGGACTCACTTCAGTATTAATATACTTGATCGCGACCTTATTTCAATCCTAGTGTAAATTGGGCTTATGTAGTTACAAGCCTAGTGTGGACTCAGCTTTATCTACAACTTTTAGCCACCGTCAACTGTCAAATGAGTATGACAATGACATTATTATGAAATATGTATTGAAAGTATAAACTTACTTATATACGACTAAGTGTTTTTACTTTTTAGTTTTGTATTAGTTATTTAGTAAATAGTTTTTTTCTGATTTGATAGTTGTTATAATATATATACATATTTAGTATAAATTTAAGTGTTATGTGCACACTACTTAAATACAATGGATAACAAATATCTCATCAGTAACATAGGGTAAATATGCACGTTAAAGCCTTCGTATTATTTTAATTCGCGTCGCAGCCATATCGAATGACCTCTTTTTTATATTTTATGACTATAATCAAATGTTTAATCATTTTGTGTATTATGTACCATTTTGAACATTAACAATATCCCATAGTTTGTATTTATTAAAATATATTATCTTAGATCCCGTAATATACCATATATATCATTCCATAGAAAATTAGAAAGTTTTCGTAAACTGTGAAATGACAGTAAGTAATGAATAATTGTTTAGTGAGAGTCTTAAGTTTAATATCAATAATATCGTTTTATTCACTCTAAGAAGGTGCTTAAGCAAAACAAGGAAGAGAAACTGAACAAATCAGCAATTATAAAAAAACTGGTTTTATAGAAACAAGCCATAAGAGTAAATTACTGCATCTTACTTTCTGATGTAAATCATTTAAATTAATAATATAGTTTGAAGAGTTATATTAGTGTTGCATATTATTTAGTTTTAAAAGATTGTGTATTGAATTATGATCAATAATAAATATGGAAAGTTAAATTAAAGTTAGTAGACAAATAACAAAGGTATTATACACACAATAAGTATTTTGATTATTAATTCTAGACCATCCCGGGCCCAGTACAATCAATTAAAGTTAATATTTATTTACTTTAAAGGGAAACAAACCATTAAATAATACTTCTAGCTACAACAAATAAAATGACAGAGATCAGTAGTTGCCACGGAAAATATACATTATATTTGTTATAAATATAGTTAGATATAAATATAGATAATAGATTTGTTCCTGTAAATCTTCAAAATATATTAAACAGCCTTAAATAAAAAAAAATCAGTATTTTCCCTTATTTTTAAGCTCATACAAAAGTAAACTATGTAATTAGCTAAAAATTCAAACACAAAATATAGAGGAAGTGTAAATTTAAATCATTTTTTCATAATATATGGAAGTATTCAAGCTAGTAGACCCCGATATCCTTAGAAAAAGCTTTACTTCCAATATCAATCTATAACCTCTAGAAATTCTTTATGATATTCTCTAAGTTATAACATTGCTGTGGTAAAAAGACCAGGATATGATAGAAAGAGACAGAAAATGGTAAATTATACCTTAATGTGGGTTACATTTTGTTATGTGGGTTACATTTTGTTTTCTGCATATTTTTTATAAAGTATTGACATATATCTGACTATAAATCTTGGAGAATATGAACAAACAGACATATATATGTATGTATATATAATGTTAGTCCCCAATTATAAATTTAATATAGGAAACTTAAATTTTAAGTACTAATTGCTACCTTAATGGTTGCCCTTTCGTTATAATTATATTATTAAATTACTTATTTGTAAGGATAAATTAAAAGTTTATTTCTCCCAATTGATAATAATTACGGGACCCTGATAAAGTTAAAACACATCCGCTGCGCGAGCGCAAAGTTCAAAACTCCATCACAACGTCACGCCCCCCCCCCACCGCTTAGTTTGGTAATCAGACATCACTCATCAGTGTGTGCGCGGGAGTGTGTCAGAGCGCGCGTGTTACTGTTCACTCTCCACCTCCTTTGTGACGTAGGAAATGAGAGTTTAATTTTTAGTTAAATATCGTAAACACATCCATTGTGAAAAATGAAAGTGGACAAAGAGTCGTGCCTCGTATTAGAGGAATCTAAACCTATGATACCCGACAGGAAAGGAAGCCTGAAGGTGACCATCACCCCTACACAACACAAGACCCTCACGCATCTTCCAAAGCGACCCCCAGTGGACCTGGCTTTCACAGACCTCACTTACAAAGTCCAGGAAGGAAGGAAAAGCAGTAAGTATTTCTGACATAATATTTAAGTATTAGCATATTTTAATATTAATTAATAACCTTTAAATCTTGCTTCAATGACTTTTATAGCATTCAAAAAATAATGGTTGAGGGTAGATAGATGTAAAAATAAATACAAAGTAACTTTGTTTTGTTTAAAAGTAAACATTCATTATTCTTTGTTTCCATTTACTTTGTTATATTGGCCGTGTATTATGCCATTATTATTAACTTAATTGTTAGACTTAGTAATTATAATGACAATAGATTTGGACATAGTTATTTAAAATACACAACTATTTCTATTCTATAATGTAATAATATTGTTTTAAGATAAGAGATTAAAGACGAATGTGTTATCAATGGCTTGGTGATTAATAACGGAACACTGATTAAATATTACAAATAATTTGTAATCAATTAAGCAATTCAAAAATGATAAGTCTTTTTGCCTCATTAAAAATATATACGTTTTTGTACCTCAAATTCACAGGGCATTTACATACAAAGATAACATTGTAACAAAAAAACCAGCATCAAAACTAGTTAGGCCATGTGAAGGATTTCATAGTTTCCTCATTGGTCACAAATATAAAAAACCCACAAATAATTATAGATTTTAATTTTTGTATAACTGAAAAGGCACAAACTGTTTAAGAATTATTGTTAAAGGTCAAAAAACACGCAAAGGTTTTTGACTCTTAAATAAAGGTTAATATAGTTAGTTATATTATTTTTTTTTATCAAGGAAAAAAGTACAAATTACCTGAGCCTGAGTATTTGGACAATAATCCTTCAAAATATGTTTTTTTTTTAATAAAAATATCTTTGCAATAATCTAAACTAATAAGTATTTGCTTTTATTTTTATCTGTTATTCATATGCCTCCTAAAGTGTCAAAAGTTTGTTGCTCTTTCGAGTTATGACGATAGCTTAGTTTATAGACTTATGTAAATTTATAAATTATGTTTATTTATACATTAAACATATTTTTTCAATATTACAATCAGTTCAAAGAGAATTAAAATAAATGTTATTCTATCAAGTGTTCTTAAGTCTCTTATGATATTGCAAAAAGAAATAACAGGCACTTTGTTCATTAATTGTGGGTGTAATAATTATAGACAGTTAAAGTATTTAATAAACGTAGGTACGAGCTATCTTTACGGAATTAATTTCTGAGGAAATCCGATTATGCAATTTGGCCATAATTGTACATAAATTAGATATGTGACAGCTAATGAAGGACATATTAAATTTAATATCAAACTAAGGATAAAAATATTGTGATGATTTTAATTAATTCTAAAAACATAAAATGCTATATAGTTATTAACAGCGCCAATAACATTGTTATAAATATTCAAAAACGTCTCGGAGTAAAGGTACGATTTCACTATTATTTATTGTGTGTATATTTCACTATATTCCGATATAATTTCACGTTAATACAGCCGGATAAAAATATAGAAAAAACTTGATATAAATATGTCTCCGTTATTTTCGTTCCCACTAGGCAGTTTCGTAATATGTTCGGGATTTCCAAGAGAATCCCAATAGGAAGACTTGGCAGAGCTTGTTGCAGCGATTTGGAACGTCATTTTCTATGAATCATAGGGAATATGGATGCATATTTGCTGTGAGTTTAAATGAGCATTAATTCTTGGTATTGACATACTGTTGTTTTTGTTCTTGTTTAGACTTCGTGTATTACAATTTATACACTGTGAAGTGTTTGGTACAGTCTTATAGATATAATTATATTTTAAAAAGTACTTCACAATCTATAATATGCCCTGTAGCTTCCAAATATAATTTGTTTGAAATTATTTATATCTTTATATCATATTATTAAAGATAATATATAAAACAGGTGTAAGACACAGATAAACTACTTATATCAAAGTCAATTTAATACGAAAAAACTTGTAAATATTGTGGACTCTGAATTCATGATTGTTTATCGTTTTTATTATATGTAAATGTATGATAAAGTATAAGTCAATAAAAATAAATATTCCATGTATAATGAATTATCTTAAAATAATTATATTTGCGTTACAACTACGAGATATCAATTAGTATAGGTGAGATGTCTCTGGGGTCCCCATCAGGTCCACTATGTTATAGCGTCTTTAGTTTTGCTCAAATATAATTATATAGCGAATTAAAATATGAACTTTACAGTTTGTCCTTGATCCCATTCTTTCTTAACAGTTTTTATTAAAAAAAACCATTTCCGGAGTACAATAAGTCATTATGTGAATAAATTTACTAAAAAAAAAATTACCTTAAAGTAATTCCTTAAACTTTATAAATTGCTTACATGAGCTTCGAGAGTTTTTAAAGTTAATTAATAGATTTTATAGGTGACTATGAAATAGGAAGTCACAAACAGAAATACATACATTATGTATGTATGTATGTATTATCAAATTGTTTTATCATTTCAAAAACATTGAAATAAAACCTACACAATCTCGTTATTTACTGTCTTGTTATTGTATTTGCTTTTGTTAAATATTATGTGACCTAATTATGAAAAATCTTTTTAGGAATTTATATAATAATAGTAGTCTTAATAGTGGTTTAACATGAGATCAAAATGAAAACAGAAACTGAGTCGCTTTCGCTAATCTACAAAAATTTTTAGACCTAGGCAGTTGTTCAATCGATTATTCATTCCATTGTTGAAAAAAAGAATTTCAACAGGCCATGTAATATTTAATCAAATAATTATATTAGACACATATCAGATGGTTTTGAAATTGTTGAAAATTAATTATTATTATCATCGAAAAAAAATCGACATCTTTATTTATAAAATGACGAGTATACTTTTGCAATTATTTTATAAATATCTGCAAAATGTCTGCTAACTACTTCGCTCTGACTTTATAGCCAGAAGTACGCATATAAATGTTATTATTTATATTTTGAGCTTTGATTTCCTTAAAACATGTCAGTGGGATATACCCACTTTGCGAGTTCTCTTGAGAGATGTACTATTAAATATATCTCATGATATCTCATGCTTTTTAATGTCGTACTTACTCTTTTTAACCATTGACTTCTTCTTTCTTAGAATTGTCTATCACATTTTTAATATACTTCTTTATGTTCAACTTTTTTATTTAATTAAGAATTTTCTAGCAAATATAAATGTAATGTATTATTATATTTACACTTGTTAATGTAATTACATTTACATTACTAGTGTATTCAAAACGGAAACGTTATAAGTTCGCTGTTTGAAATTAAGGGACATTCGTTATTCATTTAAATTAATTTGTTATTTATCTGTAAAATATTGAGCCTCAGTATCATAAATCGATGACTAATATTAGATTACAGTGCAAAGTCCTCTGTGTCGAAATAGGTATTTACTTACAATGTCATTTGACTCTCGTAGGTATGAAGTGTATTTAATAATAGCAATGCTGCCAACATTTAAATTGATTACTTGTGGATTTAAAATGGTCTCTAATGAAATAGGGGGGAAATGTTCTGGCATTATATAATTAAACGCAATTTTTTTTTATATTTTTATTGGTAACTGCTTAAAGCTCGTATTCCAAAATATTAATATTTTGATCATAATGAATATATTCATATTTTGATCATAAGGTGTTTTAATATATAATTGAAGTTTAAATTTGATTTTAATTTAATTAGACAAATATTAAAGCTATAAAAATAGAGAATAAAGTAATGACTATAAAGTTTAATATATATGAGTACATTATTTAAAAAAACGAAATTGTTACCTTAATCTATACACACATTATTGCCCGATAAAAAGTTAATCAAATTTCAAAAATTATTACTTCCCTTTTAACAAAAAGTAAAAGTATATTTGTCTACTTATATACTCTTGTTGAGTCGGTACATGTTTGTTTATATTCATGCTATTGTTATATTTTTATATAGGTTACTTTGTAGTAAATAAATAATTTTCTGTGCCTGGTTAGTTTTCATGTGTGGTGAATTTTTGTTACTGACTCGACTAAAATTCTTGATTTTTTGTGCATTTATTTTTATACAGTCGTTATTTTTATTAATAAAGTTGTATTTTAAGGGAAGTTTCTGATTTCTTATTACTATCTACTATTATGTGCTAAAGTTATGTTTGTTTGCACAGTTATGATCGAACCGGTTGAACAGATTACTTCTCAGATCGACATCAGCTACTTGCTTATGGCCGTCTTTACTAACTCACTACATATGGCCTAGACAAACGACATTGACGCTAGTCGAATAGAATGATAAATGTATGGATTTGACATAAGACAACGCTGTAGTATCGTTTACGTCTATATATTTAAATAGAATCCATAACGAACGCTTGCCATTTGGCTAAAGGCTCAGATAGTATATAGATAGACAGATATCGATCTGATACGATAAAAAAGATTTTATATAGAATGCTGAATACAATAAGCAATAAGGCGGGTAAAGACATAAGTTACAGGTTTGAGTGATGCCCGTTTTGATATTCTTTTTATTTTTTTTGTTAAAAAATAAAAAAAAAAAAAGTATATTTTAACCAATGCATGAACAGTATAAAATAAATGAAAATTATTTCACTAGCTAGCTAGCTTTTCCAACAAAATTCACTCCGGATAAAGGATAATTTAAGGTTTAACTACCCTTTATTAATATTAAACAAAATATATCATACTTTTAAAAATTTTATACAATTTTAATACCTTTATAAAGGGAAATGGTAACAAACATTAATATCTTATCAATTTGTAACTGACCTCTATCCATGATACCACTATCTTGGAGAAAGAAAATTTATAAAATCTTCAAAATCTTGATGCGATAGTGATTTCTCTCTGGTATCACCATACATTCTTGTTACGATTCGATGGCAATCCAATTTTCCAAATTTGTCACTTACTATATTCTAGTAAACCAATATTCCAAATTTGTCTCTCATCATCTTTTGAATACTAAATACTCATTTGTTACCGATAGTTGATAGCAATCTTCAGTATTCTTGCCAATAGTACTTCGCAGCATCCCAAGGACCTAGTTCGTTCTTTAAGGCCGTCAGCTTCTTTCCCAAGCAGAGGAAGGCCTATCGCTCTCACGCGACGCTTTCGTTCGTACTAGTACTATTTTTTTTTTAATTTATTGATTTGAAATGTAGAAATATGTATTCATCACAACTTAATTACAGCCCCACTATATTTATGTTTTATTGTTTAATGACTAATATTTTGTATATACGAACAAAAATCAACGGCATTCTCTCATTTTCGCTCTTACAAGTTGGTTTCAAATAAGTTAACTGATCTAGAGCGAGGGATTTAGAAAATGGTTCGCGTACTTCGTCCGTGGAGGCGTTCTGTTGACCGACTTAGTTCGTTCGTTTGTTCCTTCGCGAACTCAGAAGCCTTGTCATCAGCGCTTCTTCAACGGACATTTATATTATTTCTTATATTAAACTAGTTCATAAATAAATGCAGACTTAAACGTTTCCTTCAATGGAATCACTATAATGCAACTACAATTATACATCATCTATGTATTAGATAATTTTCAGAATCTGATATTCTGGTACCAAATATAACTGTAATGGGAGAAGTGGTGGACCCCATCATAATCTAAACTTTACTGAGAATTCTATTTATATTCTCTGAGTCTCATAAGTAATTGTTAAATATCTAAGAATATTGTCTGTTATATGTATTATTATTTTTTCAACAAGACAACCTCATATAATTTAATAGTTTATTTATAATATTATTTTATACATATTAATTTAATAAATAATCATGTTGTGGTCCTTTAGTTGTTATTTATTTTTTGTAATTATGATTTTATTAATAACATCTTTATAATTTTAACTGATTTTTGCACTTAAAATGGAATGTATCGTTTGCTGTTCATGTTCATGTCAAATGTACGGAGGAAAAAAATAAATATTCATACATTTTCTTTAAGTACCAGAGATCTTAAATGATCGATTGATTTGTTTTTTTTTTTTAATTTCTTATATGTTACACATGATACATACTAAAACAGGTTATTAAAACGACTGTTAATGTTTTTTTTGTCCTATATTTATTTAAAATTTAAATATACTTAATATGTTTATACACAATTTTAACATAAATTTCGGTTGTAGCATCCTTTCAATGTTATTCAAAACTGCAAGGCTAGAAACGTCGATTCGGATTATCGAATGAGGCCTAATAGATGTCGTCTCCGTAGCGATATTAAAGATTCGAATACTAGAATAATCAAAGTAATAGCTCAATTTTCAGAGATACCATCCCGTATCAAGTTCGATTCCAAGGTCGCAAGACCGAGCCATGTCGATTCTGGATCAATTGTTAACTCTAAATTTAGTACATATTTAAAACAAAGGTATATATAAAAGAACAATATAAAGATATTTTACTATTGTGACTGATTTTATCACATTTTCTTGCAGATGTTAAGACAATACTCAAAACAGTATCGGGCAGACTTCGTTCCGGCGAGCTGACTGCCATAATGGGCCCGTCCGGAGCCGGCAAGTCTACATTACTCAACATTCTCACAGGATATAAGTAAGTTACAAAATGTTTGTACTTACCATCGTCTAATGTGGTTAATAAAAACGGTCCTATAAACATACCTTGAGGCACACCATTCCATAAAACTACCGTCTTGTATCTTCCAGGTTTCTTGCAATACATTTAATATTATGATACGTATTACCATTTCACAGGCATATGTAGATTAGGTTAAATGTAATCTCATTGCTAAGTAAAGTTCATTATAACTAAAGTCTGATATAAATTAAACTTTACTTTGGCGCAGCTAGGTTCACATTCAATACAACACACACATTATCAAAGAAAAATACTGAATTCTATGTATCACAAATATTATTAATGTTGAAATCTGTGAGGTACCAATATAGTATATTACTTTTCAAGATAAGACAGCAGTGATATGAGTTTAAAAGTAAGTTTGATTATATCAGACAAATATTTACAATAATCTGAGTCTTCCTGTGTGTCATATATATTTTAATTCATTGTGAGGACGGCAAATATATATAGACATGTATCTAATCGGCGAATTATACTGAGGTATCTTTTGTCAAGTATTCGTATAGACGACCATATCGTATCAATAGCCATACCTACTGTTAGCAAAAAAATGCCCATACCTAACCAAATCGTATGGGGCTAGCGTATCGTAGCCATCTTTGTCATGTCAACCTAAAAATCTGTTTTAACAATATAATTTTCAGTAGGAAACCACTTTAGTCTAATTTATACGCATTAAATAACGGAATAACAAGAATACAAGTTTACAAGTTGTCCCTAGTAAAATATTGTCAAAATATAGATTAAAAATATATAAAAATTAATTAATGTTCAAAGCTATTTGTGAATCAGTGTCATATTTTTTCTGATTCAAGCAATATGAGATGTACTTCGGTCATGTAACGGAAATCTGATACACCAAAATGATACAAGTGTGCACAAGACTTTCCTTATTTCTTCATGCGTGATATTTTTTGAATGACTAAGTTAAACAATAACCACCATATTTCATTTGTTTGTAGAAATATATTTCTTTATCTGCTATTTTTCGATGTGTATTTCTCTCATCTTCCTGCGATCTGTGGGAGTGGGACGGAAGAGTTTATCAGGAAGCCGGGGATTTTGTGATTTTTATAGATTGTCATTCGAATAGGAACATTTTCATTTCTTTACTTTTCGTCGTTGTTTTTTATTTTCATGTATGACTATATTTATAAATGTATTCATTGTTGATAATAAGTTTCTGAAAAAACTATATAAAAAAAGGTATGTAATAATGAATAATTATTCGAAAAAATAATTAAATATTTGGCTTTTTTGAATGACGATTTCATTTTGATCTGTATTTATTTCGAATACAGATCAAAATGCTTTGTTTTATAAGAAGTTTTTCAACGGCTTTTAAATATTTTTATATCAAGAGATGTCTCATATTTAATAGTCAGAACAAAAAAACTCCTATAAAAAATAACTTGATTCAAACTTAATTACAACAATTTCAAATATAAATTAATTAAAATATTTTTTTTATAAACGACGAATAATACGAAGGATCTTTTTAAATGACAATTATTTTTTGGATATAACGTTAATATGTCATAGAGGTTCATTTTTATTTATATCCTGTAATACATTTAATGTAACTGTGAACTTATCTCTTGTGACATCGACTTTGAACGACTTAACAGGCGTATGTTTTCACCTCGTTCGTGACGAGTTGTCCAACTTACTTTCACACAACTGAAAGACTTAAAACTGTAAAATGTACAGTCTAGTAACAGAGTAAGATCCGACCTTGTTTATAAATGTAATAAAAAGTAATTATATTATCGTTTTATAGAAAATGAAGGGTAATGTAAAATGGAATGTTTCTTATCCGTAGAAACGTCTAGAAAACTCAATACTTTTTAGGTAAGGTTTAAGCTATATACTTATGTATTAAGCAATATTGTACGTTGACCGACTGACCAACTTAGTAAAAAAAAAAAAACCGTCATCTCAAACAGAGCTTAAAACCTGTCTAAGATTACGTGAAGAACGCAACCATCATAAACTTACTGTACAGACCAAGTTACATTTCTAAACCCATAATGTAGACAACTCATATCAGTTTGTATAATTCATAACAAACCATCAAATCCGAATGTATGTAATATAAGATAACACGAACCTAATTGCGATGTATAATAACTGTATAGAAGGGTATATATATAATTGCTCCAATCCCCGGTGGCTTGATTCCTTAGTTGCACGTTGTGCAATGGACGCTAACTCGACTCTGCAATATGAGTAAATAGAAACGACAGCTCAAGTCTGAGCATACATAAAAATACGAACTTGAAATCGGCATGCCTTGGAATATGCTTAACTAATATACCTTCAATCTGAAAACCAAATACTTTATCATCTTTAACAATAACGTTTCAACAGTCTGAGTATACATTAAAAATACGAATTACCTAAATTGGCATGCCATGGAATATGCTTCATTAAAATACCTTCAATATGAAAACTAAACTTTGTCACATTTAAAATGAATGTCAATAAATTCCTTGCCTGTTAAGATGCAAACCGGATCCTCTTTTATCTGTCAACTCTCAAGTGGGTCAACCAGTCAATTGAAACCTCAACGCACTCCAATAGACACACGGACTCTGTTTACAATAACCGCCCGGCCATTTTTCTTTTATATATTCGTTTTATTTATTTAAAGTATATTCCATGATTCATGGAATTCATAACATATTCAACGGCAATACACAATGTTTATGAAGGAAGGCGACAATTTCGCTATTGTTTGTATTTTATACACAAGTATAAACAAACGTACTGGTTTTGTATTTCCTTTGTTAATTTATACAATCAAAACATCTGGATGTATCAAAGAACTTTAGACGTAATATTAAATTATTTTATTATAATATTCTCATGATAGTATGTTGTGATATTTCAAATAAATATACAAGTCTTTGTGATTGGTTTTGCTCGCACTTTTATAAAAGTTCTGCTATTACATTTTATTGTCTCTTGAAAAACGAAAGGTAAATAAACAAACACTTTTCCAATTACTATTTTCATAAGTATTTGGATTATGACATCTAAAATAAATAAATATATATATAATTCCATCAGATGCAATTGTGCAATGTTTTTTATCTGTATCGAATTTAAAGGTAAATCCTGCTGTCAGAAACATTCCTATCACTGATTTCATTAATAGATAATTTGTTTCGACATTAAATACAATTAATCCTAACTATTATAAATATTAATGTGTGTTAGTTTGTCCTTCTTTAACAATGCAACGACAACTTTTTTAGACTAGACTTTTACACTAGACAGTTGTGTATAGAGACGACGTACACAAGTTGGTATTTCAGTATTAAAAAACAGCAATTTATGTTTGGCGATGTAGTTTTTTATACCTTTATAGCAAAACTGAAGAAATGTAAGGTAAAATTAGTAGCTATGTAATACATAATAAACTCTAACAAATATGACACCATTTAAAGTACCGGAATTAAATGATAAAATATACCGAATAATGTCAATGATATATGTATCTTAATCAGTACTTAATTGCATTGAATACACACACAAACACACAAATACACACACATAAGTGCTACTTGCAAGCAATGAACCCGCGATATCCTGCCGACCTTCACTTCGATGGTAAAGTTTAACATAAGTAACAATTTACCCGAAAATGTCAAAGATCAGGAAAACGTTCTAAGGTCACAAATGTCTGCACGTTACCGGTTGTGTACGTTTTGTTAAAATTATGGTAATTTATTTTTATTTTTTTAACAAATTAGCTGTTTATGCTGACTTATTATGTATCTTTTCTTTTAAAATAGGGTAACAGGTCAATGACAACTGTTTATCACCAAGATTGCTATTTGTCACTTACCGGTCCAAAGGACGATGTCACACATCTCATCGCTCATTTCAATATTATAATGTAAATAGCAACTAGATGCCTATCTGAGATAAGCACGAAGGATAATGAGGAATATTCAGTTCACGAATTGAGTCCGATAAACTGCCTTACAGTCTCTTATCTGTCATTGTTAAAATGCGTATTAATATATGTTTTACTCTTAGGGCCGATTTCACCAAGAGAGAAATTATAAGTCGTTCAAAGAAAAACAATTACTTCTCAAAACCAAAATTGTAATTTCAATACTACGCTTAAACCTGACATAAGTTCAAATAGCTGATTTTCTTATTAATTTTAAAATTTGGTAAACGTAAATCTAAGAATAAAATAGGGGGTGAAGCAATGTATGAAAATAATTCTATAGAAAAGTAAAATCGCGCCCAAAGATAGTAACATGGATGGATAAGATGTTAAAAAACGACAAATAGTAATGAACGTTAAATGTTGTCCAAATTAGAACATCTGGCATGGAGGGTAGTATCACAGTGAACGGCATGGAGCGCAACCTGTCAAGCTTCCGCAAGCTGTCGTGCTACATCATGCAGGACAACCAGCTGCACGGCAACCTCACCGTGGAGGAAGCCATGTCCGTGGCCACCGCGCTCAAGTTGCCCAGCGCCACCACCAGAGCTGACAAGGAGGAAGTCGTAAGTTGCCTAACTATGTAGCTAAGTTTGTTCAGTCTAGAAAGCATTGATTAATTTATTGAATTTGAACCATCATGAAATGTTTAAAATTTTTCTTCAATGCAAACTAAATTACTTAAAAACTAAAATAACGTGAACTAGTATTAATAGTTTATCATCTAATGCTTATCTTGAGAAAAAATATGCAGGTTTCTTTTTCATAAGCATTGTCTTTTTAGATCCACGAAATTCTGGAGACTCTCAGCCTATCAGAACACCATAAAACAATGACATCCAATCTCTCCGGGGGGCAAAAGAAACGTCTGTCCATAGCATTGGAGCTGGTCAACAATCCACCCATCATGTTCTTCGACGAGCCAACATCTGGATTGGACAGTTCTTCGTGTTTCCAATGTATTTCGCTATTGAAGAACTTAGCGAAAGGGGGACGGACTATCATCTGCACTATTCACCAGCCTTCGGCCAGGCTGTTCGAGATGTTCGACCACTTGTACACGTTGGCCGACGGGCAGTGTGTCTATCAAGGCAGCACAGGAAGATTAGGTGACTTTATATGACTTATTAATTGCTTTCGTCTTACGTTCGTTCTTAATTGATCTGGCCATTACTAACTATATAGACAAATGTATGATATCTGGTATTGTATGTGATAATATGGGAATAATAATTTAAATCGCTCAAACATTTAATTGATTTTAATAAGAAATATTTAAAAATAAGGATTAATCTTCTCGTTCAACCATTTTGTATTCTAATACGGAACCATTGACCTTTATTTATAAAATATGTAAATTTATTCACTGTGCTAATTAATAGTTTATTTTAGGGAGCTGTTTTGGAATATGATTATAAAATAAATTTAAATTATTATAACTTTATACACGAGATAAAAGTTTACTTTATTTTTTATAAAGGAGAAAGCATCCTTTCAACATTAGTTAGGAAGTTTAATATTTGATTGTAAACCTTCACTATATACAATAAGGTCGTTTTTTAAATGTAATTATTTCATCAATATGAATATTTTTCAACTTTATTTAGTTACGATAAGAATTTCCCATATACATTCTATATTTCGTTTCGCGCAATCAAAAGTAAACCCTATTCTGTGATGATAAGAACTTGATTTTAGTTGAGTGGCTTGGACGCCATACCATAGTTCTGTAAGCTTCTTTAAACCACATTTAAAAATTACCGAATTACCATAAGATCGTGGTTCCAGGGCTTCAAGATTTATATTTCCATAGCAACATTTAAAATTGAATCTTAGTTAGTTTCAATACGAGTGTCTTTCCAGTGGAGTGGCTCGGAAGCCTAAACCTGCAGTGCCCCTCCTACCACAACCCTGCTTCCTTCATCATTGAAGTGTCCTGCGGGGAGTACGGAGACAACACCGGCAAGCTGGTCCGGGCCATCGAGAACGGAAAGAACGACATCAGGTAAATGATGCATACTCTGCACAGCACACACACACAGAACTGTGAATTTTGTATTTTTTTTTTATTAAAAAAAAAAAATACAAAAAAATAAAAGGTTTTTCATTGTTACTATTCAGTCCTAGTTTATATATGCACATTAATTAACCTCAGTTACCTCTATGACATCAGCCATACACAGATACACACAGACACACAGCCATTGCCACATATACAAGGCTAAACTATTGTTAAATGGCGATATTTTCAGTAATTTTTTTTAAACTATTAAGCCGACTTTAAATAATTTAAATGGATTTTTTATGACTATAATATAATATAATTAAATAATAATGTAGTGTCTGACTAATATAGAGAACAGTGGAGTGTTATTACAAATTAAATTAATGAGACTCAATCACTTCATCTATTAAGCATCTGTTAAATTAATGGGAACGTTTGTATATCAGCACCCCTAGTACGAGTTTTGACGTTACGGAACGTTGATAGTTTTCGAGCAGTCACGATAGAGTTCTTGGCTATAATTGGTTTACTTACAATACAAACAAATAACAACCAATCACAACCAAGAACTCGTTTCGTGACCGCTCGAAAACTATCAACGTTTCGTAACGTCAAAACTCGTACTAGGTGATAGTGTTATCTGTTTGAGATGGAAACCCGCGGCCTTAGTATAGTTTCTCGAAGGATATTTGTTCTGAAGGTTGAAAAATAAATTCGTATCGATCGATTAATAGTTTTTAATCTGTGCTATTTTTTTTTTTTTTAATCAGTGAATATTTTTTACTGGTTTATGATATTTAAATGTTTTGACCGGTTGTAATGGCAGTAACGTGTATACAACCTTTACAATATATGGAATTCAAAATATATACAAAATATTTGAAGATCTCTATAAATATGTATAACCATGTAAAGCTTTTTAAATTTTAATTAAATATATATAGAAAAATGAATTGATACGGGCAGGATTTGAACCCGCCCAGCTGTCGGAAGCCGGGCATTACACGCTAGATCACCTCTACTGCAAAGTTAGAAACATTGGTTAGGATTTTCAAAAGAAGCCTAATAGATAGAAATTCACCGCGATACGGTAGCTCAAATGTTAGAGCGGCGGAAGTTTCCCAGCGGTCGCAGCTTCGAATCCCGGCAGTATCGACGAATTCTTCATGAATTTAAAATATGTAAAATAATAATTGTTTCCAGGAACGGCATGCCTCTTCCAAAGCTGGCAGAGTACAACAACAAGAACGACATGGAGCTGTCCCTCAAGAACACCACCACCTGGGACAAGAACGACGCCTCCCAGATGAGGGAGAAGGACACCTCCAACGGACACAGCAACCTGCACAACGGACTCATACAGTACTCACAGGACATCGCCAAGGGGAAAGGTTAGCTCATTGATTGATTGATTGATTTAGAATGTTGAAGTGTGATATTATTTATTATTATTATTATTATTTTTTTTTTTATAAAATTGTTGTTTCCATGGTTTAATTCTAGTTTTTAATACATGCCGAATATTTACTAATTATCTTAACTTGACTTTTTGTCGCAAAAGTTAAATGTATATAACGTATATTTTTCAATATTGGATTCATGAGCTCGGCCTTGAGGCATGAATATATATAATAGTCAAATATGTTTCACGAAAGTATATAGAAATAGACATTATTTAATTTAAAAGTGAACCTCAAAGTTGTCTGTGTATTTAAATGTAAGTATATATATAACAATATCATTTTGGACCTTGCCGCCATGGACAGAGGTGCTATGTTGTCGATAAAAAAAGTTCAAAGGTCTCCGATAAGTTTCCTGTTTGCGTGAGAGATATACATACCAACGAATGATAATTTTAATAGAAAATAATTATATTTAATTTAAACCAGCAGTCTACCATGAACTCTTATTGCAATATAATAATCTTAATTAAGAATTCCTCCCAAAAGTATTATTAGTTTGATATTTCGATACCAAGTTTTGATGACGTCATTCTAAATCATTCATTCTTTTACTGTAAACATTATTAACTCGTACCATGAAGTGTGTTTAGATATTTGAAATATTCATGTAATATTGTTTTTATGTCAAATTTTGATATTTAAAGAGAGCATTCATTATTTCACTTCACGAAGCATGAATAATACTATATATTTTTTTAAGCTCACGTTACGAATCGAAGTAATATATTTTAATATTGAAATCAAATTTATTATAACTATGATAGTTTTTATAAATTAGTTAAAAATAAATTTTAATAATACTCTGGCTCATCGTTTACCGAAAGTCAGGGGATATTACAGCTAGTAAAAATGACTTATTAAATACTGTTAGAAACACATACTTTGTTATTAATTTATGTTTTTTTTTTAATTAGTTTTGAGGGTTTGTCCCATGAACTTAATCTGAATGGAAAACAGACCAACTCCCATGATCTGTCTAAATTGACGGGCACGTATGTGGCCATGGCTTTATCTAGTACCATGTAGTGTGTACACACCCGGATTTCCACGACAAAAAAAAAATATGTCCACAGTATATTTATATATACATAGTGTACCGAGATGTAAAATATTTCGAGTATTTTTTTCTTTATTTTGATTTAATCACCTTGGTTTTTCCGCCGTATTTTCTTATGCGGTTTCACTTATATTGTTGTTTGTTAATGTGATTGTTAGTTTGAAAAAAATAATTATTATTTTAACTTGACAATATAATACGAACATTTCGTCAATGGCGGTCGTTGCACCTTGATATTTAACTTCGAATTAAAAGATACGATTTTTCCACTAAATAGTCTGTATTTTTTAATGTCAAATGAAAATATTATAATGTCACAATTAAATTCAATAATTGGTCAAAAAAACTTCAATTATATGAAATCCGGTAGTTCCGGTATGGCCGAGGTCAGAATTAATCTGTCTGAATATAATATAGCTCGCAAAAAAATAATTATAGCATTTTTGTATACAATTCGGACTAAAAATTGTTTATTCATATTAGTTTTTGAATATACACATTGTTTTAATGTCAGATTCAGAGATTTGAGATGAACAAATTGTTTATTCAAATTATATAAATATAATAAATAATATAGGAAAATCGTGTGTAGGTATTCTATGGCTGAGTCTCTTCTTTGGTCAATATCAACACTCATAGCCATCTCATATCATCTGAATACATATTAAGTGGTTTTCATATTGGTATAAAGTTTAAAAGTTAGTTAGTTAGTATGACGTTCTTTTATTTTAGCTTCGAGTATTGAGTCAGTACGTAAAACAATATTTTTTGCCAGCACCGCACATATATCGCAATTATTGGATAAAATATAAATAGGCCAGGTTATAGAACAGCACAGACAACACAACGGTACGGTTACAGACATTTGAAAAAAACTAAACCGCTACTACAACTAACTAACTAACTAACTAAATGTAGTGTTGAAATATATATACGTAGATAGATTTCTGGTTCTACGAGTTCCAAGAATTTCTGTATCGATCTATAAATATAAGTGATGTTTGTCGATGATCTCGGTGCAAGACAATTTAAAAGTTGTTTGGTGTCTCCTCGCAGTGCCGGAGGTGGTGTCGGACGAGCCCCTGGGGGTGTTGGTGGAGGAGGCGCTGCTGGGCGGCGAGGCATCCCCGCGGCGTTACGCCACCTCCGAGCTCACGCAGTTCTGGGTGGTGCTGAAGAGGACGCTGCTGTTCAGCAGACGGGACTGGGTCAGTACGGCCGCCGCCCTGGGAGTGGCTGCCTTCATTATGTTACATATTTTTAAGTATCATTTATTTATTACTTGACCAAAACACACAACCTTGAAAATTGAATGCAACGAAACAAAATATTCTTGCCAATTAAATCGGTTCCACATCTACAAATATATATTTTTTGTTGTATAATAATGGACAGATCATCAATTTAATAAAAACACGTTGTGTTTTTAATTTTTCCTCAATTAGTAAACTAGCTTCGTGTGCTCGTTGCTCTCCGTGAAGAGTACGAGATATATATACGTTACGCTCCTATCATGATACATTAATAAAAATACAAATTACGTATATTTCAATCTATTTCTATATATATTGATCCAACAAAAACTAATACTTTAAAAAAAAACAAGTCTCAACGCAGTTATTCTAACGTAAAAAGTTATAAGATCCGTATAATACCAAGTCGGTTATTAATTTATTCAGACCCTACTTAAGAGACCTTCCGTCTTAAGTTGTTACGTAATTATGTAACCTAACAACATCCTGTAGTTATCAATATCTATTAAAGTCTTTTATGTTTTAAATAATTGATTGCAGAGTCAATTTATTTAAAACATAAAATATTTTTAATGGATCTTGATATGATAACTACAGGCTGTTTTTAGGTTAGATAATTAAATCAAAAGCTAACTGAAAGTTAGCTCATCAAATCAAAAGTCAAATTTGTCATTTAAAGAAATTAATGAATTCTTTTTCATCACTAAGCAAGAATAAAACAATATTGGTTTATAGAGCTCGCGGTACGAATCAAACCGGGTCTTTCTTTACTGTAAGTATAGTGTTGATATATTTTTTTCTGGTTATAAATAATATTTAAATTAGTTTCCGTAGTAACAGACCTTCATAGACTCAAGATTGTTAACGAGTATGTAAATATGTCAGTACGTGCTAAACTGGTAAAGATGAAGAGTTTATGTGTCTTTTCTTATTTGACTATCAGGTAGATCAGAAAAACCAGTAAAATATTTCACATATAATTTAAAAATGTTATCTTTGGGAGATCGACCCTTGGTGCTGCCTCTATAAACAGTTTCAATCCTAAATTCGGTGTTTGAGATTTTAGTTGTTTGGTTTCTTTCCTTTTTATAAAAAGGAATGAAACCAAACCAAACGAAACCTTTTTACAAATAACTTAAATTTTGATTTTGACATTGTGGGTTTAGCTGATTCCTTTTGTCATATAAAGTAATGTGTCATGTAAAATTTCCTTCTTCTATGAAAAGGAAAGACCTTGTCGTAACTCATATGGAGTTATGTAAATAAAATAAAAGTAATGATATTGAATTAAAAATACGAATGATATTTAATCAACAATCATTAAATGTTGCCATCGTAGGTCAGTAGCCCTTTGAAGGTCCAATGAATAACTGACTGTCATGTCTCACTGTCTGTGGTTGATACATGACTTGTTTATAAAATAAATGTACGCATAATCAATATGTAAATGAAATATATCTTTATCTTTTGTTTTCTTTTTATTCATCGGAAAATATTTTCTTAGATATGCTTCGATTCTTTTTAAAGTACAGTTTTTTTAAAAGCGATGTATATCGCACTTCTTCTTTATTATATTTTAAAATTATTAACGAAATGAGTCACCATATAATATAATAAAATACAATTGTTTGAATACTAAGTATTTTAATTATTGTGTGTCTGACGACGTCATTTGACACGACAGAAAGGTAGACATGGCAAATAAAATTTCCTTCAAAGCCATTAGGACAATCTTTAACAAAACAAATATGATAGAAGGTTTAAAACTGTCTCGATTGTATCGACTTGGAGAATGTCATCATAACATACGAATGATTTAGTCGTGGAGAACTTGTAAAGATTTTGTCCTCTTCCACTCACTGTTCAAATATTATAATATCTTCTAAATAATTCTTCTCAGACCATTGAGTGTTTGGAAATTTCGTAGTTTTAATTACTTTAAAATAAGTACGGTATCAAAATAGGAACTATTTGACACATCCATTTGACGTACACAAGTCACGATATATACAAATAAATATACCTCGGAATATTAGATTGGTTAGAATTTAATTATTTACAACACCATATTTTCTTTTAATTCTTGTAGGTACACACAGAAATCTGTACACTCATTGGTTCAAACTCAAGATGAAATTCAAACATTAATAAATAGATAATTCCGATTTCATTTCAAATACAGTCATCACTGATTCAATTGAATAAACCTTTATTGAAGACTTATTAACTGAACAAATGTATCCCGCCGCCGCAGACCCTGATGTACCTCCGCCTGTTCGCGCACATCCTGGTGGGTTTCCTGATTGGAGCCCTGTACTACGATATCGGTGACGACGGCTCCAAGGTGCTCTCCAACCTCGGGTTCCTGTTCTTCAACATGCTGTTCCTCATGTACACGTCTATGACCATCACTATACTCAGCTGTAAGTACACGATTTCATTTACAAGATTCCATTAAAAAAAAACAATTCAAATGATAAATATACATATTTCTAACAATTATTTAAATGAAAATATTAAATTCAAAAATTTTATTAAGACACACAGACGTTACTAATTCATCTGCATTAGAATAATAATTTAAAAAAGTATCTAAACAATATTTTGATATAAAATAAATATTTAAAAAAAATACACACATACACACAGCAGTATACCGACACGAAAAAGTAGATGATTCAGCTTATCTTGAAACCCAAGGATACTTAACACCTCCCAAGGTCCAACGCTGAATTATTATTAAGATGACAGTTCGTAACATTTCAGTAATTTTGAATGTGTTCCATGTCTGTTTTCTCCGTGCAGTTCCGCTGGAGATGCCGGTGCTGATCAAGGAACACTTCAACAGATGGTACTCGCTGAGGTCCTACTACCTCGCCATCACCGTCTCCGATATACCGTTCCAGGTACACACTTAATGGATACCGAATATTAAATTCGGATCGATCGAAGGTCATTTCCAGGTTTTAACCTCACGAACTCTTCCAGGCTATCTTCTGCATCATCTACGTGGTGATAGTGTACCTGCTGACGTCACAGCCGCTGGAGTGGTTCCGCTTCAGTATGTTCCTGTCGTCGTGTCTGCTCATCGCCTTCGTGGCGCAGAGCGTGGGGCTGGTGGTGGGCGCCGCCATGAACGTGCAGGTAACCACTGGCAGGTCCCGCCGGGGGAGGACGCGTCTTGCGGGGAAGGGTCTACCGTGCTGGCCAGTGTACTCTCTGACGTCACATCAGTCACCGGCATTGTTGGTCTCTGAGTTGACAGGATGTGCTCTGTTGGTGGTGGTCGTAAATGTCTGCACTATATTTCTCTGTGAGGACGTGGTACTGCCACGGGTGTGCTATTTTACAATCTCAACTCGCCTTGGCTAGTCTTTAATACATAAAATAGTTACACAAAAGCTTCAGCTCATACTGGTGTAATATGAATCTCCCTCAGAACGGCGTGTTCCTGGCTCCCGTGATGTCCGTCCCGTTCCTGTTGTTCAGTGGTTTCTTCGTGTCGTTCAACGCCATCCCGGTGTACTTGAGGTGGATCACGTACGTGTCGTACATCCGCTACGGATTCGAGGGGACCGCCCTGGCCACCTACTCCTTCAACAGAACCAAGCTGCAGTGCCACCAGGTATGGTCTTAAAACCGTTCATCTTATGTGAAGGGTTTTGAACAGAAAGCAAAGCACAGGCACACCCACACTCTGTACTGTGAATCCTCAATAAGTTTAAAAAAATCGCAGCCAAACTGTAAACCCTTCTAGTCAATTCTACTAATAAATGTATGTATTAATAGAATTGGTATATATTTGTCATTCTATTCGACAAGCGTTAATGACATTTGTCTAGGAGCTTTGATCAAGAAACAAACAAACTAAACAAACGATGAAAAAAACTGTTCTGATAATAGTATATGATGTAGCAATAAAATCTTTTTATAAAAAGATTGAACATGACATATTCCGTCCAGGTGTACTGCCACTTCAAAAACCCGGAGACGACCCTGGAGGAGCTGGACATGATGGACGCGGACTTCACCCTGGACATCGCCGCCTTGTGTCTCATATTCCTAGTGCTGCGTATATCCGCTTTCCTCTTCCTGCGCTGGAAGCTGCGCTCCACGAGATAGGCGATCGTCAATCTTATGATTATGAACTTAAGGTCTAATTTTAATATCCATATCGCAGATGCGAACGCAGTTATTGTGATATCGTGGTTCTTCGAATAGAATTAAACAATGGCGTTAGATGACAATTATTTATGATTAGTGCCTTGATGTAATGTGAGAGTCACAAATCTGTGTTATGTACCGACGTATATTGAAACGTTCTGTCCATAGACAAGGTAGATCAAATGTCAGATATATATATTGAAACGTTCTGTCCATAGACAAGGTAGATCAAATGTCAGATATATATATTGAAACGGTCTGTCCATAGACAATGTAGATCAAATGTCAGTTATATATACATTCTGCTCAAAATACATTCTGCCTGATTGACGTGTGGTTGGTTTGATAATTATTTATATATAAATATGTATATAGGAGCGGGGATAAATATATGTATGGTTGTTTGTTTATTGTAGACTGTTTTATATTTACCTATGTTATGAAATGTGAATTATATAAGATTTAAAATTACAGGAAAAAGGTTTAATGTGATAAAATAATTTTCACCTTATTGTCTATGATATATATTTTTTTAATATTGGCAATGAAGGTTAATATGTAATACGTTTAAAATGTAGAAATATATCAAATGTATTCGAGAAAAAGAAAAACGATGCTCATTTAGTAAATGTCTTGCCTCATTGGATTGCCTATATGTACTAGTTTAAGAAAAACAAGCGACATGATAGACAGACAATATTAACAGTATATATATATAATATGATCAGTCTGTTTGTCTGTCGTTAGCATTACTTGTAAGTATAAAGACTTAACTAGGGATCACGGTGTTTTGTAATTGTACTTAGTTCTGTAATCGCATTCAGAAATGTTCCAATATAGTTACTGTTAGTTGTGGTTAGAAAGATGTTTATATATTTTTTATTAAATGGTTTATATACTCGATGTTTTTTTTTTATTTTCCCATAACAATGCGTACGAATGAAACGTGTATGTATAATATTACCGTTATAAATATATGACCGTTTTTTGTCATCGATATTTGAGTAAGTGTATTAGTTGGAGTTAATCTTCAAAGTGTCTTAACCGGTTCTAAAAATATCTTAACTAATATTAAGAAATAACTTTCAAGTTGGATCTAAGCTATATTATAATCTTTATTAATAGGGCTTTTCGTGGGGACCTTTTTTTTTTAAATAAAGATGAACAAAAAAGTTCGGACGAAGGAGTTTCTTATGATCTCTTGTGTTCTTAAGTCCTCATGGACGACGTCGCGGGCAACAGCTAGTAGAATATAAAATAATAAGGGAATAAAATACATAAAACTGTGTGTAAGTTCGAGAAAATAAATTCACACCTTATAAAATATTCATACAATGTCTTATATGTTCTTAATGAGGAATAAATAACACGCAAACACGGAGAGAAATAAAACTCAAATGATCTTTGAAATAAATACATAGTTATAATAATAACGTTAGTCCATAAAACAGTAATTATATTTTTAATTACACAAATACTTAAATATGAGTAGTATAAGTTTAAAAATTAAACATTACATCATGTGCGTTGCACCTACGTGACCACTCGAGGAATATAAGATAATAAGATGTCCTTACTCTAAAAAGAACCTGTTGAAACTTTTGTATAATAAGATTTTAAACGGATATGGTCACTCAAACTACAGTTATTGTTATTAACCAAATGAACAGTTACATTTCTTATTTATTTGGTGCCCAACGTTGCAAGCGTTATGATGACATGGATCGTAAAAAACACTCAAATCTTTTATTTACTTAAAGGCTAGCCTTTATCTTTGTCCCAAATTTCGTTTCCGACGGTACTTCATAATTAGCATTTCCGTCAAAAGTACTAAAGTGGATGAACAATACCCAAATAACAATATATGCCAAGGGACAAATATGTCCCCAATGCCTCGTGTCCTGGCTTTAAAGTGGTACTGTCTGTAAACATTCCAGAGCAAGTTGGATATGTACATTTCAATTAAACCGTTTTCTCTTAATCTTATTAAGTGCATTTGTAGTTTTTTGAGTAACGGAAACCCTTTATAGAAATAAATGGTATATATTGATTTAAGGAGCTGTTTTTTTAATCTATACATTTTCGGAGTTCCATACTCGTTGTAGAAGTCCAATTTATAATAGTCATATATAGAATCCAATATTACCGTAAAATGTGTATAGTCCGACTCACTGACGATTTTAATGCTCTCCAAGAGCTTGTGACAACCTTCTCTTTGCTGATAATTGTATTCATCCCCCAGTGCTGTAACCATGTAATCCAGTACATTATTGCTTATACAAGGTTTTAGTTTATGATTTACGATGTCGTCTACCGTTTTAACTTGGTGCTCCATAATAGGATGGGTTGTCACACTTGTGAAGCTGGACTGATAACAGGAACTGATCAAGTAAGCGAACCAAACCCACGCAATAAAATAGAACCTTTTAAAGCGGCTTCCGTTCATTCTAGTTCCATTAAGAAACAAATAGGAGAGCATCTTAAGAATAAACTGGCCTTTGTCTCGAGGGCGGAATAAAATGACAAATATAGAGAAGTACCCTAAAAATGTGAAAAGTAAAGTCACCCAGACGAATATGTTGAATCCCAAATAAATGTTCTTCCAAGTCGGCACTTGCTTTGTTCTCTTCACCAAATAGCTGAGATTCTCTTGAAATGTTAAATGTCCGTATATATAATCAAATGCTTCAGCCCGGTCCTCCGTCAATACTAGACCACCAAAAACTACATCTGCTTCTCCATTTTGTAGGAACATCAATGGTCCAACAGCTGACAAATTTTTGCTAATTTTTGTAAAGTTTTCCCCGAAATCATTATATGAAACATTTATATGAAAATGTTCCAATTCGCCTACATGCCTGAAAATACGTTCTTCAACTCCTAGATGAATTCTGGAAGTATTTAAAGCTGGGTTAATAGTGTAGGGCGGCCAATGTGGCAACATAACTATGAAAGTACAGTTTCTCAAATCGGTTACTAATTTGTATGGGTACAAGTCTAAGGTATCGGATTTTGAACATTTTCCTAATTCAATTATTTTATCGTAGCTTCGTCCGCATCTAAAGTCGTCGTAGGAATTGTAAGTGTACAAGTCAGGGTCAGCAGTGTTGTTCAAAACTAGAACATTTCTAACATGCTGTTCGAGCAAAACATCGAATATATCTTTAAGATTCTCCCGATTTAGGTTGTTGACCAGAATTAAGAAACGAGTGCCCGCGTTCCAGAAACTTTCCTTCTCTAAATATCGAAAATCTCGTACGAAATCCATAACACTATCTGTTAATACAACGTAGTGTTCGTTTGGGATGTTTAGTCTAAAATTGGTAGTTCTTGAGACGAGCGACTTATATTCCAATGAGTGTACTAATTTAAATACATTGTTATTATCACTTTTTATGGCCACAAATGTGACCTCGTTGCTTTCGATAAAATAATTTTTGATGATGCCCGCTACACATTTTTCTGAAGAAACAGTTGGAACTTCTTGGATTCTTCCTCTGGTTATACTAAAGACAGACAATAGGATAGCACAAAGCAACACCGGCATCTTTCAAAGTCTGTAGAGGATCGACGTCTGTCTGTGTGGTCTCAATCAACTCGGACATTTTTAATTTAAGTGCAACATTACTTGCCGTAGTGTAGGAGATTGTAGAAAATTCATGTAGGTATTCCTACGAAAAAATCTTCATAATCCTGTTTTGAATGAAGGCTTACGTAAGCTGTCACGGAAGTATGTAAAATCTTTTTCATTAAGTTTTCTTTTTATGGCAAATGGCACAAACAGATAAATATATAATAATTATCAGTTTTGTATTTTTAAACGCCATACATCTTCATTACTAATATACTTTTCCTGGGCTCCTGTACTACGGGCGGCCATTTCCTTATCAACTTTAATTGTGACAGTTACTTTGACATGTCATTGCTATAAAATGGCTGTAGTCATAAATCAAAGTCTAATTAATCCATAAACACGAGATAAAGATCATAAAATATAAAGTAACATAAAACCCATAAAAATACTATAAAGAATATATTGAACATGGCATGTGAACGAACAAATAAGAAACCTCTTGACGATACAAAATAATAATCATTCGTATAACTTTACAAAGTCATATAATTTTCATAATTCACGCATGTTTGGAGCTCATCAAGTATACTTAAAACTAGTGATTTGTGTAACCTAGATGTCTAGGCATTTGAATCGCCGCTTTACTATAATTGGGCGAATTATTATCTTGTAATTTATTACCAAATTTACCACTTTTTGGCCCATTATATTCCTACACATAAAAAATGTAGGTACATTATCTTTAAGTCAAAAAACTTAAATCAAAAAGTTGCAAAACGGAAAACAGCTTAAAAAGAAAAAAAATAGGGAGACATTACATTTTTTTTACTATTAATTTTATAAAATATTTTTCTTACTTATGTTGCTGAAATAAAAAAAATGCTGTTTTGATTTTGTGTCAGTTCGTTTGAAATACTGCGAAACTAGTTATGAGATCCTGCGTCACGTTTTAAATGGTAGTTTTATATCACTAGTTTCAGCAACTTACTAAAGTTTGATTAAAATTGGAAGAATTGTTTAGGAACGTGATTAACAAACATACATAGGTTCCTTCATGTTATATATTCGGAGGAAGAGTATATAAAAAAATCTTATAATTTAAACAGTCTTTTGTTTTGATGTTTACTGGTATTATATAATTATAATTGGCGGGTAACCAATGAAACCTAAATTATTAAGGGTATTATAAATTTCAAATGTTGTATCATAATTTGAGTAACTTATAAAGTTACTTGCCTATAAATGAGCTTTATCCAAGTTATTTAGACTACGATTATCGTGTCGTTATCGCAACAGATGAGATTAAAAGTGTCATACGGATAATTTACCAACTATTAAATAATTAATTCAGACCTTTCACCTCAGGAAACAATAGTTATGACGCATAGGTTACAAAAAGGTGCGGCTAATATTTACATTGTGGCACCTTGTGAAATCATTTGCAGAAATATTATTATTACATAGGTAGTTTAAAAAAGCTATAGTGGAACCCCCATCTCCCAACACTCGCAGGTAAACTCAGCTTCACCGTCTATGCATTTGAAAAAGTAAGACTATTAACGGATGTCAGTACAGCTCGATAAGTTTATTTAGTTATTTTCATAGTATTTTGTCTTACGCTCTTTTATTATGGGGCAGTTCTGCTGAAATAAATTCTGTATTTATTTTACAAAAAAGAGCTGTGCGGGCTATTTATAACTTATAAGAGATTCCCTGAGAGATGTTTTTAAAGAAATTGGTAATCTTTCGGTCGTTTCTCAAAACATTTTAAATAACATATTCATAAAATTCAGTCAGAATTTGGATACATATGTAAAAAACAGTGACAGACACGTTATAAATGCAAGAAATAAAAATAAACTCTCAACGCGGAAATATCTTCTTCAAAAAGTTAAGAAATCCCTCTTGGGCTTGAGTTTACGCATTTATAATAAGGTTTCACAAGATATCTTAGACCTTGCTTTTCTTACTTTTAAATCTAAAATTAAAAGTATACTGTTAAATAGCGCTGAATATATATATAGCGTATAAGAGCTTTTGGTTGATCGTATTTCGATCAACTAAAAGGTTAGGTTGTGGAGCTTTGGTTGTTTACTCATTTGCAGGATATTTTAATGCATACATCAAATATTCTTAAATTGTTTTAAAATGAGCAACTGTTCAGTTTCACCGGGTCACCTCTTCTTAGCAGAGCAACATTCCGAGCTGGTGGTAGCTTAATCACGTGCAAAGTAGATGTTAATGCCTACTTGAATAAAGATACTTTTGAATTTTGTTTTTTTTTTTAATATTTTAACAGCAGATGTGTTTCTGACAATTACACTTCGTTTCGAACGTAACTATTGTAGTTAATTGTGTCAAATGTTAATTTAATGATTTCGTAATGAGTTTCCGTTTTTGGAACCTAATTTACTAATGAGTGACACACTTTAGATTCTCTTTACTTAAGTATTTAGATTTTAATAATAATAATAATAATAATAACAACTCTTTAATAATAATAACTCTTTATTGTACACCAAAAAGAAAAAAAAAGACAAAGATATTACAAACAAAAACAATACATAATCTATAAAATGGCTTTATCGCTAAAGCAGCGATCTCTGCCAGGCAACCTTGAGGTACAGATATTCGATTTATTTTTTTTGTAACTTGTACTAGTGACTAGGGGTGTATCAGGTAGATAATTTGAGTATTTATATATAAAACACTTACATAATAATAATAATACATGGGTACATAGATACATACCTACATACAAAAATATTTATAGATACATTAACAACAAGAATAACAGAAAAGAATATAATAATATTAATAATAAATAAATAAAATAAAATTACGATTCTATAATACCAAAATGTTGTTATTACAGAAGCGATATATTGACGGGTTCTCGTATGAATGAGGTGACATGTATATTTTCCTATGGAGATTATTTAATTCTGTTTTAAGTTATAAATATTATCTTTTATTTTTTTTTTTATTATTGCTGAGAGTTTTAGTTGACAAGTGATGTTTGACAACTTGACGCAACAAGGATAAAAATGAAAATTAGCCTTCAATATTATATTACCTGTTAATAATAAGTTATTTTTATATTTAAACTTTCGTGAATCATGACTATTGTGTTTATATTTACTCGGCTGTATTTATGTAGAAATTAAAGCGGAATGTGCCCGACTAGTTTCGGACTCATTCGGGGTTCTTGATCTCATGATGAAGAACCACGAATGGAACTGTAATCTTAATCATGAGCAGACGAGTAACATTAATCGTAATCTTAATCGTATCTTAAGTAAATAAAAAAACTAATTATAATTATACATTATTCTGTGAAGAATTATAATAAGTTGTTAAGTGTGTAAAAATAGTTTTTATTTACATTGTATTGTATGTGAACACTATATATTACGAAATGGGTCATAAAATGCAAACGAATAAAACTCCTATACTGACTGGCTGACTGATTGACTGACTGAAGTATAGACCAACCAAGTGTACCTAGAAATTAGATCTTAGAGATAATTTCTTGAATGTTCTGAGTGTTTTTTTGGTATTCTATCGTAAAATGAGTGAAGTTAAGGGTTGGTTGAGTTTCTGGCAACTCCCGCCAAAGACCGATGGGACGGTATTTATTTTAAAAAAATTTTGAAAGTTTAGTTTTACCAGGATTTTTCACTTCGGACAAGGCTTTTGCTCAATTCCAACGATATTATAGAGAATTTTACACTTCATAGTAGGTAAATATTATATTGAATAGTTATATATTAAAATATTCACCAGACTCGAAAATCAGACCCCGTCGGAATCTTCAAATATTAAACTTAAAAGTTCTAAACAGTGTTTAGGGATTTGGAGAAAAAGGGCGCTTCCTGGGAATTCCAATGCAGTATTTATTTTTAAAACTATTTTATCTAATTGCCACTATTTATAGTTTTATAGATAATTCGTTACGTTTCTTTTCTTAACGTAAGGTTTTTCTATTAGACGACAAGGCAAACGTTCGCAGTGAAAAAAAGAATACCGCCTTGAATATTAAGTATTTGTGTATTTTTATATAAATTACTTATTTTCAAGATTTAAAAGAAATAAATAAAAGAGCTTGTAACAAGATTTATATCTGTAAAAGAAATGTTATCTGTATATGGAATAACAATTGCATTTCGAAGTAGACGGCGTTGTATCTTTAAAATGAGAAAAACATCAAAATAGTGTTTACCGCGACCATCGGAGCTTGGTGTTCAAGATGGCATGGTGCCTGGTGTAGCAACTTCCCCTGCGTATTTAATACAATAGAAAATGATTGAATGATCGACAGCATTGATTATTTTCATAATTCAGTACCTCTGGTAAGAGTTCTGACGTTACGTTACGTTGATAGATTTCGAGCAGTCACGAAACGAGTTCTTGGTAGTGTTTACTAACAATCACAACAAAAATAACAACCAAGGACAACTAAGAATTCGTTTCTTGACTGCTCGAAAACTATCAACGTTTCGTAACGTCAATTTTCGTACTAGAGGTACTTAAATATGATAATAATAAATGTAATCAATCAATCAATTATTTTACTTTCCATATTATCAATATTCATCCAGCAATTTTATTGTATTGTATTTATATATTTCAAATCAAGAACGTATACCCATATCGAATGTTTTAAAAAACAATTTTCGTACTTTTTTCGTGATGCGCGAATAAACAAATAGACAACCAAAACGACAAATAAAAATATAAAAAAAACACATTTTCCCCCTTTATTTTATCATTAATTTTATTAGGTATATAAATTGGCTTTTGTATGATTTAATATAAAAACTAATTTTCACCAAAGTAGATGTATTGGATTGACATTACCAATTTTGATTAAATTGTTATTAATAAAATTTTTACTTTACAATACATACGTGATAAAATTACATATTTTAGAGTAAATTGATTGATATTTTTTCTAAATGATTGATTCATTTCTTTATTTTTTGTTACGTCAAAGTTATAATGCAGGAAAAAAACAATAAAATCTATATTACATACGAAACATCGTATCGAGCGCCGGCACGTCAGTTGTTAGTGTCAGCCAATGGAAAGTGATTAACGGCGGCGGGTAGTCTGCTACGTCAACTAGCAATAAACACGCCCCGAGGACTCCGAGTGCTCTCCACACCATCACCGTCTGTGATGAACTCAACCTATCTTACAACAGCCCGTAAGAGGCATTCCAAAGTCCTGGACTAGTTCACTAGTTTTCACTATCGAATTAGTCCGTGCGTACCTCATCTACCAAATATGTTCGATCAATTGGATTGTCGAGAACAATGACATTATGAGGGAGTGGTTTCGTCAGCTCGTCGGACAGAGACAAGACAGAATAGAAAACATGGCCTAGGTATATAATGTTGGCATATCACAAAGCGAACACAATGCGCTACGCCATCCAGCTGATGAAGGAGCACAGCATCGGGCCAGAGGACAAGACCATGTGCTTCGGGCAGCTGCTCACAGTACAGCTGCTGATCAGACCATCCTATCCCGCTCGGTCAAGCCAGTTATTCCGCCTACAAGTACGCTCCGTACGATCCCGCGCTGGAGGTCCTCCCGTACCTGTCTCGTCGCACTAACGAGAATAGAGGCGTCCCCGTCAAGATCTAGAAGAAAGCCCTGCTAGTGAAGGAGAGCACACGTAGAGTGTTCACGGTACAGCGGTTCTACAAGCCCACTGGAAATTATACGCTTGTTTAAAAGTATCCATACCTTTCATTTTGATTACATGTTATTTATTTTTATCCATACTGATATATAATACTGAGATCTATATATAACACTGTTGGTTATTTATCTGAACATGTTGTATCGTATGATAGGTAATTAGTAAATATTATCTCAATGTAATTATCGATAGTAAATACTGAGTATTTAAAAGAAACGACGGTATGAGTTTGTATAATTATATTTGAATGGTCAAGCGTGAAGCAAATATCTTTAGAGCTAACGCTTTCTAACTTGCGTGCTGTCAGCATTGATATCTTATAACTTCATATTTTTATTTTAACGAGTTATAATTATTAAATTGTTTATAATATTTGATTGTATGAATTATATTATTCTATATTTATTTGTTTAATGGTTAATTATGTAATTTATGAAATATCATGTTATTTAGTTTTTATTTATAACTGACGTGATTATATTAATTTAACGCGTTCTTGAGTTTTACTTAGCGCTAAAATTTTATTATGAAAATAACTTTAAAATTTTAAAAGTTTTAAAAAGTCTCTAATAAATCCACCACTTACTATTTTTTTTATTATATATTATGTTTTATTTATGAATTATATTTAATATTCATTTCACCAGAAAAACAGTTTCGGAAAAAACAGTCGGTGGAGGTGGAGGAGCCATCTACCTACGCCATTATATTCCTTGTTGTATTGTTCTTACGTCATCTGTAGCAAACTTCCCAGAATTTATATTTCTGGAGATAAATCTTAATCATACTAATATGTATCTTGGTATATTTTATAGTCCGAATTCTAACAATGATTATTTTGAGTCTCTTGAATATATCTTGTCTAACATAAGGCCTCTATATAACCTTCTACTGATTATTGGTGACTTTAATACGTGTTTTATTAAAGACAATCATCGCTCTCAAAAAAATTACGCTTCAGTTTCAGTCAAAATTTGACCATGTCTCTCTATTTCAGAATGGGCGAAAACCTAGCCTTCCAGTAAGTTCGCTCAAATTCCAAGCAAATAACATTGGGTAGATGGACTTTGCATTATTTTCGATGGCGTTGCTATTCCATTTATATGGAAAGTTAAGTATTTAGGGGTCATTATTAATCAAACTCTATCTATCCTGGTCACGTAAATGAAATTAGTCGTAAGGTATTTTCTACTCTTCACTCGCTTAATCGTTTACAAAATTGTCTTCCAAAATGTTCTTTTTATTAATACCTCTTATTGATTACTGTGACGTAGTGTTCTTAGGTCCTGCGGAGGAGTTGTTATATTAAAGCTTGAACGCCTCCAAAATGTTGCAATAAGATTTATTTTCGGTTTGCGTAAGTTTGATCACATTTCTGAATTTCTCATAAAATTGGCTTCCGATAACATCCAAAAGAAATCTACATGTTCTCTGACTCCTGAGAATATACTTTTCAATCCAGTATTACCTGTTTATTTATAAGAGCGTCTTCAATATTTGGCCTATTTAAGTAAGAGCGTTTGAGATCCGGGGCTGATATGAAACTTGTGTTACTGATTTGCCAAAGCAAATTTTTTGCAAGGTCTTTCACTGTACATGCCGTTAAGTTATGGAATGGGCTACCGAAGTCCGTTCGTGAGTCGTCCTCTTTAGTGTCCTTTAAGTAAAACCTCCAGACGTTGTACGGCAATGAACAATAGACGCTTGTTATGTAAATTTAATTCTCATATATTATAAATATCTCATAAATGTTCAATTAAGATTTTAATTTATATGTTAATGTTTTTATATCCGTATATATAGGTATATATTGTACATTGTAGTTCAGTGTGGGCGAGACAGTATCGTAGGGACTAGGATTAGATTAGATTTAATTGTTTTTTTTCATCAATTTTTTTATTTGCATTTGTGTATATTTTTTCTTTTCTCGTTTTGTTATATTTAATAATTTGAATGTACACCATTTTTACGGTATATTTATTTTTGTTTTTTCGTTTTATTTCCTGTGTTATATTTTTCCTTTCGACTACTCGGAGATCCCTTTATAGGATAAGTCCCGCCTTTGTGCATAAATTGCATCTGTGTAACATTTTAAGGAATGTACTTGTATTATTATTTGTGTATAGTAAAAAACAAACATACAAATAAAAGACCTTGTAATGGGAGACTTAAATTTTGAATTCTTACTATCGTCTAACAATCATTGTAAAGGTATGTATTGTCAAAATTTTGTTTGTTGATGAACTCTTTTAGCTATATTAGAATATTTTTACGAATTTATACGAAACGTATTTTTAGTTTAATAATATTTCGATAACAAGTTTTGATGACGTCATCATAAATCATTCATTCTTTTATATACATAGGTAACATTATTAACTCGTACCATAAAGTGTGTTGTGATATTTGAAATATTGTTTGTATGACAAATGTTATTTAAAAAGGCATTCACTATTTTACATCACTAAGCAGAAATAAAACAATATTGTTTTATAAATCTCATGATATAATCAAAGAATAAAATAGCAACAAAACTTCTTAAAACTATTATAGTTTTTACGAGTTCATGGTAGGCGTGCTAATTGAATGTACCTTAATAACGACTTGTGCAATATTTAGGGTAAGATCGGGCAATGGCGTTCACTTAAGGGTAACACGCTATACTTTTTATAATATTTGTTTTTTATAAAAAATTATGAAGATTAACGTTTTAACGTAGTAATATATAAAATAACATGTCACTGCTTTTTAACGCGTGCCACCCGCGCATATAGGGCAACGTGGTATGTATCTGTTGTCTGTATTTATCGAGTTACAGAGGCGACCGGGACTACCCGAGGGGCGTCAATACCCCCTTTTAATTAAAATCTCAATTGGTATTTCAGGTTTATGTTAAATTGTGTTGTAATGTCAATGACATAATATATTGGTACTGAGTTGTCTGTATTTAAATATGTGGATGACATTCTATTGGATTCCTTTAGAGGGTGAATATAAATAGTGTAATAAGTTTAAATGTAAACATACTTTGATTTGGGTCGAGTCGAATGTTATATTTACAATTTAAACTCTATTTAAATTTTGTTTTATTTATGGTTAATAGAAACATCCATAACATGTTCTTACAGACCAAGTACAGCTGACTGATTATGAGGCAAGGATGACACGCAAAATCGTGAAGCGTTCCACATTAATTTTTTCCTTAAGGCCATAAGATCAGGTCGCCGGCAAGGTTACCACCCATCGGGCAGAGTCATGCCGCAAAGCGACTCTGTCGTGTTCCGTCACGTTGCTTGATGAGGCCGTATATGGGAAATGGGTCTGAAGAGCTGAGAGAGAGAGAGAGAGAGCGTTGCGCTGGTGAACCGGTTTGTCGTCGAGTTGGTGTTTGTTGCGTCGGGTGCCCTGCTACCCTCCCCTGGGTGATCCTGCTACCCTCCTTGACTACGAGGAGGATAGCAGGATCCGAAGCGACGGCTTTACGCTGACCGCCTGCAGATAGTTGGGGGCCCAAGTAGCAGGTTAACCCCCCATGAAAGGCTGCCCCGCTAGCTGCAAAAAATCTCAGGGTGGCTCCATCGTGCGGGTTGGCGACCAGGTGAGGAGGCCCGATGGCGATCCCCCAGGGTTCGAGCGTCCCCGCAATCTCTAGACTAGCCTCCCAGAGGCATAGTAACGCCAATTTTCACGTCAGGTTCGATACGTAGCGCTTCGTTCAACTGCCTTTTCCCATCCTATTTACTCTATTTTAGTTTGATGAAAAGTAAGAAAAAGAAAAGTATTTTTACTCAGTAGTAACTTTACTCATACAATGTCTCTTGAGCTTTGCTTACCCTGGGTACACGTTAGAGTACAATTTCCGCTCACGTGCCGGGGTTTGTGTGTACGCGCGGAACAACCTCTGTATCCAGCGCCTCCGCCACCTTGAAGACCTCATTTTTTCTTCCCTATGGGTTCTGTTTATCGTTCGCACAGCGGTGATCAGGAGACAACTAGATTATTTAAGAATAACAGTGATGCTGCTGATATGGCTCTGCATCGGTACCGTTCAGCGCAGCTCGCCTTCATGGGGGACTTTGATGCCTGTCATCAAGACTGGCTGTTCCCGTAACTGTGGGCAGACCACGCTGGAAGAGAGGCGCGGAATTTTGTCCTTGGACCTCTTTCAGCTGGTGAGGCAAGCGACAAGGGTGCCTGATGTGGAGTCACATACAGCCAACTGCCTGGACCTTCTGCTGATAGCTCATCTGGACAGAGATCAAGTAGAGGTTTCCTCCTCCTTGGGAGCCTCTGATCACTGTCTGGTGAAATCTGTATTTACTTATTCCCAGCCGGATTTAGATGTCCATGGTGTTAGGTGAATATGGAAATACAAGTCAGCAGATTGGAATGAGATGCGGCGGCTTATCCTTGGCGGCAGGTTTGCTTTTCTTCTGAGAATACGTCGAGTTGCGCGGATGCTATGACTAATGTGGTGCATCAAGCAATGGAGTATTTAATTCCTTTTGCTGATTTACCTATCGGTGGCAAAGCTCGCACATGGTTCAATGCCGAATGTGGACATGCTGAAAAGCAAAAACATTCGGCATATCGTACTTGGGTTGATGATCGAAACCGCAAAGCTCCGGATGTAAGTTCCAAGAAGAGAGCATTTAATTAAGCTGCTTAGTCCTATAAAAAGGCATTACGGAGGGTTCGCCTCGGTTATATCGCAAAGGTTGGCGAAAAGCTTTCAGTCCTGCCATCAGGCAGTCGGCCTTTCTTGTCCCTTGCCAAAGTTGAGTTTGAGTCGAATTTGCCAAACCTTACTGCCCCCTCTGCTGAAGCCAGATGGATCTCTGGCTCCATGAGCGAAAGAGAAAGCGAATTTATTTGGTTCTCTTGCTAATTATTCTCATCTTGACACTGGCAATGCTACTGGTACTGGTAATTTCAATGCCTGAAATCCGCATTACTAGCATTGTGTCGTCTAGATGTGAATAAAGCCAGTGGTCCGGATGGTATATCAGCCATTCTGCTCAAGACATACGCAGCTGAGTTGTTTCCTGTATTAACACGTTCGTATCGCTTCCCTTTCAAGACTGGAATAGTGCCGGAATCCTGGAAGGTTGCTAGCGTGCAGCCAGTGCCCAAAAAAGGTAGCCGTGCCGATCCTGTCAATTACAGACCGATTTCAATCACCTCCATACTCTGCAAGATTATTGAGCGTGTATTGAACTAGAGTCTTTTAGCATACCTAGAAGGTAACGATCTCCTCAGTGACCGACAGTACGGGTTTCGCCGATATAGGTCCACTGAATGAAGAGGCGGTCACCGTCTCTCTAGACGTTTCGAAGTCATTTGACAGGGTCTGGCATGCGAGCCTTATAACCAAGCTTTCAGCGTACGGTATATCTCCTGGTCTGATTGTCTGGGTTAGTGACTCCCTGAACCAGAGATCTCTCCGAGTAGTTGTTGACGGATGTTCCTCGAAACCCATGACAATAAATTCCGGAATGTCTCAGGGGTCCATTCTTTCTGCAACTCTCTTCCTGCTGTACATTAACGATCTGCTAAAGCCCGGTATCTATGGGTATGCAGACGACGGCACAGCTGTAGAAAGATATCTGTCGAGTACTCGGGCCAGTAGCGATCAAGTACAGGGTGAAAGAGAAGTCATGGTGCAGCATTTGAATGACAAGCTAGAGCCAGTCTCCTTATGGGGAAATGCCAATGCCTTTTACCTTAGCTTCTACTTTCCAGAATGTATCTTTGGAATACAGTGACCAACTTCAGTTGCTAGGGATAGAGATTTCCTCGAACCTCAACTTTGGTCGGTTCATTCAATCTAGAGTAAGAGCAGCCGCCAGCAAGCTTGGCGTCCTTGCAAAGGTTCGGCAGTACTTCATACCGGGACAAGTTCTAATATTATATAAAGCACAGATCCGTTCGTGTGTGGAGTACTGTGGCCATTTAATGGCCAGTGTCGCAAAATGTCATCTTGCTATCTTCCTATTTCAATATTATAATATTTAAATAGGAAGTAAATTATAGTGAAGATATTTTTGCATAAACACAAAATAACTAGGTACCACAAAGCGTGTCTGTTGTGTGATGTGTCACATTGTTGACTTCCGCTTAGGCAATTGATTTAATTTTACGTATAAACACTTAGAGTACTTACTTTTAGAATAAGAGTACTTAGTGTTAGAGTAAGAATACTCAGTGTTTGAGTGAGAGCACTTAGTGTTAGTGTAGGTGTACAAAGTACAACAACGGTAATAATAAAAACGTTGTTTTATTGTAAAATAATTGGAACAAGTATTTCATACACTATTATATCTATTTAAATACATCAATGGTTCCATATAGGTAATATTTTGTGAATGTCAAACTTATTTTTTAATATTCTGTCTAGACTGTTCGCTGGATGGATGAACATTATCAAGGATATTGGTATATTTTTTCTTGGTATCGCCAAACCTGTCATAACTTCAAAAAAAACCTGTTTTAATCACACATGAGAAGGTTTGGCAGTCTGTCTATGTTTAGTTTTAGCAATTATTTTAAACATTCAAAAACATGAGGCCAATTTTCTTATTCTTTAATATAAGCTTAATTTGCCCGTCCAACCAAATTTAAAACCGTTTTACAATCAAAATATTGTTATTATTATAGTGTATTAGTTAAAAATTTATTTTTACTTTAATTGTTTTATTTATTGTATGACCTAACACTCCCTTATCGTCCAAGACGAAAGTGTTCCCACCAAAATATTCTTTGTGTCTTTTTTTAAATATTTTTTTCTTATAGGTATAAGTTCTATTATGTTATAATATTAAGTGTAAAACTATTACTAAATTAAATCATAATTATATATAATTTTCCCTTTTAGTTGTTATAGTTAAAATATAAAGCTCAAGTGTAGGTAATTAAACATAAAAGTAAAAACGTTTTTTTCAGATACATCGCGACAGGCCCGGCACCCGCACGGTGACTCCGTAGATTGCTAAGAAGCTTCATCTCTATGTTTAAATATAACTAAAGAGATTAATTTTTATTATTTACTACAAGTTTTTCAAGATATTTGTTTTTTAGTGTTCTTATTTGGTAACGAAACAATGCTCCTATAAAAACCACGCTAAATTTTAAATGAGTTAATAATTCAAAGATCTAGTTACAAGTTAGTGAGTCAGTTGAGTTGTTTTTTCTTTATAGTCTATACACATATAGTATGCATCCTTTGTATATGGGATTTTGGTACTTATATAATTTGTGAATTTAATAATATATTTTATTTACTATATAATATTATAAAATCTGTCTTATAACGTTCGTATATTCCCTAAGAATTTTTATAAAAAAATCATAAATTAAAAAAATATATATCCTAAATCCTAATGTTATTCAGGTCAAGAAATATTTCATTACTTCGAGCAACGATCGAATCTTAGTAGAGTTTGCAAATAACTTATCACTATTTCTATTAAAATTATTTTGATATAAAAAATAATAAGTATATGTATATATTTTTTCTATTGTAATTGATATTGCGTTTTACTTAAAAGCGTCTACAATTAATTTTATATCCTTAAAAATCAAATGTATATTTCTTTTCTGTCTGTACATACATGTTTCATTCATTCGAAGGAACCGTTACACCACTAGAAGACCGTTCATATGGCACGTTACATTTGTATTTTAAAAATAATAATTTAGTCTATATTAATAATAACTTATTCTCTAGTAATATATAAGTATGCTATTACGTTTTATCGAAATTATTAACTAATTGCTAATTATGTAAAAATAATTCAGTTTAGAACGATAAATATATAACTAACTATCAAGCTGTGAGCGCTGAGGAATAAATTTTCGAGATCACATATTTTGTCCAGATAAAAACCTCCAGAACTCAATTTATTTGTAGTACACCTACAAAGAAAATATTCACTCATAGTATGTGAATAATGTCTGTCTGTTAGTTTTATAATTTGTGAGACGTATGTTGGTATGACCGTAATGTTACAATACTGTGAAGGATGAATATAAAGATGTTTGAATTGTCTATGTGACATTGACATAACAGATTTCCCGCCAAAAATAGATTTTATAAGTTGTTTGCTATTGCAATGATATAAAAAATTCTAAATCTACAGTCAATGTAAAAAAAATAAAGAAATATTCAATATTTCTGTATATATAAACGGTCCCTTGCGCCATTGGGAGGGTAAATGGCTAATAGCATTAGTTTGGAGCGAGCCTTGCGACCTATCATACGATAGTCAACTCGCTGGCGGCGCGCCGACGACGCGTTTAAAATATAAGCGTCAAATATAATATTATTGAAGTGTATGTGGTATATTATATCTGTAATACGGTAGGTTTATTATTTTTTTATAATTATTAAGGAGTTTATATAGCTCTTTTTATATTAAATTCTTTTTCAATATTTTTGGCTGTAGTTGTATACCAATGTGTTGTTGATTAACACATGTAAGTAAAAAATCTTTTTTTAGCAAATGAAAAACTAACTTGAGCCATTTAAGAGTTGTTCGTTAATATTTTTTTTATGAATTTAAAAATTTGAAGTTTATGTAGGCTAACAACTAGATGCGTTGGTGAGGGGGGAGGGTGACCCCTTTCACCAGTCATAGGCCTACGTCGTGAGGGTACTCTCGTTACTTGGGGCACCCTTATTCGGGAAGGGTTACGCCGGGGCGTTACGGTGAGTGCGAAAGCGATCCCGTGGCGTTCAAAGGCGATGAGGTAGGAGGGTAACCATTGGTTTGTTAGTGGGTAGCCTTAAAAATGGCAGCGTCTTCTATGCTGCCGGGTAGTCCCACATAGTCACCCGGTCATTACCTTCTTGGCCGGGGGTATCCGTAATGAATTTTTCCAACGGAAACTAACAGCTAGATTAAAAAATAAAACAAAGCAAACTTATATTAAAAGTTAACTAAATGTAACTAAAACTCTGTGCGTGTCTGAGTGAGTTGTCTCATTTAGTTATTATTATAACCAACAAGTAGTTCTTTACTTATGTTTTAACAAGAGTTGACCGAACCCAATGTCACTCAGGTCGAATTGTTTTAAAGCCATTAAAAAAAATAATAGAAGTTATACGATTCATGCAAATGATATATTTTTTACTTCAGTTCACAAACGATATCCTCTATTCAGCTGTTTTTGCGCCTTTGTCTATTTTAAGCCGAATATAATATTTTTGGAGTCATGTGGAGAGATGAAAAATGAAAAAGTTAAGTATGAGAGTATGAGATGACGTATGATTAAAAGCGTGGAAGAATTTGACATCTAGCTGGCCCAAAAAAATGGAATAAGGGCAGTAGAATGATGATGCAATTTTTAATAGCCGTTACCTCGAAGGTTCTAGATTTTATAAGGGTTGAAAGTGTGGATGATAAATTCATATTCGAACCTCTAAGCAGGTTTTGTTACATTATTTTTATTTATTTTTCCTTTAAGGAAAAAAGATAACAAATTATTATAATTTTCTATTAACTTTAATGATATAAAAACTATTTTTAATTTAAATGTAATTATTTTATAAATTGTTTATAATTTGTTAATAATGCTATAAATGAAGTTGGTTTCTTTAATACCTATAATTGTTTCGAGAACGTTTCATATTTGAACTAGCCGGCTTTGTCTGGTTCATAATAAAATTATGAAATTGTATAATTTTCTAAGTTATTTTCTTTTAAGAAGTGTTCTCGTTTCTTCAGTGTATATAATCAGTATATAGTTATATATATACTGAAGGAACAAGATATACCTTTATATATATATATATAAAGGTATGTATTCCTCATGTACTCGTATGACATATAAATATATTTAATTGAAAGTTTTACCCTTTTTCAAAAGTCCTGTTTTAACTTAAACGTAACAAAAGTTTGTAAAATTTCTTAAATAAATAATTCAATATTTGTAATTTGTGTTTAGTATATTTTAAATTCGTTAAATAAATGAACGATTTATATATAATGATAATATTTACAAAAATATTCTATTTAAATAATACAGCTATAAAAAAAAATCTTCTATTTATTTAAAAATACTGGAGATGACAGTCATAATATAAATATTACGGAATGTTTTTTTAAAATCTAGGTCATTGAACGAGTGCTTGTTTATTTGATAATAACCTACTGATAACTTCAGCTCTCGCCTGAACTTCAATAGTTATCAATATTTTTAATTTATAATATATTTCTTAATACTGATTGTTTTGAGTGTGTGATGGTTTATGGTATACCTTCCTCCATAAATGTTTTCATAAAGGACTCTTTAAATGACTCTTATAAATGTCTCTATAAATCACTCTATAAATCACTCTATAAATGACTCTATAAATCTCTCTATAAATAACTCCTGAAATGGAATAACCAATGCAGAGAACTAGAGGACCACCAAGTATATGTATTTCAAAAACCACACATATATATAAATATAATTTTCACCTATCATTTCGTCTATAGTTATTATTGCGTGAAACACGAAACAAAAGCATACAAAAACAGACAAAAATGAACGATTTTTTAAGTCTGTATATAAATAAAATAAAAAATAAAATAATTTATATATACGACCTCGTTTCTATTTTATAATATTTATTTAACATAATATTTGAACTATCAGAACCTTGTATTTAATAGTATGAAACATATGGAAGAAGGATCTAAGTTAATTCTCATCACAGATGATATATCTTAATGAAATAGATTAAAATGATATATTTTATTAAGATATAATACTAATCTGTGATGAGATTTGACTTATATCCTTTTGCATATATATATTTGATATATTTTAATCTATTTCATTAAAATATATTTAATCTGTGAAGTAAATTATTATTAAGTGTTAATTAAGGGATGTTACAGACACTCGATCGAAATATAATATAATAATTCATTGCATAATATATATATACTTGTATGTATATATATATATATATATATATATATATATATATATATATATATATATTATACGGTTTCAGCGTATCAAAATAGGTCGGGTCAGCAATCACTACTATAAAATAATCTTGTTCAAGGTTTCAAAGTGTATCGTCCTTATGACCTTGAGAGGGAGAGATGAGAAAGATTTAAAACCAATCTATTAAAAGCGAAAATTTCAACTGTACAGCCGATTTGTGTGTGCGTGTGTGAGTATGTGTGCGCGCGTGTTTGTGTAACGAATCTGATAGTAGGAGTGCATTTCTTTATTCTTATTGCGCATATTGATGTGTGCGTTTTTGACGATAATGACGTTTTATTATTTTTTTTATTAAATTTATTTATATTAATTGGTTTTTTATTAACTATTAGTAAAGATGGGTGGATTGAATTGTTTTGTGAGAAGGAATTAACTTATGATTGTACCTTAATCTTTTTATGGCTTTTCACACCTGATGAATTGATTTCTATAAAAATCAGCGATCACTAATGCACACTTTTTGAATGAATGATTGAATTCTTGAGCACTCAGGCTGTCTGTCTGCGACACATGATGAATATATCTCTTACTTTACTACAAATGTTAACGCTATTTATTGATTCTATTTAAATGTATAAACATAAGCCATTCTATAGCGTAGTCTTATGTCAAATATATACATTATTCTATAACGCTAGCTTCAACGCCGCTTGTCTAGTCCTTCGTTTCTTTATAGATATTGCATTAGTACGGATTCATGGTCTGATAATGATGCTCAGGCGTTGGACCCTTACAATGATCCTGGATTCAAAGCCATTAAAAAATAATACCAACAATAATATAATATAATATTAATATACCTAAGTGTGTCTGGATATTCGAACACATTTTTTTTTAAGAATCAAAGTGTATCCTAAAACTGAAGAATATTAGTTTTGGTTCATAAAACTAATATTCTAACTAATATTTTTAAAATTATTTTAAGTTCGTAAGTGTATAATTATTATTGAAACACAGAATTTTTGAGAGTCTAAGTGTTTTAAGTTTATTTTAAAGGTAAATTGAATAAGTTCTATTGATAAATTAATCAACTATTATACATTATTATTTTAAAGGACAGCTAAGAATGTTTAAAAAAATTTAAAGTCCACTAAACCTGGATATTACAAGAATCCGGTATACTATATCAGTACACGCCTTTCGTCTTATCAGTTTTATATAAAGAAACAGTATTAATCGCCACATTTTAATAAATCTAATAGCTTATAAGGTAAATAAAACAGACTTTATCTTTTTGAGATTCCGTTTTAAAAAAAAACATATCTATAATATATTATTTATGATTTTCTCTGAAAAAAAAAAACATACAATAAAAATGTTTATTACGTTTAAAATTGTATCGTATCGTACAAATTCATATAAAAGCCGTTCTGGTTTGTTTTGAGAGTAAGAGAAATGTTCTTACATCTTGACCCTATCTTATGTAACGATATAACCACTCTTACTTGAGGTCAAGGGTTTATTCGTTTGACCGTGAAATTAACGGATTGAATGAATGTTTTTTGACATTAATATAAAATAACAAAACTTAAATAAGATTAGATAATCAAATATCAATGTAATTTGACATTCTATTTGAATCTAAAATGTCAGACTAGTCTTCAAAACAGGAATTAAATTTAAATTAAGTAAATCAAATGTAGCTTTTATTTAATAAAGAAAGAAACATATTTTTATTAAATAATGAAAATAATATGAAGTTGGAAATAGCAATGGTAGTTAAACAGATGCGGGAAATGAGACGATACGCACTGTCCGATGAAAGAGCGGGACGCTCTAACCTCCTTCGTTTCATTGTGCTCTTCTCCAGCTTCTCTCACGTTGGGTTCATTGCCAGCTCTACAACTTACCACATATCATTAGAATCCTCAGCTAAAAAAACAATACATTCATTATTTTACTGTTAATAATTTTCTGTAAATTGCCTCCACCACAGAGTATACTACCTAGACTGTAAACAAACTTCGACCAAAGAGTATACTTGACTAGACTCCATTATGGACAGTGTGCATCAGCTGATGTGGAATGTCAATTACATCTGTATTAAAAGTCTGACTGGTGGCGAACTGGACGCGAGTTGAACTTTCACCTTTGACACAGTTTTAATAATTATCATTTCCTATCAATGGCGCTCCCTTTTATGAACTCTGACCTACATCTCTTTGTTTTATAATTATTGTTTATTATCAATTACGCACTAATGTTTTGATTTCTTTACTTCCGGTTGTCGATGTGACCTTAGTTTTTTATATAATCTATCGAGATTATTAATAGAGTTTTTTGATAAAAAAAATATGGTTTTTTGTAATAAAACAAAAATGGGACAATATTTGAATATATTTGTTTGAAAAAATCGTTTTATTATTTTTGTTTGTTTATTTGTTTGTATGTGAATCAATCAAAATGCATCGGGCGAATTTGGCTGATATTTAGTCATAATAATTTATTGGATTAGTCATCATAGAGAATTTTTTTTTCATCCAGACGATTCTCTCATTTTCATTTGAAAATAAGGTCTATTTATCATAATAAAACTAATTTGATATTTAAAATGATTTATTATTTGTGGAAGGAGTGCAGACGAGATCACTGACAACAGGTTGTTACGTGTTATAAAATAACACTGTTGTTTTACAGAAAATTAATATTTTTTTAATTCAAAGATATTTTAGTTATCGTATTAAAATAAATACTTAAAGTGTTATATAAAACTAATAAATATCTTATTTTTATAAATTTTATATTTACAAAAAATACATAGCATAAAAAACAAAGGTTTAACTTATCTCTTAGATGACATTGACGTAAACATAAATATGTAAATATTTTAGTTAATTCTATTTAAATGTGACACTTGTGAAATTCTTAGAATATACTAAAATAAATACTATCACAAAACGTTGTTAGGCCACGTTAGGTTCTAATGTTGCGACATGTTTGAACAGACATTTAGTAAACCTTACGAAATATTTTATTTCTAGATTCGCGGTTGCCAACCATGGCCGTTTACTAGCTAACACTGGATCTAGACGAAACAGTTATATTATTTTAATATTAATAGCATATTTAATATATATTGTTACTATCTCCTGTGACGTAAGAGCCGGATAGGGGACAAAATTAATATACAATTCTATATCACTTATCCTAAAGATGGCGGATACCTTACGTCAGATAGGTCCAAAAAACTTTTGACATATTCACCCCACCAAAACATGTTTTTTTTGCTCTTAAAATGAATATTACTCTTCCATATCAAAGTATTAACAACAGTTATAAAAGTTAATTAAATAATAAACTACGAAATAAAAATAAAAACCAAAATTAATTAATTAATTAATGGATAAAAATAATTTGTGGATGAGTATGTACGTGTGAATTTGTGTCCCAAATATTGTAGATAAATAATTTATTTATCGTCTGTATTTATGTAAGGCTTTGGTTTTTTCTAAATATTAATTCTCCTCAATAAACCAATCAATCAAATTCCGCTCGTTTTTTAAATAGCGTTTGTTAGAAGGCTAGTGTTTAATAACTCAGATTACTTTTTGTCGTCTGAAGGTTTCAGCTAAGGTCATTTTTGAGTTTTTTTAATTAACTTCCCTAACTTTTAGCCGTAAATTATATTGTTATTAAGTTATTTTAGGAGAATAATATTTTAAATTATATATTTTTTTGTTTTCAAGGTTTTTGACGTCAAAATTTAAATGTCAGATATTACTGTCATAAGACTTATTTATATAAAAATAAAATATAATATATGCCGTCATTTTATGTTTAGAAGTCTAAATAAAGACCTTTGTCACCCAGTGTACATAGTTCATAAGTGTATATATAGAGTATGATACAATGTATTCAATAGGTAGCATATTGTCTTGATTATTTTTGTCATTCAGTGTATTTAATAGCCAGTCTAATATGTTAGATCTTTGTGACCCGGTGTACATATTTAATAGATCTCTATATAGAGTAAAGTAAGTAGCATATTGTCTTAATTATTTTGTGACTAGGTGTGACATTTTCCTCTCGTATTTTCAATATATTGTTACTAAATAAAGTGAGACGGAAATAAAATATAACAACATATAATAACCTATATTTATTCAAATGTGTCATACTTTTGTTTTAATAATTATAGGATTTATGTAATATTTAATAACAGTTTTAATATATTACTTTGTATATATTTTACAATATAATTAAAACAAAAACTAAATAAATTAGTAAATATCTTCATGATTATTACATAAAAAAGTTCACATAGCCAATGTGGTATTACCACGTGGTATAGACGCAATTTAATAGGACGCAACTACTTTTAAGACTACCCACTAAAAATCACGGTGCCTTCTCCCTCCAGCACTCGTCTCGCCTTCCAGAATCTCTTTCCATTGTATCTGGAATACTAGGAAACTGACTTGCAAATCTAAGATATCCTATTATGCATCCAATATAAATTTATATATAAGTGTATAGAATTCGTCGTAGTAAAGCAATACAAATTCATCAATTTTTTTTAGAGAAAAAATAAATCTTGATTCAGATTTTTAATTTATCGTCCAACTATTAAAAGCAATAATAAATGCAAAGTAAACGTTTTGCTAAATACGTTATTAACATTATCAAGGATATGTTTTTTTTTTGTTAAATATATTATTAATGTTGATTAGATATTTTAATTATATTATATTTATATTTATTCCATTTATTATACTTTTTATGAATCGAGGTTTGTCTAAATGTGTGTGACTGTCTTAATAGTTTATTGATTAAGTTTTTTTGTTTGTCTGAAACTGCTTTAATCATAAGATACGTTATTCCTGAACATAACTTTTTCTCTCATACATATTGTCCTCATTTGATTATAAAAATCTATATATATCATTTTATATCTAGAATTTAGTATGCGTTTAAAGATAACTGACTTATAAAGGACCACTAACGTGTGAGATTACGTAACTCAACTCAACTACCTCCTCTTTTGAGTCATAATACTCTTCCCATTTTCATTAATATAATATTTTTTTTTATTAATATGTTTTTTAATTCCAAACAACTCAGCATTATGTCATAAATTTATACTCTATGACAGGTATAAATATAAAGGAAGTTTGTATAAAATTAATGTTTAATATAAATGTTACTACATTTTTTATGATCAGAATCGAACAACATTTACATTTAATATTTTAAATTTTTCTGATTAGAAACGAAGTCATAGTACATGGATTCTGACAGATTACTTCGTTATATTGCCATTGTGCTCCTATATATTTATAAGGTTATGTATACATATAATAAATGTGAATCATTTAGGTCAGTTTTACGTAATGCGTAATAAAGATAGAATTGTTTTTATATAACTAGAGCACGGGTCACAGATAACACGAAATTGCACACAAATAAAATATAATGGATAGAAACTGAGCGTAACAAAAAAACATATATCTTATGTACTCATTATAGTCTAATAGTATGTTTGTATTTCTGCATTTCATTTCAGAGTTGCAAAAATTGCGGTTAGAGCTACAAATACAATATAGAAATACAATATGAAAAAATGTATCCCTATTTCTCTTGGTTATGCCATAACTTAGATATCGAATATTTAACAAGTTTTTTGACTTATCTGAAAGTTTGACGAAGGTTCATTCGAGAAAAAAATATGAAAAATCTCTCGGAAAACGTACAAAAAACAACAAACAAATTGTTAAATTTTGCATTGTTTTAATGCTCGAAATTTAAGGAAGGATCAATTAAGAAAACAATTATAATACAAGTCAGTCGGAAAATATAAAAAAAAAACCTTTATTTTCAAAAACGAATTCCCACGAGTTCTCGTTGCCATGACAACGTCTGACGAGTCAGCTAGAATTAATTATATAAGGTATTATATATACTCTGACATAACTTTAATATTGGTACAATTAAAGTTATACAAAGAACTGACATGTTCTAAAAAACTCAAATAACACGTGTATTATGAACGTCACGCTCGAGGGCAGAAAATAATTTGATAATATAATACTTTTACAGACTTAACATCGTTTTAATATGTATTTGTGAAAATGGCCGAAAATAGTAAAATTATAAAAGAATTATGTTAGTATCTGTGTCAACCATCAACCATCTTTTATTGTTATTTGTGTGTGTTTTATTCCTTGTTTCGTAGTACCTCGGGAACATTTCATAAAAAATAATTCAGTCCAACCGAAAAATAAATTACAATTAGTCTATATTAAATGTTATAATAATTAATAAAAGCATATCCGTGACAAGATTTGTATTATGTTTGAATTATAAGTGTTTAATAAACGTAACGCCCTGGTAATAAAAAAAACATAATTAGTTATTACAAAAGAACATAACCGACTGCAGCACGAATTTTAGTTAGAAGAATATAAAAACAATTCAGTACAGAGTTAAATACTATATAGTCAGTCAGTCAATAATTTTAAAATTGTCAGAATCTGGTTTTTATTCCATGGTTGAAACGGAGTCTAGATAAATGCTGTAAATTTACTGAGAAGAATTAACTTATACTATCCTTATGCCCTTTTCTAGAAGTAGTACGACCTTTATTTGTCCTTTCAATATTGATTGGAGAGAAGTTCTTGTCATTTAGATTTTTTTTAATAAAATAATTTGCCTTATATCTGATTTAATCCAAAGTTATAAGACTATTTAGCATGCGGGCGGTACAGAAATTCGTTTTTTTTTTCCACGGAAGATTAATTCAAAAACATGTTAAAAAAATATGTAGATGTTAAACGAACGCCGTTTTTTTCTTGACGTTGAGGAATTAGTCTGGTGCTATGATAACCGTCAAAAAAATATAATAATCGTAACAAAAAATTAATTAATTTCAATCGATTAAGTTATATATATATATATTAATACAACCTCAATATAACAAATCGAAAGGGGACAAGTAAGACATGTTGTTAAACTGAGAATAGTTATATTGAGGTACGTATACGAGGTTGGTCTAAAATTTGTTACAAAGAGGTAAAAAAATAATCTTCATACTCGTATTATTTTAATCTTCTACTGTTTACAGGCAAACCACTTTATTCCGACAACTTATTTTTAAAATTGTAGCCAATGCATCAATGCATGAATTTATTAGCTATGTGTAATTTTTTCGTCGTTGGATACATAGTTAAGTAATGATGTTTCGCTTTTCTGGACTGATAAGTAATACCTTATACGTTTCTGCGCCATTACAACTAGAATATTCAACAATAGTGACGTCGTCACTGTTTACATTACTGTTCATCCAACGGCTTCGATTGTTTAAAAAAAAAAACGTGTCGAGACCTGTCGCGACTGATCACACACTTGAGGGATCACATAGTTAAAGAATTAAGGGTCTAATATTATTGGGAACTATATATAGAGGTTTTGAGTTGACAAAATTCGTTGATTAGAGGTATTTACACTTGAGAATTCGTTATAGAGGTTGTTTGTAAAATCGCAACGTAACGGTATATTTTATATTAATTCTTATGTAGGTACAATTCAAGGGGATTACGAAAAATTGGTTATATCGAGGAAGTCATATTGGTTAGTAGTTGGTAGGAAGGAAGTATTGAGGTTCGTTATATTAAGGTTGCACTGTATATATATTATATATATTATTTAATATATAATATATTTACATATAATATTTATTGCCATAACTTATATAGCTGCAGGTAATGTAAATCGATATTGAATAAATGTTTAAGTATATACAATATTTCTCATAACTTCGGGAAAAGAATACATATTATTTTGAAACTTTACATATATTTTTTATTATTTTTTTTTTGTTTCAGATATTCAAATACAGAGTATACATAGTTTTGTTTCGAAGAAGTAACTCAAGCAGTGCATTGAACATGACACAGTGTTGATATAAAGAAAATGGAAGCGTCGAACGCTCTCAGCTCCTTGGGGCAGGCACATTTGTCTCATCTGCCTCAGAGACCACCAATCCACCTAGGCTTCCAAGACTTATCCTACACCGTCTCCAATGGGAAATGTAAGTATAGTATATATTTTTTTATATCTTTTCTAGTTTGAATCAATACCGGTGATGATTTTGATACTATTTGAAACTTGGGAATAGTAAATTATAAACCCAATTGTGACCAATTTATATTTAAAGTTATAAATATCCGCAATCATTTATTTTTACACAATAGTCTACATTAAAAATCAATTCATTATTTTTTAACCTGTGCAAGATGATTGTTTTAATATTACGCAAATACTTTAACAATTAACAATGCTTTTAATGTTTTAATTAGTTTTATTGATTTACTGCACGTATATATTTTGTAACGGCCTAATTATGTGGACATTTTAGCGCAAAATGTGCAACTTACGGTACGGTATCCTATCCGTCGGTTAGTAATCAGACGGTTTCGAAAGCTCCAAGAGATGGATATCTATCGCTATTATACTATTAAATTACAATAATATATTTGGGGTACTGTAATTGTAATGTTGCATGTTGTAGAGATATTTATATAAATATAAATGTGTGAGGCGATCTAGTATTGTTACTTTGTTTTTTATTATTGAGAAAGAAATCTGTTTTTTTTTAAATGACTGCACAAAACACTGTTTTACGTTTAACATATTGCGATTTAAACATATTTGTATTTTTCATTTACAAATAAAGTTTTCTGTTTTTTTTAATCTATATTATCTTTAATCGATACTATCGATACAAGCACATCACTAGCGGTTAGTAGGCACGTGATGTCGTCCTGTGTGACCTACTCACGACACGTCAACTGAGTGTAAACCGTGTCGAAGTACCTCCTTAAATTTATAAGATATTTGAACATACTTCGAAATTAGGTTAAGTATCCTTCATTGAATCCTTGGTTGGATAGATGGCCGTTGCCAATTTAAATAAATTTAAGTTATTGATTATACAATAAATAACTTAATTATACAATAATATATAGGTCAATTTATTTATTTACTAACACTTGAACGCTGTGAAAATACAAAATAGAGACAAAGCAAAGCCTAAGCGGGAATACAAAGTCGGAGGCGGGAATATACTTGTAACGTCTCTCGTCAAAACATTTTACAATTAATAATTACTAATTAGAGCCGAGACGAATGGGTCCGAATAACCGGATATCCGGATAATCGGGATTTTGCTGTATTTTATTGTAGCCACCCCATTGCACGTAAATCGTATTATTAATTTAAATTTTTATAAAAATGGAACCTTTCTGAAATTAACAGATTAAAAGCAATAGAGCGGTTCTGAAAAATAAGCAAACAACAAACACACAATTATAATATTAAAAGTAATATCAATGTATACTTTATTGAATATATAATTATAGGTATTCATATTATATTTATTTCGACAGACCTAGTGTGTTGATCTACGGTCTAAATGCCTGACTAGGTTATTTTGCAACCACTCATAAATGTAAAGGCTAAAGACGGCGTAGTTCTTCATGTGTCCATAAACTCATATAGTAAAAACAAATTGATATTAATTTTTAATATTTTGATACCTTACCGCAAGAATAATTAAATAAGCATATAAATTCGTAAGAATATTTTATCATTTTTTTTCATTTCTAAAGTAAGACTGTGCCTCATCTCATAATAGTTAATTAATACTTACATAAATAGGAATAAACCAAAACTACTTCAAAATATATTATTGTATAAATATCATTTATTTTACGTAAAAAAACTTCACTTTAGAAAGTTAATAAATAATTTAAAAGAGTATCCATGTAGTCTCTTTCCGCTTATTCTCTTGGACCTACTCTTTGGAACCGTCCAACTAGCGTCTGCCCGCTGACGTTCCATAAGTGAAACATATTATGAAATAAAATAGTTTGACCTAGATGCACTAAAGTTTTTTAAGCGTAAATTATTATTAAAGTGTTTAAGTTAACCATATATAATTTAGTTAATTATCGAAATCTTGTTTAAAATTACAATTATATGAAACAAAAAATATTTTTCTCGATACGATACATGTCTTTACGACAATATATCGTACGACAATGAATTGACTGCTATTAAATAAACGTAAATCGTAATGATTCTCGTAACTTATTATTCATCACTCACTATATATTCAATGTATTAATATTCAGATCACTCCATCCGCTGAACTGCATACTGCCCTTTCACTTCGTAACTGAGTTCATTTAAATTCAATTACACATATTAAAACTAACTTATTTCCTTACAAGAGTATTGGCGTACTATTTGTTCATTCATTATACGTTACACATTTACTTTTCACGTTAAAACTAATATTTGAAGACGTTTTTAGCGTCTTAATCTTAAGTGGTAGCCATATGTGATATTTCTCATAAATTGGTGGTTAGTTTCCTGTCACTGTCATTGTCAATACTGGTCCAAGGTCATTGCCACAAAGCCGGGCAGAACCAACTATAATTGCAGACCTTATTTTAAAATAAGTAATCCTGAAAGTAATATAACTTTGGTAATATATATTTTAATGACATCATTCTAAATCATTCATTCTTTTACTATAGGATACATTATTAACTCGTACCATGAAGTGGTTTTTTGACATTTGAAAATATAATTATATAATTATATTTAATTATAAAAATATTTATATTGTTTTATGTATATTTTTTGTCATTTAAAGAAGGTTTTCATTCTTTTAAATCACTAAGCAGGACTCAAATAATATTGTTTTATACAGCTCATGATACGAATCAAAATAAAATTACTTTGATATTCCAAAACTTCTTAAAATTATAATAGTTTTTAAGAGCTCGTGATTTGCCTACAGACTCAGAATTATTACCTTGTGATTAAAGTCAAAATACGATTAACACACAAAAAAGTGTGAAAAAAGCTATGAGGAACGTTGTTTTTTTTAATAAATGAATAATAGAAGCATGATTTATTATAAGAACCCGTTTGGAATATAAATTTAATATTAGTAATAGTTGTAGATTTTTTTTAATTAAATGTTTTTTTACATATTGCTTCATCCGCGCCATGTTGTTTTGCAAATTTGGAATTGAGCAAAAAAAACTGGGATCTGTTGCTTAATTTACACCCTTATAAAACTGGAATTAATTATAGACTTAATTGTAAACCATGAACATTTATTTCATTTATCAACACTGTGTATAAAATGGAAATATTAATTAACAAATATGTTATATACATATTGATTTTTGTCATAACAGGAACGCAATTCGACTAATATGTTAATTATACTTCTACTGTCAGTGGTTAGCATGCGTCATGTTGACATTAGGTACACCTCAAAACAAATAATGACACTTGACAGGGCCTTTAATGTTTACTTGCTTGTAATATTTGTGAAAAAATACTGACCAAAATTTATAGATTTGTAAAGAAAATTTAACTTGAGCCATTAAAATATGCCACCTTTTTTAAGCAGCACCAAAAACTGTTGTTATGTCTGACAACCGTCTAAATCTTTTTTCTAACTCCTAGAAATAATTATTTTTTTATGGAAGGTACGTTCTTCTCTGTACTCCTGACAAAGTATGAGCACAATTTATATATAATTTAAAGCGTTTATCACCGTTGTTTTGCCTTTATCTCAGTTTTTTAATGAAATTAAATTAATAGTTAAAAATTTAAATAATAATTAAAAAATATAAAAAAGTATAACCTTTTTTATATTTTTGTCCGGAGTAATAAATTCCAGTAGATTAATTAGATAATAATACAATAGCAAAATTTATATAAATTTTCTAAAATAAGTTTTCAATTTTATTTTTATTTTTGAATTTGAACTTTCTTGACCCAACGTGAAATGTTTGCGCCGCGGGTCCATGCTTCAAAGTTAAAACTCATGAATAGCCCGTAATGGGTTTGAAACTAGTCAGGCCAAATTCCGATATAATTAACGTCAGTGCAGCCGGATTCCATTCATTTATCCATATTAAACGCATTTAATTACTGAATTATTTTGTGATTCCTTTTAATTGAATACGCGGTACTACTACTTACCTACATATATATTTTTTTGTTTTACAGGCCAGAGTTCTGTAGGCCCACCATGAATTTATAAAAACGATCATATTTTTACGAAGTTTTGTTGCAGGTAGGCCCGGTCTAAGGGAAAGGGATTTAATGTGATTTGAAGTATTTTAATAAAGTTTAATTGTTCAAAGCCTCTTGAAAAAGGAGAAATCGAAGTAACTGTATTATAATAATAAGATTAATTATTTTTCAATGAGATTCACGTCAAAACAAATAATAAGTGCACATACGTCCGTGTCACAATTTAGTCATTATTATTTGTGTTTTTAAGCCGGAATAGGAACTTCAGAAACAAAGCTAGAGAAAAGATTTTTTACATTTGACTAAATTTGACTATTTTGTGTTATTTTCAATTTTAAACTTCTTTTCATAGATCTAACTCGCATGTTATAGGATAGTCATTTTTTATATTTTAATCAAACTACCATCTTGCAACATTGCTTGCTCGAAGAAATGTTGCAAGTTGTAGCAAGCAATGTTGTTGTTCACGAGATATCGATAATATTGTTTGATTTATATGTTTTGATATATCTACCGAAATAATAATCAAGTGATCATTTATTTTGTATAAAGTAAACAAATAAGCGTAGCTTCTATCAAACTATTAATCGTTACGTAATATAACACTTTCTTAACAAAACCAACAAAAAATAAAAAAATAAAGAATTCTTGATTGAATGAATGTATGACAGTAATGCATTTTTTTTATTTAAATAGCTATTGAGCTAACTAAATAAAAGTCTTTGATCTATATATTAGGCAGAAGCTATTTTAAAAACAGTTTTAAATATATTTAACATTACGGTTCTTTTAGTCGATTTTTTTCACTAATTTCCGACTGTTGTATGTTGTTTTTATAATTTTGTAGCTCGTAGCAGCCGGTCTTGATACTTGAAGAAAACTTTGCAAACGTTTTTTAATGTCTATTTAATCAATTATGGACATGTTAAGCTTATTTGTTTTCATTTGTTTATACAGAATGTAAAATTCATGGCCTTGATAAGGACTCGAACCCGGACCTTCTGGGAAAGTGTCTCGTCGTTGAGCTATGATTTACTCGCCTTTATAAATGTAAAATTCTTATATATCGGGGCGCTGGTGACATCCATTAGGCTTCTTTCGAAAATCCTAAGCAATGTTTTTATCTTTACAGTATAGCATTGAAAAGTTGCTACAATCGATATTAAAGTTTGAAATTGTCGATTTTTTTTCTTTTTATTTAACTCGTTGCGTAATTTGCAATGAAAAGTTATATCGGGGAAATATAATTAAAAATGAGACGAAGCTTGGAAGAACCATGGATTCACCGTGCGGGTGCCGGGCCCATCGCGTTCCATGGAGAGGAGTACAAACAGCTCCTGGGACTTGCGACCCAGGTGTAGGTTTAAGGGGCCCCTTTAAAGTGCGCATTCACGCTCACCTCAACTGGTTGCGCTCCTCTCGTTACCTAACCAAATTTGGAATGAACCTACCAATGCCGCCTTTGAAGTACGTTCTAGAAATAAACTGATGATCGTTCTAGAGAGGCCAAGATCTTGAAGTAGGTTATAGAGAGATTTCGTTGTTATACCTCTCGTTCCCACTTCTACCGCGTACAAATTAACTGTATACCTATTCCTGGTCAGCTCGTTGGTGAGTTCGTAATACTTGTTTACTTTAATTGTGTGATCTTAGGGGATGTTAGTTTCCCACGGAACAGTAAGCTCCACAAGTATCACGCGCTTTAACTGTCTAGAGTACAGGAATATGTCCGGTCTGGATGACGAGACAACAATATCCTCAGGAATTCTATACTATCTCTCATACGTATCCATCATTATAGTCCAATCGCGAGCCGCCTCCAAGATAGAGTGAGGCTTTTATTTTGTTTTTTTAGACGAGCCTTCTTTAATGAACTCTATAAATTTTTTGGTGGTTGTTATACCCTTTTACGCTCTAGCTACTGAAAGACTGACCGCTTCACGTATGATTTCCAATACTTTAACATGGCGCCGCGAGTATTGACCTTTTTCCAATAGCACCCTACATCTTACCAACAAGTGTTTAGCCGTTCCTACCGCCTCCCCACAGATATTGCAAGACTTTTCGGTAGCTTTACCCCATCTTACTAAATTACTTTGATCTGGGAGAGTCATTTGGAATGCATTTAGATAGAATTTTAATAAGGCGGGAGACCAATCATGAAGTAAGGTGCGCCACTTCAATGCTAATGGAATACAAAAGTCGCCTATGATCACCCACTCATTTTGAATTTCTAGATTCATCGCGTGTACTCGATACTTATCGTTTTCATCTTGTCGAATAAAGGATTTTGTTAAGTCTATATCCCGAACTTTCCCGCTAGATCCTAACCCTACTATATTTGTTTGAGCACCTATCATGAATTGTTTATGGAATTGAAGTCGTGACTCCAGCTCTGATGCATTTTTATCTTTTGGAAGAGATGTTATAATATCATCATGAGATTTTTAGATGATATGTAGTTTGGTAGCTCTTAGGTGTTTATAGAGCTCCGGTGGTTTCTTTAATTTCATCCCAAAATTGTTTCGGTCTCTGAATAAAGTTGAAGAGTCCGCTGAACTCGCCAGCCCAGACCACGACTTCAATATCACTATGAAGTTTGCATCTAACTTAGACAAAAGGGTTTTATTAAGATCGTAAACTAGAAAAGGCCAATTTAGACGTGACGTTAGATAATTGTCATATATCTAAGCTTTTTTGATATTACTGATTGGTTGATCGTTTACAATCTTAAGATTATTTAAAAAGCTATATCGACTATAATATCTAGAGATATATATCTATATATATATATTTAATAAGTAAATCATTTCTTAATATATGTATTTAAAAGACTTAGAGATAAGAAATTTAAATATCTTCTATGTAAAGTTCATTGCCATTGTACCGATATAAAAAGTAAATATTTGTGATATATTCCATATTTATGTCTTACTTCAAGTCAATGATCGAACAATGAACCCTTATAGCAATAATGTAAAGCATTTCAAACATTATTTAGACGGGATACGGTTTATATTGATTTGTAGGAGCCATCTCCATAATATTAAATTAGTTTTGTATTGTGGTTTCTGTCAATTTAATACAATAGCAAGGGCAAGGGGGTCAATATATGTACTAGTAAAAGATCTCAGTTGTAAAAGATATTATATTTTATATTTATATTTTTTTGTTATTTAGATGATATCTTATTAATATTTGGATTGAAATTAACTTATCTGAATGTTTTGAATTATATCTAGCAATACGAGGCCAGGAGTGAAGAGCTGTCACAGTTAGAATGTGATGATCATTTTACAGCTGATTGATATGTTATCAGTAATTATTGATAATTAACCAATAATAACTAGGCACACGGATTGTATAAACTTGTGTGGAAACTTAAAATAAAAAATAGGTACGGTTAACTAGCTATATTGCAAATGACTTATTATTTTTTTAATACATAGAACCCTTATTAAAAAATATTTTTTCTTAGATTAGATAGAGATTGGAGGAATTCTCCTACAAGCTTTCACAAGGGTGAAAAAAAAATATCCTTCCACCCCTCATTTTAAACATCGCAACTTGTGGAATGTTTCTTAAATCCTTTCTTAGCGACCATCTAAGTCTTGAAAGGAACTTTTTAAATTTCAATTAAACAGCCGTTTTACATGCAGAGATTCAGTTTACAGTTCAGACAGCCGTTTTACATGTACAGTCTTCTTCAAATATGAGCTGATCTTAAAATAAAATCAATAAATTACTGGTTCAGTTTAATTTATTAAGGCAGGTTTCCTGAAAAATAGAAACATCATGAATATAACAAAAAATACTAATAATACTAACCTACTAACCACATGACCTTAATTTGACATCACATACATAACCTTTAAGTAAAAATGACATAATTCTGACCTTAAGATCATTACTACAATGTCACTTGATATTAATGTACTACTAAAACATTCGGTCATCGTTTCAATCTATTAAATCCTGAATTGGTATTAAATTAATATTTTTATTATTATTTTATTGACGTAAATCATTGTTAATGCTTTTAACCGGGACTTTGCATAATTCGTTGCTGTAAACTCTGAAACTAAATACACATATAAAACTATTACATACATTCATAAATGTCAATAGCACAGTCATTGTAACATCAAAAAAGTTAGTCTTAAGTAAATAAGTGGAAAATAAGTCATACAGGCCTATCGCTTGACAATGGTCTATGTCAGTAGGACGTAGCAATGACATCAAAGTCGGACTTGACAATGAAATAAAATGTAATTGGAAAGACTCTTAAATAAAATCAAGGAAGTAATTTGTATTATATATATTAGACGGCGTAGCAGCTAAGTATTGCATTTAATGAGCATATTATATATTTTAACCAAATAAGGGTATTAAATGCAATACTTAATTGCAACGCCATCTATTATCAACATATGTGAATCGACCTTCTGCCCTGTGTTTAAACTATACACTACTTCATAATTCCAATTGAAACTGTAAATAACATTAATTCATTGATTATATTAATATAAAATTCTTGTCATATATTATTTCATCCTTATAAAAATAAGTCTTCGACATTTTGTTGTTTCAGCATCAAAACTAATATTGCGAGGAATCAGTGGGGAGTTCCGTTCTGGACAGCTAACAGCTATTCTTGGGCCATCAGGTGCTGGCAAGAGTACCCTTCTCAACATACTCGCGGGTTATAGGTAGTTACAATAAACAATATTTTTATTCACGTAGTCATTTATAAATCGTCAATTATTACTTTATAAAAATGTCAGTGTAGTCAGTCCGTGAGTAAGCTACCACCAGCTCGGAATGCCGCTCTGCTGAGAAGAATTTTGAAATGAATTTTACATTTTTTAATTATACAGTATGTATCACGATCACTTATAAAAAATGTTATGAATTGTACTTGCATACGTTGACATGTGATCAAGATGCAAACAAACAGGTAGAAACTAGAAAGGCTAATGGTTTTAATTCCTGTCCAGAGTGAACGGGGCTACCGGGTTGATCTCGACAAATGGGGAGCCCAGGGATTTGCGTCTGTTCAGGAAATTATCTCGTTACATCATGCAGGACGACCTGCTGCAGCCACTCATCACTGTCCAGGAGGCCATGGTGATGGCAGCTGATTTGAAACTGGGGAGTGACGTCAGAAAACAAAAGAAGGATATTATCGTAAGTTGTTCTTATTTTAACAATTCTAAAATATATTTTTTTTATGACAGGCGATGGTTCAATGGTAGGATGGTTTCAACAATGCATATTGCATTGTTGAAACTTTTGGAGTCACATCTAATTTATTATTGCAACGGGCAAACGCTATCATTGTTATGTTAAACTTCAATCGAGCGATTCTTTCAATCCGTATAATATCATGTCAAAATTCTTGAAGTCATTTTTGGGTGACGCGCGAATAATAAACACAAATAACAGACAAATGGTTTTGAAAATGTATGTTTGAGTGTTTATGTCATGTTATTTTACGCTAATATGTAGAAATTAGAGTAGATTTGGTGTTTCTTAGATATATATATTTCTAATTTAAGGCTTTTTAAATAATATATTGTTTAACAAATAAAGGTATGTAAGCCTGAGCTCCTTAAAATAAAGACTCCTTAGAATATACATACAAAGAAACGTTCTGGAAAACTCCGTAAATTACGAAGTCGAATTAAAAATAATACATACCTACAAGTAGCAATTTTGTTTTGACCTTTATATATATATATATATATATATATATATATATATACCCATATAATTTACGATGTACAATCGTCTGATTGCAGATTAATAATATGAGTATGTGGCTAGCATTTAAAATATGTATCATCTTCAAGGTGACATCCATTGTTTGCAAAAATACTAATTTAATCTATTGATATTCAAGCCTTAATAGATCATGAAGCAAAATATAAACTTAGACCACATGAACAGTCGTACATTACATAGTTTAGATGTAGGTGAAAAAAGTTCTTAAATAACGTTTAATGCTATAAGTAATAAAATCTTGCTGTAAGTTATTTTTAAGTAGTTTTTACTATTCTATCTATAAATTTAGTTTTAATGTGTGACCGCAGGTTCAACACAATATTCGTACCTATGTTATTAAAGATGTGTTGTTATTTGAATATTGTTATTAATAAATAATTGAGGACCTTCAGCTTACCTTTACTGCTTGTTAAAATTATTATTTTCCTTTTCAATTTATTTTATGACATTATATTTTATTATAGAACGATAATTATTTAAATTATCCTTTATGACATGAAATAAATTAATAATTATCTTACCTAGGTGTAAAAATAATGTTGTAGATAGAAGAAATAATCCAGCTACTGAGGCTGAATAAGGCCCGTCACACTTCCAGCGAGCGTCTGTCGGGAGGGGAGAGGAAGAGGCTGTCCATAGCACTCGAGCTCGTCAACAACCCTCCCGTTGTGTTCCTGGACGAACCAACGACGTGAGTTACCAATGACTCACATTCTATCTGAAATACATATTAGTCTCATAGAGACGTGATTATTGTTTTAATTTTTTAATCGGAACGACTCGAACATATATAAAGCAGTTTATTAATTGTTTGATAAATAAGTGTATTGCTAGCTTTATAGTTAAATGAACTGATGCTAAAATTTATATGAAAAAAGGATTTAAATCAGAACTAGTGGATAGGAATACAAGCACGTGTCAAGCAAATTCTCTAATAATCCAGAGGTCTGGACGATGTAGCGTCATCAACGTGCGTATCTTTGTTGAAACGCGTCGCTCGAGGGGGCCGCACTGTGGTGTGTTCGCTGCACACGCCGTCTGCACGTCTGTTCGCGATGTTCGACCACGTGTACGTGGTGGCAGGGGGGCGGTGCGCGTATCAAGGGGCCTCGGGAGGCGTCGTGCCCTTCCTCGACGAGCTGTCCCTTCCCTGCCCAAGGACGTATAATCCGGCAGATTTTGGTAGGTCTGTTTTTCTACATTGCCAAAAGGATGTTTATCCGGTTTTTTGGGATCCTTTTAGTTTTTAATTAGATTTTTTTTGTAGTCTATGTTTTATAACTTTTATTGCTAGCTATAAACTTTAATTGGTCACTTCAATTTTATTTTTAAGATAATTAACAAAAACTCCTATCTATTTTTATTTACGTTTGAATAACATTATTTAAATTACATTGTTATAGTGATAGAAGTATCGAGTGGTGAATACGGGCCGCATGTCGATAAAATGGTTGCCGCTGTGGACAACGGAAGATCCCAAAAATGGAGAAATTATTCAATAGAGACAAACTACCAAGAGATGGAGATAGAGCAACTTAACACCGGAGTGGTAGTGGATCATATTTACAGGTACGAGAGCACGGCGTTTCAACAGTTCCATGTTCTGTTAAGGAGAATGTGGCTGCAGACTGTAAGGAACAGGGTGAGTTAGAAATAAAAACATCAAATTTGCCGGAGTGGAATTTGGTTGTTGTTTTTGATTTATTTAATGTGCTATGTTTTCAGGGCTACCTCTGGTTGCGGGTGGGCCTTCACTTGTTCTTGGGCGCTATAGTCGCCTCTCTGTTTAGTCACATAGGATACGACGCTACCAAAGCCTTATTTAACTTCGGTTTTTGCTACGCGTGTATTATTGCGATGCTGTATATACCTATGATGCCTGTACTGTTGGCGTGTATGTATGTTTTTATGTTAGCGATTTGTGTAGTCGTAAAAGTACCGGTGAGTTCATTAGTCCCGGTTTCCATCCGTAGCCGGTCACAGTCTGATCGTCGATGTAAAATAATATGAAGAGACAAACATATCTTAAAATTCTGTGATGATAATGCTTATGAGACCAAACGTTCTATCAGCTGTATAACAAATATGTTTAGCGTATTTAATCTTTAAATTTAATTGGGGCTTTTGAATTTGGTGTTATTTCTCATGTATAACTATTAATAACCTTAAAACTGAATTCTAGTTCCAACAGAGGTGCTGCTAGTGAAGCGGGAGTACTTTAACAGATGGTACGGCCTGAAGCCATACTACGCAGCCCTGGTGGTGTCCCGGACCCCGGTCACTGTGTTCTTCTGTCTGCTGTACCTCGGCATCGTGTACCCTCTGACCTCCCAGCCTATGGAGCTGGACAGAGTGATGATGTTCATGACCATCTGTGTGATGATAGCTCTGATCTCAGAATCTATGGGAACCTTGATATCGTCGACTTTGAGTGTTGTGGTGAGTCCTGTTTGTATATTATTGTTTTAAAACGATAACCATGAACTCTTAAGGCAATATTAACATAGTCTAACTTATTAATTCGTCATTCGTTAATGATGTTCGATAACAAGTTTTGATGACGTCATCATAAATCAATAATTCTTTTACTATAGGTAACATTATTAACTCGTACCATGAAGTGTGTTTGATATTTGAAATATTAATGTAATATTGTTTTTATGTACAGTTTTGGAATTTAAAGAAAGTATTAACTCTTTTACGTCACTAAGCAGGAATAAAACAATATTGTTTTACAGATCTCGTGTTATAATCAAAGTATTATTGTTGTAATATAGGAACAAAACTTCTTAAAACCATGGTGGTTTTTAAAAGTTCATGGTAGGGCTGCTTGCTGGTTGCGGACATAAGATTGTTTTTTTATTGTTCTTTCTAGAATTATATTTAAGATGTAACGTAATGATGAAGTTAAGTATACCAAAGAACCGCTGGAAAATGGATCATATAGCATGACTTCAGACCATAGTCTTTAGCACGAAAATTCAACCTCATCTACAGCTTCATCTTCAATTGAAGAAAATGTTGAAAATGACACGGCTTCTCCCCGTAGAACTCAATGTTCGTGGGTCCAGTGGCGGCGGTGCCTCTCATGCTGTTAGCGGTGTACGGGTTCGGCAGCGGCGACGCGGCCCCGTCGCCCGTGTGGCGCCTCGCCCGCGCCTGCTCCTTCCTGCGCTACGGGCTGGAGGGGCTGCTGGCGGCCGTGTACGGGGGGCCGCGGAGGGACCTGGCCTGCCCCGACGAAGCCGTTTACTGCGAGTATAAAAACGTTAGGTGGGCCGTTTAAATATTACAGACGAATGTATTTGTCAACAGTAACGCAATAGGAATTTTTGTAAGCGATTTAACTAGACTAAATTAAGTTACTTTTTTAATATTTTAATCTAAATTTTTTTGTTTGTGTAATTTAATTCATGAGAAAAGGAGACGTAAATATGTGTCCACACATGAACCATATCCACCTAGCACATGATTTAAAAATATATTTTATTATTTGATTGTCTCAGGGTATGAACTTGTTTCTTATGAATATTTTGAACACTGCTAATTACTATTATCTTTTAAAGGTATTTTCTGAAGTTAATGGGCATGTCCGGAGTGTCTTTTTGGTTTGACTTTGGAGTCCTGATTCTGATGCTCTTCGGTATGAACCTCGGCGCCTACTACCTACTGAGTCAGAGACTCGCTCCTAATCGTGCATTTAAATCTATTAAAGTTATAGGAGCCTTGATAAAAAACAAATTAAAAGTTTAGTCTAAGACGAACACACAGGACCATTTCATTATCCAATCCGCGGCGCACTATTTAATCTCAAAAATAGCGAGTGAGAGTCTCCATCAATCAGATGAGAGGACTAGCTCACTAGCAGCCTTTACACAATACGATAATAGTACGCTAGTTGACCTAGTGTTTAGTAAATTGGATAATGAAGTGGCTTAAGAGGTATCAACACCTAGATATGATGTGTGGTCCGTTCACACACACTGGTTCCATATTTATATTTCTTTTCATTAATATTCAACCTGTTAATGACACACATGCACAGATAGAAGTACGAACAATATAATTGTATTGCTCCTTTAAAACCTTGTATCTTGTTTCGTAGAGAAGTTTTAATTTATATTTACCCAGTTTTAATTATACAGCAATGAAATGTGATAGAAATCGAATTAAAGTTTAAACAAATAAGGGATATAATGACGCGGTATATTAAAGATGGTACATAATGGTATTTGGTAATTATTATTTATTACTTTGTACACTTAATTCATTTAATAATTAATTAATTAAACGAATAGGTGTACAAAGTTTTGTAACCGAAAAATTATGTATGGCGTATAAGTTTGATAAAATGGATATATGTAATGACTTTTTTTAAATAAATTCTTTTAAAATGTATAAATATATAATATTATTTAATATATATACTTGTATATTTGGTATGTGTTGTCCGAATTACCGATTATATTTAACAAAAATTGACTTGTGATCGATAGTTGATACAAAATAAAAATCTTTATTGAAAGTAAGTAGTACTACTTCATTATGTGTGTCTACAAAAGTATGCAAATCATTTATATAAACAAGGAAGAGAAATGGGCCTAAGATTGAGCCCTGAGAGACCCCCATCTAAACCTGAACTCCGGAAGACCTCTTTCCCTTAACCTCAATCCTCAGAATTCTATTAGTTAAGTAAGAAATTAAAAGTTTGAGATCATTATTACTAGTTCCGTAATGGTACAATTTCCTGAATAAAATCGAATGCTTTAGATAGATCACAGAATACTCCAAGAGTATCCTGTGATTCGTCCCAGGCTTCAAATATGTGCTATTTAAGAAAGACTCCAGCGTCAGCAGTAGAGCGGCCTTTTGTAAAACCAAACTGTTTGTTGCGAAGGAACTTATTTTTATTTAAAATGGTCTAGCAACTGATTGATTATGATTTTTTAAAATATTTTACTAAGTGTTGGTAATATTTCTTAATGATTTATATATATATAAGGTAATAAATTATATTAACTTCTGTAATTAGAAGGATTTGAAAAATTGCCTGATTTTAAAAGTGGTATTACTTTGCTATGTTTCATTATGTCAGGAAACACCCCACAAGAAATACGGTAAATTAAAAATGGTCGCTAAGTCAGGCGCAACGAGGTCCACTATTGAGCCAACCACCTTAACAGATATCCCCCATAAGTCGGAGGTATTCTTAAACTCTTCTTCAATTTAAGGTCCTAAAACATTTGATAATGTCTTTGGATACAATATTTTCAAATTTAAATAATATTACATTTTTGTACATTTTCCACATTTGACTATAGGAGCGAATGAGAAAGAAAAGGTAGAAGCTGGAATTTTTGGAACAAATTTTTAAAAGCGGAGTCAACTTCCTTATCTGATTTTATTACTTGATTATCTATATGAAGGTTATAATTGGAGTTGCGAACTTTGCTTTTGCCATTCACACTTTATGATATTCCAGGTAATTTTAATGAATAAGGTATTTCATATGTAAAGATCTGTCCCGAGAACAGACTTTATAAAATGATTTAGAATAATTTAAAATATGTTGAGTAAATGATTCACTGCGATTGAGTTTCCTGTCACTGTAGAAGTCATAAAGTGTTTGTCTATTCTTATGAATTAATGGAGGTCCCACATTCATTGAATTATAGGTTAGATTTCTTTAAGTGCAAGTTTTAAAAGAGAGTTATAATTTTAATTTAAAATTTATCCCATTACTGGGAAGGTTTTTTCATATATTTTATATTTCAAATATGGTAATTTAGCCAAACCATTATTAACTATTTATAAACTTATCCATGTGTCTTACAGTTCTAGAAACAAACACGTTCTTTTCTGTAAACACTAACATCAATGAAACGATACAGCTCTGCACTGGCTATTTCAAAAGTCCGTTCAACAGAGACGATCACGATAGCTGTGCGTTCCTTAAATTGTAAATAATTCTTAATAAGTAGATACTAAAGAGCCACCGCGTACAGCATTTGCTCTGAATGAACTAGCCACCCGGTGATTTTTAATATTAAACAATATTTCATGTTTTTTAAGCCAATGCTCTGTATTCATTATATTTTAATATCATTCGTTTTCATAGAAAACTCAATTTCAATTTCTTTACACAATATTCCTTGAATATTTTGATACACAGGGTGTATTTAATTATTTACAATATTATAATACATGTCAGTGATTAAGTGGTGGATTGTATTTATTTCAAGTATTTTTTTATTCCCAGAGAGTATCACCTACGTGTTATTTGTTAATTTAAATGATTTGGAATAGATTCCATTTTTATCAAAAAAGTTTGTATGCGCTTATTGTAATAAAAAAAAAATAACACTTAAATCAAAAAAATATAATTTAATGTATGTTTTTATTTTGACTGTCCTTGAAATATAATAAGGATATGATTATAATATGATGACAAAGGAATTAGAAGAGAAATATTTTTTTGGTTACGATCAATTCATTTTAAGTACCTATTGTAAATTATTTTATCTTAATTATAATTGGGTTGGAAAAAAAAATACGATTGTAGTTGTACAAATAACATTTATTAAAAAAACAATGATTCTCACTGAAATAGTCACTTTTTCTTGTAAACAAGAACAAATAGATACGCAAGATGAGTCTGTGACTAGGAGAGCCAATTAAAAAAATCATTGTTAATTATATTAAAATAAAACGTAAAATAATATCACTCAGTATTTTTTAAGACATAAGTTTCAAGCAAATAACATTTTCTATGAGAAAAAATATTTTTTGTAACTTATGGAATAACTAAAGTATACACATGAATTTCATTTTAGGTAAAGTTTATACAATATCATGTGAAAACTATTTCTAGTATATTTTATAGGTATTAATTTAATTAATCATAAAGATTATACAATTAAGTACATATATATTATAGGACAAGTATATTATTAATCCGATGCAAATACTATAAAAAAGTAATACAACTAAAGCTTAAAAACAATTTTCAATGATGGCTTCATCCGTGCTAATTAACAGCCGTATTTTCTTATTTTCTAGCAGAATTGAGATAAGAAATGTATTTAAGTTAAATAAACGACATCTCAGAAGGATACGTTAAAAATAGTAATTTAAAAAGATTTTCAAAACATAAGAATAATTCTGAATAAATAAGAAAATTATCTAACATTGACTAAAACGTCAAAATCATATTAGAAATATTAAAAAATTCCCGCCGCTAGATGGCGCTGTTTTAAATTAAAAGATTTTTATTTTTTCTCGTATTAGTATTTATAGTATCTGTATGAAGATAATATTGAAGTACTATATAGGCGTGTTATATACAATTTAGAGCGCATTGTCATATATAACTGGAATGTAGAAGTAATATTTATTAACTTATTTCAATACATTAAAATAAAATTAACGTTATTCGTTTATACATACTTAGTTCATTTAATATGATATGTACCATATAAAGAAATATCTCATCAATAAATATTGGCAGTGACAAAATAATATTTGAAAAAAATCTTAACCGTATAATTTTTGTTAAATCAAAACTATATGTAATAAAAAAAATAAAGAAACAACGTTTAATAATTTATCCATAAATAATATTTTTGATTAAACTTTAAATAAAATAACAAATTTTCCAAAATCATTGTTTTCAATTCAAATAATATACACATCAGTTTTATAATCTAAACGTAATTGAGTATTTTACAAAAACAATTGATATATAATATTATATTATAAATAATTTCTTTTACTAAATCTTGAAATATATCCTTTATAATGAAATGTATTTCAACCTTGATGTATAAACAATTCATATATTCTTAATAATAACTATATTGTACTATTTGAGAAACGCAATTTAAAAATGAATAATAAAAAAAAGAACAAATCATCACAAAATATTCGAGATGTTTAACAAAAAAGTTAAATTTAAAATATAACAAGGTTAATGGTAATAAAATAATATATAAAATACTACTTAAATAATATATTTTTAATTATTACCATTTTTCCTTGTCCTATGGCTATATACATTCCACTTTCCCGGCTCTTATATAACTAACTATTATATACACTGGTAACTGGTCATTATATCTAGTAGTTATGTATATATACACATGAAACAAACATACATACATGTGTGATTTTATATATTTACTTCTTGAGGTGTGGAGTTTTAATATCAGTTTGAGAATTAATTATTAAAATTATATACATTAAATAATAAGTGGGGTTTGAAATGGATTTATTTATTTGTGTTTTCAATTAAATGTCAGTCTTCAACCACTCAAGTAAATCTTAATTAAAATAATGATAATTATAATAAAAATGTGACCGTGCTGTTTAAATATGATTTAAATCATAAAATAAATTGTTTAAATCATTATTGAATACATTCATGGAATGTATGTTATCTAGAAATGTATATATATTGTTCGTTAAAACAAATTACCGACTCTGTATCTGAAAATTAAATCTGTAACATCTTTCAAGGCACTGAATATTTGTGATGTAAACTTTCAGGAATTATCACACGTTTGAGGGTTTAATAAAATGTCGGCGTTAGAAGAAGAGTCACCTAAAAACTAAACTGCTGACTGGGTTTATCCTCATCGCACTGTTCCACATACAGAGCTGATCTGTCGGAGTCCAGACAGGCGTCGGTCCTGTCGTGTCGTACTTGGAGCCCCGTCCTCCGCCACAGCTGTCCCTGGTCGTCGGGGTCGCACGCGGCCAGCACCGCCGTCACCTGGTCCTCGCCGGACACCGACACGCACAGGCTGTGATGACGGAACAGGCCTCCCTCGAACCTCCACTCCTGGTTGCCGCCCGTGTTGTGGCACGGGTACATACCTGGAATGGAATCTTTACTTCATACTTCTGGAACATCATTTTGATCATTATGCACGAGGACAATCAATCTAAATAACCGATTAAAATAAATCTATAAAATATATAAAATACTAAATTTATCAATGTAAGGACACGCTAGCTAGCTGGCTCAGTTGTTACAACGACGGGGCAGATGATTAGAGGTTGCAGGTTCGAGTCCTGATGATGACACTCTCTCCTCACCGAGTGTCCCATCGACGAGGTGTCCCATGGTGTCGACGCAGCGCGCGCCCTGTCTGAGCGCCTTAGCCGCGCGCGCCGGCACCGCCAGCTCTGGGTACACGTGCTGCAGGTACCAGCGGAACGACTTGCACTGCAGCCGGGACCGGATGGACACGCGCTCCGATATACTGCAATCAAATTAGCTATATTAGTGTAAGAGTTCAATGCAGTTGATATCTTCAATTCGGTCTTTTTAGGATAATTATAAAGTTTTTGGGATTTTTGACTTATTGGATATGAATAGAAAAATGTCTGCACTCACTCTCCATATTCGACTTGTTTTGCCAGTGGCTGGGATCTATAATAGAGATCTTTGTAGTCGTCCATCCAGACCTCGGCAGCTCGTCTGGTGTTTCTGGCGAACACTGCCCCGGAACCGCCGGGGAAGGTGTAGGGGTGGCGCTTGCGAAAAACATGTCCGACCCGGGAACAGGGTACAATCTCTAGTGAACCTCCACATTGCCAGACCCTGAAAAAGGAAATATACTCTTATTGCTAAAATGATGAGAAAACAAGATAAAATGATGAGAAAAAATCTACGTAGTCTAGCTAAAGAGTATAAAATATATGAAAAAATGAAAATACCTAAATGAAATTTCCAAATTCTCTCCACCCCAGACATCCATCTTCATATCATATTTGCCGAGCTTGTTGAAGTACTTCCTGTCCATGCTGAAGAGACCCCCCGCTATCATTGGCGTCCTAATCACCTGGGTGGGGTCACTAAGTCTGGCACTACGCTCCGTGTGCGATAGATACTCCCACTGAAATGTTATTCATGATTCTAATAAAATTCTGGCTTTCAATTCTAGTCCGTACAAAAAAAATGACTAAAGTCAGTATATAGATATGAAATATTAAGAAAAAACTGGTATAGTAATAATGAATGCAGTATAGATCGTGGGCAGTGCTGTAAGCGGTGGCTTACCTTGAAGACCAGGTTCCAGTCAAATCCTCCGCGCAAGTCAGCGGAGGCACCGATGTACTGGAAGGTATCCATGCTGATAACATCGATGACTGGACATACTACACGAGTCGGGTCCTGGAAGTACAATGAGTTTTTAACATAAATATATATTTTTTTCCTGTCTTTTAGTAAATTAAAAGTAGTTATTTGCTACCTCTTTTCCTTAATCTACCATATTAGATACTTTTTTCCAGCTGGAAAAGATCCTTTAATGGCATAAGACCGCCATTGAGCATAGCTAGCATTTCTGTGTTATACTTTGAGACATGTACTTTTAATTTCTATATAATAAAGAGCAAACAAATATACATATAATAAGCAACGAATACGACATATGTGTCTGATTATTTAAAAGACAAAAAACCTGCCAAATGCAAATTCATGACTAAAGTCGTTTACATTTATAGCATCATAAAAAATATTAATTTATTATGTAGGTAGATAAAGGTAAATTATATTTACAGTGTACGTATTAATTTATCATCTCTAAGGTGAAGATATAACCTGTTGATTTCTAAAAGCCATAGGTCGCTCTTGCCATCCGAAACGTTACCGGGGAATGAGGAAATTAAAATCTCTACTGCAATACATCTTAAATATAAGATATATTTTACATTCCTTTAGCTCATTATTAAACTACCTTTCTATATATAAGTTGTAAGGCCTTATTTTTTTTCTATTTGTTCTTGACCACAATACATAATAAGAATTCCAGATGACTTCCACTTTTCAGTACCCCTACTACGAGTTTTGACGTTACGAAACGTTGATAGTTTTCGAGCAGTTACGAAACAAGAACTTTGCTGTAATTATTATGCGCTCATTCCATTTTACAATTTACGTAACTATTTGACCTTGAAAAATAGCAAGTAAGTCTCTCCAGCAATCAGAGAAAAGCTCTAACTCACTAACAGCCATTTCACTATGCGATGTTAGTACACCAGTTGAGATAGTATCGCTTAAATTGTATAATGAAATGGGCCCATTAGTAAACCGATCATAACTCAGGAACTCGTTTTGTGACTGCTCGAAAAGTATCAACATTTCGTAACGACAAATCTCTAATTAGGGATACTGATATGATTATACATCATCGACTCTATTTTTATGCTGTTTAAAATTAATAACTGAAATTATATATACATATATATATATATATAATTTATAAACAATTTATTCTTTACATAAGTCACATATTTAAAAATATCTAAATATATACTCTAATAACAAATAATAACAAAATAAAATCAAACGGTAACATAGTTTTTAAGATTCCAACTAATAATCTCTTCTGTTATGCATGTTTTTAAAATCTCAATTTAAATAAATAATTTGACATAACAAAAACGTCAAACGTAATAATTATAAAATAATAAAAAAAACATCGAATTTTAATGTTTCTAATGGCCAAATTACAATATACGATCTGTGGCAGTCTATCTCAACTGGTCTAAGTAGCGTCGCATAGTGTAATGGCTGTTAGTCCGATAGAGCTACTCTCTGTTGGGAGACGCCTTTTAGTTTTTTCTCAAGGTCGATAGTATGGTTCAGATAGTATAATGTAATATGGCCATAAGCTTTATAGTTTTTAGTAAAAATCTTTGTAACGACTTATTGAACAAAAACTATTCATTGCTTATATTGTGAATAATCATTCAAGTCGGTCAGTCAATCAATCATTCAAGCTAATTGTGTTAAATGTATAATGACATGTAAAAGATAACTGGTATATTAACACCCATTCTTAAGCATAGTGATTTAAATCAGGTATATTTAATAAATGATATTTTTTTAAAGTATCACGTCATTTAAAATGTAATTAATTTTGAACCGTGACCGACATTCGTGATATTGGACCTCAAGTGAAAGGTGAAGGTCATTTTACAGCATCATATTTTGGTAATGTAATTAAATTAATTCGACATTTTTATAATCCCCGTGCATACAAATTCTGAATAGATATTTAAATTATAAATATACTTGATTTCCGTTTTAAGACTATTATGAATAAATTATTATTATTACTAAAATTTTACATATATATAAAAATCTCTAAAAATTTAAAATCTATAAAAACAAATTTAATTTATCTAACCGATTTACTTCTTACCTAATACTTCGACTAAGATTTTAATTAAAACTCTTAATCGTTTGTCATTAAATGCTTGACGTGTTTCAAGGATGGACTCACAAACAAGGATAGCATTATATATGCAAAACGCGCACACACGCACACACACACACATACACTCACACACACACCCTCAATTATAATCTATTTTTTCTCTACATTGCGTTATCCATGAGAACCTCGGATAATCACTCAAATAATAACCTGACTTGGTCTTTAGGTTTAAACACAACAAATTGAATTACAATCTAACAAAGATATTTATATAACAAATATGAAGTGTTTGTTTGTTTGTTGTAATATCTATCATATCTAATATCTATCTATCTATCTATCTATATATATATCTAATATCTATCTAGCAGTCGCATTTGAATATATTTTTGCTTTCATAGACCAATTATTGAAGAAATTTAACGTATTTGAAAGTGTCTTAATGATATATATATATATGACAAAAAATCATGTTTTTTACTGTACATAACTTCAAACTTATAACGCCTTCAGTAGTTCACGTGAGTGGAGTTGCGGGCAAAAGCTAGTCAATCAAATATTTAAGAAAATATATGCCAACTATACGTTGGTTTTAACACATTCAGTAAGGTCACTAGATCACAAATATACATAATTAATGTCATTGATACGTCTATGTGACGTAACAAAGTGACTTTCTTAGACATCTTCCAGTGACGCCCACGGTTAAGGTTACATCACTTAATCAAGAATCTTTTGTTATCACATCAAGGTCATGGCAAGGTCATGGCGAGAATGCGAATGTCAAGCCTCAAACCGGATTTGACACACAGTGACAGTCTACATTCTAGTGCTTCTTATGCAACAAAAACCACTATTACGGTAACCTAAGAGTGAAATTAGCGTCAACTAATTTGTGTGTAAGAAACATAATGCCATTTATTAGCGATTAGGGTTTCGTTTTGTAATTAATATTGCCTCACTAAGATTAGTCTTTTGAAGCTATTTTCAAAAATATATTACATAATAAAACACAAATAAATCGAAGGTTAACCCAATTAACTAAATATGAAGATGACTTATATTACATTCACCTGACGCAGAATACATAGCTATGACTGTAATATGACCTTATAATTATTACATGTAGAATGTTCTCGATGCTGTTGAAACGTCCGAGAATGCGATGCCGAAACAATGATAGCGACGTAAGAGACACGAGGGTGAAGGGACACCGATCGGGTTGCGCAACGCTGCATCTTCCGTTCACTATGCTTGAGTGAATGATGCAAGGCATAAGCGGAGGCGATATGTAGACAAATCTTTAATACACATTTTACTAAAATGTTTATGATAGACCTGAGGGACTGGTTAAATTGGAACGCTCATTATAGATTCCACTTCAATGTATGCTAGCGACAGTATAACGTAGTCATATGTCAAATATGTGTCATTCTATTCGACAAGCGCTTAATGCTATTTTTCTACTGTGAGGACCTAGACAAATGAGAGATATGCTTTACATAAGGCTACGCTATCCTATCGTCACGTCGTTACATTTAAGTAATATCGACAATGAGTGTTTTCAGTTTGGCTATTATAACTAAGCGTCTATTAATTGAGTATGAATAAATTAGAAAAAAGTCGTAAATTATCCGCCTTTTACTTGTACCGCAATAATAAAGTATATCTGTAACGACTACGTGTGGCAAGATACTTTCAAATAAATAGCTTTTGCAATATTATCCCGCGAGGCTGTTTCACACCCGTTTACAAGTTTTCCGGATGTCACTAACATTATAAGAAGAAACACTCGAGTTTGACACTATTTCTTACAACTACGTGATTAAAATGATTATTATTATTCAATCATTCATTATTATTACCAATGATATGATTATATAAACTGCTTTACAGTATTGTGTAATTCTTTAGAGTAAATAAGTATATATTATGTAGGACATTGCAATATTACATATATTTTTATAGCAAAGGATAAGACTTGATTCAAACACTTGAAACATTAGAAAAGGTGAAGTGAGAGAGAAACAGATAATACAGAAATTAAGCTAACAATATTTGACAGATAATATTAATTTCACATAGATAATAAAAAAAGCAATAAAAGCCATCATGATTGAGGCTTATACGTGAATAAGTTTTAGTACATTCCAAATAAAAAAATAAAAAAGTGTTAGCTTTCTAGCCAATTAACGGTATAACTATTACGTCATAATGTAGTACGAGAATAATCATTTTCTAATCATTTAGTATTAATTAATACCATAACTGATTCGTTTAATCGCTGTAGGTAATAAAAATATTTTCTATTAATATACTATAATGGATATGAATTAATTGAGTATTCATGGAGATTCTTGCCGGGTCTTCTTTAGATACTTATGATTGAAACTATATTGCTTAAGTGATGTTTCATAAAAGTAATTTTGAAATATAAATTGCTTGAAAGTATGTTATGAATTAACTTATAATGTTAATATACCCTTCTTGAAAATAGTATAACAAATTAAATTTTATAACAAAGCAAATATTCTTGTGTGTGTGTGTGTGTGTGTGTTGTATGTGTGGGTTGAGTGTGACCTTTTTTACTACAACACATATATTCAGGAACAATCTAGAAACCAAACTAGTATAAAGAAACCTGCATACGAAATGAATGTATGTCCTTGACATTAGAATGCGGATCACGTGGGCTACGAGTACGAGTGCTAGGAAAAAAAAATGTTTCGTGTGCGAGTTTGTCTGTTACTTCCTATGTATATAGTTTAGTTTGCTGTGATAAAATATATTGAAATCTATATACTTATTGTATTATTTTAATATCAGCTCCTAATACGCGAAAAATGCTTCAAAACAGCTATAAATACAAACATATGGTATATGTATAAAACAATTTATATGTCTTCATAGCATTTGTCAACTCAAATATGTACTAACAAAATTCAAAAAAACACTTTTTTTTTTTTTTTTTTCATAATTATTAAGCTAAGAAAGTTTGATGGCAATAAAATATAGTTACAAGGTACGCAACAATGAACTGTTAAACTAAATTTTAAAACAATTTGTAGGTCAATGACTGTATGTGTCATGTATGTCTCTATGTCAGTGTTGTATCCTCACGAAGCTATGATCCTCACTCAGGAACCTGGCAACCTTTATAGTTATAAAGGTTAAGTGTCGGCTGTTGTCTGAGAGTGAGTTTATTTTATAGAGCCATTTCATTATCCAATTTAAGAGACACTATCTGACCCCGTAAAATAGAGAGTCAGACACCTCCAATCAGACGGGAGCACTAACTCACTGACAGCCTTTGCACAATGCAATATTATTACGCCAGTTGACCTAGCACTTAGTAACCTGGATAAAATGTCTGCTGAATGTGTTTGCCAAAATAACATTCTATATAAATGGAAACAGTATAATTGCCTTTTTATTAGAATTGAGAGATAAAGAATGAACTATTTCAAGCGGCGTTTATGTTGAACTTATATGATTCACTATTAAATTGTCTGATATATATAAATAGTATGAAGTTTCTATGTCTAACCATTTTAAATCTATTTAATATTTTTAGCGACAGTTCAGCAAATTAATAATTAATTACTAATAAATAAAACAATGGCATAACAGATGTTATCTCCAAATAGATTGAAAGCCATTAAAATTTACGTCAACAACACGTTTATTCAACTAAGCTACAAACCTAGTAGTTGCTTGCATAATCCAAAGCTTAATATCATCTTACTAAAACGGTAGCCAAGTTGCAAAATGCTCGTTGTCGATTCTACTTCATTATATGTACGTAAGCGATAATATAGCTTTATGTCTATAAGATACTTTAGTAATTCTAATCGATGAGCGTTAATTCCACTTGTCTAGACCTGCACGCTATGATGTAAGCGTCGCCTGCATTCTGCACTTTGCATATTGTGATAAATTGCTCTTGGGAAAATTGTCTGCGCTTATAGAATGTTATTAAAATATGCTGTCATAATAAATTTGCCGAATATTATTCATTGTTTATAGTCAAAGTTTTACGTTAACGTAACAAAGAACGTCCGTTCACGAAATAATAGTTAAGGATATCACAATTCCGTGTGTATGACAAATATTACAGATACAAAATGTAAGGTCTTTAAGTATAATAATGATGTCATTATAATTAAGTAAAATAATAATGACATCAGGTAATTCCTTCCAAAATCAAGACTACGGTAAAGAGTTTTTCGGTAAAAATCGACTTTGTCAAATAGAGATTGTTTACTTACTTGAGACAAAACTTAAATTACATAATCTTGTATTAAAATTTACTCGGCTATATTCGCCTTTAATAGATTGAAATTTTGCCTAACTAGATTCGAACTCATGGCGTCACCTCATTGGTTTCGAAACTAGTCAGGCAAAATTCCGATATAATTATATATATATATATATATACAATAGTCATCATGGCTCAACAAAGTAAAATACAAGAATTATATAAGCTTTGTCGACAAAACTCATAAAGATTAAATGTATTATGCAATACAATTATCGTAGCCCGTGAATAAATATATATTATTCGTAATAACAGGTTATAGTTGTAGATAAATAAATAAATATCATGAACATTCGTGATGGGTGATGAGTGAGTTGAACTTTGAGAAGCTCTGCGTTTCAACACACTATCATTACCGGAGGTATACTTATTGTTAGAAATCTTAAAATATATTTTCAGAGAACTTTGTATTAGGAGTTAGATTAGATTATTGTTTAAGATTTATATTAATTATATGATCATCGTGGATGATGAAAAAAGAAAAAAGAAGAGAAACCCATTGGTGGGTGTAAAGAGGAGGAGAGGATTTTTCCACAATTCATACATACTTTCCGTATTCATGGATTGTTTAAAAGAAGATATGTTTAAAGAAAAGTGAATGCTAAGATAGAGGTGAGTAGAAGAGACGTCCGTGCTGTACCGATCTCACATATTGGGAAATGATTAGGAAGAAGATCAGTCATATGAAAGATGTCAGAAAAAAGAACTGACATCTCTGAATGCTTGTAGCAATTGTTGTTGTGGGTAATGATACAGATAATGAGATAAATAACTTTAACGTACCAAAAAACCTACTGTCTGCATGAATTGCTTTGTTTTTTTTTTAATCTTCGGGTAACCGGAAGAGATCTCTTTCAAGAGATAAGTTATCCAATGTACAATATTTATGTTTTAATTCTTCTTGTAAGCATCGTTTATATAAAGAAATAAGTAAATAAATAATAAAACCTTACCTCCTTGATCCTCTGTAACAGCGGTTCCAGCCAGTGTACATTGCACTCCACGTGTGAATCCAGGAAGGTCAATACTGGTGCGGAGGCTACATCAGCTCCTCGAACACGGGACCGCATGAGCCCTTCCCGCTTAGGGTTCCGTATTACATGTACCTTGCGGATTGCACGCAACGCGGCGCCGTCCTCCGCTGTATAGAGAATATTTGAATATATTTATTGTTTTATTTCAGCATTAAATTCCAAAACTTTTGACATTGAGTGACGTTACAGTTTGACAGTTAATATGTTTGTTATAAATTTATCTCGTAAATCATTTTAATTGCAAGCTGGTTGTTAATGTTGCCTTGATATTTATTTAGCCCAAATTTTATTTATTATAACAAGTTACATTATATTTTAATATAATGAACCTTCTCATTAATAAGGAGTTAGGCATCCTCCCAACATCATTAATAAACTGGAAATGGCTAACAGCTGTTTAATTTTAATTAAAATAAGCATTCATTAAATTGCGAACGCTTAAGAAGTTACATTTAATATTTATCTATAAAAGCTCTAGTACATTTAAAGACTCAAAATTATAATTTTTAATGTTTATCACCTTTAAACTTTATGACTATTAAGCCGACAAAAAACTCAGTTAAAATTATTAAAGGCAAAATTAAATAAGTGTCTCCGTGACTTGCCTTTCATTAAAACCATTTTCAACATACAATATAGTTCAAAAGTTGCAATAAGTGAAATGGATTTAGACAATTGTTCTTAAACAATGCTGTGAATATTGCTTTATCTCTCAATTATTTATAATAATTGTGTTATCACATTGTCTAGTGTCTAATGTTTCTCATAAGAGCCCGTTCACAATGAGCGAGATACAGATTGCCTTTTCTAAAATTTACAACGTGGGTTTTGAAGTGAAACAATATTATAATTACAAGTACTAGGTTTTATCAGTGACTTTTTCTATTACGTTTTTTTAATTTCATCAAAACCTGTCAAGTAGTTAAACAAGGAAGCAGTTACACAGACTAACAAACTATTTTTTTTTATAATATAATATCAGAATTTTTATATTGAAATATTAGATACTATTTATATTAAATTATAAAATGTATATTTAGCTTTATGAATAATAATTATTATTCATAAAATTAAAAACATTGTACAAATTATCCCATACATTATTTCAGATTAAAAAAGCCATTGTTTACCGCTTTTTAAAAATTAATTAAAGTTTATAAATTATTTAAATAAATTGGATTAACTTTTAAATCTATTAACAAAATGAATACTGCAATAATAATAAACATACAATATGTTAAACTAATGATTCGTACTGAGAGACGTCTGAATAAGCTCGTAATGACGCTTTAAACGAAACAAAAACGAAACGACGCGAATCGTAATTGCTTTTTAAACTGCGCTAGTCTCAAAATGACAAATACTTCGCCGGCTGACACTTAATTTGGCGCCATTTGAATTATTTATAACTTTTGATTTATTTTATTGTAAAATATGCTATATATATGCTATATGTCCAAATTATTAAGATTTAAGATGAGGTAATCTCTTAATGTATTTAGTTTTTTTATATAAAATAATACTTACGGTTGTCGCTGAAGTCATCGACAAGAATAATTTCTTTTATAAGATGTTCCGGACTTCTATTTAAAACACTGAAAAAATAAAGGTTATGTAAAATGGTTTTATTGTAATATATTGTCTTTATAATGATAATGTTTTTTTTTGCTTTCAAAGTAAGGTCTGGCACTGCATGTTGTAAATAAAATAATATGTAACCCGCTAACACGCAGGAAAGTGATATGGTGGGTTACGCAGTTAGTTACCTAACGATGGTGCGCAGGAGTGTGGAGCGCGCCTCGTTGTGGAATGTGATGATCACACTGGTTTGAGGAAGGTCTTCTTCGTATTTTTTAAGACGGCACCTGTATACATTTACAACAGTTAGATGTATTTATAACTTAGCGGTCCAATAGTGCAGTGGTACATATGGATTTAAATAGACGAGTCCTAGATTCGATTAAAACCAACATATTTTATAATAAATATATTTGTCCGGTTCTGGATTGTGAATAATGTCGTGAAGAACCAGATATCTTCAAGATATTATACTCCGTTAAAATAATATTATTATAACAAAAGAAATAAAAGATTGATCCTTAGTGAAGTTAACGTTTTTTATACTAAATACACGTTTGTGTATATATATACTACTAATATATATAAAGTATTTAAAAATCAGGTAAGAAATATTTTCTAAGAGCCAGTTTTACTGGTTTTTCTTTTATTAGAGGATAATTTTTAACATCGAGGTGATAAATAATCGACCTCTGACTGTATTCTGTGGTCTTACGAGACAAGGTTTTTACTGCTGTTATGGAGAGACAGACCTTCATTGTATATACGAGTATTGTGATACAATTTATAAATCAATAAACGTATCACTCATCTACGAATATATTTAGCTGCTTCAGTTTTTATTTATTTAGAATGAAGATTAAAATTAAGTTATTATTTTATTTCTGTAGTTTGTATAAATACGTAAAAAACTTCTGATATGCATATTTAATAACTCAATTTATAAATGTTTAAGATCATTACAAAAACAATCAACCAAAAATAAAAATGTTTAACAAAAAATTTAAAATATACTGAAGTTCTCGAGAAAAAAAAATCTGTCTCCAAGTTGTCTGTGAACATTACTTATACTTTTAATATTTTATTTACTATAAAGCTAATTTGCATTGCGTCTACATTGCTCTATTAACAAAAAATGCAAAGTCAATAAACTTAATAATAATAAATAGCTTGAATATTAGTCGTCTATCTTGATATGTTTGAAACATATGTGAAATACGTACATAGCGTTCCTCGTATCCGGGATGGCTCGGTTGCTGGGCAGGTTGTCAGATGCAGCCTGGTTGAAGCGGTTCCGTATATAGGGGTCATTGTCCCTCGCACCTCCCGTCACATACCCCGCCTCGTCGAAGTACCTCCCCGTACTTCCCGTATACTCCTCCAGGGACGTAGGGCTGCTCTCTGGCTCATCTACATGTTGCTTTATGAGCCGGAGAGCAATGTTCTCTTCCTGTAAGAGAGAAGTTTGGTCAGTGTTTTGATTGCGCAAGTTCCGTTTCGTACCGTTTATTGTTTTATTTATCCAGGATTGTTTTATTGGATTAACATGACATTCTACATTTTTATATATAAATAAATTAATACAGTCTGTTATTTCAGCTTAAGAGATCCCTAAATAAATCTAAAGTTATGTAAAATAGACATTTATCTACCTGAAAATATTTTTTCAAAATTTCCGAAATTGTATTCATGTTCAAATATTTAAAAAGAAACTATGGAAAAGTTTTCGAATTCAAATAAGCTTTATGCATTTCGATGTTATTAATTCATACAAAGCAAAATTAATTTCATTCATACCGAAACGGTAATATAAAGGAAAAAAAAATGCTGTTTTTTAACCGGTTATTGTTCAACGAAGTGTTCGAAATTTCTCAATTGTCCATTTTGTATACCTTAAAAATGGAAGTAAATATATAAATTATAATTAATTTATTAAAAATAATCCGATCCAAGTCAAAATTATCTTATATTGTTTAGTCTTGTAAATTCGAAGATTACTAGTAAAAATCTGCTCGGTATTGCTATTTTTCAGATAAAGTCTTGTGACTCAAAAATGACTTCCCGTGTAAAAATGTTGCCTGTGAAACAACAGGCAAATTTTGTGACTCGGAAATGACTTGCTTGTGTAAAAAAATACCCCATAAGGCGACATACTTCGTGTGCATTCTACGTCAAAAATGCATACAGGAACTCTACCTCTGCCATGACATAAAGATGAAATAGGAGTAGAGATTATAAAATCAAAGTATCAAATATCTGAGCAGTCACATAATATGTCAAATCAAATTAATAACAGACCCGGGGCCAAATTAAACTCAAATATGCGCCTCTCAGTTTCTGCATAATTAATTAAATTTGTTGCTAGAGAATTTCCAACCTAATGCCATATTGATAACCTTCAAATTGTTTTGGGTTCTATATATTCAAGATGACTGCAAACGCTGGCAATGCATAATTTGCGGGAATACTAATAATATATATAGGCACTTTCAGCCATATTATAAATCTGTTGTAGAGTTGTGTCTGTGCTTTCCAATGGCTGACTGGGCGTAAAGGATTAAAAACTATTTAACGAATCTAATTGGACGCAATATGTTTCATGAAATATTGACAGATACATTTATAAGGCTTTCCCTCATATTTCTGTGGTTGAGGAGCAGACAGTCCCTTGTACACTTTCATTGTATATTTTTCTTACGTTACGTTGTTGGCACATATTACTACTAGTACTAGTAGGTACTATATATATTCAGTAACAATAGTACATAGTTCAGATTGATTTTACAACAGACGTAATATATAGATATGATTAAATATAATATGCTAAATTCATCAAAGCGGGTATCGATACGATAGCCCAATTGGTAGAGCGACGGTTTCCCAAATGTACGATTTCTACCCGTATTCAGGTATTTTACATTTATTAAAAAAAAGTAAGAAGCAGGCGAAATTATTTAATGCTAAATTAATAAAAACCTAGTTTGAAATGCCACACATATTACCTCATCTGTTCACCTTGACACATGTCATCTTCATTACTAGCTCGTTATGTAAATAGTTCAGCTCTTAGACATAATAAAACCTGTTTAACAACTAGATTCAGTCTTAAATAATATTATTTCATAGTTTTTAACTTGAACTATAAATTTTTATATAATATTTTATACAATGTTTGCCGATGGAAACTTGATATGACTAAACGAATTTATATTAAATATTGTATAGTATATACATATAAAGTATAACTGCAACTCTATTAAACAGTCTTTCAAACTCAACCAATCACATCAAAATCTGTCTATCCGGTTGGGAATAACATAAACGGACAGACCTTCATAGTATTTTTTATATTATTTATATATAGATTTGAATTGGATGTAGTGATGTGAAACTACCTTTTTATGGTCATATGGCATACTAATGTGGAATGAACGCAGTTATAGAATACAATGTATAATGTATATTCTTATTGATTACTTAGTAAAGATTATTAACCTTGTCTAACCTTATCTAGTTCATGCACTAAAGTTGAAAACGTGACAGAAACTCAAGAAAACTTCAAACGTCTGGATCGTGCTTAACAGTTTGTGTAATTTAATATTTAAAAAACTTTTATATAGAACTGATGTAGCGGATGAATATTTTTTTATTAGAGATTTTTACTTTATATTAATTTGCTCAAATTTATATCGTTTGGGCAAATCAAGGTCGCCAGTCTATTTTTGATAATTTTATTACATAATATTGACAATTTAATATATATAAATACGAGGAACAAACACAAGCTCGCGTTACCCGTTACTCGTATCAAAAAAAGTGTCTTTTTGAGGCAATATATAAAAGTTTCAGCAAGCTCCCAGCAAAGTTCAAGTTACATGTTTAACAAATTTAAGAAAGTAGTTAAGGCACGTTTCTGTGCTAACGGATACTACAGTATTTCAATATTTCTTGAGGATGATGCACCGTCGGTATGAAGCGATCGCTGCCAGGCTGTCTCAAGACTTATTCTGAGTATTTTATACAAATTTAATAAATAAATGTAGTATGTGTGTTTGTTAATTTATTATTAAAGTATAACTTAATATATATATCACTAGATCGCTGAGTTTCTATCGCTAGTTCTTGTCAGGTCCGTTTTTATAACTTTCCGCGCTGGTGGTAGCTTTGACAATGAAAAATGTTTTGTATGAGACCTTAATATTATGATTTTTATTTTTAATCACAATTTTATGGTAGAATTAGTGATTATATTATATTAATCGTATCTATAAATTAGGGGTAGCTAAAAATAAATAAAAGGTTCATTGTGGCGTGTTCTAAATAAAACTGATTAGTAGCTCTGTCCGATTTAATCAGCAGTTAAATTTTAATCAATAAATTGTATGTTTTGACAGCTTTTCTATAAAGTCTACCAAATATGAGTTTTGAAAAATTGTTCCTATAGGTGTTTTTTTTTTCGTAAAATGTTCACTCCCACATATATAATATAGTTTGCGTAGAAGACACACGCCACTTTAGTTAACAGATCTAGAAGCACGTAGTATTACAGTTCCTTGAACATTTAACACTTCAAAGTTGCTTAAAGTTTAATTTTAGTGACATTTAATTTTTAAATAAAGAATGAAAAATTTTAACCGACGAACCCAGAACCTCATTGAAACCGTTCCGTCGCTCTACCAACTGAGCTATAGTGTTACTACCCGCTTCGATGAATTTAACATTCTTGCACGGTGTATCTATTAGACTTCTTTCAAAAACCCTACCCAACGTTTCTAACTGTGCAGTATAGTTTAATATTGAAACATGAGATAACTGATATTTATTAATTGGTGATATTTTATTTGTTATTTATTCATACTTTCGCATGTAGAATGTATTATTCATAGACATGCAGGGATATTGTTCCGGTAACTACAATGGAAGACGCGGAACTTGGGATAAAATACTTTATGATAATGAGGAGATGAAAGCACCAACACCAGCTACTAATAGCTTCACGGAGACTAATCGCCATATTATAGGTTTCACAAAGTTCACGAAAACAAAGGGCAGGTCTTTCCAGAAATAAGGACATTTACATATCACTTTAAATATACTAAAAAACTATTTTTGAAGAACGTTTTCATCATTAACTTCATCAAAATTTGTTTTATTTATTGTTTACAATTCATAGTTATTATTTAGATTTTGTTTCTTTTGATTTTATATAAAAATATATAACTTTTAAATCAGGGTGATATGCATTTTGGATAGTGATCATTGTTCGATGGCTGGACCGATTTTTATTAAATTTAAGTAGATTATTCAGAGACTTTATTAGGATAATGTTTTATTATGTTAAACTGAGTATCTTTATGTATCTCAATGCCCCTATCTCAATTATATGGAGTAGGGCAATATGATCAATTCTTCCACGTTCTTCTATAATATGTCACCACAGGCGAGATGATGCACTTCATCCATATCTTCTTCGGTAACTCTCTTCTCTTATAACCTTCCAAATTCTTTATTATTCATAGTTAAGACTATTCTCGTTAATTACTTTTGCTCCGCATTATATGACCGTACCACGAGGAATACTTTTCATCTAAAAAATTTTTAGTATGATATATATGTATAATATATGTATGAAATATAAATGATTTATCATTCTATTTACAATGTTTGTATGTATAAGGAGACAATGCATCTACATCAATTATATTATATTTATACACACACATATACGTACCTAAGTATATACTGCGAAGTTCAATGGGGATATCAAATATGCAATTATCAGACACGCCAAGGTTATATGTACGTACAAATCACAAGATCATTGTTTATGTATTTCAGATAATGTTTAAATTAAATTTGTACCTAGTACGAGTTTTGACGTTACTGAACGTTGATAGTTCTCGAGCAGTCACGAAACTCGTTCTTGTTTGTGATTGGTTGTTATTTGGGTGTGATTGTATGTAAACCAATCGCAACCGAGAACTCTTTTCGTGACTTCTCGAAATGAATCAATTTTTCGTTCTTTCGAACTCGTACTATTGGTACTGTATTCAATGTGATGACGATAACGTTGTACATTTATTCGACGTTTTTGCTTTGAAAAGTGGTTTGTGAGGCAATATAATAATTTGAGTATTTTCATTTATGACATTACGTACATCGATTTAATTGTCAAGAGAAAATAGGATATATGTAATGAAATGATACATTCATTAAAACTTGTTTAATAATTTAAATACACATACAGTGATTTAATTTCAGGTATGTCTAATATTCTTTCCATTTGTAAGCAAGGCTTGAGATGACAAAATCATACATACACTCAAAAAAAAGTAGTGTTACATATGAGTTTTGACTTGTCGCTTTATCAAACAGACCCAGACAAGGTAAAGGGCCCATATCAATATCTAATCTAAGGCACAGTATTTGACCCCAAAAACATAGCAAATAAGAGTGAGGAGGAGGAGGAGTGGGAGAACGAGCTCACTAACAGACTTTTCACAATGCGATGTTATTACGTTAGTTGACCTAGTGGTTAGTAAATTGGATAATTAAATGGCTGAAGTCTGACCAAAATAGGAAATGAAATAAAGAGACGTCCTGATTTTAGGCGCGAAGTATACGGAATACGGATACACCGAAACGAAACGCGAAGATGCGTTCGGAATCTTATAATATTATTTTTGCTTTAACAGGGTATCGTAATATAATTCTTTTTGCCCCTCTGTGGGCAACGGTAGTGGTGACAAAATATGTACAAACAAAACCGGACAAATATACAAGTGTCAGTAATTACGATACGTAATAGAAAGAACGATAGACGACCCGATTTCGCGCGCGAATTTGGTTTACGGTCCCGTTTCATTAGATCGTCTAAGCCACTCTATCTCAACTGGCGTAAATCGCATCGCATAGTGAAAAAGCTGTTAGTGAGTTAGTGCTTCTCTCTGATTGGTGAAAACGTCTATTAGTTATTCTCCAATTTCAAATCGTAAGGCTTAGATCGTATAATGAAATGTGGCCATTAGAATAGACAAAGGCCTTAAGGGAAGCTCGAAGCTACGTTCGGAATAGTTTCAGTTTGTATCGATTGTATTTTCGCTATAACAGTGTAACGGGAATTACACATGAAATCGAAAACAAACAGTAGACGTAACGCTTTCACACTCGCCAATTGCCCGATAACATGTTATCAATATAATGAGAGGAAGTGTATATTGAAAGTGTAAGTGTGGGCTCAGCGTAACGGACACGCGTCGGCATTGATCACCCACTGTCAAGTGCCAAGCTTATAATTTACGATTGTAATGGCTTATTATTACTATTTAATGGCTGTCAGTTGGTTTGGTGTCAGCTTTATAACTGCCACATGTAAAGGAATATTTTTATTATTTGTCATTTGATGTGACGATAACTTACATTGTAACAAAATAGCTGTTATATATCTAGGGTTATTTTATAATAATTTTTGTACAATTTTGTATTAGAACCAGTGTTTATTTGGTCTTTGTAATGTAATGAGAACTGAATATTAACTTTTTAGTGCTATCAGCCGTTATATGTCCGTTCCCGTTTTTAGAACTCTTGTGAAGACACATATCAATAAAAAATATACTTACTGATAAAATGGAAACATTACAAATATGAATTATTTCAAACCAAACAAACACTTCATTTATTTCTTAAAAAAAAGAGAAGTAACATAATATGGTGGTTTTAAAAAACAACTCTGACGAAAATTATTCAGAACGCAAAACAAATAAAATGTTTGAACAAAGAAAATCTTTGATTCCTGAACATTTTTATACAAACATCAGTAATACCTTAACTACACAAATTTAAAAACATAGACAAAAAATAAAAAAATAAACTTAGAATCAGTTGAACTGTTATATTATTCGAATACAAAATTTAAATCGCTCAATAGAATAATTTTAAATTTGTAATTATAGTAAATAAAATTACTTTAAAAAAGAATGGAAAAAAACAAATTAAGAATATTCGTCATATGTTATAATAATTACAGAGAGATAATTCAAATTAAGAAGACTCGTAATATGATAGAATAATAACAGAGAGATAATTCAAATTAAGAAGACTCGTAATATGATAGAATAATAACAGAGAGGTAATTCAAATTAAGAAGACTCGTAATATGATAGAATAATAACAGAGAGGTAATTCAAATTAAGAATAATTCTACACAGCATAGCACTCGTTATATGTTAGAATAATTACATAATACATTAAAAGGTGTAAGTGAATGGTAGATCTAAATATAATTACATATGATAATCTAGTTCACAAATACTTGCATAACTAGTGAAAGCGTCCTTGGCGCTGATTGTTGATCCGGTTCTCTTTGTAGCGATTACTATTTGATTGTAGGAACTCCACACACGGACGTCTCTGTTACAATATTCATGCATATTCATTTGTAGACTATGCTATTATTGTTATGCTTTTAGTGTATTATATAAGGGAAAGTTAAGACCAAGAATGTGTCCAATATTATCTGAATTTTAATTTAACTTTCACATTTAATTATCCAATCTACGACGCTCTATTTGACCCTAAAAATAGCGTTAGTGTCTACAAAAAATAATCAATTTTTTTGACGACCACTAAGCCATTTCACAATGCGATATTAGTACGCTAGTTGTCATAGCATTTAGTAAATTGGTTAATGATATGGCTTCTTAAATTTATGATCGTTTATCGATACATATTTAGATTGTGGAAGTCCTTACTTGTTACCGGTTAAGGCTTTATATCTTTGGAATAGCTACACATTTGTAAAGTGAATGGCTTCTATGTAGAGTTACGACATGTCATTCAAATAATGACGTATGAAATGTGATTTATTTTAATGATAATATCGTAAACAAATGTCATAATTACATTTAAAAGAAACAACTACTGCTTATAATTGTATATAACTTTTAAACAAAAATAAATATTGTATTTGAGTAATATATTAATAACCTACAAATTATACTGTAACATACGAAAGAACACTAAAATCTAAATACAATGTTTAGAAGTAGTCTAATAGCCAAAAATGAGTTCTAAATATGAAAAGAATGTTATTTCAAGGTCGTTTAAGCTCGGAATGTGTAAGATTTAAAAAACACCTGTCACGTCAAGGCCACATTACAAATCATACATATTTATGAAGCAGAAAAGCGCTACATGTAAGCTATAATATCGCTTGTTTGTTAAGAATAAATATGATCTATTTGTAAAACGATTATCTATTATAGCGTTAAAAATATGGCATTCGAGATAATCCTAAATTAAGGTTTAAGTCATAGTTAAATCTAGATTTAATTGAGTTCTGAAAAGTCATCCAAAATTATAACTATTTAAAATAACAGATAAATTCATGCTGAACATATTTCAATAAAATGTGTAGGCTGAACAAGTCCCCGGTCTGGTTCCGTGATAGGTGAATGGCATTTCTGTTAGCCTTCAGTCATTTCGGTATAAGTAAGATAATTTAAATGATAATTAACTATCATTAATTAAGTACAATCTAACTCATTCCCTGATTCATCTAACAAACAGAATCAAACAGTCTAGACTAGAGGTTAGTTAAATTATATGACATGTTTTAAGGGGGCATCCGCAATTATGCCTTAAGATTACAAAACAATAAGAAAGAACACTAAAAATCGACACAGAAATATAATTTACAAAGTTCAAATTAAAATGTTTTATTTCCTGGACATCTACCTACGTAAGTATTACGCTTATAGAACTCAACTATTAATGTTTCCCAAGAGCTAGATATCTATTAGTTTTAAATTGTCTTATTATTACTTCCCATTATAGGTACTAGGAATGCTATAAATATGTCAATACAAGTTGCTGTTGAGCTTCAATTCCTTTAAACTTGATAGTAATATACTAGAACTATTTCGAATCCACTTACTAGTTCTAGTTTATTTCTAGAATCCCTTGAGATTGATATCTTACTTCGATTGCACGTTATTTGATTTTGAAATGCTATCTTCCCTTGCGAATATCCGCTGATATTTATAGATCTGAGAAACTATTTGAAAAGTGCATTTGTAACATCTTATGTCAAATGCTTTTATTCTTTTTTATAAGTAAAAATGCTTTACCGGCAAAGGACACTCTGTGTTCATCCAGGGCACTGTAACGCCCTTTTTAGTGCAACATGTTTTTTTAATATTTTGATAACTCAATAATTTTATTAATACTTGCAAATAAAATTATTAATTTGTTATTTCTTCAATTTACGCATACCCAAATCAAATATGATTGAATAACTAGTATGAAACAAAGGCAACAATCTCCTATATTCCTTGCTAGGAACGGATTTTACAAACGGGTTTCGAAAGTCACTACCGCTTTTCTAGTCACGAAGCCACAATCGATAAACCATTCTTTGATAATGTAAATTTCACCTTAATTATGTGTAATAAAGTCAACTTTACAATACGCAATTGCTATAAACCTGAAAGGAATAAATATTTTTATTTTAAAGAAAAAATGTTTGCAACAAAGTTCTAGTATGTACTGTAATAAGCATTAAAATTCGATACGTTGATTTAATTTAATTTAATCAAACGCTGATTTAATGAAATGTAAATATATGTGCTTTTTAATATTAACATTATCATGTGATCACAAAACGACGACAAAACGGTCATATAACGATTATACGGCTGATCGTTTAACGTGGTGGAGAAATTTTGATAATTACTGCGACACAGTTCTATAATATTGTTTTTGATTTAAGAAAAGTATTGGATAGTCCGATTGTCTAATTAACTCTTATAACTCAATGAATATCTCTTGTATGTAATGCAATTACTTGGTTCATATCTAATATTATATAATTCTATTTGCAGATTTAAACTAGCTTTAACTTTCGGTACATTTAGTGAAAGTGGTTTATTTTGTGCTTTTCACTAATCAATCATAATTATCTAAAAATCGTTGGCGGGAGAACGAATGAACTTATTTGAATGGACTTAGTTACTTTAGTGAATGTAATTAAACAAACTATTTAAATCAAACTTCAATAAATCATTGACATATTTCGAAGCTTTTACAAATTGCCAATGAATAATATTTTAATTAAATACAACCAACTTTGTATCAATGCAATAATTCACCAATTAAATTATTTCGTAGGTTCTCGTTTGCAGCCTCATTCCCACAAATTCAGTCAAATTTCGTAGCGTGGTTTTATAAAATGCTTTTGTAATTTGTAATCTTTTAACAAAACATTTTATACAAATATCTCTGTTCGTGCAATACTTCATCTATTTATAATTTCGTAAGTTCACTTTGCTAAGTATTATTGCAATTTTATGAACATTCACCTGTGCCCTTAGCACGAGTTTTGACAGTTGTCGAGTAACGGAACGAGATCCCGGTTGTGATTGGTTGTTATGTAGCTGTGATTGTTAGTAAACCAATCAGAAACGAGAACTAGTTTTGTGACAGCTCTATAACTATTAACGTTTGTATTTTGCACCAATTTATTACTAAATTATAATATATCATAATTATATACACATTTCAATGTTTATCTCATGGCGTCATGGAACTTTTAAGTGCAGGTAATTTTGGGTATTTTTGTTACGTGTTCGTTCAATGGGATAACATATTGTTTATGGAATCACTATTTTATTAATATTGAAAAAACATTGCTATATGTTTATTAACAATTTAAATGAATTGTTTCGGTTGTGCCATCTTCAATTTTATTTTATATTGCAAAGTTGTAACATTACTTCGGATTTTCTAGAAAGAAACCTAAGATATCACTTCTCGATAAAGATGATTGCCGAAACGTCGGGAAATAAAAAGGTTTTTCACCATTAATAATTTTTATCACGAAATAGACCCGATAATAGTTTAAAAAGATGATTACATAAAAACGTTACATTCATCATACACGGTAGTTCAGTTTGCAGAACGACGGCACAGTATCCCAGAGGTAGCAGGTTAGAGTCCTGTTGGTGAACATGTATATACAATTTATATTAAAGTTCTATGGTATGCAAAATTGTGCTTTGTTATATTTCTTACTCAAGTTATTTTGGGTGGAATAATTAGTTCCAGATTTATGGGCACCAGCGTTTCATTGTCTTATGTGGCAAGGTGTCTAGCGTGTCATATATACATAGGAAAGAGATAAGATTATTATAGATAAGACATTGATATATATTAGTTAATTAATTTTAATAAGAGAAGTATATCCACTTACTCAAACGTAACCCATAGTCAAATTCATACCAAATCAACCCACAGTCAAATCGTAACCATAGCCATATAGCCTAGGTCAGTAACATTAGCCGAATGAAAGTATGGCTATTATGTAACCTGGCTATACCTTAGCCGTTATATATCAGTGTTAATTATACCTCATTAAGAACAAGAAATATGTATATTTATTACATTCATAGTAAATGTAACATTGTTTTAGATGTACATTAAAAAAACATGTTCATTAAGTTTAATTTTCATTCAAGAAGGTAATATCACGCGAAAAAATGTTTTGATATATAATATAGTAAAGCAGCTAATTCATTATTAATTTACTAAAGGCCAAATTACATTATACAATCTGAAGAACTATTTCAATTGGTCTAAATCGCATCGCATAGTAATATAGCTGTTAGTGAATTAGTGCTCTCTCTCATTGGTGGGGACTTCAGCTATTCTTCAAAGTCAAATCGTATGTTTTAGATCGTATAATGTAATTTGGCCAACTAGCGTATGAATATCGTATTGTGAAAAGGCAGTTAGTAAGCTAGTGCTCTCATCTGATTGATAGAGACTTTTATTCGCAATTTTTGGGGTTAAATATTGCGCTGTTGATTGGATGATAAAATGAGCAAATTGAAAATATGTAAGCATTAAAATTAAGTTTTAATATAAGATATAATATTTTACGATATTAAAGAGCTCAATTATTATTACAACCAATAAAAAATAATATAATAACTAGAATATATGTATAAAGCAATTTTGAAATTTTCGATACACAAATGATACAAAAAACCAAGTGCGTGTGAAAATTGAATGTTTTTAGAATGTGTCGTCACGACAAGCAGTGACGTCATTTCAGTAAACAAAATGGTTCTCGTTGTTATGTATACTGTGTAAGTTTTGGTATTTTTTTTTAAATTGGAACATTATTACATATATATTATATATATATTAGTTGCTCTTGTAAAAGAAAATTATGTCTATGTGTGTGTCTGACGGTTTACAAGTGCATGTGTGCCTGTTTGAAATAACTGGCTTTGACTTATGAAATATCTATATGAGGCGTTAGGATAGTTTAATTTTTGCGCTCGAAAGCTAAGTGATTCTGTAATAAAATTTAACATGTATGAAGCCTTACAAACTCCTCAATTTATCAGATATAATCAATAAAAAATATATATAGCCCATTAAAACCGTTGATTAATTACAAACCGAAATGACAGAAAGATGGCAGACATTAAAAAAATCTGTTTTTATGTCGGTCTGATGGAAGCCACGAAGAGCATTTGAGTATTATCATGACAACCATTTTAAAATCAAAGAAAAAAAATATCATAGTTATAAATTTATTCCAAAAAAGACTATGAAATTATTTATAAATGAATTAAATTAATTAATTTATAGTATAATATCGACTATTTCATATTCGTAACGTCACTAACGCAATGCGCCATGACATTGTATGCAAATCAACTGCTATTTTCTATGAAAGTATGAGGTTCGAATGTAGGATTCTAACTGCCTTTATAGGCAATTATAATAAATGAACGAGCGAGCGAACCGAGCGAATGAAATTTGCGAAAAGCTTTTGTAATTTTTATATGTGATCATGTAAAAATTTCCCAATCAATTTCGATGAAACTTTGTATTCGTGTTCTATAATTGCCGGCGCTGCGATGGTGACATAACGAAAAGCATAGCTCATGGAACAACCTTAAAACTCAAAATAATAGCTAAAAAATGTGTAACTCTAGAACGGTCAAATATAATGAAATTGTTCCCAATGTTAGACATATTTTTTTCTAAGCAGTTTTTTGGTTAGAAGGACTTTTATGGGTCATGGTTGGCTGTATGTATAATATTAGTAAAAGTAACATATATTCACTATATGACTAGAGATACTGTGATAAGAATTATAGTATCTTTAATTGTCTTAAAGATATTTATCTTGAATGTGTTCTCACACAGTCTCAAAAATTTCACGAACCTTACCCCTACCACGAGTTTTGACGTTACGAAACGTTGATAGTTTTCGAGCAGTTACGAAATGGAACTAAATAACAGCCAATGACAACGAAGAAATCCGTGAAAATTCGAAAACTATCAACGTTTCGTATTATCAAATCTAACGATGATATATATTTATATTTTTTTATTTTAATAATAAACCTGTTTTTTTAATTACCTGTGAAACAAACCGAAAGCTTTATTCAATTATGAGAACTAATTGCTGTATACTATTTGATAGGTAAGGCAGTTAAGTTTCTTTATACATAAAGCTGTAAGGTATTATAGGCTTTATGCTAATATCTATATGGTATTATTTCAGATAAATTATTTTAATGTTATGGTGTGTTCTAGTTTTCAATAGCAAGGTGCTTTCCCACGAGTACTTTTTATTGCTAATTCGTTTGAACACATGTCTCAGAGATGTACTTGAATATATAATTCAAGTATATCTATCTATCTATAAAAGATTATAAAAACAATAAGCCTTATGGCCGCATTTCATTATACGCAATTTTTAACGCAACAATCGAAGTTAAGTTAAATTTAAAGTTTAAAATGTAAATCTTACGTTCGTTAAAACTAGTTCTATTTTAAATACTGTAAAAATCTAGGAAAAAACTAATATTATTATATATTTATATATATAAATTATTAATTATTATATTAAAAAGCCGTACCCACACTATTACTTATAACAGATAAATGAAATTAAATAAATAAATAAAACGAATTGGTTAATCGGATTGTGTAGAGATGCATTTATATCAAGTATATTGTTATTCTTAAGTCACGACGAGATAATCTGTTGAAAGTAAAATCCTGTGTGCTTTCTCTATTACACTAGTTCCCTGGAGGCGAGATTTCTACTCCACGCCTTTAAGGGCTGGCCCTGTGATTACTAGATTTAAATAAAGGTATGGACTTGATACTTGATATCGTTTATTTAACATTTTCTAATTGCGACAAAGTAATATCAAAGTTATAAGTGGAATAAATAAAAAAATATTGTTTTAGAAATCAAGTTTGTTTTGACACAAATTCAAGATGGCCGAAACGGCGGGAAATATAATGACCTTTTTTATCGCGATTTTAACCCGTTATCATAGTTTGAAGTTCTGTTTTTAAAAAGTATGTAATATTTTATGATATCTTAAATTTATTTCCGCCTCCATTGATGACGAATATTCTTTATTTTATATTTTGGTTCGTAAATATCGAGAAGCAAACTTTCATATTCCATTTAAGTCACAAAATATCTAAGTGGTGTTAATAAATACATGTACGTTTGTAAATTTTACTTTCATTATATAAATAAAAAGATATTCAACGTTTTTTTCTTATTCTATAGTGAAAGGTATTGTTTTTTTCATGTTTAATATTATGTAGTCATTTGTTTATCTTTTTGGTGTAATGCGTTCTTTGGACTCTTTATTTTTCGTAAATTTATGATTTTCGAAGTAGGTATAGTTAGATTTTTACCTTTAAATTCTACTCACAATCTATACAAATTTATATTATAAATATAATGTTATTGAAATTATAAGCAATAATATTTAAATAAGCTTAATATGCATGTATAGACAATTTTTCAAATTTCAAACATGTTTTTTTCAAATAATTTCTTTCTTGTCTTTTGTTTCTCAACGGTAGTTTAAACAGAATATTGTGAGATGTCAAAGTTTATTGAAACTGGAACAATAGACCATTATAAAATTCCAGTGTTAGTACAAACACGCTCAGACAATAGATATTTTACAGTATTGATCTTGTTTCCAAGTACAAAAAGTGATCTAATTTCGTAGTACGTTGTTGAGATATATTTCTCTGAGCATTCATGATACATCGATTTTAAATCTAATTTTGGGGTATCAACATTTTTGATTTAAAATAAGTATACATTGCACTTATGAAAGGTTTAGGGTAGTTCCATGGAGAAGGATGTACGGACAATTTTAATATTTTTAACATATAAGAAGACTTACAGTCCGGCGTGATTTATATTTCACCATCTGTTGAGACCACGTGAGAGACGCGTCAATTTTTTTTTTCGCAAGTGTATTGGCGCTTTTTCTCCTGAATTGTCAGCCATTCTTTAGATTAGAATCCAAAGTATGGCTCTGTTATAAAGAACTCTATTTACTTAAATATCTTTTATAAATTATTATTTACTCTTAATGCACGAGATTAAGTAGATTTTCGACACTGACTTAGTTATAAAATACTCACTTTAAAAGTTTGTATTTAATTTCTAAGAAACTTATTTACTGCGATTTATTGTACTTTTCTACAGCTAGTGTTGTTACCCAATACTATATATTATTATAAACAAATAGCGCATCTTATTTATATTAATTTTTTACTATCACTTTTTTACCCATACCTATACAGTAGTCCCGAAAAGTTGTCCTCACAATCTTGTCACACATTATTTCACAAATTGTTTCTTTTCTTAGCCGTATTCTTTTATCTTTTCTTAGCCGTATACGTATTCTTTCTTTTGCATTTTATTAATCAATAAAAAGTTCTATAAGTTGGTTTTCCTACTTCCTAAAGATTGTTAATTCTGTATTTTATTTGAAGAAATATAATATTATAACAGTATAAATTTAGTAGGCATTACTGGCTAAAGTCTAACAATCATTTATCTATCTCATTGTCTATTACTTTTATTAAAATTTATTTATCTACGAGTTCAGATAATTTTTGTATTATATTTATCTTTTACTGGTCATTCTGTTTGTAAGGCCTTAAGAATACTTGTAAAAAAATATATATATTATTAACTTCATTATGTATAATAATGATATAATTATAAAAGATATCCTAACAAAAGATATCCTATATATAGAAAGTATTTATTCTGTAATGTGGATTGTTAACTAGGTCGCGTATATTTATATAATAATGGCCGTTTATTTATACCTTACATAATTTAAATGAAAATTACACAATGACGCGGTCTGTTTAAACTTCAAATAATGAAGATTTTACTCAGTGAAGATAAATTAAAATCATGAGATCACGAACTATGTAACCGCAGGTAATGAAGCGAATATTTTTTAATTGATTATCTAAGATCATTTACTTTTGAACCTTTTGCCAGTATTTCCTAAATGGTTATACCGATATAAAAACGTTAAGCTTCATCACAGAAATATATTTTTTGTATTGATAGTAATTGCTTTCATTACAATTACATGAAGCTTATTGTAAAGTTTAATTTATATTGCTTTTTGTGATGGTGAAATCTGTCACAGCTTCTGAAAGGTGCTACAGACCTCAAACGAAGTAAGAACATGTTGATAGTTTGTTAGTTATTTGGATTTTATATGCGATGTGGGCGTTTTCAAGGTAACAGTGAATAGGCTTTAATTAAGTAAAGCGCCTTACAACCTACGACTTAATTTCCACTTCCCATCAGGCGGAATGTAGTCAAGCATCAACTTTGTTTACTTTAAAAAAAAAAAACAAAAAATGACATTTAGCGAAATGTGTTCACTGAATATGGCGGTATAATATAAATATGAAATATCTTTGAGAATACTGTTTGCTCGACCCAAAAATTAATATAACTCTTACATATTAAACAATATTGTTTATTTATAAATATTACATCATAATTTTGATACTAAAGTATGTTTCTTTGTCAAGAAATTGAATTTAAAAGCAATGGTTATTATTTTGATATAAAATAAGATATTTATTATAATCATAGTATAAATAATATTTATTTTTATATTCATGTGCCATTTAAGATCTTATCTCAGAAATAGTTAATCGTACGAGTGGGTATGCTTTTAAACATGTATAGCATTTCTGTTAAAAAAAAAAACCGTCGCATCGATCTACCCACGGTTTCCCAGAAGTCGTGGGTTCAAATCCTGCCCGAATCAATATTTTTTTCAATCTATATTTATGTAAATTTTAAATAATTTTAACATATAATAGCTAATAAGCCTAACATGGCTATACATGTTTATAGACGTTTTCAAACATTAATATTAATTTTGTCATTTTTTCAATGTAAATTTTTACTACAGTTTATAAATATTAGTATTGATTTCGTAAGAAGCTGAATAGATGTCACCACCGTCCCAATACGGACGAATATGTACAGATTACTAGATACATTGAGACGGTAGCAACAGGATAACTCAAAGACGGGATGTTTTTCCAAAAGTCGCGGGTTCGAATTTATAAGTATAAAATGTTGTTAATGAAATTAATGTTAAAAAATATAAAAATATATTATTAATTTACAAGTCACTCCCCACCTACAGTTCCGTTACTTCGATTTGAAGCGAATGAAAAGGGTCAATGACATAGAAAATAACAATAGACGAAAGATACACAGAAAAAAATATTTTTTTGTGTAACATTTGAGAAGTAAATAATTAGATTTTGTAACTATATTTTGTTATTTAAAATCATGTTTAAGCATCAGTGTATATATAATGTGTATATTGAATATAAACATATATGGGTTCATCAAGTCGGTCAAAAAATAAACACAATAAAAAAGAAATGAAAGATGTGTCAGCATTTCCATATAACACATTGGCTACTTTTGATTTTAGATACGTGTGTAACCAACAGATTAACTATCTATAACTAAATATAATAAAATATATTTTAAGTTCAACAAAGTTTTAAGCTCGACATATCTGTGTGTAATTTCACTAAAATCGGTCCAGTAGTTTCGGAAATCAGCCCGGACAAACACCGTGAATTTATATATATATATATATATATATATATATATATATATATATATATATATATGTCTGTATCCGGTCTGGATTATTTTAAATTTAATTCATTATATTTTTTATATGAGCGGTTATTTTATGACCAACATGATAATGCCAAATGAAATAACTTTCGCTTCCTTGTGACCAATAAAGGTACGTGTATATGCCATAGAAATAAAATAAACATGTTTTAATTAATTTAAAAATAAAATAAATAAATTTTAATTTATTTTTAAATATAAAAAAAAATTATACGTGGTTATTATAAAAAAAAACATATTTTTTTCTATGATTTTAAATATTTTTTTAACTAAAAAAATGGGTTAAACATTAAATTCATACGAATAAATTTATTTTCATGAGGATAAAAATATATATTGGTCCAAATTAAGTGATCGTGAAGGTGAGGGAAAATAACTCCCCTGATTCAAACATGCGGAAACCAAACCAGATCAGAAGTCATATATTTATTTATTATAAGGTAAGTCACAATTTTTAAAAGCGACATTCAGTTGCTATGGAGGTAGTCTTACAAAATCGTACAGTAGCATTTGATGGCCACAAAGATATACTTTAATAGCTTTTTTACTGTATACATATTTTGAATTTATTAAACTTGTTGAAAATGTTGCTTTAATAAAAAAATTGTGAACTTGAATATATATTTTTATCTTCTGGTATTTTTTTTTTTTTTTTTACTTTTAACTAAGTTGATGTTGATATAAATATGATAGTTCCAACAAAAGGAGGATATAAAAAAAATCTGACTCTTTTCTTTTCTACGGTATCCTGGTTCGAGGCCAGCGCTCTATCATAGAGTTTTTTATATAAAATTCCTCCGTATTGCTATAGACATAAAGACTATATTAGTATATGTATTCCAGCGATAATCGCATTTTGAATATAAGTTGACTTTCTTATTCGTGTAGAGAATATAGAGACGGTACGGTAATCCGAATTACTTTGTATTCTGCTGTACATTGTGGACGAATTCTTTAACGAAGTCAACGTTGACTCCATAATTGAGTAGATCTAGGATAGAGTTTACGTTTACGAATATAGACACGAAATTAACATAAAAAAATAGCTTAGTTGGCCTAAATTAGGATTTTAAGTAAATCTATAGAACATGTAAGAGACGCATTCCGCTCAGCTTTTTTCGTCCACTTAATTTGCAAAATTGATGTTCACGAAAAACAACGTTAATAATAAAATACTCGTATGTTTGTTAAATAGCAATAAAATATATATTTTTCAATATAAGTATAATTCTAAAAATTACTACCTACATACAAACTTAAAACCTTCAAGCAATTATATAAAGTCAATATTAATTCCAAATATGAGTTTAATGCAATCTCAAAACTTAAGAAAATATTGTACCATGGCTACTAGATTTTTTTTTGTATATACATATTACATGTACAAACAACACAGACAAGACAGACAGTAAAATATGAAATACAAATATATATTTAATATTAAGTGGGGATTGAACCAACGACCCCTGCAGAAAACTACGGAGTTACAACCACTGCGCCAATCAATCATCACAAAATTTAATAATTTTTTTATATATATTAAAACTGATTGCATAATTACATTTATCTTAATCTGTTAAGAAGTAGAGTGTTACTGCAAAAGCTTTGATCCATGTAACAATAATTGATATGTAATCTCAGATAGCAGATTAAACCAGTGGCCTCTAGAGTTAGGTAATGGAAAAGTAACTGTAAATTATGGTCTAGAAAGAATATTACGCAATACACAAAAATCCTTACATAACAATTTATAACAAACAAAATGAATGCACAAAAAACTTTAGCATCATTACTGTATTCTCTACAAAAATATAAAATAAAATGGTTTTAAATCGTTAATATGTCTTTTTTTTTATTTACTTGTCATATTTAATGACTTTGACAGTTTCTATATTATTTATGGTGCTCAAAGAGGTTGCAATAGTTTTTTTTACATCACAGGTGACGCTAATAGACTAACACATACATATTCAAAGCGAGAGCGAGATAGAGAACAAAACAACGCTGAAATGACGAGCATGCATTTACATGCTAATATAATGATTATAAGTTTAATGAGATTCCAACGCATGCACCCAACAATGGCAACAAATGCCACCCTTGAGGAATATGGAGGGAGGAGACTAAGACATAAGGGGACGAAAGGAAGGGGTTTGGACAACCAGCTCTCTATCATCGTAAGAGTCAGCCCTTGCAGTTGCATTATAGCAGCGAGACTTAACCAAGTAAAGAAACTAATTTTGTTAACGCTATATGTTAATAAGGCCAGCAGGCCTATCATGAACTCTAATAGCAATATTACAATAATCGTACTTTAGAATTCATCCTAGAAGTAATATTACTTTACAATTTTTTTGAAAAGTTTTGATGACGTCATCATAAATCATTCATTCTTTTACTATAGGTAACATTATTAATTCGTACTATGGAATGTTTTTTGACATTTGAAATATTAATGTAATAGTTTTTTAAAATTTTGACATTTAAAGAAAGCATTCAACGTTCACGTCATTAAGCAGGAAAAAAACAATGTTGTTGTATAGAGCTCGTGGTACGAATCAAAGTAATAATTTTGTAATTCCATCCACGTTGAATATAATAAGACAAATATAATCTCATTATTCCAGTCACACGTGTATTCACAGCCTTGGAGCTTATACAGTATACAGGCTTCTTTTAAGTTGTTGAGTGCTCTTTAGATATGTTAAAAAAGATTTTAAAAGCGATTTCCAATTTTCGATATAATTTTTTTTATTTAAAAACATATTTTTAATGCTTATTATAAAAAAAAAATCTGAAGAGGGATCAATAATTATAATTTCAAACATAGTGCTTCAATATATTTGCAATATACTTATTAATATTTAAATTAATTAAATAGTAAGTATCTCTTCATAAATTAACGAATAAGTAACGGAAACCAGTTATGCAGTTAAACTAGATTGCGTTACCATCTGTGAGCAAAGAGATACGATAGAACGTTAAAATATTTAAATTCCTTCCAGATTATTCTATAACACTAGATTTAACCAGATAAAACCAGTTTCTAGTCTTCAGCGCATTTGTTAGTAGTTTTATACAATACTCTTGAGTATACTATAGTGCTATTAAAATTATTTCTACCTTCATGAACTGCACCCCAAGTATACATCCCTTACAAGTATCGATCGGAAACCTTTCGTTTAAAGCGAAACTCGTCTCTATATTGCTCTCTTTCTCACTCATTGATAATGAATTTAAAGGACATCTGTTTCACTTGTTTGTTATCCGTCCCTGTCTAGCGTAAATGGATAAATTAACGAGGTGGAAACGACAGGACAGTTGAAAAAATATAAGCTTTTGAACCGTCAGGAAAACGAACACCTGAAACCTGAATACACAATTGTGATATGAAAAATAATTGAAATAGATTATCCGTATACCGTTGAATTTTTTTGTATTTTATTTTGTAACGTGTTGTCATTTGAGATTAGTCTTTTATTGTAATTACGTATTATTAAAATTAATTTCTTATCATATCCTTGTCTGTATCTCAGACTCCCGTTTCTTCGTAATCTCGCTTATCAGCCATTATCTCTTATCACAAGCTAAAACTGGTTCAGCCATATATTATGCACTTTAGATAAAAAAATTTGGAAAACTTTTTTTTTACTGTGGCTGCTTTCAGTGATTTATGTTGATCGATCTATATTTATATTATAAGGCTATCAAATGAATAAAAATATTAGAAACATGTGCCAACCGGAAGTTAGTTTGGATTCAAAAATACTTAGATTTGTGTATCTTTGTAAAAATAATTACATAATTATCAGCAAAAAATATATATTATTTAATAAATTTTGTCTCTCAAAATAAGAATATAATAGTATTTTTATTTGTTATATAAAGCATATGTATTTTATATAAGACTTGTTATATACAGGGAAAGTGGAATTACAACGTAGTTTGTATATATACAAGATATTAACGAACTGAGAACAAAGATACGTGTTTTTTTTTTTTATACAAGTGTCATAAAAAGACGGATCGTAATTGAGATTTTTGAGAGCATCTTGACATGGATATGGGGCTTTAGACTTTAGGTGTTTTTAGGGCTTAATGCTTTAGATATTTTAAAAAAAATATAAACTTTTTGTTGGAACACTAATAAGTGGTTTGACATAGAGAGGTTCCTCCCTAATTATATATTTTTTATTATGTTTAATTTGATCTTTAATATATCGGTGTAAATCATAAATAATTAAAATGTAAGGGTAATACAGTTAGACATCTGAGAGGAAATTTAAAATTTTCGTTTTTTTTCATTTTGCCCATAAATAATAACAAGTGTGTATAATTTGTTTGTACGTTCATTTGTTTTGTAAGTATAGTTTTTTTTTGTCTTAATGTTCTGACTTTATTCAAACGAAAGCATTGAAGATGAAAACCATGAGAAATGGTTGAGATTCGTCTCGATAGACGCGCTGATGTATTATACTTAATATTACAATATTATTACAATTAGCTTAGCTCTTACAAGAATGTTATATTCAATGGCGTATTATATATACTAAGTTATATAACCGAAAAGAGTACTTAAATAAAGAGAAACTAAAAGTTAAATAAATATTTGTATCATACATTTTTTTTGTTGTTTTTTGTTGATTTATCATATATGTACATAATAATGAATGTGTATTTAAACGGTAAGTGAATGTATCCATCGCGTGGATGCAGACAGTTTACAAGTCGAGCTGTCAAATGTGATATGCGATTACAAGCGAGATGAAATTCTGTTCGAAATGAAAGTCACAGGAACCACTGTGGATTTTAAAAACATGACACCTTAAAATGGTATTATAAATGTATAATATATTTTTTATACGTGACGTATTCGGTTTTTGTTTATTCATTAATTATGGTAGTAAAAGTAATCTGTTTTTTTTTTTTATTTTATGATCCATTGTCTGTATGGTGATTGACCCAAATATATTAGATACTTTATGCTTAGGATACTTTTAATCCGTTAAATCACTAAACCTGATTTATATATAATATATAGATAAATATGAAGACGAAGTCTCTATTAGATTTGAAAATAACTGACATTTAATTTAAATTTGTCTTGTTTCGTAAGAAATAAAACTTTACTTTTTTTTATTATAAATACTTTTTTTTTATTCTTATATTATTATTTTACTATTATTAATCTTAGCACAAAAAGTTTAGAACCCTCCTTTTATACTATGAGCATTCGATCAAATAGCAATGTTTGAAAAGGTCCAAGTATTATAAAAATACTTACTTGAGACATTTTTACACATGTTTTTTTATTGATTTCTGGTCTTGGTCTGTCTGCATGTGATTTGGGTTTTATCATAAATATACATGTTAATTAAAACATGTAAGAGATCCAGTTACAGGCTTATTTAAATAATATTTTATTATTGTCAATGTCATTATTGAGATTAAAAAAAAATCCTTTGCAGGACAAATTTAACATTTTTGTATATAATGTGTATTTTGATATTTATTACCGTCGATGCTTTTTATCTCTTCTGGGAACGTTTATTGTTATATTTTTAATATACTCCTCTTGTAGGACGAAAATATATTTATTTGATAACAATAAAATATATTTGTTTGTATTTTAAGACGAGGGTGTTCTTCGGAATTAATCGGAGAACCTTAAAATTTTAAGGATTTTTTTTTGAGATCTATGATCCTGTGGGGGTTATAATATCTAAGCGATGAAAATTTATTCTTAAGCTTATATAAAGTTTTATTTATTTCAAAATTGTATTACTAACTTACTCTTATATAAGTGAGTTGATATTGAATACACATACAATAAAAATGGATGATTTTGATATTATTTTTAAATAAAAGTCAAGAAGTTTGAGGTTTTTAAGAATCATAATTATATAACTCCATTTCCTATTTCACGCTAGAAACGAAGTTTCCAAACAAAATTTAACGATAATTTGTGTTACAAAATTAGCTGTCAAAATGTAAGCTTCAATAGATGAAGTTGGGCTTAATGAGTCAGTCAGAAATTAGTATGGAGTAAGTGAAGTATAATTTCACCCCATACTATTTTCTCTTTCTCATGTTTTAGTTAAAAGTCAATCAAAATAATGTACGTTGTTTTATGAATGTCAGAGCAACGATATGTGAATGCGGAATTACGAAACCATTTAAATGTTAATTCAATCTCCAGATCATTTAAATGTCAATACAATTATATTAGGTACTAGAAAGGTTCAGTAATATTTTATGTGTAATCGTATACTTACATACGACATTATTTGGTATTAATTTGAAACATGATAAAAAATCTCTCTTAGTAGCATTTTCGGATTAAAAAAACAGAATCTGAAGTTTTGAAGTAATATTACTTTTTCAAGTTTGTACTTACTTTTCAGATGAAAAAAAAAACAGATCTGTTAGTTTCAGAAATAACAGAACTTTTAACTTACTTTGATACCTTCTACTTACTAATAAGATACTTTTTTTAATTACTTTGCCAATGAACCGCCTGAGACAGGCTTCACTCAAGCTAAGTAAGCGGGATAAGTCGAAAAAAATAATTACACACACATATGTAAAATATTGCGTCACGATACGAAACCGATAGCGATTTCAAAAACGGAACTACCCTACATGCAATGCGCTTATGACGTCACAATCAAGTTAGGTAAGGTATTCCAAAAAGAGGTCTGTTTAGTAGAGTACTCACTCCAAATTAAATAATAGACTAAAAATACCCTTAGTTAAAATTATTCTAGAGATTAACTTCATAATACAGAAGGAAAAACGGCCTTGATACTAGTTTTTATATCGCGTTATTACCTACTTGCATTGTAGTACAATGTCGATTTATTTATTATATACAAACAAACATATATAAGTGAAAGATAAATATATATATTTTATCGTGGGGAAATCCTACGTATTATCCACAAAGACCCAACGCTTACCCTCATCACTATTGTATTAAATATATATACTCGCTGACCCGACTTCGTTCGGCTTAAATTACTTAAAACATTTGATTTTGAATTTAAGCTGCAAGTTGATATAGCTGAAAAAATATTTTAATATAGACAGATTTTATTAATGTATAATCTTTCATAGAATATTTGTTATAAGAAAGTTTGTTTTAAAAAATTGCATTGGTAGAATAGTCCTGGGTCAAATGCCATAGACCAGTAAATCAATTAGAGAAGTCAATTAAAAGGAACTTTTAATAAATAGACTATTAATAAAACTGCACGTAACCACTAGTTAAGTTTATTTATGAATATTTTACGAGTTTTATATGATTGTATGCAAAATTGTGAAAACACGCAATAAATAAAATGTTTCTTTCATTTATTTACATTATTTATTTACTATGTACGCTACTTTGAACTTTGTACGCCAAATACAAATTGGATTTTTTTTGACACAAATACAATAAGGAAAATCAGAAAATATAATATAATGGAAATTTGGATAAAGAAGCAAAGCTTTAAAAATGTTGAGTCAGCTAATAAAAATATTTTTCATGTCAACATATGTCATTATTTTAGTTATGGGTCTAATTAATAAATAATATAACATTAGTACTGCAGTTTGGATCATGCGCATTGCAGCTAACAGCTGATTCTCGATAAACATTACCTTCGATTGTGTGGAATCCGTCTGCATGTAATAAAACAGGACGAAAATCCAGGCAATTCCCACAAGGAACAAAATTTTGACGTTTCGTCGCATTTTTGACATGTCACTTCACGCGCGCTTTTTGACGTGATTGCTCTTTTTAATTCGCGGGCAGCGCGCGGCCGCGTCGGCTGCGGCGTGCGGACTGAAGCGAAATACAGATTAAAAATTGTCGGTCATGCGCGTATCGTTCAACACTAAAATAGAACGGTCTGCAGGGCACGCTGCATTGTGTCTAACCCTGATAAGATGCGGTGATAGTGAAAGTGTGGTTCACTTGCCTCATGTGACTTAATGAGATCTATTTAACTTGTATATCTCCAGTTATTGTACAATTTCTCCTTTTTTTTTCATTGGTGGAATGCTTTGTAACTTTAAGTTCACCTATGTTTTTGTTTTGTTTTGGACAATAAAGATTAAATATATGTCATCACATTACCATCTTATTACAGACCTCAAACTAAAATTACCAGTATAGAATTGAATTTAGACATTTCAACTAGACCAAAATAAAATTAAATGAAAACTTTTTAGATTATCATTTATCATGTAAAAAACAGCTCTCCTTGTGATTTTTAAGTCAATACAACAACTTTATTTCTATTCGAGTCATTTAATTATATACTCTGTCATTGCAGTCAGAATTATCAATGGGCCGTTATCAAAGCTTAATTAGTTCTTATACATGAAGATAAATTAATGAGATGTTTTCCCGAAAAATAATCTCTCCAGATGTTCTTATCGGAGAGACAGATAAAAAAATAAGTTCATATGTGTATTTACGGTTACATATAAAATTACTGTAACGTATTGACATACAATATTAAAATAACTATGTAAATGTATATAATAATGCTTTACTTCCGTTGCACTGAATACAATTATGTTTCAATCTTCTTATTATATCAACTATTTCTGTAAGCGGTATATATTCCATTCTGTTTTTCATGTTTAATTTCATTAAATGGTTTTTATAAAATGTTTTTTTAGATGTACACTTTTTCATTACAAATGAATTTGTAAATGTAAAATAAAAAATAATTGCCACTTATTTTGAGACGTGGGTCAGACAAAGAAACATTTACTATTCATAAATTAGTTATTTTACAAAAGAAACAAACTTCTGCCTCGTTTTTTTGTTCATTTCCTAATATCAACGTAAGTACTGTTCAAATTTATCAAAATATAAAATATAATTTGTGAAATATGACAATTATCGAAAAAACTAAACTAAAACTTGCAAATTTTTTTTAACCTTATATCCTTTTAGAACGAGGACAGATATTCGTAAATAGCTATGGTATTTCTGTTTAAATGTGTGTATCTGTCGTTGTGTGTGTGTATGTTGAGGTCATACACACACATGAGTATGTTCGTAATGTACGATATGAGTCAGAAAAATATCAAATATGTGTGTATATTATATATACGGTGATATCCCATGATAACCTGTGTCTTGACCTATTACAAACTTACCAACCTAACAGCATTATTAATAACTACAACTATATTATTATCACACACACACGTAAATAAAACTAAGATACACACACAGTAATAAAGATAAGGCTATAAAATATAAAAGTGGCAAAGAATAAAAATGCAGTTACATTGAGTTCTTTTTTTTATCTAAGCCTAACAAAAAATTCAAAATCATCACATTCTTTTTTTAATATATTCGAGATATCCACTTTATTACCGACCGACCGTAAGAGTAACAGATAAAAAAAGAAATTTACAGTTACTTATACAAAATAATAAAAAAGATTTGTAATTTGTTGGCGGTATATGAAAAATATAAAAAAAACAATAATACATATGTATACCATCCTTGCCTCAATAAAAAAATATTTAAATATTAAAAAAAAATATAGTAAAGTGCATGCGTGGTATCCACACCGTAATAAAAAAGGTAGATCATTTAAAAAAAAATCATGACAGTAAACATTTTAATGAATGGTAAGTTAATGAATTCAAATGTCTTCAGTTAAATATATTAATGAGATGAATGATACTGAAATTTAAATTTTGTTATTGACATTATTAAATCTTTGTTTTTAAACAGTGATGGTCGGTAGCTAATTCACACCTTATTATTTCTCTTTTTTTTACAAAACTTTTTGAGTGTTGTTTTTCAACTTACTAATTACAAAGTATATATTAAAGCAAAATAATATATTAAGAGTTTTAAAAAGTTTGTCACATCGACATCACGGATTACAGTATTTCATGAAATTTAATAAAAGAAAAAACAAATCAAAATTTACTCTACAAAATTCTTGAGTTTTTTACAAGAAAACGCAAAAGTTTGAAAGTTTCCACTCTCTCTGGCTTTTTAATTACTTTGAATATATAAAAATATTTAAAAATTATATAAGAATCTATATATAAAATAAGAAATTATGTACCTATAATGTTAGCTTTTTATCAGTCAACATGTTAAATGTTTTTCACTTTCGACAATTATTCTTACACAAGAAGAAGATACACACAAAAGAACTATTGAATAAGGATATGTTACAATTTTAAACGATCATAGATGACTTGTTATTGGAGCCACGGGGGGGAGGGAGAGGGGGGGGGGGGAAAGATGTCAATTCGTGAACAACTGACTAAGTCACTGGCAGCAGCACGTAACTAATAAAGTTCTAAAATGTAATTTTAAGTAAACGTAACCGTCCAACCACAAGTCATAATGTTGATTTAAATAATTACCTCACTTAGGTTACGAAATGTTTAAAAAGAAACAGATTTTTTATTAGTAATATTGTATTAATATTAGTATTGTTAAGTAAATTAAAATATGTTCTCTCGTGAATAAATTTGATGACTTTTTAGAAGACATTTCTGTACGTCAATTTTTCACCTGAATTAGTTAAAAGTAGGCAGCAAGATATTGCAATGGACAGAAACTATTTCTTTTGTACCAATTTCAAAACTATATATTTAAATGAAAAAGGCAATTTATACAAACTTTTTGATGATATTTAATCTAGTGTCGAATAAAGATAAAAAGGTCTTACACCTCAGTAACTGAGGTTGGAGTTCTAAAATGTCAGATCGTAAAAAAACTTTATCTTTAGGTATATGTCGTAGAAAATAAAACCAACTTACTATTGTATTCTTTTTATTATGTACTATACGTTGCCACTAACTTCACTGAAACACGCCCTGAAACTTTCATGTGTATCATTAAATACAAAATATATTTCAAACCTTTAATGCTGATGTATCGCAGTTGTCGATACTTCGTCTATTGGGCCGGTGGACGTGGGTTCGATCTCTAGACTAGAATTTTCTTATAAATTTTATATTTTTCTAGGGTTTGAGTGTTGTATATTCGTAAAATAAGTATGAATTTACTGAAAATATATTTGGTACCTTTTGTAGAAGCATTGCTTAGTTCGGGGCTAGGTTGCGTGAAAATGTTCGAATATTTATATTTAGTTACAAGGAAAATATTTATAAAAATATAATAATAAAATAAGCGAATAAGAAGAAATAGGCATTAAATTAATTAGTTTTGTGTTTTTATTAGTCGATCTTTATTGTATTACGGCAAATAAAGAGTATAATTATTTAAAAGTAATTGTCAACACTACTGGGACTCATGAACTCCTGCAAATGTCAACCGTTTCGGATATCACAGTTACTACTTTTTTATTTTATTTATATTGTTTTTGTGTATTATAATGTATGTGACATCCAAATAAAGAATGATTTGAAAGGTTTAGTCAAAAATCAGTTTTCCTTAACGAAAATTGTTATCTATAAGCATTTTGTTTTACTCATACTTCGTGCAGACTAATGTCTAGATAATAATGAATTAAATTTATATATATATATATATATATAAATTATTTACACTGCTATTTGCAAATAAGATTGAAATTCTGACCTGTATATTTTTTTGTTTATTTATGTGCTAGCGGGAAGAGATTGAAAATGTCATTGGTAATGTCATTTTGCCTGACTTTGCAGTTGTCAGTGATATTGTAGCCTTGATACAGGAATCAGCGAGTTTTGACTGTACAGTTGTAAACCTTGGTTCGAGGATATCAATGCTGGTTGGAGATTGGTTTTGCTTGATAACTTTTACTTATTAACAGGGCAGATCCTGGAAACGCCATTTTATATACATTATCATGTAGCAGCAAGAAAAAAAATATCCCCATTTCATCATACAATCTGAGTCACTCTATTTCAACTAAAATGCATGTTAGTCAGTACTAACTCGCTTCTCTCTGATTGGCGAAGACTATTTCCTTTCTTCAGGGTCAAATCGTGTGGCTTATATCGTATAATGAAATGAGGCCATTTATCGATTTCCATCTTTCATTTTATGACATTATGTAATGCAAAAAGGCCAAAGTACATCCACAGTAAATACATAAACAAATAATAATATGTGTTTAACAGACTTAGTGCGCATATAGGGCTTAGAATACGACCACTCCATATCTTTCCGATGATGTCGTAAGAGTCACATAAGGGTTGACGTCCGAAAGGCAATCCTAAAATGTTGGTTGCACCAGATGGTGCCAAGTTGTAGCGATGATGATTGGGCGGATTGGTCGTTATTTCATCTATTGTGCCGATGATCGGGGGCTCTCAATACTATAAAAATGTTTGTAAAAAATAACTTGTACTCTTCTAGGGTACCCACTCTACATGACACAAAATATATTTTTACATATAACCAACGGGTGTTGTTTATATGTAAAAAAGGTTTACATAGTTTGAGTCTGAATTGCGTTGTGTGGAAATGTCCGAATATTTATCTTTATTATATCAATTAATTCCAGCTCGTGTCCTAACTGGCATGAAGGGGGTAGAAATCACTCCCTTCCTTTCTTTCCTATTATAGTATCCTTTATTCCTCAAAGCAGCACTTTTTAAACTGCCTATATTTTCTGAAGTGGTTGACTGATGTCAAAACAGGTCGTTTGATGCACCGTCCGCTTGTCAAAGATAAAATAGAATAAGCTAGCAGGGCTCTATCATACGACCTCTGGGATACCATCCCTGCCCATTGCTCTGCCAACGGAATCTATAATTTCAGTAGTCTCAGTGTCACTAATCTAAAAATCATATTTTTAAAACAAGAAATATTTAAAAAATCTTTGAAAAGTTTTATCCAAAACAAGCTTCTATTTTTCCTAGAATAAAGTGCTATTTTCCCAGTTGTTCAAATGAAGGCGAAGTAAAAAAAAACATCTAGAATGTTTTGCTAGATTGAGGACAAACATGCGAACATATAAATTGATGCATTTATAATTTTTTTAGTTGGCTTTGAGTATGCATAAGGTCACGGTCGAGAACTAGTTTACCTTTGCGGGAGCTGTGAAACTGTATGGCCCATGTGAAAAGTACTGCTACGCCCATAATTATGATGCACAGACAGACAGACACACATACACCTCGTTTTTGCGTCAGTGGTAAATGAAATAGTGGCAAAACGTGACATTACTTTATTATTGCCGATGATTCTGTCGCTAGTTCGGATGAGAACTAAATATTTTGAAGAAAATTGCTTTTTTATTCACCAAACATAGCTAAGAACTATCTTAACAGAAAAAGCTTGGGTTCGACTAATGATGCAATAAAATCAATTTATCAAACAAATAACGTGTGTTTAAGATATTAAAATTGATATCCATTACCATTTTGGGTTGGGAGTTAAAAAATACCTAAATTATTTTCTACTTTTTACTGTCTCCATCTAGTGACGAAACCTTAAAACTCTTTATATCATTGACGACACAGAGATGAAAAGTACTTCAAACTATTACGAGATGGCGCTATAATGAAAAGTTCAACTAATTAAAAATTTCAAAATCATGTACATATATTACGTCTCAATACCTACTCTTCCAAAACAGTTATGCTTAGATTTCTTTTAAGTATCTACCCTATTTAATTGAATACTAATAATTATGGAGTATTTTTACCCACTATTAAAATATTACAATTTCCAGATTACAATAAAAACTACTTTTTAATCAACTTTTATGAAATTTTAATTATATCAACAAATCAATTATTCATTTATACTACTATGTAATTGGAAATAACAATAGATTCCTAATGAAACTAGATATTCTAGTTTGTAATTTGTAACGTCAAGCTAATAAAGAAAAAACTTTAAAATCAATTTCGTTGTTAAATTAATAAACTCAATCATCCGAACAATAGCCCGCCTTATTCGTTCACGTTACATTTTAAAAAAGTAAAATAGTTTTGAATTTCGAATTCGTTTCCCTCGCTCCATTCAGAATCCTGGCAGAGTACGCGCGCGGTCCGTCGGGAGTGCATGTCCTCTTTGTGAGCTTGACAGATTCTCTCGAACTTACTTCGATAAATTTGAGTTATGTTTTTAATTTGTTTTGTTTTGTGATTGGATGAGGGTTGATTTTTGTACTGGGCAGCTTTAATAGGTAAGAGTTGTATATAATACATATAAGTTTAGGAATTAATTATAAAACAATACTTGTATTATTTTATGCGTGTTGAAATATTTATGTATTTATATGTAGAAATAAACACAACACAGATAGTTTCTAATTTTCGGTTTTGGTTTGATGATATTTGATTCTTTTAATTTGAAAAACTAATAATATTTATAAATTTACTTTCGTTCCAAAAATATTTTCATTTAAAAATAAAAAAAAATAGCGTAATTACTTGCGTAATAAAATATACTCGTATCATAAGCTCTTAAAAATATATAAATAATTTAAAAAAAACCAAATAAACATAAAAAATATATCATTGTTATTATTTGCCAGGGGTTATTTACTGCTCGAGTATTTTTATAAAATCCCGAAGGAACTGCGCTGACCCAGAAACATTTAACATTATCCTTAGTTTTTTAAAGTTTAATGTAAAACATGCACAGGTTTCAGCTAAATTACAACGAACTCTACATATGGTAGAGTTCTGTATATTTTTCAACATTGTATATCTCAGCGATGAGATACTAAATTAATTATATTTTCTATGAAATATTGTTAAAAAGTGTTTGTGAAATATTGGTTGATAGTCATTTTTTCCTTTTCGTGAATAGAAATAATATTAAAATGTTTGGGGCTTGACTAGTTTTTATTCACGGTGTTGTTCCCGTCACTAAAGTGTGGCTGGCTTCAGTACCTAATGCCTCTACGTTATATGAATATATATATATATATATATATATATATATATATATATATATTTCACGGTTGGTAAAATGTTTCATTTACCGTTATAAGGAAATTAATATTGAAATAAAAAAAACCACATTCATTGTTAGGTTTTCGTTGTAAACCATTGAATCAATTTTGATGATATTTTTATGAAATTGGTCTTAAAAAAAGAGAAAAAGATATTATTTTTGTATTCCCGAACACATTTATTGCATGCAGATTGGTCTCTTAAAAAGAGAAAATTTATATTTTTAATTCCGAAATTCTCATACTCAAGCAATGGAAATCACAATAATGTATAAAAACTTGATTGTATTGTTAAAATGACATAAATATTTTTACGATTCAAACCATTTACAATATATTAAGTTGTTACTAAAAGGAGAACAAAATATAAAAATATAATACATATTTATATATATATTAGATCTGAATAAGATAACATTAAATCTCCGACAGCTAATGTAATTAATCATCTCATATAATTTTTAATTAACTACTTCGTAAATAACAAGATATACATCTCGGAAATCATTTTCTCAAAGCAAATAACCAATTAATATAGGTTCATTCAAGGAAATAATAATCAAAGTTTTATTAGAGGTAAGCCTTAGCTGCCACTTTGCAGCCCGCATTCGGTTCAGCTCGACCAGGTAACCATCCTTCCAAAGAAGATGACGTAACCTAACCAGAGCCCAGAACCAAATGGCAAACGTTCGTTAATAGTTTAAACGTATGGACGTAAACTATAGTCTCAGGCCCTCTGGAGCAGACAGGGGTGAGGGGATTTTTCCTTGGGTTTTTTTTTTCAGAATCATTAAGTCTAGAATCTATACCTATATTACAAATAAAGTGTTTATTAAAATAAAATCACCATATCTTAAAATATTGACATTGAAATATTGACTTAAAATATTGCGACGATAATAGATTTATTTTTATGACGCAAAAGATATATTTTTCGCGCTTCTTCAGTTCAGGGAGGGGGGAGGGGACAATTATAACCCCTCTCTGTACCTCGCTTTGAAGTTACCATTACAGCTACGTTTCTTAGGATGAGAGAAAGAGCCGGAAGTTCCAACTCCTTCCATTCCTTACCGTGTCACACATAGGGGGTATTACATTCCCCCACTCTTACAACTGTAGCATTGCGAGAGTATTTTTTTATTAAAAAGAAGAGAAAAAGACAGGTCATTCCATGTTAAAGTACCGTTTACTAAAAGTTTTGTATTCAATATAAATAATTCCAAAAAATAAACGTTATCAAAATTCGTTTAGCAAACGTTGAAATATTGAATTGATATAACATTATAAGGGATTATTTAATAATGCTTGAATAGAATTTGGCAACGCCCTGCTCCAATAATATAGTCTCTAATAAGAGCATTTCACAGAGTATGGCTTGGCTTAGCGACTCTGTTTATATTCGGTCCGGATATTTACTAGCAAGAATAAATAAATAAGTATTACAAAGTAAAAGATTATTATCATAACATAGTTCTATTGAAAAGTAAATACATCACGTTTTTAAACGTCAAAGATTTCATTTAAAAAAGGCGTTACACTTCTGAAACGTCAAACTCTAGTTGCTTGATTCTAGAGTAGGTACAAGAAGAAGAACCGGCAAGAAACTCCATTTAGTTTTCACTTATATGTAAAATAACATTTATTCTGCAAGCCTATCATGAACTCTTGTAGCAATATTACAATAATGTTACTTTAGAATTCATCCTAACAGTAATATTACTTCAATAATGTTTCGATAACAAGTTTGATGACGTCATCATAAATAAATCATTCTTTTACTATAAGTAACATTATTAACTCGTACCATGAAGTGTGTTTTGATATTTGAAATATTCATGTAATAATTTGTTTTATGTCAAATTTTGACATTTAAAGAAAGCATTCGTAATTTAACGTCACTTAGCAGGAAAGAAAACAATATTATTTTATAGAGCTCATGATATAATGAAAGTATTATTATTGTAATATTTCAACAAAACTTCTTGAAACTATGATAGTTTTAGAACTTCACTTTAGAGACACTATACTCCAACCCCTGTCACAGTTATTTTGATCTTAAAACTAATATAAATAATGTTATCCAAGTTATTAAGTAATGTATTTGTGAAACTTCAATTAAATAAAATTATGGAACTTTTAACTTTACTTTACAGGAGGGTTTAATAACGATTAGGGAAGATGAACAGGATGAGAGTTTTAGACTTGTTTTATGGCGGAGGGTTCTCCGGGGGCAATGTATGATTTTTTTATTATACATATATTAAATTAAAGTTTATTTTGTAATCCATACATACAGATATACAATAGTAACAAGCCAAAACATGTTTATTAATAATGTTATGCAAAAAAGCTACGTATTCAGTAGAACATAGAATTCAAAACAATAGATTTTATTCTGTTTGTCTGGTTGTCTTTATACTTGTCTGTTCGTGAATCATCAAATTACTGTAACGATTTTGATGCAATTTGAGATAGTTATAGCTTACCATATAAACAGCTTTTGCTTTGGACAATAATGAAACAAAAATGTTAAACAAATAGTATTGGTGTAAACTTAAATAAAAATTGCTTCGTGATATAAAAAGGTGATGGATAAATTATACCTTGAGTTGTCCAGACGAAGTCACTATCGTACCAACGGCTTGTTTAGAATAAATTTATAACATAGGTTTGTTCTACATATATTATGTAATCTAAGCACATTAATCTTGTACGGACGCAATTTTAATTCGATCATCCAGCCACGTCAACTCATCCAGCCACGTCAAATGTCTGTCTCAGTACCCACTTACTCTACTCATTTGCAACCTTTTTTTATATAAAACTATGTTATATCTGTGAGTTAAGTACTCTGTAGCCACCCTCAGCCGTCACCCACACTCACCCTCGTGTATACCGGGCTCTTGGATTGCACCAGTCATACCTACACTCATGTGTTTTTGAAGGTCAAAGCCATTAATATTTCTATTTACAGAATTAGGAATAAGTTATTAAAAGCTTTGTAAATCTTGTTTTTTTTTTACTTGTCGGAATAATGAAATATATTGTAAATATCCTGTAATAATCGTTAAGCTAAATTCATCGAAGTAGGTAATGACACGGTAGCTCATTTCGTAAAGTGACAGTACAGTTTTCTAGAGAGCGCAGGTTCCATTCTTACTCGTGTCGATTATTTTCATTCTATATTTATTTTAATACACTGATCATATGTAAACATGTTTATAAACAATAAGTTCCCTTAAAACTTTATAACGAGACATTTAAATATTAATTTATTTACATAAAGTCATACAACATTTTTACTGTTCTAATTCCTTAAATAAATTTACAATGAGGGAATCTAAACATTAATCCACTATTTGACGAGACGGATTACAGCTTCACTCACAGACAGACATGTTATGAGTTATTTTAATCGTAAAGGAACATTCTTAATATTAAACAATAAATTGGACATTCCATAAGCTTATCTGCGCAAACGCATTCATTGTCATTATAAATTTAAAGTATATTATATAAATGAAATAATAAGTATAATACCATTAAATAAATATGTACTCTTTTTATTTATATAAAAAATAAAAACAGAATTAATAATTTATCAACACTAGCGGACCCGAATCTCCAACCTCTGGGTCATTTCCGTCGCTCTGTAAACTGAGCAACGACGCGATAGATCAAATTTTAAATGTATAGGTTACACATAAGATTATATGATGATGACATAGTACAAAATAGTTTTATTGATATTTACGTCAACATGACCTTTCAGCATAGTGACGTTCAGTTTCAGGAATCGTCTTTTAAATGAACCGCAACACTTAAAATCCCTTCAATCGAAACCAATTGCCAGAACGTTATATATTAATTCCACTTCATTGATGCTTCCATGAAATTCGGCTCATTTTTATCTAATTGTTACAAACTTTCAACAATGTTTAAATAAACAATATAGTAATAATTCATAGTAACATTTTGTTTATTTAAATTATTATAATAACAGACGAGAGATAAGCTTAGACGTATTGTGATATATAAATAATATATATTTATATTTCTATATATTACATAGTTAATTATTAAATGAAGCTTTAAAAGTTTGTTTAATTGGGTATTCTTTAGAAGAATGTTTTACTATATTAATAATTGTAAAGATATTAATACAAGTTAAAATTGAGAATGCATTCATAAAATTCTTGCAAAAAATTGTGCGTATGTTACGTAAAAAGTTTTACATGTGTTTGTGACATTTTAATCTAATTCACTCACACTCACACACTTTTAATTCTCATGATATGTTTTAGAGATTAAACCGCAGTCTCATCACCAAAATGGTTTTCGTATTTATTCTATTGTTTCAGGTTACTTCATGTTTTTTTAACATTTCAAGCTTCAAACATCTGGTACATTTTTACAGTTTAACGCGTTCCCCGCAACGATTTTGTGATTTATCCTTAAAAGTTTTCGAAGTATTGTTTTATATTAGAGCCTTTACATTTTAAAATATTCATAATTGTGATCCAATAAATTATCAAAAAACATTTGTAACGCCACGTGTGTAATAAAATGGACGACAAATAAATGGAATACTCTTGTGGCTAACCGATGCAGCAGTTGTCAAAAATAAAATGAACATTAATTAAATCAGTGCTACCAATATAAAATAACATCATTAAAATAACTGTATTGACTCTACATTCCAGTCAGGTGTAAAATTGTATAGAGTATTGTATTAAAAGTATTGTGACTGTGTTTCAATTAGAAAAACTAATTGGATACACTTCTCACTGACATTACAACTCGTAGCTGTAGTTTTATCGAACAAATTAAAGTACTTTTATCCAATTCAATATATTAAACCTTAACGTTACGAATATTTTCGTCAAAATTATAATATTACCTTTATTCCGAATAGCTAGGAAATTTATTTCATTCAAATAAAACGGTCCACATTACATTTAATACTGAAGACCAATTTGCATGTCTGAAAGCTATAACTCCAAAAAACTTCGTGTAAATTATACTACATATGTACATTTGACACATACAAAATAAATCGGTGCATTTGTCTTCAAATGTATATTATTTAATTAGTATGAAATTAAATATACATTTTTATATTTTAATGCTATTCTGAGAAATGTCGAGTGGCTAATTAAGTTGTTACGAGAGGTCTAAGGGGCTCTCAGAAATGAGTGACAAATGTAGGGTTGACAAAATGGAAGTATATATGACTTATAATTGTTATACTCTTCTAATTAAGTAATTATTAAGATCAACTCTTGATATTAATTAAAACTTATATTTCAATTTAATTATCTTTTTAAATACAATAATTTATATTGAGGAGACATTGCAATATATTTGTAATTTCGCATTGGCTGTTGAAGGAAATAAGATTATCACAGGCTCAGAGATTAACCTGAATCGGTAACCTTTGTAATTGTATTCCGAACGCGGCGGTAGAACATAAAATATTTATATAAAAAGCTATACTGTAGCTACCATTATAATTACATTTTCATTACATTACTTCGATGACCGAATGGCGCAGTGGTCGTGACTCCTTCTAATATGTTAAAGGTGTTGGGTTCGATCCCCACTTACACAAAATGTTTATACTTATATACTTTACGATTTCTGCGTTATTTTCTATGTATTTATACTTATAAGAATAATATAGATTGTGTCCGTTTACCAATTGTCAAAACAGTTATAATATAATAATTATGACGTTTTCATATAAAAAATGTTGAAGACCAATTTTCTCAGTGGTTTTGTAACTTTGTTGATTGGAGGTGGACGTGAGTTCGATCCCACATTAGATAAATATGTATTTACACATACGTTACACAATTTTTAGGTACGTTTATCAGTTGTATAGAACTATACTATTTTCTTAGTTTCTAGTGAGGAAATGTATGAATATTTATTTAATTCTTAACACGCAGCAGCCCTCAGGTACTAAAACGAATCACTTTTATTTTCATAGCTAAAGGTTATTCCTGCAGTAGTAAAGTGTCTGTAAGTTAACCGCGGGGTTTATGATTTAAAATATATAACGTTTTACAGTACGTGAGGCTATTTATAAGTTGGACTTTCGCATACTTGCTTGATTGAAATAAGAAAGAGCTTGACTTCCACTGACCGTTTTTGTACTACCTACCTACCAACATGTACATAGCTCTAGTACTGCAAAGCTATGTAATACCATATATAATTAAAAACTTTAGCATATTATACTAATTTTGTAAAATATATTGTGCAGTTTATTTTTTTGTCGATTTTTCAAGATAGAACAGTAATACTATATGTTCTAGCCTTTAAGAATAATTTGAGATAATGCATCTTTTAAAATACATCCTTTAAAACTTGAAATTATCATATTACTTGCCAAATACAAAATATAGTATTGTTTAAATAAACAATAGTTAACCATAAATATATATACATAAACAGTTTTTGAAAAATGGGCCAAGAATTACATGAAATATAAAGGTTTGAGGAGTCCTGAATTGTGCTGAAAGCGGTTAACTGCTTTTGTGTGTGAAAATGTGTTAAGAAGGCCATTGTTTGTTTTATTTTAAAAGTCAACAATTATGATAGTAAAAGCTTAACCTAGTAGCCTATAAATATAACAAAATAATTGTTTTTTTTTTAAACTCACAATAATACTTTTTACTTAGATATGCAATCTCTTTGGATCTTGTAAGTAAAAAAAATACAGATAAATGTAGAGTTGCATGATTATTTACTACTGATTGGGTCATTACTTCGTCTATTGTGCCAGTGGTCATGGGTTTGATTCCCATGTTGGAAAAATATTTGCTATCAAAGCTTGTATTTTTTTAAAGTTATTGTATAATATATATGCATTAAAAAAAATAGTTTATGTAAGTTCATCAATTTTCTAGTACCCATTGTACAAGCTTTGATTAAATTCGAACTATGTTTACATTTTATAACTATTTGAATGTGATAATTTACTGTTAAAATGTCGACATAAATTATTATATGTATGATTATATATTGATAGGATATTATAAATTTTACATTCGGATAGGTTCCCATCACACCATCAGAATTGGTGTTTTGGTCTGAACCGTCTGCACCATTGGTTCTTTACAAACCACCAACAAAGGCCTATTGAAAGTTTGAACAATAGTGTGACTGTGTTTACTCTGTGGAATTTCGGGATTCGTCCTGACAGCTTGCTTTCGGGACATGTCAATATAAGCGCCAAAAAAAAACAAACACTATTTGTTTTACAGAGCAATTTAGTTTCATGTATTCATGCCCTATGTAAATGGAAGTCAATTTTTATCAATAAAATTCATATTTATTGTGCTATCAAGTGTAAAGCCAGCTTAATGTCTATAAATTTATTTATTGTATATACAGCTTAAACAAAGTTACGCTTGTCACTCAGGATGCTGTATTGGTCTTATCTTTCTCAGTTATCTAGGTTAGCCTGAGTTTCAAGTGGGGCTTTATTATGCCATGGATGCACTTAGGATGATGACACACAGTCATTATTAGTAAGCAACGTCCTGATTAAGAGTAGGTAGATACTGATGGTCTTTATTAAATGTGTATATAAACATACACACACACACACACACACACACTCACACACACACACACACACACTCACACACACACACACACTCACACACTCACACACACTTACATACGTTCACAACATACAAACACATAAACAGATACAACACACCAATAAAATAACTTCTAAAGCAATGATATAGTTAATTATTGATTTTCCAAAGAGCAAGGGTATGGTTATGTATCCTATAAAAATCACCTACGCTCATATTAATATCTAATATATTTTTTATTATAAAGAAAAGCCATAAAAACAACAACAGATGCTGAATATCCAAAAAGAACTACAATAATATACAATCAAGGTGACTTACACGATAGCTTAGTTGAGAGGGTTACGGAAAGGTATTTCAAAGGTTGCAGGTTCGTTTCATGTCACTAATATTTACTGTAATATACCTAAATTGATTAAATTAGTGCTGGACACCGGAGACTGGGCGAGCACCGGCTGCATATAACTACTGGCACGCAACCCTCAAAAAATACTTCCCATTAATATCAATTTAAAGTATTACAAGTATTTTTCAATAGGTTTGACCGTCAAGTTACTTTTTAAAATTTTTATCTTGAGTTTCAGGGCCGCTTCATGAGCCCTATGTTGTTTGTTACCATCGCAGCTCCGGCAGTTATAAAATACAAATTCAAAGTTTGTTTTAAAATGCGATCTCTACACGAGTACAAATATGTTACCTATATAACAAACATAATATATCTCTTCCGTTCGTTGAGATTGCATTCGCTCGTTTCGCTCGCACAATCAATAATAAAATGTTAAATACATCGAATCAAGCAATGAAATCGGAACAAAATGTCGTTTCACACATGAGAGTTGCTCGAGGCGGGTTGAAAAAATCGCACCCCCTTTAAATAAACAAAGAAACTTCAAATTGGATCTCATCGGATCGATATTTTAATTTTTTATTAGTTTCTTTGTACCTCCTGATTGTTGCCGGCTTAGTGTAAACCGAACGACAAGGGTTAGAAATATATTGTGTTGTTGTTACGAAGAAAGGTTTTAATACATTTATTTATATATATATATATATATATATATATATATATATATATTGCTAAATAATACATATTAGGAAATAATTTATCAGAAAGTAATGCAAGTAAATAGTTTTAATATTACAATTATATTTATCTCTATTTTTCATACATAGATAATTAATTAAAATATTATATAACCATTTTGAAATTTGCCTCATGTAACTTAAACTGACGCTAAGTTTTACTCTACCCCCTCTTATTAAGCAACGAATATTTATCCTTAAGAATATTGAAATAAGAGTGGAAATAGCGTGATAGTATTAATGGTACAACTCGTTAGCAAAATACGCTCGTTAAGGTGTATTTGTTATGGTTCTAGCTAAGCTGAAATTCGGGTTAAGTTTGTAAGTATTCAGTGAATGTAACTGAAAACTGTGGTTCGGAATTTTGTAACATTTTTTATACAATGAATTTTCATTTTAAACCGAGTAATGTTTTAGCACTAGGTGATTTTTAATTCTGTGTATTGAAATAAATATATATTTATAGAGTATATTTATTTAGAAATATTTTTATTGAGACAATACATAAAACTAGAAAAAAGGACACAATACGAAATGACAATTAAAATATGAAAAAACAAAATATATATATATATATAGTTAAGGTATGAAGTCCGTCCGTTAGAGACAGAACTTTCAAAATATTAAGTTCAAAAAGTAATCCTTTGGGATAGTGCTTTTTATTGGTATATATAAATATATTGGAATGTCAATTTTGAATAATACAATAATTAAAGATAGATTGGTCAGAAAAAAAGTTAAAGAGATATTAAATTAAAATCTATGAGTTCCAAAAATGTTACATTATTTTATAGAATATGAAAACTAAGCGCTAATAAAAACTAAAATAGACCGTTTTATATGAAAAGCGTTTCGTTTATTTTAAACTGAAAACTTGTTAAATTTTTCCCTCGCTTTGCGTCTGTTACGCCGTGAAAAGCTGCAATCATGTTTATATGTTAGTTTTCACGAAACAGTTTAATTTTCACATACTGAATAAAATCAGTTAACTAATGTTATAACTTGTATGTTGGTCTGTATCTCCGGACATATATACATATATATATATATATATATATATATATATATATATATATATATATATATATATATATATACATATATATATATATATATATATATGTATATGTTGATTTTTACTTGTGTAACATCCTGTGGATTTTTATCAATTTAAATTTAAAAAAAAAACATATTATTTCCAAAGAAATGAAATATTATGAATATTATATTATTCATCATTTAATTTGTGTAAATATTATTATTCATTCTATTATTTATTTATAATTACCTCAATTTAGATGATTAGATCATAACCCACAATACTACAACAGAAGCTTACATTTTCCTTGAAGATACTTTGTCCTCAGCGTTGACGGATTACATGTCTCCTGAAGATATATTTCGTGCTTAAAATCCACATCTTTACACTGAAAAGATATATTATTTTGTAATAAAAACTTTATTTATGTTCTTGTTTATCTACTTTCAGTAAAATTACAAATAGTTTTCATATTTCTCCACGAATCCTACAATTTATATCATCTCTACATATATAAAGGATAAACCAACTGTAAATAAAATCATAAATCAATAAAAATGAAGGTACAAAAAATTCACACATTTTTTATCACTATACATATGATCCAATCAATTTAAAGTGCATCCAGACCGAGTCATTGTAAATATGAAGCGTGGTCTTTTAAAATATCTGCTTTGAAGGAATTGCGACTCTACCATCAATAATATTGGGTTAAAATTAGTTTGTTTGAATATTAGTAGAGCAACACTCGACCACGCGATGGTAGAGTACGTTTTGGCGCTGAAAAACAAGTTAGAGTACTGACACGCCAATAAGGTGAGAGTTATGAAATTAATTGTTTTGTAAAGATTCAGTCGGTGTCTTTAATTATTTTTTCGTATCTATTCGCTACTTGTCTATCTATTAACATGTTCAGCCCTGTTAAGTTTATTTTAATATTCCAAAAAAAAAATGGCCTTCATCGAAAAGGCTAGCGACACGATAGTTTAGTTAGTAGATAGACGGAACGGTTTCCCAGAGTTTGAAGGATTAATTTTATTTAATCCGATTAATTTTTCATTAAATAATAATTTTTATTTTTAAAATACGGTTTATATTTAGTTGATTTTATAAATTCTTTATAACCAAATAATACCGTTATAATGTAAAGTAGACGTATCGTTAATTATATATCGACGTATTTTTAATTATAGTATTTGTTTGATCGACTTTCTATCCTATCCTGTAAAAATATGATATGTACGTGTATTGAAACACACACACACAAACACATACGATCCTTTTCAAGTAGTATGCATCATGTCATTACGTCAGCGATCATCCTGGAAGTTCTCATTGAAGAGGTTTGTTTTGCTTAGATATAAATAATTATAGAGCATAATTGGAAAGTTTCAGCACAATGATTTATGTAGAGAGCATAGTTTTACATTTATAAACAACATTGTAAGCGTTATACGTAAAAACCCATTACTGTATTTCAGACAAAATCTTTCTTTACATTTTTCACCTTTCAAATGTTGTGAATAAATTATATTTGATTATTTTGATTCAAAATTAACTTCGGAAGATATAAAATATTTCAGGCTATAACTGTTTGAAACCTTTGTACAGATAATTCATTCGGAATCCGTTTCAGATGTAGATCAATTGAACGCCGCTGCGCTGGCGCATAAACACGGGTACCTATATAGGGTTGCCACTAATCAGTTATTAGTTATTTATATTTTATATAATTTTTTGTCATATATTTTTACAATTAGTTATTTTATTTTGTTGGAGTAATAAAAACATTTAATACGTATTATTTTAGAAGCTTCATTTGGTTGAATTTCTTTTCATTTAAAATAAATGTGTATATTATTTAAGTATTTATGTTAGTTGTTGGAACTAAAAAGGGTATATTTTTTTAAATAAACATAGATTTAAAAATAAACCGATACGAGCAGGGATTCAAATTCACGATCTATGGGAAATCGTCCCGTCGTCTACCAATCAAGCTAACGTATCAATACAACATTTAATCAATACAATGAGATACAGTAGCTCAATTGGTTGCCCGTATCGGTTTATTTTTCATCGTATAATTGTTTAAATTAAAGTAAGCTTAACATTATAGATATTATAGATGTTTTCAAGCATATATTATATTTAAAAAAGTAAGTCGATAGTCTGTCTGTCTATAAACACTGCCAACCCTCTGTTTACGTCTAATCTCTATCAGGTGTAAGAATAACACAACAGTCGATGAACCGCACACATCTAAACAAAAACCAAAAAAAAAACTGTTTGTACGTAATAAAATGTTAGTACATACGGATACGTTGTTCTGTACGTGTTCGCAGATGTAGAGTTATATTTAACTTTGTTTGTATTATGGTTAATTCTTAGGTATGCTTAAGAGATTTAAAAGATAGTGATAGAGAAGACGATAATTGTTTGCTGTGGTAGAGTCATGTATTGTGGAGGAACATTAAGGATCTGAGGATAAGAGTTAATGTGGATGGTAAGAGAAAAGAGAAATTGAAGAAAATATTGATTAGAATTGATATTTCAAAGAAACACGTCTGCTCTGAGATGATGTATGATAGAAGAGCTTGGAAGAAATTGACATATTGCGATCCGAAACAATTGAGATAGGAACAAAATCTAGAGGAGGGCAAAAATCTCTTCCACCTATCTTAATAATCAAACATCTATTATTACACAAAAATAATTTAATATCCGTATGTTTGTAATAAGAGACAAAATTAGGTTTTGTGTATGTTGAAAAAAAAAGCTTTTGAAGCAAAATATTTATATTTTCTGTAATAAAAGGAATATGTTATTAAGAAAAACAAACAGACAAAAAATATACATTGTATATATTATAGTTGATGTACTAAAACAATTCGTATAATATTAAACTAAATATTTTGGACTCCAAATAATTGGGATATAAGCATTCCCAAACATGGCTAGAATACCTGTTAAATATAACAGTAAGATATGAAATATTTTCACCTAAATAACTATCTATAAATCTTTTATCTATATATCTATTATTATATCTAGACAACTGGTTGGCGCAGTGGTCGTTCCATGGTCTATTGTGCCAGTGGTCGTGGGTTCGATACACTTGAAAATTGTAATCAAAACTTATTATTTTCATCAAAACTTATATGTATAATAAGCATGTATTTCAAATGAATAAAAAAAAAATATGTATGTTTATAAGTTGTAGTACCTATGGTATAAATTTTGCTTAGTTTTGGGCTAAATTTTTTGTACGTTATGTGGATGTGTCTGAATATTGAAAAAAAAATGGTACTGTATTATTATCTAAAAGTCTATTTCATGAAGCACTCTACACGTATTTATGCGTGAACTCTATCTACATACGTCCCCTTTTAATTTGTAACATTAAAGCCACGGTGAACTGTAAATAGCAGCCCCTAGTTTATTTAGGGTTGTCTATAAGTAGAGTTTATTTGCTTTAAAATCGCAACGAGAGCAAATTTGTATTTCTGTGAATATTGAAAATGCAGGCTATTGTTAGGTGTGGCTCGAGAGCGGCTTTATTATGTTGTTGCACTTTGCTATTCAGTTCCTGGTTTGTTTATTTTAATTTAATTTATATGTTTCATTGATTAATTCAAAAATACAAATATGCAAACATAGAGAATAACATTTGAAATACTGTATAATCACATATAGACCTATCAAACTTAAAAATTTCAAAAAAAAAATCTTCTTTAGACGGTTTCCCATAGGTCGTGGATTCAAATCCCTTCCCGTATCGATTTATTTTTAACTCTATATTTTTTCAAATATTAAGAAGAGTCTACAATTATACAATTATATTTTAATCTAGCATTTTTTATATTTTTATGTTATATTAAAATATTGTTATAATAATAATAAACATATATTATAAAGATAATATCTTATCTAAATTATATGTATGAATATTTTACACAGCAGCTCTCATCACGGAGAGCGCGTTGAGTTATTAGCACCTTTCTTATTCAGTGGCTCTACCAGTAGCGATCATAAAACACGTGCAGCACGGACTCTACATTATATGTTAGATATAAAGCTAAGTAATCACTAAACTGAGATACCTCATGATATGACGGTTAAGAAACGCTTTTATTATTCGTTTTTTCATACATTCATAGCTAGTGTTGGTGAAATAATTATATTATTAGTTTTATATGTGTGTGTATATTTGATTATGTAGAGCTAAATTATTTATGAAGGAAATCCTGACGATGATATAGTCATTGATGGAAAACCGCTAATTTAAATTAATTAGTATAAAATATAAAAGTTTGTTGCAAACATTTATTTATTCATTCAATTGGACACGACAAATGTATTTTGACCAAGTTCTAAATTTTTTGTATTTGCTTCTAAATACTCTTTTATAATAATCGATCCTTAATCTTTGAACACGCACAGTTATGTATTTAGAAGAGGGGGGCAATTGGTACTTTAGCCACTCCAACCCCCCACACCCTAAATTAAGGAGTAATGGAATTTATCCAATATATTTTGATGAATCTAGTTAGTAGAACAATTGTATCCACATGGAAATAAATTTATTTCCATCGCAGAAAACAAAGATGAATTTTTAACAATTATTATATTCTTAAGAAGTGCCCACCATAGACTAAAATGTACCATAGACCAGAATGTACCACAAAAAATGGACCACAAATCGAAATCCTGCATGCCTTAGCACAGCGACTCCATGCCAGAACGTTTAAATAAGTCTATTGAAATATAATGTATACAAACTAAGACAGGCCTCAAGTTGAGTATAGAACTACATTTGAAGTCAGTAGACAGTAAAATTGAATTAACAAGTCATGGTACGAAGAAAATCTTAAACAAAATTGTCATATAATTATCATTAGTAAGTAATTTGCAGAAGCGACAGTCAGGAAAATTCATCACTGGTGATAATGAAATGATTAGTTGTCTCTTTTTATCTTCCTCAATTCAAAGAGGAGGGAAGATTGGTTGGGAATTAGGTGTAACTTCATTGAAGAGAAATGAGACACAATTTCAGATTCCATTTGAAAGCGAAATCTTCAGATTGAAATTTTATTGTCGTTGCTGATAGGAATCTATAAAATCAAAATTGGTTACAAAATGTAGTACAAGTACCTATAATATAAATATATATAAATAAAATTATCTGTTTGTGCATTAAAAATAATATATTGGTGTGCTGATGTCGAAATAAAAACTTTTTTATAAGCCAGCAAAGCAAGGTCAAAGGGGAACTTAATATATATATATATATAATTTTTTCATGTTATAATTCAAAAAATATACTATATATGTACTTTAAATTTGTCAAATACTTTTGTATTCTTGATTACCAATATGTCCATAACTGACTTGATGAAAAAATGAAAAAAAATGAAAACAAGTCGTGACAAGTTATGATTACTTTTATTTCATTTATATATATTTATTCCATTATTACATTATCTGATGATTTTTTAATTTATTTCATTGATTAATTTATTTATGGTTGTTTAAATTTTATCATTTTTTTTTCTCTCATGATATGATCTTTAACATGTGTTTTATTTTAACATCGGAAACGGTTTATGGTTAAGTGTTATTCGGATATTTTATTTTCTTTATTTACTGTTATTATACCGCTGGTTTCCAAAATAAAAATAATTATATAAATAAACTCTACAGCCAAAAAGATCTCAATGATACGATTTATTAAATGTTACATTTTCTTTTTCATGTTACACCTCTCAACATTCATTATTCATTACGTCCAATCAGCCAGAAAAGTGGAAAATATACACACATTATGCGAAAACACGGAGTCAACTCCGGAGATGTGCTCGAGATGAACGGTTTAACTCAACGGTTTAACTAATGGTTATAATATCATACTATTCGTTAACGTTAATTCATTTATTTGTAAAAAAACTAGCCATTACATATCTTTGTACAAGCAGAATTATAATTGAAATACTTACTTTTTGAAATAGCAGTTGTCTAATTTTGTATAAAATTACTAATAGGATATAAGAGATATAAGTTAAATGACTTATGAATTTATAGTAATACTTGCGTAATTCTGTAGAAAATTACTTATATATTTACAAAAATAGTAGCCTAATATGATATAAGAGATATAATTTAAATGACTTATGAATTTATAGTAATACTTGCTTAATTCTGTAGAAGATTACTCATTAATTTTTAATAATAACCACCAAATCCTATTTAAAATAAATATCTTGTTCCGAAATCAATTTCTTGTTACATGGTAAAGAATTCTAGCTTACAAAGGAAATTCAATATCTTCAATTCAAATATCGTTGAAAATTCAAAGCGTATGGGAAGTACCACCCCTTGATATATATAAGATACCTTTTACATTGGTCGAAAACTCACTCAGTTTTCCTTTGCCTCGCATACTTTGCATTTTTAATTTTCAATTTCAAGAGTTTGGCCGAGGAATTTCTGTGAAGTTTTTTGAGCTGAATTACACAAGTTTGAGGGTTGATTTGTAAAGCATTTGGTTTAATGATAAGTTACCTTTTTGGTAATGGTTTAGATCAATTTGTTATATATTTTGATTCATGGAATAAATAGTAAAATAGAAGTTTATAAATTCATAGAAGAATCATCTAAACAAATATACAAAATAATAAATATAAAGAAGTCTTTATTAAGGAATAAAATCCTAGGAGAGACGCTACGTCAATATATGTCTAAAAATCTATTTGCCTTAATATCTAGATATACACCCACAAACACAGTACAAACATACATACACATATTTAACTTCTATATATAAGTCGTCCTGTATTTGTTTTTTGTTTGTCTTATGGCACTTTTATTTCCAGGAATATGTAATTATATTTTTCGTTTATTTGTCGCATTATGTCTGGTATTTTTTGTCCAATAAGCCTGATTTCCGTTACAAACTTCCTCAAACAGAATACAATATGTATTCATTAAAAGATTCCTTCAATTTGAATGTTATTTCGTACTGAGATTGTATTTCGCAATCATTAAAGCGCTGGAATTAAGAGGCTTCCTCGGGAATTCCTCAACGAAAGGAATCTAACAAAGATGTCCACTGCGTATTCAGCGTTAGGAATCTTTAATGAAATTAGAATACCATATTAATATTAAAGTATGTGAAAATAATTTAAATCATGGAAAAGTAACGAATATGTGTCCCAAAGTAATGTTTCTGAAATGAGGAAACTTTTCGTTTTCATTGACTCTGAGAAACTCCAACTAAAGGTTGGCTTCTTAATTTCAAAACTTTTTGAAGTCTTTCAGAATTCCACCAGTTAAATATTCCTAACTTATCTTTATCAACTTCTTTACTTTGAACAGATCCTCGTTTGCTGTTTGTTTATGGGTTGTGAAAATAAATACGTGTTAATAATTTTGCAATTGAAATCAGGTTTTCAATAATTGTTATATATTCTTGATTTGCAACCACAATATAAGTCATGTACTTTGTAAGTGACCGGCTAATTTATATATAAAAAAATATTAAGATGAATCATAGCGGAAACTATAAATATAATGACAAAGCTAGGAGATCTAATTAGTCAGCAATATGATTAACTATTGCTTGCGTATTAATTAATTAATTAAATCCGAATCAATAACAATATCTATTTAATAATAGATATTGTTATTGATTCGGAGTAATCTACACAAATTATAATACGTGTAACAATGCCTTGGAATTACGAACGTGACATAACTCTAATGCTTCGTTTTGTATTCAAAAAATCTCACAAAGCAAAATCCAACGCACTTTTAAAAGGCTAGAAACGTTAGCTGTGAATTACTGAATTACAAATTCATCCGTCAAAGCTATACATTGGTGTTAAATAGCTGCTGGAAAGCAAACTACTCAAAATATCTCAAGTCAAGTATCCACAAAGGCTGCAGGTATCCAGTTAATCAAATGAGGTTTGACTTTGGAAGCGTTTACAATGTCACTATCAACCACCAACCCTTTGATACCAAGCTATAAATTTCAATAGACCTGGCATGTAAAATCAAAAACAGTGTGGACTCACTGAACAATATGTCTGGATAAACCCAGCACTGTGAATTTACTTTGACGAGTTTTCGTGTTGCAGTATGTTTATTGTTATACAGCCTCTTAATTAGTAAAAGATTATGAAAATTGTGTGATTTTTTAATAGATATAAACTTTTATTTATCAAAGGTTTCGTTTCGCTGTTATTCTAGTTTCGTTTCTCTTGCAGTAACTTAATGTTTAACAAGAGTTTTGTGTTTTTGTATTGTTTGTAAGTATATTGTTTTGTATCTTGAGTTCGAGTTCGTTATTTATTATACTCGTTATATTAATTACGATATGGAAATCTTGTTAAAGAACTTTGAAAAAAAAATCATTTCATTGTGCCATTATTGGTATTATGAGTAATTTTAAAAGAAAATCCTTTTTCTTTTAAAACATTTCTATTAAATATTATCTCCATAAATATTTTCATAGAAGTATTATATAAAAACTTTCTGTCAAAACGTCAAAGAACTTACATGAAAATGAAGAATAAGAAAGTGCCACTAAACCGAGTGCTTGTTTCAGTTCTGACAATGAGCGAGACTGGCGTGAGAGGGGGGAGGCGCATCCCCACCCCCTTTCCGCCCCCCAAGGAAGAGCATCATAACAGGTGAGCAATATTGCAGCAATCGACGAAACTAAGTCCATCGACAACAAGCACCTGGAAACAGGTAATCTGCTAAGTTGAATGAGGATCAGTTAAGAAAATTCTAGCTAGAAATTTGAACTGGATTTTAGACAGACAGCCCATGTAAATATTTTATATATCCAGCATATGAGTTAAATTAAAACTCATTAAGCAGACTATCAAAACAAAGACTGATTTAATTTTCAACAATATTTTGTAAGTGATACTCTTGAAACCTGATAGCAGCGTATTTCAACCCTTATTCCTCACACGTGTATACTGTAAGTAAACATGGATCGATATTGCAGAAGATAAACTAATAATACTATAATAAACTAATAATACTATAATAAACTAATAATACTATAATAAACTAATAATACTATAATAAACTAATAATACTATAATAAACTAATAATACTATAATAAACTAATAATACTATAATAAACTAATAATTTATTTGCTTTGAATGAAACTATACAATAAATGTATTATTTACAATTAGGTATCCTATACATTCCACCGTTAGGCGAGCAAATATAATTTTTAAATTAAAATTTGTACTCATTTCAAAACATAAATAAACTCAAAACTTCCAAATTTTCGCAAATTAAAATTAATTATATATTTGGAATTCGGTAACAGAATAATAGCACTCATAAATCGGAAAATAAAATGAACAGATTAAATGATAAAAATAATATAAATTCAATGATGCACAGAATAGATTTCTTTTCCATATTATATCTAACTAGCTGTTATCTAACACGTCGTGTTCGTATGGTATTTGATCATTAAAAACTATTATAACTCCTTACTTATAAGTTGAAATCAAATACAGTCAAGGGTGATTTCGTTAAAAAATAAGTACCTGTGATAAATAACCTATTCATTTGGATAAGGTTTAATATAATGTTTAGTAAAACGACTTCGCAAATAATATTTTATTTTAGAACTATTTTGATTACCATAAAAATGGTTATAGTGGGTTAATCATAAAAGCTAGACATATGCTGTCGCGGACTTTCTTTTAGAACTTTTAGAGGGGAACGATTTTGTAATACATGATTTTTGCGTAACTTTCACCGTTTACTCAGAGCACGTAAGGAGGTTTTTTTAATTTTGCCGTTTTTGCAACATTTTTTATTGCTCCTCCCCTATTTATCTTAGCGTGATGTTATATAGCCTATAGCACTCCTCAATAAATGGACTATCTTCCACTGAAAGAATTTTTCAAATCGGTCCAGTAGTTCCTGAGATTAGCGCGTTCAAACAAACAAACAAACCAACAAACAAACAAACTCTTCTGCTTTATATATTAGTATAGATACCTATATTTATATTTAATTTAATAGTAATTTACCTCCGTATCATTCTCTATAGCTCCCACTGCTGGGTAAAGGAACTCCTTCCATTTATGAATACTCCACTGCGAGGTAACTTCATACAGAATTTCATCCTCACGATGGTTTCCTTTACTGACCTGTCACGGACAAATAAGTATTCAACAAAAATTAAGTAAGCCCGGGTATTGAACCTGGGACCAATTCACAAGCGACACACAAACGTTAAGACAGTTCGATATACGTATAAATTTCTTTGCTCTCCTTTCTTCGGATTATGTACAGCTCATTTCATTCCGATGTCAATAATTAAATAATAAAAAACTGCAATTATTCTGAACATGGAATAAATTTAAAGAGTATCACTAAATTATTGAGTTTGATTGTATCTGCAGTATCGTTAAAACTTTGTCGGCCATTTAACTTGAAACTGCTTGAACATTTGAATAGCTTTTGAATCTTTATGTTCGAATACTTTTGTAAGGAATTAAAGTTTGAAAATAAACGGTCAAGAGAAGCTTGTGTTTGATTCAAAGTTTGTTTATTTAAGGTATTGGCTTTTTACCAATTGTATTCGGTACAATTCATATTCAAATATAAGTCTGTATGATACTGACAGCTACTACAACTCATTGTAGAGCAAATTTATGTTTTCTAGTAGTGATAGAGTCCGAGTCAGGTCATAGAGTCACTGGTCCCTCTGTGATGCTATGAAAGACAATAGAGCTAACATAGACAATATATAAAATATCTTGCAAAAATACCTACGATAGTCGAAAACTGCAAAATGCTCTCATATGAAACACGATGCAATGTAACTTCATAACTGATTCAACGAAATCCAATTAAAACCATACTAAATGAACAGAATACGATTCGTAAAAGCCGAGAGAATCCGCAGCAAATGTCTAGTGCACTGTAATTATAGGTAATGTGAGGCAATGTATGTTGTTTTCGTTTGACGTGACTTGAATGGCGATCCATATTGATTAGTTTGAGGAGAAATTATGATACAAAGGTACGGTCTGGAATTCAGCGTCTGCGATCTGTGAATTCAGCAATAAAGCGAAGTGCTTTGTTGATACGCTTTGATATTAAGTTACAAATTGGTTTTCGGTATTGTAAAAGTTTATTTGCCATTTGTATTTGATAAGTTTTATTTGTTATATTTGTGAAATAGGATATGTATTGAGTAATGTTTTTGTACCAGTGACGTAAATTATATATTAGTTTTTAGGAATTTATTAATAAAATTATTATGTATATATTTATTTGTGTTTGTTACAACTTTTATATTCCGTTATAGTAATAGTTTATTTATATTTATGTTAAAATTATATGGAAAAATATTTTTAAGTCAGAAGTGAATTTTTGTGCTATAATATATAATCAGTTACCCTTTATATAAGTAAATAAATAAATAAATAATCGTTCTAATTATTTGACTACAAGTTAACAGACAACTGAGATAAGGAGTACGTTTAATATATGTATTGATTTGTCTTTCATTAACAGACATTTTATATAAGATTCTAAAAATATATTTTTAGTAGCATTTACGAATATAATATTTATATGAAGCCTAGACAAGATGTTGGTAATATTTTTTTATGGTGAAGTATACATACATACATACATACAAGTACAGTTATTAAGTAAACTCATACAAGTGCAAGGTAGGGTTACATGGAATTTCAGCGCATGGATTGCACTGAAAGGCAATATAATAGCCCCGTGCGAGATATTGTTGTAGCCTCGTATGTCTATCCGTTGTCGAGCTTATGTTGGGACATAAATTGAAACATGTATTTAGCCAACAGTAACCATTTCCTTTGATGTTTCGAAAAATTTAATTTTAATATTCAGTTATTTTTGTATTAAATGTTGTCTGCGAGTCCGGTACACCAAATTAATTACAAAAGTTTTGGTATGCCTTTGAACGTTTAATAATTTAGACGTTTTAGATTATTATTTACATTACAGAGATTTTGATTTAATTCATATATCAAATTATTGAAGCTCGTAGTAAAATGTTACATCTCATCAAAATCGGTTTATCCATTTATTAGATTATCTGCACACCTACAAACTTTACCATGTAACAGAACTTTTATTTTCACACACACAGACATAATAGACACTGGGGTGCGTCAAGAAAACTATAACCGCTTATTATAGCTTCATATCATCGCTTTCAATAGTATATCATCTTAAAATGAGCGATGTATCATTCAGAGTGATAATAACGGGAGATAACCCTTCACAAAGGCCGATTACTCGCGGGTGGCCATTACTGTGTCAATATACTATTTGCTGTTCATAGTTTGTGATTGGGACGAGCTCTTATTATATTTCTGTCGTTCTTCTTTTGTATTTCTTCATGTATTATTGGTGTTTTTTTTTATACTAATTCAAACTCTATTTAATATATATTTTTTTAAAGATTTAATACTAATTGTTTTGGGGATATCCTTTATAAATTGTTTTGGGGAATTATTGTCCTGTTTTTTGTGCCAAGACAAAAACTAAATATTGTTTTTTGATGATAATATATATATAGTTTTATGAAATACATATTTTATAAGATTGTTTGGGTATTTTATACATTTCTTTTAAAAGAAATACGAATATTTTATAAAAGTAACTATATATATATAATATAAGCTGTTGTCTTGACGTATGTAGCAAAGGAAAGTTATAAAGCCTTACATCCTGTATCTTGTTTCCTTCCTGTTCAGAATATTTCACAGAATATTTCATATCATATTCTTAGCGAATAAACTGTAATGATTTTAAACGGCTGAATGTTTTAAAATTTATGGCAACTTCTACGAAAAAATATTAGAACTAAAGTAATAAAGTGATAAACTTTTAAAAATTACAATTTAAGTTAAAAAAGTTTTTGATTTAAATCGCGGTTACTGCCCTCGTTTTTTATTGAAAACTTAATTACTTTGTTAGTTAGTACGGTCTATATAAAGGATAAATTGTTAAGAGTTTTATATAAGTAAATGTGTATAATATTTATAAAATATGTAACCAATATGGCGGAATGGTGAATCTTTGTAACATGCTAAAATATTAATGCAATTAAAAGCAACATTAAATAAAGCAATATGCAATTTGCAATTAAGCACGTCAAAGGCTTTAAAAAAACTCACTGGTCAAAGACACGTTTAAAAACTGTCCGTGTTTATGAAAAAATATGAAGAGTAAATATTTAAATGGTCATATTTAAAATTAATGCACCTCATATGAGCAGAGCTTTCGATGACAGCGTATTATAAACACACGTGTTGGCGTGTGGTGCAAGTTATGAGAGGGAGGTTCTATGGTTTTTTTCTTCTAAAATAGATTTAAAAGAAAAAATCATAGAAAGCGTCTGCTGAACTACAGCTATTTTTTAAAGTTGGTTAATTATATAAATGAAAATATTATTCTATACAGATGTCATCAAGGTGATCGAACGATGTTAGGAAAGTCGCATTCCACTTCTGTAGACGTGGGTTAAAATCCGACTTGTCTCATTGTTTTAAGTTTTTTAACTTAACTTAAAAAAGTTTCAGAACAAGACTTTAACCTACCTCTGCTACCTCTGGGAATCCATCCCGTTGCTTTTCCAATTGAGCTACCGTGTCGAATACTGTTAGATTCGGTAGACCAGGTTTCCAACAACTTTTGATAGATTAATTTATTTGGAATCAAAAAGAAAATGCAAGTTTAATTATATTATTTATTTTAAGAAGTATATTTTAAAAATAAACAAATGAAATGTCTGAAACATTTCCTTACAATACAATCTAACCCCAAACTATGCAATTTTTTTTCCACGGATACTAGACAACTGATAAACGTACAACCTACTTTTTTTCGTAAATACATACATATAATACACATATGTATATATATACATATATATATATATGTACACACATACGAGTATGTATAAACATTTTTATTTTTTTTTGTAATTTGAATTATTCTTTCGCACGCTTTTCCCTTGCACCATTGTTGAGATAAAAAGTGAACAGACTCTCCATCGTATTTCTTATTAATAATGTGTGAACTCCCGAAATACATGCGTTATGGTTTTTATTGAGCCCTTCAGAGTTTTTGTGTACCAAAAACTTAAAATGGGCTTGTAATATCAGTGGGTTGGTGTTGTCAGTGTCTGTGTCAATGTGGTTCGTAAATGGTGCTTGAGATGATTTATTCTCTGAATTATAACAATCGAGTTGAAATCTATACATATAATAAAAAATTATTGGTATATATATTTAGAAATTAAAGGTTTTTATTCATTTTTTTGTAATGCTACATGGCTTATTAAAATAATATATTGCGCCATTATAGAAAATATTATATTTACAGATAATCATATTTTGTAATAACAATATTTTAATTGTTATTAATTAGCCTTACTTTCATTTCCTATGTAAAATGCCTTATTTCAAGTAAGATATTAATATTTCTACAGTTAGATTTGAACTCTATAAATATATATATATATATATATATATAATATATTAATAAATGACAAAGGGTAGAGCTTCTCATGATTCCTCATTAAAGTAATCAAGATAAGATGTTTAGCATTTCAAAGATTTCCTAGTTCATCCCGTGACCCCCAGACTCTACATGTATAGTGTCGCTTCTTGCATTGCTTTGGGGGACTTTCAAGTACCATCCACGACCCAAGAGCTAGAAATATTCAACGAGACGGGCCCTTTATCGCTTTTTTTATAAACATAAGAGGATTATACGAAAATTATTCTGAATTATAAATAATTTATAATAAGTAATTTTATAATTAATGTGCCTTTATTGGAGTATCTTTCTGTACACATGCAATGGATATATACATAATTAATTTTAAATTAAAAAACAAAGCGTTTGAACACATGACCCTGTTTTAAGATTGTCTTTTCTAGTGTCTGTGTGTTTGTGCTCTTTTAATACTGCATTACCCATTGAAGCGTCCACAACAGTCTTTGGACAATGCCCTGTACAGCGATAGATTCTTCAGCTTCAATCAGACATAAAATAAAACGATGGAAGATTAATAAACTCTGATTAAAAGTGAGGTGAATATTTTCGTCATTGTCTCTTTCGTATTTCATTAAGACAGGTTGGATATTATAATTTATAACAGGGTTAGAATTAAGTTTTGTGATTTTTAACTTCTAAATTGAACAGATGTTGTAGAATTTAAATCAGGTTGTTTTTAAATTTTCGAACTTAATTCTCTGACAAATTATTATACAACTTTAAACTTTTCTAGAAAGCTCAAATACATAAGGGTAGAGATAACAAGTTTTATGTTATTTATATTTTGTGCTTTTAAGAAAGTTCATGTTACCTGCTAATTTGTCCGCGTCTCTCCCAAAAGTTTTAAGTAAATTGGTATAGAAAAAACCTTCTTTTATCAAGTTTCATCCCCCAAGGAGATGACGAGGTCAAAGGTCTCAAACTATCTCTATGATATAGAGATCTTTATGCTGGATGTTACTCAATTTGTTTTGTACCCCTATTACGAGTATGGACATTACGAAACGTTGATAGTTTTTAACAGTCACGAAACGAATTTTGCTTGTAATTGGTTGTTATTTGGATGGGATTGTTAGTAAACCAATCACAACACAGAACTCGTTTCGTGACAGCTCGTAAACTATCAAAGTTTCGTAACATCAAAACTTGTACTAGGGGTTTGCTGTTTAAATGTAAGAGTGGAATATAGATGTTTACTCATTTTTATTATTATTTTTTTTAAAACATACTTCTCGTGATTTAATAACTGACTAATATTCCAAGCTGTAGAAGTAGTCAGGATGGCCGAGCGGTCTAAGGCGCTGCGTTCAGGTCGCAGTCCACTTCTGTGGGCGTGGGTTCGAATCCCACTTCTGACATTATTTTTATCCTTGCGAATCTTCTCAATATAGAAGTGAATACATTTATCATATGTTTACCTCAATGGATAAATAAAATTTCTTATCTTTTAAGAGATAATACAGCAAAGGTTCCGTCAAGAACAGAAATAATGGAGCGGTTTCTAAATTTATAGAGATATTCAGTTTTAATTACAAAGGTTATAGGTCAAGAACACAGTCATCATTTGATAAGAGATGAGTCAATCTTGCTTATATTTCTTAGATAATTTCTTATAAATACCGGCACTTATACTTGAAAATAATTATCTTGTTGTTTTATAAAGATTATTTGATTCCATAGGTATGTCATAATATTCAACAAATATATATAATGTATTCTAATGTATGTCTGATTTTACCCACTGCGTTTTTGAAAATGCAGTGTCTCTTTTGAAATGTTTACTTACATTGATTTGCTCCTTATTAGAGTGCTTTTAAAGCTTTAAATTATTATGACTTTAAATGTTTAAAGTAAGAATGCTTTAAGCCCTTGTAAATGTGAGAATATGTTAGAAATAGTGGCGTGGTTATGTATTTTAGTCTTTTATTACCGCGCTATACTTGAATTATAATTTGTTCTCATATATCAATTATTACTGAGACTCAAATATATTTTATATATAAGTAAGTTAAACAAACATCCATGAGGTTTCTTGCCGGTTTTTCTCCAGGGTCCTACTCTTTGGAACCGTGCAACTAGAGTCTGATGTTCGAAATAAAAAACTTTATCTTTGACTGTTAATATTTCTAAATGTTTAGTTTAAATATTTGTTTTCTTTATAAGACTCGAGACGTCCAAATAAGTTTAAAATTAAGAATGTAAATTAAATTAACGTAATAAGTAATGCTAGTGAAAATTTAAGAAAAATATAAAATTTATTATAGAGTTAATATTTAACAATTTTGTATGTACAATTGAAAGTGCTATAATTTATTATCCGCTGTAATGTTCTCGGGTTTAATTTCCAAGTTGTAACAACTGAAGACAGGAAACAGGTTCTCTCAGTATCCTGGTGAACGCCAGGACGCTGAAGGTAACACGACCAGAACACGAAGCAAACGTCTAACCTACAACTTGTATGAATAGAAGAGAAAATACTTGGTTAGATATTGTATCATGATACACTGATTATATTGTTTTTAAAGACTTTAATAAAACATTAAATTTTGAATATCTTTAAACATGTACACGTTAAGCTCATTTAAAAAACAAATAAAATAAAAATAAATCGATAGCATTATGGATTAAATTAAATACTAAATAAATATCGGTATTAAAGTTGTAGAAAACTTTTTTTAAAACTTAAATATATATATATTTTTTAATACAGACTTGTTATAAAATTGATCAAAATCAAAATTGTTCGGTGGTAGAGTCGTTTCGGAATTAATTTTTCTATTTGGTATTGTTATAATATGGAGTTATTTAAATATTACGTTAAAACAAATAGAAAATAAAGTATACAGAATAAAAATTCACTTTCAGTGTCATGGTTTATCCTATTTTTGAAACAAAATCAGAAGGTAAAGAGGATTCCTGCCATTAAAAAGCATATTTCATTTTAAAAAATGTCCAGATTTTTTATATTTTTATTTAAATTCGTTATTTATTTCTGTGAATCCCATGAACACTTACAGTACTTTATATTTTACAAAAGATAAACACGGAAATGTGCTCTGTTTGTAATATTTTATTAATATCTTTTAGTGATACATTTCCTTTGTATCTGTTTTTATAAATTCATTAATTTTATGTGCAATTTACGGGAAGTTTTATAAGATTTTCCGGTCACATTGCACAATTGTAATAAACTTTTTAATAAACAACAGAGATACTTTCTCTTGGATCTTTTACTGGTTTAGTGAAGATTTATATATGTATGTATATATGTGTGTTATAATAAAGTACAGAACTAAAATCAGCTGGAGGTATAATTTGGTGTGATGTCAAACTAAATTGATTTTTAAATATTTGTCATATTTGATGTATGAATAGTAGAAAAAAAATATATAAATCATAAAGAAAAATAAATAAATAAATATTCAATGATTATTATATTAAACATATATATTATATTTATCAAAAACGACATTTTTTGAAATATCCAGTTTATTTTTTTATTTCCGGTGTTTAAAACATTCAAATTTACATATAACCGTAAGAAGAGCTATCACATTTGGCTAGAAAGTTGTTATTTGTAGATTATTGCAAGCAACATGGTTGGCTCTGATGCCTTTAACCCTGAATTGTAAATCTATATTTATAAGATACTAGCGGGTCTGTTTGACGTTGTCTGGACCTGAAAAAAAAAACCCACTCAAACATAAAAAATGCATTACGAATCAATAAATGTCTTTGAGAGTTCTATGACAAACAGAAACTCAGAAGCATCATATATATACAAGATTATATCGTTAGAGACAAAGTGGAAATAGATTCATTTTTATTTCTTTTGTAACCCAATAAAATTTATTGCACACAAATCCGCACGATCGCTGAAACAAACGCGTTATTGTCCACGCCAGAGTCCAGCATCCGGCGTACCCTTTGATCTGCCATGTGGTTCCGGAGCACGTGTCAGCGTTGAGCTGGTCAGTTATGGCTTTTCTGAGTACCTGCACACCGGGTCTCTTCTCAGAAATAACCATACCAAAATATAAGCTATTACAGCCACGTAGAAACTAGAATTCCTTGATCAGATTTAGGCTGTTTGTGGCAGGTTGTACACAAATTTGCTCAATGAGAAATGTTTTACAACTTTCTATGTTTAAGGACTGATTTTGTATGAACAAGCAGAATTATTAGGATGGAAGTAATTATATGCTCTATATAGTAGAGTTAGGGACTAATTTCCCGTGAGCTGGACACTCCGTACAAAATCCATTTAAAGCTGTTTAAGTATCAATGAGTTGAATGTCGACAAGACATGACGTACAGACAGACCATTAATATATATTTGAAATAAAGCTACATACAGAAACTACAACTAAACTATTTATAGATAAATCGACGATATATATAAGTATTTTAATCAAAAGCAATATGTTTTTACTTTGTGTGTTGTGAATTATTGTAATACATTTTAAAGTTATTTAATTCATTGAAAACTTTGAGAAATTTTATTAGAAATAGTTTCCTTGTAAATTAAATTATCTTCAACATTTTACAGTTATTTAATTTGACTCATGACAATATTATTGGATATAATAATTTATATGTAAGTTAAAGGTACTTTGATAACTTAATCAAACAATCAAATCCATAATAAAGCAATTACAGATCAAAGTAAAGGAAGCTGCCAATAAGTTATACTTTCATTTATAAATATACAAAGTGTTTCAAACGTTAAACACTTACTCAGAAGACTGCGTGCAAAGTTAATATAATTAAAGTTTAATCATAAGGAAGAGTTTATATTAGAGATATATTTAAAACAAAGTTTTTTATTCTCAAAACAACACAAGATTTATGATTTCACATAATCCGAAATATATTTTTATCAGACTTGCAAAATATCTAAAAGAAAATGGCAGCCCTAATATCGAGGGGTCTTAATCGGTACGCACTGTATGATAATAATAGCCTGGGGTAAGCTATTGGGGTTCGGCCATTTGATCGCGGTTAGCGTATGATAAGGTCCCAAAATTGCACCCATTGTCTATGGCATGATGATGAATGCTTCGATAGCTACTTTTTTTGCGAATTTTGCGCTTTTGTCTATATAATGCCGTAGCGAGTCGATTTCGAATTACTTGTTTCCAAAGCTTGATATTATATGAAAAGTAAATGAAAGTAAATGAAAAGTAAATGAAAGTAAATGAAAAGTTTGTTTATTAATCAAAGTATTTTTTGAGTTATTATGCATATTTTTTTATTGTCTAGTAGAATGAGATTGAAATTTATTTGTACAATTGGCCAACTTATTTTAGATTAACATTATAGTGTTCCTCGTAGCGCCATCTATTGACTACAAGTGAGACTTAAAAAATTACAGACTATGTAGTTCTGACTAACGCCGCTAGATGGCTTAGTCCAGTCACAAAGTTGTTCCAAATTTTATTGATAGATGGCGGGAGCTTGACACTTGACAATACTATTTTTTTTGTAAAAACTGTTTTAGTTTTTTATTATTTCTTTTAGTATGAAAGATATCTACGTATCTACTTATATTTTTTCATACCTTATAGCTTCTATTATCGATATTTCATAAGATATTTGTCATTTAATGGTGTACTTAATTCCAGATGTTTATCTTGTACATTAAAGGAGAATAACCTGCAATAAATCACTTCAAACACAATAATGGCTATTGCATTGAATTCCAGAATACCTGATATTCAGATATGTACTAATGGTCTTCATTATATATTAATTTACAAATATATAAGTAGAATCTTTTATTTAGGACAAAGACATTAAAACTGAGATGACAAATATGTAAGCTTTTTCAAATAAATATCAGAATACTTAAATATAAATACTTATATGGAATTAAAAATTCGTCAAGACAGGCAGAACTCTAAGCTGCAACATTCATAGCCCGTTCCGTCTCTCTGCAAATTGAACTGTCGTTTTCCTGCCTTTCCTATCGATGTATATAGAATAGTCTTTATTGGAGGGGACCTCATTAGGCTAATAATGAAATAAGCTTAACATAGCTAAACATGTTTAAAGGAATTTAAAAAATAATCAATCACAATGACATCTTTGCAATGTAAAGCTTTACTGCGAAGTTAGCAGCTCGTATACGGGTTGGCCCGACCGGTCTGGTACCAAACTTTTTTAACAACATACAAACGTTTTGAACAGGGAGTCTAGAGCCGGAAGATCAAAGACCCCTCCCATTTCCGATGTATCTTCTACCCTCCTTCATCTCCCCTATCTCCTCTGACGCATCTGCATCTTTTTCTGTTGCACTAGTTACCTATCAATTATCATTGCATTATCAGCGGGTTACTAATCAATATTTATTTAGAAAAGCCTGTCAAATTGTTAGCAAACGGAAACGTACTGAAAAGTTGTTACATAGTTTACATAATACCATTCAAGACTTATGTCATCCCAACGCTCAGATCATTCAGATTTTGACACTCCGGTTTATGCATCCATAAACCAATGAGCATCTGAGTCATCTTAGCAATCTTGACTTGAGATGCAAACGGGAACCGAATAGCTTTTGCTGCAGTAAATTGTGTATTGTTCCATGAAACGAGACGTAATCGATAAGCTCGGTAATGCCTTTGAGTTATATTGTTATAATACCTCAGATACACGAGCTAGAAACAAGTTAGTTTGTCTGTATCTCTATCACTTTGTATTATCATGTAATTTAAACTTTCAGGATGAAAACCCACCAAGTGTACACTATGTATTTTCAGGTTAATAATCTACTCACACACACACATGTAAATCTGTATTATCTGTTGTTTTACTTATATATAAATGTATCATATACCTACTAGTCAGTCATTTGTGTGATATATAATAAAATAAAACCACTAAAACTAATAGGTATTGCTTACACTTAAAATTTCAAGGGATGAAAATTAATAAAAAATATATTAAGATGTTTCGTAATTGAATTTACAGAGAAATTTAAGAAATTCTTTTTAATACAAATGTAACGACAAATGAGGTCATTATTTCTGACAACCGTTTTGGGGGTTTGGTTGAGTGTAATCTGTGTAAGTTTAACCGATGCTGTTTCCGGTTGCCAAATTTCTCAAATGTCACATTTGACATCTGGCACATAATAATAAGATTGTTAATATAACTTTTTGTTCACAATATATTCATATATATTGCTGCGATGGAGTGGCTTTAATGAAGTAACTAAGGACAAGCTGAGTGGAACTCAAATCTATTATCTGCATAACTGGGAAGACAAGTGCCATATGTAGTATAGAATAATTATAGTACATCTGAGGTTAATGTGCCGATACGACAATTGGGAAACAACGTAGTTCTATGAAAGTCTATAATAATGCAAAAGATTTAATTGAAAAACTTACTTGTCTGGTTATTATTGAATAACAGCTATGGTACTTTTCTGAAACAGTTTTATGTGTGTTTTATTTCACTTCAGTTTATATCAAAGAACTATAAGCGTTGTCGACTGTCATAGTGCATCTGTCACAGTCATTGTGAAGTCACTCACCCGGAGAGTCACTACTCTGTGTATGACGTAAATATGATGTTCTGTTGTCATGTTATTGAAATACTTTTCTGTCATATCAATGACATATCAGTGATTTCTAGAAAATCTAGAAAATATAAGATATATATATATATATATATATATATGTCGATTATTCATATATTATGTATATTATTTTTAAGTATATAAGAATGTCTGTAATATATCAAGAAAATAAGAGTTTTATATTAAATTATTTTATATAAAATATACATTCGTCTTTTTCAAGCAACTAGTAAGGTTGCTTGAAAAAAAGACGAATGTATATTCCATCATTTTATCATTACAAGAAACTTATTTCTTCGTTTAATGTAAAAAAAATCCTAATAACTCGCCTCCCCTCAATAGCATATTTTGTTTATTTTACACAAAGACAGACGGAGTAGTTTGGTAACATTTTGACAGATGTCTGTGCATAGTTATTTTTATTGCCGAGGGTGTAAATTACAGCCGCCATCTTTGAAATGTCAATTATAAACTGTTCGCGGGTGAAAGTGAATTTGAATTACGGGTGTTTCCGACTAAATGTGATTTGTCATGTTTTGTTTACTTGTAATTGAATTACGTTACTGTTTGTGTACAATTATGGAAATTTGTTATTTACTTTTCTGTAGATTTCAGAGTAGATGATTTGATATATTTATTTGATTATATTTATTGCTAGGGAAATATTGTCTTTATATTTCTTACGATTTTTTTCTATAAAACAGGAATTATAAGGCCGTTAAAGCGTCAAATTAATGCAAGGGAACTGTTCAATAATATATATAATACAAAATATGTAGTATATTTAGTCTACGTGTCTGTAAAACACAATTTACTATAGTAATGTAAAATAACGATTATGTTAGTACTGAGAAGATAATAACAACAGTTAGAACAAATTGCTACATAATTTTATTAACCATATTGAAAACAATAATGATTGTTCCGGATCGTGAAAATTAAATTAAATTACAGCGTTTTAAACATGAAGCATGTCTGTAAAGATTATATTTAGCGTCCATTTTCCATATAAATAGGGGTTTTCAGTTACTAAGGTAATTTCAAATATGTGAAAGGGATAAATATGAAATTGTCTATAAACATGTTTAGCCATGTTAAGCTTGTTTTAATTTTAAATAAATATATAATAAAAAAAAAGACCCTCCGGGAATCAGTATCTTATATTTGTAATTTTATTGTCTAGGTATAACAAATTCCACATTATTTTGAGTAAAACAGGTGAGTTTTAAAGACGGTTGAGATAATTAATTATATTATTGGATAATATTCAATATTAATATACAATAGATAATAAATATACGATAAGCGAAAAAAAAACTTTAGATTTCTAAAGTTTTTTTTTTCTAACGCACTTAGCCTTGAAAATAAACGGGTTTTGATAATTGTTTTTTTTCAATTCAAAACTCGGACAAGATTTGCAACCTTCAATATCTGAATTAGAGAAATAATATATCAATAATAACAATGCTGTCTTTTTGTATGTTATATCAGTATGTAATGTTCGTGTATATGTATCACCATTAGTTCAGGCAGAGTCGGAGATAACAGCTAGTATATATTACTGTTATAACACAGTTGGAGAACAATAGCCGAGGGAGTGACGTGGGAATCGTTTGAAGAGATCAGCGGTGGTGACACAGACAGACGCAGACAATCTAGATTGGTCTAGATATGTCTGTAGGTACCCTGTGAGAAGGAAATACTAGATGGGAATGAGATGTAAGATAATTTGCACTCAAAAGTTGATTCATTTGTATTTTCTTTATTTACAAGTCAAAAATAAATTTAATTTAGAATTGGTTTTGGATATATTTTCAAGAAAACTATTAAATTTCTTAGCAAAATAAGCGAAAATTTTACTTAAAAGTAAGATAAAAGATACGTGAATTTCTAAGTTACAAAAACGAATATTTTGTAATAAAGGTACTTTTATCTGAATCTTTAATAAAATCTTTTTAAGATAATATCCTAAAATAACAATAATGTGTGGTGCCACTCCGAGCGTGTGATCTGCTTTTGAATTTTACCAAACCCGATTCGCGATGCCCTGTGTACTTGTTATACATTATAGATCTTATTCCGTTGGTTTAAGGTGTACATTGGTATGATAGATATTATTTTGAACACTTTGGTAGGTCCTGTGTATTGTTTTCATATAACCAGGTTGGTTCGTGCGTTTGATTCTTAAATGCCATGACCATGTAGTGTAGGAGACGACTGACAAAAATATAATGAATGTAAATAAAATGTTAGTTATTAATTTTATCGAGATTTTGTAAAATGTTTTTTTTATATTTTCGAAACAAGCAAGCATCTGAAAAATATACCATTTATTAATATAATCTTTAAATTTACCTTTTATTTCGTCAACCAGCTTTGCCAGCAGCTTCCCCGCTCAGTGTTCGTAAAAATTTTCTAAAAGGTTAGATTTTTTCAATCAAGAACAATACTTTTTTTTGGATGACATGTCTTTCTCTGCATCCCTGGCAATGTATGTGTGCAGTTAAAAAATCGGTTAAGTAGTAAAGACGTAAAGTCGTAACAAACAAACTCACATTCTCCTCTATAATATAAATTAGAATATATTGTATGGCTCTCATACTAAGCATACCAAATAAGATGAAGATTTAGTATAACGGCGCTATTGTCTGTATGACCCTCTGTCAATGAGATGAAATAAGATTTCTAAATATCATTGAATCAGACATGATTTATTAATCCAACTCTCCACTTATATTTATTACAATATTGAAAATATATTAACTTTAAGAGGACTTAGAATACATATTTTTATCATGAAATACGATATTATTAACTGAAAAATTAATCTCAAGCTTAGATAATTTTATCCTCAAGCTTAGAAACATATATAATGTACCTAACTGTCTGAAAGTGCTGGATTTAGTCCAATTAAATCTTACTTCATTAATACTGATATATATAATTTAAAATGCTTAAATGAGTGAAAAGTTACTAGTTCAGGAAATATAATTAATATGTTAATATCAACTCCAGCCTTTAATTATAAAGAGTCGCATCCTGGAGTACAGCTGGTCAGGAAGTGCAATAAAAGTCATTCGAGCCTTATCTGAAGAAGGCATTGCATTCCAGGACAGTGCATCAGCAGAGAGCTGTATAGATTCGTGGATAGTGCTTAGATAAGCTTTTGCAGGTTTACGATGGATATATATTACTCTGGAATGAAGAATACATCCAAATAAAAAGCTGCAGATGATCAAATTGTAATTAAAATATTACAGTGATATGTCAATTTCAATAATCTAACTAATTTAAAGTTATTGTTAATACTGGAATTCGACCGTAATTTAAGGTTTGATATTTTTTTTTTATCTGTTATTTCAGACAAAAATATATTATTTCTGATTAATATATATTTGACATTGACAGTGACAGCGTAAACAATCAAGTGGTGTGTTAATTTAATGTATTCATAATGGATTATTATATATTACCTTCGTGAGCTACTTCTTAATAAAAACTTTAACTGTACCAAATTTATTTGTATCTCGTATTAAAATAAGGATAATCTTCTAAATGAATTAAGGCATATAGTTATTATATAGGATCCTAATAAACCTGTAAAGTAATTCACAGGATGGCACCACCCGCCAACAGCTAGAATATTAATAAGGGAACACTGCTGCGGGCGAGTCAGCCCCATGCGACCAAAAAACATATTACCACCAGTTCAAACGAGTTTAGTACGAATTATTATTAAAAGTGTTATATCTGTATAATGTGTTGATTTATTTAGTTTATTCACTGTATTTACAGTTTCCATTTTTTCAATAATTAAATGCATACACAATATTTTATATTTGAATGATTGAAGAATGTTTGATTGAAGTAATTGATTTAGGTTAATTAAAATAAATATCTATTATTTTTTTATATTTTAAAATCGTGATCCACAATGATTATTGTATATATAAATATATAGAAAGTAATATGTATATTTAGCTCTACCTACGTCAATTATATCGTAATTTGACCTATTAGTTTCGAATCCATTCGTTGTTTTCATTCATGAGCGCAATGGCGGACTCGAGTGTGAACTCAGTCACTTTTAAATATATATTTTATGAGTTTCAATAGTAATATCTTGTATGAAGTTACAGCCAATGACGTCAAAAGTCAAGCGTTGTCTAACTCAGTTACCGTAGTTCGGGACACGTCTCATGCCTTGTTTTATATTTACCAGTAGTTACTTAACTATTTTGATCGTTTACGTAATTTTTATAGCTCATAAATGGACAGGTCGTTGTCGTTACGTCGTACGTCTTCGTCTAGTAGAAGATATATTTGAACATACAGTAATACAATACAGCAGTAATAATATTACAGTAGGAAAACGTCAAGTAAAAGATGTTTCGAGGGTGCCCGCTAGAAAAAATAAAAATCAAGTGTGTGTGGTCCAACTCTGGTATACTATATGAATACTATTTAAATAAATTCGTGCTTATAGAAATAATTAATATAAGAATTTAAACCTAAATAAATTATATTGCTGAAAAGTTCTACAATTTACAAATCTACTCCAAAGTAAATTTAGAACCAAAACCAAACTATTCGTTTTAAAAAACTATTTATAAATATATTATTTTTAAATCAAACCCGAACTATTGTTAACCTTAGAAAATAATATTATACATCCATTTATTATACTAATAAATAATAAACTAATATTAAGCTATGAGTATAATACGATGTAATTTGTCTGTTCGGACGTTTGTACGCCCAGGAAATGAGCGTATTTGTCCAACCTGCTGCGTGGTGCCACTAATAGCGACTCATTATAAGCTGAAATAAATGTTTAAGTGAATAATTAATATCACATTTTACTTATTTTTTTAATTGACCCATAAAAGATATTTAAAAAGGGTTTTTTTTATTCTGAGTAGTGATGCGTAAATAGTTTTAAAATTGTTTTTTTTTTCTAAGCACATCACTAGTAAACTGCAGGTTTAGATGATTGGACATTATCTTAGAACGTAAGGTCTTATGTTAGAAGACCTGGAACTGGTTGGATGTAACTTAACGGTTAAAAAGCCATGGGTCATAATAAATGGTGTGGAGTTCAATTCCATACTGTCCTACATATATTAATAAAACTATATTAATAAAACAAAATTACTGACGTAAAAAAAGTTATAGCAAGAAAATCTTTATTATTATTAATATATTTCAATAAAGTTATGATAAATAAAACAAAAAAAAACAAATAAATTTTGCTATAAAAAAATACACTTTTAAACGTACAATACAAACCTTATGGGACAAAACTACTTTTGGAATAATAAAAATTCATTTAAAATTTCCAGAATAAAATATTAATTTTATTGTATTCCTGTAGTATACTTATACTACAGGAATACAATAGTAACATAAGTGAAGTAAGATATATATATTTTTCGGTTTCAAATTATAGGTTTATGTTTCCAGGTCTACTCTGCGCTTGGTGGGGTCCGATGCTTCATACAAGCTGAGTCCTTATGAGATGGAAGCTCTCAACGCGGTAAGTCTCTTATTGTAATTGTACCGTCATTTAATTATTTTTTACTGTTATCGCTGAAAAATGAGAAAATGTTTAAACTGTGCGGTTATTTCCAAGTCATAAGTAAAAAGTAAAAATCGTTTTATTAATATTAAAAGCTATAATATTTCATATATTTCAAAGGAATTAAAAACAAAGAAACAACATATCTGCTATACTCGTAAGTATAGGTTTTATCACCTTAAGTTTGATTTTGTACCGAAAAGTTGATGATTTTCGGCAAAACTGTATACTTTTGTCGAAAAGAATGATAAATGTAAGTATATATTTGATACAAAACTACGTCATGCTATCGTCATTAAAGTAGAATAGACAACTAGCGTTTGCACTTGTCTAGGCCCTATTCGGACAAACCGAACCCATTGAAAAAATATTTTTACAATTGTTGAATGAAACTGCGGTACCCTTCCAGTTGTGCCATGAAAATATTCACAATTACATATATATATGAAACGTTAGTTAGTTTATCTAAAACGTTAAATACACAGACAAACTGGTAGACAAATATGATATTAATACTGAGTTATTACTGAGTTTTGTGATTAGCGGATTTCGAGGATCAAATTAGATGGAAAATAAACAACCATATCTCTTGGGACGACAAAGATATCACAAAATAAATAGAATAAACTTAAACTCACGAAACTAATTAATATCTGTATGTGTGTTTGTTAATCCAATGTATGCATATCATTTAATGTTGATGTGTTTGTTAGTTCAGATAAATTCAGTTTGGAGGAATGTGGTATTGATGAGCCACTCGTTTGAGAAACTTTGCCCAAAATAATAACTTTGATAAAGTTACTTTGGGAATCTCTGGTTACATGAGATTTAGTCTTAAAATAGTTTATCTGTCAAAAATGGTGAAATCATTTTGTATTACCCGTATCAGGTAGCCGTGCTCGGGCAAGGCTTCAGAGTCACGAACTCTTATTACTAAAATTACTAACTTGTGTCTAATTGTATTTTAACCATATTTAGAATATGAGAAATATTGGCCTAAGTAGAATAAGAAGAGATAAAGACATAATATAATAAATACCCGACAAAATACGAATTTGCATAGAATGCTAAATTCACCGAGGGAGGTAGCAACACGATAGTTCAATTAATGGAGCGACGGAACGGAATCCTAAAGGTCGTGGGTTCGAATCTCTGCCCGTATCATTCACATGTAATTCTATATTTATTTAAAATTTTAATAAAAGTGACATATTTGTAGATATTTTCAAACACAAATAGCCTCACTAAGTAAAATTTTTGGTGGATCCCACGTAAGCCATTTCATATATAATATTATACCAATTATATTTCCACCCCCACACCCAAATGATCCGGGAGGCTCAACAAAAGATAAGTTTACAGTAAATTAGCCAGGTTCCTTCACAACCATAGCTTTATGGAGTCATTATTCAATAGCATCCCTTCAGTTTCCACGTCACAGACTTTCAGAGTTAATAATCTTTTGTGATAACAGATTTCATGAGATTCATTCTAGTTGTAAACAAAAAGTATTATCTTACATCTCAGGCTTCTATTAAATATCAAAACAACAACAAAATATTATAATAAAGGAATTTACAATTAAAAAAGCTATTTACTTATAAACTCAACATCTAAAATTCTGACAAATATCTATGGGTTCAAAAGCGATTTACTAATTGAATCGTCATCTAAACTTGTAACATATTATATTCAGATGATTCCATTCCATGATTTAGGAATTCTGATTCACTTATGAGATTTCAAGGAAGAAACATTACCAAAGAAAGGAGAGTCATGGAGGGGGATAATTCACACTCTATTAGGTGACGGTGACTCAGCAGATACCAGTCAGGTCAAAACAAACTCATCTTTAGTGTATGGCTAAATAATATTTAATAAATTAAGTGCCGGACTTACGTAAAGTTATAAAAGAGATGTAAAAGCATTTAAATTATAATAAACACTTATTTTATATTTTTAAAAACAAAGTACAAAATAAAATTAAAATATATATACAAGCTTATCAAGGATTGCTTGGACATGTGAAGCCGTAAAATAGTCACGACTATATATATATATTTGCTCGGCTTTTACTATTTTTGTTTCCGGGATTGTGCCCGACTAGTTTCAACCCCATTCGGGGTTTTAACTCTGGAGCTAGAAGCTGGACGGATTCGCGGCGTGAAGTCAGTAAAAACTATCTGATATTTGTCATTTTCCTGTTATAGACATTAAGACAGCACTATATCCTATTATAATTGAATAAAACGTGATGACAAGGCACGTGGTTGAAGAAGTTTTTTAAAAAGAAGTTCTTCGCTTAAAATGCCATTTACTTGAACACACAATATAAATATAAATAATAATCAAGGACCACGAAAATTTAAATATACGACATATAATATTTATAATTTACTCTAAGTTTAACAATGATTACATAAAAAGAACGGTAATACAGTAATCAAATTGAATTTAATCGAATAACTACAATTATTTACAAACGTTTGGTTAATTTGCCTAAAAAAATATATCGGAAGGGTATCTAATGCAGCGCGATCTTTAAATCGAGGGGTGAATAATTTATCATCAAGGCACTACCATCCATCGCTATTTTTATAACATCACACGTTGGAGAATGAATTTCAAATGTCGGAAGTTTGTGAAGGGGGCAACAATGCCCCTACTATCGGTTTTAGATTTCAAATCGAGTTTGTTTATTGGATTATATTGGACTTGGCTGTAATATTAATCGAATGAACTTTTTGGGTGTTTTTTTAAAGTCTCTTGGATTATTTTCAAGTGCCCATTTTAAATATTAAATATTACATTCTTCTAAATCACTATATGTACATTTAAAATAATGAATACGTAATTACTAAATTTGAAATAAATGTAAAAAGTAAAATTCATCTTCATACGCAGGAGTCGAACATGCAACCTCTGCGCACTACTAATTGAGCTTAACATAACTTATAAAATGGTTAAGCATGTTTGAAAATGTTTATAAACATATAGCCAGGTAAAGCTTAATTATTTTTTTTATAAATATAGACTGAATGATAAGTGGATACGGGCAGGGATTCGAAGCCGCAACATCTGGGAAACGGGACAGTTTCCCAGATGTCATGGAATACCTATATTTTTGTTGTATATTTTTGACATACTTATACCAAATTCCAACCATTTATAATAAATAATTCAATGCCATAATAAAATCAAAAAGACAATTTCACATTGTGGGTCCATAGTAGGGGATAAAAAGGTGTCAGAGGGTGTAAAAATCTCGAAAGAAATATACAGGCAGTGTAAATCGACTTGAAGCTTGATTTATATGTAGTATGAGTGATCATCATAGCGTTTACTTTAAACTTTATAAATCATATGCTATGAACGAGGGAAATGTGATATTAAAAAGTTTTTATTAAAGAGGTTTTATACTCATTTACATTTGTCCAAAAAGGTTTGAACTGTAGAACCTTCGACAGTTTCATATCATACTGCTATTTATTGCGATGACCTTACAGGATAAAAATCTTTTAGTTTTTGTAATATTTGACAATTAAAGGAAACTTATTAAAACTGTTCTAACTCTTATTTTTTATGATGAAGGTATTCTTTGTTGTATTCTTCTCATCTTATATCATGTATATTTACAAGTATCAAAACTCGTCAATATCATTAAAATTTAAATTGTAGTGTCATTGAGAATGAAAAATCCTGCATTTTTTTACTAGTTGAGGATGTGCTTTCAAATGTTTCAGAATTTGATTTAATTTGAATTATTTTCGAAATAAACTATATTTTTAATAAGTAAATCTTTCATTTAGTATAATAGAAAAATACGATAGTGGAGAGGCAAATTTCTGTAATTACTAAACCAATTTTAATAAGACTTTAATAAACTGAAATAAGAAACAAGTTCCTCTGTAAAAAATATACCTATATTTATATATAGTATACTTAAAGGGTCAGTGAACAGGTTCCTTAAACTATTTCTAATATATATAGTAACCATATTTTAATATCCCTCAGGAAATACGTAAATATGATTCATGAGAATGGCAATTTATTTCAGTTACTTTTTCACTTCACCGTGGTCTGAGCTTGCAACGTTATGAATATTTCATATCTGACAACACGCTTCAATATCATTTCTATAAAATTTCATCTCCAACGAAGTCCAATACAATTTTTTAATAGAACTACCACAAAATTTATACAAAAATCTCTTCTAAATCCAAAAGTCATTCCGAAACCATCAAAGGAACGACTCATTTAGTGAGTGAAGATCGGCCAATTATATACTTCAAATATCAAAAGCTCCGTGTAATTTTTTCAGCGCCCTCCCTCATAACTCCACATTGCAAGCGATCTTTCCAAATCCTTATATATTAAATTACCACAATCTGCGACACGTTTCCACCGCATTCCATCCCCTAAAATCGATAGAACATCTATCAATATCGTAAATTTGACTATAACAACGTGTTTCCGGTGCCTGGATGCCGGAGGGGGCAATATTAATAAGGGAAACGCAATTTTAACGACTCCCAGACAAATTGACGCTGAACCATCATACGTTGTTCTGACTTCGGATGTTGTTTTTATTTCAGCTGGAATTTTTTGGGCGTTCTTAAATTTTCGAACACGTTATATTGTTTTTGAATGTTTTTTTTTGTTTTTTAGTAATGTCATAAATTACAATTATAATAAACTTTTTTAAGAAGATCCTAATATTTATATATATATAAACATTTAAGTCATAATTCGACAGTCCGTTCAAATAATTTGATTCTAAAAAAAATTATTTTGTTATTATATAGAGCAGTTAATATTTAATCAATCAGTTATGTTATGTTTACATAAATTGTTAGTAAAGTATTTTTTTTGCTGGTTCTTCTTCATTGAGCTACCGTTTGAAAATGTGCAACTAAAGTCTGACGTTTCATAATTGCAATGTACGAAATAAAAACTCTGACTTAGACTTAAGAAAGAAAAATCTATGACTGGACAATTACTTCTATAACATGAATTAACGTCATCCATGTAGTAGCCAAATACGAATAAAAATATTTATAAATATATCCCCTGAAAACAATCAAGCATACTGAATATTTCGTTTCTGTTGTGACAAAATTCTCGATATTGTTGCCATTTCAAAACTAACTATATAATTAGTAGCAGATGTCTGTCTATTTTAAACAAGGTGTGTTCCAACACAGACACATCTGTATGAGAAAACAATCTATATGTAACATGCCCCTGAGGCATTATTGTTATTACCTATACTAATATTATTCAAGCTATTCTTGGAAGCAATTGCCAGTTTAAAGTATCAAGATATTTCCAAATGCTAAATATAGTGTACAATTTTACTTCAATATGTCATGTCCAAGTCATGAAATGCAAATTCGATGATCTCTACTAATAACTTTATTTCAATTTGAAGCGTCTTAAATAAAGAACGAAAATTGACGAAACGAAAAGGGTATATAAATATATAACAAATTTCCTAAAGGCCATACTTATTTTGTAGTAGAAAGATAGGTGAAAATATATGTTTGTATTTCGTGTTAAACTTGTAATGGTCCCTTTTCATTCTCCAATCGACATCACACTATTTGATCCCAAAAATAACGCGTCACCAATCAGAAGGGAGCACTAGCTCACTACAATGTGATATTAGAACGCTAGTTGACCTAGCACTTCGTAAAATGAATAGTGAAATGGCTGTTTAAATCTGCCCACATCATTAAAAAGGGTCGATAGATTTTCTAAATCTACAAATGAACTAAAAACAATATTTATTATTATAGGTTTGTCAACAGACCCAATGCTCAGTGTAGAGCGTAGGGTTTTAAAAACTTTTCCTAGAAAGTATTCATAAACATAAAAGGCGCGAAAAAGAGATGTTTTGAAGGTAAAAGATAAAAAGCCGATAAAGATTTGATACAAAGCATTCGGCGCATCTCTTTGTGACGTAATGACGTGCGGCGTATCGCTCACCGCACTTATTAGTGCGATGCAGGTAGGGATGCTGGATGCGACATTATATAATGCTTTAAAATTGTCACGTTTATAAAACAAAATAGAATAATCATACAAAATCAATCAATAAAAAAGATTATTATCGATCAATTCTGGATACTTAATCATGAGCTCGTAAAATGGCGGACTAGTGACGTATACGATATAAATGACGGGAGTATAACCGTTAAGTTTTATAAAATATAATTTCGAAGTGACTTATCTCTGTGAGATGATCGTAAAATAAATGTTTTCAGTGATCTATAGTTTTTGATAAAAAATATAACGCTACTTTTTTACCTTTAACCTTTACTTTTCCCATGACATGTAATTGAAATAAATATACTCAAGGTTATGAAGATTCATAGCACTGTTTCAAATTGGAAATAATATTCATAAAATCTCTCTTGACAAATCTAGTACTTCTAGATCTGTAACAGACAATCACCTAGACCAACTCACCCTCCCGCATTGTCACTTTGATCTCTGTTTTGGTTTTCACACTGGGGCTACATCGATGTACATCGAGACCTCTTCAGTTATACTCTGAATTTTCAGGGTTCTCATTTCAGGTTTTGTCTGTTTGTTTAACCGTGCATACAAATGAGACGTATTTTTTTTAATTTTATGTGTGTAATAGGTTAACAAATCAATATATATTTACGCAGATTTTTTTATTCCCATAAAAAGGAGACACTGGATATATTTATTTTTTCAAAATTGTCTACTAAAACTATTTGACATATACTAAGAATGGGATGATACGGCGTCGATGAAGTCGCCGGTAACTGCTAGTGTTATAAATATATACAAGTATATTATAGATATAGAATAATATATATATGTAAAAAAATTACATTTTAATATTATTGTTGAAAAATTAAAACGATGAAGTCGCACGTAACAGCTATTGTTACAGATATATACAAAATGTAAACATAGCACGTAGTATACAAATACGTTTCAAACATGTAAAAAAGGTTTTATATTTCAATATATTTGTTGAAAAATGAAAACCTGAGCTCAAAAGGCAACGCAATAAAAATGATTACGCCTGGCCAAATCGCTCTCAGCGCAGGTGGCAAATTGAATATAAAAACTCATAAATATATCCACACCAATAGTGAAATTTTAATGAACAAGCTTTGCGATTTATTTATTTTATATACTATATACGGGTCACCGGATGGCAAGTGATCACAGCCGCCGACGATTAACTTTTAACACCAGAGGATTTTTTTTTTTTAAATAAATATAGAATAAAAATCGTTACGAGCTGGGATCCGAAACCGCAACCTCTGGGCAACCGTCTCAGAAAAATCTGGGAAACCGTTTCATTTATTTATTTAAAATTTAAATAAATTTAATATGGCCATACATGTTAATAGAAATTTTCGAACACAAAAGGATTTACTAGAGATTGAAAAATAACAAACCGTGTGTATATTTCAGAACATATCTTTCAATTCAAATGGTAAAGTTACTTGATAATCAATTTAAAGCAAACAAGATAAGTCGAAGCCATTAGAAAGTCTGGAAAGACTTGAGATGTATGACTCTATTTATTACATGATTGAAATGAAATAAATTTACATCTTTGTTAGTTTTTTAAAACAAATACTCTGGTGAATCAAGAGCACACACAGATAGTAAGATAAGATGCCTTTGTACGTTTCAAATGACTACTAGTGATCGTCTTATACTTTGTAATCAGTCTGTCTGTATTCAGGATTTGTTTCCTTTGAAACTTCCAAAGCCAAGGAATACTACAATAAGACGAATGCAACTGTATTTCAGAACACGTATGATTGTGAAAATGAATATTTTAAATATACTATAAAGTCTTATATTTATTTCTATAAAACCTCATATTTCACAAAATCTAATCCGAGCTTTAAAAAATTATCTACAAAATAAATGCTAAAACCCCACTTAATCCAAGAGCCAAACCCCATAAGAGCCAATCTAGAACGCTAGATGATAGAATAAACCCATTTACTGAGTAAAGATTGAACAATAATATCCTTCATTATATAAGGTTTTAATACATATTTTGTACATATATACATAATACAATATATAGACAAATATATATAAATAACAAACGTTCACACCCTTCAGATCATCCCTTAATTGACGCACTGCGACACAGGTGCTCGTTGTACAACTGTTGAGCTGGGAGTCACTCTTATTTAGGGGAGCTTCAGGTTAATAAATGTCGATTTCATTCTATAAATTCAGTATTTTTTTATACTGCAGAGTTAGAAAAATTGACTTGGCAAAAACCTAACAGGTGTCACCCGATATATTTTAAGAATTTTAAATTAATCAGACAGACACGGTTGCTCAATTGGTAGAGGGACGGAGCGGTATCGCAGAAGTCGCAGATTCAAGTTCTGTCCGTCCGAATTTTTCTTTCTAAATGTATTGTCAATTTTCCGATATTAATCCACTATAGCAAGCACAACAATCATGAATATTAATGAAAATATATTTTAAACACAGTAATTACTGAATTTAAATGACCATATAAATTTGAAACTCTTTTTAAAATACATATGTACTTTATTATGTAAAGCAATACATATACAAACAGCGGTTATATATGTGAATATATGATGAGTGGCTGCCATTAATATCGTTCAAGATTGCGCCACCCCGTTGACGTTTTGATCAATATGTGTGCTTTTTATACGGAATCATATAATTGGGGATCAGCTGTTTGGTGCGAAGTGGCAATTACTGATGTAGATTTAATAGTGTGTGTGTTGTATTGTATATGTGTGTGTGGAATTGTCAAGAAACATGTTAAACATGTGTTGCTTTCATCAATTTCAAATAAATATAGACAGACCTCTTCGTTCTGCCGATATGGACGACTTAGAATTCAGATTCAGTGACACGGATGGTTTGTCTTTTGTCAGAGTGACGAGACTGTTTCCAGAAATCGCCGGTTTGAGTCCTGCTCGTGACGATGAATTTGTCATTATTTATTAATTTAAAATGTTATATGTAATTTTATTTATTACATTTGAAGAAATATTGAATAAGCATAGAATTGTGCTTTCTTATGTAAGTTCTATTCGAAATTATTTATTTCTCTTACACTGTTAGGGATGATAGTATTTAGTGACTAAACTAAGCTTAAATCTATCAAAGTTTCCATCCTTAGGTTCAAAAGTTTAGGTTTTGCGGTATCTGTCAGACAGTGTTAGAGTCTTATTAAAATTATTACGATGTATTATGTTTGATTAAAGAAATTAATAAACATAATTAAACATGATTAAAAAAAGCTCGCTTTATTTTGTTTGAATAAAAAAATATTTTACATAATTAAAAAGTATTAAAAAAACTGCAACCCTTAAAGTTCAAAGTGTGAAGGACTCATTAGACCCAGGGTCAAAGCATCAAAGCCAGGATTAGGATATTGGTACGTGTTTGAAACGACTCAAACTGCCAATTATTCTGTTTTTGATCTGTCTGTATGTTTTATACATTCATACTAAAGTTTTGACTGGCTCATTCAGTAAATCGATATGCTAATTTAGTTTTTACAGGTAAATATATATAAATGCGTTTGTTTATCCGTGTACTACTGGACAGTGACGGAGCGATTGTCGTCACCCCGGTGACAGGTGCTCGCGATTATGACTCGACTGGTTGCTTGTAGTGGATATTCAATATTATTTGGAATATTAAATTAAATATATATTTTATTTTATTTTATCTTCTGTGGGTAGCATGTATGTTAAGTAGTACATATGTATACTTATTTGACAGTAACCTTCTTTGTCTCTATGAATTGTGGCTCTGGAAAGAGAAATGAAAAAAAAAAAGTTTATGTACAAAATTTATTTCCTACTTAGAACAAACCTTAAATTCATTCATTTTTTTTTACACTTCAATATAAGTCTTATTCGTTCGCGAATAATGTACATTTAATAAAAAATTCCAAAAAGACATATCTATACAAAGCTTACATCGAAATAAAAAAGCTTTCATTACCGGTCGTTTCGTTTACATGCCTTTTATTTTGGTCAAACCGAGCGTGACGCCATGCACGATATGCGATTTAAATCTCGATGATACCTGAATGAGGACGATTTTTATTGATTGTTTTGAGATTATTGTGCTGACACGTTGTTTGGGCATTTCGAACAGATAGACAACAATTATATTTATATATATATATAAATAATACTTTACATATAAGTGTGTGTGTGTATGTGTGTGTGTGTATATATAATAATAACTTCGAAATTATCTTCTTGGAGACAATGAAAAAAAAATATTACCATATAAGTGTCATTTAATAGCTGGACGAGTTGTCTTGTAAACATATATTTTTTATTGTTTTATGTTTGGGCTTTACGTACTGGATGCGAGTAAAGTCCGTAGCCTCCACTTCCTTAGAATATAACAAAAGTTTGGGGGAAAAATATACTTTTTAAAACATTTTTAGATTGATATTAATAAAAATTGATCTAGATTGGTTTAGATGTACATTTCATTAATAATAACGAAATTATTTATATTGTTACATATTTAAAAATATCATTTACTTAAACTCTTGTAAGTTACGCTTTACAGAAAAGTTTCATTATTATTATTTTTTTTTATTTCATCTTATATACAAAATCAAAACAAACAATACATAAAAAGGGTAACAAATTATCAATTTACTTATTCATCAAAGTTAGACGGCACGTATCACCCTCATTTCAATTATTGAGATAATCCCACGTTTTAAAAGCAATTAATATTCCATTGATCCGATAATACGCCGTGATGTGTCCACCGCCGCCACCACCACCACTGCCACCACCACCACCTGAGATAGATTGATTTTAATAACCATCTCAATCAATCGGACGTCAGAGTACTCAGACCCCTTGCTACGATTTAATGATTTTGTTTGGGTAATGACCTATGACACGGTAGCTCAGTTGAAAGAGTGACGGAACGGTTTTATTAAGATTGCTGGTTCGAAAACGTATCATAATTTTGCATTTCTTTAATATGTAATGCTATGTATTTTTAAGTATAAGCAAAGCCTGTAAAAAATATCAATAAATCAATTCATATAAAAGCAATGAAAGTCTTTGAAAAGCCCGACTGAAAATTTGAAAAGATTGACGCACAATACTCATCACAAAGCCAAAAAATACAAAAGGTGGCCAATTTAATATGCGCTGGCATCCGCAGGCCTTTATGAGCCCTACTGCTTAGGATATTAGGGTGATATTGAGGGCTGTTCTGAAGACAGTTGATTTGGGGAAGGTTTGTTGTTAATACCGCGGTCCACTCGAGAGCAGAGTCTACAGCTCTGTACTAAATTTAATAGAGGGCTTACGACCGTACTATAAAATTATTAATATGTATAATATAATTTAAAAGATTAGTTGAATTGAATTATCTTTGGTATTAAATTATAGCTTATTTGAAATATAATAATAAATTACAGCTGAAATACTATACACGCTCTGTTTACTTCCTGTTGAAGCTGACAAGATTAAAATTTGACAAGTTTTTAATCAACGCTGCAGATAAATACTTTTGATTACTAGTTGAGGTTTTGTCGCCTGCTCTTCTCAGGTCTGTGGCAATCTTTTTTCAATAAAAAATAAATCACTTTCAATAAATAATGTTGATTTTAATATAACAATGGTTTTGGTAATATTGTTAAATTTTTTAAGAGTAATATACAATACAATAGTAGGGGTCACAGCAAAGTTAACTCGCCTCTCACAAGCCGCGTCTAATACAATTTGAACTCATCATGATTTTATAAGATGCGGTTTTGATCTTGCGTTAACTATTTCGTAATAGTTTTAACCGGCCACTGACCTTGGTAATGGGCTTTGAGGGAAATACTTTTGCTAGTTAAAGATTGAGTATTATTAAATATTATAATTGATAAATGTACAAAATATTAGTTGCTAAATATCCATCACAAAATTATCAACCCTTATCATCTTCCTTCTCGTTCCTACTTAGATATATTTTGTATTTCGGTTCACACAAATAAAAGTTAAAATGAATCTTATTAATATTCAAAGTGCAGCGCACCGCGTGTGTACCAAAAACTATTTATCTTATCCACTTTCCCAGCATCCGAGGGGATTAAGACGTCGGCACATAATTTTTCAATTTGCCCAGTTAAAACGTGTTAAGAAGATGGATTAATAAATCTCCAGCGAGGGAGCGCACCCTCGCTCCAAGAATCATCTCAGACGATAGGCTACACTAACTGATGTGTCAAATGTACTGGTCATGTATATATAATGTTATATTATTTAAGTTATATAACAATGAAATATAGTTTTGTTTTTTTAAATTTTACTGAGAAATAAGCAGTATTAGGACTATTTGCATACAGACACAAGAGAATTATCGATAAAAGGCGATCTCTTCCAGGAATTTCATATATGTGTTTAAATTTAGTTTTTAATGAATATAAATGAACTGAACGGTTTCAGTGATGTCTGATCGGATACTGTATAAAAATACTCAAATGTTTAATTAAACTAGGCGAGCATGGGGTGAGTGACCCTCAAAATCTTTCTAATCAAAAAACTTTTAGACAAAAAAGATCCTAAACATTAAGAGCAACAAAAACGTATAACAAGTTTTTTCAATAATATTAACCGTTTTTGAGTTACGAATTTTTTAAACTTTTATCTAAATTTTTAGGGTTGTTCCATATTACTATCTATGACACTATTGCGGCGTCGCAATTATAGTACACAAATCTAAAGTTTCATCAAAATTGGTCTCATCAAAATCTCCACATGAGTACATGTAAACCAATTTCGAAATTATAAAAGCTTTTTCGGCTAGCTTCATAACTCCGTCGCTTTCAATAAAGTTCATATATATTCTTTATATAATGACTTCTAATTATAATATTCTAATTTCATATAATATCAGTTTGTATTGGTAGTTATTTAAGTATATCCTCATTGCTGAATGTTTCAGGAGACAGTTGTTTAATTACCCACAGTTGTCTCCTTGATTATTCGCAATTATAACTTAGCGTGTGTCTGACGTTGATTCATTTGACGGTTCAGGGCTTTTGTTAATTTTTAGAATGAGATCAGAATATAAGCATTGCACCTTAGACTTTTGTCTCCATCTGTAGATAATAAGGCATGAATGAATATTGGTATTCCAGTCTAAACTACTGTCTCCATTTCTAATCAAGACTCTGAAGACTTTTTATCGTCTACCTCTTACTGTAGTCAATCTGAGCGGTGTCTACTGTTGGCTAGTCAATCTGACTCAAGTACTATCTACTATGTACTGTAGTCATTTAGATTTGACGTAATCAATCTATACTTCCATTTCTGTATGTTTGAGCAAAAGTCTTATTAGTAAAACAATCATAATAACTTAATATTTTTCTTTGCTAAAGAAATTAGTAGAAGAAACAGGGGTTCGTTTAGTTTGCTAAGAAACTTCCTAATAACTCGGAATAAGTGATAAATGGTGGCTAATGGTGGGGGGGAGATGAGGGGAGGGGACCTTTTAATTGAGATGAAAAAGACATAGCAAGAAGTTTTCTGGGATTATTACGAACCTTACGCTTCTGTAATTATTTTACGTAAGAAAAATCTAACTGAAAATAATTTAAAAGATAGTTTCAATTGCTAATTAGTTATTTTATTCCACTTATGGAAGATATTATATCTCTAACGTTGATTTTACGTGAGATTCAATACTGAGACTGTTCGAAATTGAGATCTAATCTGAATTGATTTGTCGTCTGTTTGTTTTAATTAGGTTTCCCATTTGATAGGTGATGTGGAGTAATTTATCATTATGGGCTGTGCTTAGATTATGAGATTCATGAGCTCTGAGCATGGTATGTTTACGAAGCAGTTCAGCCATGCTCCGAGCTCATGAACAAGGACCTAGAATGTAAAATAATAATAAGTATTTAGGTATTTTCACAGAACGGAATCTAGCAAAGAAAGCTATACATAGAAATAAAACTGATACCCTAAAAAATATTCAAGATGTTTTACATATTTTATCAGTAGGAATCGAACCTACGACCGCCAGCACAATAGACGGAGCCACAACTACTCTTCATTTAGTCGGGCCATTTACCAAAAATAATAACATAATATTAATAAATATGTTTTAATAGTGATTTATAATCTGATAATTGTAAAATATTCTCATATTTTTTTGTAAGATATTTCATATATATAACAATTAATAGGCGGAAGTTTTCTTTTCTTTGCAAATAACGTCAATTAAGAAACACAAACGATCCTTTGTGTAATGGATTAGTGAGGGTGCTTAATGCAAGTCACAGGAAATAATATATATAGGAAAAATAAATATTTTATATGTAGCAAAAATTTTTTTTTGCCATCGGTACTTAGATATACTGTATGTATATATTTTTTGTTTTAAATATTTTTTTGTCGGCTGTACTTGATTTCGACATTAAAGACTTACATTTCTTAAGAATGTAACGAAATTAAATCTTCAGACAAAATAAAAATTAAGATGAAACCAGCAGAAATATTTATAAAACAAAAGAATAAGAAATGCCGTTGTTTAAGTGTGTTTTTAATAATTTTTAATCCGGCTTTGTTTCAGACGGCTCAAGTCTTACGGTCTCTTTACAGCATTCCTGAAACATTTGACAAGCGTTTGCTACAAAGTGCAAAGAATTCACTGGTAAAATGTTCTTACTACACGTGAATTTGTTTGAGCAATTCTTAATGATATGACAGGTTTGAGAGTAATTGTAATTTTATTTATATTTTTTTACGAATTGGCATTATTTAAAAAACTATAAAAAACACATTGGTTCACTTTTATACATTTACTACAATAAACGTCCTCATATATCATTTAAATAAATATACTTTATGTTTTTTTTTTAAAAAACGTAATGTTCCACATGTCAGTCATAATATTATGATTATTTATCTCAGCAAAAAAACAAAATAGCCCGTAGTTGGATATTGATGATTGATGATGATAATTGATGCTGATATTGATGATGATATTGATATTGATGATGATATTGATGATGATATTTATATTGATGATGATATTCATATTGATGATGATATTGATGATGTTATTGGTGATGATATTGGTGATGATTTGTTCAATAGTTCGCCATAAATCTCACAGTGTGAATAATATTTTGTAGTACTTAATGTACGTTTTTTAATTAATTAACATAAGCCGCAGTTATTGGGTAAATTTGAAAATAATGATCATGTACATTAATGTACATGTAATGTACATTAATGTAGCTAAAAATGTTTAAAGACAATTTTGACAAAAATTATGCTTATTTTCATTTAACCTTCTTTCATTTACCTATTTATTGGGTTAATATGAAATATATATATATATATATATATATATATTTATTTTACTCACTTTTATATTTTAAATTATATCTGAACATATTTGCCATGTCATGTTTACTTTAATTCTGAATAAATATAATTCCGAATAAAGAATTATTCATTTGTCAACACGATCTTACGACCTATGGAATTTTGTCTCTGTTTTTTTTTTTATATTGTAATGAGAAATAAATTAATATTAGAACATTCAAATACAAATAATGTTACATTATGATTTTTATTTATCTTTTAATGAAAAAACAGGGGGAAAACGAGCAGATGGCTCTATATGTAAATGGTGACTCTGGGTCATCTGGGTCATGATCATCTCCATATATTGGTTGTCAGGGAAACAAAACAAAGCCGATACACGAATTGACAAAAATATAACATTTACAAAAACACAACACACACATTACTTATATCATTATTATATAAAATGACCTTTATATTATATATAATGACCTTTGTATTATACACATATATGACCTTTGTATTACATATACTTGAATTCAGATGATAATATAATACCTATTGTAATTTTTTATCCCTCCGCGTCACCTTTAACACAATATTGCTTTTCAGTTGCAGTTTTCTTAAAAAGGATTTTCGTACTTATTGTGTTTTTTACGTCCGTGCTTAGTAATAAGAGAAATCACTTAAAAATTGCAGCTGAGAAATGGCAGAGGGCTGATTTCTTACGCTTTGAGACATACGGTTTTAAAATTCTTACAATTTTGAATTAACAAGTTAAAATAAAATATATATTGTATAATTTAAATTATTGATATTTCCTCATAATTATTTATTTTAATTATAGTATTATTTATATACTATTTATTACTGTACTATTATATTAAAAATAATTCATAGCATCTGAGTTACTGCGAAATAATCTTGTAAATGTTTTTCTTTTCATCCGTGTGTATCGCCGAGGGTGAAAACAACGGGGGCGCAGAATAAAATCTGGAACCGTTAGGGGTCGTCGGTTTGCAAGCAATAGAAGATTAATACATGTTCCCTTTGTACTTCCTTGACAAATAACTAAGGGACCGCCTTGGAATCGCCAATGCATCATCTCAGATCAGCATACAGTAAGGCGATACGGAAATACAACATTTCAGGATATATTTTTCATAATCCTAGATCATGTTACATATATTTAACTTATAAATGTATAAAAAACTTTAGTTTCTTTACTTTTCATCAATAATCTATCCCATTTAAGACAAACCCATTGTATATATAATTCTAGATTCATCAAATCGGGTAGCATCACGGTAGCTCAATTATCAGAGTGACGGAACAGCTTCCCAGAGGTTCGAGTCCTGTACATGTTGATGTATTTCTCATTCCATATTGATTAATATTATTTTGTATACTAAAGTCATATACTTTGTTTCATAATGTAGGTCAAATTTATTTAATCGTAAAGCAATACACGTAAATAGCTACAACTGTTGTTAATGGCTGTTATAATAACGAGGGCCGTTGGCAATTAGCTCAGTTTGTTGACGTTTACTTTCATTTTAAGTTATTTTTTTTGCTATAAACTATACACCTTTAACAAACAGGTACATTAAAACTAACAAACTTGCTTTATTATTAATATATATATATATATATATATATATATATATATATATATATATATTTAAAATGTCTTATTAACATATAAACTCTGCTAAAGACGCGTGTTTAATAATAAAAAAAAAACATGTATTCAAATATACATCATGTAACAAAATATAATATTTTTAAAAAATAAATATAATAGCGTGCTTGTTTTACGACATTACTTAATATTGAATTATTATACACACTTTTCATTACATATCAATAAATATGAAACGTAAATCTGTGTTGAAGGTTTTCTTGTAGAGTTACAGTTTTAATATGAGCCGTGGACTCGTGACCTTATGATATAGTAAAACTGAAAAAGTAGTGTGATTTATTAGTATAAGTTACGATGCTCTATCTAAATACTAAAATGAAACACTTGATGACGTAATTAGTGCTTGAAGTAGGCATGTAATCATATTATTTATTAAACTAATTATTTCCAACGAAATCAACGCTCCTCAACCTCGCTCAAGGCACTCCATCTAATTGGATATATTTAGCAATTTAGCACCTAAATATTATATAAATTGAAATAATTTAAATCAAGTCGAGTGTAATCAATATGGCTATATTAATATACTTATAATTTGCTACATGAATTTGTAAATAAATTAAACTTTATAAAATATAAACTGTGCTCGAATTATTTTCATAAATATATATATTTATGCACAGAAGACTACAAAATGTGTATACAGGATGGTTATAATTTACAAGGGTCATAGATTTTTTTGGTGATAAAGTTAGATGTTTAATTCAGATCCCCTTATCTAGCCCGCCCCGACATGGCACCACTTACGACTCTCCTCAGGGGTGTGCGGTTGTTGCTAATCTTTTCATTAAATATCGTCGTCAAGAACACTTGACGAACCTGTACGTCTACTCGTGCTCATACACCTCTACTCAAATACTATTATAAATATATTGTATGAACTTAAATATATAGATACTTGAAACTATTTGTAGGGTTTTTCGTATTATATTCTATACGCATTCTACAAATATTTTGTATTATATGATAATAATAAACTTAAAATTTGTTTTTCTTTTCTGTTCCTTAAATTATGAGAGACGATTTGTGATTGGTGGAAATTCTTATCTTTGATTGGTCCTTGGTTTTATTCTTGTCCTCGTTGACGAGGATTGTTTTACTAATATTTGTCTATATTTGATAGATGAAGAAGAGTATCCAAAGAGAGAGAGAGACAGAGAGAGAGAGAGTGAGAGGATACCTTAATATCTTAGAAAAATAATTATATGTTAGCTCCAGGTTGGTGTACGCACTAGAATAGAGTGGTGGGTTGAGCTCTTAACTCCACAATAGGATATCTGTGCCCAGCAGTGGATATACACTGATATTTTAAATCTTAAAAAAAATTAAAGCACATATGTCTGTAACATAAGTTTATTTGACTATATATCGTTAAAAGATATCTCAAGACTCTGAATGACATTTTATTACAAATTTAAAAGCACAAGGACTATATATAATGTTTTTATTTAACCGTCTTTACGGTTGTCATGTTCGTGAGAACTCTTAAACGGTCTGGTATCAAACTTATGTGAGATGAAAGCACTTCTTTACAAGTGCTTTACAGAGATTCGTCAAAGGATAAATCGTTGAGAGCAGTGAAGATACGGTATGATTTAAATCTATTTGTTTGTATCTAGTGATTTAAATCCATTGTTTTAGTACCTTTACTGAAAATTATAGACTTTGTAGTTTATTTGACATCTTTGGTTTGATTGTGCAGACTCTGGTTATAGAAATGACTTAAACGTTTTTCAAATGTCTGATATGTTTCTGAAATAATTAGAATTATTAGCTGATATTACAGAATACTAACATTTTCATGAAGTTTTTTGAAAAAAAAAATCCAATATGTACATATTTACACGAGATATCAAATAAAATGTAATAATGTTACAAACTGCCTTATTAAATAGATAATATCAAGAAGGGTTTAATATTTGACACTTTCAATAAACTTCGCAAAGAAAATAATTAGTTTAATCACAAATTAAATATAACATTATTACCTTAAAGACGTGTAAGTTGAGAAGATAAACAGTTTAAATTTAAGCGGTAATTTGCAGGGAACTTTTCAGCAAGTTTCAAGAACAAAGACTTACGGAAACACAAACAACCGACTAAAGAACACGTCACATTTATGTTATAATATTATATTTAATGGATCTTAACATTATTAAAAGCCCATTCTAACAAAAGGCTAAAAAATAATAAAGCCAGTGATACACTGTTCCAAAAATCTGTTAACCTTGTCTGTGGTCTGTGCTCTCCCTTTGTTGCAATCGTCTCGTGTAAATACGGCTTAGTAGGACATTATCGCGAAGCTGCGGTTAAGTAGACGACTTGAACAAACTTTCTCTATAGTATAGTAGTTTTCAAGTTATTTAATTTCTTGTATTATTACTTGAAATCTAGGAAAGTTTTTAAGCGAATCCAGTGCTTCTTAGTTTACAAATTTTCAAAAGTTTTCATCGTAAACAACTTTATCTGGCATATTTTTCATTTACAAAATTGGTTACATCCAATATGTTATTTTATTTTAAAATTATTAATAATTTTATAAAGCTCATAAATATAACCTTAATCATCAAAATAATTAACTACTAGTATAATATATTAATAATTCGTCAAACCTTTTTCCAACCTTGTTTCAGCTAATTGCCTCTCGGAGCACGCGAAAAAAGCATCAACATTTTTCAGGAAAAATGCACTCACCTTTAATTGATCACCGTCTTACAGCATTACGTTATCTCCTATATCATAGTAATTAGGCTTTAAAGGCTTCAGGAGGTTGAAGTCGTGTCTTTGTAATCTTATATAAATATCTTCAACCTATAACGCTTTTACGAATCGTTTATCAGGATTTATGAGCTATATAAATGTTATTAAAGTTTCCGTTCTCTCTTTTAATTAATGTGTAATTAAATATTTTCATGTTTTAAACCCTGTATATTTATATAAATTATTTGTAAATATATATTTAATAAATATAGAATGAACAATAATCCGATACGGGCCGGAATTTGGACCCTTGACCTGGAAGAAAACTTTACATTGTTCTGTTATTATTTTTTAAAATATATAAAAGTTACCTTTGTAATCTTGTATATCAAAATTATCTTCAGTAATTAGAAAATATTATAAATATATATAAAAAAAATGTTCTCATTTTTACATTAAAATGAGAACACTTTAATGTAGAAATTTATATTTAATTTCTTTAATACATACAAACTATAATATTTTTCAAGTAAACTTCACATCAAAGCACCTGCATGCAAATTCATCTCTTCTGAAACGTCTTTGTCTCTAAATTGTTTGTTTTCGTTCCGTTAAATATAAATATTGGGACATGGGACCCTCCGGAAGTGAGGTGAGGATGGAGATTATAGGAATAAAAATACCAGACATTTCTTAAACCCAGATAATGCAAAACAGTTTCAACAGAACTTTGAATTGTTGAAAATAGAATTTAAAACTAATGCATTATTACCCTAAATACTACCTAGGTAGTGTAGTTACTACCGCTCTACCTACATGGGTAGTTATTTGTTTGAAACATTGTAACGTTGCACCTTAGTCATGAAAATTAGATTCAATGTTTCCATTCCACCGTCCATTGGGTTTACGTTCCGGACAGTTTACTTTTGTGCTTTGCTGTCTTCGCGTCCACTGGTAGAACATTTGTTCACAACTATTGTGATAGATATCGTCTTTTGCCAAACAAATTTAAATCGTATAACATCACACTTGAGTTGAATTTGTCTTGATTTAACACAGTCTTATGTCGCCAAATCGTGGCGCATCGAAAGATAAATAAAAGTCAAGATTTATTAAGATTTAAAGTATTGTAAGGACAAAGACATCTTAGGTGCCAGTAGTTATACTGTAGGTAGTTAAAAGCAATTGTTAAGTTCAGTACAAAAGCCTGAGTATATAAAAATATTCAATATTTATCTTGGCAGTCCGGTCAAAAGAAAATTTAAAACTTTTCTGGCGTTTACCAGCAGAGAGATAGAAAAAGGAGACGTAAAATAACCTATTTAACCTTTAATACTAGTATGGAATGAAGATGAAATGCAAATGGAAAGAAAAATAGCTTGAGGCCAAGTGTTATCAAAGTAGGGATCTCTCACGTAGTTGTCGTACGAGACGCGGTTATTATACAGACGCCACGAGCGTTTGAGATACAATCTGGGCAAATGACGAATGCTATGAGTGAATGAAGAACAACTGTTTGCATGCGTGCATTTGGGGCAGTAGGGGGGAATGAGGTACCTGCATATACTTAAAAGTTTATAATTAAAATAATATACTTTATTAAACAAACAATAAAGTAAAGTACAATAAATAAAATAACGGCATTAAAACTGTTCATGGGTTTACAATGTGGCGATTATTTCTAGAAAATGATCTCTTCCAACCTTTTTCTGGTAGGAGTGGAGAATGAGAAACAGAGAAAGTGAAATAGGCATATTAAAGATATGGTAGGATTTAAAAGCCTTTTTTAAATACAAATACGGGGATCTTTTGAAGTTCAGTGTAATATTCTCCACTTGGTTATTATGGGAATTTTTATGTATTTTGGTGTTGTTATTTTTACAATTATATATTTAATACAGGGTCAGTTAATATTGTTAACGGCAATGATTCCTCAATCATTGTAATGTAATATGTAGCATTTATGTACGTGTGCTGTGTCCATTATGTATTACTTATATATTTACTATTAAATTTTTGAAAAGATATAATTTCGTTCTGTCTATACATTAGGACTTTTTGTTGACTATCCGTATAGGATAGATTACTTTATTTAAATAAAAAAATGATTATAATTGTTATTTTCTTTACCTGAATGTTAATCTAAAAATCTTTAATGATTTTTTAAAGTTTATATACATATAAGATTTTGGTATTATTAGATACCATATTTTAATTGTATGGTAAATATAAGTAAGGGAACAGTTACATAAAAAAAAGAAACCATTTGTTAAACATTTGTAAAGGCCCTACTACACTGCAGTTCTCTATCGACTAGACTGGTCTCATCTTTGTTTGACACAACTAGAACGAAAAGGAAACTTACGTCAAATTTGTGTGAATATTCCGGACAACCTGACAACCACTACCATTCTTTATTCTAGTCTAGATATGATAGATAGAATGCGAAATAAGTGAGAAGCTACAAGCTCTACAAACAGACAAAAAGACATTACACTTTTATTAACCTAACTAATATTTTAACTAGTTAACAAGAAAACGACCATTTATTTCGATAAATATTCGTAATTATTATATGTTAATGTAATAAGACATTAGAAAGATTTGGAACTTCACAAACAGTTACTGAAAAACCAAAATAAAATAATGTTAGCGTGATATATTTTTCATACTAACGCCATCTAGTAAAATGCAATGCATTTCATTTTTGAGATACATTTTTCGTATCACTTGTAATGTTTTTTTTGTTGACTAGTTTATTTATAGTTATTATTAAATGATTCGTGAACAAACATTCAACATTCATACAAACAAAAGATTTCTTATATTTTTTTATTACTAATATGAACGTTTTTAACTTCATTTGCATCTACTACAGAAAGATTAACCGTTACAGAAGGTTAACAGTTTTCAGGAATTACTCGAAAATGACATAGGAATTGTATGTTTTGACATTTATATATAATAATAAAGGAACGCTCTCAATATATCAATATATTTTTTTAAAGAAACTTCTTAATGCAGGTCATAATTTTTCTTTAATAAACAAGTTATATTTTTTTCTGGCTTCAGCCCATAAGATAAGCGCGTGCAAACAAAAAGTTAACTCTATTTTGTGTGTTAAAAAAGAAACTATCCTAAAAACGTTACGTTTACCCTTTTTTACTTTCACACCACTGTACATAAAATTCGAAAAAAATAACAATATTTTTACGTCCATTATTATTTGTTTATTAACTATAGTTGATTCACTTTTTGGTAGCAAATATCATTTGTTACTTTAAATGAAAACAAGAATAAGCCAAATTGACAAAGCTTATGCACAAATTATATCTGATTATCCAATATCATATTACAAGATCTACAATCCCTTCGTGATGTGAGTTTCCTTAGCTTACGAATTGAAATTGTCTTAAATGTTAAAACAATACAACGTACATAATCACGATTATATGATAATACAATTATAAGATTCATATAAAGCTTTTCCACAGGTGAAAGCAACAACGCCGAAAATGGACAGAAATGGCTACTTCTTTTATGCCGCCTCCACCGCAAAGAAGAAAAAGATCAGCCTCATGCAGCCGAAGCCACCACGGATGGCTTTCGAGGAAAAACGCCGGCCAGGGGTGGCTGAAAGAGTATATGGCAGTGTGCCTTCGACGGCCGGAGAGAACGCACGTGGGGCCATGTCGCAACGAGCTCCGAATGAACCGCCACGCGCGCGTTTATACACGCAACTAGAAAGTTATCAGCCAAAATATCATACGATTCGTGATAATAGTGATAGGAAGGTGGATAGTGAGTGCAAAAAACGGAGGACTGAGAGGAGATCTCATCAACAGAACTTAAGGTCAGTAACTTGTTGAGCGTTTTTACAATTGTTGATCTTCTAGTTATAATATTTATCAAGAAATGTCAATGTACTGTATAATTTGTATATAAATGCAAATATATATAAGTATTTTAAAACATAAAGTATAGGCTTTACTATTATAATATTACTTATACTATAGTAACACGTTTATGCAGATTAATAATCGGCGATAAGATCTCGCAATAAAAGGGTCAGCGAAATAAATTAACTAATTTGATTGACGGTAAACTAAAAAAACATATTCAAATTTAATATATCTTTAAAAATCCATTATACAATTGATGCTAAATATATTATATTTTTTAGGATAAAGTTTAATTTTCGGGGATCTAAAACGTATATACATATATATATATAAAGTATATAACAAATCTTGATCGGAATCATCAGCCTTTAATATATATTTTTCCATTAGACGTCTTTGCGTCACTAAGAAAATATAAAATAGATCTAAACAATCAATATTTTATATACAGATAATAAACCTATAGCTATATTTAAAGGTTTATTATCTATCTGTATAATAACATTTAAACATATGAAATTGGAATAACAATTTAGTTTTTAGTTATGAAAATAAATGCATCTGATTTTAGAATGTGATGCGTTAAATATAAATAGTACATGTCATGGGATCTCTGGAAATTAATATTGATGGGGTTCAGACATTTTTACATTAACCGATTTTACATAACGATACGATTACGATTCTTTTAAAATATTAAAAAAATATATCATAAAGTGCAATAGTCTAGTGATAGATTTATTACATTGTATATTTTTTCTAATTTGTCATTAATGCTGGTTACTTATAAGTTATTGATAAAACTAGTTAGTTTAATCATACTTAATGAAGATTTATGATTTTGAATTCTTTGTTGTATCTCCATAATCGAACCATAAATAATAAATCCCTAAATAACGTCTTCTAAATGTCAAACTTCCTTATGATAGATTAGCTTATTTGGTTGGTTTCATTTACAAAAATATTCAAATAGAAATATGGAAAGCTAATAGAAATTTGATATTGTTTAAATCGGTGAGTTCTCGTGTCGTTGTCGTCAGTTATAAGTGTTTTTAATTGCATCTGCACAAATATACTTCGTTGGTGCAAAGTGCTAATAAAAAATAATCCATTCCATTCACTCAATATAATTATTTCACTCATAATACAGACAGTTCCGAAAATAAAGTTATTTATATGACAAAGTTAACGCAAAACAAATATTTTTCCAGTTATATCACTATTTTTCGTCAATCAACTCTATTTTCATTTCATTACTTGCGTTTATTATTGGCTCTACATTTTTATGTATGCTTTTAAACTCTACTTCCCTGCATATAATGGTACAAAATTTATTCCTCTGACCGATATAACCGATTGCTTAATTCAGACTCTACATTGAACTGGAGGTGTATTGTAGCTTGCATTGGTAGAGCTTATTTATTAACAATTTATGAACAGGTACTGCCATCTATCTAGGGTTTAATACTGGAGTAACAGTACCTAGGAGTCTGACTGTATACTAACTCTAGTAACATACAATGTTGCTGCAGATTGTCTAAATATATTTTATTAGTTTGGGTATCTATAATACTCTATTATAATTTCTTTGTTTTATCTTTTTGTTTTTAAGCATTTTCAAAATCTATTATTATCTTAAAATAAGTGACGTAATTTTAATTATTATAAAAAATCATTGTTAGGATTTTCAGAAAATAATGCCGCTATTACGATAATTTTATATTATTCGTATTTTCAAAAATAATCATTAAAATTTTTGTTAATCAGGCTACCTCCCAATTATTAGACTCTACATATATCTAAAATATCTATATAATAAAAAATATTCATACAGACATAGTTCAAATATATTATATATAAAAGAATTATGCAACCTCAAAGCGGTATAGAACCTAAATAGCTTATAAAATATTGCACAAAGAAACTAAACCCAGAGTTGTTCTAGTCCAAAGTCTGTATTGAATTATTAATCACCTACGTACCCTTTTTGGTAAAGAGGATTATAATTGTATGGAAGCTAATCTTTTATCAAAGGCTACTAGCAATTTAATACATCTAGATTAGAGACATTCGTGGTTAATAATGTACACGCTGAAATGGTTTTTATATCATGGTCGTTAAACACTAAAGTGGTTTCATTGATTTTTTTATATGATCGATGTCTGTGATTTCGTACTTTAATTTTAAAACTACTGCCATGGTATTTTGACATATAATATTTTCTCTTAACCAAACTTTAGTATTTATATTTCTTTTTATTTGTAAGCTTTTTTTTTAATTTTCATATATGTATAGGTTTTGGTCACGTGCAAGTCGATTTTTGTACAAATAAGTAGACATTTTGAGTGATTTTATGACTTAGATGAATTTCCTGATAAATTCATTTATTCAAACAGTAGTAACAAGTATTAATTAAATAACATCTGGGTGATGAGTTTTTTGATGATTGGTGATGATTGTTGTCGTATGATGATGTATTAAAATGGAGCAAACATACTTCAAATAAGTGCCTCTATTACCAAAACTCTTCGTTAGGTATGGTTTGTGGAAAAAAATATGAATATTTTTTATTAAGCTGACAATTTATTTGAACTCAAATATTTCTCTTAACTGTACAAATAACAATAGTTAGTTCACCTCAGTCAGTGTAAAGGCTCTCTTAATTAGCGGCACTTTGTAAGGTTGACATACTCTACTGTATGCACTCTTGAGGCTAGAGTCACGAACTATATCGCTTTCAGTAGTAAATTAATGAATTCCTTGCCTTTTTGTTTTTAGGTAGAGTTCGTTACACTCTTACATGTACTATACTAGTCCTAATACCCGAGTACGCTTGTATCTGTAATTGTTATATGGTTTCAGGCTTAATATATTTTTATTTATTTAAAATATTTATTGTATAAGCAATGGTAGACTTAATGCTGAAGCAGCTTCTACCAACCAACCTAAACAGAGAGAAAAAATGGGGGGGCACAATAAAAAAAAGAGATGAAAATGTAATGTAAATCCACTAATGATCGTTAAAACTTCTTAAAAACTCACTTAACATACCAATACATATATATTATTTTAACAAATGTCATATAATGCAATGAGAAGAAAATATACATACATACATTATACAATATAAATATATATATATTTACGAAGTGGAATTAAAAATTAAAATTACTTATATTATTGTAACTTATCAAAACGGTATTTGTAAATATGTAGAGAAATTAGTAGAGAGTGGAATAACACCATATATTTATAGTTAGTTGGTAGGCGGGTTAGTATATGTAAAATAAGTCCCACTCCTGGGCACAGGAGTCCCACTGTGCTCACAAACATTTCCAGGTCTTCGTATTATTCTTCACGGAGCAGACCTGGACGAAAATAATTCATTTGTCGAACCCGGGCGTATTGTGTCAGAAATATTCCTTTATTTCTTTTATACTTTGTTTTTTTTTTTGCTTAATTATAACACAGTTAATTAAATACCACGATGATTATAGATTAAATTAATTTGCGAAAGTATATTCTTCGCAAGGGATCCTCGTATTATCTATTGAAGCGAATTTTGAGTTTTTGTGCTACATGAGGGTGGCCATTGTGACCCCGAATCAGTTTCTTTGTTAAGTTTTCAAACTTATAACTTGAGTGATTTTGATCCGATGTTTTTAAAATAATTATAATAGTATTAAATCTCTTTAATGATTATTCATCTATTTATATATCATTTGATTCATATTAACGACGGTGACGTCATTGATAAATGTCTATTCAGCCTCCAGGGATAGGTATTTATCTCTACTATTAATATTTCGCTTCCATATATAGTATAGTAAATGCATTCGAATATTTATTAACAACAAATTTGGACAAACTGGTGGAAAATAACAGTTAATTATCAGGACATTATAGGACATGTTATGACAATAAATTTGATTACAAAAGTACTTAATTCTCAAAAGATATATCACAGATAATTTACCTTCATCATAAATTTTACGTAATATGTCCGCCTTCTGATAGGTTCACTGTGATTTTTTAAGGATTCCGTAAATTACGAGCCACTGTCAAATTATATTCATACTCGAAAGGTTAATAAAGTGAGGCGGAGAGAATTTATAAACGCTTTTATTAAATTGATGCCTTACGAAGTCTTAAATATGCCATCTCATAAGAGTTTCTTAAGAGCTATTTACCGCTTGGCGTAAGTTCCCATATTAAAGGTTTCAGTATTATTACTTTATATTTAGATTTACCTCATCATATTTATTTAAATATTTCTTAACATTCTTAAATATTTCTTAAGTTAATACGTCTTTAACTTTAATTACAAAAAAATAGGATTTTATAAACTGAAAAAAAATAAAGAATAAAATGAAATGAAATGAAAAAAATAAAATGAAAGAAATTTATTTTTCTATTTATTGATATTATAGATGTTATATTAAATGAAAGCAAGTGAAGATTAAATCTATTGTTTGAGGTTCTTAGATTTATCTGTAACGTAATTAAAAAGTTTAATTGAATGGAGATGAGATTGTGTTTAGCGACGGGATTAATTATACCGAAATGTTCTCTCATTGACGACTTACAAGTCAGATGACTTTGTATGGAATTACTAGTAGTAGTAGTAGTAAAATGTTTTGTATTTAATTATGTAAATTATAAAGAAAGAGTTGACTTTGCTTGGAATTACTCTTATGTTTTGTAGTTCATTATGTAATTTACTGTGAAAGAGTGGATCCTTTATACTATTTCGTTTAATAAAGTCTGCTAGCAACTTACTTTGTATGAAATTACTAATAAGTTTTGATGACATTTATTATAAAGTTTTGTGACTCAAAGAGAATTGTACCTAAATATTATTATATTTGTACAAAAATAGTGGATATACCTTTATGTAAATTTATTTAACAAATTGGAATTCGTTTGTAAAAAGTCAACAATTTTCTATTATTTGTCGACCTCGAAGTTTTGGGAATATTTTGGTACAGTCCAAAACTTTGATACGACCAACAACTTATGGAACGTGGAATCAGTTTTGAGTGCTTACGAACTATGTGCATACATGACAGACGTAGTCATGGAATTAGTTGAGATATGAGATTTTATTATAGAGACATATATTAACTGAATAGTAATTACAGGTTGCTTGTGTTTTATGGGGATTTTAATTTGTTTAGTCACTTGTCAATTTATAAAACCTTTGTGTATATGTAAGTATATAATTGTTTATGTATTTATGTGTATGTACATGCATGAATATTTTAGAATATATTTTCTTTCCCTTTTTTTTGCTTTTAATTTTTATTTACGTTGCTTTTTCAGTTAACTGCTAGAAATTAATTTATAGCTTTATATTCAAATAAAAGTGTATTTGTAAAGAGTATATATTATATATTTTAACGTAAACCCGTGAATCCACTGCTTCCATCTTGGACCCACAGAAAGGATCCACAGATACTAAAATACCAAAAACAGAACAGAACATTTAGCCTGAACTACTTATTATTATTAATTAGAAACCTAAACAAATATGTTAAAGCTATTTCTATTTTAAAAAAATATCGTTTTCATATTACAATGCTTAATAAGACGAAGTTTGTATAATGAAATTAATTTTCTCTCAGCTTTCATATTTTGTTATGACTTGTTAAGTGAACTTTTGAGGTAATAAACTCCGGTAACCACACGCTATATTTGTTTTATTTAAACTGTATAAACAAACAACTCTACAGACATATTATAACTGTACACTAATATATGTATATATTTAAAGTTGTATGTTCAATAAAAATAGAGTTGATTTGACAAGTTACTTTATTTTAAATATAGAAAATGCGTTTTAATATTTCATGGGTATATTTTTCCTGGGATATAATTTTACCAAATTTTGTCTTGGTTATTTTAAAAATAAATAAGAACATTTTCTTAAATAATGACAATCAAATATAGAATAAAAAATGATCGATACGGGCAGGTCTGATGATCTCTAGGACATGCGCTGGCAATAGAACTATCGCGTTGATATCGATACATAAATTATTTATGCTAAAATAATTTGAGCGGCTAGCGAATCGAATCGAATCGCATCGTATCAATTTATTTTTCCATCGCCATCCATTCCATTTTCATCGCCATTTTCCAACGCGTTAAAACAATGTTAATATATAATACATAATGTGTTAATAAACTAAAAAAAAGAATATATATTTATTTAACAAAATAAGACTTAACATGTTTAAACATGTTTAAAGTTCAAGTTAAAACAAAACAAATAACATTGAAAAAGAATTGAATGTGATCCGAATAATGTAATCAAGTTGTCGTCAGCTCAAATTGTCATCTCAATCATTGAACTATGGACGTGAAATGAACTAATTAATGTATATCTGATCAACCGAGTGTGTACATGTTTGGGCATGTCTATAAACATGTTTAGGCATGTTTAGCTAAATAAATATAAAAATATTAATCCGTTTTAGGAAATATTAGTTGGGATTTTTAGGATTCCGTACCCTAAAGGTAAAAACGGAACCCTACTACTAAGCCTCCGTTGTCTGTCTGTACGTCTATCTGTCTGTCAAGAGGCTGTATCTCATAAACCGTGATAGCTAGAAAGCTGAAATCTTCACAAATTATTTAAGTATTTCCGTTGCCGCTATAACAACAAATACTAAAAATAAAAAAATGAAAACAACAAACGTGATATTCTTTTATAAATGATGGTACGGAACGGGGATTGTCGAGGTGGGTTCACTACTCAGTAGCTCAATTCTCAGAGCGGCGGTATAGTACCCCCTGAGCTCGCAGGTTCGAACCTTGCATGGTTTGATGATTTTTTTATTCGAAATTAATTTAAAAACTTTACCCAATTAGGAAATATAATATAAAGTTTCTAATACATATTTTATTTCTGAATGTTTCATAAAATTTTAAATGAGAACTTTACATGACTAGATATGTATTTTGATTAAATACACTCTTTTTTATATTATTAATGTTTTTTAGAATTATAATCTGTTAAAAACAGCTTCAATCTGTGAAATAAAAATAAAGGAATAAAATAATAATCAACTATTAACGTTAATGTTTTTGAATATGCCTGCGAGTGCACAAAGTATATTACAAACCTTTATAAAAAATATCGAGCAAATTCATTTGATATAATATAATCGAAACCAAATTTCCTATATAACACTATTTTACAATAGGTAATATCTATAAGGACTACTTTCATTTATTTATTAATTTAAACTTTATTGAATAAAAAATATAAAATTGCTGGATTTAACGCTAAAACATTATACTTTAATCGACAATACAAGAAAAAACTACGAGAGGTACATACAGCACAGAAAAGAAATACAAAATCATACAATATATACATATATATAGTAAACAAAATATAATTAAAATTATATTCAGATCAGGTTCGAGATTACTTCAGGAAGTTTTATTTGAAACGACAAAGTTACCGAACCTACTTGAATTCTGACATACAAATGTTAGTTTTCATTTTAAAGTCGACTCCCGACTGAAATGTGAAAGTTTCAAAGTTTCACATTAGTAACATTAAAAATAACCGGTACTTTTTTTGAATATTTTAATAGTCAATATTTTTATCAAAATATAGATTTTCAATTTTTTTTTAGTTTTATTTTTATGAAGATAATGTGATTATAAGCATATACAATACAATTTTATTTTTTAATAATAAATGGAATGAAACATTTATCAATACGGGCTGGATTCAAACTCATGACTTCTGGGAAACCGTACCGTCACTCTATCAATTGAGCTACCATATCGCTAGCCGCTGCGATGAATTTTGTCTTCTATATTTACTTGTTTTTGTCCGCACAAAGGCTACATTTATTGGGTTTCATTCCAAAATTCTAACCATTGTTTTTAACAGTATAGAGTTATATTAAACCACAACCGATATTAATGTTGGAAATTGTCTATAAAATTAAATAAAAATATAAATAAATTTGACATGGCTAAGACAATCTCAAAGTTAAATCATATAATATTTTGGTGAAAATTTACGATATTCTGCCTCAAAAATCATTGTTCTCGACATCACGATGCTATGTCGATTTCACTTATGATATTGTTATTTTAATAAATGAAAATATGTTTTGAAATATATGGAGTTGTAATGTAATGAAATAAAAACATACAGCCTCCATTTTTGTGAGGGATAGTCTTTTTTTATTCGATTCTATTAATGTTACTCATAAAATTGTATCCAACGTATATATATATATATATATATATGTGTGTCTGTTATGTTGTCTTTGTATAAGACCAGGCCGCGTAGTGGTTGTAATTCCGTCTATTGTGCCCGGTGGTCGTAAATTCGATGCAAACACTAGACAAATATTTGTAATAGAACTTGTCTTTATCTTGGGTTTGAATGTTGGTTTCACTGTAGGTTCAAACCCCACACTAAAAAAATCAGTGCTCCAGTAGTCGTAGTAAAAGCTTAGTTTCGAGATTGATGGGATGGCGCAAGATGGATATGTCCCAAAATTTGAAATATGTTTATTTTAATGTGATCGAGATTTAAGAAACTAAGACAATACATCTGTAAAACCTGAAATCTTCAGCAAATTGTATTTTAATAACGCAACATATGCGTTACCAACATGTAGGCACTTCAAACGTACTCTTTGTTATGAAAGTGGGGTGGTAAATTAAAAATATTTTCAAATTGCACCGCAGCTAACATTGTTGTCGGTTTGTGCTCTAGAATTTAATATTATATACTTTGACGTGCTTCTGTAATTAATATTTTGGTTTTGTGAAGTGTTTTTCTCGTTATAGTAAAAATATGTTCAAATTATTACCGTCCCAGGCTTGGTTACGTTCAGTGCATTTTCAACATAATTTGAATACATTATAAATGTATGAACGTGTATAGATTACCAAATATTTAATTGAAGTTGCATCCTAAATAACTTCTAGGTATGATAATAACTTAAATTACAGTTAGAAGTCCTGATCTGTAAATAACATATTAATATAATTGTCACAGCCATGACAGGTTATAGTTCGGAAAAACAATGACAGAGGAAAATGGTGAAAAACTATTTGATATTCGGTAATCATATGAGTTTAAAAAGCCTGGCTTTGCTAACACAGACATACCCTTATAAATAACAAATGTGCTCGTTTTAGTACTAAAAGCTAAACTTAGCTTTCCAAACCTAAGTCACAAGAGAAACACTCCAGTTCCAAAACTAGTTTTCCAAAGATTGTCACAGAAAACTTTGAACGTTTTCTTTTAAAGCCTTCCCATTTAACTTGGTAACAACAGGAAATTTTGCAATTAAATGCAACGCGTGGCTCCAAACTTCTGATAAGTCTGCTTTAGAGGAGAAATTGAAGTAAGACCTAGTGTCTTAGAAAATAAAAACACTACGGACTGTCGGACGTACGGACAGACCGCAGGATGTGGCTTCTTATATATATTGACTGCTATTTCAATCCTGGTAAAAAAAATATAGTGAGCATTGTTTAACTTTTATTTCATTGTTCAGTTTATTGTTTTCTTTGTTGATTTTCTGGTCAGTAACACCATTGAATTAAATTTTATTTAATGGTCCACAATTTATACTTCGATTTCTAAATGATTGTTTATTTTATTTTAATAATTTAAACATATATCGGAATTCCCTTCTTGCGGCTCTGATCCTGCGATATAATTCAAACTAAATTAAAAATCAGTTTTATTTTAATGTATTTAAAGTTTTCTTCATTCCATTCATCTTTAAGTCCTCGATAAGCCATTTATTTGGCCTCTGCCGGTTCTTTTTGCGGCTACCGGCTAGACCAGCCTCATAATGGAATATTAAATTGACGGAGAAGTGATTCCCCGAGGTTACTTGCCAGATCCTATTTTATTTTAAGTGGTATTCCATTGTAATGGAAGTTTACGCAAAAAAAAGTATAAAATACTATGATTTTTTAAAAGGTTGTTAAAATGCTTTTTTGTTTAAAATTGTCGGTTATGATAAACCATTTCAGGGTCGTACTTGCGATCTCTGAAAAACTAAAACGAATGGTCACAGGTTCAAATTCCGCCTGTATCTGTAAATTTTTCCTTCTTTATTTATTTGTTATGTATATTTGATACTTAATAGTTTGGTAAGAGAAAAGCTAGAGAAAGTTTGAAATCCATTTGAATTCATGGTAAATAAGAATGAAGCCTTATGTGCCTTGTCTTGAAAATATTAAGTCAACATAAATTTGACGTCTTTGAAGCTAGAATGTAGCAGAAACTCCTCATTTACTTTTCAATTTACTTTATTTATATTCAAAGTGCTCATTGCCTTACTGAGTTATTTCTGAGGTTAAATGTAGCAGTTATATTATATGTTATATAAAAAATATAAAAAGTCCCAAGAGAAGCATAATCGACCTTTTTTGTGATTTATTGACAAGTCTCTGTGTAGTTCGAAAGTTTTATTATGCGGACCGCGGAAATCCTGCTCTTTCATTTCAAGTTTACTTTATAGAGTGAAAAAACGTTGATTTTTTGGGTTTTTTTGAGTGATATACTATTTTGTCTTTTGACAATAGATATTGAAGTAAATGTCTCTAAAAACAAAAATCACAATTTTGCTCAGAGAAAATCATGTACTATTTAAGTAATTGTCTGAGTACATAAATTAAAAAAAAAACTAAAATATAGCCCACCCAAATGCAAATGTTTCTAGAGCGTAATAATTTCCATTAAGACTCATTTCAAACTGGGCGGATTATACCCGTAAATACTGAAATATACATGTTATTCTAAAATACGGTGATTATTAATTCTACCAGCATCGGGAACTAATCAGCAAAAAGCGGGCTAATTTACAAGCCATGCGGATCAAAGCCACGTTAGGACTAGTGTACACTGGTACTATTTAAATTATAATATTTATAAGTATTTTTATATAACAATTGCTGCCTTAGAAAACAAGAACGTAGTTTTTGTTTTCTGTTTTTTGCTCTACATAGACATATACAAAGCTTATTATCGCTTAAATACTTCTTACGTAAATATATGAAACGCCACTCTAGTATTTATTAATATTAATATTTTCAATTGTGTATCCCCAAAAAGTATTGCAATAACAATTTACATACAGAAAAAAAGAAAATAAAAATAAAATGTATGAAATGTGACTTAAATGTTGATAAGCGATCTCTTCCATGAATACTTCTTTGGATATTTTTGGTACTTTATTACATTTTTCATCTAAATATATTTACAGTTAGTGTGTACACGCCTTTAATAAACATACTGAACACACATAATCCATCTTTATTCTATGCTTTCGCATATTATAGTAATGTTTCTAAACAAATAAAATGATTACAGAAACTCAGCTCTAAAACAAGAGAAATAAGAGCTGTTATCGATCACTTTTAGTGAATTGGATAACTAATTTTGATACTTGTACTATTGCAATAAGAACTAATATGTTCAAATCACTTATACTCATATTTGGTTAAACAATTTTGATACTTGGTCAATTGTAATAAGAACTGATATGTTCAAAAATTAACAACCTGTTTTTGTGACGACAGATGTTCGCGAGTTAACGCCAATAAATCTACAAATTGGTTCCGCGGCTCCATGCCTTTTTTGTTCCATGATATATTTTACTGCGCACGTTTTTTTTATGACATATTTTGATTAATCCGTCTGATTCCTGTAAACAAGTCATTTATTTCTTGAGAAATTGTTACGAAATAATGTTGAATCAATAACTACTCTATTGGTTTAATTTACTTACTATCACAGTTTAGATTTAAAAACTATAACAGTTTAAAGAAGTTTTGTTGAAATATTACAATAATAATACTTTCATTATATCATGAGCTCTATAAAATAATATTCTTTTTCTTTCCTGCTAAGTGACGTTAAATTACGAATGCTTTCTTTAAATGTCAAAATTTGACATAAAAAAATTATAACATTAATATTTCAAATAACAAAACACACTTCATTGTACGAGTTAATAATGTTACTTATAGTAAAAGAATTAATGATTTATGATGACGTCATCAAACTTCTTATCGAAACATTATTAAAGTAATATTACTTTTAGGATGAATTCTAAAGTAATATTATTGTTATTTTGCTATAAAATGGTAGATGTGCAGATTTTCGTCGTGATAAATTATAACAATATATTTCAAAGCATTTTAAGTTAATATCAAAGAAGGTATATCATTGCTTTCTTTTTTACCTGTAACAGGTAAGGTATGTATGGTAATTACAATGTAATAAATGTAATAACACTACAACATAAATAAAATGACATGTAAATTATTATATAATATACCTAAGTTTCTTATATATAAAGTGTATAAAGTTATTGCATTTAAGACTTTAACAATTCAAAACAAGAACAATGTAATGTTAAATTATTGCACGATGTATTCGTATGCTAAGCTCAAGTTGGCATTTACACGGGAAAGGGTCAAGTTGAATCTTTAGTTCCATATATTCTGTTCTGGTAATTTGTCTGGGAACAATGAAGGATTTTTCGCTCTAGGAGGTATTGCCGGTGAAGCTTTGACGCCATTTCGTGGTGGAAGCAACGAGCGGTTTATGAAAAAATAAAATTTAAATATTAGTTATGTGTAATTAAAATTGAGTTGTAAAATGGTGATAATGAATACAATTCTTTATTGTTTTTTCTTTGAACATGTTTTTATTAAATTCTATGTTTATGCTCATGGGAAGATATTTGGCTATCATAAGTCAATAATATCGCTGTACGAGTATTTATAACATCACAATAAAGGCACGGTGATGGAATTTCTGTAAATCTAACCCAAGCTGCCAAATACTCTGGAGCTCCGTGACATAGACTAAAATTCAACAATTAGAAAACAGTTATTAATGGTTAGATGTCTTATAGCTTTAGATATTACAGTAGACTTAAATACTTGTATTTAAACTTTCATTCGACAGTTTAGTAGTTGTTTGGTTTTGAACCCATTTGTAGTCTCTATTCGTGAGCTCGGAATATGGCAGAACCGTGGCGTGAAGCATCTCTCTGGCTAACACGCGAGGGACCACGAGTGGGTTGGAGCCAGTCACAGAAATGACAAAAAATTAACGATACATTTAATAAAACATATAATAGATTTAAATCATCATCAAGGAATTGAATTTATAACATAGATCTCCAGTAATAAAAATAAATTGATGTTTATATTTGAATAATGTTGGTGACGCTCACAAATCTGTGAATATCAAGGTATCATCAAGCACAGTTTTTTTGTCTTATAAATTAAACTTATTATGTTTTTAAACGTTAAACGTATTCGTATATTCTTGATATGCTTACACAAAACCCATTATATCCAAGTATTTTTGTTCCATTTGCATCGACTTCGTTCACGAAATTGTAAATTCTACAGACTTGAGCTGAGCTTGTAACACTTTTTTCATTAATATACATATATAAATATATATAAATATATATATATATATATATATATATATATATATATATATATAAATGTAAGTATATAAATATATACATATGTATATTTATCCTGCTATATTCACGGCAATTATAACGAAATTTTGCAAGAATAATTTCTTTCGTAAGCTCTTATTTCACATGAGTACAGCCGTATTTATGAATCTAGAAAGTTTAAATGTAAATACGTTATTATTGTCAAAGTGAGTAACTCTTTGTATGAAAGGTATAAAATCGGTAACTCTAAATATAAAACGCTGGTAGCTCTCAACACACACCACACACTAAATGAGAGTGTCATACTATCTCTCTATCAAATCGTCCATTGTCTACTGCTATTATATATATATATGCTACTTAAGTCTCCCGTGACATGATCAGTCTTCTTGGCACACATTTAAATCAGATAACTAAACATTTTGTTAAAATAAAATAAATCATAATTTAAATCCGTACTGAATGTCAGTTTTATAAATGTTTTTCATTGACAAGGCACAGTTATTTCCCACAGATTTGATAAGAATTAGCGCCAGAAGCTCATCCGCTAAGCTTTCTTATATTTTGTTTTAAAATGATACTTAATTCCTAATTTATGTAAATATTATATAAAATATTATTTATTAGTACACGTGGAGTTAATAACTGTGTAAAATCACTTTCGCCTTTATTGTGATTATTTTTCAAACGTAAATAAATATAGAAAAATGACTAATTTAAATAAATATATTAAGAAAATATATTCGTTACGGGCAACATTCGAACCCGCGACCTCTGCAAAACCGTTCCGTCGATCCACCAATAGCGCTACCGTGCCTCTACCCACGTCTATGAATTTAACAGTTATTAATAATTATCTTTACCGGGACAGAGACATGCATAGACATTTGAAAACAATAACAATTTTATTACGCTTGAAATAATAAAAATATAGAGGATTATTCAAACAAATTCCACATACCTCTAGAGTGTATCTTACAAAATACATTTCTAGATGTTTTAAACAAAGCCTTAATAAATACCTAACAGGATCCGGGCATGAATATTATACGCAAACGTACTGAGACGCTCAGGTATGCGCTATGTGGCTCTATCTCACTTCTATCGTGGCTCGTTAAATTCTTGAAGAACTCTTACAAATAAAAGGTAAATATTACGAAACTTTTACCATAGAATAAATATTGCTTTATTGGACAAATTACAAGCAATTAATAACGTCATGGAATACGGTTTTATACATTGTTTATTATTGATGATTCGTTGTCAAATGTTGTTTAGATTTCAACATATTTAGCGAGGATTCATCTCTATGTACAAATATAAAATTAACGCAATGAAACTTTTATTTGTGAAATTACAAACAATGAAACATGTTTAGTTTTATTATATATAACATAGAATTATACATTGAATGTTTCTGAACGTTCTTTAGATTCGAAAGTATTTAGCGTCGATTAATTCTCTTTTACTTCTCAGTTAACGTAACTCCGTACATAAACCGGCTGTAAAGCTACGAGTAAATGAACACTAAACTGTGCTTTAGATGAACTTCATAATTGTTTCACTTTACGATCTCCGAATGTCTTCCAGCGTCCTTCTTCTCGGTTATAGTTAAGTTTATGTAAGACATTTTAAACTACGGCTCGGGGGCCGGGCAGTTAGCGATTTAAAACTTTACGACGGACCTCTGAGGTTCTTGAGCTGTTTAGATATAACATTACATTGGAAAAATAATCTCTTTGTCGCAGGGGTTTTAACAGACATTTAAAATAATGGTCTCAAATTTGAACAATCTATGGATCATACAAATCTGGGATCCAAACCTTTGGCTGAGCAGATGACTAATCACTAGACCAAAAAGCTGCCAAATGCGTATAAAATATCCTTTAATTTAAATCTTACAAAAGAATTTAATGTAAACAAATTTCGTATTGTTGTTCGTTCTATAAAATAACATCTAATGTTGTTCCGCTGTAGTAAATTAACAAGGCCAGGTAAATAATAAGATACGTCTGTCATAGCATTACAAATAGTCTAGACAGGATTGCGCATAATTTAGTCAAACACTCGAGACGCGACCCGAAGCGATGATTCGTATGCGTTTAGTGCTCTCTGATGTCGTGTCTGTTTGTTTAATGTTCTACAGCTTTTGTTGCATCCTGACCTGGAGTATTAATGTTATTTGAATTGGATGTGATGTGTGATGATATATATATACTTGGGAGGGGGGGGAGGGGGGCAATATTAACCGGTAAATTTAGGGGGGTGAGAGGGGTATAATTAGTCATATATCAAAATAATATATAGTTAAGAAAGATCAAAATTTATTTCGCCCCGTCTTGTAGTTTGTAAGTCGCTATAGTAAACGAAATATATATAGTTTGTGTGAATATATATTTATAATTGATTATATATAAACATTTAAATCGTATTGAATAGTAGTATTTACGTCCTTTGGAAAGTAATACACATTCGTCTAATGGAGTCTTTATTAATTAACGTTTATTCCCTGAGGATACGCTCCAATTGGTGATGATAATTTGATTTGGTTACTTAGTACTATATATATATATATATATATATATAGGAAGGTCTATATATAAAATAGTCATAATAGGTAACGAAATTTCTTAAAGATAGTACTAACAATATTTTTACATAAATAGAATGTGAAAGGATGAAATGTTTATACTGAGTATATTTTTATATTTTCAGTTTTCAGTATGCTATCTTAAATTCAGTTTCTGAATATAAAATGTTACACCCAATTTCCATCACAAGCTGGGAACGAAATCTAATCTAGATACTTAGAAACGGTAGAGTGTTAATAATTTATGTTTTAATTTAAAACGCTTATATTTTATGGACATCTTAGTTTTATGTAGATATGGGCGAGTTATATTTTCTTTAAACCTTTCAACGAAACTAATGTCCAATATTTTAGTCCTTTCAAATAAGCATATTATGCATTGCTTACTTAAGCTTTAAATTAAACTTATTTTCTCTCGAATTGTAATGTATTTTATGAAAACTTGGTTCTGGTTGAAGGGGAAGATTTTTATTATTCCACGTTTCAGCCAAGCTCTACCTATATTTTTGTAACTTTGTATGTAATAGGGAATGAAAATAGCAGTTAATATCTACTATCAAATGTAAGTAAATTTTTTTAATGTAACAAATATATTTATTGTTTTATTTATGACAAGCTTTTGTCAGCGACTTCGCTCTCATCCCTCGAGGTAGATTATAAGCAATCTGTCATCACTTCAAATGTAAAGTAACCATACATATATGTTTTCAATGCTAATAGAGTTTTTGAAAGAATTTTCTGGGATTTAAATAATTCTTTACGTTGACTCACATAAAAAGTAATTTAATTAAATCAAAACCCTCCATGTATTCTTACGTTCATGTATTTATTCCTCTGTTGTATTGTAATTTTAGCCGAAATCAATTTTTTCGTCAGTGAAAATGAGAGAAATTTTCAAAAAATAAGTATCCTTAAAATCGACCTATAACTATACTGATAAATATAATCAAAATTGGTCCAGTAGTTTTACGTAATGCATGCACAGACATATAAACATATAAACACAAATAAAAAGTAAAAATTCATTCCACTACTTAAATGTTCATTTAACAATATTTTCAATGAACATAAATGTAATCTTTACATTTTAAATTATAGAAATAGATTTTTTTGTCTTATTTTTTTTCATGGTCGGCGGTAAAACACAAAACATTAGAACTATTTTCTATATAACTTACAGTAAAATAAGTATCTTAGAAAGAGTTTTGTTATATTTTTGGTTACTTATTTATGTAACTACCAGCCAGATATCAATACGACAGTACTTAAATAAAAGTGAAATCCGACGTTAAAAATATTCCAAAAGCTACATGAAAAGCCTGATGAATATTAATAAAGTAAAACATATTCTTGAGAGCTCTTAAATGTAATAAAAAGGGCTAACTCACATTACCCAAGAATTCTCGTCAGAATGAATGAAACGTCCGGAGTTTCATTTAGTTTTTCAAGTGCTGAAGTCTGAATAATTTCAGAGACAATTAGGGCGTAGAGTTTTATTATATAATAATTAAATTAACACCCCCTCTAGTTTTTATTAAAACTTAGAGCACGTAGACTTTTGTTTGTATAAGACTCTCTCACCATCTTGAAAGTTCTGTACTGATTATTTTTTGTTTTTGAAAATTTTTAATTATTAATGTAGTAATTTTACCACGTTTAGAAAAAATAATCTTATCAGTTTTTTGTTTCTTTTTACCCAAAATATATTACTAAGAAATACAAATAATATTTTGACATAACTTTACTTGCATCTTATTTAGTTTGGTATTGCTAATTTAGGTTTGTATTAAATATATATAAAAAAAACTCTACTCAAATCAAATTGGTTAAAATAACTAAAATTCTTCAATGCAGTTTTATATACTATGCTTTTTTATTTTGATAACATTTATATTTTACATATAATACATAAACGTGTCTAAATACATATATTTCCAATTCATGTTCGGTCCCATTTAAACTATAACACACATAGTATTTATAACACACATAGTATTTATAAGACACATAGTATTTATAACACACATAGTATTTATAACACACATAGTATTTATAACACACACTTGAAAAGAACATATTGTCCAGAAGATATTGTGTTTGATATTTTATAATTCTGTTTATAATTATCTATCGAATGCTCTCGTGCTCTTGACGTTTGAAGTGTCCTCCTGTTTTCACAGGAAATTGGAAGATACAATTATCTTGCGTTAGCCTTTGAGTGTAATAAATAAACAACATCGCAGCCTCCGGCCCCAGCTCATAGTATATCAGATACCACTACCTTTGTTTGTTTAGAAATATCTAATATTAGGATACTTTCACCAACAAATAATTTCAAACAAAAAAAACTATTACTTTCATTAGTTTCCTTTAACATTTTATCACTTTGGATTTTTTTCATTAATACGAATCATTTATCTAAACATTTAAGTATGTTTACTTCAATGTTATGTGAGCTTTTATCACATAGCGATAATGCTTCGACTATCATTAGTAGGGGCATCGTTTATTTAGGTCGGTCTAACTCGCATTTCTTTGTCCTCTTTACCTTGGTAAATGAAATATTCAGCGTTTCCCCACGTCCGGGAGGATATTGATAAACTGAAATACGACGGTATGTGAGGACCCAATTTTGTCCTATTTTATCACTTTTTAAATATGGCCGAATTTCGTTCAAAATTCCATAACTTAGATAAGGTGAAGGGTTGGGAAATATTTCTATTATAATGCAATGATTCAGAATATATTATACAATTCTTAGACCCTTCAAATTTTATCTTCATTGATAATTAAAGCATGCGATTTCGTAACGGCATCGACGTTTACCAATTCAGGTCTAATATTATGAATTGTTAAAATTTAGATCACACCTAATTTAGATCTATCAGAATATTAATCAAATTTAATTGCTGTTTGTTAAGAATATTGTATGAAGTTTAAGGTATAATACATTTCAGGTAATTCTCATTAATTCGATTGAATTTATTGTCCGAATATGTGTTATATATATTTATTATCCACTGAAATATATGTTTATTATTAAACATAAGATCAGTTATAAAAGGAACATCGTATTATTTTTCCAATACCATTTTCAGAGGGATTGATGATTTAAAAAAAATGTCCACACATGCCAGCAATACTTGTAACTTCTCTGGTAATGCCAGAGGCAGCGGGCTGCGGTGATCTTTCACTACCAACTCCTGTCAAGTCAAGTCTACTTGTCTCCGACGACTTGCAAAGACGAGTTATGGACTCGTCGCCACAATCTTCCGAGGTCTGAACTAATTGCCATACCCTTTAGTTGCTAAAGACGAGTTTTGAACTCGTCGACCTTGACTTATATCAACTAAAGATGATTTGTTAACGGATAAACAAACAAAAATGCAGTCCAAAAAAAATCAATGATTTTCGATTAAAACATTTAATTCAAATTTAACCAATCCATTTCCCAGAAACATAAACTACATTTAATTTAACTAAATATAATTAAATAACATAAGCATACTAAACTTCCAAAAAAATACCAAAACAATAGCATTTCACAGAAACAACCCACAAAGGGACATTTCAACGAACAAAACACCAACATTGCGATAGCCACAAAACATTTAGAGTAACTTTACACGTCATTACAAACGGCCTATTTAGAACATACCATCAACAATCCCAGGCTAATTTTATTAATTTTAATAATAGCGTGCGGACACACATAACGTCTGCATGAAACCACCACTCGATAAAATAACCAAGGTACCAACTATGGTACCCCATTTCAAATATCATTAAAATGGCGATAAGAAATGTTAATAAGGTGTGTTATTAATGTGATATGCCTTAGAGTTGTTAATGAGTCGAGTTTTTATGGTAGGTGTAATGAAGTTTACGAACTATAAATTAAGTTACGTAATATTATTTTTTTGTTTTATTTTTTCGTATAAATTTATCTGATTTCTTATGATTTTTTTGTTATATACTGAATATATCGATGATTTCAGTTGGTTAAATTTTATTCAAAAAAAAAAATGTTTTGAATTACTAAATGGGATATTGTACTTAGACTGGTTAGGTTATTGTATTAAGTACTAATTAGTCTGTCCTAAAACTTACTAACCAAAAAACAAAAATAATCATACAATGGCGTTAAAACGAAAGACAAACTCCATTGCCAGACGAATAATTAAATTTGTATAATAAAGCTCACTTAACATTCACCCTCTGTTTTTGACGATAGGTATATTTATTTAATATTTACTAATAATTTACTTATGTACACAACAAACAAACTTAAATACTTCAAACATAAATTGATATAAATAACGAAAAGGTCCCAAGTATATTATAAGAGAAGAGAACGAAGAAGATATGAATGTATTTAAAAGTGATAATGCAAAAAGTCTGCACTGAGATGACGTGTGATAGAAGAGCGTGGAATATTTTGAATAGTGGAGATAAGAGCAGATTGATGATGCTAAATGGCAGATGTATGATTCTAAATGGCAGTTTGATGATTCTAAATGGCAGTTTGATGATTCTAAATTCTTATAGATAAATCAAATAATCCAGCAACATGTATATTAGAAATAAGGAGCAATTAATTTCGAATACAAATTTAGCCCTCAAAAATTAATCCACCCGAAAGATTATCGGCTTTAATCGGTCTTTATGAGGACAATGGGACCCGCACTAAAGTACCGGGAAGTACCGATACTGATAATTATACCTTTTGTCTTATTTACCCTCTGAGGGCCTGTCTGATATGGCGTTATAATATGAAAATTAAAATATAATAAGGAAAAATATTTTCAATTTCGAATTGTCTGTAAAGTTCGGCTATGCTGAGCATTTTGAGCTGAGGTCGCAGGTTCGAACCCTGATCGTGTTAGTGAATTTTTCATTCCATAAAATTGTTATACAATTTTTAATATGGATTTAAAAAACGATATTTCTTATAATCTATGTAGGTATATTATTATATCTTGTATATAACCGGGGAACTATTTATGTATATATATTTATAACTATGTAGTTTTATGTACATATAATTTTATAATTACATTTATTTTAATTAGAAATATGTTATGTATTATTTATTCGTGGTTGCTTTCTAAACTTACTGTTAAATTTTAACAATAATGTAGCAATTTTTTCTAATTTTTTTTTTCTTTTTACTCTTGAGTAATGAATAACTGAAAGAGATCTCTTTCTTTTGAATAAACTATCTTTTGTACAAAATATTTGCTTTAAACAAACATATAATATTATTTATAGTAAATTTAATTTCAGCTAAATATTCGTACGTGGTTTTCAGTGAAGCTGGATGTATTTCTCTAAGAAAGCTCAAATATCATAAATAGTGCGAACTAATTAATTTCTGAGTCTAAAGTAAACCGCAGCGTGTCTGAAGTTTTCATTCAATTCATGTTAATTAGTTTTTGTCCTGAAATATTCAGTTTCAGGATACTTAAACGGACACCACATTCGTGTGGAATTCATTAGCAAGACATTAGCTTTATAAATTATATAAATTTAACATGGCATATTAAATAAATAAAAACATAAATCAACTCCCGTCGTTCTACCAATTGAGCTACTGTCTAAACATATTAATTTTTTCGGAACGGTGGCGACATCTATATCATTCAACTAGCTACTCTTTTCTATGAAATCAACGAAAAGGGTAGCGATACTACAGCCCAGTTTTTATAAAGACGGGATGATTTCCCAGAGACCACAGGTTCGACTCTCTGCCTATATCGATTTTGTTTTCATTCCATATTTATTTAAAAATTATATAAACTTAACATGACTATACATATTTATACACATTTATAAAGTTCATTTTCCTAATTAAATCTAAATTGCATATTAGAAAGTAGTCCAATATAAAGTTCGATTCGCTCTATTTAGATTACACAAGCTCTGTGTAGTGCATTTCCAATATTGGCTTGCATTAAGGTCATTAGTTATATTTGAGTTATGACCCTTGGTCACTTATCGATAGACGGGCTATTAGCTTTGTTTGAGTGCTACTAAAGTATTTGTTCATTTTTCATCCCATATTACATAATTAAGCTGAAAATAGGTAATTTGACGTAAATAGGCTGATCCTACTGCTATCGAGAACATATCAACGGTTTATATTAGAATTTATTTAATAGTTCTCATTTTAAATTATTTTGACTCGTGCTTTATATTGAGCTTATAAGAGATTGTAATACGTACTAATTTTATAAAAATGTTATATTATACGCACATGTTACGTAAAAGTGAAATTGTATGTGTTTTTCTACTGAAAGAAGTATGTGTTTTTTAATTTTAAATCTTAATTAGTAAATTGTAAAGATCATTGATATATTATTAATTGTTTAAATTACTGAACGCAAATACTGGGATTATTAAATTAGGTTATATATTTCAAGTAATATATTTTTTGCTCTTTGAAGGGAAAAAACAGAATGTTGTTTGAAGTTATTGAGGTTTGAGTTATAAAGGGTTTACTGTTGATAAGGGCTATGGGTTGAGTCTCAGGCTGTGAGATAGACCGATAAGATTCATCGGAATATTATTGAAGCAACATGATTTCTGAAATAATCTTCATAATTCATAACATTTTCAGTTTATTATCGATTTGGTGATCTTTTCTTATCCCAAATCAGTATAGATAGCTTGCTTTTAAACATTTTCTTTTTAACATTGGTTAAACATAGATGGATGGTTAACAGAAATGACGCAAAATATAAGTCAATATGACATTTCGATCGATTTCCTGATCAAAATGAAGCGTGTTTAAAAATGTAAGAACCAAATGTAATCAATCGCTGAGCCAAAGAATACTCGTGAAATAATATTACTCTCTCAAAGGTAACTTCAAAGAGGGTCCATCAAACATTCATAGTCCTTCAGAACATTATATTTTGCGAACAAAAAGCTAAAATTTCATAAAGCTAAGCGCATAGCTATTTTTAATATTTTATAGACTTTGACTGTGCAAAGGGAATACCAAAATGCATGGAAATAATTAGTTACGAAGTGAACGCGAAATTTGAGTCACACGGGTAATAAAATTAGGAAATATTTATATAATAATTAAATATATACGTAATTTATAATTTCAAAACCTTTATTGAGTTACCCAAATGATGTTTTTATTCTGAGTAGTTTTAAAAAAAAAAATAGTTGCTGATCGGTACTCTGTCCTTTGAGAAATATAGTAAAATAGCAGCAAATCAAATATCTATTAGTATCACTATCATTTCTAAAATTATAAAAAAACAGTTATAACAAACGACAATTATTAAATAATTCAAAACTTTGGAAAAATAAATTTATATTTTAAATGGTGACTATTTTCCAGAGCCGTGTGTAGTGATAAAGGATGCATTTATAATGCAGCGACGCGTCGTGAGGGGGATGTTGGTCACCAATCACATTAAAATACCCCTCTGCCATTGTGACGCTGGTTTAGATCTCGTTGTCTGTTATTGAGACTAAATACTGTATGATAATGATTATTTCAAACTAAATTGTATTTATTTTTAAAATATATGAAGGTGTTTTAAACGAATTTTGGAACAAATTGTCGTCCCCTATTAGAACCCTTTAAGGTTCAATGTAATAAAATAATAAACAATACTCATATTGACCAGTGCTTATTTCACAAATTATCTCCAAAACGTTTATATCATAAAGATAATTAATATATATATTTTTAGCTTTCTAGATCTAAGAGCCTGGTTTTCGAAGAATCATTAATTCCTTTTATATTTAGTAAAAAAGTCTAAACTTATTAAATATAAACACGTATATATTTCTTTTTTTTATTTTCGAGGCACGACTAATAAAAGATACCGCAAAGAAATGCCGGTAATCTTTACTCAGAATTAAAGAAGTTGAAGATCATCACGACCACTCAGTTACTTGTAATTCACGACATTGTCTGTGTGTTTGTACGGCACGTGTCAGTTCGCTGGCGGAACTTTGAGGCCGTATGTCACGAATCTGTCATAGCGTGAATATTAATAGAGCTCTGAACGTTTTACGAATTTTGACACATTGGGTCGTGGGTTGACTCGAATTAAATATGTTTAGATATATTTGACAGTGGTTTTTATTTTAACTTTACGAAAGTATAGGATCGTATACTTTTTAAAGAGACATCTATAAGTATATATAATGAACGTTGTATATAATGTACGCGATGAACGTGAATATTACTGAACCAATTTCGCTTATTACTTTTTTGTAGAGTTTTTTATTGTCAGGCGCAGGTTCTTATGATTGCCAAAAAAAGGAATTTGAGCGGTAAATTAGAAAAATTAAGAAAACTTAACGGCCATAATATTAACTTTTTTGTCATAACTGTCAGTTGTTTGACAGTTGACAGTTGGCGAGATTTATAGAGTACGCGCTTTAAAATACCATCTTAAGTAGATGAATTCGGCGGAATTGTATTACATTATTAGTAATACAATTGCAATTCCACTTCCACACGTATTGCTTAAGACCAGACAACGTCTGTTGGATCAACTAATATATATAAATAGATTAAAATAAATTTGTAACTTACCTTGGACTAACATATTTTGGAAAATATCATGTTATTTATCTTGCTTAATAATTATTATAAATATGTATTCGTATAAAAGAAAAACAATACCATACATTTCCGCAGTGTATTGTATAAATGCTGATATAAAAATACAAAGATACAGAAAAAATATAATAAAAGTAATACAGGAGACAATCGGTTTCCAGCAGAAGTAGTTTACAATAATGACGTTATCATAGCAACAAAGAATTCCGGATCCGTTCATTCTCCTTTGTTATCAGCTCATTTAGTATTTTCCTTCGAATAAAAGATAAAAAATCTTATAAGTGCCTGTGAGATTGGTGTATATATATTGTACACATCTGTTGTGATACGTTTCATGAAGCCATTTGCTTTGCTACACAGGGTATGTGTTGGTTGGATATTTTAATATTATATAAGTATTTATATTCGCTGTATTTATATCCATTTATTATTATGTAATATTAAGTTATATTTCCTTGTATATCAGCCTGGTTTTTTATTTAAATAGTTTTTGGTGATGTGTTATTTCTATATCCCGTATTAATCAGGATCCAGATTGAACGTCAAACTTCGCACCATGGTAAGTGACCTAGTTTCCCATGGGACTCTTTTATGCGATATAATTCTCTTCCAGACAACTTACGGTAGTAAGAAACTATAAAAGTTGTACGGTTATGCTTTTGCTTTAAAAACTAATATAAAATAGAATAAATTGATTTACTAGTATAAAAAAGTTCTTCGGCTACTTAAATTTTCTTTGCTCAACGACAAATACACCATCGAGGTGTATTTGTCGCTAAGCAAAAAAAAAAACAAAACGATTTTCTAATAAAACAAAATAGTTATTGTTTTATCTTCATTTAAATATATAAAGCCTCATTGAGAGTTTAAGTAAAACGTAATACTTATTTTCATTAATATAGTTTAGAGGTTTTTACATGTCCAAGACTGCTATAATTGAAGATATTAAGCTCATTATGAAAATTACTTTTAGATAATAAACTCTACGGTATGCTAAACAAATATAATGTTATACTAAAAAAATTGCGTTCCTTATTATTTCTTTAGAAATAAATCAGCGCCATCTACCGTCCTCGCTCTAAGCTAAGGAGTTCCCCTTGGAATGAAGGGTGCTTTGCTGTTAGTTTCTTAATATCATTCTAGATGGCGCTAATAAATGAAAACATAATATGTATAACGGAAGAATAAACTTAAATGCCTTCGTTTTATTGTCTATATATATAATCTTCGTTAGCGATTATTATTATAAGTGATTTTATTTTACAACATAATATAGATTCGTATATTTAGTTTAAGTAAATAAATAACGTCATTTTTTTTATCAAGGATTTAATCACATGTTTTAGACGGATATAACCTCAGCGAGGTGTGTTTTTGGCGGCATTTATAATTATAAAAATATTAACAAACAAAGGATTAAAACCATTTCAATTCACGCCTTTTACAGCGTGAACTGAACACGGCCGACAGACTCGTGAAGTTTCAAACAACTTGAATTATGTAAACGAATGGAAATTAAATTCCAACCAAATCATATATTAAAAGTTTGAATTTCACAGCCGTATTTGGAAAGAGTTTATTTGTATGTTTATTAAATGGGATGGGATGTTAAATCAAACCTGAAATTGTTTTTTTTCTTTTTATTTATAGAAGTTCTAGATTTATAGAATATCTAGAATATTCTACAGAAGTGTCATACACATAGATCTTATACATGTGTGCCGTTAGTATTTGGAGAAGAAATAAGCTTGTACCAAAAAATAAAAAATATACTTTATTTTATTTGTTTTTAATGACAAATATGATTGTTTTAATTATTAGATAAAAATAAGAATAGATCTTACAGTCTTAGGATGTTATTTAAATATTTTTTCTGTGGTTTCATCTTAATTTTACACATTTTAATTTTAACCTATAAATCAAACTTAACTAAAACATCAACCTTTTACGCAAAATACTACCAACATTCTAAAACGAAATATAAATATTTATAATGTATTATTATTATTGTTTATATATTTTTTATTAAGTTTTATTGTCTTCATCTGTAATTAGCACTGTGTACATTAAACATTTTGGCAGTCAAATTTAACTAACTTCTAATTGTCGTTTTTATAAACTTTCTATACGTATATAGTATCAATGAATTTTAATCTGTTTCCATAGAGCTTATATATTATTGTCAAAATCCTTTTAGCAAACTCCAGTCTGACGTCATTTAGATTTTTTTTTAAATTTGATATATATTTTTATATTTTCGTGAACCATGATGGCATGAAAAATGGCATAAAAGAATATTTAAAACTATTTAATAAAATAGACCGAGACGGGGATTCGAACCCACGACGTCTGGAAGAAATACCAGGTTCGAATTCCTTGTCGGTTTATTTATCAAACATTAATTTATAGGTTATGTGAATTTGCTTTTAGTTACAGACAAGACAGTTATAATCTAAATGGAATGATACCTGACGTATATATAATTAAATTGGTAAGTTCTCTCGTCTGTATGTAGACAGATTAACTATTGCGAAATATGCTTATTGTTTCGGAGAGCAATCTCGCGTCACTCGTGACAGACAGACAGACGCTTTGCTATTCCGTTATGTTTTCAACTTTGTGGAAGAAGGCTTGAGAATTTGGAAATGACATTTTGTTTTGATTTTCATTGTTTTAACGTCTTGGAATTAATATTATTATATTGTTTTGTAAATCTCTTGCTGAATATATAATTATAAAGGTTTAAATATATAAATGTAATTTGTTAATATTAATATTTTTTTGTTATATTTATCAGTTTGTTTTTTTAAATTACACGAGATATACTAATGGGTATACTCTCTTTTTATTATATATTTTTCTACGAACAGGGTCAAAGTTATCTCTTGTGACAATATCTCATATTAATACATAATTTTATAATGAATAATAAATACATATTTATTCTATACAAAGTGAGCGTATTGTACACAAAAATAATCTAATAAGAGTAATGGTTTAAAATGTATATAAAATATATTTAAACGTGAGATATTTTTATACCAAATTCATTAACTTCGGCATCAATACAAAATATAATTCCTAAATGCCACTAAGTAGAAACAAAAGCTTCCATTTTCCATATTCCAAAAATAGTAGACAACTACTACGGAAACTCGAACGAGTCACGAATCATAGCCGCTTTCGAAAAATAAATATTAATAAATTTGATTTAAATCGTCATTAACTTCTGTTCCACTTAAAAGTAGGTCTAATTTTATGTAGTTTAAGTTCTAATATAAAGAACATATTTCTTAAGTCCTCTAAAAGTAATTATGGGAATTATTTTTTTTAATTTCAACCCCCAAAGGGTGTGAAGGGACCATAAATTTGATGTGAAATCGTTGTAAGTTGTGTGATGCTCTTGATGTCGCCGATGGGAAATCTCATCAAGCCATTGCTAGTAGTGTAAATGCCCACTTTGTCACAACTTTGTTACTTTGTTAGGCTTGGAATACAAAGTTTAGATTAGAAAATACCGTTTCCATGTAATTAGAACTTGGAATAGGTTTGTCAAATATTATAATATACTGACCGGAAAAACGTTGCCATACCTTCAATATGGATATTTTATTCGAATTGGTATCATTAATTAGTTTTAAAATATATTTGCAGCTCGCATTTTGTCAATGGCGCCAACTGTCAAATGACTGACATATATGTCAATTGTGATAAGGTTACGTTTGAAAAGTTAATATGGTCCTTGTTTTTTCTAACTTTCAAACATACATATATAAAATAGGTACTTTTATATATATATATATATATATATATATATATATATATATATTATATTTACGTATATATTTTTTATGCACGTATGGAAGACCGATGGTAATTCTGAGAGACAATTTGTAAATTATTTCTGGCATACGTTACGCCTATTAGAAAGTCTTGATAGCTCTGACAACTTCTTTCATCGTCTATTTTAAAGCATCCCTTCGTTTTTAAGGGAATGAATTATTCTAGAAAATTGAACTTTATCTCAATGAGCACAAGGCGAAGTTTACTGCTTGTTTTTTAGTTTTGTATGTTTGTGTATCCTGCAATATTAATAGCTACATCTGTAACCAGTTAGAAGTGATCTATCTTTGGTAGGTTTATTTTTGTAATTTATATTTAATTGTGTTATACTTGAATATAACTTAACAATTTTCGTTTATATAAAAATATGTTATTGTTATATTATATTTACAGTTTTTCAGAACTTTTAACATTATCTAAAATTCATATCTTTGACGGTCTTTATTCACTATACACGTGTCAGAGTTCAACATACGCTGGTACGTTAAAAGCAGTTTGTTACCACGGCTCAAAGCAAGCGCGGATAAACTTAAAATATTTTAAAATATAAGACGATAGTTATTAATATAATATCGGAAATGGGTGCCATTTACAATCCTCGTTTGATTTAGCAGTTACAAATTATTTTTGATATATATCTGTTATATTTAGTATGTCTGTTAATTTTTCTATTTAAGCTTTCGTGATCCATAATTATTATTAAATAAATAGTAATTATTATAATAATGATAATTCTATAAAAGCTCATCATTGAGGATCTCAAATGGATTCGAAACCAGTTGGTAAATTCCAATATAAAGGGGATGTAAATCGGGACGTAAAAGGAAACGGAAAGGCGGGTAAATATATATATATATATATATATGTATATATATATATTATATATATACATATACTTAGTCTGGCCATAAATACTGTTACACTTAAAAATAAAAATATTTAACTGCAAATAACATTTATTACATTTACAGTATGTTAGTTTAGTACATAAATATAAAACAATTAAAAATATGTAAAGCTTATTCGAAGTGGTCTCCATTGGCTTCAATACAGTCCTTTAAACGTTGAGGCCACTTATCCATAGAAGCACGCACTCTTTCCATGTAAAATTCTTCACTGCCAATATTGTATAGATTGTTTTAGGGACTCCAAATTATCATGTCGCTTAGAGCAAGCTGTACTCTCTAAAATGGACCATAAAGGCCGGTGGTAGGCCATAACATCAGGTCGCCGGCAAGGTTACCACCCATCGGGCAAAGCCGTACCGCAAAGCGACTCTGTCGTGTTCCGTTACGTTGCTCGATGAAGCCGTATATGGGAAATGGGTCTGAACAGCTGCGTTGCGTTGGTGAACCGTTTTGTCGTCGAATTAGTGTTTGTTGTGTCGGGCGCCTAGTCGAGGAGGGTAGCGGGATCCGAAGCGACGGCTTTCCGCTGGCCGCCCGCAGATAGTTGGGGGCCCAAGTAGTGGGTTAGCTCCCCATGAAAGGCTGCCCCGCCAGCTGCGAAAAATCCCAGGGTGGCTCCATCGTGCTGGTTGGCGACCAGATGAGGAGGCCCGATGGCGATCCCTGGGGGGGTTCGGGCGTCCCCGCAGTCTCCAGACTAGCCTCCCGTTGACACAGCAACATCAATTTCGACGTCGGGTTCGATACGTAGCGCCTCGTTCAACTGCCATTTCCTATCCTATTCACTCCATTTAAATTTTTTATGAAAAGTAAGAAAAAGAAAAGTAAGGTTACTCAGCGGTTGCACTCCTCCTCACTCCTAGTGCACCTCGCGAATATTCGAGGATTGCACTCAAATCTCGAAGCTGTCCATCACCATCTAGAGACAGAGCAGCCGCACTTACTCTTTCTGACGGAGACGCAGATACAATGTCCTTTGAGCACTGCGTACCTTGCTTACCCTGGTTACACGTTAGAGCACAATTTCCGCTCACGTGCCGGGGTTTGTGTGTACACGCGGAACGACCTCTGTATCCAGCGCCTTCGTCACCTTGAAGACCCCACTTTTTCTTCCCTATGGGTTTTGGTAGACACAGGAAACGAAAAAATCCTGTATTCCTGTGTTTACCGTTCGCACAGCGGTGATCAGGAGACAACCAGATTATTTGAGTATCTCAGTGAGGCTGCTGATATGGCTCTGCATCGGTACCCTTCTGCGCAGCTCGTCTTTCTGGGGGACTTTAATGCCTGTCATCAGGACTGGCTGTTCCCGTACCAGAGGACAGACCACGCTGGAAGAGAGGCGCGGAACTTTGCGTTGTCCTTGGACCTCTTTCAGCTGGTGAGGCAAGCGACAAGGGTGCCTGATGTGGAGTCACATACAGCCAACTGCCTGGACCTTCTGCTGACAACTGATCCAGACAGGTATCGTGTAGAGGTATCCTCCCCCTTGGGAACCTCCGATCACTGTCTGGTGAAATCTGTATTAACTTATTCCCAGCCGGACTTGGACTTCCATGGTGTTAGGCGAATTTGGAAATACAAGTCAGCAGATTGGGATGAGATGCGGCACTTCTTTGCATCTTATCCTTGGCGGCAGGTTTGCTTCTCTTCTGAGGATCCGTCGAGTTGCGCGGATGCTATAACTGATGTGGTACATCAGGCAATGGAGTATTTCATTCCTTTTGCTGATGTACCTATCGGTGGCAAAGCTCGCCCATGGTTCAATGCCGAATGTGGACGTGCTGAAAAGCAAAAACATTTGGCATATGTTACTTGGGTTGATGCTCGAAACCGCAAAGCTCCGGATGTGAGTTCCAAGAAGAGAGCCTTTAACCAAGCTGCTAAGTCCTATAAAAAGGCATTACGTAGGGTTCGTCTCGGTCGTATCGCTAAGGTTGGTGAAAAGCTTTCAGTCCTGCCATCAGGCAGTAGAGCTTTCTGGTCCCTTGCCAAAGCGATCGAGTCGAATTTCTGCCGAACCTCACTGCCACCTCTGCTGAAACCAGATGGATCTCTGGCTCATGGAGCGAAAGAGAAAGCAAATTTATTTGCTTCTCTTTTCGCTAATAATTCTCATCTAGACACTGGCAATGCTACCCTAGCACATCTTCCTCACTGCGGAATTTCTATGCCTGAAATCCGCATCATTAACAAAGAGGTATGGAAAGCATTGTGTCGTCTAGATGTGAATAAAGCCAGTGGTCCGGATGGTATACCAGCCATTCTGCTCAAAACATGTGCAGCTGAGTTGTCTCCTGTATTAACACGTCTATATCGCCTCTCTTTCAGGACTGGAATAGTGCCGAAATCCTGGAAGCTTGCTAACGTGCAGCCAGTGCCCAAAAAAGGTAGCCGTGCCGATCCTGCCAATTACAGACCGATTTCAATCACCTCCATACTCTGCAAGATTATGGAGCGTGTATTGAACTCGCGCCTCTTAGCATACCTAGAAGGTAACGATCTCCTCAGTGACCGACAGTACGGGTTTCGCCGAAATAGGTCCACTGGGGACCTTCTAGTTTATACTACACACATTTTAGGCGAGGCCTTGGAGAAGAATGGAGAAGCGGTCGCCGTCTCTCTAGACGTCTCGAAGGCATTTGACAGGGTCTGGCATGCGGGCCTTTTAAGCAAGCTTTCAGCGTACGGTATATCTCCTGGTCTGATCGGCTGGGTAACGGACTTCCTGAATCTAAGAACTATCCGAGTGGTTGTTGACGGGTGCTCATCGGAGTCCTTAACAATAAATGCCGGAGTTCCTCAGGGGTCCGTTCTTTCTGCAACTCTCTTCCTGCTGCATATTAACGATCTGCTCAAACCCGGTATCTATGGGTATGCAGACGACAGCACAGTGGTGGAAAGATACCTGCCGAGTACTCGGGCCAGTAGAGATCAAGTACAGGCTGAAAGAGAAGCCATGGTGCAGCGTTTGAATGACAAGCTAGAGGCAGTCTCCCTATGGGGCAATGCCAATCTTGTTAAATTCAACGCCACCAAAACGCAGACGTGTTTATTCACTGCTAAAAGGAGCCCTTTCACCTTGGCTCCTACTTTCCGGAATGTATCTTTGGAATACAGTGACCAACTTCAGTTGCTAGGGATAGAGATTTCCTCGAACCTCAACTTTGGTCGGTTCATTGAGTCTAGAGCAAGAGCAGCCGCCAGCAAGCTTGGCGTCCTTGCAAAGGTCCGGCAGTACTTCACACCGGGACAACTTCTTACATTATATAAAGCACAGATCCGGTCGTGTGTGGAGTACTGTGGCCATTTAATGGCTGGTGCCGCAAAATGTCATCTTGCTGCTCTGGACACAATTGAGAGGCGTGCAAAAAGGCTAATTGGCGACCCTGAATTGGTGGAAGCCAATCTTCATAGCCTTGAACATAGACGTAGAGTTGCTAGCCTCTCAGTATTCTATAGGATACATTTTGGTGAGTGTGCGAAGGAATTACATGAACTAATTCCCCCATCCCCCTTCCATCACCGGACGTTCCGACGCACGGCGAGCATCCATCCTTTTGTAGTAGACGCGCCGCATATCCGAACGAAGCGCTACGCTTCATCTTTTTTAAATCGGACAGCGAAGGAGTGGAACAGCTTGCCTGCGTCGGTATTTCCGTCCAAGTACAATGTGGGTGTCTTCAAGGCAAGAGTGAATAGGTTTTTACTAAGTTGATGCGCTTTACCACCTACGACTACATTTCCACTTCCCATCAGGTGGAATGTAGTCAAGCGTCAACTTAGTTTAAGTGTAAAAAAAAAAAAAAAAAAAAAAATAAATCATAATCCAGCGGATTGTGATCGGGACTCGACGACAGCCAGTCTTCAGCTCTGATGAAATCCGAAACTTTTGCTTCAATTGTAAAAAAAAATCACATCCGTAAACAATTTTTTTCTGTCACCTCCCTTCGCGTACCGCTCCAGTAGTTGTAGTATGTAGCAAAATATCATAGTATTATATATAATACTTATCTAAAAATATAAGTTATTTTTAATAAACTGTGGTCTCCCAGTGTAAATGAGTCATCAGACATCCTTACAAATCGAATGTTCTGATATAAACACAGATATATTTGTTAAACATAGAATCATCCATTTATGAGGTCGGTTAAAAATTCAAGCCGTGTATCTCGGTAACGCTATGAGTTATTGAGCCAGACAGCTCATCAGCGTTTGATGTATTAATAATGACGCCCCGGATTTGCTAAGTGTATTTATATGTCGACATTTAATCTTTGTTTTATGCAAATGACACACAAGACATACACATATAAACACACACACACAAACACATAAACACATATATTTAGTAGCAAACATAGAAAGCATATTCTTCTTTCAGTTCTGTCATTGATTTAGTAACGAAATATGTCATTACAAATGTATTGACATATATACACACATGCACACACATACACACACATACAGACAAATGCATATTTTTTCTTTTTTTATTCCTTAGTCTTTGTATTATTGGTTTACTTTGATAATATATCATAGCATGTATGTATAACAAATTATTTAACATGATAAATAGTGATAACCCTGGCCCATGCACTTGCCAATGCCATGATTTAGTATCTTCCTCCATGCACTGGACAGACAATCATGATGCCTGATGGACGGTGCAGTGCATCATCACCTTTGAAGAGAAATTGATGAGATAGCATGCGGCAAGCTGCTCTATTAATAATCCTAACAAACAAGTGATTGTATGTTTGTCCTAATTACAATTTATTTACACAATTTTAAAACGTATATGTTCAGGGTTGCCACATTATTGACATCTGTTTCGTTATTCAAATGTTTATTCACGGGCAAAGTCACCAAAAAAGTGTGTTATTAATTAAATAACAATTTCTTATACAAATATCTGATAAGTTGGTAATTTATGGGAGGAATTTCGACAGAGTAGCCATCGGTATATCCATCTATCAGAAGCTTCAGTTTACTCATATTTTAGTTTTCCTTCTGATATGACACCTCTCACTAAATCTGTATTAAATAAAAACAATAAGAAATATTGAAAATGCAGCAAAACGTTGGTTATCCTACAATTGTCGATAAACGAGTCCCGTCAGTTCAAAGGGCAGATATCAAACAACGCCACAAACAATAAATCAAATCGACAGAGAAGCAGAAACGAAATAAACGAAACGAACTAAAACTTTTCATTCTCGCTTGGCAGAGTGCACTTTACCGGAGACGAGGTCACTACTATGAGTTCTCGATTTAATATTATAAAAAAAAAAAAATTACGTTCCTACACATGCTTATAGAAGTTTTTAAATATTAATATCGGCTGTGGTATAAATTCATTGTTAATCTATAGAACAAAGATTTAAGCATAGTTTAGAATTTTCGAATGCAACCTAATAGATGTCGCCACCGTCCCGATAAAGAAGATTATATATACAGTTCAGAATTCACCAAGGTGGGTAGCCATATGGCAGCTCAATTGGTAGAGTCACTTAGAGAGGTCTCGTCCCATATGAATTAAAGAATTAAATAAACTTACTATGGCTATACGTATTTCATGGGTATAATTTATTATTTTGGATTAATAAAAGGAATCCCATCACATTTAGCCAAGGTTAGCCATCATATCTTATGCAAGGTTATTAAAAACAATTTAGCATGTTATGAAATATTATATTGTTTTAAATTTCAATTAAGTATATAGTTATGAGTTATCCATAGTAGGGTCCACAGCTGTTAGCCGCTAGCTCGGACAGTACTACATTAACCTCAGCTTGTTTTAACGCATCCCAAATGGGTTACGAATTCGTCTCCGAACTTTGCTTCACGGAGACCTTTAAAATTTTACACTATACATTGCTTTGCCGCAAAAAAGTTGTACTCTTTTAACCAACTTCGCGTAATGGAGTGTAGTGGTAAGTCTGTGAAGAAATCTCTAAAAGCCTGTATGTACAACTTTCAAAAACATATAATAAAATATATTTCATTTGCTGAATATTTTGTTTAAAATATTCTGTCAGCTACTTTGACAGATAAAATATTTGTCGCCCCGTTTTCACGATTTGCATGTGAAAGCCATAATTCGGTGACATGGAAAATTTAATCTTTTCCGTTATTAAAACAGACCCGCGGTCTGTTAACCCAATTTATGCACACAATTTTGACATGTTTAAATCTAATTAAAAATGTTTCCTTTCCAGGTAAACCGCCGCTGGCATCGTTATCTGAAGTAACCTTTTAGGCTGTGTGTATGTAAGTACGCTTTTTCAGTGAAATATAAGAAGTAATTAATTTCATAAGGCGTATATTTGACGTTTTCATATTTGAGATATTTTCAGTACAAATTTGATGACTCGTTGAAATAATATGAAATATAACCCAAGCCATGGCAGAATTATAACAAATAATGTATCTTTTTAATTATAATTTATCTTTATAATTTTAATGATATATTTCAGCTTTACAAATATATTATGTATGTATATTATACTTACTATATATGCAAAGTCCATGTATTTTAAATATATGATATTTTTAAAAATATTTAATTATTATAGTATATAATGTTGAAAATAACAACACATTTTTTTTCAATAAAATTCCAACCCATGAAGTAATTGTTTAACTTGTTCAGTTTTTTTTTATTTATAGTTTGTATCGCTTATGTTTTTTTTTCGGTTTGACTGGTGGATAATGTTTTTAGTATTTCCTTCTTAGATTCTTTTTTTTTGGAAATAAATATCAAATAAAGAAATAAGCGAAAATATGCTGCGAATTTGTCTTGATGATTGAATACTTCTGTTTGATTTTTTGTTTGTCTATAACATCGAGCCTCCCAAGTGATGGATATCAAGTCGGTTATTTCAGTTTCTTTACTTAAGATTTTTTTATGTTTGATAAAAATTAGGTTACATTGTACATAAGTTCTTTGTAATTCGATACGGGTAGGATCCGAATCTGCAACCTCTGGGAAACCGTCCCGTCGCAATGCAAATTGGGCTATTGCATCACTAGCCGTTTTGATAAATTGAGCATTTCATATATAATTGTAGTACTTTCTAAAATTCTTATAAATGTTTCTAACTTTGAATTATATAATAACAAAGAAAAGATGCCACAACAGAAATTAATATTTGTGATTATATTGAACCATGTTCAGACATGTCCAAAACTGTTTTATATAATATGACTCGATTAAAAATAACAACAAAATAAGAGACTAGATAAACATATTTTGGCAAAAAAATCAGTCAGGTTTTTATCACGTATATTTTTAAAGGCTTTTTATTATTCAGCAGCCACTCTGCTTACGCATAACTGATTCATGTGAAGGAAGCTGTGACAGAATTTCTTAAAAGCCTGCTATTTTTGTGAGACTATGTAGATTTTTTCGTAGTAGCTTTGTAAGTACTAGGAAATGTTTTAAGAAACTATAAGCTCCGCATTCTCACTAGACATAAAACCGGGAAAAGGCGAACGTGTACAGACATGTCTTGACTTGTTCTTATATTGTGTCGAAGTAATAACGCTCTTATAGTTTAGTAGTATTCGGGAGTAATTTTATGTATTCACTTGTCAAACTACTCCAAATTTTCTTAATGATTTTGGATTGTGAACTTAATTGCTTTGTATATAAGAGTTCTTCTTCAAGGCCTTGGTGTTAAAGTGTATTAGATATTAATTACGAAATTGGAATATATATAGGAAATTGTTTACAGCAAGTTTTGTTTTTTTTGAATATCAAAGAAATTTCTGACAGCTATATTGTTTTGGAAAATCGTATTATCCATACATATACATATGTATATAATAAAAGGATAAAAAAAAGAAAGGATAAAATGCAATAATAAAAGGATATATGTATATACCTATATATATCCTTTTATTATTGCAATAATTACAAAAAAATATAACCGGGAACACGTTATATCAGTGTACGGTGTTTGAAATTAATTGTAAATCCTTTTTAGAGCAAAATGGAATCTGCGCTTAATCCATTAGAGTTATCTCTTGCTATTTCATTTAGTTTGTTAGCGCTTATCAGTATGTATTTTATTTTTATTCTGGAACAATGGAGTGGAACATTCGGAACGAGAGTCAATCGTGCTGCACCGATGAGACTTGGTTTAGTGACGCTGCTTGGAAACGAGAAATGCTGTGGAAATCTTCAGATGGCTTGGTTCTTTGAGCTTTTCAACTAAACAATTACGTTAAAAATGTTTGTACTTAATATTGATATTTTTGAATTCGTTGCTTTAATATGAAAGTCGTTATTTTACTTACTTTTCTTTGTTTACCGACTTTTTAGTTTTCAACATGTATTATAGTGATAGAATAAAATATCGATTTGGGACATTTTATTCTATTACTTTATATGGAATATAGAATTGGGATATCAACGAGCTGGTCCACTTGATAGTGAGAAGTGACCCATGGCTATCTCCAAGCTTGAAAATTGCAGATATACTTTGTTCTTAAGGAATGATGGGGAATGCAAAAGGCTCCGACGCACGGACACATAAAAAGGGAGTTTGGGCAGAGCCTTCCTTATGTGCCGTACGAGTTTAGCTATAATATCTATTTCATACAGATTTTTTGTGAGAAGTTGGATCTATTAAATCAAGCCAGCCTGTAGACTATGTTAAATCAAATGGCCAGACTCTATGATATATTGACTCTATAATATATGAATATGGTGAATATTAAATTCTCCTGAATTGGGAATAGAATTCCACAATTTTGTGTTATTTCTCTAACGGCTACCTTTAAAGATGTTAGGAATGAAAGTGTTATGATAATAAAATATAACGATAACCGCCATCCCGTCGTTATTGTTATTAACGTTATAACGTTCTATAACGTTCGGACAGATGTAAGACGTTAACTCAAAATGTTACCAGAGGGTAATTGTTATATTGTTCGAAATTATCAAGAAACATGTATAGCCATGTTTAGGTTACTTAAATTTTCAATAAATATATATTGAAAATAAAATCAACATAGGGATGGACCTGTGACCTCTGGGATACCTTTCCGTAGCACTATAAATTGAGCTACCGTGTCCTAAATGAATTATAAATTGTTTTACGCTGTCCTTCAGTGCATTTAGTATTCTAATTTGTTATATTGTTATAATTTCATTAAATAATCCCACAAAACGATAGGTACGTAACAAGTGCCCACAACGTCCGCGTAAATTAATTAAACTCGTGTCGTGTCGGACGCGTCCCGTGCCCGCTGTAAATCAATCAAGAGACCAGTTCATTTCGCTAAGTTCCGCCATTGTTTTTTGCAAATTTACAAACCGCATATGAATTTAGCGCTCAACGTTTAACACCAATAAAACGTACATATAAATAAAAAATAAAAAGAAATGAATATTTATAAGATTAGCTTTACACTTTATTATTATTAAAACTAGTAATATTAAATATATATTTACGTGGCTGTATTCACGTTAATTTATCGGAATATGGCGGTCTGATATCTAACTAATTCGAGGTTCTTGCTCATGATCTCGAAGCATGGCGGCCTGGCGGCGTGAGGACTCCGAATGGATTCCAAATTAATTGACATATATCGACAAATAAAAGTAAATACATATTTATTACTATATAATATTCATCCAGGAAAGTTTGAATATGAAAAACTTGTAGTATATTTACACTCTGTATATTTGTTTCCAAAGAATAAAATTTGAAAAGATGAAATGTATAAAATCAATGTAGGTCTAGTTAAAACTTGTAAGCAATAGTTTCTGCAACAGTTAGACAAAATAAATCAAAAACCGCCAGTCGTAGATATAACATTTTAATTAAAACTTAAGATTCATTCGGAGAGCGTTAATTTCTTTGCCATCTTCAGTGCAGATGACAGCTGTTCGCGAATATTAAAGAAATAATTTACAAGCCTGTCATTGAACAATGCTTTCTCTGTAACTTTTGACTGTACTACGTTCTCTGTTATTATGGCTTTATTTTTTATTTTTGTATATATTTTATTATTTATAAAATATTTATAAGGCGTGAGGTATATATATGATCGAAATCTTAAAAATAATTAGTTATTTAAAACTAACTAAATTTTTATGTAAATATTGAATGAAAGTAAATACGGTCAAAATTATATCTCGTTACGATTTTTTTGAAAGTAGCCGTACAGATGTTGCCTCCTTCCCGATAAAGTAAATTGTATATAGAATTCAAAATTCATCTAAGCTGGTAACGTTAGCTAGCTAGCTAGCTGGTAGCGTAGCTCAAATGGAAGAGCGCCCGTCGCTCTTCCATTTGAGCTACCCTGGTTTCCCTTAGGTAGCAGGTTTGAATTCGAATTTACCAATGTCTTTTAATATTACAGTCTATATTTATTGAAAAAGTCAATAAGTTTCACATGTCTCAACATTTTATACTATCTAGTTAGTTCGAAATTTTCAACATGATAAAGTGTCACATAATATTAAATATAAATTCCAATATAAATAATTAATACATATAAGTATATTTAATTCCAGGTAGACTATAGTATAAATGGACGGAAGCAAAAATTGCAGGCATTTGTCAAAGTCCCCCTTCGGAAATGGTGCATAAATAAAGACCAGTTTAAAAAATATGCGAGTCCCTTACTATTGGTGCAGCGGTGTGTTCACTTCACGTGTTCACTGTCTGTATTCAAAACTTTACACATTACGCTAAAAAATAGTCCTCGGTTTGATTCTCTGCCAGAATAATATTGTTATAAGGAATCCTTGAAGTTAGAGGGATATAGAGACGAAGTTACCAATATTGGTCTGTTTATTTTTAAAGTATATACCTACACGTATTGACGGAACTTCGATAGTGCTTGAATTGTCGAAAAAAATCGTCCTTATATTTGTAAATCCATCACAATTATAAGGACGATTATTTTTGACAATTTTAAGCATAATTCTGAACGTTACAACACAATTATAGAATGTTAGAATATCCGCTAGATTATGTAATTCTAGTAATTCAATGTTAAACACCACTTATGGTAGGGGCAATGATCTACAGCGCATTTCACAAAGTAAGCCATAAAATTGAACGTAAAAATAGCCGGTAATAACGTCTGTCTGTACGTCAGTACTACAGACTTCTGTTAATAGAACAAGGGGAATGTTAGCGAGGTTATTAAATATACAGATCTGATCAATTAAATATCCATATATTCATAAATTAGTTTTATTTTTACTGGGAAATAAGTCTTAGCAACGTCATGAACTATAATTGGATGGCGACATTTTAAGTGACACGATATAATAAACTGTTAAATTCAAAGCATACACTGCTTATAAGAAAACTATGCAATCATCTAAGATATAGGTTTAAAAGTAGCAGACACTATTTTTAAAAGGCACTTAATTTTCATTGAGGTTATAAAAAATACGTTACTAGATCTGCCATCGTTACCACCTCAGGCAAATCAAGCAACTTTATAAAAGATTTTCACCCCATTCAACCCCTTCATACATCGAATATCAACACCTACCTACCTGTCTAGTAGCCAGAATCTCCTCCTAATTTAAAACCTCCAGGTCTACCGTAATACCCGACATATAATGTAATAACCGACATATAATATAATACCCGACATATAATGTAATACCCGACATATAATATAATACCCGACATATAATGTAATACTCGACATATAATATAATACCCGACATATAATATAATACCCGACATATAATGTAATACTCGACATATAATATAATACCCGACATATAATATAATACCCGACATAAAATGTAATACTCCACATATAATGTATTAAAATCTGAAATTATCTAATATACAACTATAAATGTTATATCCATGTTACATAAATATAGAATGAAAAATGTAGCATCGGTCTGATTGTGGCATTTAAATGTTATTTTTTACTACAAATTTATATTGGTTAGGATTTTTGAAAAATGCCGTCCGGGGAAAGACCATTAGAACGCTAGATTCATAGATACTGCTAGCGACACATAGCTCGATTGTTAGAGTGACAAATGAGTCAATTGGACGGTTTCCCAGAGGTAGCAGGTTCAAAATCGGTTTTAAAAAAAAACTATTAATATTTATTCAATAGATCTTCCTGTTACAAAAGATATTATAAAAAACATACTTCCTATTCATTGTAATACAAAGTAAACAATAGGATTTACTGTATCTTAATAACCGAGAAATAACGAGCGCGTAAATCATAGACAAATAACCTCGTAGTTATTGAGTTTTAATTCGTAACAGACGGATCAACATCAGAAACGGGCCCTAATTTAATCTTTGGATCGTAAAAGTCTGTTTGAAATGTAAATTTTACAGCTTACCACTATACCTTAAATTTCATGTTTTTTTCATTGTAATAAATAATGGTTTTTGACTTTCATTGCTCGGATGAACAGATTTGATGACAATGGAACAAAAAAAATGGAACATACATACTTACACTTTTTAATTTAACACCTATTTTTATGACCCTCATCATCCAATTCTTAATCATTTGGTCATTATTTTAATCAAGAATATTGCAAAGAATTTATTAAACGTTTGTTTAATTCTTAATTCTTCAATAAATTCCTAATTACTAAATAAAAAAGAAAACGCCGAAGACGCAATTTTAATAAAACAAAAAACAATATACTTGACATTAATGTATAAAAAACTCATAATATCTTGGTTTTACAAAAATAACAGTTGTTTTTTGGGAAAAAAAAGTCATCCTTGCCACTTTTACCTGTCACAGGCCACTTTACTAAATTGCTACAGACCATTGCGAAAATGTAAAGATATTATATTTTTATTATAATCTTTTACTTGTACTAAATATTTTACTTTTTATTTCACAGGTATTTTACATCTTTCTTTTATTCAATTATACAGTTACGGTGAAAATGCGACATCATTCAGAGTTTAAAGCAATTAACACTATTCTGATAAATGAAAAGCGTTAATTTAACTGACACTTTTCACTGGATGGTCTTTCAGGACCTGCATCATCTGCAGTTTGAAATTCAAAGGTTTTAAAATCGACAATAAAGGTATATTAACGAAGCCACAGGCGCATTTTGGGATGGCCCGCGGCGGCACTTTAAAATTTATCGAAGTTTCGTGTACGCAATGCGAACTGCGGATGCACGATGCGCTGTGCTAGGGATGGACTGATAGGCTATCGATACATTTAGAAGATATTAAAAATATAGTATAAAAGTATTGTGTTTATTTATAATGTATTTTTCAGTTAATGTAGATTAAAATAATACGAAAATTCCATTCTCCCAAACATATCATTTCCATATAAAATAGGCTCTTTGAGTCTAAAACAGACAAATAAACAGTCCGGACAATGTGTGTTGATTGCTGCAGCGTCAGGTGGCTTAAAACACAATTATCTAAGAGGATATTGAACCTTCCAAACAAACCATTCATTATTGTATTTTTGTATATATACCAGAAAAAAACAACTTACATCGATAACTTTCTCTGGCTTTTAGAAAAATATTTTATAATAAGCTTGGAATCTTATATACATTTATGTAATATATATATTAAAAAGATTGTTATTTAACTCTAAAACCTTTGAAATTATATTGTAAAAAAAAAAACACATATACAAACAAAATAATTAATTCCTTTCATAAATTCGGTATTACCAATGTAATATACATTAAAAAAAATATAAAGCTCAGTGCGCAAGAGATGGCAGTTAGACACGTCTGTCTACATCGTTAGATAATCAAATTTGTTTGGCGCTAACGAGCCCGTGACGGTCAGACCCGTCTGTGACTTGTTTGCTAATGGAACGATAGTTGCCCAACTTTCAACAACTTCAACATCTTTGATGATAATGTCAACAATTTCACTTTCCTATCCCATTTATAAGATGCTTGTATATTCCCGTTATTTGACATTTATAGACATATTAAAGTTAAAGGTGTAATTATATCCAACAATGGATACAATGGAATAATAAGAACAAAAAGTTCACGTGTCGTCAACACCCTATTCGGAAATGAAAAAAGACGAATTTCCGACCAAGAATGAAAGTGTCGAAACGCAATGACACAATGACAATAACCGACCACTTTTGCCTCATTAGTAATAAAAGAAAAACAATTAAACTCACTATTTACCTGAACAAAACTGATATTACACCCATCAAAAGTATTATGAGCATTAAGGGTTTTAAAATAAAGGTCACATTCGTTTGTTTCTTGCTTAGAAGGATGAGAATTGGTACTTAAGCATCCTTCATACATGCGTTTCGAGTACTGCAGGCTATTCCTTTATGAGTATAGTGACTTTAATATGGCATGAATAGCATTGTTCTTACTTGCCAAAGGCTGGTAAATTCATTGTATTGTTACAAAAGTACATCTTTAATTTACTTTGTACAACTTAACTATATTTATACTAATATTTAAATTAAATAATGTTTCTATCTGTACACGGCAACATTTATATCATGTTTAAACGAACAGCATAGAATATGTGTACCAAAACATTTTAAACAGCTCGGACAAAGACAATTATATAGAGAATGTTAAAATTATACAGAACTCAGTTAGCAGAGCGACGGAAACGAAACCAAAGGTCGTACATTCAAAGACAAATATGAATATCATGACCATGCATAATATATTAAAAAAAAAATAATTTAAAAAGGTAGTCTTAAAGGACTACTACTAGAAAATCTTTCTACATTGAAGCTTTAATATAAACTACAAAGCCATTGTAATGTCTTGACTACTTTATTTATTATAGCAATAGTTAAAATACTTGAAACAGCAGACAATAAAAGCTACTGAGGTTTGATGACGACGTTTTCACGACATTTACCAGACGACAACAACGATCGAACGATGCTTTTATACAACATTATCCTCACACAGAACTCTCACCTCTATTCTTGAACAGAAGGGTCGTTTTTTGGTTGAAGATTTATGCGCAATAAAATTAGACCTTTAAGGTTGGTGTTGGGTGTACGTAAATCGTTGACCTAAATCACGGTTTGTGTCAGATTGATTACGAGATAAACTAGTAAGACATGTATTAACATGTTTCGAAGAAATTGATAACTACCGTCTTTACTTTCGTTGACATTGATCTTCTACGGAAATATAACCACTTTTAGTTTGAATAATTAATTATTACAATGTAAAAACCCACATACAAGGTTGTAAAACAATATAAGGCTTTTGTGTTTTTGATCAATCAATCAATTTATCAATAATCGTACATATAAGTTCATTTATTTTTAAATGTAATGAATATACTATAAAATTGTTACATTTATCTTGGATGGTAATTGAAAATGTAAATTACGAGCTTTATTAATTACTGAAAATAATATTAAAAGTCACTCATAATATTATTTTAAAATAGTAGAAGCTTTTAGTGCGCTGATAAGCACTGTTGATAGAAATGTACATTTAAGTTAGATTTCGATTTTCATAGAACTTTGCCAATAGTGTTTTAAGTAAAAGTCAATTAACACCAGAGTTGAATTGATGAATACCAACAGTCGACACAGTTTCTGTCCCAATTATGGTATCCTATATATGTGATTCAACTGTCAGCCCGATGAATTAATGGATTAAAGTTAATATGTCAATGGATCAATCTATTAATGAACTTATATATTTATTATAATCACAAAAGTATTTGGACATTTCCACCCAACACAATTTAGCCTCAAGCTAAGAAAGTGATAAATATACGTGTACTACGTTCTGTTATATATTTTATTCGTACTGTATATTAATTCTCGATAAAATAGAGGTTTATGTTTGCAAATATTTTTCTGGTGTTGCGGCCAAATCCACCACCACAGGCTTAATAAACGGAGTAACGACCACTCCGCCAATTCCAATTAGTCGTCAAATATTATTCATGCGGAAGATTTTTTGCATTTTTGTTCCTCTTTAACAGTACCGGCGTTTTATGTAATAAAAAATAGCCCCTTTTAACAGTAATGAGCTTGTATGTTTGGACATATTTAGTAGTGGACAAATAGAAGCAATCTAATAAATAAATAACTTTTCATTCTATAGACTTGTCGAAATATATTTATATTTTATATTTTAGTGATCATATCTCTCAATTATAAAATAAACTGTATCATCTGCACAGATTTTTTATTTAAAAAATAGAGTTCAGAAAAAAATAGTATATATATATATAGGTATAGACTCTAGTAGTTAGTCTTGTTGAGCCAAAGAGCGTGGGTTTGATTCCAAAAGGGAACAATGGATTCTGTGATCCATACATTGTCATTCCGAGTCTGGGCGTACTTTGTGATGTTATTTGTATTTTTTGACACCCCCCACGACTCAAACATTATTAGAGAGCGGTAGTTGTCACATAAAAGCATTGTGTAAAGTAGATTTATATATATTTTTTTGTGACTATAGACAGTACTGAGATATTTGAATTTAAGGTCTAATATTGTGCCCTGAAACAGGAATTTGTAAGATTGGTAGAGCAGAAGCTCTTTTACTTTATAAATTATCAAACGACCTTGAGAAAATCATACAGAGATTGCTAAGCTAATAGAATACTGACTCTGTAACTCAGTTAGCAGAACGACGGAGACGAATTCATAGGTCGCAGATTCACGCGTATATAACAATCCGATAGATGCATATGCAATTTAAATATAATTTTTAAAATAGACAGTCTAGAACTTTAACATAATTTCACATTGAAGATTTTAAAATAAATTATTTTTTCTTTTGGATTTACTTTATTTTATAATTGAAATATTGAACTTAAGTTCAATATTTCAATTATAAAATAAACCGATGTGTATTTATTAACCTACAGTATTTATTGCCACTCAATCTGGCGAGATCATTAAAGATTATTTCTAGAACGTTCATGTCACTTCGACTTTACATGTGGTCGTAAATAAAGTGGCGTGTCTTAAAACGTTTTTTCCATTTCTAGTTGTTTAAGAATCGCACTTCCCATAAATCAGTATAATAGTCCGTGGATGCGTTTGTTTTTGGCTGAAGACCACCAAGAGGAGTCTAATAATAGGCTGGATGAAGTAATTCCTACAATGTTGTGGTTTCTTATTGCTTCGGAAAATTTAAGTAATAAATTTATTACGGACATGCATAAAGCATCTTTTATGGAAGTTTAGTATCATGACGTAATAATGACTTAGATATGACGTATTTTAAAGGAAAAAAATATAAATGTGTTTCGTTAGATGAGCCTGAAAATATATGAATTTAGTCCAAACTAAAAGGCTCGTAAAATTTGATTGACCTATTTGACTCAGCATTGAAATGTAACTATTTTAAAAATAATGCTAATTGCAGAGGGTGAGGTGATGGACCAATGAGGGTGTCAGTCTCTAATGGCTTTCAAGAAATGTAATAAATTATTCTGCACCACCAGGTGACGCGTGGCGTGATGGTGTGTGGTGCAAGGAGAGAGAGAATGAGAGAGAGATAGACAGATAGAGAAATGCTTTTTTTTTACTATTTACAATTTGTTTAGTATTAAGTGTCTCATAAAAATATATAGCACTAGATTGTTCTTTTTTTCTAAGTATTTAATGTCGTTTTATTATCATACCCTATCTATCTACTTTAATATTATCAAATTCAAATATCCGCCTTTTCTTGTAACTTATAATAAGTCCGATGCCTGACGAATGAATCTTTTAGTGATTTTGTTTACTTTAATCAAAATGGGCGTCCTCTGTTAGTAGTGACTTAAAATAAGGAATTCTCATCACTTAGTTCATAAAAACACACTTACTCCCTTTTGAAAACTCCTAAATTGGACCCAGACGGAGGAGAGCAAGATTATATTTTAAAATTATATAAATTCTATACGGTCATTATTTTAATTCAAAACATTGTTTCATCCCAAATTACATATTAAATTATGCATTACAGCAGATTATCTCCTGTCAAAAGTTACTTTAACACAGACAGACGTACATTAATTCAAAGTTTTCAAATGTGTATCTTATTTGTGAAACAACAGGGTACGTTTCTAATGTGGGATGTACTCCTGGGACGGTATCAATCCTCGTTAATTATTAGGAGTGTCAGGTAGTGTATTAGGGCAGGTAGGGTTGACATTGTACCTACTGGCCTACCTATATATATATTATGAAATATTTTTTTATTTGATCGCGATGAACGTGAAAACTACTAGACCGATTTCGATGATTCTTTTTTTGTTGTGTTTGTTATTTTTAGGTGCAAATTTTTATGAAAGAAGAAAAATTATAAAAATTGGCAGAAAATTATAAATAAATAGAAAGCTTAACGACCATATTAAATTATCGCTTTTGATATATTTGATGCTGGTTTGACAGTTGTAAAATATTTTATTAAGCAGATGAATATATCGGAATTATATTGTTTTATTGTTAAAATTTAACAATTCCAATTCAATATTCATGGTTAAGACATGTATAAATAAATCATGTTAGTATTTTTTCATATTTTATGATCATTTTGTTATAATAAATATTGTATATGCATTTAATGTTTTAAATATTATATTAAGACTCGTGCGTTTACTTCACTAGTTCTTAGGTCTGTGTGAATGATTTTAAACTTCTGATTTGAATTATTTTTTTAAAAAATAAATATGAAGTGATGAAACATGAGACGAACACAATGAATATTCAAGAAGTAAGTACGTAGATTTTGTACACAGAACTGTCTTTCCTTAAATTTATCTTATTTCTCATACTATTTGAGAAAACATTTTAAAAAATGCAAATATATTCATTAATATTTTAATCTGAAGTAAGTTGAAGTCATAACTGATATAATTGTTGATGAATTCTAATTATTTAAATACCAGTTTGTAAATATTTGTGTAATTTTCGTTTAATCATAAACTTTATCACCAAAAAGGGAAATTCACCGCTTTGGCGGAATTTGTCAATTATTTGACAAGTAAGTTTACAATGAAATATTTAATTTTAATCATTAAAGTGATTATATTATTAAGAAAAAACTATTTTCAACTATTAAAATAAATGTACTTTTTGTTAATTTTAATATTTATATTTAATATGCATATTGCTTTATTAATACCCACAAATCATTTTATATTTTCGTCCAAGTTGCTGTTCTTAGACGTAGGAAAGGTTACATTTCTCTCGTTCTTAAAATCCGCGTGGGGGGAGTGGGACTGAACGTGTAAAATCGACATTTAATAGAAGACCGGATTTTTGTAAATGGATGCAGGCTGTGAGGGTGATGATTTACGTTTCCAACTCGCTCGCAAGGACCGAGGGAAATACCTATTTTTCAATAGGAAATCACGACTACGACTTCCTGGTCTAGTTAGAAAAACATTTTGTGATATTGCCTTGGTAGTCTTATTGTAAAACGTCAAAATAACTAAGCTTACCTTCAGTCATTTTTTTTTAACATAACAATAACAACAACTACCAATAACTACTAATAACAACTACCAATAACAACTAATAACAAATACCAATAACAACTAATAACAAATACCAACTAATAAAAACTACCAATAATAACTAATAACCAACTAGAACAGAAAAGATGAAAAAAATTAAAACTAGAAATAGAACAGGCCGACCAAAGTTCAAGGAATATGGCGAAGAAATTCTTAGCATTAGAACTAATTTCAAAATTATATTGACAAAAATATTTCTATTGGGTGAGTTGGGTCAGTCTATAAATCAGGAACTGGTTCCAGTGAAATCAACATCAGGTGTCAAACAGACTGCGACGTCTCCAGGAAGCGACATACAGGAAGCAGAGGGAAACAGGGTTTGAGGTGCAAGGTATGAGAGCAAGCGAGAGAATATATACTGATGTAAGTTTTACATCACAATGACATATCTATTACATAAATACTTCCACAAAAATATGTAAGGCCTAAGTCATTCGTAAAGTATTTCTTATATAAAGCATTCTAATTAAAAACATTATTAGATATCCCTCCTTTATTGTGCACCAATAAAACAAAAAAGTGGAATAAAACAATTCATCTCATATTAAATAATATTCTTACCAGAGGCTGCCTTATCCTTTATATATATCCAACCTTGAGGTACAGACACTAGCATTATTTGGAAATTCAGTCATAGTATACTAATGATAATATATCATAAATGCAAAATTGTCCAACACAAAGTAATAAAAAGTATAATACGCTTCTAACTTGAATCGTAAAATGTTGAAGTATTACGTATGCCGCCATTTTGAGATTACCCACGGCTTGTGTGCAGTGCGACTTAATTTATTGCCCACGAAAGTGTTTGAATAGTTAATGTTTTACTTGTACTTAGAAAGGCCTACCGTGTGAACTAGAACTTTTATAAAAAAAAGTCTCTGGAATATTCCTCCTTTGAAATCTCGCAGTAAACGTTTCGTTCAGTCTAGACACCACTTTTTACAGTTATTTATAATGCACGATGTATTACATTATAAAATGGAAATAGAAATGTTTTCTGTTGAAATTTCTGTTGAAAACATATTGTTCATATATTGGGTTTTACTGAATAAATGTAAAAACAGATGCAATGGTTTAGAGTAATAGAGACTAAAGCTTATCTGCAGCTTGTATGGTCGAGATTCACCAAAGTGGTAATACCATCATCTTAGGGCTCCATCAAATGGATAGCGAGTGATTCAGATGCCCTATCCTTTCCCCTCCCCGTCTGCTGGTTAGTTTTCTATATAAAATGGCCTTACAAATTTCCATTTAAATTAAAATCTGTAGGAGTATCAATAGCGTGGTCGAGTCTTTTGGTGGTGATACCAATTTCTAAACATAATTAAATTAATGGCGTATATTGACCGATATATCCCAGAAGATTGTACAATAATTTCATTTCTAATTTCCTAATGGACTTCCCGAGGGACTTCATTTATATCAGAATCAGTTTATATTATGTAGCCTTGGATTTTTGAAGTAAATATAAGAGTATTATTTTAAATATGGATCAAAGGTTTCTGATACCAGGTCTCTTTCTAATAATACATTTTTTTATCCCCGGAGCCTTTTTTTAATCTTTTGTATAAGGTCTGAAACGATCGACTGAATTAATTGATTCAAGACAATGCATAATAATAAAAAATATTGTATTTTTAATACATTAAAAGATACAAACCCTCTAATATAAAACTTTATAAAATATTTCTTAAAGTAATAATTATCTTGCATAAATTTAATGATTTTAACGTGAAATAACGTGAATATTATAATATATTATAACACGTAAGACGCTAGCGTCTACAGCTAAAAGAAAGTAAGTGGAAAATGTTCGTGCCTCTATCAAATTAGGCAGCAGACGCCCGGGGGAGATCCCTTGTCAATCAAATAACACTTTCTTATCGTGATGTATTGGATGGTTATTGAGTTAAAGACCGACAAGCCATTCTAACTATTACTAGTATAAAATTGCGTGTTATTTTCTGCCATTTGAGATCCAAATCATCTTAGCGAGATCTTAAATGTGTTGTTTTGTGGAATTTTAGTTTTATTCCTTATTTTATTTATATGTCTACTAATTCAATATTTCTTTAAGTTTAATCTGATGACAATGTTTTTTTTAAATGGATATTAGGGTAAAGTAAAACATGTAGTACAATTTTTGTACGACTGAACAGTCACCAATTTCCCCTAATTTGTGAAAAAGACACTACTAACTATATATTTTTTATAAGTTTAATATAATTAAAATAAACTATAATACGCAAATAACGACAAATAAAAAAAAAAGTTCTCATAAAAGATATAACAATAAAACCAATGTATGTATGAAGTTATCTCATAGGTAAAAAGATATTTCTAATCTCAATAAACCAACGACAATGATATATGTTTAATTATCCTACAATATATTATAGGAACAAGTTATCTGGACGACGCTATATAAATTGACATCTCTATCTCATACCGAAGCCCCACCAACCCCCTAATTATTAAACGTCCATCCTGATAATGAGATGGATGACACACTGCTTATACGCTGGAAAACAATCTTGATACTTAGAAATATATACTATTATACACGATATTAGAAAAAAAATGATCACTTTGATTAGTCTTAATCTACTTGGTATTGTCCAAGATACTTTTTTTATTCAATAATTTTTATTTTAAATCATTTCTGCCAACATAAATAACTGTTCTCTTACTCTTTTCTTTTTGTTATTTTAAGATAAAACAAGTTATAAATCTGAAAAATACTAATTAATTACAAAAATAATTAATAATTAAGCCTTTTTACGTGATTCCATCTTGTAATTCGAAACCAATCGATGACATGTATTAATTTAAAGCTCATCATAAAGTTGGGTGCTTTCAAAGCCCGTATGTAAGCTAGGCATCGAAAGGTAATTGGGGCGGGTAAAATTTATCGTTCTCAAATACGGGCAATCCGCAATCGCCTGTTGATATCTCTATCATTATTCTTTATTAAAACACGCTTTGACTGACAAATCCCTCGTTAATAAAAAAATATTTATTTTTTTGTAACATGTACAATCGATGAAAAATTATTAACTGACTCTTACAAGAAGCAAAAAGTGGTAGCAGCAAAAAGTTTTTACTTTTATCATAACCTTTTATTTTATTTTATTTTATTTTATAAGATAAACTATTTATATTGTTGAAATACAATAAGGTTTTGCTAACTTTTTCAAGACGTAAATAACATTGAATTAGGTGTTTTATTCACGCTAAGTAACAATTAAAAGTGTAAACAGTTGAATGAATGCCATTTAATGTAGAGTTTATCGGTAATTTATTTAATTATACACGATCCTTACGATAACAGTGAAACAGGCAATAAATAATCCACTTCAACGATCAGACATGCATGAATAATTCATCATACAATTATATAGTAACTGACAAAGATCCAACAAAGCTTACTATAAAAATCGTGTAACTTTTCTCAAAATAAATTTGAAATAAAATAAAATGAAAAATAAACCGATACGGGCAGGCATTCGAACCCCTGAACCCCTTAACCATATACCTAGATCATATATATATATATATATTCTTCGTGTAATCTAAATACGTGAATATTTAAAATATCACGATATCAAAGTATGTATATATTTATAAAATCATAAATTTCCCAGCTACCGCGTTGTTCGAGAATGGGCTGAAATGTAAACATGCCTCGCTATCAAATAATTTACGATTCTTTAAAGCATCCTCGTGGTTGAAGATAACAACGCCTTTAGAATATGGAAAATATTTTGGTATGTTGGAAAATATGTGCCATTTATTGGAAAGTATGTGACTGTTTGTGTGTCATACTTTGATAATTATTAGAATACTAGTATAAATAGTTCTCAGAGCTCTAATGTAAATGCTTGGCTTGCAATGACAACTATCGCCTGTCTGACTGCTGAAACAAAGGTTGTGGGTTCGATTCCCACGCAGGACAATTCTGTTTGTACCACACATTGTATCTCTGAGTCTAGATTTTATCCTTTATTTATGTGAAACCCCAATAATACAGATTATTTATTCTGCTATAAAAAGCAAGGTCTGCTGTAAAATCAAACATATTAAATTATATATTAGATTATCTAAACATATTAAATTTTTAACCATTTTATAAGAAATCAACATTTTGAAGTGTTACATAAAAGTAAATATAAAACATGTTGACGGGTGTTATTTAATACAAACAGACCGCCTGTCAAAGTATCAAAAATATCAAGGAATATAGCTTGCCTTGGTTTGAATATTATAATTTTATAATCGTCATTCTCGAAGAATTAGAGAATGTAAATAATATATAATAAAATAATTTATTGATTATTTCAATCCAATTACTTGGTCTGGTCTGGCCATAGTCTCATCTTGCTCAGTCTATATCGACCTATGTATATACAGCGCTTAAAGAAAAAAAAAATAGGATGTATATTGATTTACTATATACTGTCGGCATATACACTTGACAAATCAAAATATTACCTCAAATAACTGAAACCTAAAACTCTTTTATTAAATCGCATTAAACAGTAATGATCTTAGAAATATCTTTATCTCACATGAAAAATGTCTCAGCATCTTATATTTTTTAAGCTGTGCAAAACCAAATCCGAAATTCTCTTTCAGTCCTGTAGTTATTGTTTATGTAACACCTAACTCCATACGGGAAACATTTCAGTATGTTTATGGAATACTTCCTCTGAAGATAAAAGGGTACGATGTTTTAAGATTTGTAAGAGAACTGATGAAATCGGCCATGACAAACAATCAACACTATTTGGACACTTCACACAAATATATTTTGAAGATCTAATAATCGTACTAAATATAAACCGTGTGATTTTAGAAGGTCATTGAACTTAATTTTCCAAATTTTTTGTTTATATTAATCGTCCATTATATTCATTAGAATTGAATTATATGATATTTAAAACCAAATAAAGTAATTAATATAATAATACTTTTATCGTAATTTTAAGTTAAATATTTTTTTTATATTTCATTTTACGTTCCCAAATAAATAATTTTTAAAAGAAGCGGTGAAATTTATTCAATTCTTTAATATTGGAAATCCTTTAGAGTGAAGTTGCAGACTCACAGCAAATGTCATTAAAACAGACTGCCACGTGCGATCTCAGTGCCTTGAATAATAACGTCTTTATAGAGAACCTAAAATTGTGATTGGATAAAATTATACCTTTTGTTATTCATGAAATAGCACTTTCAGTATCCTAATTTATTTTACAACACTTGCTTATTTGTTATTTGTCATATTTTGTTCTTTTTAATAGACGAATATAAGAATATCATATAAACTTTAATAAGGTAACACAATACCATTCGTCAACACCTACAAGTTAAAGACATATTCTCTTATTCTGAATTCATTATGAAAATGATATTTAATAAACATACAAACTTCATCAATCATTTCATCTTCATGATATGAAAAATGCATTTTCAGTGTTATATTACTATATTATTATTACCAAATATTTATAATAATTATGGAAAGAAAACTGACGATAACTTAATAACAGAATATGTTAACGAACTGCCCAAAGAACAACAAGAAATGTACAAAAGTACCACGAAAATTAAATCACGGTTCAAAAAATATTTCTTGGATAAATTGTGTTCATTTTTATATTTAAACTTTCGTGAACATTCCGATTTAATTTCTACGTGAATACAGCCGGGTAAATATAAGTATAAAATGTGCTCACTTGCAAACGAAAATTAAAATTAAATTTATGAATCTATGCATCCAGATAAACCCGGAAAGTATTCGTGGATGATTGCAAAATATAATGCATTTCTTATGTATTGGCCAATAAATTTACGATAAAAATATAAATATCACTATTATAAATAAAATGAATCAGTAAAAAATACTCTATAAGTATAAATAGCTGTTATTATATTTTGAAGGGTGTTAGAGCGCTAACTGTGACCGTCAAGCTAGAATAAACTTTATATGTCAAGCGTGAATTTTATCTTGGAAATTACTCATTGAGGGGTTATTATTTCATTCATATAAATCTGGAGTTTAAAATTTAAATGAGTCAAAAAGCTACTCTTTTAATTTTGTTAAAAAATAAAGTTTGTTAAAAATATTCCATGAAAACAAAGGTGTTCATTTCATTTCAATCCGACACAAAATATAAAACTATTGTAGCCCAATCACTGTCAAACAAGCATTCACGAAGGCACACAGAATACTGACCAGAATACACATCTGAAACTTAATTAAAAATGCATTCACACTATACGAAGCCACAATAAAACAATGAATTACGTGCTCCAAATTAATTCATCTGTAAGCTACAGTTATACTACTTTCGGCTTTATTGTCTGGTATTAGGAACGGTTATTGATTTTTTTAATTATTGTGATATTTAGACGTAATGAGGGGTGTATTGAGTTGTTTAAGCAGATGGGTCTATAAAGAGTGACGCCGGCGCATCCGGTCCGCAGCAGACAATGTAATTATATTACAATAAAAAATTATTCATTCGTAAATCCGGGGAGCAAGTTTATGTATTTGTAAGCTACTAAAGTTTAATATGTTTAAACAGTCACTGCAAAAAAGAATACAGAAAAGAATACGAATCCTAAAAGGGTGAAAGAAATAGATGAGTAAATGCCAAAAGCTAAATCAACTCTAGTTAATTTAAATTTACATAATGTTGATTTGAAATAGTTATTATCTGAAGAACGAAGTCCATAGACAAAGAGTTAGCTGACGCAGAGCGTTTAAAGAACGCATCTTATTAAGATAAAGAGTTATAGATAAACAGTACAAATCACTGAGTGGAAAAAACGACTTAATATTGCCTTTCGGATGCAAATAGCTGTATTAAATTTGCAATTTAGACCTTGGTTTTATTAGAGGTTATTAAGTTACAAGAGCTAGCGGGAGCGGGAATACGGACGCGGGGTCCAAACAAAAAAATGTAGGTCTAGAACTAGATATATAATTTAGAGGAGAGAGACAAAGACTTTTTGATAGAAAATATTTTGAAAAATTATGTTTATTTAAAAGTGTTGCTTTACCAATGAGATATTAAAAGTACACAACAAACAATATTTTCGGCTATACCAGAGACCACACAGCTGGTCATGCAGCTGGGGAGAGGGGTCAAAGTTAATAGGATTACACAAAATTTAAACAGTGTTTCGAAAAGCAAATAGGGATTTCGACATCAGTTTTTATCATGAAGAACATATTTATTATTTATAACGTTACATCCTTTGTGGTATTAATATTTACCGTTGAATTGGCTTGACTGGTCTTATTAGAAATTATATAATTTGCAATCTATCGACCCTCAGAGAAACGCCGCGATAGGCATAGCTGTACTGCAAGATCTCATATTTTCAATGTATATGACACGAGGAATATTCTGATATCTTTAACAGAGGTAAAGTTAAATCCATATCAAAGCTTCTGATTCAGTTAAACACACAATACACTTTTAAAATATCGGATAGCAATTTCCTGTCTTAAAGTGTCTAGGCTTAAGAAGAATAGGCAAATAACTTCATATACTTAAATAATTTGTCATTTCAGTTTTACATTATTATACTATTATGAGGATATATTTCAAAATAAGACTCCAAGTAATAGGTGTAACCAAGAGTTCGCAAGTTTGAGTCCTGATACACACGTTTATAGATTTTAAAAAACATTATTTCTAATATGTTTTTATATATTTTTAAATCCTATAACTTAAACCACACATAATTGTTGGCAAGCGCTGGGATCCCAGAGCCTTCAGACAATGAAGACGTCCCTATTGTAATGCTGAAATAGGTTTTATGCCTCAAGATATTTTAATTTTTATTCACCCATACGCATTATAAATAGCCATACAAAAAGATGTACAAATTAATTAAAAGGAATTTCAGATTTGGGGCCAGGGGTATTGGAACAGGAAATTTGCTTTCACTTTTTCTTTCTAAGATAAATCATTTTTAATTTCACAAAATTTTTCTTGGCAATGTTAAAACAATTATGATAAAAAAACATCTACATATATATATTTAGACTAAAACAGGGAGAAATAGGGGAATTCAGGATGTAGGTAAAATCAAAAAGACATAAAACTAAAAACGCCCTTTCTATATGAAATTACTCATTGGGGTTCCGAGAAAAATGTTGGAGTGAGGATAATCTTACTAAGATAATTTCCACTCAAGTGGACCAATGTCTTTAGGTACGAACAACGCCGCGGGGCTCGCTTAGTGATGGGGACTTAGCGGGATCTCTTAATTTATAGCAGTGGTGGTGGTACAAGTTTGAAACTTAAAACGAAAGTAATATGGTTACAGCGATTTGCAAAAAGGTTTGAATTTTAAAAAAATAACATTATAACACTTTTAGTAAACCTTTTCACTATCTAAATATAATTCAATATCGACTTACCCTATTATTAAGTTGATATATATTTTCAAGAACATTTAACGTTGGTACTTTTTATCCTTATCTAAATTTAATTATGATTTTCCATCCAAAAACGCTTCCGCTTGTGTAATTGGAATGGAATTTGTCAAAATGTTATCTACAGACTCATAGTGGGTGAAATAATCTGATTTGTCCATTTGCCGGTCGTGGGACGGTAGCAAACGGTCGCGGGTTCGATTAACGGGATTGCTCTGTATTCACGATCATTGAGTTAATAGGCGAAGAAAAACTCTTGAGATATTGGACATTCATCTTTGTTAGCCGCGTTTTCTTTGTATTCTAAATTGCTTGAATAATTTAATAGTGTTCTTCGTTTTATAACTTGCTTTGTGATAGTATATCTTGATTAGATGATATTTTTTCATTTACCTGTAATTTATATTTTATTTAATCTCTTTATAAATAAGGAAAATTTATGATTTGTTTGTGTGTAGCTGATGCCAACTTTGATGCAAATTATTTAGAACTCTAAACGTCAATATGTTTAATAATATGAATTGTATAAAACATTGTAAATAATATTTATGTAATGCTTAGTTAGTTATAAGCCCTTGTACATAATGTCGGGGACACAACCTGGCCCCACATCGATTGGTAGCACTTATCGCGTCATCCCGTCGCAAAATCTGGGTGCATTTGTAACAGCCCCGGGATTATCGGTCTGCCCCCGGCAAAAACAGGGACAGCCGACGCCGAACATAAATTTGCACCAATGATTCATGATCGCAAAGTTTTTGCCTACCGACGTTAATTGTACAAACTTTTATGGGGCCAATACTTGGACATATTTTGTACAAATCGTTTATAAATGGTATGTTTGGTTATAAGTGGATTCCCAATTGCATTTTGGTTAATGATGTATGACTTTAATAACTTGCTCGCGTCGTATTTTTTATTATGTTCAGTTTTCAGTTCAGTATCACTTTTGCGATTACGAGGTGTTAATGTAAATAATTTTAAAAACAATATGTTTTCATTTTACAAATTTGTGTCAAATTATTGAATATCTTTATCTTTCAGTTTTCCCCGGATTTAACATATGAACGAGTTTGAATGTTTTTTTTATATTCAATTACTATACAACTACATATTTATCGCATTTTGTTTTTGTTGCTTTGTTTTTCCGCATATATTTATCGTTTTTCAGTGTTTCAGGTATTTAAAATAATAAGAATGTGTCATAAAGAACAAAATATACTTTTGACTATTCTTAAGGTTCAAAGAATAGCATAATCTGCGCTAGATTTTTTAATTTTTAAACTTCAAAAAGTAAAGTGAATAAAGTGAGTTAAACAAACAGAAGAACAGCAAACACAAACACATGTGTATTCGTATTATTATTTATCTTATCTTAATATATCAGAAAAATAAAATTACTTGCATCTAAAATTTAATATATCGCGTAAGCAATATAGAAATACAATAAATATAAATAAAATACAACTAAAATGATTCAGTCCTTATATTCAAAAGGGTTCAACATTATTCATTTTAATACAAAATATTACGTTGCTTTCACTTTCAGTAATTCACTTGGTCAGTTACGTTAGTAATTTCAAAGGGTTTTAAATTTAGCTAAAGCTGAAGCGCTGGAAATTTAAAACTACGTTAGATGATTATCTTTTTTACAGTGCTTTATTGCGAAAATACTAAAAAGTTATAATTGAATTCAATGTATAATTACCAAAACAAACTTACTTAAAATAAGTCTTATAAAGAACATTAAATATAATAAATGAATGAGTGAGTGTCATGATACGTTCAAAATATGTAATCGATAACAAATTGTCATTAATAAAGAAGAAAAGGCATGAAAAGTGACATTCAAAAAAACATGTTGATCGATATAAGAAATGCTCATGAAAAAAGCTTGAATAGCTTGTTGTCTGAATAAGAGATATGACAAATTAGATTTAACAACATGTTGATTGAAAAGGAATTATGAATAAAAAAGCTCATACAGTGATAAAATTAGAGGCGTGAAAACGATAAATACCATACACGTGACTGGCTCGTCTCAAGCACCTCGAGTGCGAATAGCCTGGCTCTCTAATTTCAAGATGTAAGCCCTTAGATGACTCGATTCAGATATCAAACGGGTTTGTTCATATTCCATTACGAAGTTGCATTTGAATGGAGGAATTTCGAACACTTGTGACGCAAATGAGATGAGTCCGTATCTAACATTATGTTGGATGAATTAAGAAATATATGATTTCATTTCAGTAAATACATGTTATAGCAAAATCTGTTAATTGATCTTCTATATATAAAGAAATATATATAAACAACGCATAGGGGTTGGAAATTTAAAACTATTTGCTGTAGTATTTTATGGCTGAATTTGTTTTTTTTCACATCCCTAACGAGTTAAATAAGGGGAGAAAATGTTTATGAAACAAGTTATTTCAATGTTAACTGGTATATAGAGATTTCGGTTAATATCAAAGAAATTGCTACGAGTTTTAAAATACCGCTAGAAGAGTTTAATAATGGGACAAATTTTAAATGGAATATTGATATATTTTACGTTTTATTTTTAAAATCTACTAAGCATATATGAATAAATACGGGTTTGAGTATTTTCTGTGATTCAAAATCTCTGGCTCAGCTGGACTATACATTGAAATATAATTAAAGTGTCTCTTTGATTTAGAAAATTATATCTTTATGCTAAACTCAAAGATTTGTTACTAACTTACTGAAACATTAAAATAAATATGTCTGCTTATGATTCTCCAAAAGTTCAAATCTATTTTTTATTATAAGTATTTAGGAAGTGAGACACGAAGTCGTGTGTAATAAATAGATAAATGTTTCTTAACCAATCATACAATTGTTACCCAAATAATTACTTTTTGTTTCCCTAATTCAGCCTAAAATGAAAAATTAAGAAATTTAAAAAATAACATTTTCTTTACAAAGCACAACAGCACCAATACCAAATGCTAAATAAAACTAATATTTTATACGTTACATGGAATTATAAAACCAGACGTTTAGTAATATTTCAATTTTCACGCCGCGACAGCCATATATCACGTAAAAGGCAATTGATATAAAAGTAGGTGCCAAACGTAGTTCTGTATAGACAGGAGGCAATTTCAAATTACTTCCGCTTCACTTGCCTCCCCTCTCCCCCCCTCCCCGCCCCCCACACCGCGCACTTGACACAAGGCATTTGCGTTGTCATTTTCCTTGTGTCGCAATTTTTATTATTTTCTTATTTCCAGATTTGTTGGCATTTCAGATGACATTGTGATTTTTACTTTAAGCGCGTTAGAGTGGGCTTAAGGAACTGTGCAAGGGAATTCGAGGAAAAACTACTTTAACGCCTGCGGCTTCCAATTAAGGTTTTTTTTTCAATATAATAAGCAAGGAATTTAATTTAATCTATCACCTATAAACCTTAACCTCATTCAACCTGCTTTCATCATTATATCGTTAACATAACTGTCTTTTTATAAACTAAAAATACTTTAGAAGCAAGAACTATTGGCTTTGAGCTTTTATACTTTTGTTTATGGAATTATTAATTTATTATTTAAATAGCATAGGTATAAATTTATATTAAAGTCAATCAAATTACCGATATTAGTTCAATCCATCTTTATTTACAAACACCAGCCTACAAATTGATGGATGATAACACGACGATTTCCAATAGGAGGCTACATATTTACATTGTTTGTTGATTATATTATTTGTATTTCATAATTAAAAATAACTCTTTATTTATTTTTTTCAACCTTTCCACATATATTACAATAAAGTACGTATTTTGCAACTATATAACGAAATGCGAAATAACGAAATAATCATCTGGTGTCAACCAATCAGTATTGTTTAAACACTAAACCGTCTTCCTTGGTCATGACGAATGAATGAAGGACAGATACAAGACTCTTCATCATCCGTTATGAGTGAATGAATGAATGATAAAACCATACCATGACGGATACCTGCGACTATTATGAACATTCAATTAAAAGTAAAAAAACCGCCCCCATTAGGCCAGTCCAGTAAAATCCGTTCGTCGTAATCTCGCGATCCGGGATGGAGTCAATTAAACTGATCCCAGTAACATCCTGTGATGTGATGGGAACCCACACCGGTTTGGGATTATTTACATTTCTCATATATTATATGCATTTAGCTTGCACCACCCATATTTTCAAAGAACTATTGTTTGAATTGGGGAAACTTCTGCTTTGTTTAGTTTTGTTTTTTATAAATGTGGTGGGTTTTGGTGTAGAGGTTAGTGATCCTGATTGGTGAGCCAAAGGTCGTGGTTTCGATTTCCATACGAGATAGTGGTACCGCAAAATAGAGTTAATTTACTTTATATATGGAAATGGAAATGAAATGTTGGAAATGTGTTATATTTAATATAATTTACATCTTCTCTAAAGCCTTTAATAGTTAAAATTATGGTCAATCAAAATCCAAATCAAATCAAAAATATCTTTATTCAAGTAGGCATTTACATGCACTTTTGAATCGTCAATTACATTACATTACATTAAAAAATTACATACAAAAAAAAATGTCAGTATGTCAGTCCGTGAGTAAGCTACCACCAATGGTCGTCAATAGCCATAAATAGACTGTCCCACGAGTCAAAACTATCTTATTACTGAGGCGGTAGCATCTTGCATTTTACTCACCCCACTAAAAACATTTTGACAACCCCAAGCTTACAATAGCCAACGCATTTCAAACTCTACGCCCATTCAAATAAAGTTCTTATTACCTATCCAGTGAAATTTCTAGTAATATTAACTTGATAAAAATAAAAATCTGTTACAAGTGTTTGAAATGACGCAGTACATTACAAAGGTCACTCCTGGGATCGTATTAAACGGGCTGGTAGACAGGTAATGTAATAGAAACAGCTAAGTTACTTTAATGCGTCATTGGTTACCCAAGTTTGAGGGTTCATTTTTTAAGTTTTGACCGCGTTAGTTTAAAATATATCATTTGATTTCATAATGTTTTGAATTATATATTTCTTAGAAAGTTTTAAGTTTTACCACTAAAGAATTCTTCTGGGACGGGAATCATCTCCTAGAGTCTGACTCGTTTCGATAAAATTTCATTCTATATTTATTAAGAAAGATGCAAGTATAGCTTACATTTTTATAAGCAATCTCTCGTTCACCAGCTCTGGAAGCGCATATCAATATATTCTATACAGTACTTGTTGTTATTTTCTTGTAAACAAGTTTAGAGACAAAATGTAATATTGCTTGTTTATTATTTCAAAAATAGATAAATTGAAATACAAACTGCATCCCCTGTTTAAACCTTTTAAGGGTGTTTTTTTTTTAAATCCCACTTAGTCAGCGACTTAGTCAGCGAGACTTACACCCTAAAATGAACGTCGCCTAAAATAAAGTTTCAGAGTCGTAGCCTTTATAGTTTTTGAGATTTCATGGTTCAGCGAGCGGCATTTCACATTTATAAATGTAGATAGATTCATATATCTATATATAGTTCTTAAAGTATTGAATATTAAAGTGAATGTAAAAAGAGAAACTTTTCACTAGAATTCGTTATTATTTGTAATAAATAGTTTTATATAAATCCGGGAAAGGAAAATTCCGGTGTTAAGTTTTTCTTCCTGGAGCAACTTGGAATCGCTTATAAAAAGCTACTAAAGTTATGAAAGAAAACAGTTTGTAAAAAAAAGACACACATAATCTTTCAAAATATATATAATTGCTTATAACATATCTACATAGACTTTTGTAATATAATTTATTATTATAGCGTGCGGTAGTTCCTTATAAATGGCCGCTACTTGTATTGAATGGGGTAAATCTTGCGTTCAAGATATCCCATACAATAAAGACAATAGACTATTGACTGCCTGATTTGCCTGAAGTCACTTGTCATTATATTGTTCAGGGTTCATACGAGTTTCATATCTATTGTGAGGCTGATCATGAAGTATAATTTTGAATTACCCACCACCCACTGTTGGGCTTCGTATTTTTATTTATTTATTTATTTAAAACTTTATTGTTCCAACACAAAAAATGTTACTATGGGTGGACTTAAATAGTATTCTCTGACAGTCAACCTTAAAGAGTTGCAGAGAGTTAAGAGGCGGTACAATAAAGAAGGAAATTACAGAAAATATTAGAGTTTAGAAGAGAGTATCATACACATATTATAGATATATACACACAAAAAAATATATAAATATATATATATATATATATATATATATATATATATATATATATATATATATATATATATATAAATACATAATTTTATCTATTGTGAGCTTAACAGCGAACATCGCAAAATTTCTTTCTCGCTTTCGACAGACAGACTTCGATATTAACCCTACACTGCATACAGTGACATAGGTAAGTGCGTATTGTACGACATATGAAAGTGAGAAAAATATATACAAAACTATTTGATTTTGTACAACTTTTATTATACATTCAGGGGTCTAAATTATACCTAGTATCATATAATTTCTAGGTAGAAGTTAAGAACCACGTATTTAGGATTAAATTTATGAATTATTTTATTTCATGGTAGAGCTTTAGCCGTTTAACTTGTATGAGCTGACTCATCCAGGCCAGTACATCCTCTCATAAAAAATCACATGAAGTAGCTTTTATAATTCCTTTCGCATGTTTAGTGAAAGAACCAGGTGTCAAAATCAATCTTTGTCACCATGCAATGAATTCCAAATAATTTGCCAATATCAATATAAAAAAGCTACCCTTTCTATCAAAACATGTAAAATTTCAGCTTATTAATTAGACTATATTATTAAATCCTACTTAATCTAATAAACTATTGAGATGAAAGGTTTTTCAATACCAAACGTGCGTAAAAGGACCTATAAAGGCTTGCAAATGAGGCAGCGTCGATAGAGTGGCGCTATCGTGGTTCTTTAATTAATAGACGAAATTGTTTGTCCGACTTCCAAGCCTTCCGGCTCTAATTACACCGCCCTTCGAAATCTTTCCTTTAAGTTTACAATTACGGCGTTTTTTTGGTCCGATCGTAAAGTTACTTTAATATATTTGATGCCTTTAAAAAACAGGAGACTTTTTTAAAGAGTCGTTTGCTATAAAACAAAATACAAGAAAATGTATTATTTTACTTTATTCCATAGACGTTTTAATATCGGTAAATTATTTTGTTGCGCGTTTCCTTCATATACTCAAGTCGTAATTATAAACACCAGGCATTCATAGAAGCGGGGCGTTTTAAAACTCTCATCCGACGTTTCTGGAAAACGGGAGTACATTTTCCGCGGAGTCGATTCCGGCCTACCAGGCGTTCATAGCCACGAGGAGGTATAGCGAGATGCACTAGATATATCTGAAGTTCAGGTCACTCAGTACTCAGTAACGCCTCGGACGCGGCGGGAGACGCATGTGTTCGCGTCGCTTGCTCCCACTCGTGTGTACAGTTCCGTGTAGTGGTTCGGTATTTTATTTTAAGTGCTTTGAATGCATGCATCTATGAGGTTCGTGGATTACGATTAATATAAAAAACGATATTAATTACTCAGTTTGGAAATAAATTAAACCTTAACATGTGATGTTTTAAACATATAGAGACAGTCTTTTTCACTTTATGTGTTAATTGTGATTTAAAAGGTATATAAAATGTAGTACGTTATCATAGCTGTACTCTATGTCATACCGTGAGATTTAGTAGAGACCGGATATCCTTGATAGAGCCATGCGCTACATGTGCAAGAGTCTTATAAAATATGTTATAAGTAATATACGATTATTATTGCATTTAAATAAAATATAAAAACATAATTGGAAATAACTTATTTTTAACTCATTTTAATTGTTTCTTTTTTTTATACGAAATTAACTTTATTATTTATGTAACTGAAAAAAATAGTAGTATATTAGTGTTAGTATACAATTTTTGTAATTTTTTTTAAAAATAAAATAACTTCATAAATATCTTTACACAAAATACAATAGAGAATTATAGAATATAACATTCATTATAATCTAACATAATGAAAATAATAGTAAACTAATTATTACGTTTTGTTAGAGCTTCAGTACTGAAAGCGGACTGAAAATGACACGACAATTAATCTTGATATGATAATGGAATAAATCTAGAACTTAGATCTTTAAATACATTCAACAAACATTTATTTCCTGAAACAAGTTAATAAATAAGTTACTTTCATTCTTAACTAGACTTTATATTATATAAAATGCAAAAAGTTATATTTTTATAATAAGTAATTAGTCTGAAATAGAATATTATATTTTAATAACGGTTGTTACCTAAATATTTGAACAATTTTATGAGTTTCAGCTGAAAATGTTTTATATAATAATATGTTTTAGAGGAGCTTAACGTGTCTCTAGGCGAGCTTTCTATCGTGGCGTCTTAAAAGAGAAAATGTAGGTAAAAAAATTTATAACCCAGTTATTATAAATATTCACCGAACATAAGTTTATTTCAACTATTTTTAGAAATTGTATGCATATTATATTTTTCAATTTATTTACTTTAAAATGAAGATTCTCTTGAAATTTAAAAAGCCAATAAAAACTTAATTTGCTAAGTATATTTTAATGCGTTTTTCACAATACATATATGGAATGAAATAGATAAAGCTTATTAAAATACCAAAGGCATTATTACAATAGCCCGAAAAATAATTATTTTATGTTTTTTTTTTTATATTCAGTATTTTCAGTATTTAATATTGTGTTTGTATTTCTTAATGGTTTCTTAAGTTGTTCAGATATTTCAAGTTAAATAAGCTTCTTAGCGTCTCGACTACGTGATTTAAGAAAGACCGTAAAACATTTTCTAAATTACTTATTTTCAAGTTTTATTAAAAATAAAGTAGCTTATAGTCTTACTGGAAAATATTATCTAGATTTTTTTATTAATGACGTTACATTTCGCGTTAAAATTTATTAGAAATAGGTTTTATTTTGCTATATGAATTGTCTATTCCTCTTTTTTAAATTATTTATAAAAGAAAGGTTGTTCTCTTGGGTATTATACTTATAAAAACATACATTGAATACGTAAAAACAATTATTCTAAGTAAACTTCGGGTGTAATAAGCCGCGGTAAATGTAAGTGGAAGGAAAAACGCTGGATTTCAGGGATTTTCACCAACCCCGCCTTTCACCTTGGAAGTTATTTCAACTGTTTATTAAGACTGCATTTCAGCTTAGACTCAGACTAGACTTTACATCTAATGCGACTTTGTTTGTCAAAAAAGTCAATACTCTTAAATAACCTGAAAAAAATAATATTTAAAGAACAGATTACTTTTATAGTTTAGTAGTAATACAGAATAATTCATTAACGTTAAGAAAACAACATAAAACTACAGAAATAATTATTTATTTGAACATCGGTAACACACGAGAACTGTGCTAGGGCGCGCTCTTAGATACAGTTAATGTTCGAAATTAGGGTTGAAATTATTATTTTCCTAAATCACTTAAAAATAATATTAAATGTGTATTTGATTAAATATTAATATATTCACAATTATCAATAAACTGACTGATACATACATACATAAAAATTTATTGTAATATTATTTTGGCTTTGAAAGGTTAAATTTATCTCCTATATTAAAATAAAGTTCCGGGAAAAGTTAATACATGAGCATTTTCATATAAAGATTATTTTAATTTGACGGCGAAGATCATTGTTATAAAAAGATTTTCTTCCATGTAAATTTTTTCAGAGATTCCCAGTTAATTCAGTAAATTCGATTTAAACGTATTCTAAGAATATAACCAAAGCATAAAAACAATCTTTAAGCTGAAACATATTCGGCTTTAATAAAAAACAAAATTAAAAAACCTTCATTATTTCTCAACCGTATTTGTTTCTTTCGCTTGTGTTGTTCTTGCGGCTATTCGATTGCCTATAAAATTTAAAGAAAACACATTTTTTACGATGTTTTGATCCACACACGTCCCTAAGTAATAAACGATGCTCGAACAACATACGCTAATCAAATTTATATTCCATAAACCCGGTATACCCTTATTTATAAAGTGTAATAATCATAAAATTTTACTTACACTGTACTGTACTTCAGTCGTAAGGTATCAGCTTCAGCGCTTATTATTAGTACGTAACCTGTAAAAACCTTTTTACACGACATTTTCACGCAAATTTTATTTTTTTTTGTTTATTTCAAACAATCCACTCTAAAAAATATAATTAATAATTTAATTACTCGCCAGGACTCGAACCTGCGACCTCCATGATACCATCCCGTCACTCTGTCTATTGAGCTACCGTGTCGCTGGCTGCCTGTTGAAAACAGCATTATATTTTATTTATAAAATACTTATTAAACTTAACATAGCTAAAGATAATTATAGACAATTAAAAAATAAATATTACATTATTAACGAAAAAATATTTTTACATTTTTACATTTTCGTTACTTTGATTTGTATTTATTTACAACTTTAATATTATTTCAAATATGCAAGATGGAAAATTAAAGTAAATAATAATAAACCTTTCAATGTTATCATTTTTATAATAATACAAATATAATAAGAAAGAATAAATATCGAACAAAATAAACAACAGCCTTACTTTATGTAAAAAATGAGCTGAAACAAATAACATATCAAATATTCCTGAGCAATGTTCAAATAATTCGATTTGTGTATGGACGAAAAACAAAAGGAAGAAAACAATAAAAATAATTGGGCCGTAAGTCTCTTAGAGTATTACTTGAGAAGGATTTAAAGATCGGTATTGAAAGACCTCGGTTTTAAAACAATCATATTAAATATTGACGTTTTAAACACTAACGATATTTTCAAATAAATCTGTAAATTTTGATTCTAGAATTAATTAACCTGGCCCAGGTGGGTGACTAAGTTTGTAGCCATTTGTAATGATAAGGAAGCTCATTTGAATTCGAGCACTGACCTCGTGGCTTCAACAGATTCGTTACGTCTTGTCCAATTTGTAATAGTCTTAGAAGTTCGTTATGAAAATTGTAAATGTGAATAATTTTATTCTTATCCAAAATATATAAGGCATTTTAATTTTTGGGACTATTCTTCACAATGAGTGAATATATATATATAAAGTAAAATATTTATTTTGCAATAAGAAATGTCGTCAAATCGTTTAAATCTTAATCCATTAAGTCTTACTGCTCCTACTTTTCCACGGTAGTGACAATTAAAGCACACAGCGAAGCGTCGCCATAAATTTTTAATGTCTTCACAAAAACCGTTCCCTTTGAAACAATCCCTTCAATAATGGACTTCCGTATAATGAAAATATCAATTTACTTCCTCATAAACACACTTACCTATAAAAAAAGATTTTACTTAAGATATATCTTTATTTATATGTTTGGAAGTAAATAATAATTAAAACGTTATTTATTTTAGGTAAATAAGGTAATTTCAAATATGGTAATATTATTACCAAAGTACAATATAATTAACGAAATCATTACGTTATATTGCCCAGAGCGATTGTCACATATGGACGGGTTATAAACAATGGCTCTATAAAGGCTCTATTAACAGTAAATGTCTAATAAATCAGGCAATCGTTACTTAAATGTCTCAATACAAACACTTTACTGGGTCGTCAAAGTACGGACCTGTTCCATAAAGCTCCCATTAATATTTAATTATTTCAAAAACGAAGGGAATTGAAATTAATATTTCTCGTAAATAAAATTTATTTTATAAAAGTAATTGGATGTACTTTTGTTTTATTTATATCAAATCAACGAATCTCATAATATTTGTACCTTACAGTGATTTCAACATAATTTTTTTGTCGCTTGTGCAATGAATGAGACTAAAAATGTGTGAAAAATCAATATAATCTGAAGAGATGGCCTCCTTCACTCATCAGGAAACCCAGTCCAGCCCCGCCAAGGAGGTACCTAGGTGAGTTAAAATTAGAGAACCAGTAAATTATTTCAAAGTATTGTGCTAACGGGAATATTGAGTAACTAATAAATTGTTAAAAAATATGTCAGTTCAATCCTTTAAGCAAAATTAGTAAGTAATAATTAATAAGCCCTATTAATTCCAGCGCTGGGAAGAGGCTTCTTTTCTGAATATAAAGTAAGCAGCCACTAATGTTTCATTGTGGTGGAATGTTTAATTTTTTTTAATGAATTTCTTTTTCAACAATATGTAGACAATGTTTTTCTTCACGGACGTAAGAAATACTATCTCCGAATCAAAAAGTTGGGAACCTGACATTTTGGTCTTGACCAAACAGGAACGTTCTCATTTAACAACACTGGTACTTCTACGCCACGTATTAGATCTAAAAAATATTATTTAAGTTTATTCACCAGTAAGTCATATGTTATTCAAAAATGTATTATTTACATCTAACTTAGATTTGATTTTAATAAATAGTTAATTAATTATTTAATTTTAATATTTGTATGATTTATTTACAGTCTTCATTTATATATAATAACATAAAATATAAAGTAAATAGAAATCAGTGCACAGAATTTCCAACAGCTCGAAGCTGACGAGCACAAACTTGAAGTTTAATTACTTAAACTTGTGTTAACCAAACAAAGTTAAATTTAATAATTTCCTGTCAGAATATATTATAATGAGATAATTTGACGGGTACGTCTTCGATTCCCGGTTGTAACAAGGTCTCAAAGTGCGATTAAAATTCTATAAGGGTCAATAACATATGGTAAGTGTCAACATCCGCATTATTTGAAATAAATACACAAACAGACAATAATAGATTATTGTTAATATTAAAAGATTTCCAAATAGTGAAAGGGTATCACTTGTCAAATTATCTTGGACGGCTGCCAACGAGCCAGTTATCGAGCTTGATATAATATATTTCAGTTGACATTTGATTAACAATAAAGTAAAAAGTTTTTATCGTCTACTTATACAATATAAAAGCATTGTTTACATAATTATTTTCATTGGTAAGGATTTTTGAAGGTATCATCCATCAAAGAAAATTAAATAAAATTCTAGTTTTATCGAAGTAGTAATACGGTAGCCTAAATGGTCAAGTGACGGAACGGACCAGAGGTCGCAGGTTCGGATCTTGGCGGTATTGATTAATTTTTCCTTATATATATTTTTTTACAATTTAAATAATTTATTTATTAATTGTTCATTCATTTCGGATATCTTTAATATATTTAACAGTTTAGAGCTTAATTGTAAAAAAATATTTTTTTGTTTACAGATGATAAATATTTTATTGAAAAAAAAAAAAGATTAATTGTATTCCGAACTGATAAATTGCAAATGTTTTACTCTGCACTTACTTTATTTTCAACGCCCTAACAAATGGAGCTGTTCAATTAAATGCCTGAATTTCAAACATTTTTCATTCACCACGTTGTTAACATACTGAAATAAAACAGGAGATGAATACTTGGATGCTGTGTATTCGGTTGAGAGACGAACATGTAGCGAGTGAATACGCGAAAAATCGTTCGCAAATCGTTGGATGAACAAAAAACTACAATTGTACGGTCCTCAGTGTTTGCTCAATTGTTACCACTACTATTGATAGTTTTATCAAAATATCATCGAATTCTTGTGATTTTGCACGTGGCACCTTGATAAATCTTACTCATACTTGCAATTATAAATGTTAATGATAAATAGTTTATTAGTAGGTGAAAATTAATCGAGAAACTGTAGTAGTGGTGGTCCATTTTTGTCTACAGTGGGATGTAAAATCGATACAATGACTGCAACTCACAGACATTTGCTTTCGGCCCGTTTTGATTTAAATGTTTATTTTTTAATTCCTTACAAAAGAACATCCACATCTTTAGTTTTTTAAGATTTTTTACTTTAGTTATAATAAAAGATATGAGAGAAGTGTTTATCGTTAATTGGAATTATTTTTATGTTTTCTGTTTAAAATATATGTTTAAATATTTTGAGCTGTTTCTGAAATTCAAACTTGTATACCAAGACTGTTATTAAATACCCAGCTGGGTGTTTATTTTTAACTACTTTTTTTAATATTTAAAAATGTACATTAATTATTTCAATTTACGAGAATAACTTCAACATATTACCACATATGGTTAGCGTTATAAATTTTAAACTCCACAAAATGTCTCTAAAAATTTTAGTGCTTCCATCAATAACCTAGGTCCTGCTATAAATCCGAATATTACACCTTCATTCCGAAATGGGCTATAAATTTTTATTTTAAACTGATCAGAGATATTACCCGCTTTAATATTAGTGATGTATGATTTTACATATTATTATAGGGATGAGTAGTGCGGGGACAAAACATTGTAATCTTGACTGAGTACATTTTGGTACACAAAAAATGTACAAACAATGTACTTACTTGACTTTCATATACTTTCATATGCGGGCTAGTACGACCAGGGTAACATACTGTCACAGAAGATACGTAAGGTATGTAAGGTTGCTGTTAAAGCTATATTACGTACCATTAGTGAGAGAGTCAGATGCCCAATCTAGCACCTCTCTTCTTTCCTCTCCATATGTTCAAGTGTCTTTCTCAAGAGGGACAAATCTTTCACCACTTTACATATTTGCAGATGTTTATAGGAGACAATCACCAAATTCGATGACGTGGTGAACCTTACCACTAACCCTTTAAAACATTTACATTTTGCTATAACCTCACTTTCATTATTGTTAAATTCAGTGCTTTATGTATCTATTTTTAGTGCCATACTATATTTAATACCTAAATAACAAGCGATCGTCTATTATATATATTCTCGTGTGTCCCTTAAATTTTTCTAAGCTTCTAAAAATTACATATTTCTCACATCCCCTGTCGGAAGGCGAGTGTGTCGCCGGGCCTCGGGCGGAATTAAAATGAGAAGAAAATTCTTAGCATGCAAATAGGTTTACATACTGAAAACAAGACAATGCCTGGTTATCGTACAGCGTGTTTTGGTTTCCGTGAATCGTGAACAGATTTATTTTCAACATTCTAAAGACAACCGTCAAACACCCTATAATGTCTAATTACAATGAAAATAAGGTCTAGAAAACAGCCTAAGCTTGAAATATCCAACCAATCCATTAATTTATTACCATTCAAGCAAAACAACACTGAAATTACATTTACTTTATTTAAACATTTTCAGTAATAGTTAAAGTTCGTAAATGAGTTCAAAGAATAGTGGCCATTCAGTGCTCTTCGGTCTTTTAAAGACTCGTACCTTTTAGCGTAATCTATGGATTAATGTTTTAAAACTATTTATAACAACTAAGTATGTTAAAGTTATAAAATTCCTACAGAAACTTATAAATTACCTTCTTCATAACTTTATGACCTTCTTCGTTAATTTATTTAATTATTTTAACGGTATTTTTTATACTTAAACAGTGACTACTATATTTGGAATTGTCTATAAACATTTTTATGTGATAAAGCTATTTTTTTTATAAATATAGAATTAAAAATTAATTAATACGGGTTAGGGAATCTGCGACGTCTGGGAAACCCTTCCGTCGCTCTATCAATTGAGCTACCGTATCACTCATTCTATATTTATTAAAAATATACTTCTATAAGACATCTTTTATATTAATATTTATGTACATTTGTGGTAGATATCGTTAATATAACATTTTACTGCCGTTCACACAAAATTCACAACAACTTTATCGGTCGGAATGAACCACAAATTGTATAAATTCCAGTGTACAAGGTTAATTTATAATGAATAGATTTCACTGCCAAAATAACCGCTTATTGCAGTGGATAATTTTAATATACATATAACATTTAAAATTACCGATGGGCTGAAAGCCAGACCAAAGATGGAATTAAATATTCAAATTATGATTTCATTTGTGATGTCTGTGTATCACTGAAAGAAATATCTATATGACACTTTAATTAATACGTGTAAAAGATATCTATAAAACTTATATAATTTAACTTTAGAAAGACAAGTTTACAAATTACAAACAAGCAAACCAAAATAAATCAACAGACAGAAATAGCTATCATTCGTAAACCAATACTCAAATTAAACAATAACGTTCTTATACCATTATCGGATTCCAAATAAAATATTAGGATAATCGTAAATAATCGGATTGTTTCAATAAAAAGCCGATTTTGTTACGATAATATCCGAATCGAACGATTGTTTGAAGATCGACTCATATTTTCCCATCAGCAAATAATCTGCGAAACAGACCGGATTATCGAATGCCTTCTAATCGACGCTTGTTTCAAATAAGAAGACTAATTTTCGCTCACGGCGCGTCCGGATCGCTGAACCAGATAAGGTGGAAAGTCTGAATTGTTATGAGGATATTTAAGAAAAGCGAAAGAAAGTTTTATGAGGATATTTAGGAAAAGATTAAGAAAGAATGAGACAGATTTTATGTATTCATTTTTATTAGACCAAGAAATTTTCGATAAAACAGATTTTAAATGTATAACATTAGACCAATGAATTGGCTTAATAAATTTAGGTTTAAGACGTAAAGCACCCGAGCCATATATCCGGTTCCATTCACTTTCCGCTCCGTTAGACTAAGTTCCTTGGTCATCGTCTCAGAGCCCATGGATTGTGTCACGTTGTATCTGGGTCAGTGTCCCGAACTCGGCTCACGTCCGTCCATTTGTTCCGATGTATCGCTCGACTGATGCGCACACCTGGCTTCAGTTATTGCTTGCGTTCTTATTCGGGGTGAATAATATTTGTCTTGAGCTTACGAGCTTCAATCGTACGTGATTTCAGTTTATCTTCAGGGATAGAAAACTGTTTGTTTGTGTTCGGTTCTATTGATTTTTAGGCCTTTGTAGATATGGCTGTAAAAGAATGATTAAACATAACGTACTGTAACGTAACAATCATTTTGAATGAATAACTCCTAACGTTGTAAAGGTTTCTTTAAATAAAATATTTACAGCGAATAGGAGAATGGCACGGAAAGCTAATATATCCTCTAAAAGTTATTGACTTTTCGAGTAGTAGACCAACAATCTCCAGCGTGATGGATAGGCGTAGTTGCGTCGGCCATTCTTGACAGATACAATATTTTACATGTTCCTTTGGCCTGTCAGCTCCCAGTGAATATGATTTATATGGAGTTTCGATTGATCCGTCTCGAGGATGAATGAATGAATACGGAAAAGTTTTATTCTATTTCGTTCTACAAATGTTAACTGAAGAGTATATTGTTTATCAGAAGTATAATAATGAAAGTAATTTTAAAAAATCGCAAGTCGTTAGAGGGGTGATCCGTGTTGCATTTTAAGTGAGGCGCGTTCTCCTCGGAATGTAGACGTTATTGGCTTCCCGTCATGAATGTTAATATACTGAAATTACTTTATTTCAGTCGCTCGTTTTCAACTTAAAACTGTGGTTATTCTATTCACTGTTATTTTAAACTTTACGATTCGAAAGAAAATTATTGTTTCGTTCAAGTTTTACGTTGAAATAGTCTCTATAACATTATATTATACGTACTTATAGTAAATAATTTACCAGCTTGTTTAATAACTAAAGCAATAAACGTCTGAATTTAATATAATCGTCCTCAATCGTCTTTACAAATCACATTTACAGCGAAACGGATACAGATATAGGATCATTTAACTTTTATCTAAAAGGCAGTAAAAGGCCGATAAGAGGTAAAGCCTCCCTACATTGAAATTCTGACAAACGCAGCTGCGGCAGTCCTCGCAAAACGAATGAGACTTAAATAGAAACATACTTCTGTACGTTAATCTCGAAATGTCCCTGAAACAAGGTCGATGAAACGCCGTACACCCGCGTATCTGTTCAAGGAAAAGGAAATTACGTTGATATAGAAAATTTAGATGTAACATTCGAGAAATTTAAAAATTTTGAATTAATTTGATTTAATGTTGCAATAACATTCTTTCGTTTAGAATTCTGCTAATTGGTAAGAATCATATTAAGAAATCACGGTCGATGGATCAGTAATTATTGACTTAGCGAGCAAAGCGAGTGAAGGCTACTATTAAAGTTGTCGAAAAACTGCAAAAAACTGTGATTGTCAAATTAATCAACATGGGCTCATGAAAAAACTCAAGATAAAACTTTAAAAAAGACAACTTGAGAACGTCTTCTCAAACATATCATATTGAAAAAACTTCATATACTGTTTTTTGTTGTTTTTAATGCTAAGCGACTTTTTTGTATTCATTTGTATTATTAAAAGGAAATTGAGGCTCGCCTGCCAAATACTTAGTAAATAAAATATAAATTACCAAAAGATGAAAAGTTAGTAAAGAATCAGATCTTCCATTTTTTATCAATCACTATAAAACCCGATGAGCCGTATCCAGAATGTATACGTCCTTGATAAGATATAGATGACACGAAGGGGACAGAATTTGCATAATGTAATCAGCAGAACCGATGATTTGAGCCACTTGGCCCGGCTTGTTACGGCCCAAATCAGGGGATTTTAATTTTGTTAAAAACTCCTATCCATATCTCGATCCTTGGAGGCCATTGATTGATCGCCCTTTCCGAGAAAAAGGTTTTTAATCTTTGATGTAGAATTTTCTTTTGACTGTTTTCCTGGAAATAGAAAGATGTTCTAAACCACAAGTTAGTTGTAATATACATATTTTGCTGTTATTTTTAATCTTGAATATTAAAATTAATAACCGAGCTAGGTTCCATTTTTTCTACTAAAAAAAGAAAATCCGTTTGAGTTAGGCAAATAAACTACTTGTGCATTTATTTTGCAATAAGCTATGTTAGACTGATTTCAATCTCAGATTATAGATTGATTATTAATTTCTGTTGTTGTGCAAAAAAATACCTAATAATTACTTGTATAATTTGTATTCTTTTTTTTTTCTTAAAAGATATTTACAAAGCTATTTTCTCGAAGTCTAGTAATAAAGGGAAGGCAGTAGACAATAAAAATTACCTTTTGTTTTGGCAAGATTAGAATCTACATACAATATCTCTGATTAAAATTCATTTCTATGTCCGGGCCCGTGCTGTGAGATGGATATTTTGTTCTAACCAAATTCGCTTTGTACTTGCAATGAAAGAAACTTATCCCCAGGTGTTTCCAACCCGGAGTTTCTTTTGCGTATTTCGAGCATTTTTATATTACTTTGAATAATGGCCATTGAAAACGCGATTTAAAAAAAATATATATTCTTCATAAAATATGTTAATATTTTATATTATTGTGTACTGAATTTTAATTTTGTACTCTCTCATTTAATAAAGTCTAGTAATTATTAAAAAATATTAATTTATTTTTAATTTTTTGTTGTTCCAGTAGGTATAGGGAAATTGTTTAATTTAGTGTTATCTGGCGTTGTTTTAGTGGCCGCACATCAAGCAACTTATTGCTCATTTTGTCTTGACTATACTTTTGTTAGAAGGTTTTTATGTCTGTCCGTGTCTCCGTTATTAAGCTTTAAAAGTCGCGACAATGAACGTTTTGGTCAAAACGCTTTGCCTGATGGAATTTTTAATTATTTTTCAGCTTTACAGCTCATTGAGACGTAAAATTCTTTATCTTTATATATTTTTAAGACATTATTTAGCGCTTAAGATATTTTTAAATTAAACATAAAATATTATATTCGTCTCGTAAATACTGTTTTTTGCCATACAGACTAATTAGTGAATTCTATTAAGATATGTACCAATATATTCTACCAGAAGGTAAAGCTTGAAATAATTCAAATTTCGTTGTAAGTCGGAAGTTATAGCATGCTCTGTCACCGTTAATTACTCCAACAAACGCACCACGAAAATACCGGCTCTGAAAATTAGCGTGTTAGCGCAGGAGACAGACAAACATACATAAATTAATTCTTACAATTTATGTAGTTAATTTTTGCCGCTGCGCTCTCTTAGCTTCGGATTAAGAAGGTACAATCGAGCGCAAAAGTGTACATTATTGTAAATAATATTATTGTTTAAAATATTTTTTTTTACAAATAAAAAATAAATTTTGATAATATTTATAAGATGGAGGTGGATATAAACTTATTAATATTATCAAATTTTACTTAAACCATTTTTTTTTTCATACAATAATTTCTCTACAATACACTTTCAAAGTATAAGCAATTCTAAAAACAACAACTACAATAACAACGATAACAACTCATAAAACGAACATTACAATACAAAGATGGCGGAATAAATATTAATGTCCACAATTATACCATTGTTAGTGAACTCGTGGAAACTTCTAACTTAGCCGAAATAAACTGCTTATGTCGCTGTAATGAAATAAAATAGTGTCCCAGAATATTAATTATACCGGGACACGACAAATGGGCTTTGGAATTAGGGAAAGTAGGCCAGGAATTTAAGAATAGGATTTACAATATCTTAAGATGGCTTTATCTCTCGGCTTGAGTAATTACTTATTTAAATGGAATCCTTTTTACTCTTTGTTCGTTTTGAGATAGTAATAAAAAATCGTTGAACATATTTTGTTTTAACCAATCAGAGGTCAGGTGGTAAATATTTTGAATATTAAAGACAAAAAAATATGTTTTTTTTATAAATAGGGAATGTTAAATTCATTGAAGCGGGTATTTCGATTTGTAAAGCGACGGAACCGTTTCCCAGAGGTCGCGGGTTCGAATACTTGCCCGTATCGTTCTATAATTAATTCTATATTTGTTTAAAATTGAAATAAGCTTAACATGACTATATATATTTGTTTATAAACATTTTCAAATACAAATTATTCATTTTAAAGTCATCATGATTTCGAAAAACAACAAAAAATAAAAATTATCTTATTTCCGTAAATAAACCAGCGTTACGGAAACGATAACGGAAATAAAAATGGGAATTATCACAAGAGATTGACTTCTGTCGTCTTATTTATAACTGGAGGTAATGTAGCGGACCGAACGACAGCCCTGAATTATGTCGTTATACTAACGTCCCGTGAAGATTAACGTTAGAACTTTCGTCAGCATCTTTAAAAACTAAAATGGGGCAGCGTTCAAGTTCTTATGCTTGGACGGGCTCTGGTTTGTTTACGTCGTGATTTCCACTTAATCCAAAAGAAAATATTCTAATATATTTATAGTTTTATTCCATTATATTGATTTATTGGATTTTAATGTTAAAAACAAAAATATTACATTGTTTGTTAGCTGCTCGAAAATATAAAACATATCATATATACGGTACTGTATTTTGAAACAATGGCTAAGCCCTCATTCCCTTTTCTTATACTTTAAACATTTGATGTGAAATAAGAAGAACGTTATATCGTTTTCCATTAAATCTTTAAGTGCCTTTAAACGGACTTACAAGTGAACGTTTTCAGACAATGCATTAGTCTTAAATATCTAAATATCTAAGTAATATAAAATTATAAAAAAATTGAATACACCTGGATTCGAACCAACGCCTTATGGAACCTGTCTCTTTTAATTACAAAGTATTTTATTAAAATATGGTTTAAAAAAACAAATCTTCAACAACATATCAACAGCCATTATTTATTAAGAACAAATCTTTTGTAAATAAACTTAAGAACTTTCAAAACTTATTTCTAGCCTTATATTGCCTCTAACAAAAAAAAAACAAAAAATAATAATACTACAGCCTGATAAAACTACAAATACGTGACACACATGAATAAACGCATCATTTTGCTGTGTGTGTGATCAAATTGGATTGTATCGAAATATGGAAAATCGATTGGAAATACACACGTATTTGAAATTTGTTAAAATTTTAAAAAAATATTCATGAGAATACGCAACATCTATGTATTTTTAATTTATCACAATTACCAAAATGTGTGTAGATATACACGTCTATGTACGTAAAATTTGTTACAATTACCAAAATATTTATGAAAATACACAACATTTGTGTATTTAAAATTAATAAGCACCATACCATTATACAAGCAGTAGCTTAATAAGGAAACCCTATGGCAAAGTAACATGATTTTTCAGACAATTAAAACACAGAAATGTTTAAAACAAGAAGCTCTCAACACAGATAAACGCGTTCAAGTTAAATCAGATACGATCCAAACACTACAATAAATGTTCATTTGCATTCACATTAGAGTTTCACGAAGCATTAGTACGAAGCACTGTTTGTAGAGAGCGAAGCAGAGTTATTTACTAACTCTGATGCGTTATATGTCAAGGGAATGAGGTGCATCGCTCTGAACCTTAATTTTCTTTGTTTAGTTTTAGAAAACTTTCATGTTAGTAGGTATAAACATTTTTATTTAATGTATCTCCCATTACTTATATGTTTTTAATAAAAAATATTGAGGCACCATTTTTATTTACTTATTTATATGTATATTGCGCTACGTGAGGCTGGCGTCTCTTTATTTCGCAAATGTAATTAATAACCAATAATTAAAGACTGTGTTGATTTAATATTTGTTTGTAAAGCAATAATTCACCAATTTATCCAGTAACTGAGCTTTCAATTTAGAGCTTTATTAATAATTCTATTTATGTATATATTTTCAACCAATCGTCTATGACAAATGTAAACGAGTCTTACAGATATAAAGCAAATAAAGTTCAAAGTGAACAGCAGGAAACAAATCGTCGGCATCATTCAAGAGGCTTAAAATAGGGCTCCGTTAATCTTGATTAACTTAATATAATCAGGGCTAATCGAGCGGCCGAGAGGGTCTGACTTAACATAGACATTTTGAAAAAACACAAGATTTTTTTATTTTTTTTAAGTGCGTGAGCGAGCCAACACTTCCAAAAAGATTTTTTGAATGGCAAACCTGCAGATGGAATCGTGATGATAAGTGCTACCGACGCTAAAGAACATCAGCAAATTGAAGATACGATACGAGTATGCAAATGCTCTAACACGCTGAAGTATGCCCAGGACAAGCCGAGAGAAGAAACGAAGTTTGCTCATCTGACTCTGTTCACTACTTCGTTCAGATCTTCGCTATGAAATTATTTTTAGAAGTGCTATAGGGTACTACTACTCTGGTACTATTACTTAGTCGAATAGTTAATAATATGAAAAGGTTTAAATAAGTCAAAAAATATCCTGTTTTTCCTTTTACCTATTCTTTTCCATCGACCAACTCTTTGGAATCTTATAACCAAAATCTGACGTTTCATTAGACCAATATATATATTTATATTTGTATGTGTGTAGAGTAGTGACTCTGTCTATTGTTAATTATCATTTATAAAAATATCAGGACAAATATATATATATTTTTTAAATATGATAAAGTGATACAAGTAATACCAAACGTAGCAATTTGAGGACGTTAAGCGAAAAACGTACCCATTTATTATTAGAGAAGACCAACTTCTTAGATATCTTGGAAGTTTATAATAAAAACTGACGCATATACTGATAAATAATATCTTCTTTATCTTAGGTATGTATGTAAATATACGGAATAAACAAACAGAATGAACAGACAGAAACATCGGCCTGTCGATACTAATATATTACATATTATATTAATTAATAACGGAATAAATATTTCATTTTTAATCTATGAATGGTCGTGTTAATTGAATTTAGAGTAAACTATATTAAGTATATAATAATTTGGTACAACAGTCGGTTTGTTGTCAAATAATCGTTAAATCTGTGCATTATGGAACCGGCTTCCATGGCTTTAAATGTTTTTTAATATATATTTATGGTGTCATTATCAAAATTATATTCAACACCATTTTAATGCCGCAATGGAAAATACGCAATGCAATGAGTACTTTACACAAACAATGGACAATTTGGGACTATGGAAAATTGAATACTGATGTTGTACAAATTTTATCAGATGGTATTGCAATTTCAGTTAAATTTTCTTGCTGAGTAGGTTCATTTTCATTTGATGATTGTCTGATAATTGTATGTTTATTTTAGTACATTTTATTTTACGTGTTATATTTATTATAATTTATCTTATTGTGAATATAATTCTGCACTTCACAGGAAAGTCTTGGATTTACAAACTAACTGAAGATTGCTGCTTGGAATAAAGATATTAAAAAATATGAAATAAGCTGATTTCTTTTGTGCTCTTGTAACATATAAAGTATGCTTCAGATATTCTTTACAAAAAACTAAAAATCAGTTTACTCGTGATAACTTATGATCTATACTAACCAATCTATCCAAAATAAACTCAAGTTATCTTCGGATAGCGAAACTTGGTCTATTTCCGATCTCGTTTATCCGGTAAGACACATTTGCATTGCCATCAGTGCTATGTTCACGCGTCGGTATTTGACAAACACTCACTCCACTGCGCAGACTAAACTTGTAGGTATACATTCAGACTTTTAGGTAACACTATTTACTTGGTATACAACAAAAATAACACAGATTTAATAATAACATTGCTTTTATGACACGTCATCTTAATTCGGAGATTTGTCTCTTCTTTATCAATTTAGAGATCTAGAAATACAAAATTTTAGGTGTCAGAGATATATGTATTCTTCATTGAGAGATATATGTATTCTTCATTGAGAGAAGTATGTATTCTTCATTGAGAGATGTATGTATTCTTCATTGAGAGATGTATGCATTCTTCATTGAGAGTTGTATGTGTTTCGAATACAAAACGACAAAAACGCCATCTGCGATAGAATCGTGTACTTGATTTATGTCGCTTATATTCAAAGTCACCCGCGAGACTTACCGCAGTAAATCTCTCTACAAGTTGCGCGAAAAAAATATCATTATGTAAATTTACATAGAAATAAAAACCCCTCACTTTGGGAATAGGGACCAGGGTATTGTTTGGGGCCAATTTTCCTACTTGCTGAAAATTTACGCTTCTATTTTAATGTGCAGTTTTCAGGCTGGAGAATTATTGTCTAAACTAAACGCAATGATATTATTGGCTAATCTGTTACCAACAATATTTAATTATACAGTCTGGTTTCACACAAATTAGGACTGTGTTATCACAACCAAACTATTCTGTTTGTCCGGAATCGTTAATACAAATATGAAATGTGGATACATCATCGAAACAATCGTAGTTATTTATTAATTAACAAATACCTGTAATAACTGGATCCATTACAATAACGGAATTTGTGATATGAATCTGAAATATACTTTATATATTATTTTCAGTATAGTTTTTATGGGTTGGGCCCAATGAACCCACGCAATTTTGCAATTTAGAAAAAGATCAACGCCTTCGTTGTAATTAAGGCAAATATAGTTTAACCCGCAATGCTGCACTTCAGGTTGGCGGGTTACATATAATGCAATGTCTTTAAAGATATAAGTCATATATCGTCACAGAAACGACCGAACAAACATGAATCAAAATAAAACATCAATACCAGGACGTCGATTACATTAGATAATTTCACTATAACATGAAAACTCATAAACAATACTTTCGAAAATATCATTATATGAAAAGATGCTTAAACTAAAAGAAATACTACGATGTTTTATTTAACAATATATCCCTGCTTTTTCATACATTTTAAATATGTCTGCCCAACCCTTTGTTTGCCTCCATACTTCTGCAGATATTAATATTGCCGTGTCAATTACGTGTACAATACAATGAGATTTAAGTTTCCTGTCCCTATCACCCAGACATGACAGCCGAGACGATGTAGCAACAAAAGCGGCAATGCGAATGGTTATTATAAATTATTTTATTTCGCCCATAACTAAATGCTATTGGAATTAGTAAAATAATATTCTTTATAATTCTCTATAACTCAGATGTCCTAATATTATCCTTAACTTATAACATCAATTCATGTTTAAAATACTTTTAGCCTAAATATTTTTTTCAATCAGTCTTATTTGACATTAGCAAAGGTTATTCGTTGTCTGTATGGGCACTTTTTACGTGCCTTTTAAACTCAAATTATGTCTCATTGAATATTCAAATAACAATATCAAAAGTTAACGATTAAAATACATTTAACATAAAAGAATTGTTGCTTTAGCCAACTTTTAAAAGTTGTTATATATTTTTTTTAATTTTATATTTTGTGTGCAATAAAGTGTTATAAATAAAAAATAAATAAGTAATATTTGACATTAGCAATGGTTATTAGGTAATCGTTATCCATTGCTATGGCGATACATAATGGGTTCCATGAAGGGTCTCTGTTAATCCAAGTAGATTCAGGCCACGATCTGACAAAGGACAGAACCGCCATGCTCTAGAACAAACACGTGCTTCAAAGTTATATGGCAAAGATTTTGTTAAATTGAATATCTTATATTAGGCTTATGGTTATTCTCTTAGAAAATAGAGCTTTTATATTGTTTAATTTTGCATTTATATATTGTGTAATACATTAACCAACTCATAAAGAACTTACAGCAATAAATTAAATTAACTTTTAACTCAAATGTGCTCGTAATGTCTGTTGTATTATATATACGACCTTATAAGGAGTATATAGAGGATTTATTACAACACATTTGTTTAAGTTGTTCGCGTTTATGTAATCCTTTAGATAAACAATCAAGCATGAGCGTCGCTGGTGACAAAGCTTTGAGTCCTTGCTCTTTGTCAGACAAAGATTTCAATCTTCTTGCACATCTGGAGATCTATTCGTAAAATCAAATAAACCTGACTGTTTGTCTGGACACAATTCTAGTAGGTATACTAAGATTTAAATAGGAATCCCAAACTATTATTAACTATATATATAACATTGCGTTCTCTTAAACCGCTAACACTTCCAAAACACAGACCTTTAAATCATCTGAGGGCACCGAAATCCCAACCCCATTTTAATTCACACCCAGCACATGGTTCTTCTCATTTCCGTATTCCTTACATTTATTTTTATTTCGTGTTTGTATTCGTTTCCTGTGCCGTATTTCGCTACGTCTCCGTATCGTATCCGTCAGGAAGTCGGATATGAGATGCCTTTGTTAAGCGTGTATCACGAGGAAATCATTTTGTGATTTGTCCTCTTAATATTTTATTTGGGCAGCTTTGGTTTTGTTATTCTACTTGACATTTTCGGTTCAATGTCTGTTAAATTATTTAATGGCTTTGGCGGATTTTCTTTACCATTTCAAAGATTTGCTTTTCTGCCTGCTTTAATTTAAATATTCGTTATTTTGTTTTCACAACTCAAATCGCATAGATTTTCGCTATCAATGTTTTGTTATTTTACAAACACATTTATCCGAATTATGTATATATTAGTTGTGTAATCTTAAAGAAATGTCATAAAATAAACCTCAGTACCACACTATTTACTCGCGATTAAAATTCTTCATCTCCTTCGAGACTTGAATTCAAATAATTGTAACTTTTATTTTTTTATATAAATGAAATACTTACAGTATATTAGGTTAACGATGGAAAATAAGCGTACGTTCGGTTGACGGAAAAAAGGGTTTTTCAAAGTAGATATTTTCAAGAAAATCTTCTAAGATTTAAATATTTTTCACATCCAGCGACCTCATAAAGAGAATCGACTTAGCGGGTCCTTTCACATACTTTATACCGACAATCTTTACCCTTTCGAGTTCGAAGCGTTGACATTTATAAAATGGGAATAGTAATCTTCTATGCTTGAAGGTCTTGTAAGGCTATAAAGTGGAATTTTCTCGTGTTTTACGGCATAGTTCCGAAGTTTCGTTCCCGTGAGCACGTGCTTTATCTGGAGCAGCTTTCGGGGACATGTGTTCATGATTTACTGTGACTTTCACATTAGGCTAACTTATTACCTAAATAAATTGAAACATTTTGGTGCTAAATTCAATTCAATTTATTATAGCGGTATACACATTGCACTTGGGGTATTTTATTACTTATACAGTACAGAGCTATGAAATGAATTTACTTGATACCAATGAAGGTTTTGATATTGTTGGCCCAAAAGTAATGCATAATATTCCAGACCCATCCGTGGTTTTGGAGTGTTTTCAAAATTATGGTAAAAATCCAAATTATTTATATGTTTTGTATATACATAATTTATTCCACAGAGGTATCTTAAATATCAATCAAGAGGTTCTCTTTTGTATCTTATTGTAAAGACATGTCAAACCGCAGTCCCCACTAACTTGAACTAAGCTGGCAGAAAAAGTCAGAATCGCAAAGCCGGCGGCACAATACAAACAATCTCTAATGAAGAGTTTATACAAAGCGACCACCTCCTTTATTAATACCCCGTGGCTTGGGCGGGAATTTCTCATTTAAATAAGTATACTCTTCAATATGGAGGTGATGAATTTTTTATTTCGATTTTTGGATATCTAATTTATTTAAAATATCTATATTTAAGTATATCAAACATTATTCGTGATAAATCTGTTGTTTAAACGAAAATCCTGTTATGATGTGACCTGGCCCACTTGGTTGTATTTATAACTAAATATAGTCGATAATTGTACCTTTAGGCTAGTTCAAGTTACAGGCTACTCTTGTAACCAGTACTCCTAGTACGAGTTTTGGCGTTACGAAACGTTGATAGTTTTCGAGCTCTTGATTACAATTGCTTGTTTACTAGAAAACCAAATCGCAAACAAGAACTTGTTTCGTGAATTCTAGGAAACTATCAACGCTTCGTAACGTCAAAACTCGTACTAGGAGTACAGTACGGTATAAGAGTTTGATAGTGTCTCGACTTTCTTTATGCCGGTGTTAACCGCTGCACGACTCTGGCTAGGGTTTTAAACAAAATAGCCTCGCTCATTAAGTGTAATACTTAATCTGGTTTGGATTTTTACCATAATTTTGAGTAAAATATGTTTATATATATATAGAAAATTGTTTTATAATATAAATCTGGTTTTCGAAATATACCATGATTATTATATAATAAAAAGGACATTATTGTGCTTTAAATTAAATATCCATTACTAGAAGAGCAAAAGCATTTTTCTCATGTTTTAATCACAGCGGTAATAGCTAAGTTGGTCATTTTCGTCTGGTAAAGCTGACAGTTTTGAAGTTGTAAACTACGGTCATATAATATAACTACGTGTATCATTGAACCCGGAGGTGATGACCCTTATAAATAATTCATTCTCTAAAGTTTAACCTGGCAGTCGTTAGAGTAAGTGAAATCTCCTAACATTACCGGTATGAGTTTTATTATTCGGTATGAATTCTTTGACTCCAAAAACGAACAATACAATTATCCTTTCGGCTTTACCTTTATCCCTTTAGATAAGAGCCTTAAAAGGGATGAAAAGTACGTGATGTTTAACTCTGAGTTATCTGCGGTATGAAGCATTAGCGGAGTACAATTTTTCATATAAAATATTCATTGTATATGTTTGTATCCTATGGGGTATGATTCATTCTCACCCTCATCTGTGTAATGCTCTGCCTTTAGATGAAGTGAATATTTTTTTTATTTATTTAATTTTTAATGAGTATAAAAAACAATTAATATATCTAAATGAATAACTTTTTTTTATTTTTGCGAGGTTATCAATCTATTTCAGACATTATTTCATAAATTTAATTTAGGAGTTAAATTTTCTTATTAGTGAAAATTATATTGTATAGTTATTTTGTATAATATTAAGTAATGCATTTGATTTATACGATATTGCTTCGAATCTAGTTCATAGAACGTGAAGTAGAGCTGAACACGGATCTGAAAAACTGAAACGAGCTAAAAAAGTCGTATACCACGTATTGAAAAGCTCAAATTCGATTGGACAGTTTTGTTAAAGGCCTTCCTTTATATTTATTGCCATGATTTTCCCAAACAATGCTGGCTTTACGAGCATACATTTGCCATCGAAATATGTTCTGTATTCTTTATTGTAATGGAATAGAGTTTAATTTGAGAGTAAATTCAGTTGACAGATGGCATTATTATTTTGTATAACCCTGGCTGGATGCCATGTAAAGTTGCTATCAAAAAAATAGTCTAGTCAGAAATAAAAGGTGTAAGAGAATTGTTCGAATTCAAAACTTTGATAGCGTGCATAAGTTCGAGACACTATCTTAATATTATTCAAGGAAGATCGGAAATATGTTTTTGGTTCCTGAAATATGTAAAATATCAGCTGGAATAATATTTTCTAAACATTTCGTACAACTTCATTTGACGTATTGAAGAAAATTACAAAATATGCTTTAATATTTAGTTCGTAAATGCACATATAGTATGGAATTAATAAAAAATGTAGTTCCAATATCAGTAGGTATTTTTTTTATTTTGCCGTTAAATCTAGAATAATAATATGTATTTGACAATTTTCTGCAGTATTTAATACAAAAAGATATGCCTTTGATAAATAAGTTTGTTTAACTAAGTACTAAGATTTAGTGTGATTTAGTGTATTTAAAGATATATTTTTTTACCTCATATATTTATGTATGTGAGTACTTCCTTAAGGTGAACATAAATACCATCTCGTATCTAGATTATTGGAATAAGATTTCAGCATCTCGCAGTGAGATGCTGGGGACTATAATATAAAGACAAATATGCCACTGGTTGAAAATAAAATTTAAAAGACATTTAAAACTATATAATTCAACAGTAAAACCTTTTTGTATCAAGTTACATTAAATCCAAAGAATTCAGCGCTATAAATAATTTCGCTAGGAAGTAATTCAAATCACGAACATTAATAAACGTTTATATCGCTATTTTACACCATTAGCATTTATATAAAAATTCCAGGCCTCCTTTTCTATTTATAATGCACTATTTTACAATGTTTACTTATTTTACAACGAGATAATACCAAAAAAAAATTCTATCATAGCTCTATGAAAAAGTCATAATCTTTTATATAACAAATATTCGGATATTAGCTTCGAAATCTTTTCCTCAGACATGATTCAATAAAACATAGGATACGTAAAAATAATAAAGATTGTACAAAATGCCCGCGTCGACTTATTCATGGTCCAAAGAACTTATCAAATGTCAGGAGTCGGCCTTTCCCAGATTGTTTTCAGCGCGGCCATCGACCCGTGAAATCAAAAACATCATAGAAGCATAAACAACCCTCGCAAGATTTCTATCTTACGGCGGGACACTTACGAAACTGTAGTTTTGAGATGTCATAAGTAAAGGATTGTATCAGCGCAAATAAAAAAAAATATCATGCCTTATACATTTATATCGCAAATTTGAGAGAAGAATTCAAAGAAACAATTCTTCTACAATATCATGGACAATATTAATAACCTAAATAATAATATAATAGATAATTAATAGATTTTGAATTGCAATTATTAATTACAGAAGATTAAAAAAAAATCAATTCTCTAACCATAGCTTAACTATATAAAAAATGAGTTGAATGGACTATGAGTAATCATTAGTTTATAATGAATTTAAAATTCTAATCGAAGAATAGATTTCTCAATATACGCTTAGAGTAGATGCTGACCTCGATTCACGAGTAACTCACTGGATGAGTGACTATATTGGAAATAGATATTGGTATTTTCATTTACTCCACAGAACTAGCTTCTGACATACACTCTGGGTATTCCATCTTAAATGTATTGGCATTTAGAGATGGAGCTATCGTTTTTAAATGCGATATTGAAATACGGTTTCAATTTTGACGATTTTTGAATATAGCTCTGCACTAGCGTCATTTACGTCATTTGACAATAGAAGTAAGTTTCAATCGATTTTGTTCAAGAATTAATATTATTCAGAAAAGTTTGTGAGGATGAAATCCGTTGTATTGTCTGTGAATATCACTCACTCACTCACTTTAGAGAGGATATCTCAGAGGACCCATCAATTGGTTGCCAATTATTAAGATCAAGTCAATAGCCTTAATGATGTTCAGATTTCGAATAAGACTGAAGCTCAAGAATGTTGAAGTTATCGGTAAAAAAAATATAAAAAAAACAATGCAAAAGAAAAATAATTACAAAATAGTATTCTCATACATTTTTTCATCCAAATGAAGCGTAAAAGGTTGTTGGAATAATATTCAGCTGTAGCAAATCAAATTAATGACCACATTTGTTTAATTAAGGAACTGAAACTTAGTAGAATTTATTTATTTCAAAGCCTAAGCGCATGTAAGTTGTGATAAATTGAAGTTAAAATAAATAATGTTACAAAGCACGCCAGGCGGGGGGGGGGTCAGTTCGTTATTAAATTTAATCAATTAGGAAACAACACAAATTACATAGCAAGATAAGAATATGTTAAAGCTTGAACTACCTTATCTGCCTTTTGAACCGGATGGATCAATCTTTTTGCATTTTTACCATCATGAAAGCTATCGATAATTCTAGACTTGATGGATGAAGATAATATCAGATTATTTATGATATAACGATAATACTATAACGTAAATATATATAGTTTTCTTGAAGTTTATTTATTCGCCAACGACGCAGCGGTAACGCACTCCATACAGAGTAAATCAATAAGTCGCATTGGATATCACACATGAGACACGAAGGCCGTTCTAGTACGTCGAGAATTATCTAAACATTCCCCTATAAGAATGTTAATAGTCCCAAACACAATAAACTGGGGCCAGCACGCGATCACGGCACGCTAGGACACGGTGTTTGTCCAATGTTATGGCTATGGAAGGTTTTGAGGTCAATTTTTCGACTGCCATGAAAATTGTTTGCTATGATAAACAAAAATTTTTTAAATGTATAAGATCAAAACCATTTTTGTTTTCAAAATGTATAAACATATAATGATGCTGATTAAATATTGGACATAGCTATCTATCAGTTCTCGATAATATCCAAAAATTAAATATTAAAAAAAATAAAGACTTCCTCATGAAGTTACAAAAATAATGCTAAATATAATAAAAATAAATACATAATGTTTGACACGGCGAAACAAGCAGGTACTCGAAACGAAAAAAGGTGATATGACGGATTTTCTAATCCATCACTATACGAATATACTGAGAATTTTCAATTTTGAGCACCGAAACCGTGGCATTAAAATAAAATACGTTTCGGCGTCACGTAGAAACCATCCATCAGCGAGGCCTTTTATGCCTGGTATTGACGCGAGGCGAATTTTTGAAAAATGTTAAAAACGTCACCGACACCTCACGTACTGTCCATTTATTTCGAGTTCGAATTCTTAGGGGTTTTGTCAAGATGGGGTTTCCGCTTTCAATGAACTTGCTGCTTTAATTAAGTCCTGTTTTGTTTGAGTCTTTTAAAACCTCTAGGGACTGCAATCTGAATCTAATCGCATTGACGTAAATACAATTATAGCACAGAGTAACTGCAAAAACCAATGAGTTGTTTTATTTTCTATTCAATTTTATGATAATGTAATGTTAGTTTAATGCAACATTGAAATTTCTTACAAGAAAAGAAAAAACTTTTATTATTCAGTTTCAGTTCGTAAAATCGTCGTTTCAGTAAAATTCGATTACAACTTCACTATACAATAGAAACCAAAAACATCATAATTTTAACCAAACTTATTACTTCCAGGCCAACAAAATGCAGCAGCGGCTCCCCACACCGGGAGCGCAGACGACGAGAAGAGGAGCAGGTCTCATCAGGATTCAGCGCCGCTCTCCATCGAACACCCCCACCCGCCCCTCCAGCGCTGCTGAGGCGACTGGGGGTTAAAGAACCTACTGGAGTCGGCAAGGTTAGTCAAATTATGGGATCACGAGTATTTTAAACCGAACATATGCACACAGTTCCTAAAAAAATAAAGTATGGCGCTCTTTATACGTCCATAGTATTATTTTTAAGCTTCCCCCAAACACAAATATGTGCCTAATTAAAAAAACAAATAGAGAGACGTAGTTTATCCAAAGGCTTGATCAAAACGTGTTTGTTCTACCAATTTGCAATACAAGTGAATAACCAACACTCAGCCTTAAGCGGTGATTAAATAAATTCGAGGCATAATTCCAGCTAATGTGCAGACGAACGGAGTCGAGTCACGCTTGTCGATAGATAAGCTTGATTACAGACGGGTGCTGAGATGTAGCTGGCGATAAAACATACTTCTTACCGTAGTTAAGGTAAAAAGGTAAAGAAAGGTAAAGACCTTTTTACCTTAACTATTTATAATTAGGAACCTTTTAGGGAATTATAATATACTGAGTTTTTTGTGGTCTCAATAAGATTAACATTTTGCTTTGTTTTAAACTTTACGCTTCAGGTACATATAGAATATTTAAAGAAAAATTTTAAAATAATAAAAGTTTTATTTTGACACCCATTAAAATAATTAAAATTAAAACCCTCAAATAATAACTTAACATTGTCCCTGGAAGTCAACGCCAAGAACCGACGTTCGCTAATTGGTTGCATTTAATGAGACAACTGATGATTTACCACTAATGAGCGACCTTAACGAACAAAGATTAATCTTTTATTAGCTACCGTGGTTTTAAAATAGATATGACATAATAAAATTTTATAAAAAGTATTTTTTTTATTATTAGCAAGTGTCACAAAAATAAAAGTAAAACACAATTATGTGATAGAAATAATGAATACTGACAGTATTTAAGTTTTATACAAAACTTGTAAAACATGATGCCACATCAAATAACAGTAAATTAATTCGATTTCTATAAGATGACTATATTAAGTATAATATTTGCCAAATTCTTTAAGAACTCTGTTATATCGGAAATAAAATGAAAAGTGCAAGTTCATATCCGCGCCGCGCTCGTTAGTGCGGAAAACGAATTTACCGCACCACCGCCTTTCTCGATAACATTAGTAAGTGTCTTCAGTTTGCATTCAACAAGTGGTATTTTTATAATTTTCCTGAAAATTTCAGGTATCAAATTACCTAAGATGGTAAATTTATTGTTTATTCATTTTAACTGATGCGCATTTTATTGGAAAGGTAGGTACTTATAATATTATTGGTACGGTATTATAGGTACACTAATATTAAAGGTTTAATATCAATACTTTTCCTGTAATAGGCACTTCAATAATTTAAATTAATAAAAAGATATATGACAATGATTCATTAATTTTAAAAAAACACCATAACCCGACCCATGAGGAGTCTAATTGCGCCATTTAGATTTGATGATACCCCAATTCCAAATCCAACTTTGTATATTTATCTTTCAAACTCGTTCGTTTCTATCTAATTAGTTGATTTGATGTCCAATTTAACACGGAGTTGATCATTTCGCATTCTGTTCACGGTCAGACGGTCGGTGATTAAATTCCGCTCTAATCTTGTTACTTGCTCCTTCATAATGCTGTCTCAGATCTGTTAGTGTCTAGCTTATTACTGACTTTCATATCACTTTGAATTGATTCAATATGAAATTGTTCTAAAGTTAGTTTCTCTTTATAAATGTTTTATAATCTTATTTTGTAATAGCCATTATGCGGTTTGGTTTATTATCAGTTGATAGCCATAAGCCTTTACAAACTTACAAACTTATAAATCTTTATAGCAAATTTTCTCGTGCTTATGCATCCTTGGAGTAAAATCAGTCATAGCTTCGAGTCTTCGTGTTGATGATTTGAATTCTAAATTGATTTTAACTGTATTGGATACGCAAAATACGTTAACAATATTTATCAAGACTATAAAATAACCCTCACCCTATTACCGCTGTGGTCTGTACGTTTGAGTGTTCACGCAGACCGCTGATGTCATAAGACAAGCGCCTAACGAGCCTTCCTGCTTCGCTGTGGGATTCAAGTCGTAGCGAAGCGTGGCAGGCCTGCAAATGTGCAGCCTGAGACTTATAAACATGTTTGAACATATGGCCATGACTAAAACAGCGTAACGTAACTATCATAAGTGGGTTTATGTGTCCTTTACCAAAATATCATTGACAAAGTAAATTTTTTTTTTTTTAAAATACAAGTAATACATAATATATTTAACAAAATATATTTCACTGCAAATATTCCGATGTAATTTGCGAATAGCCATAAAATTATGTATTTTAAACACTAACGAGCTCTAACAGTAAGCTTACAGACTGCCGCTGTGTTTAGTTCGTTATTTATGCGTGTCGGCAATTACAAGCTTGGAACTTATTAAGAGATGTTAACTTGAAACAGGTGGTGTTGCAATTTTTTCTTTGTTAATTATTTCCAGCACGATGTAAATACCTTATTATATTCAAATTATTCCGATATACTCTATTTTTTATTAACAATACTAAATCAATATAGTATTACGATTAGATTGAATCGTTATTGTGATACTTAAAATGAGATAATTTAAAAACCATGCCGTTTACATGTTTTATAAGGTGACAGCATAAACCGATGTAAAAAATTTCAGTAAGCCTCCTGTAACGGCGCGAAATTTGCAATTCAGGAAATAATCTATGGCCATGATAAGGACTCGGTCCGCCAGCGCAAAAAACATAGGCACAGACATATGGAGAGTTAAGATAAGAGAATTTGGCGAGGCTATGCATTGCCTTTAATACAAGTTGAAGTACTGTTTTCTAAAAACTAATACAGTAAATTAAATATATGTACATATATAGATATTATCATAGTACATTTATTGATGGTATTTTATTATATATGTTTCTCAAAGTACAATAGCATCCGTAAATCTCATATCGTGTCAAAACAATCTTATACGTGTTATTAAGCACTAATGCTATTTCGACATTGAGGGTCTCTGTGGACCCTTCAGTGATATAAGTACTTTGAGAAGCAGCGCTCAGGTGGTTATAATATTCTATTGTAAAATGAACTTTCTGACTATATAATAACGTCCAAAATATGATGTAACAATGGGATAGCCAATTAGAGTGATAGATGATGACGCGGTTTCGATATTTTATATCCTCTTTGTTAGATGTTATTTATGAACTTAAAGATAGTTCTGAATTTATTTGGCAATTTTTCGTTTAAATTAACGTACATTTTTTATCGTGGCTTAATTTTAAAAGACAAAACATTATTATTATATACAATGCCAGTTTAAAATATATAATTTGTGAGCATTTTATAAAAATCACTTAAGATAAAGCAATAGAAAACAAAACTGTTCTCAATGCGGCACTTCCCTGTCAATTTGTACCGTCCAATGAGATCTTGGCCGCTGCCCGCGGGATTAAACTTCTTATTGATTCGACCCTTTTTTATTTACAGTCCGTTTTATAAGTGGTAGCGGAATTGCTCAGTAAGTGCCCTTAATTCAGCTATTGTGACGGTACTTATAATTTTATTCTTTTCTTTTTCAATATATTAATCATTATAATATCTTTATTCAAAAAATAAACACTTGACTTTACTACATCAGACCAATGTTACTCTACAATAATATAATATTTTATTAAATATAATACATAAACTAATAATATATATAATACCATGACAGTATACTTATTTTTAAAATCCCACATCTAAATTATGAAATAAATATTTTTTAAATCACGTCTTTCAGTAAGTACTGTACAGTAATCTGTCTCTCCTGGTTGCCGTTCTTTTCTATAAGATGGAGTGGAACTTATAGCTCATGAATAATAAAAATTGAATCTGAAAAAACCCCGGCGAGCTTAACAGCATCCTGCACCCAAGATTGTTTGTGGTTGTTGTATTCTAAGCTTGGAGCTTCTGAGTAAGAACCCGGAATGGGTACGAAGCTAATCTGGCAAATATAATTAATTTATACAGCCTTATATATATAAATTAAAATACCGACTGATTGTTGGCAAGATTTCTGTAACTTGGGCCAACTGTTTTCCCACAGTTCAAATGATTTACAGAGTGGAGGGTGTGTGTTATTGATACGGATTACAGGCCGACTTCTTTTCCTCTGATGTGCACGTGCCTTCGGAAAACAAATCAATTTGCCTTGTTTTCAAGCTTCTATTTTTTGTTATACACAAAAAATGATGTTCTCTTTGACCAAGAACTCTTAGGTGTAATGAAATTTTCCTATTCATTTCGTTACACATGTTCTCGTCCCAAATACATTCTTTTATTATTTATGTTATAGTGTGCATCCTATAGCCCTTCTCGTGACTTCGAAACCAACTATTCTAAATTTATAATATATCATGTAGATTCTATACCTCTATTTTTAATGTTTTTTAAATGAAACGAAATTTTCAATGCTAACTAAACTAAATCATAAAATAAAATATAATATGTTTTTAGATAGGTACTTTTGACCCATAAAAGTCTATAAGGTACTCTCATTCAAATTTTAATGTTTATTCTACTGTGTAGATTGAACAAATAACCTTTGCTATTACATTATTACTTTATATTGATTTGTTATTTTATTTAATACTCAGGCACACTGGGTAATATTTTATTACGGAACATTTCTCTTATAAATTCCCAAATAATACACATTCATGCCTAAATGGAATTTTATTTGGTCCAGCGCGCTCCGTCCCAAATAAATATAAAACAAAAATATCCTTATATATATCCTTATCCTTATACATAAAGTCTATACATGTATATTGATCTATACATATATACTATGATTTCATTTATATTATTTGTGTATTTTTATATAAGAATATTATGTTAGCAAATATATTACACATATGTAAAATATAAAGGAGATTAGAATATCGCTTTTTTCAAAATGAAATGCTCAAATCTTGCAAAATATATTACCTACAATACTATTAGAATAAAAAAGACTCAACAGCCTTCGCGCTATTATTCAAGACCTAGGCATTGATAATCTCCTGGGATATGGATAAAAAAAAACTTTCCATATCCATATAAGGCATTGTGATTTGAAAAAAGAATAGGCCTTTAGTGAAGAGAAAAACATTTAATTGGTTATGTTTTTACCATATGAGTTTTTAATAATATTTTTCGTTATTATTTTCAAGCTTAAGGTTTTTATATTTTTATACACTGAGGATTAAGAATGTTATAGAGACGAAAAGAAATGTGCTTAAAGCTAAAATATTACCGAGTGACTATGATGAAAATACATCTTCAATCCATTCCGAGAATACATAAGATTCAGTGGTTTTGATATTATCAATGTACATTTTATACTTAATATTGGGAAAATGGAGATTGCTTTTTAAATAGATTTTCTTTGGCTTTGATATAATATTATGCATACATTTGTTGATGACAACTTCTTTCTAATTACTGTTTTTATATTGTCAATAGTTTAAGTATTTGGAATAACTAATTTACAACGAGATAGAGATGAGGGTAAGTTTTTGGTAGAGTCGAACTGTTGTCAGTTATTTGAAGCTCGTAAATGGGCTGGCTCGAACGGGCTACACACAGGAGTTTGGTGTAAAAGGTAGGTATGCTAAAAAAAAACACATCAACAGCTTTTAAACTCTCTATCGACTTCTCATTCTTTAAATTTAAAAAACAAAATATTCAGCTATGACGTCAATAATTCTTAATTTTATTGATTTTATTATTTTTATATCATTTAAGGTCTCGTTTTACACAATTGGTTTTCAGAATTCTTGTTTCATATTTATTTTTATACATTAACTAGCTGACTGGCTTCAACTTTCACATTAGTGAAATTTCACAAACATCCTGAAGTACATTTTTATGCATTTTAAATTAATTAAGAATAATGTTTCATTCATTCTCTTTTATTCTTTATTAAAACCTTTAGGGTGTGGAATTAAGAAAAGATACTGTTTTTATGAGTAAAGATGAAAAACTGTACAAAGTTTGTGGTACGCTTTAACTCCAAATGATCTGTAAATTATTTAAGTGAAACTGTATATACGGTAAGGGCGGTGAATATTCACATAACTGGCTAATAAAGCTTGTCTAAAGTTTGGCACTGACCGTTGTTGGGCGTTTTTATCGAATTACCCGCACTTGGCGCACTGCCAGAGTACCTTCGCGAGAACAATGTTTAATCATTATTAGATTATTATATAGATTTACGCCCTTTTCTATATATATTAAAGGGTAATATAATTAATAGTAAATTTTACTTTATAAACTAAATCAGTATCTAAATGCAAATCCAAACATATTATACAAAATTATCGTCTATAAAAAGCTTAACGAGCTTTTGAAAATGTATATAGATATATATTGTAATAGCGTTAAATTAATTTGAAATAATTTCTTCGTCTGTATATACCATACGGACTAATGCAGTCTATTAGCGATGCAGTGCACTCGGTGCCTGTCTATTTGTTACAGCCTGTTTAATTTTGGGATTATACAAGCAGTTACATATATATATTGCCATGTAAAGTTTAATAATTTAACATATTTAATGGAAAATTAATCTATACAGAAGTGACATCTGTCAGGTTTCTTTCCTAGAAACCCGTCCTGTTAAAGACGAATTATATATAGAATGCTAAACTCATAGGTAGAGACACGTTAGTGCAATTGACAGAAGGACGTGACAGTTTTCTAAAGGTCGCAGGTTCAATTTATTTTGCATACTATAATTATTTAAACTCTCTCTCTTTATTGTTCAAAAAAAGTAATAAAAGTACAAAAAAAAATCTTTAACACAGACATGCAACTCATGCACAATAAATATACAAAAAAAAGTTTAATCTATAACACAGACATACACGAAGACGGTTGTGTAACTGATATTTTGTATTTTATGAATGTGGTTTTTAAGAGAAGAGTGCAACGGAAGAAAACATTCATGGAGAGAATGAAAAATGATACGACACAGAGGCACGTATCTGAGATGATGTATGATAGAAGATCGTAGAAGAGATTGATTTATTGCGGCCCCATATAGTTAAGATGAGGTGATGTGGAAAATGATCTGTTTCTTTAATGCTGTAATTATTTATTGATATTATTCTTTAATATTTCTAATTATTGTTAATGACACATTATTAACGAAGATTATTGCAGAAGATAAGGTTATACTTAAAAATCTCTTAATGAAGAAAAATATCAAAAATATATAATACGTCCCAATTCAAACAAAAAACCCAAAATTTCGAGAAATAACAATAAAAAAAATAACTTTCTCTTTTGTTAAATAACTTTCAATTAAGACAATACTAATTGGTTTATGTAACATGTAAACTTATATAAGTACTAATTATACAATGTTCTGGAACTGCTAACAACTGCAGAGCTCTGGATGTCTGCTGCCACAGTCCATGTATCGCTTTACGACGCACTTTACTTGTTCATGCAGGAAGCCAATTGTTCTTTCATTATTTAGAGTAATTGGTTTAAAAGGTTTTTCTTTTCTATTATTTACATTTTATCTTAACAATTTAAAGTACGGGTGCATACAGTTATATTGTAATATTATTAATAATAGAGCGGTATTTCCAAATACCATAACTCTCAATAGCTTTCCAAATCCGGTGCTTTCAAATGCACGAGCATCAATATTTGGCTTGTTAGTTCTGTATGAAATTAATCACCGCTTCACCGGTGTTACAAACTGATAGACGGAACTGTTGTTTTATTGTAATAATATTATGTTGCTATCAAAATATTAAATATTCGAAATACCTTCATAATAAAATTTATATTTTTTTAATAGCTTTTAATAATAATTTTTAACAATAATGTTGATTTAGTATGTTTAACTATTGAAACATAAATCGCGGTTGAGTTTTTTATAAACCTTAATTGGTTTGAGACCTGTTACTTTATTTTTGGATTTGAAAATATTTTAGGCTATACGACTAGAAATATTGATTTGATTCTTTATATGAACTATAATATTGTATATTTTAATATGATGAATCAACATTTTAAATAAATATAAAATGTTAAATCAACCGCTACGATCAGGAGTTCCAACCTGCCACCTCTGGGAATCAGTCCCGTCTATCTACCATTTGAGCTATAAGCTTTCAGTTTATTTCCCATTCTTTATTTATTCAAATAAGCTTAACATGGCTATACATATTCATATATATTTCCAAACATGGTCTATTATAAAAAAAAACTTCATTTAAATTACAAAAATAATATTTTATATTTTATTATCATTTTGATAAATATTCAGCTGACAGATCCACATAACAGACTCCAGAGACAAAGATAGCATTCATTCGCTTTACAAATAGTTGCCGATAAGCGACAGACAGACAGTTTGAAAAACAATGAACTGTTCGCGTTACGAGGTCTGGCTATTTAATCAATTATACGCTTGTTTGATTTGAATTACAGCCCATTCTTGCTCTGAAATGGACCATTTAAATTGGCAGTAATTATATTAAATGTTCAAAGATCCAGTAGAACTTGAAATACGATATAAGTAGAGTAACAAATTAGTATAGAAAACGATGAAACATTGAACGAATAAACAATTATTTTTACAGTTAATATTTATATCGTTAGTAAAAACCTGTTTGAAATTTTTTGTTTATATTTCTTTGGAACAGTACTTTCTCATGTTGAAATGCATCTCCTATGTTCTCTTCAATAACCGTGGCAATGTGTGTATGTTTGATGGTGATAGGTTGAGTAGCTACGACGTAAAAGCTTAACAAACAAACCAACTCACATTCTTCTTTATAATATTATTTAGAATATAAAATACCAGACGATATTAAGTAGTTTTACTCTGCAATAAAATTTCATTTCCATTATTTCGCAGCTCATTTTCGTTCGCAAAGCGCTCGAGTTTGTTTTTTTTTATTGTAATTATCGCCTGATTGACTCTTCCGTTTCCGCTTCAAACTCATCAATATCAATTGTGATCATATCCGTCTGTTTGACACTCTCCCCTTGTTTCAATATTATCAGGCTTTTAATATTGAAAGCTTATCTGAGTTTTTCTATACGCATTCATGACAACATTATTAATTTATATGATCAGAGCTACAGTTACAAAAAATATTGTATGAATTTTAATTCTGCTATTCATACAGAATAGACATAGAACTCTAATTTAAGAAACGCGATTATGAAATAGTCCAACATTTTTTTTTTTAGTTGTGACTTTTTTTTGGAGACGTGATCATTAAACAGATAAAAAAAATATTTTTGTAACAGTTAATCTGAAGAATAGTCTTGGATATTAGTTGCATTCAGATATTTGCATCATCTTAAACCTCCTTATTCATTTGAATGACCCAACATAATTTACAGTACACTACAATGTATTGCGTGCTGAAAGAAACAAACTCAAATTAACTCCATGAATGTTTGGTGACAATTTTATGTTCCTGCAAAACTAGTTGAGAGTGTAAAAATTAAATTTACGACCGTAGCCGCTTTTTATTTATGGCCGTTGATTAATTATACGATAATGTTTTCTATTGTTACTTGATTTATATGATATGGTGTTTATTTGTGGCTCATATTTGGATTCACAGTTTGAATTTATGTTCTTTACACGAAGAACGATTTAGTTTAAATACCAGTTATATATTAGTAGTATTTACTTTCTTTATGGCATAGGTATATTATACTGCGATCTCTGGATAATCAGACCTTTTTCCCTTATAATTGGTTAGCCCTTCAACATAATTCCGTAAATTAAGCCAACGTTGCCGGTCAATAAGACCCGCACTAATTAATTTCGTGGACGTTTTCCGGTAATGAGCTTATCAAACCAACATTACGGACAATGGGTCGTTCCGGCCGGCGTGGAATATGAAAACAATTATCAATCTAATATGTTCGTGTTTGGTTCATAATTAGATGAAATCCCAATTACAGTTTAGATTATATTAAAATAAAAGATTTAAAGTTTTATGAATTTGCTTTTATTGTAAATATTTTTGTATTTAGTAAAACCCCTCTGTAATTTAGTACATATCGTATACGAACAGGCTTACGGCATCAAGTAGTTACTTTAATTTCTTTGCGCGTTGAGTGAAAGAGACGAAAGTCCACTATCTCTCTCTTTCTCACTGTGTATCCTACTCACCTGCATTCCTTATCTACAAGGAAGTCAACGCATTTGCAAAAGTCCACATTTTTCAGATGTCCGTGGGAGGCGATACCTAACCTTACATTCAGATGGACTATCCAATCGTTTATTATCTGAAAACATAAAAAATATGTAGCAAGTGTAACGTATTACCATTTTATATATTGAAAGAGTTACACGCCGACAAATAACAGAAATTTGAGAAATTTATGATCCAGAAGGGTATATACCAACGCGAGCAAAACCAGGTGCAAATGTTACTAAATATTTAATTGTATGCAGTTACAAATATCGGAAATACTTTCCGAAAATCAGCCATGCTACTCAACTAATGACTATTCATGTAACTCGTCTCCGTCTGCGTGAACCACAGATGATTTCGCGTTCGGTACTTACCATTACTGATTCTAGAAGACATATAATGTATCTGGCCTATAACCTTTCATGAGAAGTGAGCTACTGATTACAAAGCGCTTATTATAAATCCAATTGGTAATTCCAGAAGCACTTTAAACAAAACAAAAAACTTTGTAGCTGTACTCGTACATACAAATAAAAATGTGATCGTAATATTTTCCAACTCACAAACTATCTACATTAAAAGTTTACACTATTTCAATATTCCAACCAGCCAATAAGAAAGTCTAAAAGAGTCACCCATATTCTATGTAGCGTACTCCTCAGTAAAATTGTGACCGCCTGAGCTTCCTACTCCTCAGGCTAGTTATTAGATAGATACAATAAACTATTATATTATCTGTCATAAACACTGCTCTTAAATGTCAAATCAAAAGACAGCTTAAACTCACAAAAACCAATAATATCTAAACCCTATGACCTATTAAATGGTATATTTATTGGGGGAGCGGCGGTCACGTGACTGGTGCGCATTACTGCAATTATCAATAAAATACCAAGTCAGTCGTAATAAGGTATTACAATAATCGTATATCGTGTGGTGTAATTTTTACTACTGCTGTAAGTGTATCGCGGCACGCTCAGAAAAAATACGTTTCCTCGAGGGAAGGTTGCAGATTAAAATTGTCTTTTTATTCTGTCTTGACTTCAAGCTTAGTTTTACGAATATTAACTGGCAAGGAATCTCTTCAGTGTTCGTTTTGTTTGAATAATTAAACATTAATTCGCATTTTTGAAATGATATTCAATATTTATGATATTTTTGACTGTTGTTTTTTATTGCTTAATAATAAATTATTACAAAATTTCTTTTTTTTGCTATTTTTTTTATTGTCATATTAGAGGAATTCAATTTATGGGAGCTGTGGCCTTCAATTTTCCTTACTTCACCTTGTGCCCCTAAATCTTGTTTAAGGTTATCCAGAAAAAAAATTGACCTATAATTAAATAATTTAAAGGACTTAAACCGTAAAACCTTTATTGTAGATATAATTTTCTCGTTTCTGTTAAAGGAGATACAAAACATATAACATACTGTCTCTTCATGTCATAAACCACTCTCAACCCATTTCTTTCTACCTGTAAATAATACCTGGGAACCTTTAGCATTTATATAATACGACACGATATATCGTGAGACTATGAACCGACAATGAATATTCGTTAAAGAGTAAATAATATCGTATCGTTTCGTCTGATGAAGATTCTATAAGATAAAACTCTCACAGTAACCGCTCGTTACAGCCAAGAGATCTTGACATAATGGCACAAAAAGGGTTAGAAGAAAAAGCTGACTTTCCATTGCTCGTATTGAAGCACACGGAACTAACTTTATAGATTTGTATTACCTTCAAGGAGTTGTACAGAATTGCTTATTTATTCTAAATTTGTGTTATATTTTATATAACATTTGTTATTGAAATAAATCGTACTAGATTGCAGACATTTCTTAGTTAAGACGCCTGGCGCAGCGGTGTTAATATTTAATTTGAATTAGCGTGTCCCGAGAACGATACGAACGAAAAAAAATAAAAATAAAAATAAAACGATGCCCAATTGTTATAGCCTATATCTGTCCGGGTCTGGTCGGTAAAGACAACAGTATACACCTTTATATTATAGGAGTAGTCCTATGATTTGAAATCCGGCAATCGGAAGAGGAACAGCATGGTAAGTTCAGTTCGGAACTCCATAAATAATTCAAGGATTGCGTGGATATATACTTTACTATTAAATCATACATACTTTATATAAAACAGAACAATAGAATATGAATAAAATTCAAAGTATGTATTCAGCACCATGGCGCAGATATAAAATTCAGGCCTCTGAACAATAGCACAACCAAAACAATCCCACTGAACCACTAATACAGAAAATGCTTTGTTTTAAAACTGAGTATTTTAAATAAACTGTATTGTGACTCATCTGACCTATTTAAACGACAGCGAAAAGAATTTTGGAGTCAAAAGAACAAGAGATTTAAATGAAAAGGATATCGACATTGCAACAATGACCGCTGAATCTTCTACTGGGAAACTATTGGGTTTTGTTTTGTATTCAATTGTTGGATATTTCAATATAAATAAGGATTTTTGATACTATTTTCGAACGCAAAAGCTGAGTTATACCCCTAATAATTGTAATATAGACTTAACTTCACAAAACGAATTTATAAAAGGCATGTACACTTTGCAAAAGCTATTTTCAGAACCAACAAGTCAATAAATAACACGTGAAAAGCTAGAAAAGCCAGCACAAAAAGCCGCTATTCTGCCGCTGACAGGCTGCATAAAACATTTCGTCTGCCGAGTATCGATTTCTAGATAATTGCCTTCCCTTCCTTTTTATTGACAGCGTCTTCTGAGAATTCTTTCAGGCTTTCAGATAAGGCTTAAAAAGTCATCTACGTAACTTAATTGTTTTTATATTATTTTAGTTAAACGGAATATAATTTAGCACTTTTATTTGTTTAGCCTGTAGCGCGTTTTAATTAAAAATATATCCATTAATGACTTTTTTTTGTCAAATTTATAATTTAAATATCAATGTTGCTATTTTTGCTTCGGATGTTTCGTTGTTTAATTTCATCCTTTTTGAATTTTTCAAAACTTCATTTTAATTTTTATATTGTTTTACATTTGAAATGAGCTTAAAATGGCAAACATTTTTCAAACGGAATATATTGTTTTTTTTTTAATTCAATGAACCGTTTAGGCTTGCCGCAGGTAAGTATATGAAACGTCATTATGTACAATCTACATACATACAATTACAATTAAGAATATAAAAATGTGCGTCTCTTTCTTTCACATCAAGAAGAAGCAACACTACAAATAAAGTGACAGTTGACAGGTTGAAAAGTGACAGCTAATTTTTTTTACCGGGAAAAAAATATCACTCAATGAAGAGTATGATTAGTGATGTAATTAGTGTGTGATAAATAAAAACGAGATACGTAATTCATCAAAATGACGTTAGACGTTAACTTACAGCGGCTCATTTATTTCATTTACACATTATTAGTTTAATAGAAGTGCGAACGGTTCAACGGTCTCTCGGGGCTGGAGTATATTAAAGTGCAGCCCAATAAATTTGAATAAAGGATAGTTATGGAGTTTTCGTGTCGGCTGTTGTATTAATGTAACTAATAGTGGAGTTGTTTGTTGTCTTCGCAGTTTGCTCCGGAATTTCGGGAAAAATTTAACATTTCGCAAACTAGGAATAATGTAAAAATTTAAAATATATTTATTAAATACAAGAAAAATGTCAGTTTCAGTACCAAATAAATATTATTTGAACCAAAATATATATATATATACATATATATGTGTGTGTGTGTGTGTGTGTAATTTTCCGAAAGCTCTTTTACGGAAATAGGTACTACATAAAAAAAATATTTAAAAGTATTTGGTTTTTGTACAAATGACGTCATAATACATTAATGAATAAACAAACAAACAGATATTTTTGTTAAATATTACACAATTTCATTGACATGTGAGTATTTTGTGAGTATTTAAGCTCAAAATTTTCAATCGCCCTCTGGCTAAGGACGTCAATACTACGTTGGATCGATACACGTGTACAATCCATCTATGAACCAAATACCCAAAAATTTTATCCAAACAAATTGCTAAAGTTTAGCTTTTCATCGAAATAATATGAAATACGTCATAATACATTTATATTTAATATTAAACAACTAACCTTTAATAAGGACTCCACTCGTTTGAGTTTACGAAATGGTGGTCGTATTTAAACTAAAAAACATGTGAAATGGTGAAGTGGCAGTCTAGCTTGTTGCTAAAAATCAAATCAACAGATTAATTCTTTGAATGAGAAAAGAAAAACAAACAAATTGTTATTCTTCAAGGTGTATTTGTATTTATATATGAAAATAATTTAAATTCATTTTGTATCTTATTCGTAGGAAGAGTAACATTTACATTTATATTTTCCATTCATATATGACTTTGCTATATCCTCTAGATACTCTCACAGTGGCATGTCCAACGTCACTTTTATAAATGAATGTAATGTAAAAGTAATTAAATGTAAGTGATAATAATTAAATGTTAGTGATAAATAATGTAGGACGCATTAGATGGAAGTGGAGGGGCAAATGTCCACCGCATCGCCTCGCAGCGGGCCGTGCCACGGAAAGTTTTAGGAAAGTTTACACTATGTAGCTCTTAGTAAAGACGAATCGTAGCGCGAGGAATTGTTACAAGCACGAGCTAGCCCTAAGTGACTAGTTTATTTTACTGGATAACAGGTGATACAAAATTTAATTATACTTTTTGTAGGGCAAACAAATCGGTAGAAAATAAATATATTTTCAATTAAAAAAAAAGGGAAAACTTGCAAAGTTTTTTTTTTGTGTATGAAAATAATAACGAAATAATCACAGATAAAATAATAAAATAATTAACTTAATTATATTTAACTACATTAAAATAATTATAGTTAACTACATTAACGCTATAATAATCATAAATTATAAAGCGCAATTTTACAACATGATCCTTTTTTTATATTTTATATATCCGTCACGACATTAAAAATTAACGACAAATCTACAATGGAAACAGTTCCAACCATTACTATGTAACTCTTTTGTTCTTTAAAAAAAAATAGTTTATTAAAAAAAACTTATTTAAGTATGTATGACGATAAGAATAACACATACCGGGACCGGCCATCACTCTTGTTTCAAGCATGTTTAATGTCACTCATTAGTGATAAATTTGACCTTTGCGTGGTTCAATGGCTCCCTGAAGAGTGACAACTTTCAACATTACAGATTCTTAACTACGACCGAAAATAAATGTGGCATGACCCTTACAACTGGTCCTATAATTGCAGTTATGGCCAGTGTTGGTCGTTATTCATTCTTTATTATCTACGTTTTTATAATATATCTGACCCTCCTCGACTTCGTGTCCACGAAAATTAAAACTGTTATTTTTAAGATATTATAATTCTTATCCTTCAAAAGTTTGTCAATTTAATTATTTAAAACAATTGTATTTAATTTTAAAAACGTTACAAAATATTTTTTTTTTAAATTCATACATACCTATTATATTAGATATAACCTAATAAATAAAGGGGTTTCACATAAAAACTCATCTCCTAATATCTTCCTTAGATAGGAAATTTAAAAAAAATACTGTTTTACTGCCTGTTAGTGCTTAAAATAAACTTACAGCCGAAATAGCAAGATTCTAACTCTATCGTCATGCCGTGCTACGTTTCTGGATCGAACAGACAGGACAAGTTTTTGCATAGGTATATACGAGTATAGTTAAATGTAAAGACTACGGCCGGATTTAGCCTGTCCTATATACTACAAAGAATATCATTAAAAAAGTATTTCCTTAACTGTGTGAAAAACATTATGGAGGAGATTTCGGTTAAAATATTGGTGATAAAAAATTCTTATTGCACGGTTCTAAAGACGGTCAATATAGAAGAACTAGCAAGAAACTCCATAGACTCGATGTAATATTCCAATTCTTGAATATAAACTTTAGTATTGAGAACAGTTTGGACTCCAATCAATAACTGAACTTCTATTTAAATGATAGTCTCAGGTTTAAAAATATATATGAAAAAAATAATTAAAATAAACTTTTAAATTATTATACCAAAGATGCAGTTAGTAAATAACGCATATTTAACTACCGCAGGCGGAGTCGCGGTCAGGCTGGTGTTAATGATAGTACATTGTCAGCAGTCTCGAAATATCTTGACATTGTTAAAGGCACACATCTTGAGGCATGGTGTGATATACGATCAAAGTTATTAACTGCCAAACTTTTTGATATCTATACATGAGATTGTGCAGTAAAATGTTTGTCATATTGTGTTTGTTATTTCCAGTAAAGTTACTTGAAGCGTGTGATAAATTGTATATTTCAGGTGCGTGTTACAGGAAATATAACTGGGCAAATAAAAACGAGATATAACTATAAGTGAGGAACGACACGAAAAGCTATGATTTTATACCAAGGTCATCAATTGTGACAAAAATACAATCTCAGCTTCACAAGATTAAGAATTAAAACATCAGTTCAAGGAGTTACTTGATTCTTAAAAGATTAAAAGAAATAAAAGTTACATTTATGTACCTCAAAGTTTAAATTCCTAACCCTAATTTACCCTAACTTTCCTCTTTGACACTCGGAGCACGTATTTTTACCGTAACTTCCGTACGCACAACGAGCAAGTTCCGTAACTTTGAAATTATAACGAAGAAACTTGGTATTTCTGCGACTAACAAAAATATTGTTGTTATAACTTTGCAGTTTAATGTTCTTTATTGTATGCTATAGCTACATAAATGTGTTACAAATTATAAACATACAAAGACTTTAAAACTTTACATGAAAAATTTAATTAATAATCTGATACTTCAAATGTAAATATACTGTCGTGTTGTGAAGCCTGTACTTTAAATTATATCAACAAACAATAAAATGTAACGCAATTATAGCTCATCAAAATAACAAAAAAAGAAAGTTATCTAATTAGAATGTAACAATTCAAAACCAAATCACACAAAGAAATCAAAACAGCCCAACTAATTATTAAGTTCAGCGAAGTGAAGTCGAAATTCAAAAGTTGTTTAATTTGTGGCAGAAGAAGTGTCCCTCGTTCTCGTTTAGGCACGTAATCGCTCTTAAAACTTGTAACAATCGTTAGGGAACTGGAGTATCTACTAGATATAACTAGATATAGCTAGATACAACTAGATATAACTAGATACAACTAGATCAAATGAATCAATGAAATAATTTTCAAATTTCAAGAGTGACCCAGTTGTAAATACTTTCCTACATATGACCGAATGTTGTTTATTTATTGATCTAGAATGTTTGACGTATTGAGTTTCAGATTTCGTAAAAAAAAATATATGAATCGTTGTTCGTTTTTTCGGTTTCTTATATCAACCTGCGTGTATAATAACGTCAATAGCTAGGTGCTAATGAGTTCCGTTGTCTACCTGTCTCCTGTCTCAAGCTTACGAACTGCGTTTGAGAGCCATCAGCGTTAATGAGACTCTTCACTGTCCTTCGCTGATTAAATATTTTGCCTTTTCAACTTTTTAATAACGGTGAATAATCTTAATTTTATTTTTCACCAGGAAATATTCAATTTGGGAAGTTCGAACCATATTTCATCATTATACACAATTTTCACAAAATGTATTTTTTTAACAGCATCGTCAACATTTCAAATATTTAATTTATACATTAATAGTACTTTAATATAATAAATAAATTCATACCAACTGTTATTTCAATCACAAACGGACCAACTTAGTAGCAAATATTTCATGTAAAACTGTTCCACTGTGTCAGATAAGATTTATTTATCTAGATCTGCCAAATATGTTGATCTTAACGTATCTTAAACTACCAATTTTGTAAAGGTATTAAAGTAACATGTCAAACTAGTTGGTGTACTACAGTAATCCAATTTGCAGTAAGTTCCTTCAAACTTCCCCAACTCCCTAGACTTAGTGATTTAAATTTACAACTTCGTCCCACACTTGCAATTTTAACGATCACCAACTTAAAATCAGATGCTTTTAAGATGCAGGTACAAAACAGTTTTTTAACTTGCAGTTCTAGAGTCTATTATGTCTATTTCGATATAAGTAGAAGCAACTAATATTAAACAGTACTGATTTCTTATTTTGCAACCTTATGACATTGATATATAATTGAACCTAGAAGGACCAATCATAAACTTGAAAGAACTACCAAGTATTAAACATATATATTTATTGTTTTGTCTGCTCTTATTACAATATTCATAAATGGTAGGAAATTTATTATAAGCAAGCATAAGTAAAATATCTATAACTAGCTAAAAAATAACTTTATCGCCAGTAAAAGTCGGATTATAAGGGAGAAGGAGGAATGAATTCACTTGATGACACCTCAGGATAATTTAGTTGGAGTGTCTTTTTATTTTTCTCAAGTTTATGAGATCGTTTGCGGCGATTTAACCTCCCTTTAGAATTTATTGCCTCCACTATCAATTGTTGAGAATGGCTTAGGGTTTAAATTCACCAAAATACAGCAGAACAGCTCGATACGAAAGCTTTAAATAAATATCCGCTCGTCCGTCTGTGTAAGCAGACATCCGTCTGAGACGGACTCCCAGGGGTCGCAGGTTCAACTCTTTGTGTTTCTGAATTTTGTATTCTATATATATTTAAAATTTTAGTAAGCATAACGTACCTGATAATAAGAAACCTAATACATGTAGCCTCGGCCTCGATCCCAAAAAGGGTGATCATATAAAGAATGCTAGATTTATCGAAGCGGGTAGCGACACGGTAGCTCAATTGGCAAACCGACGGAACGGTTTCCCAAAGATCATAGATTCGAGTTCGAGATATCAGTAACTTTTCTTTATATATTTATTTAAATTTGAATTCATGTTAACATGTTTAACCATGTTTATGTACAGTTTTAATCTATGCCTTATCTTCTAGATGATTTCTATTAAAGTTACTTATGCTTTTTTTTCCGTGTATCTCTTTTGTATTGTATTTTTATATTCCTACCTCAATCACTGTCAAAATCTCAAGAACTACTTTGTGGATTAAGACGCGCCTTTCACAAACTGACATAATGAATATGAATTATATTTAAAGTAAGTTAAAATGAGGTGTAATTCGTGAATGGTCTAATAACTTGTCTGAACTTTTTAGTGTATTGAAAAAAATCATAGAATTTTATTCGTAAATGATTGATGAAGAAGCTTTCATAGGTTGTTAGCAGTAATAAACTTTTTCTACTTGGTAATCTTTTTCACTTACTATTCACGTATGTATGTATGTATGTATGTATGTACACCAAAATGTATACCAAACAATATACCAATGTGGATACAGCTTGTCATCTTAACTTGAACACTAAACACAAACAGTAGTCAGATTTTATTTCATTTAAATTTAATCAAATGCAATTATTTAAGTAAATGGTAATAGAGTTAACCCTTTTAACGCATTCTCTACCGGTATTTTATTAACGAATTAAAAGGTCTCCTTTAGAAGTTACTTGAAATTTTTTAATCACCATTATAATTAAGTTCCGGGGTTTTCTTAGATTTTATAGGGGAATAAAAGTTTATTATTTTAGCCACTGTTTAAATTATTTTAATTACGTTATGTTTAAAAAAGAGAATATTACTTTGCTAAGGTGATACAGACCATGTATATAATATTTGGAAAGTTTGGTCTTCTTTATATATATATAAAGTAACCTTAAAAGCGTCTGGCCGTATGTAATTAGCTTATGTGGATTTTATCTTGCTAAAATAATAGTAAAATATCCGCCAGAAAGCTCTATGGAGACTACATATTATATTATTATTTAATTTAAGGCTAAAATAATAAAAGATTACATGTTTTAATACCACACATATTCACACACATTGAATAGTTAATGTATGGACATAACTCTTACTCGGGCTTTCAGTACTATAACGCTGCCTTTACATGCTAAGTCAACTATCGCCCCAACAAGAGGGGGATATATTTCAGGTAACGTAAGCACATAGCTTACGAGTGTCTTTAATATTACGTAACCTTAAATGGCTACTAAAATAAAATTTACTTACGAAACCTTATATAAGAAACGACACAAACATAAGAATTATATAAATGAATAATATTTATGTGTGTGTAATGTGGTGTACATTACACACACATAAATATGTTTCATAACATAAATTCACTCTCTTCCAATAACATAAATTCACATATCATTTTTAATAAAACAAAACAATAAAACACGTCCATGCTCGAAATAATAAATCAAAAATGAAATTGGACGCGAACTTCCCCAGCGAAAACTAGAAATGGCATGGTAGAGATGGTAGAGTCATAATATTTTATATAAGATAACCAACCATTTATATACAGACAAGAGTCGTAACTCGGTAACCGATGTTGGTTTAAATCTGGCACATTCCTCCCCTTTGATAATTTTCACCTGAGCTCTACGCCCCGCGGCGCCCTCTTCAAATTTATGTTGCTGGAGATACCATCTTCATTGTAAGAATTCGAATCTTCAGTAAATTAGAATAACTGGATGAGACAATTACGCTCTCTCTAACATATATTTTTTTATCATAAAAAAATGAATATTTTCAAAGCCTTGCTAAATAGAGCTAGCTCTAGCTACATATATTATAAATTGCATACGCACTTTCCCTGAATGTTACCTCTTCCAGTAAACATATCTTTACAGGGGGTTAAAGAATCGCTTACAATATAACGATGTTAAACGTCACGGCCGATTTACATAATTCATTGGGGATGATAACCAACGTATGCTTTGATTTAACACACGACGATAATTGAAGCTTTAAGCTACCCTACTTAGTGCCGTTTTAACTTATATAGTGGTATATCATCATGGAATTTTCTTTTACTGTTGGAATATAGTCTTGAACGTTCTGTTCTATTCTTTTAAAGCTTTTAATATAATGTTATGTGAAAAGAAAAGCATTTTATGTTTGCCTTTATTCGTTTATATTTCCTGTGTTTTGAATAAAAATGGGTTATTCTTTATTCACACCTGTCTTGACAACTCGAGCACTTAGGAACAAAAGCGGCTCAAAGTGCCAGTGAGAAAACCTACAATTATACCGACTCCTTCGTTCACAGCTGTTCTTAGTAAACTCTAAACAACCTTAGAAAGCTTTGCGTCCTGATATTTTAATTCCTCAAATGTCCAACAACTGACCCGCAGTAAGCAACACAGTAGGAATACCTTATTTCACTGCAAATAACAATGTATTATTTTTATATTTACATATATAAATATAAAATAAAAAATATACCGATACACACATATTCGAATCCGTAACCTTTGAAAAACCGTCCCGTCACTCTACCAATTGATCTACCATGTCTAATGAATTAAATATTTTATATGCAATCGTCGTTATCTTGATGGAGGCGGTATCTAGTAGGATCCAAATTGTATTAAAAAAAATTAAACATTTACATTTATTCTCCATAGAGAAAAGGAATCCCTTCTCTCTTGAATTCTCCTCCTTTTCTGATACCGTTATTACAAAAAATTCGATCCCTATACAATTCTCAATATTGGTTTCAAAACTCCAAAGCTGAAATACAGCTGAGGTTAGACTTTATAATCTTTATCTATAAGAATCTCAACCTTTAATAATCTTTATCTTTTTATAATCGGTCTATACCATCGACCATATGTTGTATATCTATACCCCCTGTATAATATTCACCCCGAGCTCTGAATATGTAATCATACTCCACTGTTGTGTCACCGCTATATTACATTGGCGGTGATGAAAATAAATTGAAATACAGGATGCTTCTAAACTTTGTTTTATTTATGGTATATCCTTTTTTTTGTATTTATTTTTGAGAGCATACAACCTCTTTTAGCCATTTAAGGATATAGTATTAATAGTTAAAAAACTTGTCGTATACCTCAAAATCATTTATTAGTTTTGACATTCAGGCTTCTCTACTGTTAACTGAGATATTCTTTTTAATTATTCGGACGACTTTAATAGATAAATAGATACTAGAAATAGTCACATCACTAACTGTTGTTATATTTTACCTTACTGTCTGATAATGACGTCATTTGATTTCGCATATTGGCTATAAATTTAATATTAAGCGTCTAATCTAAATCTTCATCTACAAATAGTCAGTATAACACGTAAAAAATATTCATTATTAATACACATTCTTATAATGTTTTTATCGATAATAGTAAATTAATTCTCACAAAAGAGAATTTAATAAAAGCTTTGTGAATTTTAATGTAACTATTGGAAGGTAATTATTTGCATTGTTCGTCAATCATGCCTTATGACGTCATAACAATTAATACACAAGTAATTAAATTAACAAAGCTATGTCCATATTGAACACAAAAACATTACTGTTTTCATACACGTCATTAAACACACACAGAAACAAGAATTATATTTATTTCAAATACGAATTAAATTCAAATTTACCAGCAATATTGTACGAGGAATTATTATAAACAATTTATTCCCCTTTTGAAAATTAGAATAAAAATTACATACATATGTCCCCTACCAATTGTTCCGTTCACATCATAAATATACCATCTGTAGCTGGAAAAATTAAACGAAAAATTTTCTTTCAAAAATTCTTACCATATCTGCGATCGCTCAAACAGACCCTTCCCGAGTTTATTACTCGAATATCTCAGTTTAGCACATGGTACGTTTCATTACCCGCCTTTAATTTTATGCATGAACGCTTCCTCACCATCTACAGAGTTTGCCCCAATTTTACCCCGTGGAAATATTGGGGTAAACCGCGAGTTTTTTGAAAATTAAGACACGCTCTCACTGCTATGAATACGAACTCATTGGTAACGCTTTTTCAAATATATATGCTTCTTTACATTTTATTATAATATTTTTATATTGAATAATTTTATAGCTACTGTCTGAAATTATTATTTGTAAGTTATCTATGCAGCTTTCAAATAAATAAAAGATAAAATTTTAATCTCTGTCAACTCTCGACGCAGAACGCGTTATTATTTACGAGGGCGCGAAAAATAAAACAAAATGGCGAAGCCATTTCACTTCTTGACAACAAGATTTGTTTTTCTCATTCCAATTGTCGTTCAAATATCACATAATATTTCTTAGCTACATTTGTTTAGAAATATACTTAAGATTTTCGCTACAATTTCGTTTGTAAGTAATAAATTAAAATCATAATTTTACATGAATTACCAAGTTCAAGGGTATTTTACCATCTTTAACTTACTGTTAAAATCAATGAAACAAACACACAAACGTACATTGCGACAATAAATACAAAAACGTTATTCCGTGATTTTTAATATATAAAACATAATATTTTTCAAGACATATATAAGCATTTTCTATAATGTAGAAAATATGTTTTAGTTTTCAAGTTGCAAGATCAGAAATAGATAGAAAGACAGAGACACATATAAAATGAGGTATAATAAGATTTTTCAAAACCGTAAATAATAAATAAAATAAAGAATTTAAACCGATAACATAAAAAAAACAGTAAATTGTAGCACCCTGTATTTAATTTAACTTTTTACAGGATGAAATACTCTTTGACACGACAGATTCAATAAAATATCTTCGTCAGTGGAAATAAAAATCCTTTTGAAACACAAAGCATTTTCATTAACATTCATGAATATTTCAAACAGATATACATACAGTATGGACGCGTCCCGTGTTATCTGGCGTCAGTCAGGATTTCAGGATTAACTCCTCAACCGAGCTCAACTAACTCGTCATACGGAATTAATTTATTAACCTGTCGTTTCAGGACAAGACAACTAGACTTACACAAATTTCGCTGTAAATTCGGACGTTTGTAACATAATATTTTTAAATAAACTGATACGGGATTCGACACCGCGACCTCATGGAAACCTTCCCGTCGCTATACCCATTGAGCAATCGTATCGCTACACACTGCGAATATTTTATAATTCTATATATGACGCTGGCGACATCTATTAAACTTGTTTCGGAAATCTTAAACATTGTTTCTAACTTTGCAGCATATATTAGCATTAAAATGATACCACAATCAACATTTATGTTTTTTACAAACAAATTTCAATAATCTTAACAAATATACATATATAGGTACAGTAACGTTTCTCGTAAATGTCTTAATTTCTTTTAAATATACATATTGATATTTAAATGAGGTCAATCTTATCAATTGTACCTGAACTATTGTGGCATTGTCACAATTTGCATAACACCGACCAATAGATGACAATACCTAATTTGCGGAATACTCTGTTCTCTACAACCGACTGTTGGCTTTAGATCTGATTATTAAATACATGTTTGCGCTTTATATCATAGCATCGTATCAATTCATCGAGAACAATTGAGGTAATAGCTCAATTTGCATAACGCCGTCCAGCGATAGCGTCAACTAATCAGTGTCGTAAAGCTATATGGCGACTGCAGACTATGATTGTGTTGGCTCTGCGGCCTACAGCTTATCTGGATATTGTAGCGACAGATTCATTTTTGGGACACGTATTTGCGGAATATTTTTAATCCGATTGAAAGCGAACGAGTGCTTTAAATGTATTCAGTGTATTCAAAATATTGACTTGAATAAAATCAACCAAATTTTAATAACCATTATAGTTTTAAGCAGTGCAAATGGAAAAAAAACGTGATCATCTCATCTCAGCATCCTCAAATTAGCGCGACTTGTAATCTCGTAATGCAATGATGCTAGACGCGCTTCCAAGAATGGCTTATCAGCCGGATTATGCCTATTAGCTGATTAGAATTCGTATTAATCACGTTTACACTGTTTCAGTCTGTGTTCCTTTTTGTTTTTTTGTAGTAAAGCCCCTCTAGTCTGCAGTTTAATAAAAAAAAACTTCCTTCATATAAATATTATATATATATATTAAGTAACGACTTTATACATCAAAGTATGGAATATTATAGTATAATAAATTATTGCCTTAATTACAATTACACTTCTTATCCACAACTCAAGAAAACACAGAAACGTAATTAAATCCAAACTATTTACAAAATTGCGACTCACCTGCACTGAATTATATCATTAATTGCCATTCAAAGTAAGCAATAGTTTTAAATAATAATTTATCACAAAATATCAAAGCACCGGATCGCTCAAATCTTGGAACCGTGTCTAACGTAGCAGAACAAACATCCTTTGAAGTATATCCTCAGACTCAACGAGGCAACAATAGACTAAACCCTATTGTGATACATCTCTAAACGGTTTCCTTAATGTGACATCGTCCTGTTCACGACCGCTTCCACTAAGACGTTATATCTGCTTTAAATAATTGTTTTTCAAATAACAACTTACAATGTTTCAACCTTCTTATTAAATGTTAACGTGTTTATATCAAATATTAATTAATATTCAGCTTTATGGGCATATTAGGATTAATATTAGATATTGTAAATTAGTTAAAATTTAATTAAGTATATAATTAATTAAATTGCTACGCTGGAAGCATTCAGATACAAATGTCTTAGATGGAGTGCACTCGGCTACTCTAATTGCATCAACGCGCATAAATTACCCACCACGCTCCAAATACCATATGGGTTGATAGTTAAATGCCGGGTCATGTTTCATGTATTTAACCAACTGTATATATACTAAGTTATATTTATTCTTTATTTATATATAGTGAAATTTGCATGTATATGAATTAAAAGATTAAGAAAATAACCTTATTTTTTGTTGTAGGTGAAAGTAATGTTACGAGTGGGTGCCTCAGGGGAAGGTCCCTTTACTAGTGGGACTCAAACCTTTTCTCTGGACAAACGCAAGAGGCAAGTAACACTCTGTGAGACGGCCACAGCTGCAACAGCTCCTGAGGACAGGAAGGTTGGCGTCGCAGCCCCTAAAATGTTTGCCTTCGATGCTATATTTTCACAAGATGACCCACAAGTAAGTATTTTCTAAGCTGTAAATTATTAAGAATAATTATTTTTGAACCAGGGATTTTTTTACAAAATACATCTTAGAAATAAATATGCATAACATTACACCAACGCTTATATTGTAAGTTAGGATAAAAGATTCAAGTTCACTAACTCACATCCTCGGTAAAAACGAGTGTTGTGGGAGTTAGTCTTCTTCATCCCTGTCTTTATGTAATTGATCAGTTATTTTTACATATATTTTGCATACATTCATTTTTCGTGACTTTGTAAACACTGGTAGGGGGTATCACCTACATTATGAAATTATTAATAAAAATAACTACTTAGTTCAAATTGTTATACATAAATTTTATAACAAGATTATCATTTGAAATTTGGGAATAAAATTAATGATAAGTCTACATTTAAAAGTGAAAGTAATGATGAAATAATTAAAGAAAACTGAAACATTTAGTAGAGAATAGTAGCTAGAATTATAATTGTAAAGAAACATTTACCATTCAGGAAAAAAGAAAACGTAAATGCTAAACTTAAATCGTTGGAACGTTTACGTAAACTTCGCATCAGAAAACTGCAATCCGTTATTCAAGTATTAACGATAGAGGATCTATGGAACCATCGGATAATCCGGATTTATCTTTTTTATATCTTTAGCTTACTGAAATATAGAATAGTCTATATATAAATCAAAGATATAACCGGTGTGTCTTTAATTATCTGTAAATTATAGTCAATCCAATATTACAAAACAATTATATCCGCAAATAGTTTAAGGTTAAATAACAAGTTAAAAAAATTCTAACATTTCTCTCAAATATGCCTAAGATGGAGAAACGTTGATAATATTCGGAATCTTCTTATAATGCTTACATGAAAATATATTCGAACCTTCAGTATCTCAACAATTTTCTAACTTAGTCGTCGGCAGCCCGTTGTCGCGATGTTCCATGCTTCCGAAATTTAAGCTCAAAAATTTCTCACCGAATTTCATGTTTAAATTGTTAAAAGGCCATGCAACGTTCAAGTATCACCAACTATGCAGTAAAATTCACATTTTTCGAGAGCATTGAAAGAGTAAAATATCTGAGAAAGTTCGATAGAAGTTTTATCATACTGAAGAATTTGGATTGCATGCGAGATTATAGCATTTTCGAGATGCCCTCAGATATTTTGAATAATATTTCAAAAATATATTTGTTTTACGGTCTATCAAGTTTCACAAATTGTAACCAAAAATTGTTTTGTATATTCACCGAGGTTAAGAGTTAGTAAAAATCACAGACATAAATTTGACAAGATTTAGAAAAATATCGTTTAGGTCTAGTCATCCGTTACCTCAACGTAAATCACAGCAGCGACACACGGCATCGCCATTAATATTATGTAATCCCTTTATCCGACGCGTTGCTGGTGCATTAGCCACTTACCGAGGCTTAATTTGTAGCCGTTGTAATTACACTCAACTTAATTCAAATTCGGTTTGTTGTTCGCTCCGCATATTTACTCTTTCGTATACTCTATATTTATGAGAGACTTAGGTTTGCTCTGCATTGCGCATGTACTGTACACTTCAGATTTTGTTCTGGAATTTCTTAGCTGTGCAAATAATGTGGGTAGGAATCAATTGTATATTTCAATATTGCCCATAATTTATATTTTTTTTTGGTAGCAACGTATCTGACAGTTATTTACTATATCCAGCGATGATACAAGTGGCTATATATAACTAATAATAAAATACTTCATATGAGTTTATTTATATTGTCTTTCCCGCTTAATTAGGCCATAGGTCACGGCTATTGGAAAGAAACTAACTAACCTAATGTGATAAAAGATTATAAAAGTCGATAAAACAACGCTACGTATGAAACAACCGCAAAATCGAATTAAACCTTTAAAAATATTTTGAAAGTCGTTTAAAATATAATATATTTCGATAAAACGACACCTAAAAACGGATAAAGACTATTAATCCAAACAAAATAAATAGTTATGCCTTACATTTTTAATAAACTTATGGCAGCAGAACCACCATAACTATAACTCTCCAGCAGACACAAACTACAGCCTTCGTGAGTTCATTCACCAGATATAACTCTGGCTTAGAGGCTTACACCGTCGGCCTCTCTGTGATTGTAATGAAATTTTCACCGAATTTCAGGATTACGGATATAGGAGTTTAGATAACATGATTTTTTTTCTTTCTACATGCAATGTTTAAAAGAACATATTTTATTATGTCATCAAAAATGTTTTAAAGAAATCTTTTATAATATAATTTATTAAAATTACGATCCCCCAGTGACCTACATTCAGCTATAATAATTCAGAGCAAGTCCTCATTAAATAATTGATAACAAAACTCACAAAGGGTACAATTCTCTATAATACTAATTGTTACGATAATTTGATAAACTACCCTCCGTATTAATTCTAAATGTTTTCGGGACGGAGGGTCGCTCATTAAAATTTTCATTCAAAACAATCTCAATATTGCCGAGCTCAATAAACAGAGTCTGATGTAGGGTTCCCATCATTCGTTAATAATAAGTTATTTGTAATAATAATATATATATTTTTACTTATTATAAAAAAATAGTTATATTGAATTCAATAGATTTAATAAGAGTAGTAAATCATATATCCCGTGACGTCATAACAAAACAATTTAAAACATAAAACTTGAGATGAATTTTATGATAAAATAGAATATTAATAAACCTCTCAGACATTTGTAATTATGGCAACCCTCAATGTAATCCGTACGCTTTACCTTAAGTCCATTTAATTATCTGGCAACCTCCGCGCAAAGAAAACACTGCATTAGGTTGCTTTTGGCCCTTCCGACTAAGTACGAGATTTACGTAAATTATTCAAAGCATTATGCACTATACTGGTGGCTGGGTTTAACGTGTCTATATTGAGAGTAGACTGAAAATAGTGCAATAATGCGGTCTTAATTTATCTAGATTATTCTTACGTTATATTACGTTTTTTAATATATAATTATAATTGCACTACCTGACCAGCCAGACGTTGTCATGGCAACGACAAGTAGATTTTTTAAATTGGACAAAGTATTTTTTTTTAGGTTCTAAATGCAATTTTTTCTCTATAATAACCTTGCGCATATTTCGTAGGATATATAAATAAAATACGTATGAGTTTGAAAATATCTATATATATTTTTAGCCATGTGAAGCTTATTTATTTTTTTATAAAAATATATATAAATATATATATATATATATATATATATATATATATATATGTATAATGATGCCTCCTTCTCAAGTTTCTTCTATATTTAAAACGTGTATACTTGTTACAGACGGAAATATGCTCCAGTGCGCTAACTGACGTCATCCACGCCGTCATCAATGGGACAGACGGATGCCTGTTTTGCTTCGGACATGCAGGCCTAGGTATGAAACACAATAGTTTAGATATATAAGCAATTATTCTAAGCTTAAAATATTTCTACGATGACTTTAAAATTGTATTTAAATCAAAGTTTATGAAATTTCTTATAATAGAATAAACTAGTCATGGTGAAAAACTCGCAGATTTCTCTAATATTTAAACCGTTGTAATTTAGTCCAACAATGAACTCCACAATTCTTTTCATCTCGTGCCCATTATTCGGTGCTTCAATTCAACGAGAACTATTCAGCATCAATGACATGTTTAATATTTTGTATATATTATACACTTTTGAAAATTTTACTCATCTATAATTTAAGAAAGTTTCATTATAAGTTAAAAATTTATCGTTAGTTGTCTTTGTTTTTTGTTAGGAAAATGTCGCGGGTTGATTCGGATGCGGATCACGAAAACTTTAACATGTATTTATATAGAACTCGTTTATAGCAAAGTTATTCTTTATTACTTAATAAGAAATAATCAAAACTTTGTTTGAATTTTCTCTGTTAATTTAAAAATTATTTTTAGAATATACTGTTTCCTAACCGTACAAAATAATCTAAGACTCGCGGAGTGCTCCATGGTGTTGAGATATTCACGTCAACAATATCTTAATTAAGAAAAAATACAAACTATGACTTCTTACGGTTTTAAAAATACAATTAAAAACTATTCAGTACAAAAATACCTATTTACAAAAATACCTCTGTCATACTCGAGGAACATTTCTGTCCGTCAATCAGTGTTACCGTTTTAATAATTTAATTATATTTATACTACAAGAATCTTCGTAAAGTCATTAAAATTAAGGCAGATTCAAAGAAAGTTGAAGGCGTTTCCCGACGCTTGGATCTAACAGTTTAAATATTCAGGGATCCAACGTTGCACTATTTATTAGACAACTACCGTGCTCATAGCGAATTTGCATCGAAATGGTAAGGCGTTAACATTTAATTGAAACTTTAATATAAGATGCGAAAACTTCTTTGGTTTAACTTAGAGACGATCAACATTACTGTTTAAATAACGTATAAAGATTTACATATGAAATGAATATGGACTGTCCAATTTATCGTGACGTAGTAGCTCAATTGGTAGATAAACGGAAAGGTATTCCAGAGTTTGCATTTTTTGCAGAGTATTTTAATAATATTAACATGTTTATAGACAATTTTAAGTATCAATATTACATTAAATTATTGAATATTAATTTTATTAAAAAAAACTATATGATCAATAAAACCATATTACAATGTGCCAAGTTGAGTCGTGGTTATTCGCTAATTGTCTTCAACATAAAAAGCGGTTGCCGCAAGCCGAATTAGTGTAATGAATGAATAAAGCACTCTTAAACGCCGTTCTTAATAAATATTATTAACGACTTCAACCGCCATCTTACTCAGCGGCAAGGATTAAGGTTTTAAACGCAAATTGAATGAGAGCCTCAGCTACGGAACTTTGAGGGAACCGGGAATCCCGCGGAAACCTGGCTTACTTCATCATCCCGCTTATTTCGGAGATTTTCGGGAACTGGCAGAATAATTAGAACCATGTTTTAATTTGGAAGGTAATTTTGAATAAATATCGTGGTTCGAGATGAAATTTAATTTGTGAATTTGAAATCGTGTGGGATTATTTATATTTCTAATTGGGTTGTTGGATTCAGGGATTGGGATGTGGCGTGTTATTGACTGTACGTTAGTATATTAACATAATGTAGTATGAATGTATTTATTTAGGTAACGTATTTTACCTTTAATAGTTTAAATACTCAGTAGTTATTTCAATGTAACACCAAATTTTCATAATAATGACGTCATCTTCTCGTTCGTCTTTTAATGGGGCAATATTTTGTCTGAGTCTTATATTCCTTACTTAGTATACATACGGCTAAATTTTATTTATTAATATTATCTATTGATTTTTGTCAGTCTTTCTTGATTGATAATTTTATATGATAATGGACTTTAGTTTGAAATACAATAACTGCAGTTGTCATTTGAACGTCTTCTGCTATAAAGTCAACTATGACTTTGCTGTAGCCACAGACAGGCAACAAGAAATTCATCGTTGTATCAAGTTGTCAGCTCACTGACTATAGAAGAACTGAACTATAGGATGTTAATTTTAACAATTATCTTATCGATTTCTGTGAGAAACGTAATAACTTATGTTTTATTTAGAGATGTTTATTTTTTTTGTTGCAGGCAAGTCGTACACAATGCTAGGGCGACCGGACTCTTCATCATCACTAGGAGCTATTCCTTGCGCAATCTCTTGGCTGTTTCGAGGCATCGCGGAACAGAAACACAAATGTGGAACACGCTTCTCAGTCAGGGTTTCCGCTGTGGAGCTTTGCACTAACACCAATCAAATACGAGATTTGTTGGCACCTTATCATAATGGTAAGTCGATATTTTTTTTTAATATGTTATTCAGATTTTAAGAGTACTAGTGTTAACTAGTACTCTAACTAGTTGACCTCTAACTTTGTTAACCGTAACTTTTCTGGTATTGTAAAATATGTATATCAGTTTTTAACAGCAGCTGTAAAATCTTGTCAATGGATTAAATAATCAAGCAAACGAACTGTGAAACTTATGTATATAAATCCTCCAACAGATACAGAACAGTCTCCAGGTGTGTACCTTCGCGACGATCCCCTCTTCGGCACACAACTGCAGAACCAGTCAGAGCTGCGCGTGCATAGTGCTGAGCGAGCCGCCTTCTACCTGGACGCGGCACTCGCGGCGCGCGTGCGTGAGGAGGGTCGGGACAGCCATCTACTGTACACACTGCACGTGTACCAGTACAGTGTGGGGGGCAAGGGAGCAGGTGGGGGGTGTTCTTTGATACAATGTATTTTTAATAGTATGACTCGCCCCAATTTTGTTCATGTGATGCCTGGTTATACTTAATTATTACACCTGTAAATTCCTATATTTAGTGTCTTATATTTAAAATGTGTATAATTATAATACGATATTTAAAAACGATGGTAAAGTTATTACACATGAGTATATAATATAAGTCAACAAAACGACTTATTTCAAATACCGCTAAAATTTCACAAAAGCTAAAATTGCCACTTAAACATTTATTACATTTACTTGGTAAACAATAAATATTACGAACAACTGAAATAAAGTTCGGAAAAAGTACCCGTACGTGTTTAATATTACAAAGTAATATGGCTTTGCACAGCGAAGTTTCAATGTAGCTATTTGTATTGGACTACTGTTTCCACGACGTCAATGAAATCGAATGTTTGGTTAATCTCGTACAAGCAAATGTCTAGAATTTTCGTTTCAAAGGATATAAAATAACAAATCTTTTCTTTTATTTACAGTTGCCGGGGGCAGAAGCCGTCTGCACTTGATAGATTTAGGCAACTCGGAACGTGGCAAAACTAACGGAGGAATACCACTATCCGGCTTAGGCAATATACTTCTCGCTATATTTAACGGTCAACGCCATTTGCCATACAGAGATCACAATTTAACACATGTCTTGAAGGAATGTTTAGGGTCACTTACTTGTCATACAGCTATGGTGGTGCATGTATCTCCAAATGTCCAAAACTATTCCGATACGCTAACGACGTTGCAATTAGCATCAAGAATACATAGATTAAGAAGACGGAAAGTTAAATATAGTGGTAACAATAACGCGGGCTCTGGTGGTAGTTCTGGTGAAGATGCTTCGAAGCCCAGCAGCAGTGAGCCAGATCCTTCTAGCAGTGATTTGTCTGCAGATACCGTAATATATGTGGGTTCTTTAGATGATGCCACTGACGGTGAGCACCCTCCTGTATATATACCGCATATAAATTCTGGAGACAACCGATGTTCAGTGAGCAAAGCTTTACGAGGTTCTGCCGCAGAACATAAACACAAATCTTCTTTATCTAAAGTCGTAGAGGAAAAAAGTCCTATCCATAAATTGCATGCTTCACCAAAATCTTCACCTTTAAAAAGTGCTATACCAACATTCACGCCAAAATCATCCCCTATACATACAGCAACTCCAAAAACTGCTCCGCTAAAGAAACAAGGTTCAAAACACAGTGAAGGTACAAGTGACGAACAATGGATAGATGGTCCTAGAATATCTAAATCAAAATTAGTTGAAGCCCGACATATTATTAAAGAAACACAAGTTAAAAAGAGAGAGACTTGGATTGATGGACCAATGCAGGAACCTCAAATTCCATTACAATTCGAATCTGTGCCAATTCAACCAAATGCTGTCCCACTACAAGTAGGGGTACTTAATTCCTATGGAAATGAAAATATCGGTTACGGTTATATGGATAATCACAAAAAGAACATGATTAAAAAATGGGTAGAAAACCAAACATCTCAAATAAACAAATCCAGACATAACTCACCCAGCCATAAAGCTACACCACCTCAAAAAGAAGGTTTAAAATTATCTGATGAAGGTGAAACTACCCATCGAATGGAAATGAAAGAAGGAACAAGAAGAATACATGTAGAAGAATCTACAATAAGAACTGGATTGAAAGCTGGTTCTAAAGGCGTTGCCATAGAAGAAGAAAACATAGGTCCGCCGGAACAAAATTCTTTACGTAAGCTAAGTAGTGCCAGATCTTCAGCCAAAAACGACCCTGATGAAGATGATGACAGTGAAGAATTAGCAGAAATACCTCCCGCACTACCTTTAATGCAACCTAGTAGCTTAAGTAGTAGAGAAGTATCCATGGAAAGTTTAAATAATAAATACAAAGAAAGAATGAGAATGAATGATGAATTAGTTTCAAGCCACAGTAGAGATATTGACCGACATGGGATTAGCAAAGGTCCAGATGAAGAGGATGATGATATTTTAGAAATAATTGAGGTTGAAGAACCTTTAGAGCCAGTTCCTATGCAAGATTGTTGTCTGCAAGTTACAGAAGAAGACATTGCGTATTGTATGGGATATACAGACAGTCATTTTGCTGATATTGACCATAATGATGGTAATGACCACCCTCTTAGAATATTAAGTCAAGAAAATTTAACTGTTGCTTCGACTTTTACGGATACACTTTCTATGTATAGTGAGGTAGAAAGGCAAATTAGGAACGAAGCATATCTACGACAAACAATAGGATTTTATGTCCACGGATATAGTGAAAATCCGAGAGATTTAAATCCACACGAAAGCGTACATTCATCGAGAACCAGATTAGAAGATCTTTTAGGTTTAACAGAGCTTTATGGATCAAAAAGGGTGCTAGACAGCAGTAATATGCCTTCTTCAAAAATAGCTCCTCAATTTCAATCACTTTCATTATGTAATGTAAGAGACACTGAAGAATATCACGGCGATGGATCAGTTTATAGTGAACCAGCATATCGGCCGAGTGATAAAATATGTGATAGTTGCAAAAGGTCAATGTCAAGGCCATGTAGCGCTGTAGGAGAATGCGATGCATATCATGACTTAGATGTCGCTCATAATGACTCTTATGGACCATTCGAAAGATATAGATCAAATGATATTACTGATGCCCGAATAGCATCTTTAAGACACCCTGATGGAGCATCGGATCCAAACTTACGAGAAGAAAATCGAATGCCTATAATCGGGGCTCCCTCCAGTACATTTCGAGAACTTAAATCGAATTTACACCTCGAAGTGGCACCACCTGTTGTTACTGTAGAACCTCGTTTAGACAAATGTGAAAAAAGTGACAAAAATGTGGCGAGAGTGGTAGCAAGTTCTAAGCCTGACGGATATGATAGTGGTCACGAATCGACGCCAAGAACAGGTAAGCACAGTCCCGCTGCAACATCTAGAAGGGCAGAGTCAGGATACGACTCGGTTCCTAGAGATTCTGATGCATCTTCATTAGATTCTTACCCCACACGGCGAGCAGCAGTCGCACGGGCTCACGCAAAAAAACACACAACCGCTAAATATAAACAACACAGCGACCGCTCCTTCTGCTCGTGGTTGAGAAACCCCTTCACTTGCAAATACGCGGACACGGACCCCGAAATCAGTGACTTTTAACAATAAAACTAAAACTATATCATGAGGTACAAATTCGTACTTATACATAGTGTTTAAATTCTAAATAGTCTTTATCATTAAGCTACGTTACCGAATTTAATCTGGAGACTGCTTTTGTACTCTAGATATACTCGTATTTATACAAAAGCTTTGGCACTGATCCAATGAGGTTACCACTGTATTTTTCTAAACCTTATGAAGCTTCTAGTTCTGCTCCGAAATATATTTTTAAAGACGTACTTAGTGAATTTATTGGATCGTATTATAAATGTAACACTTGTAGATATTTAATACAGGCGTATTTTATGCAACGATCGACCCGGTGTCTATTTCTGCTCATTTTTTGTACTTTTATATATTCGGCATCTTCTTATTTGTATTTTATGGCAACTGTTAAAGCTTTCTATAAAAATTGTATAAAATCAAGATCAAGAGTCTTCCTTTGTCTTCCCTTGCTGCGAAACTAACTGCCACGTAGACAAAAAACTAATTATAATTATTTCCGAAATATTTGCTAGACATTTCTTCCAATCACTTAATACCGACAATATGAAAGAAAATCAATCAAACAATTAAGCAGACATAATATAATTAAATAAATATTAATCTATCTTTGATTTTATTGAATATCAACAGATATTTGAAATATAATAATTAAAATTAGTATTAAAAGCATTAAGTTAAATTAGATTAATTTATAAATTAAGTGAATGGAGCGAATGTTGTTTTTATCGATATGAAAATTATTTAGAAATAAGACTGTTGTAATGCCATGTTCTAAATAGCTTTAATATTTTATTGACTTGTCTTCAAAATCGGTCAGTCCGTTTGTACATAGTTGAATGCAATCACTGTGGCTTTATGAAATGTTGGTGAAATTAGTTATGGCTTATATTATCAATGTTCTGTTAAAATTCATTTAATATTATATAAATATTATTAGTTTGAAATAAATGTTCAATTTGAACTGATTTTAATTGTTTCCTTTTACCTTTTACATTTATTGCTTTAATATATTAAAGGTAATTCAGCTGCTGAAAGAACAGAAACTGAAGGGAGGTTTAAACTTCTGTTGTGACTTATCAAATGATTTTTCTTGGACACACAAAAAAATATAAATAAATATCAAGAAAATATTTATTTATATTTTTTTTGTGATTTATTTAATAACATTTTATATTACATAATTTTGTGGTAACGTCTATTACAGATCGGTTTTATAAGCCAGTTATTTAAGCAATAAAAAATAATCTATATCTATTGAGACATATTAATTTATAAGCTTAATAATATATATTCAAATATAAATTACCAGTTTTATATTTTTATTTATCATTTTATATATTTTTGACGTACACAATTGATCACTGAGAATGATTCAAAGTGGAAAAGATTTAAATAAATAAATAAATAAATCTATTATAAAAATATCATAAAATAGTATTTACATACAAAATATCGACAACGATGTCATTGTAAGAGTTTACATATAACTAAGAGGCTATGAATAAATAACCAAAAAACTTGAGTCACACCCTTGGGTGAATCGAAAATCTTATGGGATCCAAACTTTTCCCCATTTCAAAAACTTTTAAGGGGAGGCCTATTATCTTTCATTTCTGTTGTAATTTAACATTCTTCTTACGCCTCGGGAAAATCTTGCTATCAAACACTACGTTTACCCTCTTTGGCGAAGGGTGACAACTTTTCTTACCCGCCAATAATTTGGCAAAGTGGCAGCTGCTTAGCCCATAACGATTATCGGCCTCTAAAAAGATTCCCTCTTTATGATTTCACGTTCAAATTGAGGGGACAGTATTATTATAAAGCTCAACGTTACCTTATATTTAGTATTTTTTATTTAAAACAAAAAAATACTGTTTTTAAAAGCTAGAAAATATATATTTATTATCAAAAGTCATTTTCACCCCTTCTATCTCTTGGCTTGGAACTAACTACGTCAATAAATAATGTTTTTAAAACTTATCAGGCAAAATACGATCATAAAATGAATAAACGTCTCCTTTTACAGTACATTTTAATTAATGGAAGGACCTAAAATTATTACATTTATATAATACTCCCCTTGCGATGTTATATTTAATAATGGCAAGTCTGTCACGATACATAATACCACAATAAGAACAAAACGGGAAGAATAACGTAGGATGAGGAGAAACACGCGTCGGCCGGGGAGTCGAACCTTGTACGTGACGGGAACACGAAATTGAGGAACATATTAACAAAACATACGCTAATCTGAACCCTATATCGTTCACAATAAAGGTGATAGGTAATGAGTACTGTTTATATGAAATATATTGTACGTGATACGCAAAGAAAGATGTTCGAAATAATAAAATGCGGGACGTAATACCGTTGCGTTGCAATACTGAGTCACACTAATGACGGAGGATAATAGATACATAATATAATATCTACACACACAGACACACATACACACACACATCTATATCTACATTATATTATAGCTACATTGACATGATATATTAAATGAATCTTTAAACTTTATCATTAACTTGACAGTAAGCTTTAAAAATTAAGTTTCCAGTACCCAATTAATGAAAAGCTGATGTCGTAAAAAATGGTCCATAACTTCACTAACATATTTCGAATTATTTCCTTATCACAACGATCCTATATGCTTATATCCCGTATATTCAATTATAAAATATCATAAAAATGATTAATTATTTGTAATATTCACATACGTATAAATCTATCATTACCTGGGATTCAGATAAATGTTTGGTATTGCCATCTAAAAATATCGCAATGGACGTAAAAAGCTATCAATCAGTATTAAAAAACGTTTAAAAACCAACTCAGCCCGTAATAACTGCACGTGAGTTCTAGATCTAAAGTACTTCCACTCAATTATTCAGCTCTCAATATATACTTAGTCTGTAAAAATGCATGTAAATTGAGCTAGAATTTTACCTTCCAATATTAAAAAAAAAAATAGTAAAAATATTTTGCTGTCTACAAAAACACAGAAATGTGTGAAAAAACTTTCCAAATCCAGATTCACATTGAAGACGATCGTTTAAATCTAAAACCATTTAAAGGACCCTCTCCTAATGGACGTTAGTCTTGACGCGGGGAGAGTTCTGTTTTTTGAAAGCAGGGACATTATGGTACATACGTGGATCGAATTTATATACAATGATATCGTTTTCCAAAAGTTATAGCCTTTATAATGTAATTTATGCGGCAGGTGACATTTTTCTTATTTTGTTTATGCAAAGAGTTAAACTGCAATAAACTTTTTATGTCTTCAATTTTGCTGTATCTCTTCTTCTTTTCTGTGTAACTATACAATCTTCTGGATGTCTTCTATATTTTGCGTGTAATTGATTATACATGCGCAATTAGCATGGAACCCATTTCTTTTTCTTATCTTTATACTTTGTTTTATGTCATTGTTTGTGTTTTCTCCATTCTAAGAGACATTGGTGAAACTCTGTGCACACTTATCACAAAATGATCTCTGCTTCTTTTCTTTAAACGAAGTAGAATGTAAAGTTACATAAAACACTATTTTGCTCTACATTCTTGTTTGTCTCTTCTCCATTCTATATGATGTCGATAAATGCCGTGCACAATTGCCATAGATAAATTCATAATTCATCAATTATGGGCTGACATACATTTTGACATTTAATCGTACTCGATAAAGTTATAATGGCGCCAAAAAATGAGATATCGATAACCTAAAAGCTACCAAAAAAAAATACAAAATAGCTGATTAATAAACCCTTTATAAACAAGATGCTAAATGCCATCCGATCCGTTACTTGTGGTCGTAAAAATCCGTATATTTTCAAATGTCTGCCCTATATCGAATTTGTCTCCTCAGGAGTTTAGCCGATTCAATCTGCATCATCCTATGACGATAACAGTTTGTCCCAAGTTATAAACTGTTCAACTTAAAAGACACGAAACTCAAAATAAGAATTAGTATTTAACAATATAAACATATATCTATAATAATTTACAGAAAAGACATGACGTATGCTAAATTATACAAAATAATAAAAAGATCGTTGTATGTTATTTTGTTACATAAATCGTTTAGGGCAAAAAGAACCCTCGAACCTACCTAAAACTCAGACATAAATTTAAATAAGCTAACTTAAGTTACCATGTTTATAGAGTATATCAAATACCTTATAATGTAATGAAAATAAAAATACAAAAATATACACACATTACATTACACTTTAAAACCAATTACTCTGAAGCCGTCTGTGATATTTCTTAAATTGTACCAAACTTTAAAACGTGTTGAAAGCCGTCTGAAGCCGAAGCGATTTCTCAGGCTTTGAGTAGCTCCTCCAACTTTTCGGCACGCACTTTACAATGTTTACACTGGGAAGAAGGAGGGGGGGGGGGAATTACAGTTTTAATAAATTAATATATATATAAATATATATGTTTAAAGGCAGACCTAAGAAAATTGTTTCAATATTATTTATATCGGCTTGAAGTCTACTGGATGACTTTTGATGATAATATGCGGACTGTAGTATCTTATTTGACATATAAAGAGCTCTTCACACCCTAATATTTATTATTTTTAATAGTAATAATCACGATACATCAAAACTAACTACTGGACAGTTGTCTGGGCAATTTTTGTTTTTTTTTTATTATATAAACAATACACACGACGTTTATCACTATAAAATCTCATATTTTCAAAAACATACAATAATATTTCATCTATAATTACAATAAAAGCAAAATATTCATATTTTTATAAATTTAAAGTTACGATAGATGGCTTATGATTTGAGTCTAGAGTGCAGCGAGGGCATACTGCAGACAACGTCGCTGGCTACGGCTAGTTATATTTTACTCTGCTATTGGTGATCTTTGATTTATTACGTTTATCTGGCAAAGTATTCTATATAAATATACAATATTTAGTTATTTTCATTGTATTTTGTCTTACGGTATTTTATTATTGGGCAGTACTGCTCAAAACAATTCAATATCTATTTAAAAAAAAAGAGCTGCGCGAGCTATTTATTACTTAAAAGATAGAGATTCTCTGAGAGATGTTTTCAAACAAATTGGTATTCTCACGGTCGTTTTTCAATACATATTTAATAAAATATATTTTTTACGTCACAATTGAGAGACATATGTAAAAGAACACTGACAAACACGCTATAAATACAAGAAATAAAAATAAACTTTCAACGCAGAAATTTCGTCAAAAATTTAAGAAATCCTTTATGGGCTTGAGTGTACGCATATATAATAAGGTTCCACAAGATATCTTAGACCTTCCTTTTCTTACTTTAAATCTAAAATTAAAAGTATATTGTTAAATAAAGCTAATTATAGCGTACAAGATTTTTATTTGATCGTATTATCAACTAAAAGCTTTGGTTGTTAACTCATTTGCAGGGTTGATATTCTAATGTATACATCAAACATAGTTAAATTAATTTACAAAGTGTAACTGTTGAGTTTCTGGCCAGCTCTCCAGCTCAGCAGAGCAGCATTCCGAGCTGGTGGTAGCTTACTCACTGACTAACTAAACTAACATTTTTATAATGTAATAATTGACGATTCAAAAGTGCATGTAAATGCCTACTTGAATAAAGATAATTTGAATTTGAATAGTTATTTTGAGAAACTATGAAAATGTCGTATACCACAAAAAAGAAAATAGTTTTCATTTTGAATTACATCAACCATACAATTTTTAACTTAGGTAAATCTATATTAGTGTATTATCAAATGTTATACGTATATAATTTGTTTATAATTCTTGACTTGTCTGTTCCAACCCTTCTCTTTGCTTGACCAATAAACCACAATTACGCTGACGTTTCCTTTTTTAAAGATGAAAATACTTTAGTTTCGATTATATATTTATATCGATAAAAGATAATAGTGCTTTGTTATACAATCGTTTATTTTATGTCAAATTGAAAATAAATTTAGATTACATGTCGTCTTAAACACCCGAACGATATTTATCTGTGAAATCTCATCGCGAATTATTTACCACAGCGGAATGAGCCAATGTTTTCACTCAAGAAACCTATATTATTAATATTTAAATTTATTGTTTAATAAAATAAAAGTAAATTGGAATAATTGTCATAAATACTGTAACAAATTTTCGTGCAAATATCGTCTTATCGTTTGAAACAATCTCTGACAACAAACCTTAATAAAGAATGATAACTTGAGAAGTCACGAGATAGTTCAAAACTTCATTACAACATAAATATGAAATTTTACATAAATAAACATATAATTAGAAACGATACAAGATATTACTAGTTATATATTTATATATAACTAGTAATTATAGTTATATTTATATAACTAGTAATATCTTATTTACATATAATACAATAAATATTTTATATGATCTATACATCCTATTCTTCCTTTAAGCATAAATAACATAGATAAATAATATTCCTTCAAACGATTTCTATGTAATAATTAATTATTTTAGAAGATTAATTATTATATATAAATATTGAAATATATATTTAATATTGTTTTTTAAATAAATAAGCTGTACTATATACTATTTATATTTAAAGAATTGGATTGTTAAAGCTGAAAGATGAAAGCTAGAAATTGTGATTCGAGAGACCAATGGTAATATTCGACGATGCTTACTTCGTATTACCGTCACTTTTTATTACCATCTCGATATTTATAAGGATTTTGTATATTTTATTGTTGTATTGTTATTTTCCCTTTTGAGTAATCCCTTTTGAGTAATGTTCTTAATCTTAAGGATAGATAATGATGTTAAATCGTATGTTACTTTCATAGGTTTAATATTTTATTAAATTTTTGAAATATATGTTTTAAAGGTTAAATAGTTTCTTTGATATTTATGAAACAGCGTTTCTTTATGGTGCTAAGTAAATAATTGAACATTTGTTATGCCTTTTTTATTTTTTTTTTCATTTTTTTTTTGTTTTCTTATTATATAGTATATATTCTATACCTTCAACCTGAAATATTTATTGTTTATAGTTTTCTAGAAGTATCTAGTTCTTTTTTAAATTTCAATAAAATAGATATCAAATAATCTTCCTGATTGCATTCAATATTTAATCCAAAGTATTGTTTTTTTAAAGAATATTCTAGCAGTATTTTAAATTAAAAAAAGTAGTCCTTTGTATCTCGGTTTCATATTTTTAAAAAAACCTGCGAAAATCGGTTAAATGTTTATTAAAAGATTTTTAATATGAATATATGTTATTACTATATTGACACGTACATATTATTTTTGACTTAGACCTTCTATGACGTTATATATTAGAGACTTGATATATAAGAGACCATTAATAAGGCTGGTTCCACGGTGAGATTTCACTCCATCCTATAACTACCCTCGGGCACGCGCTCGTTTGATTTCTTTTTTATTTTTATTTGACCAGTCTTTTTGTAGCGCAAACTCTATCTATAATAATTTTCATTACATATAGTTCTTATGAAAGGCGTTAGAAAAGTTTCATGATTTCTGAAATTTTCAGTCAACCAACATCATTTGTTCGAATGGTTTTTTTTCTATCGTTAGAATGAGAGAGAATTGATTTCGATCAAAATAATTTTTGTGTTTTAAATACTGCTCGTTTTCTTGCTGACTGTGCATTATAAATAAGAAATATTTTTTATTTAAAAACCAAAAAAAAAATAACAGAGAAAGCTTAAATTGAACATACTAAAAAACATACATCAAAAATTAATATTTTCGGGCAGGATTCGAACCAGCAACCTCTAGGAAACCATCCAGCCACTCCACCAATTGCTGTGTCGCAGTAACATATGGAAGGTTATATTAAAAAAAATAAACCATAAAACTTTTGTCATTATTACGCACATGCGTAAGAATAATAAAAAATGTGGGTTGGGTATGTTTATCAAATCTTCACTGATAAGACAATATTTATTAAGGGTTTTTACAGCGCTCACGTTAAATTTTATAGACCAACCCCTGCATTTTTATTGAAGACAATAAGGGTGCGTAATAAAATAGAAATGATCCCGAAGCAATATAACCAAGTATATATACATTCGAATATAACAAATTAAACAATTTACTTTGTTACAAATATTTAGTTAAAAATACAGTTAGTTGCTGTATATGGGAGTAGTTTATTTGGATAGTAATATTTTACAGAGCAATCGATGGCCTGGGACACATTTAATGACCCGCACTACCAGCTCTCCGCTAAATTCAGGTTTACTCAATTTAGACTAAATTATTGGCTTTAGAGATTTAACTGATAAGAGACAATAAATTCAGACAGCGTTGTTTTATAGAATTACAATATGTAAGTATATTTATATCGTCATCTTTTTTTTTTATTTTATAAATAATAAAAGACTGTACAAATTATAACAAAGATTATATTTTCTAAACTTACTTGGATATTCACGAAGTTGTGTCGGAAATTTTCGGATGAATAATTCACATCTGTAACTTTTGGGTTTCTTTTTATACTTTTTACATTTCTTTTTAATGGTAAGTTCTGATCATTCTCAAATAATAATACATATATATATATATATATATATATATAATAAAATATATCTTGAGGTCTGATCGAATGTCTCCTGGCGTATAAACAAAGCAATCAAAACAAATCTTCTATTTCAGACGTAATAACCGAAACAAACAAAACTGTCATTTAATTATAATTTACATATTAACATAATAATAATAAAATTCATATAATCTATTATTTAAAGCGTGTCACGTCTGTACCTATCAAATAGACAAACTATTTCAAATGCTTGTTTCATTCGTGCCTACAATGCGCCATAAAATTTATTGTCACCAGCGACATCTGGTGCCTCTTAAGATTGTTTTGTGTAAATGCCATCCGAGTTTGAATTTAAAATTCCACTTCCAAGAGTCCTGCAGACGTAGCTTTTTTATGAATTCGATTTGAATTAAGTTTTATAGTTCTCGGCATTTATTGAATTTTAAACTTTGTCATAAATTAAGATATATAGCATTCATAATTTTCCTTAAATTAAACCTTATATACCGATAAGGATTTTTACAACAATTTTACAAAGACATATTTTTTTAGTAAAAGCGTATTTAAGAAGATAATAGAAAAGGTAGAAAATCTCCGTGAAAGACCAACTTTTTAATTTTCAATATAATCTGAAAGCTAAACAAAAACACATTTCAGCTAAAGTAGTATTCAAATGAGAGAGTTCAGATTTTATGTTTAAAATCAGACCTGCTTTGCTTCGATAAGGAAACAGCACAAAATTTAAATTAAGTCCATTCAATTTTCTCAAAAGAGTCCAGTCATTTGTAGGTTGTATATAATTGTAATCGATTGGGACACATTTTAAAAAACTTTCATCTAGTATATGAAGCATCATTTACTATTAGAAACGAAACATAATATATGTTTGTTACAGCAATTTAGAAGTGTGTGTGTGTGTATGTGTGTGTATGTGTTAAATTTTCCATCAAATTTTTTGGAAAAGAAACAATATATATATATGTATATGTGTTGTTAGAATATAGCATTTTACATGTCAGTGCGTGTTCAATAATAAATTATTGAACACACGCACTTAGTGATGGTAGCTGCATCTTAGGTCATTGCCTACAGCTCGTAAATGGTAAGGTTTGATCTTAGTACCCTACTACAGTTTGTTAATAAGTAGTTATTATAGGGCTGGACGAGCAAGCTCTACCCTCCTCTTATTTAAGGTTATAAACATCATTTTTTCTCCTAGAACTACACCGGAAATTACTAATATATGCAGATGTCCATAGACGGCTTTAAACACTTATCATATGTAATTATTAAATAACTCTTAAATTAAGGTAATGTTATGTTTGATTTTAATTAAATTACTTTTAATATAGGCAATATAATCTCAAGTCGACTTCAGACGCTCCCAATGCAATAATATCCATAAAACCGTTGTAGTGAATAGCTATGAATATTGAATATCAAATTAATATCAAATTAGGTTTAGACAACTAGACAGCGATCATACATTAATATAAATTATTTAGCGTATGAATTAAAAACGACCGTGAACACCGTGAAAAGATATACCTCAAGAAATCCTAAAAAGTTCAAAATGTTAAGACAAACAGTCGAAAATCTCCACACATTGTTATTGATATATTTAAAGACATTTAAAGTAGTGACATTAATTTATATTCATGGTATTCGAGGATGAAATTAAAATGCATATTCTATTCCGGGGGGGCGTGAAGTTGACTTTTGTTTTGTTTTAATCACGCGCCAGCGGCCGGGGGCGAGTTAAAAAGTTAATTAGCTTTAATTATAACTGAAAATGTTTGAATCTTGATGGCATAAAGCAGCGTAAAGCGTTTTGTTTTTCTGAAATTTTATTTCCGACTGACCATAAAAAAATAAATTGCCTGCCCGATAACAAAGTTTCCTGAGGCTACCTTTTAACTGTCGTATATTTTGGGTATCTTTGAGATTTTTGGGACTTCAGCTTTAACATCCATTCTGTCTATGGCCTAAAGGGTATGCTGACTTGTATTTCTAGTGTGTATACAGCACGAAGGAAATGCCAGCCTCTTCACTATCTAAGAAACTCAAATAAGTCTACGGTTCCCTCCTCGTATTTGCTCAGACAGGTTCGTTTGAAAGAAAAATCTTAGAACGTAACATTAATGGTCTATAAACATGTTTGGTAATATTAAACTTATTTAAGATTTACATACATTTAGAATGAAAAAAATATCAACCTAACAAGACTCGAACCTGCTACCTTTGGAATTTTAAATAACGGCAGTTTAATTGACGGAGTGACGGTACGGTATTCTAGAGGTCGCAGGTTTGAGTCTAGCTCATGTTGATGAATTTGTAGTTTTATATATGAAAACATAATTAAATACGTTTTGTATTTATTTTGTTACATAAAAATTTCAAATTCTCATTCGTTAAAAGTAAAATTAGGGTTGGATTTTACAGATTCAGTACAGGTTAGGCATAATTGCCTAACCTGTACTGAATCTGTATAATATATGCAAAAATTAACATACATATATATATATATATATATGAAAATATGATTGAAAATGTAATACTAACAGGACTTGAATCGGCGACCTCTGTAAATGCACAAACTTTTCATGTTATAACATACCGAAATATATATATATATATATATATATATATATATATATATATATATATACGATATATTAATATTTTATAATAATATTTTATACAATAAATATATTATGAGCAGTGCTATCCCAGAGCTGGACGTGGGCTAGGAAACGAGACGCAGCATCAATTCACCAACATCTGTTACGGTTGATATCGTAATACACTTACCAATACGATCGTCTTTAAAATTACTTACGAACGTGACCCGAAGACAAACCGACCCATTGTCTTAATTCGCTTTTAAAACAACCCGAGCTGAAAACTAACACAAAATTTACGTCTTCTTTATATTTGGAAAAGCTTTGTCTACTGTTAATGAAAGTCTCTGTTAGAACAATATTAATTTATTTAATCTGTACTTTTATATTAATGAGATAAAAAATCAATACCTATAATAATTACATTTATATTTACCCGGCTGTATTCACGCAGAAATTAAATCGGAATGTGCCCGACTAGTTTCGAATCCCGGGTTCACGCCGCGAGTCCGCCTCGCTTAGACCTCATGAATAAGAACCCCGAATGGGTTCGAAACTAGTCTGGCACATTCCGATTTAATGTCTACGTGAATACAGCCGGGTAAAAATAAACATAAAAGTTAAGGTTCACGAAAGCTTAAATATAAAAAAAAATAATAATGTTATATTAAACAGTTATTAAAATATAAATATATTTTTTATTAAATTACACTTAAAAAAACGTTTAAGCTTATATTTGTCGGAGATATATTCCGGTTCTCATCTTAAAACCAAGTCGCCCAGCGAGCCCGGGATAATAGAGTTGGCCAGATGATTTGTCCGATCGATCCCTATTTTAGGAAATGGGATTTGTAGATCGTCCCGATAAGAAGGGAGGTAAACGGTAAGAGGGCGGCCTTATCACTGATTTGCGTATCGATTTTTCACTAACGGAGATTTATTCAAATCTTTCTAAACGGGTTCCATGAGTGGTACAGGATGAGTTCTCATTCGTTAAAGTAGGGATAAGGATTTAGTATATCTTAGGCTTTAAATATGTTAAATATTTAAAACGTATGTGTAATGAAAATTTAATACGAGCAGAACCGGCAACCTTTGAAATATAAAAAAAAACATTATATCTTAAATATATTTATTTAGCCGGCTGTATTCACGTCAATTGTATCTAAATTCGGGCAGATTCTGAACAGATTGTAGGTAGGATATATCAGATTGTAGGTTCGAGTAAATATATAAAGGCTATTTAGAGAGTCTAGCTATGAATATACTTTATGTATACAAAATATAACTATAATGTAACTTATTATTCAACTGTTAAATAAACGACTATATCATACAAGGGAATGACATTATCTTAAGTGCTTGAAGTGGGCCAGTAACAGACATTAACGAATGCCCGGAAGCTCTCCCGGAAACAAAACAAATAACGCACTTTTAATTATTATATAAATAATAACTATAAATATTGAAAATAATAATAATTAATATTATTTTTTTTATTAAAATAAAGGTTTCTTTCTAATCGTATCTATTACTTGGGGACTTCTTGTCGTAAAATTATATATTTGTATTATAAAATGGAGTATCTAATAATGTGTAACCCTCGTCAAATTGAAGAAAAATGACCTTTTATAAAGTATGGTTTACATGGATAACAAAAGAAAAGTATGAAGTTTTGAATTATCTAATAATATGTTACTATTGTTAATTGTTATTTATCAATCACTATTGTATATATTTTAATGTTACAATCATTGTTAGTTTGTTATTGGCCGTGTAGCTCCTAAACTATTTCTCATACAGTAGGTAGTAACTTTCACCTAATGTAGCTATTATCTGAGAGGGTAGTTTCAAGCTAGAATTCAATACTTGAATATTTGAAAATGGAATACATATTTTTTTTAAATATCAGGGATGATCAAACCTGCGCCATCTGGAAGTCCGATTCCGTCGCTCTGCTAACTGAACTATAATGTCAGTACTCGCTTTATTAAATTTAGCATATTTAATTGGTTTGTATTGAGTTTGTGTCTGTCTCAAATTTCTATTTAATTAAAAAACTGTCTTTAAAGTAAGTGTTTTTTCTAAACTGCAAATTAAATATGTACTTCCCTTCCTTTTAGTTGTTCGGTGTTGCCTTTACGTGTTTCAAAAAGTTCCGAAAACGGTTTTTCTGTTCCGTGTAAAAGCGCTGAGCTCCCAAAACGTGAGATAAACCAGATGTGCCTTCAATATAGCCTTATGACTTTATACGTGCTATCAGTATATCCTGAAATCTGAAAGGTTGAAAAAACCCTAGCAATGATATAGTAAGACATCGAAAATGAAATATTCGTATTGTGTAAAGGTTATGTACGTAATGTAAATAATAAACCTGAAGGTTTACATTAAAAAGAGGAATAATAGATCATTCAGTACCTAAACCAATTAGAACTATCGGTTTTTGTGAACCTCCAGGAACTATCCAAAAATTGGCTCTTTCAGCACGCCTCTGAAATTCAATACTTGTTAAATGTCTCCGTGACAAAAGTGGAAACGAGTTCGTTTCGTATTTGTCGTAGTAAGTAAGAAATATCAAGATCAATATTCTTACTTTAGTTTTATGGGTAAATAATAATTTTGCTTGGTATATACTCTATCTTTAACATTTTTTTTAAAGAATTAATTTATATTGCCCACCTCTTTCTGTTAGCACTTTTGTATTTTTCAAATTTTTGTATAATTTCTGTCAATTGGGATTTTTAAAATATTTTATGATAAAGTACTTTTATAATGTTCCTTTAAATTCTAATGAAATGTTGTAGAAATATCAATTACAAAAGCCAGACTTTACTGAAACTCAAATTACAATGAACAGACAAGTCTGGACTTTTACAAATTCACCAAAATTCCAGTTCATCTGTAACGTCTCACGTAACGTTAAAGTGCGGTCCTGAAAACCTCTGAGCGCTGTTGTCTACACATTCAGGATTATTAAGTACGAGGTTCGATGCCGCGGTCAGACAGCCTCGGGTTTCAAAGCGATGTATCCACAAAACGGATTCAATAACATTTTACTTATAGTACTTCTAAAATGTTGGAATATAACATTCTAGCTTAGCTTTAATATTATAAAGTAATAAAAGTATGATACTAAATTATAAATTAATAATATATGAAAATGTTGAAACTCTTTCGCTTTTCATGGTCTACTAAAGCATAAGATTTTTAAGTATATATAATTTAGACCGCAGCCATATTATTTACATACCGGAGGAGGGAAACCACGCACGCACACACGGAACGAGTCTTAAATTCTATCACAAACACATTTGGTAACACACACATACACACACGGGTGTTATGTTTTTGGCTTTAAGCTGTTTCAGTCCTGCTTTTAGTGAAGTTTTATGTGATAAAATAAATTTCCAATTCGGGATTCCTGTTTATACATTTGAAATGTTAACCAGCCTGTTTATACATTTAAAGATCAGAGTTTTAAGATTTTTTTTTGCAATTTTACAATAATATTACTTTAATTCGTAACATGAGCTATGTAAAATAATATTGTTTTATTCCTGCTTAGTGAAGTAAAAGATTTAATGCTTAAATTAAATGACATAATTTGACTTAAAAACAATATTGAAGTGTGTTTTGACATTGACACTTCATGATACGAGTTACAGTAAAAGAAACCGACAGTAAAAGAATGAATGATTTATGATGACGTCATAAAAACTTGTTATCGAAACATTATTAATATTCTAATTATCATATTACTTTTAGCACGAATTCTAAAGTAAGATTTCATGGTATTAAAAGAAAAAATAGCTCGTATAGAATTCCTAATATAATGACATACATTTAAATGTATATGTTCAGGTATAACTTAAATGTACTATTATAAATTACCTTCAGGAAATCCTGTAACATTTTATTTATTCATAAATCCCTCTAAAACGTTGCAAGATGGTATTTGATTTAGATAAGAGCCATAGATCAGCGGTCTTTGTGCGCTAGATAGCTTCGCCAACCTTTTACATTATTGTTTAGGAAGGAGGTAATAAATATATATCACACAGGATTAATAAAGTATATTGTATTTATAATTAAAAAGACGTCCCGAAACTTTTAACGAAATATTTACTTTAACAACTATTATCAAAAGTTGAATTTAAAACATTGCTAAGAATTCCTATCCTACTGTGACAGTAAAATTTATAATAAAATCATAATCAAAGTAAAATCTGTTTAATATGGATATAATAAAATGAGTAAAGGCGAGCTCTAACAGAAATGTTCACGCTTCACGGAAAACAGATGAACAAATGATTATGAATAGTAACACTATAAATTATACAGTCAATACGTATAGACTACTATACTTTTTCTCTAGAAATTTCTATAATTTTAGCAATTTTCTCGCTAACTCGAAACTTTTAATTTTACAAAGCAAAAAAGTAGTTTAAGAATTTTTATAAAACGATATTATTATGGTATTATATTGGCTTATAAGTATATATATATAGTAATATAATTTAACTGATTCATATACATTTTAAGTTATGATAAAACGCTTATGATTTGATTAAGGAAAAGCCAGATGAAGTCGCCGCCAACAGCTAGTACGAAATAATAATTTATATCTAAAATGTGATTATATTTATAAGATACACATACATACCCTTGACTTGTGTCAATTAGAATATTTTATACCTAATTTAATGTATTATAAATATTAAATTAAAAATGAAACAAAATACTAGTATTTTTATTAACAGATGAATCTTTTTACTCTCAAAAGGTCGGTGATAAAATTGTAGCTTTATGTCGAGGGTTTTCATATCATATATTAATATTTACACGAAACTTATCTCGCACAGACCCTTGTCATACACAGACACACAACAGACACAGGCACACAACACGTTAAAAATTCACAAACTTATCTATATCATCGTCTTTCTTCTGTGGAAGAGAATGCCTTAAATTTCTGATCGAAAAATTATCAATACTATAAAGTTAGATGTTATATATACTTTGGATTTAAATCAATCTTAAATTATTACTTTTACTATATAATTGTGTTTAATAACGTTCGTCATGACTTAAAAAAGAAAATACACACTTAAATTTCTGATTTTAAAATGATCAAGATCAGTAATATAGGTATGAAGTTTATTAAAATTACTTTTAAATCATATATTTCTATAGAACAACTTTTGACATCAAACAATCTTGAACTACTTATGTTCTATTACACACAAAACAGACGTTTACACAAAGTTATGGTAATTTAAAACAAAATAAAAGTGGAGGTTGATTCCAAAATGGCGACTGCTAACGGGCACTTTTGCCGGAGTAGTTTGAGTGACATTTTAATGGAGTCGAAAAAATTTATTCAGGCTCTCGACGGTCCGGACACACGGCAGATAGAGTGATCTTTGAATGAATAAGAAATCTATAGAGACTCTTTTTTTTTAATAATTTAGATTGTTATATATATTTATTTATTACTTTATTTTCTTATTTTGTTTCTTTATTAGTATTTCATAATTTATTTTTATAATCTGACTTTAAAGGACAGATATTAATTAATCCAGCTGTTATTAATAATATAATAGTAAAGTATTTTTTATTTTTAATATAAAGTGTTAACATTTAAATAAAAACAAATTAAAACATTTAAATAAAAACAAATTAAAACGAGTCTGGTTAAGATTCAAGAACAAAATTACTAATATTTAGATTTTTATTATAATATGAGATATAAAAAAAGGATCTGCTCCATTCATTTCTGTTCTCAAAAAACATAAGGTTTCCACAAGAACCGCTGATAAAGATAAACCCTATTTTGAGGAGGGTGCATGGCTTTTCAAATGCCTCAGCGGTAGCTAAATGTCACAAAAATGTAATTTTATATTGTTAGAAAACAGTTCCCTGTAGTATTCTTTACAAACTTTATATATAATATTTAGTTAAGCTTTCGAACAGCTTATATACTGAAATAAATTTAAACGCAGTCAATAAAAATCTTTAACTCTGTGTCTAAAACATTTAAAATAAATGCAGAAAGAAAAACTAATCGACATGGACAGGACTTGAACTGCGATCTCTGACAAACTGTTCCGTCGCTCTGCCAATTGAGATACCGTGTTGCTATACATCGCGATTAATCTAGCGTTTTATGAATAAATGTCTTCATTTGGAACGACTCAACATCTAATGGGCATCTTTTGAAAATACCAACCAATGTGCTTTTTACATTTATCTAAAACCTTTTTAAATCATATTCAGTAATTCAAAGATCACAAAATATTAATTATCTCAATATTAATTACGAGATATTACCTTATTGTTAGTTTTAATTATATGAGGTAAGAACACACTATTTATGTAATAATAACACAAATTCAAAATCTCCTATTCACATGTCGAGTGAGGATTTTTTTTTTTATAAAACCTGAACTAAGTAACATACTAAATAGAAAAGAAATGTAAAAATGTGGGTTTTTAGTTATTTATTTGTATATATTATGTTATTATTACTATAATTATACTTCAAACTTATTTCAATATTACATACATATAATATCTAATAATATGATAACAAAATATTGTAAAATAATAAAATACTTGTACAGTATAATTTTATATGACTCTTTATTCATAATTCTGTCTTATTAAAAGTTACATCTATAGTGTAGTACGTTACTCAACTCTGGCCACTTGCTATAAAGAGTCAATATTACGAACTTCGAGCCTTAACTGCGCTGTATTTATTAATTTTAAAACTTTCCTGAAGTCTTATAATCAAAAACTATCCTCTTTAGTAGAGAACCCTGTAGACTGGAGATAAAATTAAATTTATACCATAAAAAACCTCTTTCGTTATATTAGTTAAGCCACAGATTAAAAATTATTAGCAAGCTATCGAATATTAATAATTTAGTATACCTACAAGAAGCTTATATGAGTAACAATAATCTTACTTTCCAATTCGTCCTAAAAGTAACATTACATTAACAATAGGTATAAGAAGTTTTGATGACGTCATTCTAAATCATTCATTCTTTTACTGTAAACATTATTAACTCGTACCATGAAGTTTGTTTAGATATTTGAAGTATTAATGTAATATTGTTTTGATGTCAAATTATGTCATTTAAAAAAATCTCAAATCATTCATTCTTTTAAGCAACTAAGCAGTAGTAAAAAATATCGTTTTACAAAGCCCATGGTAGAAATCAGTTTTTAATTCGTTATAAACATGTAGATGTTAGCGACGCGTCTTATGTAGGTATAGAAACATAAATTGTATTTGGATAGTCGACGAGTACAACACTCGATGCTATAAAGGTTAGCCGCTTATCATTTTGAATGTGTTCTTTGCGTAGTGGAAGCATGTTTTGGCGCCAACGCTAAACGATCCATATTGGTCGTTTTGAAACCAAACGACGCTATCCTGAATACACGTTTTGAAACTTTATGTTAAAATCTAAGTTATATTTAAATACTAGCGTTCCCGTTGGAGCTATAAAATGTAAAGTATATAAACTCAGGTACAGTACTTAATGAAATTTGTGTAAATTTTCCGTATAGTACATTGACTACTTTTGATTTTAGGTGTATTACCAACGGATTGATGGACACCGCCATCTGTTGAAAATTTATAAAACGAATAAATATTTTTTGCAATAAAAATATCAATGTGATTAATTTAAATAAAATATTAAATAATGACTATATTTTAAGTTCGACAAAGTTACAAATATGTTTGAATGTATAAATATCGTTACGCGAGATTTATATATGACGATAAATGTTGTAATTTCAATATACTACTTAATTATTATAAAATGTAAATGATACACCTTCATGATATTTTTAATCAATTTTAATTTAAATGATTTACTAGTTAGAAATAAAGTTTTAATTACGTGCAGGGGCTCTTATTTTATCTACCTCATCTTATGTACCGTAAAGTTAGCGGTCGGTTTCATTAAATAGTTTAAATGTAGGAAACAAGTTTCAATAGATGTCTCTGAGGTAATTTCTCGTTGAAGTTCGCGGGTAATCAGCACGATCAAACACTAACTTCGGTTTTTAAGTCAAACTTCATTGAAAATAATTTTATTGGATAGAATATAAAACAGATGTTTTCAACTGTCATGTTAGGAATTAGGATTTTTCTGTCACAAAAATTAAGCGTTAAAATGGCGTCTACATTTTTTTAATGAGTATTTTTTTTTTTAATTAATATCTGGTAATTTAATAAGAGATTATTTTAACCATTTGAAGGTTTATGTACATAAAGAGAAAGCAATACATATATGTATATATATTTTAAGTTCTTGTATTTTTAAGTTCTTGTATTTATGTATATGTATTATTAAACCAACTCAAAAATACAAGAAGGATTTTCCCATTTTTTTCGTACAGATAATAAATCGCACATTACATAGGACCTAAAATGGCGAGAACGCAATCCTCACTAACAAATCTAATTTACACATCCATCGTCACGTTCGACTTTTGATCGCCCATTTTCAAGCACCATTTGGTTTTGTGCTATTTTTTCAGGGTTTTCACGAGTATTTCAGGTAATTTAATTAAGAGGACATTCGTTACTAGTGAGTTTTTCAAATTTGCGGCTTATGGAACGCGATATATTTCTATGAATTGCTTTAACGAGGCCGGTAAATCTGTCTGCAGTTAAATACTCTTGTGCAGTTCTGGCTTTATTCGCAGTTTTCTATTTTGAGCTTACGAATCTAACCTGTATCGCTGTGATTGCGAAACTATTTAAGTAGAGCAAGACTAGGAGACTAATTGACGTCGGTCGATGACTTTTCTATTATTCAGACTGCTCCGTCCAGAGCAGAGGATCAACTAATGTGCGGAAGAACTTATACGAGCGTAGCAAATCTGAAATTCTAATCTCTATGCTGGTACGATAAATCGCTTTTTGACAGCCCCTACAAGGATTATGATATAACTTTGAACTTGAGTCTTATAATTATATTTAGCACAGGCCGTTTGCAACGACTACGTCTGCCCTTTCCACCCCCGATTCTAATTATAAAGCGTTATTTAAAATGTAAACAAATCAATAGAATTTTAGTTTTCTTGAAAGTTTAGCCCATAGCAATGTTGACTTTGAGTTTTGAATTTGAGTTGATTTGAATTTTTCTGTATAGAAAATTATTGAATATGTTGAATTTAGTTATTACATAATAAGACAACACAAAACCAAATGTCTTAATCATCATATTTCCATATCTTCACTTCTTACGTGTGTACACTAGTACAAGCACACATTTTTTTTTATTACAGAAATTAAATATACACTATTTATATATTTTTATTTTTGTTATGTTAATGTATACTTTTGTTGTATTATTCGATCGCCAATATAAATATATTATCGCTTTTTTTCCGACAAAAAACTTTAATTTGCCGTTATTGCCGAAATATTACAAATTGGTCTAAAAATAGCCTTCTAATAGCTTATATTCAACAAAGGCATTTTGATTTATAGCAACACTAAATTGGTCGTCACTAAAATAAAGGTACGTAAAACGTCAGCACCTGAGCGCTTCTAATTGACAGACGAACGATTGCCTAAATATGTATACTTCCATTTAGAATGCATAATATCCATTGTCTTCAATATTATTAATTAAACATTATTATAAATGACATTTGTATAACATAATCTCAGCTCCACACTGTTAAATTATAAAATGGACTATAGCTTACTTTAACGGACTATACTTCAACCTTTATAGTTCGTATGACCGGTAATGAAGTGCAAAGTAGCCGCAGTAAATATTGTATTCTGAATACGACCGCGCCAAGATCAATACTGCAGCACTGGCTATATTTAACAAAGTTTAAAATAGATGGCATAAAACAAAAGTTTCTTTTAACTATACCTTTGAGGGAAATTTTATATTATTTTTACTATCGGAATTTTTGTCGTAAATACTGATAGTGTTTAATATATAATATTATAATAAACTTTTTTTTTTTTACACCGCTGTCATGAAACAATAGCTTTCAACTTTTCAACTTTTATTTATGGCTGTGTGCCACTTTTTATATTATTATATATATTTTTTTGTTTTTTCTATATATTCAAATGGGATTGTTTGTGTTTGATGAATGAATACCTAAGCGTTAATTGTTGAAGTCGTAAATATTAAATATATTATACATACATACAACCATATATCTAAACTATAAACAAATACAAAACCTATGTAATCTGTCTAAATGAAAGGCTTTCATAATAAAGAATAGTTATCTTTTACACACTACGCAGCGCCATAGCGGATTGGCGGGTAAAGTACCATTTTATATGAAGTTTGTTTTTCACAATGTTTGACACGGTAAGGAGTCAAAGCCTGGACCGGTCAAGTCTAAGTCTTGCATTGTTAATGTTACAGATGGTCACGTGAAACCTGTAAATAGACTAATTATACAGTCATTCTAATACTTTCAATTTATCATCATCAAAATCATCATCATCGTAGGATCATCATCTTGGTCAAATAAAGCTAGGTACACTAGTCAAGGGTTGTGACATTTGGCTCAAGTTCAGCCGCGGAGGTACGTAGGACGAAGGACTGTAACTCTATATTATACAGTATGCAAACAATATCGTGTGGTACAAGTTACGTTCTTTAGCGAAACTGTGGTACAAATGAAAAGTTCTAACAATACCGATTTTTTAACCAATTGTGTTCATATTTGCAGTGACTTATTTCTTACATTCTTCCATCTTGACAGCACAATTGTGTTTTAGGTTTTCTTTACGAGTATAGGTGGTCTAAAAGAATAAACATGGTGACCGCTGATCAAAGAAGAAAAAAAAAGCTATAATACGGCTATGAACTATATTATAATAACAGGTTATAATTATTCTAAAAATATATACTACATTGTCATCATATAAGATCTCATATGGTGCGAGGGAAGCTGGTTAAGGAATCACTAGAAATACCACTAGAGGGTAGAGGAGCAGAGGCAGTAGCAAGATCCATCTGATGATAAATAGTTAATATCACCCATGGAGATTAGCACGTTAGAGTATTGAAGATTCAGAACAAAGGAGAGTGGGACAGATAGAGCTTTTAGTCCAGGTATGATTTTCAATACGCAAGACTTTAAAAACAAAAATAATATTACAGTAATGAACTTCACTGTAATTATATATATTTATTATTACTAATATCCAGTATTCAATAATATGAATAAAGAGTTCTTTATACTGTTATTGTATTTATATTAAATAACGTCGCATAAGGCTATGCCTTGCACCACATTCAAAGTCGAGATTCGCTTCGAGCGGATCACGCACTTTACGACCGCAGACGGGTTGCGATTGCTGTCCCTCATAAATGTTACCCTGCTATTTATAATTAGTTCCTATTGCTGCGGTGAGACCGAGACTCCTCTGACAGACTGGTTTCGAATTGTTTTTAAACTAACATGTACATTTATTGCTGTATATACATGTTTATCAAGACGCACCTCCGGCTTTTAAAGTAGTCAAAAGAAGGATATATTTTAAATATGCATATAAATTGAAAAATAATCTGATACGGAAAGGAATTCGATCCCGCGACCTCTGGGAAACCGTTCCGTCGCTCCAACAATTGAGCTATCGCATACTACCCGCCCATAGAAATCAGTATTCTTTAGATATTCGTCTTTATCGGGAAGGTGGATTTAGCTCAATTGGTAGAGCGACGGGACAATTTCCCAGAGGTTGCTAAATCGAAACCCTGGTCGTATCATTTTATGTTCATTCTATATTTATTTAAAATTTAAATAAGCTTAACATAGCTATACATATTTCTAGATATTTTCAAATAGTATTTAGGTTTAGTATAACGATTGAATATTATATTTCACGCTTCAAATATTTTTACTTATTTCCTTAGAGAATATTAAAACATTATTCTGTAATAATTAGGTAGATTGGCCCAGTCGTGAATTATTTATTTAAAAGTAACATAAAAAAACGCAATATACTTTATAGCGCGCCCTAACTTAGCAGTAAAAATTTTATCTTTATTTTATTCAATTAAAAGAAGCCGAACAATGGTGAATTAAAATTTAATATCATAAAAACGCGAGGCTTTCAGGAATGAAGAAAGTCGAGGCTATTATTTCTAGCGAACATTAGAAACCTTCGTATTACTGCTGGCAATTTACGAGGTCTGTGTTATCTTCAATATTAAAGATTTCATTAAATCATGCGTCGACCGCAATAAAACAGTTTGATACCGCATTTATGACGGTTCCGACTCGGGTGACCGACTTAATGACGCGTATGCAGTGACCCTTATATTTGGGTAGCGTATTGTGGTCCAAGATAAAAAAAATAGCGACTTTTTAATAGTGTATTGTTGAGTTGAGCTTTTATGACAATTTTGGTTTATTGAAATGAATTTGATACGTTGTGTATTTTTATGTAGTTTAAGACTTTTAAAAGATATTTCTTTGCCATGTGACAAGCCTGCTGAGTCAATCGCCAGCTCTTCTTAGGTCTGCGGACATATTTTCCGAAATAGTAGCTTTGAAAATTAAAAAAAAACATTTTTAACACTAATTTTGTTTCGATGATTTTAATATTCACTTTCAATATAAATCAAATTAATGTATAACATTATTAGGTTTCCGATGACTTGGACCTACAGATACAAATATCTTACTACATTTTACTTTACTATCGGTAACGTTTTGATAGGTTCTTATTGAATGGTGATAAAGTGGAAATTTGCGTAAAAAGCACTGAAATGGTCGGAGGGCCTTATAGATGATTTACGACATACAGACATACCTAGTTTATTATTGATATACAGATCGTTAATATGATAATTTTGATTTTCTAGAGGCAACACTTTATTTAATAAACTAATAAAAACAACTTTTTTCAAACAAACAAATCCATCTGGTGATAAGAGATACTTGCCGTCAGACATGGAAGTCTGCAAACATGGGAAATTGCAAATTCCTTATACTACAGCGTCCATGAGGAATGGGTAATGACGGATCCGACTAGGGCTTACAGAGAGAAAAGGAGTTTAAGACATCAAGCTCTCTTGCTTTAAAAACTTATTTATAAGTCACTTAAAGTCAATCTTCTTTTAAGGCATCTCTACCTCAAGGCCATCGAGCTCAGATAGGATCTACCTACTTCGAAACAAAATTCGATATTATTACATTATTGTTAGATGATTCTGTACAAACTTTATATGTATAGTTTATGAATGTTTGTCAGTTGTCATGTACATTCATATTCCAATAATTTACTTAAGATGCTTCACGCCTTTTGAATAAACTTACATTTCTGTATTAATCAAACCCTTCGATGTTTAGAAAATTCAAACCGAAAGGTACAGCCCTTGGGAGTGTTTATAATTATTACTTGGATCTCGTCTTGGCCTAAAGAGCCCAGAGGGACGAAGGGTTAGGGATTACAGAGTATATTAATTACTATTGGGGAGTATTTTTGACGTCGTGTTTCATTGGAAACCCTAAGGAGATGACGGGAATATGGATAGTCCCTTAGATTACATAAATATGATATTACCTTTCTAATAAAAGAAATAAAATATGTATATGTTTTTTATATGTATATCGGCGCAACAACGAATTGTACGACTAATGAAAATCGGCAAGTCATCGTGCAGGTGTTTCAAACTTTGTAAACAAGTGATTAGTGATATTTGACCCACTCCTTCGACTATGCTGTGTATAAAAGCGAGGCACAAGGAAGGGAAACGGTCGATTCGTTTGTTACTGTTCATACGGATAACAACTGTGTAAAATTACTTTACTTAAAATAAAGTTTGAGTTTACTGTATTGGTTTATTTCTATTATGGAACACCAAAATATCAAAGAAAATAGATAATGACGTCAGCTGTGCCTGACGTCATAATTTTTAATAAACACCGGACTGGCTTACTCCGACATCAGAAGTGGGATCTGAAGCTCATTGGCTCACAATGTTCGAAATACAGCTGAAGCATATAAAGTTGTTTGAGCTTGAATAAGCTCTTAGTGAGGCACTCAAAGGCGGCGACTCATCACGACTGTTACAAATCTTACATGTGGGTATGACGAAAATAATTCAATGAATTGTTCTTTTTTTAGTGCATTGGCGTAATTAATGGCAAACCGAAGAATGATGAATATTTGGAAGCTTAAACTACTCGTTTTATGAGGCCATTGGTGACAAAGTAGAAGAAATTGCCGCGTCAAGTGATGGCGAGTAAATTGGTTTTATCTTGAGAAAACGATAAAGCTATCTTTGACGGTGACGTTCGCGAGACAATCAAACAAGAGGTTTGTTTCCATTTGTTTGTTACGGCAAAAGCGGGCATGTTGCCTGGAGTGGTCGTCGTACTAACGGAGGCGTAGGCGGTGCGACTTCGGGCCATGTGGTCCATAGCAGCGGAGGCAATGGCATACCCGGTACATGTCGACAACTATTACATCGCGGATATTCGCAGGTGATTGCTATTATCTGGTGAGTTGTAATATTTTTATTTGTATTCTGCTGCCGTATACTCTCTTGTTACGACATACGTAATGTGGTAGAACAAATTATTTGCAACGTTAAGTCACCCGTTAAGAGTTACAGATTTTATTGTCCATACTTTCCAATAATTATTTTAAATTCATCATCACTTTGCTCCCGTGTGGACCACGATCATATTAAATGATCCAGACCACACCATCGACCTAGATCCATTTCCTTTAGAGCCTCTGTGGACCACGGCGCACAAGACCGCCTAGACCACAGCATCATCACTTTGCTCCCGTGTGGACCACGATCATATTAAATGATCCAGACCACACCATCGACCTAGATCCATTTCCTTTAGAGCCTCTGTGGACCACGGCGCACAAAACCGCCTAGACCACAGCATCATCACTTTGCTCCCGTGTGGACCACGATCATATTAAATGATCCAGACCACACCATCGACCTAGACCCATTTCCTTTAGAGCCCTTGTGGACCACGGCGCACAAGACCGCCTAGACCACAGCATCATCACTTTGCTCCCGTGTGGACCACGATCATATTAAATGATCCAGACCACACCATCGACCTAGACCCATTTCCTTTTGAGCCTCTGTGGACCACGGCGCACAAGACCGCCTAGACCACAGCATCACTTTTATGTACTAAAACTTAAACAATGCAGATTTACGTGGAGTGACTGTATTGAAAATCAAATAAGCGGTGGCATGATGCGCGGAGCATTGTCATCTCTTTGTACTTAATCTCATTATACTTCGCTAATATGTTTATGAATATTGAACTATGGCTGATGACTTTGTGAAGTTGATTAGCTAAAAATCTACTATTTACATTATAATTCTGCTAACTTTGCTAATGGAATATTCTTGCGCTTTTGTTAATTATTAATCATAGTCCAAAGATCTTGTGAGAGTCAATATTCAATTACATTACCTCTTAGTATCTACAAGAGTGGTACCTCTGAGCTAATTATGTGTTACCCTTGTGCTATTACCATGGGTCCTTGATGAATCCATAAGAGAACCCTGAGATACCATTGGGATGCCTTGTGGAGCCTTAACTAGACACGTACACACCATAATCTGGAGAGTAGTACCTCTGAGCTAACCACGTGTTACCCTAGTGCTAACCACGGGTCCTTGATGTATCCACAAGAGAACCCTGAGATTCCGTTGGGACGCCTTGTGGAGCCGTGGTAGACACGTACTTACCACAGATCTACGAGAACCTTAAAGAACAACTAATAACCTGGTCATTACGAGTTACAGTTACTAGTGCTCACAAAATCTTCCTATGTTTACAAGACAGTGCACGAGAGGTGTCATTGTCTACTGATTTAACACTATTTGAAAGGGCTGTATTGCTTACAGATGCCTACTCAAAAGAAAATGTTTCATTTGCTTTCAGAGTACGAAATTTATAAAACAGGGAGGTGCAGAGTATGCACCGCCTTTCAGATGGCCGTATCGGCGGAAGAACCCCAGCATATCGACCAATGACCCAGGGACTTTCAAGAACACGGCTGGTGCAGAGCGCGCACCGCCGGTCAGAATGGCCGTATCGGCGCAACAACGAATTGTACGACTAATGAAAATCGGCAAGTCATCGTGCAGGTGTTTCAAACTTTGTAAACAAGTGATTAGTGATATTTGACCCACTCCTTCGACTATGCTGTGTATAAAAGCGAGGCACAAGGAAGGGAAACGGTCGATTCGTTTGTTACTGTTCATACGGATAACAACTGTGTAAAATTACTTTACTTAAAATAAAGTTTGAGTTTACTGTATTGGTTTATTTCTATTATGGAACACCAAAATATCAAAGAAAATAGATAATGACGTCAGCTGTGCCTGACGTCATAATTTTTAATAAACACCGGACTGGCTTACTCCGACATGTATTTTTTAATATATATTTTTGTGAGGTACGAGTATGAGGACTTTATAACTTATCCCAAAGGTTGGTTCGAATCCTAGCGTTATTTCAGAAATTAAATAAACGTAATGTGATTTACATTTTGGTTAAAACGTTACCATATATATGTGGTATATTACTTTACATTATTTTCTCAATACGTTTAATCACGATACTCTAATCACTTAACCGACCAGATCTGCAATAAATATATTTTAAAATTGTTTCGTCACATCCGGGTATTGAACCTACAATCACCTAATTTCAAAGACCATCAAAAAAGGCTTGGAATGGTATTATATAATGGTGTAATATTACGGATTCTAAGAAAACTCTTTATTTATATTAACAATGAAATTAAAAGGCACTCTTAGCATGGATCACTATTGAGATCTCACAAGTACAGATCAGGAATCAATTTCAATATAAATTCCAATTATCCCACAAAACGACGAAAACAGAATACGATTAAATTCATACAAAAGACCGCAGCTCTCTCAGTGTACGATGATCTATTTAGAAATACCAAAGACTAACAAAATAAAATACTCTTATAACAATTGAAAATATAATTTAAATGGAAACGCAATGTTAATTGCGTATACGTCTTACGTATTTACAATCAAATTAAAAACGTTTGATTTTGTTTAGAAACATGTATAGCCATGTTAGGTTTGTTTAAATTTGAAATAAATATAGATTTAAAAAATATTGATATGGGTCTTAAGACATTCATAATAAATTATCTGACTTGCTGTGAGACTTATTTGTCTTTAACGAGCACGATTGGTGGGAAGCATTTGAAATGTCAGATTAACATTATTATGTGACGAAGTTTTTTTAAATGTTTAGTACTCGTGAAAATCTTAAAGTAGTCTTAACTATACAATACTTTTTGTAATATTCTCGTTCTTCTAAACAAGTAACAGCTAGATATATAAAAAAAACAGTTTTTTATACCACTAATGTGAAATTAGGAAGAAATTTATAATTGAAGGTCACGATCTAATCTACGAGAAAATCTCAGTCGCTCCAATGCTAAGGTATTTCCAATTACTCTCGAATCCTTCCATTTTCCCCTAGTTGGGAATTTTATTAAATCCGTCCTTGTCTAACCTTGTTTGAATTTCGGGAGAGCAAACGAGACAGGTATTTAAGGTTTTGAGCGATCTCACGGGTTAATTTTCATCTGCCCAAGGCTAAGTCCCGACTACCTTTCATACGCAAATTGAAAAGGTGATCAGGAATTTCGAACTATTTGCTATTCTTATACTAATTAGAATAACATTGCTTTTATTAAATAGTTTAATTAAATAGTTAACAATTTATATTGCATTCTGTTATAGATTTCTTACTGGAATTAAAAATACACCGGTACCTCAATAGTTTATGAAAAATAATTATTTGCTTTGTCGTGACTGAAAGGCGAACAAACAAAAATTCTATTCGCGTGTCAGTTGGAGTTATTATTAGTAAACAGATTACAGGTGGCCGAAAACAGTATTCTACCTATAAATATGAAACATATGTTTTTAAATATTACAGCTTATTCATTTTATATCTTATTTATTTTACTCAAATATTTATTTAACTGTTATAAATACTAGAATATTAAAACAAAACTTGATTCCTCGTTGTTTTATATATAAGTACTCAAATTTTAATACATCTAAATCTTGAGAAAAATCCATAGAAAAATAAATAGATCACAACCGTTTTTATAATAAATATATATATATATATATAAAATGTAAATATTCCAAAGCATATATCGTCAATTATTGACTGTATAATTAGAAAACAATATTCTCGTTAAAATAATTTACAACAAGCCTATTAGATGTCTAATATCTTTATTTTCTCAAAGTAAATAAATCCAACTGACGTTTTAATTTGTAGAACGGCGTCGTTAAAAATAATCTTCCCCCCCAGAAACAGTTTCTAAGACAGGCTTAATTGAAATGGCGGCTAGGTAATGATATTAAATTTTATTGACGGTCAGCTACGTGCCTGGCGGGTACAGTTAATCCCATCTTTATGAAGGTTCCATCTTCAGTTCATCTTTGTTGTTTGTTGAACTTGTACTGCGATTTGAGAAATCTAAACAATTTTGTTTCATTGGCTTCTTGAATAGCTAAAGCTACAATTTCTCATAATACTAATAATTCTTTAAGATATTCATGTACGCAAGTCAAGTCCATCCTGGTCGATCTGTCTCATCTTTTTCAAGGTATCTATTTAGTAGCTCATATGGTTGCTTTTGTAACCTTAGTGTGTGTTTTGGAATAGTAGCTACAATATGTGTGTTCAAAAAGTATCGCGAATTTTGTGTATTTTCAAAAATTATTTATTTATTCGTAACCACACCATTTTCTTCACTTCATCAATTTTTTCGTCTGTTGTTGAAGTGCTCGGGGGTCCGGCATGCTCTTCGTCGTTCGCTTCTTCTGGGCCTTCTGAACACATTTCGTACCACCGATAAACGTTGCTTTTTTCCAAAGTATATTCTCCATATGCCACAGTCAACATTCGGAATGCATCCGCGCACTTAATTTCGTTTTTCACACAAAATTTAATAGAGGTTCTTTGCTCCATTTTTTGAATAGATAAAAATCGAAGACAAACCAAAACACGTCCAAGCGAAGCAGCTGTCACCAATTAACTAAACATTCAAAATGGCCAAACTTGTCAGCATAAGTGAGAGACATATGTACCAACATAACGCCACAAAAAAATCGAAATTCGAATATACGTAACCCGCGAAAATTCAAAATTCGTAATACTTTATGAACACACCCCTTATGTATATATTTGAATGCTGCAGTAATTAGGAGTAAATAAGGTTCTGCTTTTAAGCAACCAGATTCATTTTCATTTAGCAATATTGTGTGTCCAGTTTGTATTGACAAAGGAAATAAAGCACTAAAAGACAAAAGCATCCAAGTTGTATGCCAAGTCGAATTTAACATATAGTTTTTTACGATTTTTTTATAACTTCTAGATATTATAGGTCTTTGTACTTTTAATGGAACCTATGTATTATAGATATCTAAGCTAGGTTCGTAACTAGACGCTTTCATGGTTTCTACTTTAATTTAAATAAATATAGAATGAAAAAATCCGATTCGAAACCGCGACCTCTGGACGGGATGGTTTCCCAGAGGTTCGAATCCCACCCCGTATTGGTTTATTTTTGCATTCTATATTTATTTAAATAAAAGTAAGCTCGACATGTTTGTAGACATTTTAGGACTCTATTTTTTACACATCGATTCGTGACATTGTATTTTTTGTTATTCTATAATTATTTTCATAAACATTAAGTATATTTAATTAATGTCTAACATAATTAATAAAATAATTAACGCTAGTGTTTAATTAAAGCAAAATCAACAATACGACGCCAAAGTAAAGTTATGAGTACCGTCAGAGGACAAAGACATCTGAGAATTCGAAGAATGACGTACGCAATATGAAATACATTTATAAAACTGAACCGCTATTTAAAATCAAAACTTATTGCACATTTATATAATAATACGAAACCTGGATTTATTATTAATAATTAAATCGTTCACTCAATACTCCATTTTGATTATTCATTATGTATATTATAAATTGGCAAGAATCCATTTCTTATATTAAAAAGTTATTTAATGTCAAGAATATTAGAATCATTCGCAAAACGGGAAGTTTTATATCATTAAGGAAATAAAATTTTGTTGATATATCAACAAGTATACAAAAAAAATCAAAGAATTATTACGGAAGGATTAAAATAAATAATATCTCAAGGAATCTCTTGCCAATTGTAATGTATCTCGTAATTTGTACAAAGGTCGCCTGGGCTTGGACTAAAATAGACGACGTCAAGACAAAGCAAAAAGTTGAACCCTTAAAGACTTTAGTGATACTTTAGAGTTTTCAATTTTTAAGATCAGTAGACATTACACGAGCTGTATTATTAACAAACAATCGATTGAATACACTTTATCATATTTAATTTAGCTATCGATAATTTTGCAGTTTATAAAAAAATTGTATCAAAATAGCATGTATCATTATAATAATTATTTCTTATTTCAAACACAAGTGTTGAGTAATAATATCTTTTTACACACACTAATACTAAATCTAATCAAACACTATAGAGGAGACATTACGCAAACCGTAAAACACAAATCGCATTAGAAGGGTTGAACGTATGAGCGCTTTGACGCATCACGTGTGTACTACGTTAAAGGCGACAGTGAAGAAAAATATAATAGGTATTTTATATAAATATAAAGTATAAAATTAATAAACACGAGCACGACTCGAACCTGCCACCTTTGAAATAATATTCCGTCGTTCTATCTAATGAGCTATCGTGTACCCGTCTTGATAAATCTGGCTTTCTATACATAATCAGTACGGTGGCGACATATTTTTTCGTTTGTTAATTTCGTTTTCAGAAAATGATTCTCAACTGGCTAAAGCCTGTCTCTTGGGCTGCAGGCCCAGTGGTCACTCATAAACATTTTACGATGAGTCGCCGGCGGCGAAGATTACAATCATGCATTTATTTTATAATGTCATTATTCCTCCATCGCCCCAAGCTGTTTAGTCTCCTCGTATTTGCTCTTAAACGACGATATACCTTGTTTTTCCTCTAAACGACGAGCTCGGTAACTACCACACGATGACAGATAAATGTTGACATTTGACAAGCTGTCCTGGATATGTCAAATGAAGTAGTAATAAGGATTGTTGACTTTTATCAAACATATTTATGGATTATTTATGGAGTACTCATAAAATTTAATTAAAATTATAAATACACCTGTACTATACATAGGATATAAAACTAATTAAACAGAAAAATAACTTTCAACCTCATTTAAATCATTATCGATTAAACAAAGTCTTGATAGTAATGATAATATAAATATTATATTGCTATAATATGAAACCAACACAAATCAATGAATATATATATTTCCTTGGACCCTACGCTAATAGCTTCAAGTGATATTTGATACGGTACTCAGATGTCTGCTATAAACTTTAACTGCCCAATGTCTCGAATTATACGACCTCTGAACGATGTCTCAAGATTATTTTTAAATAGCATACTGCAATATATTCCTATATTTCTTAAACCTTTATCTATAAACTAGTAATAGAGGTTAATGATCAACATAATAAATATGATGGGATGAAAGACAATATCTGACATGTAAAAGAAATCTACTTCAATGGTGAAGAAAAGTGGCTTATTTGGTAAATTATATAAATTATAATTCGTTCATGGTATAAAGGGTATAAGTATTTTTTTAAAACGCAATGTCTATACTAGTTCATTAGCGTGTCGCATTTACGTCATAATTGAGATATAATCATTATTTTTTAATTAAAATTTAATAACAATTCCATCTACAAAAGATAACTAATAATTTTAATTAATCAAAATGGATACAGTTCCTTCAAATTATTTAAGATCATTTTATTACCACTTAGACTGAACTTACGACCTCTGGGATATTGTTTTTGTCCCTCTGACAACTAAACTACCGTATCTTTAAATGCTTTAACATATTCTGAATGATTATCGTGTTTGAATTTGACTTAAGACATATTTCACTATGTTGATTGTTATTTCCGATGTTAGTTCGTATTCTGTATAAATACGTATAGTTTTTTTATTATAAAATATGTTTCAAGTAAAGAGAAAGTATAAAAAAAACATTTAAAAAATAGCTAAACGCCACTTTAAAAGTAAAATAGGTATATCGTTAAATCATAAGTCGAGAAAAACAGGAAATGGCGAATCATTCAGGGTGGCCGGAAGTGGCGAGGAGACGCCGCGAGCCCAAACTACAGATTCAATTATTATTCTCATTGCTTACAGACCACTTTGGCACAGAGTATTTATAAAGGACGACTTATTTTAGTTTGATGTATGTATGATATTTAAATCCATAAATTTTTTATGTATATTTATTATATTTATATTAACATTTTACAGTAAGTAAACAGAAACACACCAAAATAAATACGGTGTCTTTTGATGTACAAAATCAGGAATATGTTTAATATATAATGATAATATAACGTTAGGTAAGCTTATTTTTTTATGTTTATTACCTTCCGGTTAAACCAAAAGATATATAACCGATATTAAAAGTTAAAGAATAATGAATTTAAGCATTTAAAAGCATATTAATCTATGGTACAACAAATGACCGAAAAAGTTTGACGATAAATTGCTTTGAAGGGAAGTCGTGGCTGAGTAATGAGAAGGGAGTTTTTATTTAAGAAAAATTCGGATGACTGAGATTCTTCAATATTCGTTTGGCACTAACAAAACTTTTTTGTTTCTTCGAACCCTTACGAAACGATGTAAAGAATAATTGCAGAAAATGTGATCCTGTCACTCTGTCAAATTACATTTAAGTAGATTTTATATGAACTTCTTATTCAATTTTATTGGATAAATATGATCAAATTATTTTTATATTATTAGATATGGTATTTATTTAAAATATTTATAAATAAGACAAAATATAGTACATAAATATAATTTGTAAATTTAAAGGCCTTTTTGTGAGTAGTTTCAACTAGATAAAATAAAACATTAAAAAAAAAAACAATTCAAATCAAATCATATCCGTGTTTCGCTTTGTTTCACTCAACGGTTATTGGGAGCTACTTCAAATATACAGCGATCGAGTGCTGGAAAGCCTTTGGACCTTACGTCTCCTAGAATCCATAATTAAATATATGTACAAATTTTTCATCACACAGTTAGGTATATACTAATTATAATTAGATAAGTTATTTTAGAACTCTAACAATTACGGCCTAAGTGGGTACTCTCTCATAAAATTTATATCAATATGGAGCTAGTGTACGTTTGTTTGTTTGTTTGTTTTGTTGAATATCTAATTAATTATTTTCTGCTATTCTACTTTTATATCTATTTGATTTAATACTTTACACTAAATTGTACAAAAGTCTAAATTAATACAAAAATGTAATTTTCTACGAGTCTTATTAATATTAATACTGATAGTATATTTTTATTTCATTTTCTTATAATTACTAATTAATATTTTTTGATGTTTACTTTTCTCAAGGCACATTGATTGTCTCTCTATTTATATTATGTACTTACGTAATCTGTGTTTTCTATACTTGTACCTAATTTAGAAGTTATTCTAGTGTGTGAATTTTGTGAAATATTTTTGTAAAACAATTGTAGGTATATATATTTTTCAATTGTAGTACACACACATTTAGATGCGTGTTTTTATATTTTGATAAGATTTTGTCTGTTTTTGTGTTTTGTCTGCAGGTAATGTGCTGTCAGCACTTATTTTATATTGGAGTCCACCCACTCAGCATATAAAGATTTACATACCTTCTTGTAGAAATTCATTCATATAATATATCTATACTATTATTATAAAGAGGTATGGCTTGATTTTTTGTTTGCTTGAATAGGCTCCTAAACTAATGGACAGATTTTAAAAGATCTTTTACCATTAGAATCCCACATTATCCCTGATGAACATAGGCTATATTTATATTTATCTTTACTAATAATTATAAATAGATAACATTATAATTTGTGTTTTTTATGTTTGTATTGTTTTCTAACAATACAAATATTTATATCTGTAAGTATCTACGTTTTAATTTTTTTGTTGGAGGTTATATTCAAAGTAACTTATCCGAGTCTAAAATTTACTTAAAGTATATTTAGAAATAACTTTCACATTGGATCTAAGCTAAATTATAATATTCCCAAGAAATTATAACAGGGCTTTTCGTGGAAAGCATTTTTAAGAATAAAGTAAACCAAAAAAACTCAAGTGAAGGAGTTAGTTATATACTTATGAGCTCCGTGCCCTAAAGTCCTCGCGGACGAAGTCGCGGACAACAACTATATATAATATATATGTAAAAAAGAACATACTCAGTACATTAGTAATGTATGTTACGCAGAAGTAATGTAAGAACGTAGTAGTAACATACATTACTACTAGGTAAGGGAATGTTACGTGACCCGTTCACGGGAAGAGGGTTTTTGAAAATACCACGCTCGATCAGTGGAGCGGGGGGTTGTTTTAGTTATATTAATATCTTACCGAGCAATGTTTCTTAATAAATGGCAGCCACATAGTACCAGCGTTGAAAATATTTTTTCTATTTCCAACACTAAGTTCAACCTTCTGGACCACATAGATCTGCAAATTGTCCCTTTATTTTTATTTTTCAGGTAATTCATTTGTATTCTTCTATTCATTTGTATTCTTTCTTCTGTTTGTTTTGGTTTTTCTTTTGTTATTTGTATTGCTATCTTCTATGTCCCTTAGCTAACATTGTCCAAATAAAAAAAACTAAATTGGAGATATATATTATTTATTTGTAACAAGTCATTAAATCCACAAGAAAAACATAAAATACTATTTTAAATAATTATTATATTAAATTAGTATTTTTGAAGGAAATAGTAACCCCCACAGCAATGGAAACAGAAAGAATTAAACGCCGAGTAATCATATGATGAATGTTTCAAAATGATTACTGACCAGAAACTGTCGTTCATCAATAGTCCACAACTGGTATACATAAAATATAGACATCCTGGATTCGATATGCCATACATAAATACTTTGATTTTTCATTAGGGTGGTTGAGGTTTTAAAATACATATACATATGTATGTATATAAATAAATTCAAAAAGTAGAAAATTTTAAAGGGCCCCGAAACGTGCATTGGTGTGGTGACAAGACCATAAAATCCAGCTCTTCATTAGAGGCTACCGTGTGACATTATTTTTTATTTGAAGCAATTCATATTTTTTTAAAACAATTTTAATTGTCATAAAACATTTTTTTAGTACTATAATATTCCTTATATAATTTTGTTACATTTACTTCTAGTCTTTGGTTTTCAGTTTTATCTGTTTATCTTAGACACTGACATTTTAGCACATCAGCTGTCATTTTTATTTACTAATCGAAGTTGAAGTCTTTTAGTCAATAATATCTTGATTTACCTAAATTACTAATAACAATTTAAGTTCAACTTTCTTGTCTTTAAAAATGAGTTGCTTTGATAATATGACTTTACCAAGCTGCGTTTGGTTTGAAAGTGGTGAAAAACGTAACATTCTTGCGTCTATATTCTCTGGTTTGCTGGTTTGTAAATTGATGAATCACATTACTTTCCTCGATCCCGAAGCCCTTCAATTTTCTTTTTTTAGTCATTTTGCATATGAAGTCTTGGTTTTTGTCCTATAACATAACTAATCGTAGACCATTATTAAAAAAAAACCACCATTTTGTTTATTAAATAGAATTTCTATTGTTCTCATATTTGAAATATCCGACTTCTACAGACAACCACTCACTCTATACAAGAAACATTTTATTGGTTACCAAACTAATGGGTATCACATTATTTTCAGTTCTTTACTGGATGGTGGTTTATAATTGATGCAGCATCTGTGTACCCTGGGAATCTGCCCAATGCAGCACACGTATGTGGGGTCATGGCAACACTATCACTCCTCATGGTTAATTCTGTGTCTAATGCACAGGTATAGTACACTACACAATACTACCCTCTTGTCTTATGCTGTCATAGATTTCTTATTCTTAATATATCAATTAGATAAATTGTTACTGAAGGCTAGTTTTAGGATTTAAATCAAACTAAAGCCCATTTTATTCTATATACAACTATATGTTAGCATTGTGGCACTCTTTTTGGCTTGTCACCTGGTGCAGTTGCTCAATTCCGTCTATTGTAGGGCAAGCCCTGGATAGATTTATAAAATTATGATCCATATTGTTATTTTCACACTTCATAATCCCTATGGAATGGCTTAATGTCTAACAGGTATTTATTAATTTGTTTTATAAATATTTTTTTAACAACATTGATATATGTATTTCTTCTTTTCCTATTAGGTTCGTGGGGAAACATATACAGGAGGGTGCATGGGACCTCGTGGTGCAAGACTCTGGCTGTTCCTTGGGTTTGTTGTGGGTTTTGCATCACTGATTGCTGCTTGCTGGATTCTGTTTGCAAATTATGTTAATGCAGGTAAATTATTGAGAGTCATCTATTCTTTTGTTCTTATACTGAACCGGCTAAACTTGTGTCAATGTTATTGGAATATTGCAAGATGAGTTCAAACAAACAAGATTTTTATGTTCTGATTAAAATTATTATGGACAACAATTACATATAATTATTTTATTTAATATTTTTTACTGATATTTTTGTTTGTTTATCTTAATCTTTTAACTTTATATTTGTAATTATAACAAATTATTATTTTATTTTAAATATGGTATTTTTTTACAGGTAGTACCAAAAACACATGGCCAGGTGTAAGTCTATTTATGCAAAATGCATTCATATTTGCTGGTTCGTTGGTGTTCAAGTTTGGCCGCACCGAGGATGTGTGGGGTTGATTGAATGTCATCCATAATTCAGAGATCTTTTTAGTAAATATTATAATTATCTATTGTTGTAATTTTTTTGTTTGATAATATTACAAAAACACTAATCTTATGATATTATGCCGTTAAAACTTTCATGTACTTTTTCATGATTATTTTGGAAGTGTTTGTTTCATTTGCAATTATATTAATAAATTATTTGATGTTTATAAATAAAACAGTACTCATTAGTTTATTACTTATATTTACAGTGTTGAATACAGTGGTTTTTTAGTTTAGTGAAACTTATAAATCAAAATTCATACAAATTTAATACTCCATATAAATGTGGAACTAAATAAGTAAATAAATATAATTAGATTAATAAATTACTATTGCTTTGGTATTACTTTATACTTAATTAAAAATAAAAATATTTTTGAAAATGTGTATTATTTAGCTGTGATTGAAACCTCCTTTCTACCTCATTATGTCATAGGTAATTAACTACTAGATTGAGGTTAAGTACTTTGTTCTTATTGGTATAATATAATTACAAATTTAAACAATAGCTCATATTAGTTTGGATGAACTCCCTTGTGACAAAAAGATGCAGCATTAAATATAATATTAGTTATATTTTGGATTAATATCCATTATTGTTGTCTCCAGAAACACAAGTTCTTCCACCCTCCCCATTTGGTAAACATATTTGGTAAGGATCGCAACTGCCATTTCGGACATGGCAAATGTTACTCGGGGCTGGACATCGCTCTGGTGCAACTGTTAGCCCGTACAGCCTTCTGGAGGCAGTGGCTATCGGGACTTGTCCTTTCCGCTGGGTCAAATTATTAATAGATTCAATCTTCAACCTATAACAAAAATATTTACAGTTAAAACCTCAGTCATCAGTACCCCGAGTTTTTGGTTCGTACTAGGGGTACTGATGACCGGATGTATTCAGGTATTATGTTTTCAAATGTATCTCTATTTGTTAAGGTAGCAACATACGTTTTCCAGTCCGTCCAATAGAAGGTGTCTCCGTTGATTGCTAATCCAAACGGATAAGAACAATTGACAGCAATGGTTTCTCTTTCCAAAGTATCGATACCAACGCAATTTATGCTAAATCTACCAGCATCGGAATAGCACAATGAGTCCCTGGACCAATCAATGGCCAATGCATTGGGTAGCTTAACATCTGTTCGGTCCAAAAACACACCTCTTTGAGAACCATCCATATTGGCCCACTCAATTTTTGCGCCACTGCGATCCCAGTCGCTCCAAAATATTTTTCTGTAAGAAAACACCCAATAATTAGTACAATATTGTTGTTTGCTATTAATACTAGCGATGGGCGATAACTACTTAAAACAATCGAATTAGTCGATTGTTGAAACTAGTTGTTAGTAGTCGATAACTATGAAGTTAGTCGATTGTTATACTACTAATTACTAAATGAAGAGCGCGCGTGGCGGATGCGGGGAACGAGTAACGACTAGTACTCGTCGGCTGTTCGAGTAACTACTTACTACTAGTTGTTGACGCGCGTATTACTAAATAGTAATTACTAATTGTTCTTACTAAAAGATAGCGCGCGTGCGTTCGGTGCGCTGCGATACAAATTATTAGTTACTAGTAAAATAAAATTCGGTCTGGCTGCGTCTGGTACTATTATTTACAACTGCAGTTACACTTGGTATTAAAGGAGTTTCTTACTAATTGTTACTAGGCGGATAGTAAAACAATAGTAAAATATTTGGAAAAATATGTTTTCTTTATTCGAATTAAGTTTTTCCTAGTACATTAAATCAGTGAAAAGATTAAAAGAGATCTAACGTTAAATTTAACTTTTTCAATATTTCCTTCGCGAATTTTAACACTATTAGACAATTAAAAATTGCGTACGTAATATTTGCAGTTTTATCTTAGCTAATTCCTATCCCATGTAATGATTTATATACATAGAAAACTGTTTTAATTACCCTTTTCCTGGATGGACGGCTATTCCTCTTGGATTACGAATACCATCTTTTTGGAACAGAACTTTTCTTATTTTGGTATCTATATTCGCTACTTCGATGGTTAACTTCTTTGAGTCAGTCCAAAAGATATTTCTGGCAGACCAGTCCACCGATATACCTTCTGGCACATGAACATCTAAAACAAAGAAGAACTTAAATATAAAATCACTGTTTGGAGAAATAATATATATTATTAGATTTTCACCTTTTGACAAGAAAGATTCGTATCCAGACCCATCATATGCAGCTCGCTTTATAGTTTGGCCACTACCATCTCCCCAGTATATCTTTTCATCTAGACAATCCACATCTACACCAATTGCCATTTGATTTACAACACTATTTATTGGAGTTGCAAATTCTCTTGGTGTCACTGTGAAGGGAACACGATAGACAGAAGCACCATCACTAGCTACCAAAAAGTTACCAGCCTGTCGTTTATTCAGCTCACAGTAACTACCATTTCCGTTATAACCGCTGTTACACTCGCATTCATAACCATCGCTTGTCTTCAAGCAAGAAGCATGATCATCGCATATATAAATATTAAATTTGCAGTTTTGTTCTGGGGTGCACGTATAACCATCACCATTAAAGCCCTCCCGGCATATACACTGATAAGAAACTTCCATAAGTTTGCAATCAGCATTGGCATCGCAATCATCAGCGACATCGCATGTCGTTCCTTGAGGGACACATTTCGATATCCCCTCACCCTCGTACCCATCGTCACAATGACAATAACTAACACCGATTGCTACATCGTATAAACAGGAGGCATGTTCTGGACACACTGCTCCACTACATAGCTTTCCATCTGCTATGCAAGCGTCACTTTCGTCTTTGATGTATCCTTCTACACATTGACAAACATATTCATTAGTGCTTGGAGCCGGTCTACACTCAGCGTTGTATTCACAATCAGAATTGTTTTTGCAGCTAAAATTAGGACGACAAGTGTAACCATCTCCCATGTAACCGGCGTCACATACACATATAAGGCCGCCCACAGTTTCGACACAGCTGGCAGCAGGACCACAAGAACAAGTGGGTCCTGATCGTTCTATACACTCATAGGCGTCACCCTCGTAGCCTTCCGGACAAATACAATGTCCAGTACCTGGTTGTTCTGACTGGTAATAACCGATCGCACAAATAGCATTCGGAGGACAATCTATATCTGTAGAACAACTTACTGAAAAATAAAAACTTATTAAGTATTATTTTAATCGTTTATTAATTTTAGATTTAAAGATTGAAAGACTGACTCACTTGAATTTGAGCTATGATTATTGTCATCCACATCAGGATATTCAGGGCCACCATCTTGACGACAGAAAACGATATTTCTTTCATCGGTGTAAATAGAATAACCTGAGGGGCAACCGCATTCGTAACCGTTTTCACAGCCTGCTGGAAAATATGTTTCATTATATTCGCTTTGAGATATCGTTGGCGTTGTAGATTGTATAGACGCAACGAATTCTTCGGTAGGTTCGGAAGGTTCAGTGGTAGTATATTCAACACACGATTGTCCATCACCCACGAAACCAGTGTTACAGTAGCAGCTTTCGCTATTTAATTGTTCAGAAAAGGCACAATGAGCATTTGGGGAACAGTTACTGCAACCATTATGATATGTTTCCCAACAGCTTATGCCATCTCCAGTAAAACCTGAATTACAAAGACATATTGGACCATCGGCTGGATTATCTATGCATTGAGCATTGGGATCACAAATTGTATCTATACAAGTTGAAATGCGATTACAACTGATGCCATTGCCTTCGTAGCCCTCACGACATCTACACTGAAATCCGCCATCGTGATTGTAACAATCAGCATTTGTGTTACAGTTGTGTGTGCCAGCGTCACATTCGTCTACATCGACACAATTTCCAATATAATTACTAGTAAAACCTGATTGGCAAACGCATGAAAATGAATTTCCTTGTGCGACACATGTACTATGTTGATCACAAGAGTATTTGCCCTCTGCACAAGGGTCTTCCTGACCGTTTAATTGAATTTTGTTGGTTGTACCATATCTGACAATGTTTCCTCTTGTTTCGTACCCCAGATAATTTTTTATAACTTTTAATGTCAGCAGCTTATCACTATCTTCAATGGGCGGGGCAAATTTGCATGGGTTATAAGTAAAAGTTTGTGTCACCCTTATCTCATATTTTTCACCTGTCATTTTGTTTGTGAATGTACGACTTGAAGCACTATGAATAACTCCTGATTCTGAAATGCTGTATTGCTCTTCATATTCTGAAATTTGTAGTCTAGACCCGGCCAATACATTAGGAATTGTACCGCGGATATCCGTGTCAAGAGTTATTTGATCAAACACATCATGTCCAACGTACTCTTGATTAATACTTACTCTATCATCAGAAACAGGAAAGTGAACTTCTGCAGTGTGATTAAAATACCCACCAGTCAGCTGATAACCATTTTGTGCTTCTCCTGAAGGCTTTGCGAAAAGCCACCCCACTACACCTCCTAGTACATTTAGAAGTTGCAAACTGCTACCTAAAGATGGTGGGACGTTTGATAAGGCCGTATATGATCTTCCATCAACGACAACAACATAGGCTTGGATATCAATATCATTTAGATTTATATTATTAATAACACCATTTAATTTTCCATGAACTCTAAGCGGCACATCATCCTTGATACAAGATTTTCCGTTGCCATAAAAACCATCATTACATTGGCAACAAATGCCAGCTTGATAATCGACGCACCTTGCTTGTAAATGACATACGCTAGGACCGCTTTGCGCACAGGTTTTGGACTCCTCTTCAATTTCCACTTCGTATTGGTCATACTGGTCAGGAGCAGCTATTATTCCCTCAGAAGGTATATTTCCAACGCGATAGACGTATTTACCAGGTTCGTGCGTGTTTGACCATCTGTAATTTAAGAATTTTATTCTTAAAACCAATTATGAAATCCAAATAATAAGTTTGAGTAATTCTGGTTTGACATAAAAAAATAATACCTATACTAAATTAATCAGGTTTAGCCCTATTTCAGGTAATTTTGACAAGCCGTATTGGGATGTGTTAACTTTACCTCAAATGGTTGATTTCAGTCGGACTAATACTACACAAAAAAAATAGTTTATATTGATGGGCCTCATTACTAATCATTTTGCCTATACTATATACAATATTAAAAATCAAAAAAGTATTGTTTTATTTTCTAGGACACCACCGATCAATTGTGTTTTAGAGATAAACTAATGTAGCGAATGAAAGCAAGATGGATGTCTTTTCATCTCTTATACGTTACAAAAATCTATTAAAATGATAAAATTTATATTATACATCTTTCGTGGTATATATGTACCTACCTATAGGTATCCTCGGATACTTATACATACATACACACATATTAGTATTTTATTAATATTATCTAAATGCAATAGTCAACTTACGAAACGATATTTCTAATCTGATGACTGCCAGACCCTCTTAGAGTAAAAACACGTCCATCTTCTGCGATAAATCCAGCTTGCGCTTTAGCGTCAGGTAAGCCGCCATCGTGTATTTCTCCCTGAATCCATTGAATTTCTCTCTCCGGGTACAAAAGTTCGACAAAAGTTTCGGTTCCATTACTTATTATTGCGATTTGAAAGCTATTTTTGCGATCCGGCCGTTCAGTGCCTGAATATCTAACGTCAACCCATGTAGCAATAAAAACACTACTTGGTTTAAAATCATAATAGTCATGAAAGTTATTTTGGACACTGTCCTCTGCTTTTAATAAGACGTATGAATCGTTTGTCTCTCTATAGTAAACTGCACCTACATCTGTTGTGTCAATGTTTGCGTAGAATCCAGCAATAGCTGGATAGGGAAGAGGGAATTCAGCATTTAAAAACGTTGGAATATCAGATCTAAAGGAAAGTACTCCGAAGTTGTTTACCTGAAACAAGGCAAGTTTAAGCTCATTTTGCAATCCTTAGATTATAAAAGATAATTTTATCGTTTTGACACATTTTTACAACAGTGAATAGTCAAAATAATAAAATTATTCAGTAGCTACGAATTATCCGCGAACTGAAAAATCTACTCCAAGCTAGTGATTTATAAGAACCAAAAATTATTTCAAAGATATAATATGATTCGAGAAACATTTAATAGTTACGTAACAAAATTATATTTACATATAATTGTTGCCACCGAATTCATCAGCTCCCACCCAGAGACTCAAATAATAAACCATATAACATGTCATAAAATGTATATTAATTAATCCATACTTTTTTAGTATAAGTTATACAGTCAAGCTATATTGTACTTTGACATATTGTCAATAGATGGCGCTTACTTTAAAGTATATACCCGATATTCGAGTTACTCTTAGGTAAGGTGATATTGACAAAAACAACATTTGCACTTATCTATTAGTTTTAACGTGAACGGTGGATAACAGACAGACATACAAAATTTCAATATGATACTCCGATCTTCAATATAAATCATAGCCTATATGTTGCCGAAAACTAATAGCATTATAAAATAAAACCATCAAAATCAGATCAGTAATTTTTGCGTGAAAACCGGACAACAAACGGACAAAAAATTCTTGTACGTAACGACCCTTAGGAGATTTTTTTTTAGTTTTTTTAGATGTACAGAATTGAACAGCTCTACAGTTTAATTATATATATAGATACAAAGTTATCTTTGTGATTACGAAGGCATACCGACCAGCGTTGTCTGTGACCCGTTTACTGATAATAATATCACGCTTAGGCCCAACTGAGGTCTTGACATTTGCTTAAAGATAATAATAGTTACGAAAATTTGTCAACTATTTGAAAAACTAAACCATCGTACATTGAAATAAGTTTAAATGTTTTATTTTCATATTTAAACTCCTGGGAACCATGATTATATATATATATATATATATATATATATATATATCTATATATATATATATATATATATATATATATATATCTATATATATATATATATCTATATATATATATATGTAGTTTCGAACGACGAAAGGTAATATACATATATGTTTAATGGTTTATTTTTATTAACTTAACCCAAGTTTAGATAGTAATTAAAATTATCTATAAGACTCACGCAATTATTGTAATGTACAATTCATTAAATTGTAAACACAGGTCAACTGGTGACTTTTTATACACTGACTATGAAACTTCTTGTTTCCGTTCTATAATTGTAATCTAACAAAAGGTATCGAATTTAATAATTCTACTTATATTTTTAACTGGATTGTCAAATCGGACGATTTGTACTGATTTTTATAATATATATGTGTGCCAAAAAGCGCAATATAATTGCAATTGACCGCCTACATGGTGATAACAAGTGCAGTCAGCGGAAACAGAAGTGGGTGCAGGATATACGAGGACAGGTCAACGACTGGTATTTATAATCCAATGTAGCCAAAAAAAATGCAAGATTTATTTTAATTTGCACATAAATAAGAACATTACATATTGCGTACTACCCACGTAATTGAATTCTTTAAATTTCTTCGGGATTTATAAAAACGTCTGCTCTACATTTAGGTACACTCAACGAGAGTTATTCATATTTAAAAAGATCACAAATCGGTATTGTCTTTTAGTATTTAGCAGGTATATACGCCGCTATCAAGAATGCAAGACGATATTTTACATTTTAGACTTCTTCGATTAAGTAAGTAATATATTAATAATGTTTGTATGAATAATTAACATTTGTTTAAGATATGTAGTATTGTTTAAAATTGGTCATTGTCCTAAATATGTGTTAAACATTGTAATTAATTAGTGACACGTGTACCAAACTGATTATACAACACTGTTCTTGTGATACAGTGGAAGAACAAGAAAGAAAAGAAAATACTTCACATGTACTCACTCTATATCCAATTTAATATGATAACAAAAAAAAATGTGTTGTAATTCTACAAAGAAAACAAATAAATCGTCTCATTATTTTCAGCAATGCTGTAATGTCCTCAATATTTATTTTTGCATTTCTTTAAATACTCTTTCGAAAATAAAATAAATTTACGTGGTGCATATTTTGCTGTGTACGAACGCCTAAAATAATATCGCTTAGATTCATAACACTGGAAACTTCTAACAATTATTTAAAGATATTTAATGGATTAAATGAATAATTATAAATAATATGTTATTAATTTTATGATTATTATAAATTTTCATTCAAAGTTCATACAAAAAAAGTATATTTTATTTAAAATACAAGTATTCTTAACAAAACTTGATTTTGTAAATATCATTAAAAAAAATCAGCCGTCTTTTTCTTTTTTTTTTGGTTAAATCACAAAATATACAATATATATATAATATAATTTGTATTTTTTTTCTTTTATATTTAAACAAATTATTATCAATAATTATTTGTATTTTAACTTTCAGAAATAAAAATGGTCAAATAAATAACTTGTTTGAAATTGATCATTAGCAAATTTTCATATTTAGTCCCCACATTTTAGAGAGTTATCAAATTTACTAACATCAAAAGTTAGAGATCTAATATCTACTCACGTAAATTGTTCCATAGGTCTCTCCATAGAACACGATGGGGACAACCAATTGTATTTCTGGAGAGGAGACATCAGCACCCCTGGGCAACCTCTGGTCCAGCCCGTGCCCGTGGGGGTAGAACTGATCGCGCGTGATTGCGCACGCGCAGGCCGCGAGAGTCACCACTAGCGCGCCCGTCCACATCGCCGTACAATATTATACTAGCTCAGATCCTAATGGGATATATACAGGTTAAGTATATATTTTAGGGAGGACATATTAATGATGTTTGTATTGCTTATCTGTTGGCGAATGTTTTTTGTTACTTAACATAATTACCACAAAGATACTAATTGCCGATGTGAAACATTTTTAGTATACTATTTTAAATAATATGATGGAACTATGATAAAAACTGTCCGTTATATGTTATAAAAAAATGTTTTTTTTTTTTTATTTTTCATAGTTCTATATTTAAAAATTTTACTGTTAAGTTCAGCTTTTTTTTTTATTAAAAACTCGTTGATTTTATATTTCACGTACGGTTTTAAATCCTTAGAAAGTTTTTATTGGTTTGTTGGAGTACTTGACAAATTCTATCTTTGTTTTTATATATGTTGGTTTTAATGTACTTTCATGGTACACAATATGGCATATAATATAGGTATATAATATATTTATTATTATTATTTCTTTAGATACCTACTGTTCATAATAACTCCCTGTGCCTTAGATGAAAGAATTATTTACACTATTTTCTAAACGTTCAGGTTGAAGGACTGGTGTTAGGGACCAGTCCTTCATCATGTTTAATGGAAACTTGACTATCTTGACTAAAACTTGACTATCATAGAAAGGAAGGGAGTTCCGGTGACGAGTTGACGATTTTCCGACAACATCTCCATATTATGCGAAGTACCTACTCTTAGCAATAAAAGAAAATTGATCTATTTCGATTGTCCTATAAATTTGCAGTCAGGGAGTTTCAGTTATCATATACCAACCAGATCAGCTCGATGGTACCATAATATTGCATTGCATCAAACTTACATAAATAAGCCAAATTTTATCTCAACAGGATAGCAGCAAAATGATAAAAAATTTGCTCTTTACCACGAACTTAGTTAAACAGGGACATTGCAAGACACACGTTTGACTCAACATTTGTAGCGTCATTCAGTATATATTCAATCAAGAATCAAATGTTTTTTTGTAAATATATGTTAAATAATACATTTTTATAATATAACACTTGTTGAGGTTTTATACTTTATATTTGTAATTATATTTGACTTTACAAAATAAATGATAAAAATGTCTGACGAGAAGAAGAATATTACATCATATGAATTATTAGTACTTACATATTTTTTAGATTTAAAAATATGTAAGTACTAATAGTTCATTTTATTAAGGACGTCCATTTCATTCATAAACTTTGATTGAAAATAAAGCGAATTTTGATTTTGATTGAAAATAAAATCATTGATTTTGAAAATAAAGCGACACGTAGGTAAAAAGATATAAAAGAATAGAAAAACGTAGTAGTAGTACATAAAAGTTGTAAAATGTATATATACTTTTAGGAAATATTTAAATTATAGCGCTATGTTTCAATATTGGTTTTATTCCCCCGGTGATGCTGTAACAGCCCGTAGGGCTAACAGCATAGACATAAGGAAAAAAAATGGTGTTTAATGGTGACTTCAGAACTCTGCTAAATTTTAGAACATCAATTTGAAGGCGTCGTCGTGATTAGTGAAAAATAAATAAATAAATAATAGCAAGTGAATAATTATTCAATTTCTGTAATTTATACATAAAGATATTAGTTCTATTCCCGGATTAGTCTCAGAAGTAGTGAAGGGCTGTTAAACTAAACCGGTCGTAAACCCTATAATAAGGAACAGTGTTCTACACTTGAGAGTTACGACACTTTGTGAAATTAGAATTGGGTTAACATCTCGGGGCTGTGCTAACAGTGTTTATCTTAAAAGGAGCATAAGCAATTAAACTAAAATAGTTTTTATTCAAAAATATAATACCTTTGACAGAGAGAAGAGACATCTAGAACCCCATCTCTGGTAGCGTCGTAATTTATGTTTTATTTGTATTTATGTTTTTCTGGAAAAATTATTTTTTTTTTTTTTGGTAGAATAATTTTTGTTTCTGCTTTAGGTTCTGAGTATAATTTTATTTTCAATAGATGATGGAATGAAAGTAAAAAAATACCCTTCGCTGTGTAACCGATCTTCAAAAGCTTTGTTACCATGACAAAAATCGAATTGGTAGGCTCGCGATCAAATGGCACCAGTTTTCACTATATTATATTAATTAAGTAGTTTTCATATCTGGTCATATAAATTTATATGTAAATACGAATCTCTATTTCCTTTAAATACAGCATATATTGAGAAAAATTGAACCATTAAAGGTATTATTTTGATAGTCCTTGAAATTTGAGGAAGGGACTTAAAAAAATAAAAAATCTTGAAAATTTACCGAAAAAACCTAACTATCTTATTTTTCAAACACAAAATATTATTAATTGTAACTGCTATAAAATACTGTTTGATTTGTCAGACCACTTACTTTTAAAGTTTCCTTTTTTTAAATTTATTCTCATATTATGAATATTATAACTATTTTTGTACTACTTTATTATTATAATTCTAAATTCCCAGTGAGTGCATAATAATATTTTTCCAGTTATATGCTATTTCGATTTGTACTCTAATTAAACATTTTGTCCAAATACTAATTATATACAAAGGTTAACGAGGGTCACAGTTAGTAAAGAATACAATGTAACATAAATAATTCGTATCTAACTTCATGGTGACAAAGAAAAAACAAATATATTGTTTTATTTACGGCAATTTGTAATTCAAATAGCGAGCTTGTACTTCGTTTTATCAATTATTTATACCAATTCTTTATAACATTAGATAAGGGGTTTTTACAACATATAGATATTTCAGTATAGAAGCGTGTTTAAGGAAATAATATTACATTTACATCTCTATGATTCGATCTCGATCGAACAGCTCTGGAGCAAATTGTAACGTGTTTAACGTCCTATTATCCACGCGGACAGAATCGCTGACAATAGCTAGATAATAATAAAGAACTATATTTTTCATAATATTAAATAATTATTGGTTATCCAATATTCTATCAGAATTCATATATGTATTAAATACTATATTTTTAAGCACAAATATTTAAAATTGTAATTACCCTATACTTTAAAAAAAAACAACATTTTACTCAATCCACCCCTCAATATGTAACACCTTTAACAATTAATTTATATAAATAATTAATTGCTAAATAATTACATATAACATAAAGTATTGTTGAACTATATTTAATTCCTTTTTCCAACAAAATAAATGTAGGCGTCAACTATACTCACTCACTGACGAAAAATGCGACGACAAAGATGAAATTATACCTTTACACAATTGCTAGGTCTCATATTATACCATTCTTTCACATTGTATATTTGATTTATATCACATAACAGATCCAATTTATTTATTTTAATTAATATTATGATTGTAATAAAATAAAAGCCACATAGTAACCTAGTATTTATTTATTTACCACAATAAATCAATAGGATTGTGCCATTTTTGAAGTTGGTTACAAACCAACAAACCGTCTCAAAGACCAACCATGAACTTTAAAACTGTGTTAGTTTTAAGAAGTTTTGTTATTACAATATTACTTTCCTTCGTTCCATTCGCTCTGTAAAAATATGCTCCTGTTCTATGACGTATATTAATGAATGGATTCTTTAAATTAAAAAAATAAACATAAAATCAATAGTACATTAATATTTCAAATGTCCAAACACACTTCATGGCAGGAGTTAATAATATTTCCTATAGTAAAAGAACGAACCATTTAGGATGACGTCATCAAAACTTCTTTTCGAAATAAAAAAAGTCCTAAAATAATATATATAATTAAAAAAAATACTTTTAGGATTAATTTAAAAGTAAGATTGTTTGTTGTAAGTTATATTGCTGTAAGAGTTCATGGTAGACCCGTATTATGACTGCTTACGTCATCTAAAGTGATATCATTTTACATTCTATTCATATTATATTTCGTAATATTTCTAATTGCTTGAATATTTATGTGCAACAATTATCAATGAAGATAACCGACTAGGATGTCACATCTGCCATTAACATTTGAATCTCGATATTAAATATAATTTGCCGATTGATTTTACTTGTTTATATTTCATATTTATATTTTAACATAAATAATATTTAGTTTCTATTCTAAATTGTTCATCATCATTTATCCTGTTTTTATTTTATTTGAATCTGTACAATAAATATGCATTTTTGTTACTTTTCAATTGTTTACTTCAATGGCGGAAAATAAACAATTTATTACAACGGCAACTTTTTATTTCTTGGCAATCTGAAAATGTCGTTTAGTTCTCTGACTGTCCAATCTTTAGTGTCTTTGACCTTTGATAAATTTTCAAGTGCAAAAATATCTTCCTATAAATGAAATGAATTTGAGCGTCGCCAACCCCACATCTCCAAGCGACCCTGGCATCTTGCCCTCTTGATAAAACACTCAATTGTAGATAACTTTTAAATAATATTCACTCAAATTGTAACAATTGAAAGTTCAAAACAATATTTTCTAACATATACTTATTTTATTTCTATTTATAGTGTAAATAAAATACGCTGTGTAATTAAGAGTTTTTTGAGATTTGAAAAAAAGGCATAAAAAAACTTAAATTTTTATCTTTCGACTAGGATTGGTAAAAAAATGTTATTTTGGTGTGGGGCTTTTTTTTTCTTTATTTTGGATAATTCACGCTCAATGATCAAGATTATACAGATCACATATAAACAATAACAAACTATTGCAAATGCGTTTATGAATCACACTCAGTTGAAGAGAAACTTAAGAAAAATAACTTAAAAGAGAATGAAATGAATACCTACGATGTACCAGGAATAAGGGCTATTTTTTTTACAATTTAAGCAGACTTAAAAGTTATCTTACAATACTATAATAATAAACTTTTTTTCAATAGTTGTGAACGTACTCGAGTTACGATGTTTCCGACTTTTATCTTGATTTTTGGGATTGTTTTACGGGCCCTAAGCGGAATAGAAAGAAGTACCATCAAGATTAGATATAAAATAACATTAGATAATAAAAAAAAAACAATAAAGTTTGTAATTAAACAAGTTTTCTATTAAAAAAGTTTGTAATTAAAATAGCAATTGCTAGGAGGCAAAACAGGCTTTATTTTAGCCTATTTTGCGTCCTAGCAATTGCTATTTTCATTAGTTACTCAACTTTAGTGATCCAATGTTGCCCCTTGCATCATCATGTGCAGCGCCAGCGTTTATAAGACACAAATAAGTTTCATCAAAAATGGTTCAGACATAGGATATCTACGCGAGTATATATAAATCACAAAAGGTTTTTCACCCAGTTTCGTCTAATTGCAAAAATAGTTTCTACTTGTATCTCATTCTCTCAAATATATTAAACCTGTATAATATATATTTGATTTTCTCAAAACGAATTTTCATTTAATCGAGATTCAAATTACAATTTAAAAAATGTTTCGCATCAACAATATTAAGACTTTACCATTTGTAATGAAACTTTAATATATTACAAATTATTACAAACTAATTTACGAATTACGATGCATTTTATAACAATAATGTAATTGGTTATTTTTTTCGGTATCAGAGAAATTATAATATAGAGAAATTTCGTAATACAGAACTACTATTCTTATCAGTGTTAGGTAATATTTACTTAATTTTATGAATTACTTATTTTTCAAATTAATTGTATTATATTTTGTAACTGATTATGTAAGCAATATGTCGGTATTGTGACAAATATTTATATAAATAGGACACTTTAGTACAAATCATCAATTCGTTAATAACAAACAATGGAAGCCAAAGTACTCTTCGCAATCTGCGTACAAACCGTACTCTTAAAGGTAATTTATTTATAATACTTAACTGTAATTTGTTTATTTTCTGTTTAATGGTCATAGATTAAGAAAATTCCAATGGACATTATTGTTTATGAATAATTTTAATATAAAATAAACAAAATTAAATATAATTTCACTGTAAGAGAATTATTTACAAATACAATGTTTTTGTTTACGCACATAATTACATATTTACCTCATTCTAATATATTTGTTTTTGTTTTAGTTGACTTCCTCGCAATGTATCGGTAGAAATATGCCAGAGCCAATTGGCGCGACTGGCATGAACGTTTTCTCCAGCCAATTGAAGATGCAGAACATGCCGCTACCGGCTCCAAGTTTTAGCGTATTTTCTGATGGTCTGGTTGTTGAAGGTACAGTCGGTGTGACCGGGACCTTGCCATTGCTTGGCACGGTAACCCTGGAGGGAATATTACCAACGGCTGGCGAAGGATCAGTCATGTATAACTCAGGAGACGGCTCTGTTGGTATTGTCTCTGAAATGCCAGTCAATGGTGCTAATATGTACTCACTAAGATATTAAAGTTCTATTGTTTTGGTTTTGGTTAAATAAATGTGTAATTTTCTTATATATGTCTTTATTATTTATCTGCGCATATTTTGGTTTAGATTTTAAACTTTGAGGATAATAAATTAAAGACGAACTACACTTTCTTTTATTTTTTATAGTTTTTATTTTTATTTTTGGATATTTAAAAATTCAGCTTTGGAAGAAAGTAAATTTCTTCTATGATTAATTTAACAATATCATATTAGGAGTGTCGTTTACTTATATAAAATATTTATTTATTTAATGGAAACTATACCTACATTTATAGATATATAAGATTCTGGAAGTTGCAAATAATAACGCTTTAATAATATATAATGTTTATTTCATAGTACAGTGATAGAAAATTAATTGAGATTTATTTAGTAAAATTTGTGACAATATGTAAAATAGTATTTTTTTCTATTTAAACTTAATTAATATAAATGAGTTAGAGACAATCACAGTTAGCCGTAGCAGTAGCCTTCGTTCTGGTAGCACCACTCGGGCTCCAAGGACTCCGCGTTGACCCCCATACGGACGAGACGTTCACTGAAATACGTAAAAATTATGAAAAATAATATAAACTGACATACAGGAACGAACATCGAACTCATGCATTGTATTTATATTCAATATCGTGTTGCCCGCGGCTATAAATAATATTGTCTAAATTCAAATTTAAATTCATATTAAAGTAATGCAGCGTCTTTGACAGTTTTAATAGACTCTAGAAAAAGAAAGAGTAATGCACCCGGAATCGAGCCCGGGGGAACACCGGTAAATAACTTTTTTTTTTTGCTACTTTTTCGAATCATTTAGCGGAGTGAGGTATCGGAAGACTAAAAACAGTGACTCTTAAAACAGTCGTACGACGACCCGTTCCACGGCCCGATATTTTTTTATGTTTCACATAATCGAATGCCTCATATGAATCTGTCGTCTGAAGTGGACGAGGTCCGTGTGACTGACCGCGCGTGCAGCATGCGCCTCTCGGCGGCGCGCCAGTCGTCAGCGGGCTCGGCCCAGAGGCGCTCCGCCATGGCGGCGGCGCGCGGCCACAGCCGGCCCTCCAGCGACGCCGAGTCCGACTGCTCCGACCACAGCGCCGCCTCGCCACCTGCCGGGGTGGATTGTGTCCACTTATACTACACTAACAACTTTAGAGGTATTATAAAACACAACTCGACTTAAAGTAGAATTTTATTAATCTGATTGGATTTGCAATTTTTAAAACATAAAAAATTGCAACGTAAGACGTTTCTTTATCTGATGTCTCACCTAGAATCTGGCCCGCGTATTCTCCGGCCATTATCTTCGGGCTGTTCTCGTAGACCTTCTGCCACCCGATGTAAGGTGAACACCAGTTGTTACCTAAGGGTGGTTTTTAGATTTATTTTTCGAGTTAGATTAAATCATATCAATTTGGTTTTATCAGATATGATCGTAAACCGCACCGCTTCCGACCCAGGCACCGAATCCGCAGTCCAGGTAGAGAGCGTCGTAGTTGGACATGATGAGGCGGTAACCCTTCTCCAGGAGACCCTTGATCTGTGGGTCCTGTCCCGTCGTCCACACCTGCAAACGTTAACATAAAAGCATCGATTTTATTTTTATGTTATTAAAGATAGCATTCCTTAAATAGCTGAAATCGCAAATTATAGACATTTTAGAACTTAGACTGTTAAGAATATAAAATGAGCAAGCAAACAAAACCCTTACTTGAATAATGTAATCGTCTTTTTTAAGGAACTTCTCTACATGGCTGTAGTCAGTCAGCGTGCTGGTCCATAGAATAAGCGGAAGCCTTTTTCCAAAAGCCTGTCGAGAAACAACAATCTTATAAGTTACATACATTACATGTTTCCAGTAAGATAATACATTTAATAATTAAATAATATAGAATGAAAAAAATCAAAAATATCTTTATTCAAGTAGGCATTCATATGCCCTTTTGAATCTTCAATTACATTACATTACATTACATTAAAAAATGTCACTATCATTATTTAATTCAATGTTTACTCTAAGTTTATATAAGCTTTACATGGTTAAACATGTTTAAAGTAATTTCAAACAGAACATATTTGTACAGGATAGACATCAACTGCTAAATCCAGGTGAAAGAATCTTAGTTACCTTATAAACCCTATCCTGCGCTTTGGTCTGGAAGTAGTTCCATAGCTGCAGATAGCTGGCTTTGCTCAGGCCCCAGCTTTTCTCTTCCATGAACATCTGCACCTGGCGTGAGGAGTTCCAGCAGCGCTCCGAAACCTCGTCCCCTCCCATGTGGAACAGGTCCGACGGAAATACGTCTGGGAGAATAATCAGTATAGCTACAGATGATGAACCTGACCTACTCATAGCAGAGGTAGGAATGTGTTTGATCAATGGAAAGAAGAAGGAGAGGAAATTTAGAAGTTATAAAAAGCAAAAAGAGAAATTTTAAAGTCGGATATAGAAGTAGAAGTCAGAAGCATCGGCTTTCTGTCTCTCACTAAACGTCAAAATTACAACTCAAATAAAATTATTTATATCATTAAAATTTAGAACGAAAAAGAAACCGACCCATGTCTCTACTACTATTAAGCTTTTTTCGAAAATTCTAAATAATGTTTATAACCTTGTAGTATATAATTATTGTAGTAAATAACATTGAAAAGAAGAACGGTTGTGCCATATATATGTGATAAATTTATAAATATTTTCAAACATTCATAAAGTTAGGATTTTTTTTTTGTTCAGACTAAACAACGTAATATATTATTACAAGCCAGTTATTGAAACTGTTACGGGTGAATATCTCAGGAAATTGTCTCACGGTAGATGGCTTTCTTGAACTAATCGAATCGAAGTTAAAGACGAAGTAGGATTATAAGTTGCAAACACCGTCTCCTTGCAAAAAACTTTTTATTTAATCAACTTATGTAGTTAAAGTAAACGCTAAAAGGTATGCTTTTAAATAACTAGTGGCACCAACTACTCGATAAGTATTCCTAAGCACTCCTGGCACGATCCTTGACAAAAATAATAATTAGACATTTTGTATTCAAGCTATATGCAACTCAATCTTACAAACTTACAATACAGGTGTGTCTGTATAGCTTCTATAATTATTATTCTTCGATTATTCGTCTCCGTGTGAAAAACTTTTTACTTAATCAATTTATGTCGTTAGAGTATACGTTAAAAAGATATTTGCAAAAATGTCGGAAGAAACACTCCCATACTAGTATCAATTACATTCCCGAACCTCCGTTCACCCTCCAGTATCTTTTACAGAAGCGTTTATAGGTACAAGTTTACGAACACACTGTATATACAAGCCTTCGCCATTTTAAAATATAACACTATCAAAGCAACTGACTATATATTTATACATATATGTTTTTAAAGGTAATCGAAATAAAGAATCTTTCTTGTTGCCATTTTCTTTTCAGTGTAGTAAACAACAAACTCTATATTTGTAAAATGTTTTGAACTTTAATTTTTTGAATGTTATTTTAAGGACGATACTAAGGATATAAAACAGAATAGAAGAATAAAAGTATTTTTGACCCGTGCTGACAGATACTGAATATTTAAAAATCATAAACTGCAGCGAATACACTTTTATATCGTTTGTTTGATATTAATTATTGTGTAAATTATATACATTAATTATATATTCAATTGTTCTCACCCGCCATATCCCTATAGATGTCTTCTAAGACATCGTACAGCTCGTCCTTGGTGGGGTTCAGCTGTCCACATGGCGGCTCCACGCAGTACTTCATCCAGGGTTCCGCCTGGAATCAAGTTATTTGTATTAAAATCAAATCCGCGTCTGTTTTGTTCAGTTAAATACTACCATAGATAAAGTTAAGCTCTTCGTATTTTTTTAACAAAACTGTCTATCTTATAAAAGTATTGAGAACGTCAGAGTCTTCTTTGATTACCCTCTTACACTACAAAGATATGATACGGATAAGACAATAGCAAAGAAGTTTAGTGATGCATCTAAAATATTAAAAATAATCGATTTTAAATATTCATAGACAATGATCGATATAGCCATTGTTAGTATTTTTTATTCATAGAAAAGTAAGCCATAGACGGATTTATAAAAACAAGTAACCTTAAAGCACACGGTGAGGTCCGTCTCCTGCCAGCCCTCCCCCACATGGGCGGGCGCGTCGAACTCGGCCAGCACGCGCACGCCACGCTCCAGACCAAAGGACACCACCTCGCGCATCATAGACTCCGTGTACACCTGCCGCAGACGGGGGGCTAGAGTTCAAATATCCACCGGGATCCAGCACACATTCCCCCCGAAGTTACATCTGTTCCCCAACCTCCCCTCCATTACATATTGCCTAAACTGGATACCGCTCATGAAGCTACATATCGGCGGAGAGTTTCTGTATGATTTGTGGATGTCTCTTTATATGTCCAACGCTGGTCTACCTATTGCCATTCCCCTTTACGATTATCGACTCCCCCTCACTGGACATCTCCCCTCGTGGCCAGACAGTAGTTTACAAGTTACTTGTCTGTCACCTCTTCCCGCCTTTAACTCCACAATTCAAATCGAGGAAACCGAATTTGGATATATTTTTACAATTATTAATGAACGAAAAAATGCTGTTGTAAAATTTCTTTATATTGTAAAAGAATTGTGAATTACCAACTTATTTTTTTTTTAGGTTCGAGTTATTTAAAAACATAAATTTACTAAATATTTTAATTATTTCTATAAGAAACTAAATGTGGGGTTTATATTTTTTTTAAGGAAAAGATACGATGATATAAAATAGCCACGTATTACTACGTTATGATTATAATTATATACGCCAACCAACATAAAATAATATTTATAATAGAATATATGTATATATATGAAAAAAATCGTTTTAAAAAGTTTACGCTACATTTCAAACAAACCCTACCACAAACAAACACAAACTCACCTTGCTGGGACTGTATGCTCCATATTTAGTGAGCTCGGGCCGTCTTTTGGACATAAAGGGGAAACTTTGGCTGTCCGTGATATGCCAGTGGAAAGTGTTCAACTTTACGGACGCCATTGCCTCTGTTAGACAAAATATTCTCTTTGTTATATAAAACATCACAATGAAAATATAAAATAATAAATAATATCTACTTTTAACTGAAAATTACATGTAAAACAATAAGCTATCTAATAATTATTAAAATAAGAACTTTATTACATATAACGACTATTATAAAAAAAATAGTGTTGAATAAAAATTTAAACCAAATAATAAATAATAAAATATTATTTCTTACCAATTGTCTCCTTAATCAACTCAATGGTGAAGTAGTTTCTGGCTGTGTCGAGTAGAATTCCTCTATACGGGTAAACTGGTTTGTCATCGATAGTCACATCTCGTACAATCTGTAAGATAAAATAATTATTAGTAATTATAAATTAAATTAAAAATCCCAGAAGATACTAGTTCCATATTTAATTCAAAATAAAATAACATTAAAACTAATTATAAGTTAATGTATTGATTTTAAATACCACAATAAATATTCAAGTCAATAAAAAAACAATTTACAACGAGTTCCATATTAAATTTGAAAAATAGTTTTGATTTCAATAACACTATAAATATAAGAGTTAAATACATACACATCATTAAAAAAGATAAAAATAATATTAATTTGATAAACAAAAACAATTAAATACTTTTTTCAAATTTAATTAAAAAAAATGATTTTAATACCACTATAAACATGAGTCAAACGCATAACAAAACTTTAAAAAAAAACCTTGACATTCTATAAAAAAGGAGACTAATTTTAAGGTACACCAATAGAATTAACTTATATTATTTATGACATTCCAAATAACAAATATGAATCAACAGTCACCAATCTTCCAATAGGTGTATACTGTGTGTGTGGATTAAATTTAAATAGTTACCCGGCATTTAATAATTGAACTCATATTACATATGGAATATTAACTTATTTTATATAAATATAAATTCTGTAGAAAGCCCGAACTATTTCTTTACGATTATAAAAATTTGATTATATTATTGAAATACCAGAAACTTGCTAATAATTAATACTAATGTAAAACTCGTGTCCATGATAAATATATAATAATAATGAAATATTAATCAGGTTTAGTCGATAGTAGAAAACATCGGCATATATTATAAATATATTTTTTTAAGCAAGCACCTTCATTCATAAATGTAAGAAAACGCATCAGTAATCCGAACATTTCATTATCCAAGCTACTATTTCAACCCAAAAAATAGCGAGCAAGAGATGAGAACACTAAGTCACAAACAACCCTTTCACAGTGCGATATCAGTACGCTAGTTGACCTAGCACTTAGTAAATTGGATAGTAAAATGGCGGCTTTGAGACTTTATGGACTTTACTTTGAATATTAAGAAACTAATAACATTAAACTATATATTATAAATTAAAGATATAAAAATAAATAATAAATAATATTATAAATATTTTATGTAAAAACGAAAACAAATGACAATAATAACAAAATTAAAATTCGTCCTTTCAGATGTGATTGAACTTTTATTTTTAATATACAATGTCAGACCATGTCGTTATGCAAAAATAAGAAGCCAACGATCTCAAAACCGGATTTGAGTTGATCTGGTATCTAGAGAAGCTGCTCTTCCAACAGATAAATACCCTTTTAATGAGTAAGTTTGTTTTAAAAGTCCTCCAGAGGTGACTGTTTCGAATCCTGTCCGTGTTGATGAACTTTTCATTTTATATTTCTTTAAATAACATGTTTATTGATAATTTTAAGTAATCAAATGTATTCTTTATGACTTTATAACCGACAGATTTGGTCAAATCCTGATCAAATCCTTATCTTAATATGTATTTCTCCGAAATATTTACCTAAGTTACTATAAATCCGAAATAATTATAATAATATTTATGTACTCCTACAATTTTTGAATAATCAACAATAAATATTTATTATTTTTATATTTATTTTAAACTGGTTGGTTGTATCTATCGCTATCTTTATATTTCAACATTTTAAGATAAAATGTAAACTTTCTTTTGTGACTGATTCCACTATAAAACCCACTATCAAGATTTAAATAAGATTTAAATGTAGGTCGTAGTGTTGTCTGATAGGTAAGTTAGATAAATAGATAAGTTATATGATTAAAAACGAATAAATCGAAAAATATTGAAATGTACCCCTAAGTCTTTCCATCAAAATTGTATTATATTTAAAATTGTATCACAATATGTATTTCAAATATAAAAGTACGATTAATATTTTTTTACAACAAAACCTACCCAATCCTTAAATACTTATTTTTATCTGTTAACTCGAATTATAGACCATCAAAAATCTTAAAATATTGCATTCAAATTCTAAGCAAATATTAAGTCCATAAAAGTCACAATATTATCGGGATATTTAATAAATTTAATCTAATTAGTATTCACCTTGTGGTATCAGAAGTAGAGGTGAAAAGTATAAAAACAGGTCAATAAAGGACGACATTTTTAGAAACATATTTAGAAATTTTACGATCAAATAAAAAAGCAATAAAATTTCAAGAAATGCTTTAGCTTACAGAAATTACACCTATAAAATCATATTTACCTATCATCGAAAATAAATTTCACAATCTGATTGATTGATTGATTGATTGAATCAAATCATCAATACTCACCAGTAAGTGGTTTCTAAGATCATCGTACACTATAAGCTGCGACAGTGTTTCTAGACCATTTCGAAGACCGAAGAAATTATTGCCGAAAATTGTAGCGTTGATGCGTTCGTTTGATTCCGCTGAAACTCTAATGCCGTAACTTTCATCATTGGTGAGGGAAAAATCTGAAAATCAAAGTATTTACTTACTAACTATAGAAATATTAAAATTCTAGCCGCTACGCCAGAGTTACTATATTAGACATTTCGTTTGGACTCCAACAACTTTAGTACCCTAGGAGTTTTGATTTACGAAACGTTGATAGTTTTCGAGGAGCCACGAGACAAGTTCTAAGTTGTAATTTATTTCTGATTGTAAGTTAACCAATCACAAGCACGAACTCGTTTCGTGACTGCTCGTAAACTATCAACGTTTCGTAACGTCAAAACTTGTACTAGGGGTACTCTTAAGTTTGCCACATATATTATTCTCATTGCAAATTGTACTTACGCTAATTGTATAATACATAATTATAATATAATATGAAACTATATATAAATTTACCTTTAACATCCGGATTTTCATTGACTAGATACACGTATACAGCTTTCCCGGTGGGTTTTGGGTTTATACCACGCGGTACGACGCTAGACACTAATTTCTTAAAGCGCTAAAATAAAAAAATAAGAAATACCCTTCATATAATATAATAAAGAAGTCTGTATAATGTAATACTATTATGTATATTATAAGCCAATTGTATTTTTAATCTCGCTTCCTGTCTGGTTACCTTCCCAGCCGCACTCATCAAATCGTCCGACTTTCCACGCCTCTCGATCTGTATTTCAATATTGTTTATATTGATCTTGGACAGGAATCGTCCTAAGTTTGTATCTCCCGTTGGTTTTGGCCACAAAAGACCTATAAAAATGACGACGAGAATAAGTAATATAGTAAGAATAATAGTTATACTTGTAGGAAAAGCATCTGACAAGGATTACCACATTTGTCGGTCAGTCAGTCTGTCGTTGAATTAGAAAAGAAAGAAGAAGAGAAGAATGTAGAGACCAAGGAATAATATTTAATATACTACGTCATGACAGTGAACCAGCCACCATTATTTCGTAATCAATCGTAAATACTTCTAGATCAGACGAACACCATATTTCAGTAAGTTTTTTTCATCAGATCAATATGACGTTACTCACCATATTCATTGCAAAACATCTTGCATGCCTCCAAGGATAGCGCGGGCTCAGCATCCCCAGGCTGATTTTTCATCTTCGAGCACTTACCCTCCTCACATACCCATTTCCATGGTGGCTGTTCTTCTGCACTTACGCTATAAAAAGATTTTGAACAATCGCTAGATTTTAAAAGGGTCAAGATTGTTAATTGTTCTCGTGAATACATAGATTAAAAAATCAATGAATTAATTTTTAACAAAGATTGTCATTAAGCAGTACATGTGCAGGCCTACCATGAACTCTCATAGTAATAATGCAATAATCTTATTTGCGAATTCGTCCTAAAAGTAACGTTACTTTTGTTATGTACCGACATATTTTGATGACGTCTTCCTAAATTATTCATTCTTTTAATTTAGGACAAAATATTAACTCGTACAATTAAAACAATTAAATATTGTTTTTATGTCAAATTTCGTCATTAAAAAAAGCAGTCATTCTTTCACGTCCAGGAATAAAACAATATTGTTTTATAGAGTTATTGGTACGAATCAAAGTAATGTTATTGTAATATTGCAACAATTTTTTTTAAACTATTATAGTTTATATAAGTTCGTGGTGGGCCTGCAGAGGTTTCCCAAAAGGTTACCCAAAATGTTTCATTTTCTGTTTAAACCTCTACTATATTAATATGGATTAAATAAATCAATCCTCAACCTAATCTACAGATCAATCTGTTAGCAATTATCAAAATTAATTCATTAATAATTAGTTTGTATTCAATTAAGAAGTACATTTAATATACATTTGTTTCTTTAAATATTTATTATATATATATTAATGTCGTTATGAACATTGCGTAAAACAGAGTTATAAAGTTTAACACATCGTATATAAGTGATAATCTTTGCCGAACTAATCTTTGGATTTATGTCCATTTTGGCATCAACGCAGGGTTTCCCTTAAGGTTTATCAACTCCAACTGTGTGCTAATCTCATAATCCTTACAGGGTACACACGAATTTTATCTAATTCTGCATTTGTGTGTGCTGTTGGGTGTTGCGTGTGTAAATAATCGACCCAAGCGTACCAACATATTTTAAATCATTTGTCAAATAAATGTCAATGTCAGTCTTCAAGAACACATCTTTATATGAATATTCCAAAATTATATATATTTTATTTATATTTTCATATATTGTCTGTTACTTTAGGTTACAATTATATCTACAACAAACTGCTGGACGGATTACGATGAAATGTAAAGATAAATTACAAAAATGGGTGTGTACTATGAGCCGGTAAGTATCGGTCGACTCATAGTCATGTATGTATAAGAATATAGAAAGACCGGAAACATACTGTTATATGCAGCATATACAATGTTTACTCATATTTTTAAACTATTACTTACCACAATAGCGCTAACACCGAATATATTATATTAAAATATACTATTTGGCGCCACATCTTGACTCTGTAACAAAAAAAAAACTTAATTACTATCCAGGCAAGATTATCAGACAGGTCCTGAACTCACTTCATAGCGAATCCTCGACAATATAAGTCCCTGACCAGGAGACCCTGAATACCATTTATGGAAGAGGTATCGCAATGTTTTATTATAAAACCGGACCAATAATATGGCATCGTTTTTCTAATGCTTACAGAATAAAGATTTGTTAATAAGCTTGATAAAAATGAAAATATGAATAAGTTACATCCAAATCTACTCAATTACAGCAAATTTTACAATTTGTTGGATTTCCTATGATTTAGAACCTATTTTTGTATACTTTATAATTATTTTGTAATATTATTTTGTTATATTAGAAGATATTATAATAAATCATCAAAAATAAACAAAAAACACTAAATTCCTCTTACATTTTATCCACGGACTGAAAATAGTCGTAAAGGAGATTATTTTCATATATTTTTTAAATTGATTCAGCTATGATAGCAAAGTACGGGATGCGAGATAAGGAAAACAAAGGAAATAACCACTTCGTAGATCTCAGCCACACACACACACAAACCAGTCATGTTTTATACATATATAGTGTGTGTGAGTTAATATTTATTCATAATAATTTACACACAATGAATTTAAGCCTGTAAACCTAAAAGTAGATTTTCGATATTCTCATTAATTATTTTACAACTTCAATGGTTTTATTATCTGCATTTTTTTTGACATTTTGTAATATGATTTAAATATTTTTTTTATCAAGTCAAAATAATATGGCATGATTTAATATAGATGCAGTTTAATTCAGGAAACCTAATTAAAGATTAAAAATATTAAAAAAAAAAAAAAGCAAAATATTTTGTTTTCGTTATTATTCAATTAGTTGCTGTTTCTATTGTTGCAAATAAATCACATTTAATAATTTCTGATGAAAATTAAAGAACCGAATTTTTTCGATCGTTGTAGAGTTTTCCTTATAAAGTTACAAAATAAATAATGTAACTAAGGTACCCATGACAAAATTTCATTTTATTTGTAGATATTTGACGTAAGTTGACATTGTATTATTAATATTAAATGTCAAAAATGACATATCGTACAAAATAGTAGTACTACAAAAGACGACAATACTTAATAAAATAAAAAACTAAGCCTTATAGAGTTTTATAGAACTTTGCTTAAACATTCTCGACGGCGCAGTTTGACCTACTAGAAATAATACAATTATTACAATACAATACTAAACTTTATCTGAAGTGTGAATGCGAATGAAGCCTTAAAATGGGTAATCTGAATATTTCTAGGTCGTAACTACAGTATATTAAATATCTATTAACGCTGACTAAGATCGTTTTTAAAATTCCTACTAACCAACTCTTCTGTTATATGTTTACTACGTCAATCTATAAATGTTAAAAATATTCCAAAAATAACACAAAAAAGATCAAGGAAGCCGCGTCAGTGGTCGAAAAATGATTTGATGACATATTTATTCATAAACGATGTCTAAATGTAATTGAATTCCGTTTATATAAACAAAAACTATAAAAATGTAGATAAAACTGCATAGCTTAATAAAGAGTCAAATAAGCGTATGATTAAACAAGTATACTATTTAAACGCATTTTTGATCTCATCGTGTTGAATAATGTCAGAGATAGAATCACAATATACCTTGGCCGGACAGTACCTTAACCCGAGAGGAAAATCATTTGAATAAGCTGGTCTCAATACATTAAAGCATTTGCATTCAACGCATCTAGTATTATTACTAACATATATTAATCTTTACTTGTCTGATCTTAAGAAACAAACACAAAAGACGATAATAATAATAATAAAAAGCGTGTATTTAAATTAAATTTACCTACCACTTTAGCTCTTATTTTTAAAACATTTAAAAAGTGGAACGGTAAATTAGTTTATCGAAACAATATCAATTGTATCTTAGATTATTTTTTATAAAAGCAGTTCTACTAAACCATATGACCATCAGAAATTAAAAAAAGAAATACATTCACAAATAAAATGAGGGCGAAATATAATGAAACAAGAAATTTGGACTGTCCAGTTTACACAGACTATTATTTTACAAGTTAAGTTAATAAAAAAGATAATATACATACCTTCAGTAATCAGTCAGCGTCCGCTCTGCCGGCCGAATCGCGAGTCAGTGACAATATTAAATACTAAACAAACAATGATTCGCGACAGGAGAATAAAACTAGTTTTGAAAACAAGTTATTTTTTCACTAGCAATTTATCAGTCTATTACTTATACGCTTGTTTGTCACCAAAACTGAATAGCATTCTTCACCTCATTTCTCAATATATTATAAGGTGCAATCTTATTTACAAATCTTATCTAAATCGTAGATCAAAACCAGTTCGTTAGTTTACAATAAGTACGTAGTGTACTATAACAATAGTACACTACGTACTATAACAAGTTTGAGTACAATATTTTCTTGATAAAAGATTGAAATGACAAATAATACTACACGTTTGTTTAATGTTTCAAATTTGCAATAAACTTTGTATTACTATATAATTCTATTTAAATAACATAATATTTTATCGTAGACAGAGAATGCTATAGAAAACTAGTTGTTTTCTGTTGCATTCACGTAAGAATGAAAAAAGTATACTATTGTACCGTGTATAGAAATAAGATACTGCTATACGATTTTGTTCCAATCAGTTGTCAGTTTTTCGTTTATTACGCACAACTAAGCGCGAAATAATAATAAAACTTGACAACTTGTCACGAAATTGTGTAATGAGTGAAAAAAATATTTATAATTGTGGATGTCATATCGAAAGTACAGTTTAAGTGTTTACAAATTGTATTTCAATATATATTTTTCATTTCATTGATTTTTTTCTTTCTTTTCGTGCGAATTAGAATAAAAAATAGATAGTAAAGCAAAATCCCGATGTGTCTTTCCTAAATACGAAGCCTTTGAAGTAAATAGCAGCTTGTAATTTTATTGATATTTATATCCATTTTGCATATAATACAATTTGTTACTTATGTTGTTTTAAAATTAACTTAATTAAGTCATAAAGAAGTAGGAACGAACCCGGATACTTATTTATAAAAATACTAACAAATAACGTTAATTTTCTTGACTGTTAATTTTAAGTTTTGATTTTATATTATACTACTACCAATATTTAGGTAATTTTGCATTTCATGGGTAACACCTTAAACAATACATCTGTCCAACATGTGGCTACACTAGTTGGTCTATTAAATTCTCATTTTATTCGGTATAGTTTTTTTGTTCTTTATTATAGAGGAAAAATAATGACATCACTTGCTAAAAAATATTACAGTTATTTTTTTAAAAGATGTAAGACCATTAAAAGAGATGGAATTCAAAGTTAGGGAGGAAATTTATTAATAAATTAATGAATTCCATTCAAAGTCCTAAAACACATTCGAAGGTATTCTAGAAAAACTTGATATTCACAAGGCTAAATACAAGGATACAATCAATTCTCGAAAATGCGTTACTTACATTTACATACGATAAGTAATTATGAAAAATATATAACAATTAGAAAGTGTTTTATGACCTCTCGAGTTCCATGGGTTTGTACACGTGACCGTGGCCTTATGTATTGCCATATAGTAATAGATTGTACAAGCTAATTGTTAGAACTATCATAGCCTCTGGAGCAGCAATAGTTATTGGTGTGTATAAATAGTGTTGGCTGATATTATACAGAAATGTTAAATTTATTACTCACTTCTAAGTTCAAATTTTAATACTGTTCGTTGATAATTACGGCATAATAGTCTTCGACATCTAATTTAACTGATTTTGTGTTACATCAGAGTAGGCTTTCACCCTAAAAAATGTAACAATAGGCTTTAAAGTATGGACTTTACTCTTTTAGGATGTGTTCAACAGGAATGTTAAAGATTTACTCTGTTTCTACAAACTGTCATTGCTTGTCATTTGTCAGGCAAGAGAAAGTTGACAATTGACATTTAATATCAGAAATCAATACGAAAGAAAACAATGAAAATACGAAACTTTGTAATTATAACATAAATTTTTACTTACTTTAATTACACTGTAACTAGTCACTTTAATTATGGACCCAGCACTGTTAAGAGAACGGGAGGCGTTTAGAAAAAAGGCACTTGAGACTCCGAGGTACGTAGAGCGTTACATACTTGCTTACTCGGACTAACTATCCCCTTCACTTGCTATACAAATGCCCAATTACTTTCCATCCTCTCGCTCCCACTCACCAACACTACTATTAGCTACCGCCGTGCTTATTAAATCTTAATTCGCTTTTGTGTTATGTGTAAATATTTACAAATTGTGTTATCTTATCAAACAATATGTGATTAAATAGTTTTATATTTATCCAGTGAATCAAACATATTGTGATAATTTATTACAGGAATAAACTAATTACCTATACAATTATATTTTTATAGTGTTGAGAAAAAGAAAAGAGATGATTCCTTTAAAGATGACAGCAAGAAGAAATCCAAATCATCAAATTCTGCAAATGCAGCCCCAAAAGTGGATGCAAATAAGTAAGACATAATTTAAATTATTTATTTTTTGAAGTCATCTAAAATAATTTATAAAATACATTTCTATACCCATAGTTACAAAACAATGGCGGGCAGTTCCTCCTACCGTTTTGGAGTGCTAGCCCGCATTGTTAGACATATGAAGTCAAGACACCAAGAAGGAGATGACCATCCTCTGTCTATAGATGAAATACTGGATGAAACGAACCAGCTAGATGTTGGGAATAAGATCAAGCAGGTAAATGTGCATATTATTAAATTTAATTCAAGTTTACATATCAAATCTGTTAAAAATATTAAATGTATATATTTTATTTGTTATTTTTTAATTTGTAATTTTCCAGTGGCTACAAAGTGAAGCATTACAAAATAATCCCAAAATAGAGCACACATTTGATGGAAAGTTTATATTTAAACCTGTATATAAAATAAAAGATAAGAAATCATTGTTAAGGTAAAAATTATAATATATTAACAATAAAATAATATAATCAAATATACCTTTACAGTAAATATTATTATTTTTTTAAAACAAAACAATTTATTTGATACAAATTATTTTTAACATTATAAGACACACTTATATGTATAGATTTTACATAAAATTGTTTTAAAAGTAAATAAATATGTAATAACATAATTTTAATTTACTTAAATTCCTGTAATTTTTTTTTCAGGTTACTCAAACAGCATGATTTAAAAGGACTTGGAGGGATCTTTCTGGAAGATGTCCAAGAGTCGTTACCTCACTGTGAGAGGGCATTGAAAAGCTTAGCTCAAGAGATATTATATATAATACGACCTACTGATAAAAAAAAAATATTATTTTATAATGACAAAACTGCTACATTAGATGTAATTGATTTTAATAAACTGTAATAAAATAAAATATGTACATTCTTCTATTTAACATTTCTTTTTTTTAGGTTGATGAAGAATTCGTTAAATTGTGGCGTGCTACAGCCGTAGACGCGATGGACGACGCTAAGATTGAAGAATATTTAGAAAAACAGGGAATTAAATCTATGCAAGATCATGGTCCTAGGAAACCTGTGGTTCCAAAAAGAAAGAAAGTGTCGCAAAAGAGAAGGCAGTTTAAGAAACCAAGAGACAATGAGCATTTAGCAGATGTTCTTGAAACATATGAAGACAATACTTTAACACAGAAAGGTGTCAGCATTAAGTAAATTAAAAAACATGTTTCCCTAATTATTGTTTTTATTGTATTTTCAAGTTTTTATGGTATACATTTAATATTCCTAGTAGGAATTTTATAATAAATAATGTCGTAGTTTAAAAAAAAACTTAATGTAGTATATATATAATCCACTATGTGATTTCATCTTACAACAGCCCAAAACTTATAGATTTCGCAATTTACAATACAAACAAAGACTGTTTTGCATTTAAACATTCTTGATATATTAATGTTAAGTTAGAAGTTAAGGTAACTAGGGATAATATATTGTTTTAATAATGACTTCTTGTCTTTTAATTTATATACGACGATAAATATAAATTTTCCATCAAATATTTTGGGTATATATTTACTTCATACTGGGCTGACCTCACGTCAGTGCTATGAACGTTGCGGCCAATTAGTTGAAACCCTTTCATTGTTCCTACTCATGATGATGATCTTAATCGAACCAGGGCAGACGCGAAGCGTGAACTGTTCACGTTATTATTGATGTAAGTAAAGCCGTAAATAGAACGTAGATATGGACACGTTTTGCTGATAGCTTGTAATATATTTTCCTGATACAAGATATGTTCCCAAAATCATGGTGCATGATCAAGCTTTGTGATGTAGCATTTTTACTAGCCGAAAATTGGTACGTGCATTTAAAAAGCTTGCTCGTCTCGAAACAACTTTACACTCTGTGCATATTAGTATTCTCTGTTTACGTTGTAAGTTGTAACTATATATTCAGATTTGAGTTTTGACAAGTGGTTGAAATTTATCAACACCAAGTCACAAAACAAGCGTAGCAAATACATATTTTAATGTATACGGTCTGAAATACGTTTCAGTGAAATATAAAATTAATTTTATAACACAGTATGACTGACACTCAGTCTCAATTTTCTCTCTCTTGGGATGACCATGTCGCAAATATTTGTAACGGATTGAGTTTGTTGCAGCAAGTACGTTATAATTTATGTATTTACTATGTACATTTTCAAATAAATTTCAGTAAAAGCAACGTTAAACGAAAAAGTATTAATGTTTTTAATGTGTCTATAAATTTAAACACATTTATTTATTAAAACTCGAATTAGATAATAATATAAAAACTTTGTATTTTTTTCATTTGTTTATAATTTCAGAATGGTGAGTTTGTAGACATGACACTAGCTGCGGACGGTCATCTGGTGAAGGTACACCAAGTAATAATGGCTCTCAGCAGCCCATTCATTAAAGACTTAATCTCATCAGCGCAATGCCCACATCCTGTTATATTTTTAAATGTGAGTAATAGAAGAAATAAGGGACGTTTTAACTGAATAAGGTGATATGTTATTGGAAAATTATTACTTGACTTTTGATGTTTCAGAAAATTTCTCATACCACCCTGTCAGCATTGCTTGAATATATATACACAGGCGAAGTATTAGTGGCTGTAGAAGACCTAAATGAGCTAATAGACGCTGCTAAAGAACTGCATATAAAGGGATTACAGGAAATGGTGAAGATATTATTAAAAAGAGACAAACTTGTATTGCTTTAATTCCTTGATGTGTCACAAAGTAATAAAACATTTAATTTATACTGTTATATAATTTGTAAAAATTTAAAGGATTGTATTTTTTTTAGAACTTGGCTGAGGCATTAAATCTAAATGAACAGAAGTCCCATCAAGTATATTGTACACAAACAGAGAGCCTGGACATTGATCAAGATATTTATGTAGAGGTACCCAACCAGGAAATCAATAAACAAGCAAAAGATAAAGAAAGGTGAGACCAAAGAGATTCTTATAAAAAAGCATCATTTGCATACATTTAACATAGATAACAATTTATTTTTATAAAAAAAAAATTAATGAAATGATACATATAGATTATATAATATTAATATTAAAGAGGTATATTTCAGGTGCAATTTAATAGTAGGTGATAAACTTGGGATGGAAAATATTGATGATTTATATACAGGATCATATGAGAGGCAACAGAATCCAGAGCTGCATGAGGTTATAAAAAACAGTGCTATTCAGAGCAATGTAGATACTGGATCATGTAAGTATTCCCTATCCCATTGCTAAGTTTTTTATTTAATTTTGATCAATTAAATTGACCATTCCCTCAAATAGGGAGTGGTTGTTTATGCTATATATCATAACTTGTTTGAGATTTAAGCCTTTCAACGTTCCAAGTGGGATTTCAACTAGTTCAGTAGTTTTTATGTGATGCTTTAACATATAGACAGAGACAAGATTTAAATATGTTTGTTATCTACGGCCTTTTTTAGGGCCAGTGGAACCTTTTTTATAACTTTTAATTGTATTTTTTATTTTGCAATATTTACATATACTTAGAATAAGTAGCCAACTTAAAATTTAAAAATAAAATATAAACCACATCTAAATATCATATTTCCAGGTCTTAAGACCCTCCAATATACAATATCAAATCAGGGCTCGCTGCAAATGGTTCTAAACAGGTTCATTTACTACTTGAAGCACAGCAACAGAGACAAATCTCGCCAGTGGCGGTGTGTGGACTATCTGAATCAATGCAAATGTCCTGCATACGTTGTTACCAAAGAGGATGTAGTAGTGCAGAGGTAAATATCATTTTATTTTGTGTTTCTGTTGTGTTGCCTGAATTTCATTTTTTACTTGACTAATCTAAATAAATCTATGGTATTGTTTTATATTATAAATAAAACCCAATTTACTTTAATCGAAATTATAGATTCTTGTTTATGTTTGTAGTTCCCGCATTTCTCATTTTATAAATTGTAGTGTTTAAGCACGCGTTTACAGTTTTGCCGAAAATCATCAACTTTGCGGTACATATTGCTACAAAATAAAACTTAACGTACTAAAACCTATATTGACAGCAGATAAAGTGTTTCTTTATTTTTCATCTTTAAAATATATCAAATATTATAGCTTTTTATATTAATAAAAGCGATTTTCCAGCACTACTTCACACATATCCTACGATTTCAGGCGTAGTTTCGGTACATTCAAACTATCAAAATTGTTTTATTTAGCCATTATTTCATTCGACTATACATGAGCATGTGTGCGTAGTTAAGCTTTGTCAATGTAGTTATGTGATTTACTACCCATCTGTTTCGTAAAGGCATCCTTAAAGTCTAGTCTGAATCTCAATTCCATTTAAAATGTTTTTTGTAATCTTTACAGGATATCATGTCACAATCACCCATTCCATGATCGTAAAATATTAAAAAAAGTAAAAACAGGATCAGTTTTCTCAGCATTCAATCAAGCAGAGATAGAAGGAAACAACAGAAAAAATAATGATAAATCAAATAGTGAATAAATATATTTTATACAACGGACTTTTATTTTTATCAAGCAAAGACAATAACAAAAGATATAAGAATATAAAATAAAATTTATTGTTCCCATATTAACATAGAATAAAAAATATGCAACAATATACAAAAATATATATTTACGATTTTACATATCACGTTACTAAACTGCTGTTTTATTGAGGCACGTCAATATGGATTTTTGATTATGTTGTGTACATTGTAAAAATAACTATCATAACGGACAGGAATGCAGTGGAATGTAAAAATATATTAAATGTTTATAAAACTTAACATTAGATTCGAGGTGTATAATTCGTACCAAATCCTGTCAATATGTAGAATAAAATTAAATTAATGCACTGACAAGTATAAGTTAAAAAAAAATTAAACATGGATTTCGTTTTTAACAAAATTTGGTAATGCAAATGCGGCTTTATGGATATCTACATTGTAATATTTTAGGCCCATATTATTTAGTTGCTGATGCGAAAACTCCACTGCTGGTTTGTCGAACTTGACGGTTGGATCCAGAGATCCAAGCACAAATCCGATTGACCCGGACGGATAAGTAGGAACTGATGTTGTTGCATACGCCGCGACGGCAAATTGGTTTTTGCAGAATTGGAGCGTATTTTTTACTAACTCCATATTGTCCCAAAATGTTCCAGCTTGGGAACAGACAATACCGTTAGGTTTTAGAGCGCTTTTCATCAATGAAAAATAGTTTTCTTGGAACAAACTGATAGCTGGTCCGATGGGATCGCTGCTGTCAGTTATGATAACGTCAAACTCGTGGCTATGATTTTTCATGAATTCGAAGCCATCCCCAACATGTAGAGTCATTTTTTTACTTTCAAAACCTACCGCCATAAAGGGCAGGTATTTCTTGGAAACTTCTATTACTTTAGCGTCGATTTCCACCTGAAACATAATATTATAGTATCGTGAATATTACCTTAATAAAAATGTATTTTATAAGTAGGTAAACAGTGCGAAAAATAAGTACTTTAATTATTTTTTTTATAAATATAGAATGAAGAATTCATCAATACGAACTGAACTTAAGTCTGCAACCTTGAGTATATCGTACACGTCGCTCTAATAAGTGAGCCTCCCTATCATTACCTGCCTGGATGAATTTAGCATTCTATTAGCACGGAGACAGTCTTTTTTGTATAGTTTATTGAAAAGATGAAACAACGGAAATCATTATTTTAAAAGTATCCGTAAACAATATGGATTGTTGCCATATTACGTGTATTATGAATTGATATGAATTATTATGAATTATATTTTAATAAAATAATAAGCATAACATTTATTTCATTAAAAATATATTGACATGTTACAGCGGAGTAACGAATATAAACTATAAAGAATGAAAACGTTAGTAAGGATTGTTAATTTGGTTGACCTGAATTATATAAAAATTGTATCTCGGTTGTTGGTAACGGTATAATATCTTTAATAAATACTCCGTAACAAAGATAAGGGACGCGATTGTAGTTAGTGTGAGATAAACATACCTAGAAGAAAAATTACCACAGCAAAGAGAAGTAATTAAAATAAACACAAGACATGAAGAATATTTTAAAGTGATTTATTAAGAATATTGGTCATCATAATTTTTCAAAATGTTTTGTTTTTCCAAAAGCATTTTTTAGGCATTATTGGTTAGGCTTTCATTACACCATATCTTTTGAGGGGCTCATTTAAAAGAACACAAAATTATCTTGCTAACAAATATGGGGTCCGGTAATTTTTTTTTTAATAATAAACATATTAAACAGTCATTAAATTAGTTCACCAGTTGCTTTATAAACAAAATAGCAGAAAAACACTATTTTATTTTAAGTCATATGATTGAAAATAATACAATATTTTTTTTTTATCCATGTTAAGCTTATTCAAATTGTAAGCAGACTGGAATCCTGCCGTGTCCATGAATTTACATTTTATGTTTATTTATTATATTATTACTATATACCTTTATTTACCTCACCTGTAATATCCATGAATGTCTGCACAAATAAAATTGACTTATTAATGATATTTATAACATTGTTCCTCTTTACTTTTATTTTTTTTTTATATGTAATTACATCTTACAAACTTATAGATAAGGTTTAATAACGAGACCATGAACTCTGAGATAATGTGTCATTAACATGAATGTATTAAAATAATTAACTAAAAATACAGCAGTAGATAATACTTAAGATTCCTAATTTTTGGTGCATAAATATGTTATAGCAGACACAGTAACAATCACCTTTTCACATATTTTTTTGGCAAATTCTAGAAAGTACTTTTTGGCTACCCAAATTCTTTTATTCTTTTAGACAATGTCATGAAAGGGGTTGATGGAATTTAATAATTTATTCTCATACCTGTACAATCTCTTTAACACTGGGATGCTTGGCAACATCTCTGGCAACTCCCCCGTCCCCACCACCCACTATTAACACCTTTTCGGGATTCTTGTGGCAGCAAAGAGGCAGGAAGGCTATCATTTCCTACGTATATAACATTAAATTAAAATATGATCATGTCATAATAAATTAAGATTAGTATGAAAGTAATATTTGGCTGGTACCAATACATAAACATCCAATTAATACAATAAAGTAATACATAAAGATCTTTATTATAAGTATTAAAGTAATTGTGAAATAAGTAAATAGCCAATTGAAAAAGAAGGTAAAAAAGCTATTATAATTTTTAAATGCTAGAATTTAATAAGATGTAATAAAAACATGTTATTATAAGTCATAGCATAAAAGTTCTTTAGGTACTAAACTCAACATAGTATGGCTATCATAAAATATTTATAGAAAAATCCACTAATAAAATATATGCTTTAGATAAAAAATACTAATGAGTATTCTAAAAAAATAATAATATATAACCTGGTAAGAATATTCATCTTTTTGGGTACATTGTATAATACCATCCAGCACTAACACTCTGCCCAGACTAGGTGTGTCAAATACTTCTATCTCCTGGTATGGAGACCGCTCCTTATGAAGCACTTCATTTACTTCAAATGAGAAGGTACTTCCAGGCCACATCTCACATGACTCGGTATACCAATTTTTCTTCATAGCATCCATTTTACTAAAATATTAATTACTTTATTACCTTAACAATATGCTAGTTCTTTAAATATCAGAATTAAATTATTTGATTAGTTGTAATATGTACATGTTATTAACATTTATTTATAATATGAATAATTGAATTTTTATCTTATAAATAGAATAAAGTCGCGTGGAAAGTATGGAATATAAAGTATTTAATTGTCTATAAAACTTTATTATCTTAGCATATAAAATATATACCTCAGTGTTTTGAAAATATTTTTTTTTCAATATATTGAAGGTATTTAATAATACGCACAGAGAGTAAGAAGTCTATTGTTAGACGAAATGATTCCCTTCCACAATCAATCACTCACAACAATAAAGGCTAAAATAAAATTTTAATACAATCAAAATGTGGTGTCGTATCCGAAATATATTTTAATGTAGTCTGTGATCATAAGCAGAAAACACATTGAACAACCCGATCAATGACATACGGATGACAGCGAAATTAGAGTATGTTGTTGTTGTTGCTTGTCTGTGGCTGAAATTAGAGTTTAAACATCCTGACGACTGACAACTGACAAGTGTTGACAGCATCTGGCAGATTAATAGACAACAAATATTTATACTATATATTTTATAGATGACAATTGAATACAATGCCTTATATTGAAAGATTAATAGAAAAGATACGCATTGTAAAATATATGATTGGCCTTATTCACCCGACCTAATATTACGTAAATTTTATATGTTATGTTAATTTTTGTAAGTTAGTGAACCTCAATTTATGAACGGTTTTTGTAGTATTGATCCATTCCCTCTCCTTCGTTCTATCAGGTTGTGGATTATTGATTGTTTTAGCTTCCACAGTTCTGTTAAGTAGTGCGTTGGTATAATTTTATACAAGTTTTAAATTTTCCTTTGCTTGCCCTTTCTTTCATATGATAATTTACAAGCTTTTCGGTTCACAATATGAATTCTTTTGGTATTTCGCCTGAAGAGTTCGTGTACGCAGCTAGAGACTTCATAGGTTTATCAGATAAGTACCTAGATAGCTGGACCATCCACCAGAACGATAATGAAATATTACAAACCTATATAAGAAAAGAAGAATTCGTCAGTCACCGAGATGAAAACGATAAAGTATTTCTCTATAGGGCGGAATACGTAATCTTCTTCAATCTTAGCTATGGCGTCCCTTCGTTTAGTTTCAATGTGTGGGACTGCTCGGGAAAGCTATTAACTCTGGAAGAAGTCAGACAAATCTCTCTGATGAAGTAAGCATAAAAGTATCACCATTATCGATTTTAAGTACCCTTAATTTGTTTTTGTTAAAGAATGTCAAGAAAAAAACTTAATTTGGTAAAACTGCTGCGATTTATTCTAAATATTTAATTCTTTTAATTATTTTTGATTGACCAGGACCAGAAAAGAAGACTTCTACTCGGTAGTGACCCAGCAGGAACACCCAGTGCTCTATCGCCCCTACTTCATTATCCACCCATGCAGAACAGCTACAATACTCCAGGAATTTAAAAATGAGTCCAGGAACATTATCCTTACTTTCCTGGGCCTCATTATTCCTCTTATTCAGCTCAACTTGCCGCTGGAGTATGGTTTATGACGAAGAGCCTAAATGCCTTCACTCTTTTTAACTTACATTTTATGCAAAACAATAATTTTAGTTGGAGTCTTTTTAAAATAATGTTCTAATATTTAATTTGTTATATATTTTATTTTTTGTTATTCAAAATATATTTTGCATAAATTGTAAAGAAAGTGAGGCATTTTATGTTTATTATAATTTCATATATTTTTTTACTCTTATACTTTTTAAAACTATGTACTTTATTTTAAGATACATTTTTTAATAACCATTCACATTTTCACATATTGTATGTACGTATTTTGAAAATATTTGTTATAAAAAAGACCTGAATATCCTTTTAAATTTATTCATTGCTCCATAAAAGAGTAAAACAATGTGTATGAAGTATATTTCACACTTCTTAGAAAGTAACTAAAATAAGTTACTTAATTCAAAGATCTTACCAATATCATTGAGGGATATTTTTAGGATCTTTTGAGTCAAATCAAGTCAGAGTAATTACTTACAATTGATGTATTTTATATTGTGTGCATTGTATAAGGAATTAAGTGTAGTCACTAAAACTAATCTAATATTATAGTATGCATAATGTATAAGTACAATAGAAAAAAAAAAATATTGTTTGTATGAAATGTTAGTTATAAGAAAGAAAAGATTTAAATGGCCGCTAAATCTTTCTTCACACATTTTTGATAAGCAGACTTACTGCTTATTCTTTTGTTGCTTTTAATTCATTATAATTTTTATATGTATGTTGAATTTATGTTGTTATTTAATTTATTGTAATTATACTGTACCTATGAGATTTAAGAAATGTTTCATGTGATCTAAATAACAGCATTGCAATTATTCCAAGACAATGAATAATTGTAAAGATTGTTAACATGAGGAGTCTTGATCAAATGAATCATTTTATTTTCTTCATAGATCTATTGTGCATATACTAAAATACATACGAGTAAGTTAATGTCAGTCATTTTAATTCATATATTATCCAATAAAATTGATGTTTTATTTTTTCTCCTGGTGAGGTGTTGCAATAGTTTATTAAAAAATAGACAGAGTATCTTAATTCTTTATTAAAAGCGATTTTTTGTTCAAATTTTTTTGTACGTTTTGTTGGGAAATCTTAAAAGTGGGAAAAATAGAGTTCAAATATTATAGCTCGGAGTGTTAACCCATGGTATGATAGGTGCCGCCTACTTTTTGTCACCAAGCATTATGCGCGATCTAATTTCCTACGCACTATTTGATCCCAAAAAATAGCGAGTAAGGATTCCCACCAAACAGATGGGAGCGCTAGATCACTGACAGCTATTCATAAGGCGATATTTGTAACTTAATTTGACCCAGAGCTTGCTGCACGGTAAATTTAAGAATGAAATGCTTGCTTTACTCAACTCTTAACAAAAAATTGAATCAATAGTAGGTAGTAGCTAAAGTATAGCTATACTTTGTATGATAGATAGATATGAACGTTTGCCACACCCCTCCAACTCCTATCCTCCTTTCCCCTTTCTGTTCGTACAACATATTGCAAGGGTCTTCCTTTACATTAAATTTCTTATGTTACCTCTAATTACATAAATAAAAATGAATATCCTAAGAAAGCCAGATCGAATGTTACCTTATGAGGATTCATTTTGCTTAGGTACTATACAAGTTATCCTAAAAGGGTTCTTTCCCCCCGGCGTTCTGCCGTCGGGGGGCGTTAGTGTCAATACCCACAGATCCCTTTCCTAATACTACGCCTTCTCAAGCCAAGGTCCGGCCTCTTCAAGGCACCCTTGTGAAGGTCGTATCCCCCCGGAACCCTCAGGCCCGGATTTTCGAGGGGAGGGTACGGCCCGTACCTTGCCCACCACCTCCGGTGAAGCTGTCACGGCCTCAGGGCCAACAGCAATAGTCTCTACACAAAAAAAAGGGTTCCTTCAATAATTTGTGTAATTCCTACAATATACCTATTATTTAGATATTTTTTTTCAGTAATTGCTTTTTGTTAGTATCATTGTTGTTTGCATCAGGCGTTATAATTTCTTTGACAAAAACTTGTAAGTAACTAATAGATTTGTTCTTTATAATATGTTTGTTGAAACAGTTAAAGAGCCAATAATTTTAAAACTACGATTATTTGGTATATAGTTTCGTTGTGTATTAATAGTATTCATTTAAAAATGTTTTTGGTCTAGAACTAGAACATTTCGAGGCTGAAATATATCAAAACATTTTAGTGTTTATGAAAAATAATTTCTTGGAATATTTGTTTTTACCAAGTCTATTTAGAAACAGTAATGGGTAATAGGTAAGATCATTTTACCAAAAACTTTAATTGCTGTTCAATTCAAGAGTTGCGTTAGAAAAAATCTATTAAAACACTTTAGTTTATGATTCTGATATATTTTACAAAACCCCTAAGTATTCTTAGTCTTCTCAAACGTCCCACCATCTCCGGAGAAGCTGTCACAGCCTCAGGGCTAACAGCGATTGTCACTGAAACCAAAAAAAAAATGTTCTTTATAAATATTTGTCTATGTTAAGAGCATGTCACTCCGCATTTGATAGACAGTATATACTTAGGTATATACTATTTATGATTAACATAAAATCTACCTATACTAATATAAGTAGATTTTATATAGATAGATATAGGTAGATTTTCCGGTCCCTAAGATGGCATCTAATCCCTAAACTTACGATTTAATGCCCCAGAGGAAGAAGAAGGACGCGTTCTTTTACTTATTCGACTATATTAAGCACAAAAAGAGTTCAAAGGTTATTTTAGTATTTAGTATTGTATAGATGCCCGCCATTTGGTACCAAGTGGGCAGAAAAAAATGCCCTAGCAACCTACATAAATAAGTGGAAATTTACCTAGAGTACTGAATAGTGTAATAAAACTGAAGAACCACTAAGAAAAATACAAAAACAAGAAAACTTATGTGATAACACGTGAACGCTCGGTAGAAATATCTCGGTCGACTACAGACTAGAACACATAGTAATATGTAGGCCCAGAACAAACAAGCCATGAAACTGGAATACAACTAACATTGACATTAGGTCTAAATTATCACGGACTTGTGGCTTTCTCCGGAAAAGCTAAAAAGAAGGCCTCTGACAGTAGACACATCCAAAAAATTGTCAAAAAATGAAATGGACAACAGAAAACGCCAACGAGTTTCGACACTTTTGGTTTCGGACGTATTTTGACGTGGCAGGAAACGAAGAAACTGAGAAGCTGGACAAGGACGCAGCTTTATATATAAAGAAGTAATCAGATTACTACTAAATCTCGCTATCGCGATATGCAACGAAGTGACTAATATGTTACACCGACATATTGTCGCTCACCTAGCTCCTTCGCTCTATGTATTATGTATACAGTATCTCAACCCAACCAATATCCCGGGTATAGGGTTTCAGCCGATATTCCAGCACCAAAGTGGCGTAAGACATGGGGACCTACATACATCAGGTTCTACATTCAACATCTATGCTATGTAACATGGACAAGTCCATCACAACCATTCTGCCTTTTAACTTTTCGCCAGAAAGGTTTCGTTGAAGGCGCGCTTACTTCTTACTAACGCCAATCTGCAAGCCTCCCTCGTTCGACAGTCAGGTGAGCGGATAGATTTATCACCACTATCACCATCTATCTAACCACTAAGCTGGTGGCTGCCCAATGCACAGGAGCCAAAAGACCTCCGATCAGGGGATCAAGAATCGAAGTTGAAAACCGCATCAGCACTTCTTATTAGGCTGGTCACTTCCGGCTCTCGCTGTTCTGATCGTGACAGCTGTAAATTATACACCATACTATCACCTGGAAGTAACGAAGACAAGACCCTCAGAGTATAAAAGCAAGGCAAAAGATCATGTTAATGTGTGATAGGCACACACAACAAAGATGGGAAGACACAAGACCATGGCGATACTATTTTTTACAAAAATTGCACAATATAGTGTTGCTAAACATACACCATATAGATAAGATTAAGATAACAATAACCAATAAAAATAGCATAAACCCAATAATATTAACCTTTTAAAAAATACAAACAAATACTACAAAATAATGAAAAAAATAACAAAAGACATCTAGATAAAACCAGGTTTTGGTCAAAACCGAAGGAAAGGAAGGCGAAAAGCCAGCCGAAACATAATTCTTTATTAATAACTTATTGTTTTTTAAGACATATGTTTTCATTTCCAATATGCAATATAGCTATTTTTTATCGTAAGGTCTAGGTTTACAATCAGGTGAGTCGTGGTATTAATTGATACCATATTGGCAAAAGCGTTGATAAGATAAATAACGCTTCAGTCGCCAAGCTATCCTGTTGTGTGCTGTGTGTATTATATGTTTTCTGTATAATGATGATCGAATAATGAAGGATTGTGGAGTGGTTGTGGTAAATTTTGTTGGATGTTTGCTGGATCTTTTGCCTTCATGCTTGCTGCGATTATGCTGGGGCCGCGTAAGTCAAAAATATTTTATTTAATAAACTCATTTATCGTATTTAAGTTATCAATGATATCAAATTATTTTTTAACAATATAAATTATATTGGCAACTCTCACTTTTCGCAGACTTCTCGTTATTTAAAAAAAAAAACATAATATTTTTCGTAGAATTTTAAAACATACAAGTAGGTAGTTACCTCATTCGTTAAATTATATTTCTAATCTAAAGTCAATAAACCATTATCACCAAATTAATACAACCGATTAATTTATTTTTAAAGCGGATTATTGTCTTCATAAAGGCTTGGTTATTTTTTGAGACAATAATACTATTTCTTAAATATAGTTCTTAGATATCTCTCGAACATATCGTATACATACTATTTCTTAAATTCTGAATTTAATAAAACCTTTTGGTTTTACTCTGCCCTAAGTTAACTATCATACCTTTGCAATAATAGTCATTCTGGATGGCAACCTGGATACGTGTGTGAATATGGGGCCAATGAGCGTTTACAATGCAGAATATACATATAAGTACATACCTACATTTAAAATTATCTATCATTCTCTGTTTCATGTTTCTAACTATACACAATACAATAATTATTAAATTCTTTATTGGAGTTTCGTCAACTGGGTCAAAAAGATATCTAGCTATGTAATTTGTTTCATTATTTCTTATCGATACGTTTTGAAACGTTTTCATTTTTAAATTTGGAACCATTTAGTGGCACCACTTGACCTTAATATTAAAAAAACGCGGGATAAGCATTAAAGATAACCAAGAAATTAATAATTAATTAAAACATACTGCCTGTAGTACTCTACGATGCTTGACGAGGAGTTAAGGAGAGCGCTCTATAAGAAAGGTACGATACATATTTCTATCTGGGTGCTTAAACTGGCCAAGGTTCTTTAATCTGGATCCTGTCGAATTTTTGAAAGTACTCGATGACCTTTTCGAATCATCACAGATCCACCTGTATGTTTCATTTGGTTGCTGCTGCTTGCTTGACAAAAAAGTTTGCGATACTGATCTGTCTTAAATAACAGCCCTTGAATAACATACTTATTGATTACGATGAAAATCATTTACTGTCGGAAAATAAATATCCGTATATTTATATTGTTTGTTTACCGCCATTTGTAAATAATTCTTTTTATTTAGCGCCGGAAGATAAAGTACTAGCCGGGTTTGAGCTGGTTTCCTTTACCCAAGGAACATGCCTTTCTTGTGACACTGGAAGAAGTTTCCAAGAACTGTTTTGCCAGTATTCCTTCCTATAACTTACATTTGCGTTAGTTACGGTTGCTGACAAGCTTACACAGATGAATCCGTTAGGAAGGAATGTATATCTTTTTAAGAACTTTACTTCGGATTCTTAGTAATTTACGTTTCAAAACAGGATATAGCTATACGCTTTAAGCCAGTTGTTTGAAAACAACACCTGCACCAAGAGTGTTATTCATTTCGTATTATACGATTAAGAAATAACGTAAATAATTTGTCATTTTGTCATATCTATAATGTAATCGTTATATTACTATATTTTTAAACTTAGTTTTTATAGATATAAGATATCATATAATACCTACATTAAAAATTATCTATAAGTTTATAGGTATTATATTTGTGTTTTGTTTTTGTTTTTTTTTTTGAACTCGTTTATTTTTGGAACTTACATGTTTTTAGCAAATAAGCTCAATAATAAGCTTTTGATTTAAACTTAAATAAATGCCATTTATTTAAATATCATTGACATTCTATAAAAACGTTGACATAAAAATTATATTAGGAAAAATATACAAGCAGCATTTTATACTTGTCAGAAAAAATATGTTTCATGATCACATATTTTCATAGTTGAGTTTGAACTCATGTTACTTAACGATTGATATTTGGTAAAAATTTGAATCTATTACTTTTAGATATGTATCGATCGAATAAACTTTCATATGTAATGACTTATCTAGATGATATTTAATTAAACACTGCGCTACATTTATTTCGGGATCGATCTGCCGCCCTTGGTTGCGTCAGCGCTAAATGAAGGGAGTAATTGTTTTTCATTTATTTTTATTACTAAAGTATCAAAAGTTGTTTAAATATATTTCTATACGTTATTAAATATATCTACTTACATCTAGATGGATAGATAGACAAATTAACTGGTAACGATAGCGGGCGAAAACTGGATGTCCTTGGCTAGATGCAAAGAACGATGGAAGTCCTTTGCTTATAACCGAAGTGGACCCCACACGAGGGTCCAACATACAATAACCAAAGCCACAACCATATAATAACTAAAATGAATTAAATCAAGCTAACCATAACGCAATTGTTATTATTTAACAAATATTTTATTTTTACTAGTTTATGAACCAGAAAGACGATTTACGGGATTATATATAGTTTTATTATTATTACTTGCTTCTATAAAAAATGTCTCCATGATATAATTAAACTTTTTATGTATTGTAATAAATATTTTCTAACAACTATTGCATCTATATTTGTAGTGTGTTGAAATGAATGATATCAACGAATTATTTAATTTTCTTAAATAACGTTCTGTTAAAAATGTATATAAAACTATAATTATGTCATCAAGCCTAAAAATAAAAAATAGCGAGTTGAAGCAACCTTCCCTAAAGTAACTATTTTTGGGATAATATAAATAGTTATTTTATATTATGGCGTGTGGTCGCGAGAGATACCATCCTTTACTTCTTCGAAAGATGGCGGAAATGTCATCAACACTTTGGAAGGGCCAAGGAGAGTGGACGTCAAGCTGGCAACTGGTTTTAAAACATTGGAAAAACCTTTTGAAATAGATAAAATATTGCGACCAGCTCAAATAATTGAGATAAGGGAAAGTGGATGATGAGTAAGTACCTAATAGTAGGAGAGGTTTGACAAACAATAGATAAGACAGTTCCTTAACACATAATATACCAAGAATAATGTTTCACTACAGGACAGTTGGTCTTTCTTCAAGTAAAGTATTGTCTACACGCAGTACAGAGACCATTTTTTATATAATAATGTTTGATAACCTTTTAAAATATCCACCATTCTTTATTATTTGTTGTAGTTTTTAATAAGTCTTAACGTTAGTATTACCTCCCTTTATTTATTTTATTGAAAAGCAAAAATAATTTATATACAAGGTGTCCAGAAAGGGTATCGGGTATTTGTAGGTTCAATGACACAAAAATTATTTGTACGCAATAAAAAAGTTTATTGTTTACTATTAGCATATGAATTGGAGAATTATTTGGAAAAGATGATGTTATCCCAATGATGATCCATTTTGCGTACGAGCGTATTATCGTAATGGTGATTCAATAGTGACTGCTCAACGTCTCTATCGTGCGGAATATCGTACACGCCTCGCGCCAAGTGACGATAGCATTAGGAAATGGATCAGGATGTTTGAGAATACAGGTGTGACAGTTAAATTTTAAAACTCTGGTCGTCCTCGTTCATTTAGAGATAAAGAAACAATTGAAGAAGTTGAGGCGTCGGTTCTTTAAAAATCCGTCTTTATCCATCCGAAAGCGAAGCCAAGCGTTGGACAAAAAATCGTCCCTACATTAGATTTTAAAGAAAGACTTACATCTAAAAGCCTATAAAATTCAATTGGTTCAAGAATTGAAGGATAAGGACTATGCTAATCGACTGAATTTTGCGAACGAAACGCTGCAGCGATTCAACAACTTTAACAACATACTGTTCAGTGACGAAGCAAATTTTCACCTGAATGGTCATGTGAATAAGCAGAATTGTCGATACTGGGCAGTGGAGAATCCGAGACGAAAGCATGAACGACCCCTGCATAGCCCAAAGGTCGTTGTTTAGGCCGCTATGTCTGCTAAAAGCCGTAATTGGTCCTTATTTTCAATTAGCAATTAATGTGAATAGTGACCGTTATTGCGATATGTTTTTGGTCCCAGAGTTGCAGGAGTTTGCAGGTTTCAACTCAAGAACGTGGTTCCAGCAATATGGGGCCACTTGCCATACCTCAAATGACTCAATGGAAGTTGTTAACGAATTATTCCCTAATAAAGTCATTTCGCGAAGGGGTTACATCAACTGGCCTCCCAGAAGCCCCGACCTTAGCCCGTTTGACTATTTTGCATGGGGATACCTTAAAAGTAAGGTTTATCAAAACAATCCGACGAATCTAACCCAGTTAAAGCAAAACATCAAGTCAGAAATGGCAGCAATATCGATAGATCGATATCTATGTGTCAACGTGTTATCGCCAATCTTCGTTTTCGTTTAGAAGATTACCAGCAACGTAACGGTCATCATTTGGATAACATCATCTTTTCCAAATAATTCTCCAATTGATATGCTAATAAACTTTTTTATTGCGTACAAATAATTTTTATTTCATTGAACTTACAAATACCCGATACCCTTTCTGGAAACCTTGTATATACAAAATAGTAGCTCGCAAAACTTTGAATGTGACAAATCTATGTTTTGTACATACATACAATATTATTGATACGATTTCTTTATTTAATGGGCGATAGAGGGAGATGAAAGGAATTTGAGCTTCCGACCTTCTCATGACAAAACACAAGTTTGTTAATAAGTTCATCGATCTTCGTTCTTTTTTAAGAAGGTACCGTCTTAGTCCAACCATACACACAGTGTACGAGATTCCGATCGATATAACTCAAAGTATAGAGTGTAAATATAAATCTCGCACTAAGCAATTCTTATAATATTGATACAAAAAATAATAAAAATAAAACGAACATTCGATTCAAAATGGCGCCTCAGTTTTCGAAACCTTTAAATTTTTGTAGTAAACGATTTAAAAATAAGGAATTCTTTATAGATGTGAATGCTGATACATTTTGTTTTATTAAAACAAAAACAATATATATTTCATTAGTATTCATGATTAACTCTTGGAGTAACTCAAACGTACGCACCATATGTGTAATTCTCCGAAACCAAAATATCAACGTGCAGAAACATAAATATCTATATAATATGTATCTAAAATCTATTATTAACCTTCATAATAAAGAATAATAATATAAGAATAAACATTTTTTTTACCAGCTGCTAGTTTCATAAATAAGTTAAGCCATTCGATTTTTTTACAATTACTCGTAACTAGCCAACGGTCATGGAAAACGGTAATTACCAACTGTGGTGTTAATGATAGTTTGGGCAGAGACTAAAAATACTTGACGATTTTCTTACGTGTATTACTTATATGAAACTTATACTTTTAGTGTAACTATACCTTTTAGTGACTTGTAAGTTAAATTAGAAACTAAACAGTTTGAATGATTGAAATAATGATGACGATTATTAAATTATAATCTGAAGTAATATTAAGTAATATGAATGTTCAGAAATATGAATGTTCTTTGCAGTTTAGATTTTTTTAAAAACCTGCGACAGAATATAATATGTAAAGTAGAATGTAGAATTCTTTCATTTACTATTTAGTTAGGTGTACTTTTGCTTTTATCAATTTAATTAAACAGCTATATTTACTGTTAGATTAAGTAATATTTTCCTTTAACCATTAATAATTTAGTAAATTGATATATAACAAATAACAATAAATAGTAATCAGATGAGATTCTCAAAATCAGCCTAAACATTTAAATGTTGTTGTAATTAGGTCGTATAATATTAAAGGGTTTTTACTGTTATCTATCTAATACGTTTTATTGACTGCGGCGCATTATCGGCATTAAAAGTCGTGGAAAGTGATCACTTGCGAATGTCAGATGCGAAGAATCACACGACGTCAGAACTAACGTTGGCTTTAAACGACGCCAGTGACTCTTACGATGAGGAGCTTTAACTACTAATTGGCCACAGATGAGGGTAACTTTTTGAATTCTTTTTAAAACTTAGGAAGGTTAAAGTTCATTTTAATAATAAGTGTTGCTCGATTTAGGTTAATTACGATTAGTTGGTTGGTAAATGGGATATCATCGCAGAGTCTCAGATTCGAGTCGTTGATTTAATTTTATACAAAAATTTATTCCTGGTTCGAGATTACATTCTGGCATTTATTTGGCAAGCTTAGCTACTTTCTTTGCACCATTTAAAAAAATATAAATATTAACGAGTAACAACATTTTTGTAATTGTATAGATATTGAAGACGGATGAGTTTTATCTTTCTATAATATCAGTAAAGATATATTTTTGTTAAAAGTCATGAACGTGTTAAAAATGTAGATATTAAAAATCAGATAACGGTATTAAATAACTATCTGTCTTTATTAAGAATTACTAAATATTATTTAGAGTTGCCAGTTTTTTTTTTCTCACTTTTCTGCTCACTCATTTCGTAAAGAATCTTACATAATCTAAACGTTTTACATTTCTTATATATTCCTAGTTTATTTTAATTATAGCCCAAATCATTGTAGTGTTTTCCAGTAAGTAGATCGTCCTTCATGTTAGCACGCTGTATATGGTGTTAGACAATAAGGCAACACCACACTAAATTTCATTAAATTTCGTGCAATAGTTTTGGTGTTTTGTAATTATAGTGTTTGTGTTTACACGTGAAATTAAAATAATTTTCCGGAGTATATATAAAGTTAATGTTGCCAGTTTTTTTTGCTACCCCCTTTTACTAATTTTTTGGTACAATTGGTACAAAATCATAAATTTATAATATATCGCTATCCGTCCCAGTGGATCTATCATTCTTATCCCTTATAAGCCCTTATCTCGACAGCGGCCACATTTATTAGTTTTTTTCGAAAATCCTATTTTAGTTTACCCTCGATCTGAAAAAAATGTAGTCTATATCATATTTATACTGAGCGGTACTCATAAGCTTCAATACGAAATTGGAATGAAAATGTAACCTATATGCTACCCTGCAAACTCCTATATTTTCCACTGTAAGCCTCATTAAATTCGGTTAAGCCGTTAAGATTACCCTGGAAACTTAAGAATGCTTTATACAGACATACCCTGAAATGTTATTAATATGTATACGTATTAAAATATAACAATATTATTTATAGTTTTCTCGAATATCAAACTTTTGGAAACTTTGAAAGAAATTGAAACACAGGTTTCGTAAATAGACGGCTCTTATATACTGTATATATTTATAGCTTACTGTAAAGCATAACTTCCAATTCTCGGTTAAAAGCAAATTAAAGTGATATAACGCTTTCGAGTACATATAAAAAATAAAATGACAAATGAAATGTAGCTAGAAATATCATAATATCTAGAACATGATATATTTATATGGTTCCTTATGTCTCACACCTACTTTTATATATTTGCATGCTGTTACAATCTGTATGTTTGCACAGAAACGGTCTTATGATATTGTTTTTTTTATCGGGAAAACTGTTACAAAAATTACTGTTAAAATATAATTACATAGAAGTTACATGTGATTTGATATGGAGTAATGCGGAAGAATGAAAATCATCTAACAGGATGAGTTTTATGTATGAATATGGATAGATAAATGCGTGTAACGAGAAGAGCCCTATGTATGAATGTGGAATGAAAGAGTGGGCGACGAAAAATACATGATGGCATTCACAAAACTGATATAACAAACAAGGAAGTCTTTACTGAGATAACGTATGATAGATGAGTGGGGAATTTTCACACCCAAAAATAATTGTGATAAGGACAGGTGAAAAATAATTGTGATAAGGGTAGGAGAGGTGGTGTGATGACCCAAAAATAATTGTGATAAGGGTAGGAGAGGTGGTGTGCTGACCCAAAAATAATTGTGATAAGGACAGGTGAAAAATAATTGTGATAAGGGTAGGAGAGGTGGTGTGCTGACCCAAAAATAATTGTGATAAGGGTAGGAGAGGTGGTGTGCTGACCCAAAAATAATTGTGATAAGGGCAGGAGAGGTGGTGTGCTGACCCAAAAATAATTGTGATAAGGGCAGGTGGACTTCTGATATTGTCCAGCTATGTAAGCTTTAGATGGTATATTCGATGTGACTAAACCATACATAACGCAAAGTTACATGCATACTGTTACTCAATAAGAGATAGATTTCACCATTGAATATCGTCCAATTTCACGATCTGTGTACATTATTATCACGTGTGTAAATGTATCTATTCTTTATCAAAATATTATGATAAAATACTTATGTACTTTATAAAGATACTAGCTGTTGCCAGCGTCTTTGTCTGCTTTCCGGCCGAAAACGATACAAATTCATGTTGAAAATAATAAGCATTCAAGTTGCACCAATTTTTTTTACAACGCTATAGGTTTTCTATGCTTAAAATATTATTTTTAATATGTTATATTGATAACGATTCCGATGGAAAAAAACTACTTTTTTCTTCTGGTAGATTATAAATCTCCAAAAACATTTTAGCTTAACTAAGCTAAGGTAGTGAATATTGTTTTTTTTTTCGCCACTTGCAATAATTATTAAATTATTTATAATTATTTATGCACAACTGTTCAGTTTTTATTGATTGTAATAAACGTAGCCAGGTTCTGACCCTGAATTCACTCTTTACTTCGTATATTGTCCCACGCCTTGTTACATTATATATTTGTGACATTGGCAAAGAACAAACATTATTTCTTTATGCATTTTATATGGACATCAAATATTCTTGAAGATAGTGCTAACATAAAAAGAGTATCGATTCACGAAGTATGCTGATATTACATATTGAACAGTTTATTTATTTTGTAAATATAGCCATGTAGCTCTCTACGTTACACAAAACTCTACGCCGTAGCCCGTGAAACTTCGTAGCCCTTACAATGCTACGAGTAATTCGATCACTTTTCTTATCTCTAATTATTTTCATTTATTTTGGTAGTTTTATTGTTTATTTTGTTTTTATAATATAATATAATACAATATCGAAGCATTTAAGATAAGAGACAACGCACTGACGATTGTGACGATATCTGGATATTTAGTTGAATATGACAAATTAGAATTATAATAAATTATACGTGAATAATTATTCTAAAATAAACAATTACTGAATTGTCATTAAATTTATTATTTTAATGTGTAAGATAAAAATTTATTTAAATAAAAATTTAATGTTATCCAGAGTTTTATATCTATTTTTATACTTTAAACTTTAAAGCTTCACTCTAGAATTATTTTTAAAAACCTTTTTTTAACGACTGTGGCATCCTAAGAAAAGATATATTTTACAATTCTTTCATCTTCAAAGATATCCTGAATGTTGAATATCCGTAATGGCTAATTGAATTATTTTATAACTCTTTATCACTGGTCTGTTTATCCGACTGATAAGATAGGTGTTCGTGAGTTTAGAAACTTCAGTAATGACATCATTATCTTGATAAATAAACATTTTATTGACTTTTATTGTTGTTATTTCATTAAAATTCTGACAAATAAAGGAGTTTCCAGATGACGTATTCAGTGTGAAGTATGATTAAATAACTGATTATTTTTTTCTTTACTATTGTTTTACACTGCAAGTTAGTTCATATATTGATAGTACATATTTGTCTAGTAAAGTAGTTCGTAGCTATAGCGTAATTGTACAATACGAAAAATAAACTACGAATGAACAATAAATACAATACAATTATTGTAATGTAACAAAAATAAATTTGGAGTTAAATTGTGAAGATCTGATCTACATTAGACTTTTGAATCTTTACTTACTCCTTTAACAGTCGAACAAGGTCTCAGCAGTGTCCCAAACGCGGCAGATCAGCGTGGGGATGGTGGACAGTACCAAAAACAACAAGATCAAGACATCAAAGTATTCTCTTCTCTTCTTCATTCCTAAGAACATGTCTGAACAGTTCCGAAGAGTTGCCAACTTCTACTTCTTAATTGTGACCGTCATAGCGATTTTTATTGGTAAGTTACTTTGCTATTTATTTAAATTAAATAAAAAGAGTTGTGTAATATATATATATATATTTTTCTACGTATGATTCCTTTACCTTAAGAAGGTTTTCTGGTAATTAATTAATTTTGTTATTTATTTTAATTCATTAAAACGATTTGTGTAATATATATTTTTTTCTTTCTCGTATGGTTCCTTTACCTTTTTCTGGTAATTAATTAATTATTTATTCATTATTGTTGATATTTATATTAATTACAGACAGTCCGGTTTCTCCTCTTACAAGCATCGCTCCTCTTAGTTTTATGGTTTTGGTGACAGCAGCGAAGCAAGGCTATGAGGACTGGCTCCGACACAAGGCTGACAACGCTGTTAATAATCAAATTGGTAAGATGTTTATAAGAAAAGTAATGTTACTTGTTTTAATATCCCTGTCTGTTCCTGTCATCAAAAATCTAAATTTACTAATATCATTGCGTGTTAAAGTCAAGTCAACATACATTGGCAAAAAACGTCTCATATTGCGAGATGTGAAAAAAAAAAACGGTGGACATTATACAATTGTTATTTGGGTATAACCGAAAGCATTTAAGCAAAATGTATTAAATTATTTTCATAAATCTTGTTAAAGTTCTGTTTGGAAATGATTTTTTTTAATATTTCATTGAATCTTCTGTGAAGTTTGAACTTCAATATTTTAACAGTTATTTGTAAAATATAGACTATTTTATCCTTTACTTTGTTAATAACGGCGGAAGAGATGTACAGCTGATACAAACAAAAATAATATGTACGATACAATAACAATAATACAATATAATACACATACTGACAATAATACAATACTATAAATATAATACACTAACTTACAATAATATAAAACAAATACAGAATATTATAAACATACTAATAAAGAAGAAATTTAAAAAAGTTTACAGTCGAGATACAAAAGGAATAGGAGGAGAAAGAATCTAAATTGTAAGAAAAAGGTTTTTTAATGCATTTTTGAAAATGTTCAGAGATATATAATAATAAATATAAATTATGTAATTATTTTAATCAACATATAACATCTAATATTAATCGTAAGTAACAGACTAAGCTGCAAAATATCGTACTATGGACTAATGGACTCACCACTATGTTAAGGAAATCTTGAACTCTAAAAACACTTAATTGATAACAATCAGGACGATAGAGTCCCTCGATTGTCATAATCACTTATCTTTTATCGATGAAAATGCTTATTAAATTCATCACTATTTGATTCTATTGCGGCTTACTCTAATTTTCTCATCAATTGTTACATAAAAGTTTGGTTCAAACAAAGTTTATTAATAATAATGAAAGTTTCTTCGCTATCGCTTGAGTTAATTATTAAATCTGCTTTATATTGCATATTAAAATGTCTTTTATTGTTTATTTCAATAGTGGAAATAGTCCACAAGGGTGTGATCAAGGAGGTAAAAAATTCTACAATCACTCCCGGCACATTAGTAAGAGTCAAGCGTGGGAGGGAGGTTCCAGCAGACCTGGTGCTGCTCTGCTCTGCGGGGGAGAAGGGAAAATGTTTCGTCACCACAGCCAACTTAGATGGAGAAACAAATTTAAAAACCTTGAGGGTGCCCTCACCGTTGGTCGGATATACTGCAGGTCAGTTAAATATGCCGCATTTTATAACAACGGAATGCCAACACATCTAGTGTCGTTAACTGTTGTGATCGAGATCATTGATGATTACTCTACCTTCATATAACAAAGTATTTGATATTTTTATTTTATTTCAGATATCTTGCCTCAAAGTATAAGGATAGAAGTTCCACATCCAGTAACAGACCTATATACCTTCTATGGTCGTCTGGAAATTCCCAGTTTGAATAGCCAGGTGCTTAGCACCGATCACCTCATGCTGAGAGGATCCAGGGTTAAGAATACAGAGTGGGCAATCGGTTGCGCCGTATACACTGGTAAAATATCATCCGTAACGTTAAGGAATAATGACTCACAATACTTAAAACTATTAAAACTATTTAAAAATACGAGAAAAATCGAACTTTAAATGAACAGTTCTCCATTTATTTATATTTGAACATGTATTATATTACAGGAGAAGAAACAAAACTGGCTTTAAACTCAAAATACTCAGGAAATAAGTTTTCATCCAGCGAATCAGCGGTCAATGGCTTCTTGCTAGTTTCCATTTTAGTCCTGTTTATTGCAATGTCACTATCGTTTGTAACCAAATATCAGATAGATATAGAGCATACAGGCCGTGATGTGTACTTGGGAGAAAATACTGGAATTCCTTTAACACTTTCGGGAGTTCTACAAGACCTATTTTCATTTCTACTCCTTTACTACTATATTATTCCTATGTCTTTGTATGTCACTATTGAATTGTATAAGTTTATTGGTAAGCATAGTTGAAAGCATTTATTTTTATTTACCTTGATTTAGTAATTTATTTGTATGTTATTTGGTTCAAGGTGCCCTTTTTATTGGATGGGACGACGAACTTCGGTGCGAGGAAACAGGAAGACCAGCAATTGTCAACACTTCAGATCTTAATGAAGATTTAGGACAAGTCGAAGTATTGTTTTCCGATAAAACTGGAACTTTAACCAAAAATCTCATGGTCTTCAAAGCGTGTTCTATCAATGGACAAATATATGAAGAAAGGGACTCAAAGTTATATGATACAGAACGCTTTGATGAACCCGTAGATATCTTTCAGGTCAGAGCTTGTTTTAAAATCATATTTTTTTTTTCATAAAAATATTTTCCATACATAAGACACATAGGAGAAATAGTAATAGTAGTACAAATTGTTACTAATACGTATCTACCCTGTATTTATAAACCCACATACAATCTCTATAGAGCAGGATACGAGCAGTTACCATTATGAGGATTTAATTAGTTCATAATTGTTTAAGTTTCCTTAAACAATTATGAACTAATTAAATCGTGTGGCTTCAAACAAAACGTGAAATTTCTTTACATTGCTGACTTGGGACGACCCAGTTAAAATATTATTAGAAAAAGAAAGGTAGAAATATATAGGGACTAAAGAATAAATTGTTGTTTGTGGGATCGAGTAATGTGTGGACCACTTAGTCAATAAAAACAATCGATACAAACAATTCGTAACTTCATGATCAGGGACTTCCCTTCCCGAGACAAGGATATATAGCTATTTTAGATAGCCATCAAATTCCTAATAATTTATTGTTTTTTTGAGAGTAGAGACAAGATCAAAAGCACGTGTATAGAATTATCATCAACAAATCAAATAATCTTCACATTACATCAGATTTCGTGTTTCTAAGGCCACGATGATAAATAATTTGAAAGATAAGCCCAGATGGTAATTTAGTCATGCGCTTTATTTACGTACTCTTATTGATAATATATTCTTATGGTCAAACTTGTAAGATAACATATGAATTAATATTTATATCTTGAATATTTTCTTAAACTGTATATCTATATTATTAACTTCACTATAAAATATTGTATTTTATGATTGATGTGAATATCTTTTGTAGCGTCTCCTTTCTATTCCAGACAGACATCAAATTTTTCTTTACAATCCTCGCACTGTGCCATGCTGTGCAAGTATCAAACGAGGATATGAAAAGACTAAGTGCTAAGCTCTCTATGAGTCCAAATATACAAATCATGAATATTTTTAAGAAGAAGAAACAGAGCAAGGCAAATGGCAATGCTGATTTAGTAGGAAAAAGTTGGAGAGATATTGTGAGCGAATCTAATAAACTAGATTATCAAGGTAGCAGTCCAGATGAAAAAGCGCTCGTTGAAGCGGCCGACAGAGTTGGTGTTACATTTTTAGGTGAAGAAGGAAATAATTTGCTACTGAAAGCTTCAAATAATACAGAGATTTACGAAAGATTGCAGACTATTGAGTTTACATCTGAGAGAAAAAGAATGTCTGTTATTGTTAAAGATAAAGATGGCAAGGTGAGTGACGACACTTTACTGTCAGTAGTAGCCCTGAGAGATATCTTTAGATATCTTTCAGGAATTCCAAAATTGTATTTGAGCGTTCAGTTTTGGCATTGTAGAAAATTGTTTATCTTTACCTCCATGCAATAAAACTTTATCATTGCTTAAATGAAAAGATATCAAACCTCAGATAATAACACCTTTTGTTTTAGATATGGTTGTTTTGCAAGGGTGCTGAAACTTCCGTATTTCCACTCTGTAAGGATAATACGTTAATCGGAGAAGCCGAGAAAGATATTAACTATTTTGCGAGTAAAGGTCTCCGGACACTAGCAGTGGCGTATAGAGAGATATCACAACATGATTATGACAAGGTTTCAAGTTGTACGTATATTGTATAGATTTTTGTGAAAAAAATATTTACATGAATTACGTTACTTAAGAAAACTTCATTCGGTTTTTATGATAAAATGTATAAAAAACTAAGAAAGGAGCTTTTGTTACATTATAATTTACACAATATAATTATAAATTCCACTCCTTTCTTCTTCTTTATTCCAAGAACCCTCGTCCTTATTCCAATTCACTACCTTACATGTCTTACTAGACATTCATTTTAGTTCTCATACCAAGAACGAGAATCATATTATCTTACTCATATTCCATTATTGTTACCTGTGATATTCCCCTTTTCTTATAGCCTTGCTGGTTCATACCTTTCGCTCCGTGTTCTTTATTTTTGCTCAAACATTATGTATTCATACTTTCCAAAGTCTAAAAATCTATATTTAAAGATCTAAATCCATCCAGCTATCAAACAGCTTGATGGCACAAGCGTGGCCGCTCTACAGCAGGCGACACAAATGTTCCGCAGCTTTGAGGCCAACCTCACTCTGGTTGGTGCTACCGCAGTGGAGGACTGTCTCCAGGACGGTGTGGCGGACACTCTGGCCGCTCTACGCGCTGCCGGCGTTAGGATTTGGGTGCTTACTGGAGACAAGGTCCATTAAGAAAAACAGATAGTAGGACTAACGGAGGTTGTGGATTATATTTCATTGTATTATTTTTTTTATAGATAGAAACTGCTATCAATGTGGCTCAATCCTGCTCTCATATCTCTGAAAACGATAGGCGTCTATTCCTAGTGGGGATCGAAAGCAACGAATCCTTAAATGCTAGTTTCGAAATTTGCAAGCGCACTTTAGAGGAGCCGACTTATAAAGATCTGACGCTGATAGTGGACGGTACTAGTATGAGTTGGATACTAGACACTTCGCAAGCCGATGTGTTTGTAGAGATCTCTCTTAAATGTAAAGCGGTCTTGTGCTGCCGGTTGTCACCGATACAGAAAGCTAAGGTGAATTGGAATACAAAACTTTTTGTTGATTTATTATATTCAATTTCATTAGTTATGCACAAAATACGTTTCAGATAGTAAAGCTAGTAAAGAATAGTCGTGAGCGTCCGGTAACAGCTGCAATAGGTGACGGAGCGAACGACATTTCGATGATTCAAGAGGCCCACGTCGGCTTTGGTTTATTCGGAAAGGAGGGACACCAGGCCGCTCGGTAAGTTAAATTTTGTATTAATGTTTTAAATATTAGAAATTTCGGGTGGAGTTGATGGTACCTAGTGGAACCTCTATTCCACGAACATATTTTTATTTATTATTTACGATTTTGTTTTGTTCAGGTCGGCTGATTTCGCATTCACGAAATTCTCTATGGTTAAAAAAATGCTGCTAGTGATGGGACACTGGTACTACCAGAGGCTGGCGATGCTCGTAAACTACTTCTTCTACAAAAATATGGTTCTGGGTATAATAATGGTACGTCAACACCAATCAACAAGAAAAAAATCAAAATGCATAACCAAATTTCCGTACCCTTCTTCGCATCTCATAAGTGTAACATCTATGTATGCTTTTTTCCAGCTGCTATTCCAAACTACCAGCGCGTTCTCAACCCAGTCGATATTTGACTCCCTTTACCTAACGTTCTACAACCTGGTGTTCACGTCCGTGCCGTGTCTGGTGCTGTCTGTTACGGACCAGCGCTGGCCAGCCGCGATGCTTCTAAAGTAGGTTACAAAGTCATAAGTCCATGTCCAAGTTTTTAATTTGTAACTTAATTGATTTGGGCACTATTATTTTATGATTATCTCTCGTGGTTATATTATGAAAGTTACTTATTGCATTCGATAGATAGTTACGAGGATATAAAGTAGAGTAGTATATGTAGAGTCTGGGATAAATATTACGAAGAGCTGTCCGGACGCCCATAACATAAGTTTCAAATGTGTTGCCACACTTAGATTACAAAATAATAAAAGGTAGAAGTGCAGTGAGAGAGCTTCCTCTATCTTCATCTTACGAAACGCAATAACTCTGCATCATACCAAATAGTGAGAACATGGTTCTACCTCGTACGATTCAGCCTATACGAGCTTAACGAATTAGATTTGACGTTGTATGAGATAGACTCTACTACTCAACTAAAGCACTTTGTCCGTCCAAGATTTATACATCTCTTCTTAGATATTCCGTTACTTTTATTAACTATCACCCTTCATTAGAAAACAATGAATCTTTGTTACAGAAACCCAGCTTTGTACAAAAATATAAGAAAAAACGGACTGTTGTCGTGGTCATATTTCATGGCCTGGTTCATCTCGGCGCTCTATCATTCTCTAGTCATTTACTTTTTCTCCAAAATTTTGTTTCATAAATCAGTCATCGATGGCGATGGAAAAAACGCAGATCTATGGTAAGAGACATCATTTTGATTGTGATTTATATATTTAAATCGTACATCCAGTTTTTTCTCCTTACCGCCTTTACACTTCCTTACGCATATCAAATTGGGAACAGGGGCTTTGGCGCCGTTCTATTCCACCTGATGCTGGCAGTCGTGACGCTCAAGCTCTTACTGCAGTCTCGCTACATCACCCTCGCGCTCGGAGTTACTGCGGCGCTCTCCATGATCGTCTATGTGGCCTTCAATACCATCTACTCTTCCTTCTATATGTTAGTATGACTCCAACGATACATACACATCTGTTATCGATACTGTAACAGAATTCTGATCATTTACTTTCACTGTGACATATAGTATTAATTAATTAAAAATAATCTGATTACAATTTAATGTTACAGACCAGTGGATGGCGATGTTCTGGGAACGTACAACAGGCTTTTGGAATCACCGTCATTTTGGTTTTTAAATTTACTGGTCATTATCGGCACCATGACGCCCGATGTCTGTATTCGTATAATTTCCGAGAAGATGGGAAGCCGCAACATCAGCTCGGATACTCGTACCGAAACTGTATTTACGACTAGATTATAATACTTATTATTAGGTAATTAATATACGTCTTAGATTTTATCTTTTTAACAATAAGTACTCGATACGTTTTCTCACATTGTTTTATAGAATAAGAAAAATAATAAATATGAAAATCATCAACAAGGCTGTAATTAGTCAAGATTTGTAAAGATGTGTACTTATTAAAAATAACAATAAAAGAGAATTACAAAATGTCTAGATACCTTATTTATATTTTCTCAATCTAGTCATAAGTTATTTGTGTTGTTCTATGCAGTTAATTATTGTTTTAGTAATAAATTCAAGTTATATCACATTATTCTTATAAGTTGAGTTTAACAAGGGACTCGATTTGTAATGTTTAAGATGTAAATATTTTTTACGCTTTTTAAATAGATTTTAGAAGATATTTTTTATTATAATGATTTATATTTTTTTATTTATTAATTGGTTAGTATATATTGTATTATAAAAATATAGGTGTATTTTATTTGTTTCATTATTCATATCTTCTAAAATATTTCTTAACATATATTTAAAAACATCAATATTAATTAAAAAAAGGGATACAGGCCAATTAGTGAGAATATTGTATTAAATACTTAATATTAAGGATGTATGTTTTATTGCACTTAATAATGGACAAAACATTGTACTTTTTTATTAATAGGATCTTCAACAATAATATATTTTATGATTATTTATTTCGTGTCAGTTCTGAAAAGGAGGTGGATGTGAATTTTTAAAATGTAATAAAGAATAATTTGGATGCAAAATATTATTTTCTTCTACTCTGTTTCAGTTATTTAGTGCCTGTTTGAGGTCTATTTGGTTTGAAAGATGCTCGTAGATGTCCTAGTTTTGGGCTAATTTCTAGCTGCCACTATATGATTTTAAAGTTTCCATCTTTATACCTACCATAAAAGTATATTGAGCATGACAAGATAGGCTATAAGGTATATTTTTTGTAAAGACTTGCAAGAGAGCGGTATCAGTAATTATTCGTCACATTTTAGCAGGATACAACAGTAATTTTAGTTTATAATACTACTCTTACCCGTGACTTTGTACTCGTGGACTACATGTTCACGTTCAGTGTCACTTAATCGTGTCTCATTGGTGTCACTGACTATTATATTTTAAAATATCGTCCTTATAACATTGACGTTAAAATGGTTAAAAAATCAGTTCGCAATCAAGTCAAACTCAAATTATTTTATTTCAAATAGGCATGCATATACGCATATATTGCACTTATGACAACCACAACTAAATCTTTAAACTCTTCAACTGCTGCCGCTCTGAAATTACTTACGGACAATGTCGATAATTGTTATATTAATTTCAATTTCGAGAAGGTTAGTGCCCGGGAAATAGTTAAAGCTTTTAAATTGATTAGTGTCAAGAAGACAAATGATCTTTGGGGTGTATCCGTTGTCGTACTACAGCCTCTAATACCCATTGTTGCACCATACTTAGCAATAATATGCCATAACTGTGAAGATTGCGGTATATTTCCTGATCTAATGAAACATAGTAAAATAACACCATTATTTAAATCTGGCAGCATATTAGATCCACTAACTAGAACTATAGACCAATTTCAGTACTACCCAAATTTAGTAAGATCTTTGACAAATTATCCTTAGTCAACTAGCACACTTTAATAAAAATAACATTTTACATAGACAACAGTTTGGTTTCACTCCCAGTCGCTCAACAACAGATGCTGGTGTTGAGTTATTGCTCAATATATTTGGGGCCTGGGAGGAATCACGTGACGCTCTGGGCATTTTCTGTGATTTGTCTAAGGCGTTCTACTGTGTACAGCAAGTCCTCTAGCTCCTCAAGCTCCTATCTTAATGAAAGAATACAAAAAGGAGACGTTAATGGAAAGCATTCGCCTGGTTCATTTGTCAAAATGGGCGTGCCACAAGGCTCTATATTGGGGCCTTTCTTATTCCTCATTTACATAAATGACTTGCCTTACTTTGTAAGGGATAAACATGGGATAGTATTGTTTGTTGATGATAAATCTCTTATTTTTAAAATGAATATACAGCAATCAGTAATTAACGATGTAAACAAGACTCTCTCAGATGTCGTACAATGGTTTAATGCTAATAATCTGTTTCTCAAGGAAAAAAGACTAAATGTATTAAATTTACTTTATCAAACGTGAAGACCGTCAAAACCAATGTTCAGCTAAAAAATGAGAATTGGAATTGGTTACTGCTGCTCCTTTTTTGGGCATTACCTTGGATGCAAGATTGCAATGGGGCCCTCATATTTCAGATTTCAGACTTAGTTCTGCCGATTACGCGGTTAAAAGAATACGCCAGTTGAGTAACGTTTAAACGGCTAGATTAGTTTACTTTAGTTATTTTCACAGTGTCATGTCATATGGAATACTGTTATGGGGTAATGCAACAGATATTGATGCTATATTTGTGCTGCAGAAGAGGGCTGTTCGTGCGATCTATAAGATGAGGCCTCGAGAATCCCTCCCTCAAATATGGCGAAGGGGGTGATGGCTGACCCTTGCGTTATGCTCGTGAACGGGTGCTGCTTGCGGTGACTGGTCCTGTTGCTGGCAACGGTTCTTGTGTTTTCATTTCTTTATTTATTAAATTATTAAGCCTTCTACGAGAGTTGATTGCGATGGTTATAGTTGTTCGTAAATTGCTCATTTTACTTATATTGACATTTCTGAAACAGTGATCACAATATAAAAAAAAACACCGGGCTGAGTTTGTTGTGTGGTTCTTCTCAGACCAGGACGCGTTTGGAACTCTCGTCATTTTAACTTTAAGTTCAGAGGTGTTCTTGCAGAAGGGCTTATTTCTATAAGTATGGTATCAAAATAGGCCCTCCTGACACCTCTATTTGATGTACACAAGTGATCACTGATAATGTTTCAAAGTGGAAAAGATTTAAATAAATAAAATTTTAAAAAAAACATTCAAAACAATAGCAATTATTTAATGCCTTAACTTCACAATAGTCATTATATAAACAACAGTAATTATAGAATGAGCAATAGTAATTGTTAATAACCAAAAAATTTGATACTGATATTCATCAGCATTTCTGAATATTCTTTTGTTATTTTCTTTTTTGAATATACAGTCGACTCTCGATAAGTTGAAACTCGTTAATTTGAATCTCTCGATTATTTGAATTTTTTCCCCTGTCCCTTAAAAAATACTCGATAAATTGAATAAAATCAATATTAATTGGTCCCCTCGGTAATTTGAAGTTGAAGAAATAGTTTCTTGCCCGCCAACACGCAATAATTTGAAGTCCGGGCTTCCATACTCTCTATAATTTGAAGTATATAATTTGTCATCAGTTAAGTCATTTGTTTACAAAACATGTACAGACTTGTCGATTCATGAGTGAGTTTGCAGTTCGCATTCCAGTCTTTCTTCAAACGTTAAAGTGAGTCTTGTTAATGCTTGATGTGTGTTATTAAAATGAATTCAAGAAAAAACAAGTGTCTTTCTATAAGTGAAAAGAAGCGTGTAATTCAAGCTGTGGAGGAGGGACAAGTAAAAAAGGATGTCGCTAAACAGTTTGGCATTTCACCGTCGACATTGTCAATGATTTTGAAAAAAAAAGATTGCATCGTCGGAAGTGCATTTAATTGCGAATAGAAAAAGGTCACGCCAAGGTGAATTTCCCCGTCTTGAAGATTGCTTGGTGAAGTGGATTCATCAGTGTAGAGGACAAAACGTTCCCGTTGGTGGTTTCATGTTGAAGGAAAAAGCTGTCTTTTGCACAGTCTCTTGGAATCACACAATTTTCAGCAAGTGAGGGATGGCTCTCAAATTTTAAAAAAAGACACGGCATCACATTTAAAAAAATGTGTGGAGAGAGTGCTAGCGTGGATATTTCCATTTGTTCTGAGTGGGTTAACAAACTAAACCAACTTTTGGATGGCTATGAACCAAGGAACATATTCAACACAGACGAAACTGGGCTTTTTTATAAATGTCTTCCTGATCGCACTCTGACTTTTAAAGACGAAAAGTGTCATGGAGGGAAACTCAGCAAGGATAGATTAACTGTTCTTTTAGCGTGTAACATGGACGGTTCTCAAAAATTGAAGCCACTCATAATAGGGAAATCCGCAAAACCACGCTGTTTTAAAGGAATAAAGTCGCTACCCACAACTTATAAGTCAAACAAAAAATCATGGATGACAACAGAGTTGTTTAATGAATGGCTGACCTCAGTGAACACTGATATGAAAAAGGAAAAACGCAAAATTTTACTGTTTTTGGACAACTGCACTGTGCATAATAACCCACTACCATTAGACCATGTAAAATTGATTTTTTTTCCTGCCAACACGACATCAAGATTGCAACCGTTAGACCAAGGCATAATTCAAAATTTCAAAACTCTCTACCGTAAAGAAATTGTTTATCTTGTGCTGGATAGCATTGAAAAAGATGAGAAGCTAAACATATCAGTTTTGACCGCTATAATCGTGATTGATAAGGCTTGGAAAAATGTCAACCCTAACTGTATTTATAACTGCTTCAGAAAGTGCGGGTTTAAGCAAGTCGAAAACGTAGAGAATTCATCAGAGCCGCAAAAAATTACAAACTCTGATTCAGAGTGGGGACGTCTACCTGACTGTACAAAACTAACGTTTGAGGATTATACACATGTTGATGATGACATCAGTGTCCATGGTGCCCTAACCGATGCCGAACTGTTAAATTCGGCCCCTCTGGATAAAGACGAGGAAGAGGACGAAGAGGAACAACCACCTATTCCAGTCACATTGAGCGAGGCAAGGAGATGTCTTAGTAACCTACGCTTCTACGCCCTAAGAACCGACACAAGTGACGATTTCTTCGCAGCTCTCACCACTATCGAAAATTCATTAGACAATAATTGTACGATTGTTTAAAATAATAAATCTCGAATCTTGATCAAACTCTTGATATTTTGAACTCTTGGTAATTTGAAATTTTTCCCTGGTCCCTTAAGATTCAACTTATCGAGAGTCGACTGTATTATATATTACCAATTAAAAGTTTTAATTCTTGTACATGTATTCGATTTATTTTTTATGTCACATGTCAATGTCATTTGTTAAACTGCAGAAATATATTTCGATTCCAGCGTCATTGAGAAATTAGAGAGCAGTCGTTTTGGCGGTGTTTACTTAGATTTTTCATTTTATTGACTAATTTGTCAATGAATTACTAGACAACACTATAAATTGAAAGCATAGTAATTAAAATCTTTATTTTTAAATGTTGTTTTAAGCTTTGTAATTACAGAATATTAAAAAAACAGCATGAATTTAGAATTACTTGGTTAGTAAACAAAATTAAATTAACTTTCGAACGGTCCTCGAATTAATTGTTTTAGTCGTTTTTCATACCTTATTTATAGTTTCTTTTTTACAGAATCCTTCGGTCAAAACTATCCAGAGGTCAGTTACATATATATTTTCTTTATATTATATTTTTGTATAAATATTCTATTATTAACTGAATTACTAAATGCACACAGAAATATTAAAAAAAGTTTTTTTAGGAATTTGATGGCACACTAGATTCAATATCCCTAGCAGCGACTTGCGCCTTTAACCGTCGTGGTACACTTTTGGCGGTAGGTTGTAATGATGGAAGGATATTTATTTGGGACTTTCTTACGAGAGGCATTGCTAAGTCTATATCAGCCCATGTATATCCCGTATGCAGCTTAAGTTGGTCAAGAAACTGTAAAAAGGTAAATTATATGGTGCAGCTTTATGTATGTAGAGAAATAGCATTAAAAATGAGTAATATTTTTTGTGTAACTTTCAGTTGCTATCAGCATCAACAGATCACAATGTGTGTATATGGGACGTATTATCTGGTGAATGTGAACAGAGATACAAATTTCCCACTCCAATATTACGAGTACAGTTTGATCCCAGGAATGACAAGATATTCCTAGTGTGTCCAATGAGACATGCTGCTTTATTGGTTGATACTGACGGTGAACATAAAATTTTGCCTATAGATGATGATGTGAGGATTTGTTTTGTTCTTATAAACTTATTCTATGTAGTAGATACAGATGTGGTAACTACTTACCAATTTAACACTTTGAATGTCATAATTAACATCATTATTTATTTCCAGGGTGATATAAATGTAATAGCTTCATTTGATAGACGAGGTGACTATGTTTACACAGGGAATGCAAAGGGTAAAATTTTAATTCTAGACTCTGAAACTTTAACCCTGAAGGCAAGCTTTAAAATTACTGTTGGTACTTCTAGCACTACAGGTATAAAGAGCATTGAGTTTGCAAGAAGAGGCGAGTAAGTTCTAATTTATCTTAATATTATGTATAGAATGATCATAACTTCTTTTTAAATGAGCTGTATTTTTTCAGCTGTTTTCTTGTGAATACTTCAGATAGAGTGATCAGAGTGTATGATGCAAACACAGTTTTAAAATCTGGAGTAAATGGAGAACCAGAACCCATTCAGAAGTTACAAGACCTTGTCAATAAGTAAGAGATCTATAACTTAAATAATTGAACATTTACTTTATTATAATGTTACTAAAAATACTACCCAAATAAAGGAGGCCTTTGAATCAGAATCTTTGAAGGCCTCAGTAAAAGGTTCTCACTGCTAAGGCAGGTGATGTGGTTTAGCGTTTTACATGCTGAGTATAATTTACCTTTATCTATATTTGAATCTAACCAGAACTACATGGAAGAAATGCTGTTTTTCTGGTGACGGAGAGTATATCTGTGCGGGTTCGGCGAGGCAGCACGCGCTATACGTGTGGGAGAAATCCATCGGTAACCTGGTGAAGATACTGCACGGGACCAAGGGTGAGCTGCTGCTGGACGTCGTGTGGCATCCAGTGAGACCCATCATAGCTAGTATAAGTGCTGGTGAGTGTGACATGGAAATAGAATATTAAATTTAGGTAAAAAGAGCTACTTAACAGACAATATATAAAGCAGTGTATGCAACCTTAATATCAGTCAGATTGCCAGATTTTTACAAACTACCTAAAATTGGGTAGCTAGTTCCTACCACTTAAAAGTACTAATTGTTGTTGATTATTTACACCAAGACTTTCTTTTTCAATGAAATAATTCTTAATGTAATTTTATTTGTTAATATTATACAAATATTATATCCTTAGGTGTGGTATCAATCTGGGCCCAAAACCAGGTGGAGAACTGGTCAGCATTTGCACCAGACTTCAAGGAACTGGATGAGAATGTTGAATACGAGGAGCGGGAGAGCGAGTTCGACGTCGAAGACGAGGACCGCTCTGTGGACCAGGGAGCCGACAGTCGGGATGATGAAGAAGTAGAGGTGAAGTATTTGGTATACATTTATAAAAATAAATCAAATAAAGTCTTAGTTTATAAGTGTGTCTGTGTGTAGGTGGACGTCACAACGTGCTCGGCGGTGGCGGCCTTCTGCAGTTCAGACGAGGACGCCGAGGACGACACGCTGCTCGCCTTCCTGCCTATCGCTCCGGAAATAGAAGACCCTGAGGTATACCTTTTTCTCACTGATGGACAGTTTTTTTTTACAATATCGAGTTAAATGTTCTTAGTGTCTTTGTCTTAAGTAGAAATAATTTTACTGTTATTTAGATGATACATTATTTATATAAAAATAAAATATTGTTATTAGGATGGATGGGCTGCAACTCAAGAGACCGTGACTCCCAGTGAAACCCCGGAGAAGTTAGAGCCAGCAGCCAAGAGACCGAAGAGTAAGACATACGACATATCACTGAAGATAGCTCCCCCAGAACAACAATTAGCATTTGGTGGAAAAAATAAACAGGCGGCTGGAAACAAGAAAGTTGCGGGAAGACCTCGTAAATAAAAAGTATAAAAAATCTAGTGGTTTTATTATTTTGTTTTCTTTAATAAATAAAACCAACCCCAAAATAGGAGAAAACATTTATTTGCAAAAAGAAATAATCGGATTTTTTATAGAATTCGTATTCAGAGTATACTGTAAGTACTTATCGTTTGTGTATAAATAAATCTCACTTAACATAAACAAAAATAATATTACATCGTTTTATTCGAGACCAAAAAGACTCATTAAACCTCGTCGAACCGAACGTTATCTTCATAAAATATCATACGTAGCGTACGACCCGTCGTCTACGGCCGGCGGTATAAATAAAATTATCTATGTCAGTATTTACAAGTGGACTACTCGAGCACTACGCGTCTATGTCGTCCTCGCGCTGGCTGGAGAAGTAGCTGACGAGGCCTCCAAACACGCTGCCCTCCTCGCGGGCGTCCGCTTCCAGTTTCACGAGGGCCCTTCCCGAGCCATGGGGGCCTCGCGGCGGCACCTTGACGTCGGGAGGCGACGAGCGGTCCGGCGGGGACTCCCCGGGCGGGGCGGGGCTGCCAGTCTCCGGCCGCCCGCCCAGCGCGTAGGGCGCTCTCGCGCGAACGTACGGATAATGCGGAGTCATTTCGTGGCCCATCAGGCGCTCCGGCGGCGGCACCTGCATCGGTGGCCGATCGGGGCCCGGAGGTCGCGGAAGGTCATGCATTGAGGGTCTCGGCAGATCGTGCATCGGCGGCCGATCGGGCCCCGGGGGACGCGGCAGCTCGTGCATCGACGGCCGCCCCGGCCCAGGCGGACGGTGGATGTCGTGCATGAGTCTGTCGGACGCGGCCAGCCTGTGCATGTCGTGCATCAGCGGGCGGTCGGGGCCTGGGGGCCTATGCATGTCGTGCATCAGCGGCCTATCAGGAATGGGCAATCTGTGCATATTATGCATCAACAGTCGATCGGGACCGGGAGATCTCTGCATGTCGTGCAACATTGCACGCTCGGGACCCGGAGGTCTCGTCATGTCGTGCACGACGTGTCTCTCGGGACCTGGATGTCTCGCCATATCGTGCATTAAAGGTCTGTTCGACATGGCTTGTCTCGATAGATCGTGCATATGTGATCTTTCTGGACCTCTTGACAAATCGTGTGATCCGAGACGATCCGATCCCGGTGCCCGCAACATGTCGTGTAGAAGAGGTCTGTCCGGGGGACCCGGGCGAGGGACCTCGTGGGGACCGGGCGGTCGTTCGGAGAATCTCTCTTCTGCTCCAGGTATCGTACCCGCGTCTCCGGTCTTACCATCGTTAGCCATATATTGGCGAACGTTGGTAGGCATACGTTGCATGGGGTTGTGATGTATTCTAGTTTGAAGATTGAGAAGACCGTCTTGAGTCGGCGGATTGGCCTGCGTGCCGGGGGCGTAGGGACCGTACGGTCCGTAGTGCGGCGCGTAGGGACCCAGAGGAAACCTGGGCCTGCCGTCCTTGTTCTCCGTGTGCTTAATCTTGGGGTGGTTGCGAGGGGGCTCGGGTGAAGGACGTTGTGCGGGTGACGGGGGCGGCGACGCATACTCCGGTTCCGTCTTCACCTCTGCTTTGATCTTCAGCGGGGGCTCCTTGTCGGAATCCGGTGTCTTGTGACCGGGCGCCGGGGAACTGGATGCGGTCGAGGGCGGAGGCGTCCGGAACGGAACGGGTCCGGGCGCATAGGGTCGCATGTTACTTCCCGTTATTAATCCTGGCGACGGACCACGCGAGATCGAGTTACCCGGCATGTGCGGAGAGGATACTGGGGGCCCGTGAAGGCCCGGCGGCCGCATTTGTGGGCCGTGCAGTGCGGGGGGCGGCCCGTGTGGGGAGATGCCAGGAGGGCCCGGCGCGTGCGGTGGCATGCCAGGGGGGCCAGCCGCGTGAGACGGCATTCCAGGAGGCCCGGGCGCATGAGGCGACATACCAGGAGGTCCGGACGCGTGGGGCGGCATACCGAGAGGCCCGGACGCGTGGGGCGGCATACCAGGAGGCCCGGACGCGTGGGGCGGCATACCAGGAGGCCCGGACGCGTGGGGCGGCATACCAGGAGGCCCGGAGGAATGGGGAGGCATACCGGGCGGCCCAGACGCGTGGGGCGGCATACCGGGAGGCCCGGATGTGTGGGGCTGCATGCCTGGGGGCCCGGATGCGTGGGCCTGCATGCCTGGGGGCCCGGATGAGTGGGGCTGCATGCCTGGGGGTCCGGATGCGTGGGGCTGCATGCCCGGAGGCACAGGCGCGTGATGCGGTGAGGCAGGCGGACGGGGTTGTGGCGAGGCGGGCGGCCCCCCCGGACGGTAGGGGAGGCCCTGCAGGTGCGGGTAGTAAGGCGAGTACTGTCGCGAGTGCAGGCCGGGGTGCATCTGGTAAACGGGGACGGGCTGCCCCCGCGGTCCGTACCCCGGGTTGCCGCTCGGGTACATCATCTGGCCCCTGCAATATAATAATATATGATTATTATCTGTGAAACACTTGTGGCCCTTATTTAAAAATATAGTAAAATGTGAGGGCGTGGAATGTTATCATCATGTTACATTGCGGGTGTGCTGTTGCACCGAACCCAAAACTCCTCAATTTAAATTAAATTGTCCTTTTTTTTTTAATATAATAAGAGGGCAAACGCATTCGGGTCGCATGATGACGAGTGATCGCCGCCACCCACGTAGGGGATCTGTAAGAGTACGTCGATAATAACCGTTGCGACATGGCCCAGCAGAGGATCCGACTTTGCATTACCACCATGACACCATGAGACCTGTAGACACGCGTGAATTCCTACAACCCTCTGGCTGCCCTTAGAGATTGATGATCGTCCAGATCCAGCCAGAGCCCTGCAGAGCCAGCTAGATGGAGCCAGAGTGTTGACAGGTCATATCTTCAAAACTGCCAAGGATAGCAGATATCCTCCCTCACGAACACAGACAACTTGGCGTGAAGTATAAAGCTGTAATCAATTTGATATCCAGGGTAGAGTACATATGGTGTATAGTTCGGTCATGATATCGGAGTCTCCATTAACGATAACAACGTCTCAAGCTGGTGGTGGGCGGCGTTCAGGTTGCTAAACCACTGATGTAGCAGAAGACAACATTTAATATGGAGTGGGGTGCCGAAGAGTTCTCGTTATCTCTTGGTAATAGGCAGTACTTGGCCCTTCTTCTTTTCTCCTCTTCTCTCGCTCGAATTATTGGCAGATTCAAGGGAGGATGGGGGGATTGGACACAAGTTCAGTACAGTGGCACTTTGTCACTACTTCACGCTGTCCTTTTAAATAATATTATATTATATACATAGCCTATCAAAGCTGCACATTCGTACTTCTGTCTGTATAGCTTATGTCATAGACTACAACAAGACTCCATCACATTTTGGACCCGTAATCGCCCCGACAGCTACAGGTACCAGGGAGGTCGTGTTGTCACCCGGGACCACACGGAAAGTCGTCTGACGTCTTATATCAATGCGTTAATATTGTTAATAGTTAATATTGCGTTTGTTACAGCTCCATCTCCTCGTACGTACCGGTAGTTGATGACGTGCGGCATGCGCGTGATGACGGAGGGCTCCTCGGGCGCCGGGGCGAAGGGCTGTGGGGACCCTGCCACCGACAGAGTGCCTATAAACACAGCATTGTATTCACAACATTCTATTTAAGATTTTTGAAAAACCTATCTCAAATACAGTGACAATGAAACTATATACTTATTATTGAATAATATCAAAATGTATGTTCCCGGGAATCGAACCCAGTGCCGCTATGACTGTAGGTAGTTATTACTAGGTACCTTCTCTCATCACATTGTGTGGTATTTCCGGTCGATGTGCGAGCGAGCGCTCGTCGGAGGATATGCCACGTAGCTCCGGACGAACCTGTCATTTATATATATATTATTAAGATTTATTATTTATTTTAGCAAATGATGTACTGACATGTTTAGATGGTATAATGGGCAATTAGCAGTAAAGTACTTACTTCACTGTGTAAAAATGTGTTATTGTTAAACATTTACAACTTTTATGTAATACGAAAGTGTGGCACATATATAAAAACTTACGATCAAAAGTATGAAACTACAATCATCATCTATTCAAATGCAAAGAATACTTCACAAGTTTTAGACTGACCTGTAATCTGGGAGGAGGAAACCTTTCCTGATATTCATGATGCCTCTGCATTGGACTATTATACTCCTGTGGTCTCATACCATACATGGGCATAAAGTCCTTCTCCTTTTTATTCTTTTTGCTCTCCTGTAAAGCTATTTTAGCCAATCTCTTCTCTTCTCTCTCCTTGGCTTTCTGTTCTTTAATTTTTTCTTTTTCTTCCTTCTTATGTATTCTTTCTTGCTTTCGAGCTTCCTTTTCAGCGAGTTTAGCCTCTCGTTCTTGTCGCTTCTTATCACGTTCAGACTATCAGGTAAATAAATGTTAGAAAATAACTTATATATTTTTTTAGTAATTTATTAAAGCTTTTTAAATTAATATTTATTAAAAATTAATTAAAATCATACCTGATTACCACGCAAAGGACCGGCGGCGCCATCCGGTTTCAATTCTGAAATTAATATTTATTTAGTTATCTAGTTAAATATAATTTACCGAGCGATCTATAAACTCTGCCAAAACAAAATATGAAATTTAAATTGTAAGATTTATGAGATAAGTGTTATGTGAAGGATGTGAAATTTTTATAAACTTCTCTTTTTTTTAAATTACATTCAAGAAAATAAGCTTAAATAATTTGATGTGATTAAAGATATGTCTTTTTCACAAAAGGTAGAACTACATTTGACACCAAAGTAATTGTAAAAACAATTTATGAAATTTCTTCCCCCAAAAGAGGAAGGGAGAAAATAAAAGTATATAATTCTGCTTTTAAGTAAAGTATACACAATACATTTAAGGCATATTATAACTGTAAATGAGAAAACAATACCTCTTATTTTTACACCAACAAGCTTAGAGAGAGCGTCGTCACCCGTCTGGGTTGAGCCTCCGGTCGAGCCACCGCGACCGCGACCACGGGAGCCACTGTGTACATATTTAGAATATTAAAAATACTTGATAAAAATATTTCAAATACTATAAAACCTGAATAAGAGAGATTGAAGAGATTGCATGAGCAATAAGCCTTGTAGCCCGTTTGTATGTTCGTATTATTTCACTGTTATATCTATCTAAATAGTTTACATAAGTATGTATATGAAAACAACATAATGTTTTATATAATTTTTCTGCGCATTATTTTTCATAGAACTCCTCCTCTACAGCTGGAACGACTTTAATGTTTAATTTAGTAGATTTCAAAGTATACAAATGCCCGGGGGGCAGCTGAGAACAGAGTTCTAGATTCGTTTGTTTGGAGGCAGCACGTCTGTCTGCCCGGACCACTAGTTACATGTATATAAATGCTGTGTGTATATGTGTGTGTGTGTGTGTGTGTGTGTGTGTGTGTGTGTGTGTGTGTGTGTGTGTGTGTGTGTGTGTGTGTGTGTGTGTGTGTGTGTGTGTGTGTGTGTGTGTGTGTGTGTGTGTGTGTGTGTGTAGTGCAATGTGGCTACTGACCGGCCTCGGCCTCGGCCGCGCCCACGACCGCTTCGACCGCGGAGAGAATCCGCCGACCACTCTGCAAAACATATTCTAATAAGAACCATATAATAACCATGTTTATAGACATTTATCAAATAAATAAAAAAATAATAATATTATATATTTATACGTATGCTCAGTTTTCAAAGCTAAGAGGATGGACTCCGAGAGGTCAGAGGTTTGAGTTCTGCTTGCGTTGATGAATTTTGAATATTAAATCTTCCCATACCTCCGTCGGGGTCTGTCTTGACGCTGGTGACGTCATCGGGTAGCTTGGTGAGCGGCACGACGGCCGTCTTATTAACGAGGTCGCAGAGCGCCCTCTCCCGCGCTCGCTCGTCGGACTGGTCATTTTGGTCCGTCTGGTCGGTCTGGTCGGTCCGGTCGCGGTCGCAATCTGAATCGGAACTGGCGTCCGAGTCCACCTTGAACTCGTCGGAGCTGTCTGGCATATGCTTGCCGCTCGACTTGTGCATCTCCTGTTCGGTTGTGTTGGATTAATAAAGGTGTGAGGTGTTATATTATGCACTTAACAGCAGGTCTATATTAATCTCATAACATATACGCACATTATATATAATGTATATGTTCACAGAATGTCTCACATTGTTATAGAACATGTAATAATTACGTTATAATATACTGAGGCACAAACAAACACACACATCAACAGTAGTTACAATAGCACTCACATCCTCGGACTCCGTATTGGGCATCTCTGTGTAATTGATCTTCTTCTGCCTGGTCCTGTGCTTGGGTGACCAGTCGTTGTCCCTCTCCCCGGGGGACCCGTACGTGACCCTCGCTCGTATCACGTTGCCCTCCGCGTCGTACTGCGTTAGGCGCTTTTTCGACTTGTGACTTTTACGGGATGATCTGAAACCATAATAATCTAAATAACCGGCATCTCAGTTCTCAAAATAAAATAAATACGACACACGAACGAAGAAGACGCAGATTCTAACAAACTTGTGGAGAATATTTTTTTATGAAAATTTTAAGTGACACTCGAATTTGATATTTTCATTACAATAATATTTCTAATATGATCATACTTTTTCTTCTCTTTCTTTTCACCAGACTCGCTGGAGGTGTCTTCGAATACGCCTTTCTTCTTCTTTTTAATTTCTGGTGATGACTCTGAATTGATTCGTTCTGAAAATTAAACCGACTAAACATTAACAACATTAATTAAAAATAAAATAAAATAAACAGTACCCCTATAGGTATTCAAAGTGGTTCAATTTTGGACATTAATCTCCTAACGAGAAAACCCTTGTGGTTTACTCGGCAATACAAAATAATAATATAAACTATTATGCATACAGTGGATATATTTAAAAAATCTTCAAAAAAGTTGACACATCGTAATCAATATAGCATATAACGTACCTTTCTTGTCTGGTCGCACTCGTCGCACGGGCAGGGAGTCCGACGAGTGCGACGAACTCTCACGCTCCGCAGATGAAGAGATATCCTCAGACGAAGACTCCATACTACGCGAACTAGAATTTATATTAAGTTTAATCCTCAATAAAATTAATTTATCACATTTCATTAATATTGACGAGCAGTAATTTTTGTATATTTGAAATACAACGAATTAACGAAAGTAACGAATTAATGAAAGTATTTAAAATTTTATGGCGTACACTTTATTACAAATTTAAATTTCTTGGTATATATTTTTTACTTGAACAAGTATATGAATGTTTATTGCAAGGTATGTTGAAGTGAGTTTATTTCTTTACCCCGTGTCTTTGAAGTCCTCGTCCGTTTCGTCGTCGTCCTCGGAGGGTACGTCCAGTGAGTTCAGTTTGCGTGTCTTTTTTCGCTGTTTCTTCTTTGTCTTTTTGTTTTCGACGGGTTTCCCCTGTAAGATTGAAATTTGTCCCCCATTCCTTACATGAATTTCACTAGTTTGTAAATTACTTATTATTGTCTATATTGTAGTTTTAATTTAAAAATATATACTAAACAGTAGTTTCTTAATATTTATTTTTAATCAAAATAAAAAAAACAGTAAAATATTATAAATAAATATATAAGGTACAATTAAAACACATAGCATATTTTCTATGTTTTTTTAAAGTTCAGTAATATAAATATATGGTCATTGTAACCTGTTCGATGGCCTCTCGCTCTGCCTTCATCTTCTCCTCTTCGGCCGCCTCTATGATGGTAGAGATGTCCTTCCCGCGGCCCTGGTTTCCAGCACTAGTGGTGGGCTCCACATACTCCTCCTGGAACGCACACTTGAATTACTATTGATTCACTGCAATATGGGTGCGTGCAGATTTTATTTATTGTATTGAAGAAGTTTACTCGCTGCAAGGAATAGATTCTCAAAATGTTATATACAAATTAATACTTAAAAATAATGCGTATTTTAAAACATTTTGAAACTAGCAGTGTTTTGAAGGTTGTTCCTACCTTGATGGCAGAACTGATGAGTCTGTCGTACTCCTGAGCGCGGTAGGACACGGGCAGGTGCTTCCTCGTCCGCAGGCGGTACACGGCGCTGGCTGACGACCAGCCGCTGCTGCCCGAGCACTCCGACCCTGGACAGTGTCGCAGCTATTGGTAGTTTGACGACTGACTCCACTCCCCGTGCACCAAGTAATGAGCCATTCATAGACGTCTTAAAACCGCTCAATATGTGTAGCTTTTGTGTATTGTAGGACGTGGATACGACGTACGACGGACGATTTAAACTTCTTGCAGGGAAATTATTACAAAAAATATATTTCAATTTTTTTTTTTTCATATGGCCCCGGATAACTTTCACAGAAAGTTCATGACTTAGATTTTTGGCAACTTATTATTATTCTTCAAATTATCAACATAAAGTTAACCATAGTTGGACATATAATACATCGTTTTGTATTACACATACCAGAGTTGGAGTCGGAGTTATCCTCTTGATGTTCGTCTTTATCTGAAGTCTTGTCCGGTTCGCTCGATTGTTCCGGTTCCTCTAACTTCTTCTTCGCCCTTATCTCTTCAACGGTAACAAACAGTTCGTCGTACTTTTCAAGTTCCATTTCTAGAGCTGTTATTAACATATCCTAAAAATAACGAGGACGGTCATAATACATAGATAGACTCCATGGCATTTGAAGTTGTAACGCCATGAAATAACACGAACTTTCAAATGCATACATAATATTAAATAGACGTATATATTTCTAGAACGTACTTAAAAGGCGGCATTGGTAGGTTCATTCCAAATTTGGTTAGGTAGGGAGAGGAGCGCTACCAGTTGATGGTGAGCGTGAATGCGCATTTTAAAGGGGCCTTTAAACCTACACTTGGGTCGCAAGTCCCAGGAGCTAATTACTCTTCAAAGAATTCACACCACGGAATATTAAACGGATGCAAACAATAATTACTGATATTTCAAATCAATAATAATAATAGACCAGTCAATTTAAAATCAACATAAAATGAAATATCCTCAATACGTGCAGGATTCCAACCCGCGACTTACGACACCTGGTGCGGCGCCGCGCCGACTGAGCTAGAGCGTCGACGAATTTAGTAAAGTGTATATCTGGTGCAGAGAGGTACAGAGTAACAAGAGACTGTAACCACTCCACCACACACAGCACAGTGGCCTAAGAGTCTGGGATTGGTGTTTATGTACTTGATTGTAATAAAAAATCGAAGTACTGGCATATACTTAAAATATTGACGTTATTGCTCTTCACCTCTCAGCTACAGGTAAAAAGATGTCTCTCATCCAATGTGACTCACGTGGCTGCAGACGGGGCAGAACCAGTCCCCCTCGGGCACCAGCATCAGCACGGGCTTGAGGCAGCTGGCGTGGTAGCCGGCGTCGCAGCGCTCGCACAGCAGGATCCACTCCGGCTGCGACGCCAGCCCGCAGCGGACGCACGAACCCTCCGACTCACCTGCGGGAGGGGATTGATACTCTACTGAGAATCTGATCTTTATTTTTTGACATACTAAATTAAGATTGATTTACTTGACCAGTAGATTTTTCGATGTCATAACAATCGATGGAGTGACATACCTTCCTGTAGAGTCCTCGCTCTCTTGACCGGCTCCACGGGCTCGCCGTCCTCTAGATCGGACTCCGGTGAGAATTCGTGATCCGATTTCGTGAAATCAACTGAGGACGAAATATTCAACATTAAACAAATGATAATAACAACGGTATCGGTATAAAAGAAACCAGATTTCAAGTCAATGTCATAATAAATTATACTATAGACGATAGGACGGTCGGATATCCTATACCGGTTTCGTTGTTAATTATCTAAGCGGAAGGCTCACGGTCGGGCTCGTCGTGCTCGAACAGAGGCTCGGAGTCGGGGTCGGAGTCCTGGTCGGGCGCGGACGAGTGTCCCTCGCGCCACTCGTCCTTGGCCCGCCGCGGACGAGCCTCGGACTCCGAGCTCTCTCGGCTGCTGGCGCGCCACTCGTCCTCCTCGTCGTCCTTTGTCTATGACATATAACATTACAGTGTGTCCCGGCTACGAGCTCTCATGTTAAGATTGTGCTACGAGCTCTCATGTTAACATTGTGCTACGAGCTCTCATGTTAACATTGTTCTACGAGCTCTCATGTTAACATTGTTCTACGAGCTCTTATCATCGAGTGCACAAACCAAAAAAATAATAACACAAATTCAGTTCCGTTCGATCAAATGAAATTTGTCAATAATAAATCATTTATTTGAAATATAATATGTTCAAAATGTATAACTTTTTTGAATGGATTTATACTTCTATAGACCCACCGATTTCTTCTTATGTATCATCTTCAGCTCCCTGAGCGCCACCTCCTCGGCGTGCCTCCTCTCCGCCTCCTCCTTGATCTTCATTTGCGCGATGCGACGCGACTGTCGCACGGGCGTACAGTCATCGTCACACGTCTTGTCTTTGTCTTTGCCCTTAGGTTTCTTCTTTAATATCTTCTTTGTTGTTTTCTTGCCTGTATGTTTGTAATTAGATGTTATTTAAATATTGTATATGCATATATTTGTAGATCATAAAAAATCATATAATACCTATACTAGATAGAGTTTCTTCTTCAGATTCACTTGAACTTTTCGCCATGTGTTTTGCTTCTACTTTTTTCCTAAAAAAAATGCAATATTTTACTATTTGATAAAATAATAATCCAAAAAAAAACAATTATGTATTTACCTGGTGGTTGTATTAATTTTCTTCGGTTTTATTTTTAATCTCTTTCCACTGGTAATTGGTTCGTCCTCCTCACTTTCACTCTGAGATTCATTTGTCTTATCACTTGCGTCTAACAGAGATCTTTTTACAGCTTTACTTTCTGGTTTTTGATCACTGACTTTATCATTTTTATCAGATTCAGAAGTTGGTTTCCGAACAAACTTTCTGGCTCTGAATCTGCCCTTCTTTGCTTTAATTTTCTTTCTTGTTGTCACCGCGTTTTGTACATTAGTATTTGATTCATTTTCAATGTTATCGTTAGAAGTGGCATCCTCTTTACTGTCTGTTTCTTTGGAATGTGACTCTGAATCATCAGCAGCTGGTTCTTCATCTGCAGCAAGTTTTTCACTAGCAGCAGGTTCTTTATCAACAGAAGGTTCTTCATCAGCAGCGAGTTCTTCATCAGCAGCGGGTTCTTCATCAGCACCGGGTTCTTTTTCAGCAACGGGTTCTTCATCAGCAGCGTGTTCTTCATCGGCAGCGGGTTCTTCATCAGAAGCAGGTTTCTTCTCAGCAGCAGGTTCTAAGCGTAACTTTTTCGGTGGTAAATCGTCTTCTTTGACCTCTTTATCTGAACTCTTATCTTTATCATGGTCACTATTTTCATCACTTTGGTCCGAAGAGAGACTGCTTTTCCTCTTCTCAATAATACTGACTTTACTGTTCTGACAATTTTCAGATTCTGATAAAGTATTTAAAGCTTCTTTACTTACACTCTTCTTAACTTTACGAGGCAACTGCTTCTTTTTTACTTTACTTCTAACTTTCTTTTTGCATTTGTTCGTCTTTTCACTGTCTGTTGTGCTTTTATCGTTAATACTACTTTCTCTCTTGGAGTCTTTGACAGTATTTGAATTTGAACCGTTTGATTTATCTAAATCTCGTATACAATGTTTCTTGCAGTCTGATTTAGAATTATCCATGATATCATTTGGTTGCTTTTTCAACGACCTCTTATTAACCACTGACTTTTTTAATTTTACACCCTTACCTACTTTAGCCTTTTTAACGGAATTAGATAAATCATAGTTTTCTCCATTGCATTCCTCAGAAGGATCTTCTTCATCGCTTTTATTATTGCTGTGTGTCTGTTCGGTAGCTTCATGGTTACCGGTATCATTTTCAGCTCCCCAGCCTTCGCCATAGAAATACATCACCGGTTCACAAATCTCTTCACCAAATATAAAGGAACTTTCACACTCAGCCCCATTGCCTTCCCCTGTGACAATCATTACAGGTTCTTCTATTGATTCACCTACTTCATGCGTGTTTTCAGATATTGTCTCAGATTCTGACTTCTTTTCATTTTTCTCATCATCTGGACTATCCTCTTTTTTAACTCCCTCTTTATTATTGGCTTGCATGTCTTTTACATTATCATCATTCTCTACATTTTCAGTATTATTTACAACTTCATGTTTAACCTCTTCAAGATCACCTGTTGTTTCTATTTTGCTTTCTTTTTGATCATCACTGTCATGTTCTGATTCGGATTCAGGGCTTAGGAACTCTTCTTCATTGTCATCTTCCACATCTGGTTTATTAGGCTAAAAAAGAGATTATCTTGTTTATAATAAATATAAATTATGTGTCACAGTGTTTGTCCTTGATGGACTCCTAAGCAACTTAACCGATTTAAATTAAATTTTGTAGGTATCTATTGTTTGCACCAACTTGTAGGACAGGATACTTTTTATCTCAATTCATTGATTTATTTTATTGCAAATTATTAATTTATTATCTGACAGTCATAATTATCTGTTTATTCCATACCATTCTAAGAGATGTGGTATTTGTTGACTGGATTGTGGAAGTATCCAATAGATGGGGTTTTGCTAATGTACAAACGATTTAAAAACGCTAAAATTTAAAAGTATAACTGACTGCATGTTGCTGAGACTAAAGTATATGTTAAATGTATATTATGGTAAAAGCAATACTATGAAATTCAAAATAAATATATTATACTTTTTATTCTATTCATTAAGATCAGAAAAATATATAGTTGACAATGACAGTGTGAAAGTAAACAATGAACTTATTCATTATGAATTTATAATAAAATTTCAACTTTCAGCACTCCTTTTCAATATAATCATAAACTATGACAAATCTCACATTTTGATCTTAGTCTTCTCTAAAAGTATATTGAGGTAAAGTTTGTTTTTTTGTGAGTTAATACTTTATAAGTTAATTTGTTGGAGGTAATCTTCAAAGTAATTTATATGAATCTAATAATTCCTTAAAAAATATCAAGATATGACTTTCACAGTGAATCTAATTTATATTATATTATTCCCTTGAAATAATAGTAGGGCTTTCGTGGTGAACAATTTTGGAAATGAAGTTGACCTAAAGAGCGAAGGAACTTCTTACAAGCCCTGTATTCTAAATCTCTTGCGGACAGAGTTGCGGGCAACGGGCTAGTAATAAAATATAACAAATTCATATTTAAAATAAAAAAAATATTTGTGTCTGAAGAGTCTAGTGTTATTATTTACCTCAGTCTGTGTTGGAACATCCCCACTGCTAGAATCCTCATTATTATTAGAAATCACAGAAGCAGATGCTTCTTTGCCACTTTTTAGTTGAGCTATTATTTTAACCAGTTCATCCCGATTACTACAACAATATTAAATAATAAAAATAAACAATACCAGTTTATAAAAACTTTTGATTTAAATGAAGCTATATACAAATCCCTTCACTGATATTCACGGTAATGCTATAATGTTATTTAGAAGTTATTTAGGATACTAAGACAGTTTATTAACATCATTTTACTGAAACTAGAGGAATTGTAGATACAATTAAGTTACATTTACCTGGCTATGAGGCTCCAGGTTTCCTCATCCTGGTCTTCTTTATATAGACACAGATTTGCCTCATGGTCCACTTGAAGCCAGTAAATACAGCCATTTTTATCTCGACCAATTGGATCCAACCTCAACTCCTTACATGATATTGCATTAACTGCATTTTTAAACTTTGGATGACATGTAAATTGATATTCTAGAAGAAGCTGAAAAAAAAATTTTATAATAATGATATGTTAATTTTAATGTATTGTGTGTGTGTGGTAATTCTAATATATTGTAAAAGAATATTATTCAAAAGAACTTATAAATTAAAATAATATGTAATGTGCTTTTGAAATTTGTGCTTGCTATTCTAAACCATCAAATAAATACAATAAAAATGTTGTTTACAAGCAAACCTCAACTTTTAAAAACAATACCCAAGGTCAAGTATGTGTTGAAAAACAAATCCTTATTGGAATAGGATATTCAGTTAGCATATGAAGTTACTTTAGCAACTAAGTAAATGTCAATAGTTCTTTAAATTACAATATTACTTACTTTCAAAATTCGTAGTTTGACTTGCGTGCTAGCTTTCTTGTAAGAAAACCTTTCTAATTCCCATGCTTCTTGGTGGTAGGACTGCTGATGACAGAACTTGATAAGACATCGCTCCCATCGATTGGTCTGTACGGATTTAAGCGCGCGACGCAACAATCTCAAATGTAACTCCTTCAACGGTTCCAACACTAAAAGGACAAATAACATGTTTCTCGAGATTGTGTATACTTTACGTGACAATTTAACACTGTTAGCTTACCTTCCTGGGTGTTTTCTATCAATTCTTGCAATTTGGCTATAGTGGGCACTTCTAAACTGTACAGTTTACCGAAAACTTTTAAGAACGAGTAAATAACGGCGAAATTAGGATCATTCGTACACGAAATTTCTCCATCAGACGCCATCGTCGTCAATTTTTAAGCTTTTTTACTTATCATCGCTATGTGATTCTCACTACCGGTATATAATAATTTCACTTACAGCTATTAGATTATTACAAAACATGTACATGATTCACGAAAATATCATCATTCTTCAATCACTGTAAGCTTCTTTCCCTATTTTCATCTAAAATAATAAAATAAAACTCAATGACAGCCATCACCACATAGACAAATATTTAGTTTTTCAAAGCAAGAAGGAAACATAGATAACATATAATATTTACTTGTTTTCTATTGATAGATTACCATTTATTGGATACCAAAAAAATATATAAAGATATTGATCAAATTTCTGTGGCAACTTTTCAGTGTCTATACTGCAAAGTGGGTCAATGTTTTCGAACGAAATCTAATAGATGTTCCGTTAAAGACGAATATTTATAGAATGCTAAATTCACTGAGGCGGGTAGCTAGATGGTACAGCGATGGGGTGGTTTCGGTTACGGGTTCAAATCCCTGCCCACATCGGTTTATTTTTGATTCTTTATTTATTTATTTTTGAATGTACATGTTTAAAGATATTTAAAAAAACATATAGTTGATTGAAGTATTCTATTTTTCTTACTTTCGTATGCTTTTGCAACACTACAATATGTAAGTAGTATATTCGTAAACAGAGTAGCATAATCTACGGCTATATTTGACACTATCTGTCAGACGCAAAACAAGAAAAGTCCACTGCTGGAGCGTGTATGTGTGAACTGTGATTTCGTTTATTTTATAGTTTATGTGTGACTGCTTTCTTATTGTTAAGAATTTAACTTAGTACCAACCACCATGTCTTCAGTATGTTGTGGAACTAAAAAACAGAAGCTGAACAATTCCTACAGTAATCACGTTGATCGTCCTCTAAATGGATATCAAGAGCCTGTAGCAATATCTGATATGTGCTACTTTTGTTTCGATGTCTTATACTGTCAACTGCACAGTATGGACCCACCACATACGCCAAATTTTACTAATGATGCTTAGTAAGTCACTTTCATACCTTTTTTCTGTATGATTTTTCTGTTCATTTCAAATATATCTATGTAATACTAGTCGTTTTAAACAAGTATTCAACTTATGCAAAGAAAATGTTTGTTGTATAACAAAAGAATTCCTTATACCATAAAAGTAAAATTATGTACATGTTATTCTTAGAAATCACTTTTTATTCAGATATAATGGCTTTGTCATGTTTTTAACAATCAAGTTATAAAATAATGTAAAAAAATAACAAAGAAATGTTAAGTTTATAGTCTTTTTCTTTTACCTAAAATATTTTATAAAAAAGTATTGTGTGGTTGTCTTTAAAAAATATTTTATATTAAAGAAATGGGTCTCAAAACAGGCCTTCTTTAATAAAACAATCAACAGTATAATGGGATTACTGTCTTTGTGAACAAAGGATTTAAATTTCTAAGCTGTCTAGTTTAGTGTCTCCTTAAGGGTAGCTTGTCTAAACTAAACATTAAATCTCCACTGACAATCTAAAATCAATTGTTACATATAGTAAATTATAAGTGTAGTATTTTTTGAAACCCATTAACAATTTCATATAAAATTGCTTGCTCATCTGGGGCTTTTAGAACATCACACATTCACATTCAAATCTTTAAAAAAGACCAAATGCCATTGTAAAGCTTTTTAAAATAAAGATATAAGTAAAGCAATTTTTATAGTTGTATAATTCATAATAAGCCATGGGTTATATTATTTTAGTCTTTGCCCTTTACAGTCCCTTGTTTGTCACATGGAAGATTGGGAAAGAACATCGTCTCCGTGGCTGTATTGGAACCTTCAATGCTATGCATTTACACTCAGGTATGTAAAACGGTCACATGTTTATTAGACATACTAATATCTTTTAACAGTAAAATGTTATGTATATATTTTAAATGTATAATATTATATTGACAATATTCAAACACCCATTAATTTATCATTCACTTATATGAAACACTAATTGCTAACTCAATTAAATTAAACAATAATGATCTTTGAAACCATAAAATGCAATATATGATGTAGTGTACTTAAATGTCTAATGTCAATAAAACCAATGACTGCATGAGTATGAAAATAAATGTAGTATGTTACTTTTCATATTAGAGATATTATTTGTTTGTATATCAGCAACATTAAAAAAATACCTCTAAATAAATCTTCAAAAATGTAATAATTTCATTAGAATTTTCAGGAGTTTAAGTCCCTCAGTAAGTATCCAAATGACGTTCAACCTAGGCAAGACCTACTCTGCTTAGCTTGCTAGGTGATCTAATTAATTTAACCTACTTAAAAATAAGTGAATAGTGTGGTAGGCCTAGCTATAAATAATTATTCTTAAAATATTGTTAGATCCTCAACCAAAACATGTGAATCATCCTTTATTTCATTGGAGTTTTGGAGTTTAGTCCCTTGTACAGAATATTTTTGTCCCATTTTCGTTTCAAAAGTGATTGTCACATACTAAAGATGCTGTTGTTTATAGGCCTTCGGGAGTATGCGATCACAAGCGCCTTAAAAGATTCTCGTTTTGCTCCAATAACGCGTGAGGAAGTCCCCCGTTTGACGGTATCCGTCTCCATTCTGCAACATTTCGAAGAAGCTGAGCATTACCTGGATTGGAAGTTAGGAAAACATGGCATCCGCATCGAATTTATCAGTGAGAGGGGCTCAAAGCGCACTGCAACCTACTTACCTCAAGTGGCTACTGAACAAGGTAAATTAGTATACTGTGATGTCAGGTTTTAGATAATGGACATTATCTGGTCAATTTCAAGTTACTAAATAATCCTTTAATTTCAATTAATCAAGAAAAATATCACTTATTTTTTAATTATTATTTTCAGGCTGGGACCAAATCCAAACAATAGATTCATTGCTTCGAAAGGGAGGTTATAAGGCGGCTATAACTGCTGAGATGCGTCGGAGCATTAAGCTCACGAAATACCAGTCGGAGGAAGTGTCAGCCTCCTACGGCGATTACATCGGACAGCGCTGCTAGCGCCCGCCTGAAGCCCCCGGGGGCCACGGAGCCGGGACCCCCGGGGGCTATCGATCTGTGTTCCCTTGGCCGGGTTCCGTTTACCGGAGTGCGAGTGAACACGTTAATAACATAGTCTCTAAGTGTACTAGTGTCTGTTATAAGTGGCGTACCTATAGTGCAAGGGGTCAAAATTATGCTCAAAGTGATTGGGGTAAGTGTTTCATTGATATGGTTTAAAGTTATATCACTGCCAATAACATTCCTGAAGCTAAGGGGACATCCTTGAAACACTGTTATTGAGGGTACTTTGACTTTTCTTTCTTTTTGCAATTACTTTGACTCTGCATTTTAGAATAATAGTTGGTTTCTGGAAGGAAGAACAAAGTAAAAATGATTTGACGGCACTTACAAATGTCATCAACCAGTCAGAAATATTAACAGTTATCTTGTTATTTATCCTCCTTTGATAAACCAGAAGTTAGACTAACAACTAAATCTTTATATTGTGTATAAGCCAGAAATTATATGAATACTACTTTAATTTTTTCAATTTTGTTGTACATGCCCAAATATGGTCCTGTTAAAAAAGGTTTAAATTGAAGTTATATTTTTTTGATTAAGATATAATGTATTTTCTAAATTATAAATCAGTTTTCTATATATATATATGTACATTTATATATTTGTTTTATACAATTTATTTGTACATAGATTTATTTCTATAGTTAATTACTGTTTCAATCATTTGAAAATTACTTATTAATTAAATATACAGCAAGATGTGGCAGAAAATTAAAAAATTCTAATGTGCCTCTAACCTTTTACAAACTGACTTGCATTCTTGCATCTGCCATAATTCTTCAACATACAAATAAATGTTTTGGTCTTGTTAGGTTATTCTTAGCTGTTCAAGCAGAATTATTGAATTTAGACTTTATGTGTCAAACACAGAGCTGATATTTGATTGTGAACAGAATCGAATTTTTGAAATTAAAATCTACATTTAAACTACAGTTCAATGGCTTTGCAAATATTTGAAATATGGAATGCACAGTTCATTTATAATCTGGCTTTGCAAATATTTGAAATATGGAATGCACAGTTCATTTATAATCATTAGATTTAGTACAAAACATTTGATTTTGTGTCATTGAGTGTTCATTTGGATCATAATTTTGACTGTCATAACTGTTGTAACTCGCTGGTACGCCGATATAATCAGTGGGTAAAAATGCCGAATTATTAAAACAATAAGAGCTGAATGTTTATGTTGTTCAAAACTGTCTGGAAGATAACTTTTATAATGCAAATGAATGTGGTTACAAATTATCGTGAATATATTATAATATGAAATTGTTAAGTTTTGGAGGATTCCCATTTACTAGAAAATTATTCATGAATAATGATTGGAGTTTAATTACAAATACTTGTTTGAACAACTATACACAGATCCTTCTTAAAATTAGTGATATCAATATAGAATTTCTAGTATATGGGAAACTGAAATCTCTTCTGAATAAAAGAAATACTTTGTTCTAAGTCATTGTTTCACATATTTTTTGTTAATAGTCATCACAAAAATTCAAACAAAAAATTATTAAAGGCTGGAGTTGGGTAATTTTCTTTCCATAGTCAAAATTAGGGTCACAGTAATAATATGTTTAGTTATTATTTAGAAATATAAAAGGATAATTTTTATGTTTTACATTACACAAGGCAGATCCTCATGCACTGATTTGTGTACTTAGGGTGAACTTATAATAGCACTAAGGGTCACTACTACATTAGGTAGTTGAACATACCCGGTTGTGATTGTAACTCCAATTTGAATAGATCTTTCAAACAAATATTATATGATTAACTGCATCTATGCAAAATGTATAACTACTAGAAATTGTTATAAATTCAGATGCTAATTAAATGTTCATACTTTGCTAGGTTTTGTTTATATATTTTTTTATAATTTTAAATAAAATACATGTTACCATTTACATAGTTCAGAATGAACAATGTACATTGTATAGTGACCCTTACTATTTTGTTGTAATTAAATATAAAAAAAAAGATGTCAAAAATATAATTAAAAAAATAAATAAACATGGCAGAAAAATTAAAAAAAAAATCTATAATAACTAAGATTTATTTGTTTTAGATTGTAAGGTGTTACTTTTAAAAAGAGAGTTCTATCAAGGCTTTTATAAATCATCTATTATCTGACATAATAATCATTTGTCCGCCAAAAGTAATGTTGTTGTGAATAAATAATAGACCACAAAAACCAATACCTTTGATGATAGCATGTAATATACTTAAAAATATAAATAAAGCATAATATAACATTTGCTAATTCATCAACATATTATTTAATTTAGAAGGGCGACTTATTAAAACAGTAGTTTAAGCTAGAGTAGTGTTATGTCAGATTTCTATCTTACGGTACTAATATTAAGGGTCAATACGTCCGGTGCATACAATATCACTATTGATGAGACAAATATTGTGATATTATAAATTAAACCAATAGAGACACGGCGTCCATGAATCGTGAACTGCTATTGGCAGCAACTTGTATACATTTAATTTTGATTTTGAATACTTTCAATCACATAAAAACTGGATAAAAAATGGAACTAACTAAAATTCTGGTGTAAATTCCCATAATGATAAATAATATTTTATGTTTTTTTTTAATTTAAATGATTGTTAAATAAAACGGCTGAACAGCAGTAAAATATATTAGTTTTGATCACATGGCTAGCAATCATATTTAACTGGAAGGAATCTCATCTTAGTGAATAGAGGACTTGCATCTTGACCCTCATACTCTCTTGTTGCAAAACAATTTGTCAATCTTTTGCAATATGAAATCCAAATAGTCCAACTTATTTTTTTTAACTTAGGACTTGTCTTCTTAATTTATTTTGAATGATGTAATTTGTTATCTAGTTTTTATTTGTGATTGAAAGTGTTATGTGAATTACGTAATATGTTACTGGTTCAAACACTTGTCGACTAGTGGTAAGAGTGTTGCATGTGTTCAAACTTAGAAAATGTACTTCCTCAGGTGAGTTGTGTGCATTAGTTTGTTGTCAGTTTTTGTAATTTATAAACATTAAAACTTATAGATTATATAAAATCTGTTTTATTTGATTACTTAGACTAGGAAAGTAAATGCAGAACAATGTCCCACATTTTTAACAAAATATAAAAAAAACAACAAAAAAAATAAATTTATTCTTGTTTACTATGTCTTGTTTAGGATGCTAGCCAACATAAAACCTAGGTTCTTGGTTACAATTCATCTAAACTTTAGAACCTCTACAACAAATGCTCATCCCTCTATAAATTAAAAAAAACATCAAAGCAAAGAGGATACTACAATTAAGTTGGAACATGGATAAAACTAAGCTCTAGTAATAAATTATTAACAATAAACAATGTAAGATTCATGAGCTTTTATAATGTTCCTCATCAAATTTCTGTTCAATTGCTTTTAATTTCTTTTTTAAGATCAAGTTATTTCTCATTTCATAGTATGTGATAGTAATTGAGGCAGCCAGCTGTAGTATAGCAAGGTATGTCAAAGGTCCGGTAATTGATTTTGTTGTGTGTTTCCTTACAAAATTAAACATTACCTTTGGGCCTTCATATAAATGTGGGACTCTAAATGTAGAATACCTATTGGCGTACTGAAAATATATAACATAATTATAGATTTTTTAAATTACAAAGGACAATTTACTATGTATTAATATATAAAAAACTAAAATATCTTATTGAAATTAAGTGTATGACTTACCATTAGTGCTGATGTAGGACCCAAAACCATTGGATAAAATATACCAAAGCCCAATTGTATTAATGATGACTTTACTTCATAGCATATAGGACAGTTTCTTTTTTTATCTAAGAGTAGATTTGTTGCTATGACCTTAAAATATGATATTATATATATATATATATATATATATATATATACTATAAGTTGGTGCTTTGTAAATATTATGACAATGTTATTGTAAATCAGTCAAGTCAGTTGTAGAATCTTATTTTATCATTCTACAAAATAGTGCTAAAGATAATTGTTATGGCATATAATTCGTCAAACAAATTAAAATTAATTAAAACGCTTACATGCTTATGAAATACAACAGTAAGCGTTGCAGGCATCACCACAATAGGGATAGAAGAAGAGAAGAACCCATAGTCTCCCAAACGGAATTTCCACCTATAATGTCGGTTGATCAAAACACCCGCTACTGAGTTGATTGCTCCTAACACTAACGCACCATATCGCAAGGCCCATCTGTGAAAAGTAATGTAAAAAAATATAACCTCAACTTTACTAAGTTCTAAAGATCAATGGCTAGTCTTATCTACACTTACGTGTCTGAATGGTTTCCCCAATCGGAAACGATATCCCACATATAAGCTGCTGCTTCCAGTTCAGACACTTGTACAGCATCTTTAGGAATTTCCCCTGATTTTATAAAGGACATGTTACCTACAAACTTTATATAATTAATCTGGTTTAAATTAGTAAAGTAGTCAACATAATTGTTTCTTTCAAATTATCTAATTATAAAGGCATTAATTATGTTTGTTTTGTTTCAGCCATAGCAATTACAGTTCGTATTTTTAAATAAACTTGTGTTTTGGATTTTTATTTCTTTCATTTGAAAATTTATATTTTGAAATGATGTTACCATTATTGCCCCAAAAATAATATATTTATAATTTCATTGAAGTACATTATATATTACGTAAATGATTATAAAAATATGAATATTTATTTGTCTCAAATGTTATTAGTATTTATTTAATAAAAATTCATGTCTGATTCGAACTCACTGGAATTGTAAAATTAACGATTTGCAAAAGGATATATATATATTAAACTAAAAAACTAAATTATTTAATTAGCTATGTAGTGAGAGTCATTTTTATTTTAATGATTAAATAATTGCGAATAATAATAATAGTAATTCTATGCTATTAGCACAGTCGTGAACACGTAAAGTTCACAATTTATGTCTTCTATACACCCGTATAGATAATAGAAAACATGTTTTGTTTGTCTATGTTAATTGTTAAAAGTTAAAATTGACCAACTGTCAATTGTCATTTGAATCATGAATGACATATATAAAATGAGTTTTATGTACTTGCTTGATACTCCAATAAACAATAAATCTGAGCGCTTGTAAGCATTGAGTTATTTATTTTAATTGTGTAAGTTTATTTCCTGGAACTTATGATCACTTTGTTTTATTTTTGTTCATTAATCCCGAAAAGATAATATAATTCATCTTTCAATAAATATTGTTATATGTTATTGGGATGCATTTAAATACGCTCATTAAAAAATGACAAACACAATATAAAAGTTACTGAGTGTATATTCAATAAATATATCAAACAGAAATATTTACACAGCCAAACACCAGCCAAAATGTCAAGTAGTTGGAAAGGTGTGCCTATTGCATATATTATTGGTTCTCAATCGCCGTGGGGTGCTCCAGAATTTCCCTTAGTGCAGCCCTCGTATAAACACACTGTCTTGCACCACATACCAAGTGACTCCCAGTTGGATAGGCCACCAAAACCACAGGTTGGGCATGACAAGTGGGATCAGGAACATGTGAGATTGCCATCCTCAACACACAGTTTATATCCTGTTGAAAATGTATGTTTTTAATAAATATGACTTCAATATTGTTTATAATAAAGTCTCTTGTTCTTATTTGCAAAATGTTTAGTATCAACTCTACAATTAACTGTTTGTATATTTCCAGAATGCAGGTGAAACTCAATTAAAGAATCGATGGGATATGGTTATTAGTGCCCTTAACAGACCACTAAGGAATAGTAAGGAGCTGGCGGAAGCAATACTAAGTTATAACTCTCAGTTTAAAACTAAATGGAAGTTTACTTCTTTACATTATTTGTTTGAAGAGGTTAGTATTAAAAACTTTGTATTCCAATCATTTTGTCACATAAATATTTGCTCTTTACAAATATACTAGTTAGATAAGTGTATCAAAATAATTATTCACAACATGGTTGATACATCATTATCAGTGTTTCTAATGATTTAACTCATATCCATTTATTTTAGTACCTAGAAGAAGAGGAAGCACAATTCTTCTTTGATGTTACACTTCCAGAAATCGTAAAGCTGGCTTTAGCACTTCCAAAATTAATACAGGCTCCAATACCTTTGTTGAAGTATGTGTTTTAAATTTTTTACTAATAATGGTATATTTTAATTATTAAAAAAAATAAATATATTTATTACAGACAAAACAAGAATAGATCAATATCTTTGTCACAACAACAAATATCTTCATTACTGGCTAATGCATTTTTCTGTACATTCCCCCGACGGAACACAACAAAGAAAGATTCGGAATATTCTTCATATCCATATATAAATTTTTACACGTAAGTTGTGTTCATTTTTATATATCATTATAATATGATTGATTAAAAAAAAGATATTTATTATATATCTTAATTGCAGGTTATTTGAGTGTTCTCCATCTGACTACATAATGGAAAAACTCAAATGTATATGCCACTATTTTAGGAGAGTGTGCACTAGAGGTGATAATATTTGTCTTATAACTGTATTCATAATATAGAGAAGCTAGAGCTAGCTAGCCTTTATATTAAATATATTTTAGTAATTAGGCTTCATTGACATTGAATGTATTGAATTTTTAGACTAATGTCAGTGTGTAGATTTTAACAACTTCAATCTATTGACAGTATAGTCCCTGTTGGTGTGGTGACAGTGTCCCGTCGCTCGGTGCCTGTGAATAGTCTTCCCGACTGGCAGAGCTGCCAGCGAGTAATAGCCGAGCTACCAGTGCATTGTGACGCCGAGAACACTATAGAGGAAGCACATGGATTAATACAAGTTGATTTTGCCAATAAGTGAGTATAATTCAGATGCTTAAAATAATGTAAATTTGGACCTACATGTAAATTCTATTTTTCATAGGTTTTTAGGTGGCGGTGTGTTGAGCTATGGTGCTGTGCAAGAGGAGATTCGGTTCATGATATGCCCAGAGTTGATGATATCTATGCTATTCACTGAAGAACTGAAGCCTAATGAAGCATTAATGATCATTGGTAACAATGCATCCTTATTTAAGGTGCTGGCTTTAAATTGAGGCTTTAAATAAACAATAAATTTATAAGAACTTGATTCGCTTTTTCGCATGCACAACTAATAACTTTTGAACTATTTGTGAACCGAGACCAATAAGCTATAATATATACAAGTTACAATCAAAATATAAATTATAATTTAATATTTTTTTTTTTCGAAATAAACCAGGATGAACATAGCTTGCATGCTTGCATGCTTGGTTAATTAAAACATTAAAAAAAAAAAGAACAAAATAAATTTTGAATTTGGAACAGGAGCGGAGCAGTACAGCACGTACGCGGGCTACGGCAGTAGTTTCACGTGGCGCTCCGACTACGACGATGCCTCGCCGCGCGACGCGTCCGGGCGCCGTCGCGTCGCCGTGCTGGCGCTCGACGCGCTGCCGGCGCGCGCCCGCCGACAAGAACACAGCGCCCGCGCCGTCGCCAGGGACCTGCACAAGGTGCGCCGACAACTACTATTCAATCATTATATATTTATATATAAAGCTTTGACAGTGACTTCGCCCGCACTGTAAAGATAAGGAAAGCCATCTAATCTATGCTCTCAAAATTATTTTTCTATCGAAAGATATACTATATATTTTTAGTACGTTTGTCCGCAATTTCATGACAGTTTGTATATTTAAGACGTGACAACAAAGAAACAAACTCACACATATTCCATTAGGATTTAAAATTAAGCATGACACGGCTAACTTTATAGAAAAGTATTAAATAATTATTTAATTTAAATTAATTTAAAATACAGGCATGGGTTGGCTTCTCGTTCTATTCGACCTCCGATCGTGGTCTGCAGTACCCGGGCGTGGCGACCGGCAACTGGGGCTGCGGGGCTTTCGGAGGCACCCCGCGGCTCAAGTTCCTCATTCAGGCCATGGCGCTGACGGCGGCGGGGCGCCCCCTCGCATACTATACATTCGGCTGCAACGAACTGAGGGATGACATTATTAGGTGCTATGACATGCTGGCCAAGCATCGGGTCACCGTCGGTAAGGGGGTAGCTAGAGATTAATCTATATCATATTTTAACAACAACCTTTTTCCAATTTTATTTATTTTCAGGTCAATTGTACAAGTTTATTATCAACTACTGTGACACTGATGTCGTTAACGCTGATATATATAGTTATTTGGAGTATGTGCTGGATAACCGGGAACCTGGGGGTAATGAGACCAGTCCTGGTCCAAAAACTAAAATTGAAAAACCAACAACAACTATGGATGTAAGATTTATTGTAAATGTGCCACATTAAAATTAATAGTCTTTTTGGTTATTTTTTCTATTTAGTAAAACATGTGGCTTATTATATATGAAAATAATAAATCCATCCAAATCAATCCACTCGATTTAAATCTTTTAAAAATAAATGCAATGCCATTGTCACAGATACATTTTTATTATTTATTTCAGAGTGGCATCCCCTGTGCTGAAGCTGACCTAACGATGCCACTAGATTTAGATTATTCACCAGACATTTTTTTAGAAGATGAAGAAATCAACCAGATCCTGACGCCTCCACAACCCATAAATACTAACAAGGAGTGTATCATTGACCTGGACTCAAGTCAGAGCGATATAATTAAGGACACGGATAATAAAATACTGGAAACAGATAGTAAAATGCAGAATACAAATAAAAAATCGCCAGACACAAAACATAAAGTGTCTACTCACGAAGAAGCTGAAAATAGCAAAACAAATCAAACTATTAGATTATTTGATGAAATGGAGAAATTAGATGAAAAAAGCGGCAAATTAAATCTTAAAAGCCCCCATAAATCCTTTTTCGGACACAAAGGTAAACAGGACGTTTCCATGGAAGTGGAAGAAAAAATGCATACCGACGTGTCGCCAGAAATAAAGAAAAAATTAACCAAAAAGATTACAGATTATTTTTCCAGGAGACCTATATGATTATGTAAATATATTTATCTAATTTATGTTTTTTTGTTTTAATTAAATATATTTTATTTTAGTATTAATCTGGTGTTTCTATCTAACTTTGACTTTGCCGCCCTCCATCTAATACTAAAATTATAATCTTAAAATTCATATAAATCATTACATTTGTAGTGTCCCTGTGTAATATAAGCCCAAATCAAGTTTCTGTGCTTCTGGGTGAAAATAAGACATTTAAAAAAATACACTTATTGACCATTCCATATATCTTAATTTGTCGAGTAGCTTTTGCGTGATGCGCGAAGAAACAAAATAGATAAATACAATATTCTTAGAAACATATATATTACTACTACTTATATATATTACTACTTACGTAGGTATATATATTTATTATATGTAAATATTTGTTTCGTATGTTTTTTGTTGGTCTGTTCAGAATGAAGCAGATATCATCATTCTCCGGTCCTTTCTCATTCTAGATGAGTCTTCAAAACGTATTAGTCTCTTCCATTCAAGGCCTCGAAGAAACTGAGTGATCATCAGTGCAGTTCTAAGAGACCTTTCTACCACAAACCACCTACATGTGGAATTAATTTAGTTTGGCGGTGTTTCCATATCGATCTGATATGGGTCCATTCAAAAAGAATGTGTACTATAAGGCCAGGAATGCTCTTGTGCATCCATTGATATTTCAAGACACCTTGAGTGGTGGTGATCACTCGCCATCTCTGACTCTGCACAATGCTCTTTAGAAGGAAGTACAACTTTTCCAATGCAAATTGGGATAAATTTGCTGCCGAGCTTAGCACTAATCGGTTATTTCGGTTATTTGAAATCAGTTCTAGAAACAATTAAAAAAAGGTTAAACTAGCCCCCTGAAGATACATACCCGTTAGCATGAAGAACGCTATATGTTTCTGGTTTGTCTAAACGTCTATCTACGCTTATGTCTCCTACAAGACCGATCTTTTTATCATAGCAACGGTAGCAGGAGGTTGCCTGCTGCTACCGTTGCTATGATAAAAAGATATACGAGTATAATAAGTCAAACCAAAACAAATGGAATAAATTGACAGGAAGAGTGAACATGATCCGCTACAAAAACATAAGATAAGGCATGGTCTTTCATTCGAAAATTCGACAATGACCTGAACAAATCTAATACCAATTCAAAATGTCATGGGAAATGGGAAAGCACCTACACGCAGCCAACCCCTTTAAATTAGTCGCATTTGAAATTGAAGAGTCACTGTTGCATGTCACATCTCTAAAATCCATTTTACCCAGAGAAGAAGGTCTTACAAAAAATCAAACAATGGCATATTTGCTTATGTATTCGTCTTATGCTCATAAATGCAAAGATAAATTTTCACCGTATTATTAAAAACTGATAAACTCACGATCGTTAGTAAAAACTTCATTTGATTACATCACTGAAAATTTGAATTGAGATACCATGAAAACTGGAATAAAGCCATAGAATAGTTGTAAAGGAATTAATTTAGTTTTATATAATAATTTCATTGTGTAAGTAGGTTCATTTATAAGTCAGTTCTCAGTAAGTAAAAGTTTTTTTTTGTATTTTTATTTTTCGAACTAACTACACTTATTTGAGCATCTCCGTAAATGTAAACAAATGTGCAAAAACTTTTAAACTAGACGGTTCAGAACTTTTTTCTTCTATTTGTTAATTATTTTCTCTTTCTGTGAAGTGGCTATTGACGAAATTTTAACATTTTTTAAAATTTAATTACAATTTTACTGAACTGATTTTTATAAAAATATATTTTAAAGTATATTGTCTCAACTCTCAGATGTTAAGTAAAATATATGTGAAAATATGAGTGTGACATATTGACATATGTCGAAATATGAGTGTGAAGTTGACATAATATAGTCAGTTGCACAGAGTTTAGAGTACTACAAAGTCAGTAGTATAATGTGCACGCTTAATACAGCCGTCTTCATAGAGTGGAGTGTGACGAGTACTTCGTACGTTGACGGCGAATCAAAATAATAATCTAATTAATTTGTGAGCGTTTATATCTTTTAAAAGAAACTAAACTTTTTTTGGTTGTAACAGGTAGGTACTCCAAATTGCAATACTTCATCCGTAATCTCTTATTATTATCATATATTTTTTTATATTTCATAATGATTAGTAATCAAACATTTTTAAAATTTTAAAAACCCTGGTTGATACAAAGTTTAATGTTTGATTTGTCTAGTTCCTGAAAATAAATATTGTATATAAATAAATATCTATGTAATGTGAATTAAAAGGCAATCTAAAAAGAAAACGATCTGCTAGCAGTAACATTTTGATAATGAAGTAAGTGAAGATATATTATGAAATTTATGAAAAATGTATGATATGTTCCTTAAGGTAATATATTGTTTATTGGATGATATTTTAGCTAGTTTTCCATTTACATTTTATTTGTTTTTTTTTAAACAGAATCATATTACAAAATGTTTGAAAAGCAATCAACCTGGTCAAATGAATCAGAGTTTCCTTCAGTTGAACCAAGTGAAAATCATATTGTATTATATGAAATAAATAATGGAGAGTATATACCTAAGGTCGGACAGGATAGATGGGACCATGACCATGTCAAGATGCCATGTTCTGATGAAAATATGTGTACAACTGAAGATGGGGTAATGCTTATTTTGAAATTGAGTTGACTAATCCATTTTTGGTTAATTGTTAGTGCCCGCTAGTGATTATAGAACTCTTGAACTAACTACTACAAGTATGTTTAAAGACTCTTGCAGTACAAATAAAATCATATAACATTGGTGGTGTTGTTGTTTATAATAAGAGTTTGTTAAAAAAGAAGGTTTTAAAATAAATATGTGTTTATATTCTAGGAACAAGGTACTCTAAAACAATGGGATATAATAGTTAATGCCCTGTCACAAAAGATGCATAACTCTCAAGAGTTAGCAGACGCTATCCTCAATCATCAGTCACACTTCAAGGAAATATGGAAGTTTAAAGCTATGCATAGGTTCTTTAATGAGGTCAGGATTATACATTAATTATTATATTACTCAATACATATTCATATTTATTATGTCATTCTTTTATTTTATCCAGTACTGGGAAGAAGCTGAAAGTAAGATATTCTTTGAAAAGACTCTACCAAAAGTAGCACAATTAGCAATACTTTTGCCGGAATTAGTTAAATCACCAATACCGTTTTTAAAGTATGTTTATTTTATAATTATTTTTAAATATGGAAAAAAGATAACAAAAAAATTAGTTCAACCTTTTTTAATCCCTTGCATATTTTTAATTTCAATTTGATAATTATTAAAATGTATTTGTGAAGCAAAATTACAATACATGTGTGTTCAGTATTAAAAAAAAAACATATTTTATTTTATTTTGCAGGCAAGGACAAAATAAGTCAATATCCTTTACACAGTTACAATTAGCAAGTTTGCTTGCAAATGCATTCTTCTGTACTTTTCCAGAAAGAAACAAAAAGAGAAAAGATTCAGAATACAGAACATATCCTCCCATTAACTTTAACTTGTAAGTACTCTATGAATTTGATAAGTAAAAAAAATATAAATATATTTTTAACCTTAGGCCTATAGGTAATGTTTTTTGTGATTAATTATGTATATCTATTCTTTAGTGTCTTATAAATGATGCATGTCAGTTTTATAAGCGATAATAACATGTTTAAAAAAACCTATTTACTTATTTGTTTCTAATTTTATTTATAGATTGTATGATGGCGGGGGACCTAAAGTAATGGAGAAATTTAAATTTATTTGTCATTACTTTACTAGAGTGTGTGCAGGTAGCTCTTATAAATTTAATAAAAAGTTTTTTACTATAACAATTGGTGGTAGTATTTTATGATTGAGTACTATTTAAACAACTGGTGGAGGGGGTGGTGGTATCTGGTATAAATAAATGTGATAATATGCGCTATGGAATATATTAGGTTCTACAAAACATCCGGATTCTTATGGATCTGCTAAAAAACGGTCCGAAAAAAGATCGGACTTATACATCACATTACATAAGAGAAATTACCGGCTATGCATGTATTTGTGTGACGTCTTGGCATTCGATTAGTTTTTATGCAAAAAGGGTCAATCAATATTTGAACACATTAAACTCGTAAACAGTTTTACTCCGGACGCTTCCTAACAAGTTTTGGAAGCTTACAGCCCGACCGTAAAAAAAGCGCGCTCCGGATTTGTTTTCTTTGATGACTTGTTAGGTATTATAAGGCATCCTTAACATTGTGCTTATAAAGTCTTCTTCGTTCTTTCATAATTTAAATAAAAGTATGAAATCAATGATGCTTGAAAGTATTTAAAATATACATTATAAGACAGCAGAATTTAATCAGGATTGGTTAATGGACCTCAGGTCATTTGAAGCATTTTAAGATTATTTATATAAATTATTGCTGGATTTTGAATATTGATATTAGAAATTAATTGGCTGAGGTTATGTTACAGAAAATCCAACCGGGGTTGTAACATTTTCTCGTCGGCATGTTCCAGTAGAGGAATGCCCCGACTGGGCGAACATTACTCTTCCGATATCCACTGTACCTGTAACAGTAGACGCGGATAAAGTCATCGAGGATGCTCACGGGTGGATACAGATGGATTTTGCCAACAAGTAATTTAGATTTTGTTTATAATATTACCCAAATTTACCCCTTAGATATAATTTAAACCCCTTGAATATATTTGTGGATTATTAAATTTCAAAGATTAAATTTGGTCGGCATATAAACGTGTATCACTTCTTTTTATATATTTTGTTCTTTAATAAATAAGGACTATTTAATTACTAAATTTGGTGATACTGCTAGTTGTATCACTATCGGAATTAATAAAAAATACTTTAATCTAAACTAAATGTAATTATTACTGGCCCCCTTCCCCCAGGTACATAGGAGGCGGTGTGTTACGTCGTGGTGGCGTGCAGGAAGAGATCCGTTTCGTATCGAACCCGGGACTCATCGCGTCTCTTCTATTCACTGAGGTCATGGGACCTACCGAGGCGGTTATGATCATAGGTACGGTGTTGCTTCATTGTTATTGGGTGCTTGTTAATTTTATTAATAAGATTTAAACGACTTTGAAAGCTAACAATGGATTGTTTCATCTATTTGTGAATACTCCGATGGAGTATTTGTAAGATGATAGACTAATCCCTGCAGGATTTTCCCGTTAGGGTCAGAACATTATGAGGGGAAATTAGATTTCTCAGCCATATTCTACGAAAATAGCATTCTCAATGTTTCTTGTGACAATTTATTTTAAATGATATCGTTACCAGGCACAGAACGCTACAGTACACACACGGGCTACAGCGCAACCCTCAAATGGTCGCATGACTACAAGGACGACTCCCCTTCAGACTCATCTGCCCGACGACAGAGTATTATCCTCGCATTGGACGCTAGAAGGTTTCCACAACCAGAGCTACAGTACTGTAAGGAGATGGTGGATAGAGAGCTGAATAAGGTAGTTATAAACTTATATATAGGGTGCTCCTACTTAGTGCATATTTTATGACAAAGTAAAATGTGAGAGTAAATTGTCTTCATTTTTATATTTTTCTACTTATTCAACTTTTATTGTTTTGTGGGCAGTCTTATTAAATCAAAGTACTTTTTAAAGCTTTTTAAGCTTCCTATTCTGAATACAACTTTTAAAATGAATAGCCTTGAAGATTCAAAATGTTGAATCGTATGACTTCGTGAACTTAACATATTCACTAAATAAAATAGTAATCCATGTGATTTATATCCGTAGTCTTTATAATACTTAAACTTTGCGTTTTTTTGTTTTATGAGTTTGGACCTAACTTTTATCCTTTTACAGTTAAACACAAATTCATGAAAGCTTTTACTAAAATTAGTAGCTAAGGTATTCGTAAAACTAACTAAAATTTAAAGAAGGTTGAATATCAACTAATAATTAATAGTCGACAACTGATATTTTAACAAAGACATAAGTAATACACCCAATTTTTATATTTTTAATTTTTCACGAACAAGTATGACTAATGATTATAGTTCTATTATGGCGTTATAATTTCAGGCCTATGTTGGATTTTCATTTTATGCGAAAGAAGGCATGAACTCTGGAGTGGCGACCGGCAACTGGGGCTGCGGGGCCTTCGGTGGCTCCGCCAAGCTCAAAGCGCTCCTACAGACCATGGCCTGCGGCGTGGCACGGAGGCCTATGGCCTATTTCACATTTGGGGATCCCAAGTTATGTAATGAAATCCAGAAAATGATCAATTTCTTGACAAAATATAATGTAACGATCGGTGAGTAAGCCATTTTGTTAAAAAAAATTAATGTTATAAAAATAAAAATTATACTATTAGTGTTTCGCAGGTGAGCTGTACGAATGTTTGATGAAGTTCTGTGAATCTGACGATCCCGTCAGTATTTTTACTAATTTATATGAAAATATTGAAGATATTATAATAAAAAGGTGAGACTCAGTACATTGAATAAGTCTTTATTATAATTTTGATATAGTTTAAATTATATATTTTTTCTTCTAGGTCATCTACAGAAAAAAAATTATTAACAATATAAAACCTCTTTCAACTTCAAATAATGGAAATATCCACCAAAGATTCGGTGCTCTCTGTAAAAATATTTATAACAATATATCAAATAAAACACACAGATAATATATGAAATAAAACACACACCTAATATAATTAAAATTATTTATTATCCTTCCTCATTTCTAGCATACTAAACGTAATAAGTGTATAATAATAAATAATTGAATAGTAATTTAGTTTTGAAACATTCCAGCCGTACAACTTGACAGGATAACTAAATTAATATGCAAAGTAGGCAAATTATTATTGTATTAGTTTATTAAACGTGTTACTATTAGCAGTCATTAACTAGAGAATTTTGCTAGAATTAAATAAATTAACTAGCGACGCTTCAAATAAGTTTATATCTCTCTTAAATTACAAAACTTTGGCGAAATATAACAATATAATATGATTCATTAGAACAGCCTAGCTATCAAATGCACTGCTGGTAACTTTGGTTTAGTTAGTGCGGTCCACGGACACACAAAATGGATTACGTCACGACACTAACGTTAATTCCCAGTATTTAATTTAAGGGTAACATCGACGACGACGTTTACCCCAGGGTAATATTAGTCGTAATAAATTCTTGACAATATTCAACAATGTTGTACTTCCAGGTGAGTACTCATCAACAAAGGTATAGAAGTCAGTTTAGCCTAAAAGTTTGCTAATTATATTACTTGCTTTTTTCGTGGTACTGTTAATGACAAAGCAATCCATTTTGTACGTCGAAAAGAACATCGTGAATACATTTGTGGACATATTTAAATGTGCATTTTCGACAGTTGCTATATTAAAACCTATATTGGTGTATCATCTCATAATACAATGCGGCAGGAAATACATGATTTAATGTATGAATATTTATTATTGTAATAGTTTTTCAAGAACAGATATAGATTCCGCCATATACATATTTCATTCGGTTAAAGTTAGACTAAAGAGGTTAAGTAAGATTCTAAATTGAATAAAGCTAAATCTGTTCTTGAATTCTTAACAAGCGAGCGACTAGCTAACTTAGCCGTCTTATAATTTCTCCAATACAAATTAAATATCATCTAGTATTATTTCAAAATGTATTAAAGAAACTACAGACAGTTTGTACTCATTTAAAGGTAAGTTGTTTGCCGCGCGTGAAACATTTTAAATTATACTATCAATTAACAATAAACCCACATTCGCAAAAAATAAATTTCTTACATCATATAGGAAAACTGATTCCAGTTAAGTTACATATTATGTAGGTTATTCGAACAACGTAGACATAGATTAATAATTCTGTTGACGCAAACAAGTAGCCAGTAATATACTACAACTGACAACTGACAGATTCCACGTATTATATAAACAAACAGCATAACGTATAACTATTTCAAATCTCTTATCTTAAATTGTAGCAAATCTATGGTATATAAAACTATATAATTTTAAAAGAAGAGAACCTCGTTATAAGCGGCTATTTGAGATTTTAAAAATGATTTACAATTTCCTTACATAGATCGCTATTCATTTTGTTCTATAATTAAATTGGAAAAATTACCTTTAAGTGTAAAATACATTTGGAATAAGATGTCAAATGTATGATTTGTCTTATAATTAAGAATGTATTCGATCAAACCGTTATTTTTGGGAAAGGAAATAAGGGTTAAATGGACGATTTACAAGCGTATATCACAACACCCGTGAAGTGTATTTTGCTAAGCTATCAATAAACAGACAGTTGCGTGACCTGGTATAGGTTATATATACATAAATTAATTATTGGCTTCATTTCATGCTTAATGTTTATCAAAAATAGTTGGTAGCGTGCTGTTAACTAGATTACTCTGATTTAAGTTATCCAGAACAATGTGATGACAAACTGTAGTTGCCATTAATATGATGTTTAAATGGCACATTTGTTTTCGTGTTATATTATATAGATGCCAATAATTATAAGTGATGTTTGTTTCGTTTCGTTCGTTTCGTTAATGATAATGAAGTCTTAGCATAACACAGCGACACCCTGTCACCCGCCCGAGAGGACCCGGGGCAAAACTAGTAAGCTCCTAAATTAGATATGACTTTATATGTACATTCTGGAACAAATGACAGTTTCCAAAGTCCAAAACGTCTTAGAAATAGAGCCTTGAATTGATTATACAAAGGTAAACTCAAAATGCCGAATATTTAATAGCGTATATAAAAGATTAAGTAGTACAGCATATGAAATGCGTAAAACAGTTTTTTGAGAAAAGAGATCTTACTGAATAACCAACTTTTTTTACCTGTATTGAGTATTTTATTTTAAGATGAAAGATTTTTTACAAATTCAGAATTTACATCTATAAGTTTTATATATATATTTTACAGTTGCCTTAACTTGGAAATGAGGCTGTGTAGAGCAAAATGAAATGTTTTACGGACGGCGCGTTTTTTACTGACGTTACAATGGCTTAGTGCAGTTGATGTACCGTCAGCAGAACAGACTATATAAGTTATGCGTCTACCTATACTTTATAATCTTCCTACTGTTAATTCTTTAACCTAACCAAAATGGTTACACCAATCAAAAATCTTGACTACACCTCTATACAAAGTTGGAATATAAAACAATATTCTGGATAACTTATCAAAAACATTTCGTAATTACTTCTGTGGGTTTTATACAATGAAACTGTATCACTAAGCTTATAAAATAAATAGATAATTATTGAAAATGCGGACGAACGTCCTTACGTTTTAACTATCTAAATTTCCCTTACGCATTCAAAATAATTTTAATAGGATACGAAGTTTTGAAACAAATTGCACAAAATTAGATAAGTGCTTGAAGCTAAACTATGCTAAGCGATATATATAAAATAAATAAATTAAAAAGATATGACTAGAGCCTTGTTCCTGGCTGGGTTACAGTTCATAAAAGCACTACGCGCATCTCATCATATCTTTATATAAATAGATCATAACTTCATAATTCCAAAATCTAATATTGTTTATTCCCGATTTAAATATTGGCATTCAACTTACTCGCTAGCATCGAACGGTGCTTAGAGGCTTTCTATCTAACGACACGACTGCGACACGATGTGATGTCCGGTCGTGATGTATAAACGTATCCGCACCGCTCGAAGGACTACCTACTTCGCCTATATATTTTGTTTCATTTCTCATGTCTATCCAAATATATTTCGTATTTGCTTCTACTCGAGCGCTACAGCGAAGGAATATGCGAACGATAGAAATATTAATAAGTTTTAGAAGTTAAAAAGTTATTTAATCAAATTCGATTCCGTAACACTATAGTGCCTATTTCATTATCCAATTTAAGCGACACTATTTGACCTTGAACTAATAGCGAGTAGAAGTCTCCACTGATCAGAGAGAAGCACTAACTCGCTAACAGCCTTTTCACTATGCGATGTCATGTACGCTAGTTAAGATAGTGTTGCTTAAATTGTATAATTAAATGGGCGCATAAGATGTATGACCCATCAGGTAGTGTTACCGATGCTGAAAGATGCGATCTCATGAGAGACCACACGGCTCCTTTGCACATTACTTTGCAACTGGGGAATATTTAATTTTAAATATAATTCAAATATCATAATATACCTACGCAACGGTAAACTTGTCGATAATAATTTATGACTAAAATGACAAGTGAATAAGGATACTTTGCTAACTTAACAAATAATACTACTGAGAAGGTTAGTGCTATATAAATAAAATACTAAGCTAGTATTAAGGTCGCGAGTGACATGAGGATATAGTATTTTTTACGCTACGATAGTGAGAGTATAAAAATTCGCGACAGACTACAGTGGACCCGAGAGTGAAACAGCGCGGGCGTCGCCGGGAGCCGATGTACCATCATCATCAGCCAACTATTTCCACCAGCACCGATCGACACGGCTATCCAAATATGGCGCCTGCTTAATATTAGTTGAAAAAAATCCCGCCTTTTGACACCTTTAAAAAATTGCCTCAATAGGGCTATTTACAAATCCGCCATTCCCGAACGATCGGCGCCGGCTGTGGGTGGACAGTCAGCGAAAGATAGACTAGCTGAGAGAGGCAATACCTGCCAAAAAAACATTAAGATACATTTAAATAATCGCAAAGCATTACCCTGTATCCTAAAATCACCTTGTGAGCGATTGTTTTTTACATTTGTGAGGTTATCGATTTACTTACTTCAGACGTTTGCGTCTTTGAAATATTATAGAGAAAAATTATTTTTATCTGTATAAAGATATAATACAATACAATAGTCGCCAAAATATCGACGCATTGTCGGATATTCTAGCGGTAATGTCTACATTAATTAACCCACGGGTGAAATAATCGTTAACCGTTATATACACTAAGTATACGTGTTCCGCTTTGGCATCGTTTTTCTGTAAACTAACAGTGGACCGAAGCCCGAAATTCATCAGAGCTGGCCGACAGGTTCCATTGAAGGTACGCTAGAACACTTCCAAAACGAAAACTGTGTGCGTTTGAATTCCTCGTCGCCAAGATGCAATACGAGCCCGATCCTTAAATTTTACTGAAAAACTATAAAGGCCAGCTCCGTTTTTTCACTGAACGAGACCACTTCGACGAATAAGTAAAAAGAGTAACAGAAACAGATATGAATAGATAAAGTAGCATTATAAATAAGATCGCTAAAACAATTAAAAGCGTAACAATATTGCACGAACTGTACCTACGCTTTGAACGATAACGGTACAATTTCACCGAATTCCAACTTACAGCTTATTAGTAAATCATAAACGCCTAAAACTAGAATACTATATCAATTTAATATAATTATTTGTGTAAATATAAAATTCTATGTCTTGTGGTGATAGTTATATTTGACTAGAGGCGGGCAGCGATCAATTCTATCGCACGCGGCAAGCAGAGTGTCCTTACAACACTTGCACACAGAAAACACTGTCTAAATCACCACATTTACCTAAAAATTGTAGATTATAAGAAAACTGCCCGTAATTCATAACTCACGAGCGATTTTAGAATAATCCCAAAGATATTTGCCTAAAGAGTTTTTTTTTATTCCTGTGTACAAGTTGATTAACAATATGCCTCTTAATAATACAAACAATTATTACGGGAACGAATATATCTGTGTGCGGCCATGACACCTCGGAGCTCAGCGGAGTTTGATGACGAAATATTCAGAATATTCGAGAATTCTTTAAGTGCTATTGTTTTGTTACCGGATTTGTTTACAAACGGACGGAGTTTAGCTGTGAAATTTGGAAATGTTGAAATTTAAATGGATTGAGCATTGGTATTTTATATAAATTTGCATTATCAGATAATAATAAACTGAATTGAATATTTTTACATCAAACCCCATCATATCTGGCGAGCTCGAAGGATTTTTAAGTATTTTTATAAAGAGTGTACATACAGATATATGAAGCCATTCAAAGTAATTTGGGTGAAGAAAAAAGTTTTCTCACATTACTATCTGCTTCACATTCAAAAAGTGGCTCCATGACACTTTTTATAAAAATAGAATCACCGACGTCAAAAACGTGCACGCCGATTTACAGTTATTTTCTAGTAAAAGTAGTAAATGGCACATACATTTTTGCCTGTAATTTAAAGCTGTTGTTAAATACAACGGCACACCGAGGTACGGAATCCGCCCGCGCGCACGCATTATCATCTAAGGTATCTCAATATTATTATAATTTTATATTGGTACGTTTTGATTATGAACCTATGTTTCCTTCTGTAGAAATTACACTAGTATATTTAATCTGTGTCGCTTCCCACTGTTGACTCCCCGGACGTATCCTGCCGCTGTAACACCTACATGTATACATTTACATATATATATATGTTTACATAGACACACACATACATGAAATAAATATATGGGATTCACGCTCTTTGTGAATTGACTTGCGATTTACCGCTCGCACACATTATCTGTACAATTTTCCTAATCTGTGCATTGAAATTTAAAGGCGCCAATATTGAAGGGAGGTGAACGTTTTAACTGTCAGAGTTAATCAGAACGCGTCTAGGAATCGCTACCAAATCTATGTTATTTATTTGACTAAAACATTGGGGACTATCTACATCTTTTCTATAAATGGTAACGATTCTGACGCGCCTTTTCGCTCTAAAAAGGGTCAATTATTGTCTTTACTTTATGAGGTTGTCTTAACGGGGTCCATGCCTTCAAAGGTACTCGTCATGTTATATATTAATGACTAGGTACTGTGCAGGAGGGATTAAAGATATTATTTTCTTTTAGTAGTATTTTATATCATTACAATTATTTTTCAGGTTTAAATCCTAATATAAGTCGACGAGAGCCGGGTGTGCGAGCAGTATATAAGAGCGACACCACTATAGCATAGACGGCCTGTACAATTTATCTTGATATTATATTTTTTTTATCACAGCCCATTTTGGAATTTACAACAGACAAAACGATAATTAAAAATAAAGATCTTAGATAAATGGTAACGTCGAAGTGCACTTTTCTTTGTACACGGCGTTATTTGAACAAACAATGTCCTCAATGCGTCAATTTAAACCTTTACTAATAGTAAGAGAAGAGGAGCCGAGCCGACCAGCTTTTAAAGAATAGATTAAAATACAACGTGCTATATACATTCACGATCCGTGACCGTTGGAAGGAAGCGTTCCATTCAACGATGATCACATCGAACAGTCGTTGTCCGTTGCCGCATCATTCAAACGGTCAAGCGTGATCAGCTAAAGGAACTAACGGTTCAGCCCGGTGTGATACACAGACACACACTAATATAATATAACAAAATATAGTACAATATCCGAGGCGGTGTTACGGGAGGAGACAACAGCAGTGCGGGCCGAGGACGCACCTCGCCCCGCCCTGGTACGATAATGCGATATACGATCATTAAAATACATTTTTCTTACTTTCGACTTACTTAATAAATTCAGTTTGGCTTAGTTCAAGCAGATAACTAGTATAATAAATTTATGTTAAAAGTTTCGGTCGACCGTTATGTACTTAGAATTTAAATTATGATTACGAATGACGAAATTTTTTATAACGTGTCCTTCGATAATAATTAATAATTTAATCAAAGTTAATAAATTGTATATATAATAATATAATAGAGTAATTTAATGATTAATTGATAATGATAAGAATGAAGCTTTCCTACGCGCTGATTGATTAATTACTTTAACTAATATAGTATACTCGCCGCGTGGGCTTGCATAGTTCTTTAAGTAAGTAATGTAGTTAATGATATTTACTATACAATAAATGTTTTCTTAAATTCCGTGGAATTCTTGATAAATCGCAAAGAAGTGCACCCCGGGCGAAGAGTACCCGCCGGCGGCCTTCTGCAACAAAATACCAAATAATTTAATTAATTAGATGTAATCTTACTTTAACAATTTAATTTTTCGTAAGCTTTTTGCGTTAAGAAAGTCTCGTAAAATGAAATACTATAAACACTTAGTCAGATAGGAATACTCATAATACTAATTTTCGCGAGAAAAAGTAATAGTCTAAAAAACCAACAATTTTGACAAATACGACAATACTTTTAATATAACAAAAGTCTTTAAAATATTACCAATAAAACGGTAACAATATACTCGGTATATAAAAAATACATTATGCAAGGTTAACGACAGTTTAGTGAAAAGTTTTTAATGAGTCCTTTTGCGGGTTTTCTTTATGGATCCCTTTTAATGACTGAAACAGTTTAATAAATAAGAACAAAGTATATATGCATATTAACGTATTTGCAACAAAAACTTTCACTTTGGACGCAGAAAGCCTACGTCATAATACATACCCTGGGCACAGCATAAAAGCGTGCGGACGGTGTCGAGGGTTAATAAGGCCGGTTGGCATCCTTGGGCCGTTTCAGCTGAACCTTTAGCCGCTTCATACCGATCTGGAAGCCATTCATCGCTTGGATGGCCGCTTGGGCCGACGTCGGGTTGTCGAACGATACGAAGCCTGTTAGCGTAAAGGGAACCAGTTAGTTAACCGGAATTGGAGTATAAATTAAAGATCGATGGAGATTTATTTGATATAAGCATACCGAAACATTTGCTTTGATTGGTGGCGCGGTCAATGAAGACCTTGCTGCTGATTACGTTCCCAAACGGAAGGAACATTTGCATCAGTTCAGCGTCCCCGAACTCCTGGGGTAAGTGGTAAATAAACAGGTTACAGCCCTCGGGCCCCGAAATGGAGCAGCCTGGAAACACGAGAAAATCTTTAAAGAACTCACAAATCTGTCTGTATACACCAAGATTCAAAGAATTATTAAATGCTGAGTTGTTAAAGATCATAAGGTCTGGAACTACAATATACATAAAACAACAAAAGCAGAAAGCTGACATACAAATACAGATAGATATAGACGGTTAGGTCATTATTGCCAATCACGAAGCATTACACATAACACTGTACAATCGTGCGATGTTGCCAGAACGACATTGAACATACATAAAACTATATAAGGACAGATTATTTTCCAAATCAAGAAATTAACTGGAAAAACCTGCCTGCCAAAAGTTACCGAGGTTTAGAAGGATTAGTTATTATATTAGCAACGCCTTGTTAGAATTAATTGGCGTTTATAATCAAAAACCAAATAAGCATAGACGTGTCATCTGAACCCAGGTTATTGTGACGTCTAAACATCCATCGTATAAGGATCTTGGAATCCAGCTAGTTCTTCAGCTCAGTGCTCAACTTACCTTCTCTCTGCGCGGGCGCTATAGTTGACATCGGGGGCGGGATTGGCTGCGGAAACTGCCCATAAACCGCCGGATAAGCTGTCAAACATTAATTTGCAAAATTTCACAATGAACACCTATTATGTTGCGTGTATCATGCGATACCTGACCTATGTGATTGAATTCAGCGAACATAGCCCGAATAATGCCAAATTTTATCAATTCCGACGATTGCCACTATATTTTATTACATAGGTCCGGTAGTACCTACACAACGTTACATTTATAATGAAGCTTACTGAATAAATTGGATGAGTCAATGTTGCTACGTACTTTTATGTAAAAACGTTTACGTAATCTGTAACCACTCCATGTTTTTAAATCAATTTAACTGTTTGTGTTTGTGTGATTAAATTGAATGAGGAAATTAAACAAATAAATATGGGTAACACTGAAAATAGACACCAAACACAAACTACTTGATGTGTCCACATTCATATATAAACAGCACAGTGATGGAGTAGGCACACCATCATCTCGCATTCATTTTGATACATTGAAAATTTGTACTCGAATATGTATTGTGTCGTTTGTCACGTTCAAAAGCGTTGTTCAGAATAAAATATTCTGAAAGTTTTGTAAAAATTATCGAAAACAATAAATCTCGTTCGGAGCTGCAAAATAAGCAAATAAGCAATATTTTGTCCTATTTGTCAACCGTCACAAGAAATTTGTCTTTGTTTATAAACTTTCAGTGACAGCCTGTTTTATTTAAGATACAGCCTTTGTGTTCGAAGTTAATTTATTTAGACCTGGTATCATTCCCGTCAAACAAAATTTTTCCTAATGAAAAACGATCTAACGGTTAAAATACTCCAACACATTGAACAGTAAAATGGCCTAGATGGTCAGACAGTTCAACAGAGATATCGGTGTAAAAGCGACATCAACTACACATAAAGGCATCACAGAGCATGGTTTGCGCGCTACTCACCGACGCCGGGGAATGGCTGCATCCCAGGGTACGCAGCGTGCTGCAGTGCCGCCTCGCCATTCGGAATGCCCTGGGCTGTTACCGGGACCGCTAGAGAATGGTTGGTCGTTGATAATAAAGACTTTTAAGAATCAATTGCCACAAAGTTTAATACGCTGATGTTTTGAACGATTCAAGTTGGCTCATTTTTGTGATTTCTCATTCTATACGCGTCTTAATTCTCAAGAATAATATTCGTAACTCAAATATTTATATTTATTTTGAAATCCGTAAATTATGTAAATTTGAATGGATTTGGAAGAGAGATAACTTACGGCCGGTGAATGTCTGGTGAATGCCGTTAGTGTAGACCGCTTCTTGCGGCGGTGGCTGTCCGTTGGTCTGCGCGGCCATGTTGAAGCCAGGCATCGTGGGTGACGGCAGCGACGGTAGCGCTCCGTTCAGAGGCTGTCCGCCACCCGTGCCTATCGCCAGACCGGTGAAGTTATCTGGAATGTCACAGCCTGTATGTCATAGTCTGCGTTCAGAGAACCCTTACTCGAATAAATGTAATGCATGTCCGGGACGCGAGTTTCGGAGTATGGTTTATTAATAACTGGTGAAATGATTCAGATGATATTTTCTGTTTCAGTGTAAAGTTTTATAGAGCATCAATTACTTTTAATATTTTAAAGTTCATTGATACAAATTATATATATATTATATACAAATTATATATATATATTTATATATATAATTTGTATATAATATATATATTATATTTATATATATATATATATATATATATTATATACAAATTATATATATATATATTTACCACTATTGTCACAATAATATCAGTAAATACTCACCAGAAGTAGGCGGCACAACGGAGTTGGCCATGCCGTTGAGCGCGTGAGACGCAAGAGCTGTCATTGGACTTATGTAGCCCTGAGCAGTGGCAGCTACCATTAGTGCTGCCTGTTGCTGTTGAAAGAACGATATTTAAGGAAATCGTTACTTAAAACGTCCAACTAGATAGCACGCCGTCTAGTATCTAATTATCTATGAGTGATAAATAATCCTATTAAAGATATCGAAGATCGAAGATGTGTACCTGCAGGTCCACTTGCTCGGTGATGACCTGTGCATAGGTGCCGTAGGCTCCGAACTGGTTGAATACAAATGGGTTGAGGAGACTCATATTGCCGGCCATCTGCTGCATGCGACGTAGCTGGCGTTCCTTCTCCGTGTCTGCGAATTTCACTACCAGACTCGAAGACGCTCCCTGGAACAAGGGTTGGAAGTTAGGATGGAAACACGGTAAATTGACAGCTTAATAATTATACGTATTATGTTTAAATTAATATTACACATCTATATTTTATTTTAAGTATTGTCACAGTAGTGAAAAAGAAAAGAAAAGGTTTTATCAAAAATATATAAAGTGGAATTTAATAAAAATATTATTTACTAAGTAGTTACAAAACGTTGGAGCAAATTGAACATTTTTCAGACTATAAAGTGGAGCGTAATATTAATAAAACACGACCAAGAAATATTTCAATTATCACTTAATTTAACAAAGTGTTGGAGCAGAAATAACCATATTTCATTATAGCGATCGTCACTCGCGATAAGAATTTCTTAGCCCTTCACCCTTTGGTCTGTTGTGTAATAAAAAGCTAAAATTATATCTATTGTTTGGTTCTGATTTGTCGGAATATAAATTTAATTGAATGTTCACGAGTTGGAAAATTAGTACTTTTGTAATTTGATTTTAAGTTGCTTTTATGATATTTTTGGCATCCTTGTACGGATGTAAAGTTTATTTATAACCTTAGGTATTTTATTAAAGGAAAATCCTTAACGTATTTTCTATATTTTTTTATACACTTTATTATAATATATTTTGTTCAAAAGCAAATTTCTTATATTTCATATTATTTCAATCCGACATTGATTAAAATGCAATTGCTCCAACACGGAAAAACGAGATGTGGGTATAACGTAACATACAAAGTCATTATTCTACTTTAAACATAAATAAAACAACCTTAATAATCCCCTGAGCAAACATCAACATTTAAAAACGAATAGCGAGCAAAAACCCATTAACAAACCAAGTGGCAATCCCTTGAAAAATAAACGAGTACATTAGTAAAGCATACAACGCCTCAGAAAATGAGGCTCAAGCGTACTTAAAAATGCAAGCGACGGCCCGGAGGCAACTCTAGCGAACTACAATGCGGGAACTACCGACTACGGGCGCATTCATTATGTATTTCTGGGGCAAAAATACCGTGCTATAGGCTCAGAAGCAACAGGTTGGCTACCCGATGCAACAAGTCTGGGCCAACGTCCAAAAATGCATGCCCAACTTCCAAGTTATAGTTTCGCCACTTTGCCTAATTGACTTCTGTTTGAATGTTAAGTGGGTAATAGTGTGACAATATTTTATTCAAATGTCTGTTTTGTTTTAATTATATATGTTTTGATTTTTTTCTAAATAGTTATTTATAAATGGTTTTGCTTTTTTGCTTTTTTAGCTTTTAAAATAAAGAATTGGTTATTCTTTTAGAAAAGTAATAATTATAGAAAATTCTGATTATGACTACCATTCTAATAATTATAAAATAATAAGTTATTGTATAGCTTTATTAATAGTGGAAAATAAAGATCCTTTTATTTGAAATCAAAATATTGAACAGATAAATGATATAAACTTATGTTTTAAACAAATTAATATTCTTTCCAAAGCTGCGTGTACGAATATTGAGTTATGTGGTATTATTCATTCGCGAATCCATTGTTTGTGTAACAAATGTTTACTGTTAATTTTGGGGCTGTGTTTCAGTGATATTGTTTTAATTTAAAAAATAAATTTCATTGCGATCTTCTTTGCTGTGGGATTTTTGGATTAATTGAATTCGAAACGATGTCTGTTCTTTTGTATTTGTGTATTCTTGTAGTTGTAGTTTCCTTTGTTTTAAACAAATTAATATTTTTTCCAAAGGCTGCGTATTCGAATATTGAGTTATATGGTATTATTTATTGAATTGGTATTATGTATTGATTAATTGAATTCGAATAGTGTTTTTTGTGATTTTGTTTGATTTGATTTGTGTTCTTGTATTTGTAGTTTACTTTGTGTTTGTAAAATATATATGTATATTAATATATAATAAATCTTAATGTCATTTCTGATTGAACTTATAATTCTAAAGAGGATTTATTTAATTGCGATGTGATTTAAGTTGTATAATATGATATTAGTGACTTTGTAAGAAATTCCAAGTATTATCGTGCATCAATTAAGAACAAGTAATGAATAACTTTTTAATATACTTTTCAATATAATCATTTAGTTAGATGACCTCTATTCGATCTTTTTGGCTCCTGCTAGTACTTAAATTGAGTTTGTATAAGGAACCATTATTAGTAACAGTTTTATAAGTGTTTTTAATGTTTTTCATATTTCATTAGAAAGTCAGTACAATATATAATCCGTCAAAATATAATAAAGATATAAAGTAAGGAAATATATCTTGGCTCACATTAAGATGTTTGTCTACAAATATAACGATGATAGTTAGGATTTTATTACGCGGTCGTATCGTATCCGTCGCGTCCCCGTAACGAGGTTCAGGGGGCCATTCGTTACAATGTAACGTCCAATTAACTCGACTTGTTACTCCGTTAACTGTTGCATAACTTCACTTTCGCTGAATTTACTTTGTCATTTATTTTCGAACTATGTATTTGGTTTATTATGTTCTTTGTATGATTGATAATAATTCAAAAATATATTATAATATTTATGAACTGAAAAGCGAAATGGAAAATTCATTAGTGTTTTGGTAGACTATAATTAAAAAACCATTAAAAAGTGAGCTTAACTGTAAGTTCTGAAGTTTCACTTGGAGATCTGTAACCAGTCCGCACATAATTAATGTTACAAATGAAAAAATGTTTTTTTTACAGTAACATAATTTGAACCAAATCTTTCAGGTTAGATTGGGCCACGAATCTTTGGATTTTTGAATCATAAGATATTTCTTAAGAAACTCTAGATATTTCTTAAGAAACTCCAGATATTTCTTAAGAAACTCAACGACCACTTCCAGATATTTTATAAGAAACTCCAGATATTTCTTGAGAAACTTAACTCCTTATTTTTTAAAAACGAGCATCATTCTTTGTTCATGGGTATATAGACAAAGTAAATCCTCAACTCTCATAAAGTCCGGAGTCCGTGACTCGTCCCTTGACCAGGTCAGAGGAGAGGTATCCTATAAAGGTATACTTTTAAAAAGTTTGGCGGTCTTCACTCCTTCATATAAGTGAAGCTTTGTCACTCCGTGATAATACGTCTTTCCCAACCATGATTGATATAGAAAGGTGACCAGCACGTTCAGGACTACTTGCGCAACTTCTTTAGAAAAGTGAGTGTTCTTTAATCTTCTGTTTCCTTGGTATCTTGACAGAAGCGGTATGATCGATTGATACTCATTAAGTCTCCCACTCTTTCAAGGGTTGATTGAGACCATGTTTATATACCGACGGTAATCAACGATAAGGGTCCTCTCAGAAATCTTCATTTCTCACGAAAAGACAATTTGGTTTCTTACGGTTTTTGATGAATTCTGAAATTAACAGCGTAAAACCTTTGTTGTCTGTGATGATTGTTGCACGTGGCCGCTTTGATCCTTTATTATCTTCGGTAAAAGAAGTGTCGGTATGTCTGTCGATAGTACGGTACATGAACAAACGGCTGATACCGACTTTTGAAGGGTCTTGAAATTGACCGACGGCTCCATACTCACTTTGTAGAAGACAGTCACTTGACGTCTGTTTTTTTCTACATCCCATTCCATTTAATAATAAAAAATATATGAATGAGGGGGAATCGTTTGAATCTTTTAGTATAATGAAAACTATATTTCTAGTCAAGTAAAATAAACTCTCATTGGATATAATAACACATAATATTTTCCATTGAATATAGATAATACAATCTTGATACGATGAATCATATACAATTAGGTAAATTAATCCTAGCTATAATTCACAAGATAATTTTAAAGACATCCGCCAGCCACGTCATGATATACATATATAAGGATAGTTTATGGACAGACAGACAGATCGGGTCCGCACTAAATAACTGCCAGAGGGTTTCCTGTCAAATGTTAATGCGGTATAATGGAACTGTAGCCACCGGTTAGATAAACTGTTCATAATAGTAATCAAAGAGAGAAGATAGAGATGAGCAGAGAGAGAAAGAGAAGAGAGATAATTATGTTACGATCGTGTTTGAATAATAATTAAAGTAAGACGCAACTTCATAAAGCTTCAGCATTTTGAAGAGATGCTTATCGTATCATCAAGGAACATAATTAATAAAAAAAGCATTTCATAATAACAACGATATTTCTGTTTTATTTGATTTTCTTTAACCAAGTTTCTGAAAATGATAAACATTGAGTTAGCCTTTAAATAAAATCTAACATTGAGTATATATTTTCCTTTTACTTTAGAATTTGGAGTTGAAAGTGCACTTCATCAAGTCGTTTCGTAAAATGGATTTAGAACTTCGTCGTGGATAGTACTTTGTCTTGACTTAGAAGTCACAGAAAACGTGATTTTATAGTATCGAGTTTCTTAGGAAATTCGGTAAAATACAGTAGGTATTCTTAAAACCACATATGTAATAGAGATTATTACATTATTTATTCAAAACTAACCACTATTAATGAATGACAAACAAAATAAATTATATTTGAAAATCTTTATTATTGTGCGCGCGTTCACGACTGTCTGCAGCGCGTTATATTTGTCTATGATTTAATTAAAGAGTTGTCATCATTGACGACTCCGTAATTTAATCTATAACTATTTTTGTATTTATAGATATAGATACAAGCTATATAGGTATGTAGTTGTTCTGTTACGTGTTACACTTCGTCACAGCTGTCTGGACATAACGTCGCATTGTCTCCGGTCTGTCCACCGTGAGCTAGTTAGAACATTGTCGTAATTACGCCATCTCGGCTTCACTATTTCGGCTACGTGATTAAATATAAAGCAGATCCGAAAAATAATTGAATCCTTATAAAATTTTTATATTATTTTAAACGATTTTTTTGTCTTAAATATAATTCTGTAAAACAATTTACAATTCTATATATATCGGTGTGAATTAAAATTAAAAAATGTTGTCAGAAATGTCCTCATTGAAATTATTAATTTAAAATGTACAGATATAATTTGAAGTAATTTAAGTAACCTTATCAGGGTCACTGATATTCGTCTCCAATTAGCAAACTCGTCGAACATAACAGAACCGAACTCGTCGAGTTATTTTGATGAAAGTTAAACACGAGGTTTATAGAATGATATTCTGATTAATGTAATTATCAGAGAAAGCCACAAGTTCACTCTCACTTAATTGAAACACAAATAGAGAGGTGTGATTGGTCGGCGTCGAGATTACAGCTACGTTCAAAATTGTTTAAACTAGCAAAGAGAATTATAATATGTAAGGGTGTGTTCATAAATAAAGAGGATATCTAAATCAGCAATTCCAGAATTTAACTAAACAGCTGATTGTTATAATTTTGAAATAGGCTTATATTAGGTAAATTATTTAATATTTGTTATATATTAGCTATAACTGATAATCAAGGATGAAACAACTTTGGTTTTTATAAATCTTATCCGCTAATAAAAATAAGAGGTGTAACCAAGAAAGTGGCTACCCAATATAAGATAAGGTCAGAACGTTGAACAAAAGCTTTACAAATTCCATCCACACAATAGCCATATTAAAATCAGGAACAATCCTGGCCTGACCGTTAATGGTCCGAAACAGATTTCGCTGAACAGATTTGACCGAAAAATCTCCCAGAAAACGCTTAACATTTCTGGGCCTCAACTGCCTTAGTGTAATTGCAGCTTTACTCTATTTTATTGCAAGGAGAGCCGTACCAAGTCTAATACCGCCGTATAAATGGTCGGTAGTGTCGAAGACGGCGCTTATAAGGCATTGTTCCTTAAAAGCCTGGCTGTACGCTTTAAGGTAAGTCTAATAAGGCATTCTAAACACGGACGCAGACGAGATTGCCTTTAAAAGTAAGCAACAAATTAAAATACGAATGAAATTACCTAATAACATAAATATGTTTTAAAATTAATGATTTATTAAAAAATATTGGTTTGGTAGTTTATATAAATATTATAGTATAATATTTAAATTATAATTTAGGTGTATATTTGAATTCAAATAAAGTAATTTAAAAGATTCTAATAATGTTAAATTCTGAAAATTAATGTAAAATAAATTATTTTGTAGAAAATAATGATATTCCAATTAATGAAACAATGTTAGATACAATCATTATCATGTGAAAATAAGTGAGTTAAAGGCAGAGGAGAAAATGTGACAAGAAAATAGCAAAAAGAGAGCTCGCACGCTTTTATAACAGTTTCTTTCAATTTTTGTTGAAAGCGTTAAAAAGAATGCGGCTGAAAGTGCAGTTTGCAGCTCCAGAGCTCACAGGGGATAATGACTCTTAAATTGATCCGAATAAGGTTTGAAAATGAGTATATTGTTTTCAACAAGTCTTTGTATCATGAAGGCGTAGTATACAATTCTAAGTTAATTGGAATCTTTTAAAGTTGAGGATAACAAGTAAGGCACCAGTCCCTCGCTAGGATTTGCGCTGAGCCGGTGATGTATCCGCTTTTACTACACAAGACTGAATGAATTTTGCCTTCTTAATTAACAGCTATAAACCTCTTTCTTCTAGACCTTATTACACTACAAGAAGTATGTGTACCAACATAATAAAACAAACACAAAAATCAACTAAACTTTAAATTATACAACGTTAAAGGTGGATAAATATTTTAAGTAATCAGAACGATCTAAATAAAACAAACAATTTAGACAAACTTTTTAGTAAATTCTTGAAATAAATTCATTTATTCAATGTATACAAACTACACGGCGGGAGATTCGACAAACGTTTATTTATTCGAAATTCGGTCTGCAATAACTGCCTCTTGTATTATTCATCGTCCAATTATAGTAAAAGGAGTTTTCTGTTTCTTCCGACGTACTTCGCGAGGGTCCGTTCAAGTGGGCTTGTTTAGTTTCACAATGCTCATACCTTCTATTTTCATTATTTACCTAATACGAGATCAAACGAATTAATTTCTCAAGACTCTGCTATTATGTTGGGTGCCTTTGATAGGCCTCGAGATTTATGAATTCGATTTATAACTGACCCGTTGTATTGTAAGGACTGGTCTTTAATTTTATTATTGCCTTTGTTATCTATCGTTCACATATAAACTGTTTAAATACATTTTAGTACAAATAAAAAATATTTTAGTTTAGTATCTATATAAATAACAAAAAAATATTATATATTTTGTGAAATATGACTATTATATTTATATTTAGTTTTTCGGTCACGCTTAAGCTAAGTTAAAAGCTAAGTTAAAGATAAGCTTAAGTAAGAACCCCGAATGGGTTTGAAACTAGACGGGCTCATTCTGATTGAATTCTACGTGAATACAGCCGGGTAAAAATAATCACAAAGTTGGTTCATCGTAAACGTCACAAATTTTAGTCATACTTAAGTTGTGAAATAAATGACGAAGTTCCATCCCAATACATATTATATGAGAGGCTTTATTCATATAGTAAAGCCGCACGATATTTCAATAAGTATACACGAGGAGAGCCGCGGGAGGTCGTATGTATTAAGTCGTGGGCTTAACGATGTATTGCACATATTGTTTATATTCCGTACAATATTTCCAAAATCCCTAGATCTATTTTATCATCTTTATTACGTGTGTCATAAAGGTTTTATTCGAATGTCAAGTGACCATGGGGCTGTTGTTAGCCATTGTCCGAGAATCGGTATTAGGGAGGCCTTTTAAGCCCCAATTAAAAAGAAGAGGGCTTATACATGATGTTTTATTCACAAACTGTAAGTAGTTTTCATCCTTTACCGGTTTATTTGTAAACTTTTCCTTCTTAAATTTTCAAATTCAAATTATCTTCATTCAAGTAGGCGTTAACACGCACTTTTGAATCGTCAATTATATTTTTTATTATATAAAAATATCAGTATAATAGTCCGTCAGTAAGCTACCACCAGCTCGGAATGCAGCTCTTCTGAAGAGCTGGATAGAAACTCAAGAGTTGCTCTTTTAAAAATTTATTTAACAATGTTTAATTTATACATTAGAATATCAATGAGTCAACAACCAAAGATCCTTAAATTAAGCTTTTAGTTGATCGAAATATGACCAACTAAAAACTCTTGTTTGCGATAATAAGCTTTATTTAACAGTATAATTTTAATTAAAAGTTTAAAAGTTAGAAAAGGGAAAGTCAAGTAAGACAACTTGTCTAAGTATATCTAAATAACAAATGCGATAAAAGAGTACCGAAAATGATATATGTAGTCAAAAATCAATATCAAAGAACTTTATATATTATATATACATAAAACCCAATTCATGAAAATAATTAAAGCTAAATATAATTAAAATTCAAAACATCGTCCGTACGTCAAAACGTTGGTTATATTAGTATAATATAAATTGATTACAGAGAGCGCTCAGCTAATAAATGTAAAATTTCAAATCCATTAGGGGAAAGTTTTGATATTAAGCACGCACCTTAATTTTGTTGATGGAAAACTTAACTCGAGCCTAAACTCCTTATAAAGAAGTTTTTTTTAAATCCTCGTCTAGCGACTTGGAGGAAGAAGGAGCTAATGAAGACGGAACTCGATTTCCCTCCGGTCGGCTGGCAGGTTTTTGTTTCATTTCCAGCCGTTTTGGCTAAATTATTTATCTTTATATATTTTGATTTATATTTAAACTTGGCGCATTAAATGTTGTTCATACATATAAGCTTTTAGGGAATTCTTTGTATCAATTTTAAATGGGATGTTATTCAGTAGAAAAAGCATTCAATTATATATTCAATGATGAATAAAAATAAAATATTATATATATTCACACAAAAGACAGGGATAAAAAACATTTTACGGCTTGCTTGTTTATAGACAATAAAGCAGTTGGAACGAACTTATATTGATTGCGGTGCAACTCATAAAGTAATGCCGTAGACTTTTATTAAAGACTAATGCAGTACTCACTTAACTAACATTTAATTAATATATTAATTTAAAAAAAACAAGGTTATATTTTATATTCTAAGCACGCATTTATCTTTCAAGTACCGAGATAAGGCAACAGTAATAAACGCAGAAACGAATCGTTCAGTGAAATTATTTCATTACAAATAAAAACAAAATGGACCCTGACGTAAGCCTGTAACTAGATATTCCGTCAGCTGAAATCATAATAATACTTTACTATATCTTAGATGACGGCCCTCAGATTATTATTACATCTTCCCCGATTGCGCTGAAGCTGAAATAATAGGAGGCGTATTTTTTTCAGCTCCCTTGTGGTGGTTGAGGGATGGTGCCTCGTTTGGCCAAGTTTTTATGATGAAGGTTGAGTACAGGATATAAATCAGTGGTTAAGTTTAAATAACATTGTGTGGTTCTTCATTAACCTTTATATGGACTATATACTTTTCGTTTTGATATTTTGTAAACGAGGTATTGTTAGCTAAGAAATCCCGTGACATCTTTGAGTAGACATGACTTAGTTTGTTAGTATTTCGTTATAGGACTTTATTACGCATAGATATAGTGCGTGGGCGGTACTGAAAAGCTATATACAAGCTCATTTTTTTATGTTTTATTATAATTATATCGTTTTTATCTCTTTTTTGTTGTATATATTAGGTATATGTAATATAAATAAGGCTCTTATATAATAATTATTTATATTATTTAGTACTCAAAGCAAAGAATAAAATCATATAAAATATTCCTTTCAAATACATCGGAGTCTTGGTAAAAGGCTATACAAATATTTACCAACTGTTTATATTATCAATAAATATCACTAAAAAAATATTTATTGCAAAAATATATTTAGCCATTTAATGCTTTTACAATTTAAGAAAGAACTATGAGAATAATTATATAAATTTGCCAAACTAATTTAAAATTTTCCCCTAAAAATAACATGATAATCTAATAAAAAACTGTAAAGAAACAAAACTATAAATATAAGAAGAGTTTTTAATCAATTTAAGCAAGCTCATTGAAAAATGGCGTCGATATTTGAAGGCGTTGCATGAAAAGCCAATTGAGTAATTGCTTGGTGCATCCATAATCCCTTTTAAAAAGATTAACTTCGAGAAAAGAAACTACAAGCTTCAAACGTCATTAACCGCTTAGTTTCGCCACGTTTCTTAGTTATAGCTCATTAATTTTCATCTTCGGGCACATAATTTATCCTTGAGTGCCCATATTCTTGATAAGGGCTCCTTTATACTGGGCAATGCAAGCGTTTTTATTAAATCCGGAGCAAGTTGCTGGAGTGTTGACAACTGATAGCGCTTGTTTATTTATAAAACAGCGCTTTTTCCACTCAAAGTGTTGAGGATTTTTTACGCTATGCGATTTTGTATTGTCGTGTCGTTAACGTTGAGTGTTATTACAGACGCCTACAGTTCAACTTGAGGTCTGCAATGGCTTTATAAACTGGAATTTAATTAGAATTAGAAGATATAAATGTGCTGATTAAATTTGAGATAATATAAACAAATGGATATATATATTTCAAATAACATATTTCGAATAATATATCGTGACAAAATTGGTTTATTTAAAATATTTTTTGTATGATAATGTTACGTTCTTATACATCTGTGTTGGTATAGCTATTGTGTCATTACTTCAACATTAATATAATAACAGCAATAGATAAATTTAAAATAAACAAAGAAAAAAATTAAATTACAAAAATATGTCTAATATTTTTATCGTGAAATCATAAAGTTAATATTCACCTAAAGATCATAAAATGTTACAACAAGATTATTCCATTAGCAAAATGAAAGAATAGTATTAAAACCGATACAGGCAAGGATTTCAACTCGCTATCTACATGAAACCGTCCCAGCGCTCGAACAATTGAGCTACCGTGTCGCTATCCGTCTTCGTGAATTTAGCATCTATGCATACTCGTCTTTATCGGGGTGGTGGCGACATCTATTAGAGAGAGAGGTTGGCTTCGAATCCCTGTCCGTATCGATTTATTTTCATTCCATATTACATACATAGATATTTACAAACAATATTTTACTTAATGTACGTATTTTTTTTACGCGGACTGATTCCGTATTGTCGTCAAAAAACGTACAGAGGTTCCATCCCAGCGCCTACAGTTAATTTTAATTTAAGTCCCGACGCCCCGAGCACTTTAATGTCAGATTCAGAAACTCTTATTAGCCACTCGACTTTTGGATTTTGATTTTTTTAATTCGTTACTAAAAGGACAGGTGGAGCTTTCAAGTTCTGTTTATATTTTCGTAACGGTCGTTCATAAATGTAATGTAATTTTAAATTTTGCTATCTTGTGAATATGTGTTATTTAAATATTTTTTTTCATATACTTTATATGTAAGTCTTTATGAAAAGTATCTATTTAAAAGTATAATCGTGGCTTGTTACCAAAAATATAAAGATACCTATTTTCCGGCTCATTAAGTTTTTAATAGTGAATAAACTCTCACAGAATTATTTATGATATATAAATAATATCTTAATGTAAGGAAAATAACAAAAATCCACAATCAGCTACTTAAAATACACCTCCCACTCTATGATTGGGCAAACAACGCTGAGATTCCAAAAGCTCGGTTCTGCCTGTTATTCTATGCAAATGACCGGCCTCTGTAGAGGTGTGCTCACAAAGAGTTCATCGGGTAGCCTTATTATCTCTTTATATACATTGTAAGGTCCTGATACCATCAGGGCGTACAAATTACCAGACCCCAACTCTGTGGTTATGCTAATATGTATTTAGATTTTTTTAAGTTTGTTAGTCTTTGTTTAATTTCAAAATATCATAACATTTCTATTGTGCAATATTGAAGAGATTTTGGATTTTATATTAATGATGTTTAAAATAAGTAACAGATAACAAAATCAGAAACAAACATATTTTTTTGCGAGGGCATATTAGGCAAATTAATCACTGCTTCCCGGATAGCGAGGAGGAAGAGCTCCAGGATGATTAATAGTTCACGTCGCTCATGTAAGATATGATTAAGATTTTTGTTAGAAAATGAAATTAATCTTGAGATTACAATCTGCTAAACTGAATCATCATTCAACATAGTGTTTAAAAGCGATATAATATCTGACTCTACATAGAGTAATTGAAAAAAAAATATCTTGTGAATACGCCTTTAACCAATCCGGAGATGCAAGTTTTTATGCAAAACAAACTTAACTTATTCAAGTACGCCTTTGCATGAGACTTGCATACAAACCGACTAAATGACGACGTTATGTTTGCTCCCAACCTGAATTTGTATTTTTAACCGACACAGTTAAAAAGTAAGCGTTGTCCATTTGAACCGGAGCCGAATCTGATATTGGAAAGTGATCTTTATTTTTTTTGCAGTAAAGCTATTATAGGATGGAGCTGTCTCCAACAATTAGGGATTTCATTTCGCAGGCAGTGCGACCAATTTCCGTAGTCCAGTGGAATTAAAATAGCGGAGATGAGAACTAGGTACTGCAGAAGAAATTTCAAGAGATATTCTCTTATTAACCTCAACGAACTACGGTTTAGTTAAATAAAGTTCTTTTAACTTTACAATACAACTGTGGAAGATCCCGTGAACAATTACAAATTTGATTTATAATAACAAATAAGCCGCAACTCGTGTTTTACAAAATCTTTCATTCAACTTAAGCTCTTTGTCCATCATTATGGACAAAGTAATTGTAAAGCTCATTCCACAATGTACCTAGCTCACCTCGATGCTGAAGCTGGCAGTTCTCCAATGACTTTATTTGACTTTGAGTAAATCAGTGAATAACAAACAAGAGGTCATTAAACTCTCACAATTTGGAACCTATGCTGTGTTCGCACCTTTTTCCGTAACAAACCGTTTGACAAACATTTCCTGCCTGCTTCCTTCGACTATTACTGTAGTAATAAAGTGGGCGATTAAAGTAGGGCTACGTCGTAAACAATTAAGATAGGACCGACATTCCTCCGTTTATTATGTCTTATATACTTTCACTTATATAGCTCAGTATATAACCGCTTTTCGTATTAAGATGGTCGTGTAGATATTTAATTACTATGATTCATCATATAGAACTATAGAACTAAATTACAACATTTCTGTACTTGTAAGGTTTATATGGCTACAAATAGAAGCTTTCAAATGAAAAATCATGAGATGTCCAAGATCCGTAAAACAATTGAATGTCCCAGGCGCGCCGTTGTCTTGGGACTCGCGTGAATGTAATCAGTTCAAACAAGGTGTATGTGTCTGTATGTGTATAAAGCATCCGCTACAAAGTGGATTGAACCGGATATCTCGTGAAAATAAACATTTATTCTAACACAAAAAGTAATACATTTAACTCGATTCAAATGCCTCGCAAAACCAATTATTATTAATATATACAAAAATAGCATAAAAACCGAATGACGGCACATTTTCCAGGTTAATGAGAAATCTGAGATCCCGTAAAGAATATAAAGCGTATATTATAAAAAGTCGTTAAAAATGCAGATTTATTCGAGGAACGGTTCAAGGTATTTAAAATTGGCCACTAAACGTTCCACCGCGTATAGATTGGTCCCACTAACGAGGGAATAATTACACAATGATCCACATTACAAATGCAAAAATCTGGACCCCTGATGCATATAAAATGGATTCTTCATTAGTACGAGCGGTGAGAAATTGCAGATTAATGTGACGCTAAATATATAATTCATTTGTTCTTAATAACGATGTTTTTTTTTATAAATCAGACCAATCGTACCTTTGGTGGGTATTGTTTGGGTATTTTTGTTTCTTAATAGTTGGATCAAACATTTGGTTGGCATTTTGGAATTTCATCATATAAGAAAAGTCAATAGAATATTAAATTGAAAACAACTCAATTTTACGTAAATAATCTCTCATCATAATTAACTTTGAAAATGTAACTTCTCTATAGTGTATGTGCGATTTCAATTTTAATATTTTTCAGTAAATTTAAGTTTTCTGTCCTTTGAGGCGTTCCTTGATTTGGCTTTATTAAAAGAGTAAAAGGTTTTACAATTTTAAATATTACCGATTTTCCATTGTTATTTTTACGTTCAAAATATTTTTAATATTTTAGTAAAAATGTCAAACGTTGCACGGATTGGAAAACTGTTCCCTCACATATATACCTATATATGTAAGGCTCATTTTTGCTGGATGCGCTATATTGTTCACTTGCGCCATCTTAAGCCTCGCTCAAACATCGCCAGTAATGACTGGACCAACACACATCTGCATATAACCTCGCCAAGTACCTTCGACCCGTTCCACTTCACAATTTGCTGGTACAAAAATGGAACGGAATTAAGTTGCTTTGTTCCCTTTATAAGAGAAGTCTTAAATTTCGGTATTTCATTACCCTCTAACCTTTTAGGGCTGCCTAAAAATATTTATGGGAATAGACAATTTTAGTTCTAAATTGGTCTTTGAATACGATTTTAAATAAAATTATAATTGTAACGATTTATCCATTGTTATAAATATTAAATGATAACGAACAATACAATATTATAGCAAATTAAGTTAAATTTGTTATTTCGATACCGTGAATCGATATTTTTGTTAAAGATTATTCGTAAGTCTCAAAAAGTATTATCTTGTGTTAAAGTTAGTTTAAACATATTGAAGTGTGGCTTTTATGATAATATAATGAAGTCAGATGGTACACGTAAATATATTATATAAACAATAACGAGTTAACAGTATATAAGCATAATTAGGATATTCCCCTGTGAAGCTAGAGAAAACAAACATACTCATACAAACAATCCAGAATAACTTGACTCCACTAAAAGTAACCTACGGCATGTAGACGGTCTTTAAATACAGTCAGTAATATTTGTTTTAACATCTCTAAATTAATTATAAACTCATTAATATTTATATTTAATAATATTAATATGTTAATATTTTGAAAAAATATTAGTTTTTTTTTATATTCAAATATATTCCAGCAACATTAGACTTTATTGTTTCATATGTATAGAGGCTCTTCTATTTTATTTCTTGCGAATTAATTAAACAATTTACAAGTTAATATAAAATTATTTTCGTTATTATGATATATTCATGCTGATTTAACGTTTTAGAGTCTTCATTATTTATTTGTAAAATCGTTGACGTTTTTTTGAAACCGTAGGGTAAAAAGAGACATGAATTTGAAAAAACTCTTGTTTTTAAATATTTTTATATTTTGTAGACTTTTTTTTAAAATAGACTCTACATATAAATATACGTATGTACCTAGTTTTGTAACAAGAAACACGAATTTCCAAAAAAATCTTGTTTTAAAGGTTTTTTTTTAAAACTCTAATACAAGTCGTATCATTGTCATATCATGTCAGCCTACGTATATTGTAGGAACTTTGGTATCATACAAAATACATGAATATGAAAAAAAACTCGTTTTGAAATATTTTCTTTCGTTATTTACCTTTTTTGGAATCGACTCTACATATATTGTATTTACTTTGGGTAACAAAAAATCAAATTTGAATAGAAACGTCTTAAGAAATAGACTCTACATATAGGTATCGTTTGTACTTTAACAATAAACGTGATTTTTTACCTATTTTCATACAAAATAACCTTAAAATATAAATACAAAAAAGTTACACGTTTTAAAGATTATTTTTATAAAGGACTCTATATATTGAATATAAAAGAAACACGAATATTAAAATGTATACTGTATTTTGTTTAAACACTATATAAATAAGTAGTTTACTAGCTCTTCTAATTATAGCGTGCAGGGTGCAGGGTGCAGGGTGCAGCTGATTTAATACGAGACGGGAGATAATATTATGCGAGGGAGTATTCAACAAAACCAGTCTAATTAGCCTTTGTTATTTTATGTTAATAAATTTCATCCCGATTACTGGAGACTTCATGGCCACTGGATTTCAGTACATATATCAATAACATCATTTAAAAATATATACTTTTTTTTTGGTATATTATCTCAAAATATTTCCAATAGAAGGCAGAACATTTTACCCTATTTTTGTTATCCGTTGTCGGAATCACCCCGAGGGTTGGCACATAGATATGCAAATGTTTTCAATAAGGGTAGGTATGGAGTTGTGACATACGGATATACAGCGTGAATATTCGTTATATTGTATAAATTATGGAGTCTGTAAATTGTCTCGTGTGTTACAAATGATGACGCTTCGAGAATTTGTCACGAAATAATGATACATTTATGAAAGATGATTATATTTATATGTTTGATTTTATATTATTCTCTTGAAAGTGAATTATATCAAAAATAAAAAAAAAAACAAAACAACACTATTAATAACGGTTAAATTAATATAGAATAAAAAATAAATATAAATATATCGATACAGGAATTCGAAACCGGTACCGTATCGATAAATATATCATTTTATTATATATTCAAGCTTTACTACACTAGTTTATTTTCAAACGATACTATTAACTATTCAACATTACCACTGAGCATATAAAAAGTACAGAAATATAAAGTAAACCAGCTTATTGTTAGCTAAATTTAAACAAACAGTTGCACTTAACATACGGACCCGCCATGTGTTGCTGTTAATAGCTTATGTCGCTGGTACATGGAATATCTCGAGACGTCTTAAAGGTAATAATAACTAGAGACCAAATTTTAATCACAGAGTCAACAAAGAAAAAAACTATTCTTAATAAAGTTAGAATCAACATTATAGTTTCTATTTCATAAATATACAAGTTAGTTTAATAATAATAAAATATGTCAAATATACGAAATGTTAAACGAAAACAAAATAATGTTTCCGGTACCTTTAACAACTGAGAGTAGAATTTAAGTAAACTGTTATAAAATACAATTCAAGCAACCGTTTTTTCCTTAAAAGCACTGGAAAGAACATGAAAAAAGATTTATAAAAAACGTTCCCAGCTTCCAGAGTTTGAAAAAAAACAAACAAGAAAAATGGAGAAAAACTAAAATAATTCCATTTAAAAAAGCAAACAAAAGGAAATCCTTTTTAAAATCGGATCATATTTAAAAGTTGAACTACAATATCAATAGTTCAAATTGCTCGGCGAACAAACAGCGTGTTGATCTTGTAAGTTTTGAATGGGTCCAATTTAGATCATTTCATCTCGAGGCTGAGACGCATTCCCCGATTTGTAGGGATGAACTTTTATTGACATAGTATCCGGGGAATCGCGTACCTTGGGCTACTAGAAGGTTAGTTCAGTTTAATACACTATATATTTTATTGGACCTATATTTTATCTGATATAGAGTAATATTTTAATTGATATTCTTTAAAGAATTATGTCCATTATAAAAGGTGGCTCTGAAAAGACAATTACTAATAAAAAAATACGCTGCAAATTGCGGTCTTAATAAACTAAAATCTAAGTCATTTGCTCAGGAAGTACACGATTTTCAGTCAGAATCATCCACTTAGACGTACATGCAAATAGATGAGATCATAAACTACGCACACAATCCCCTCGCACTTCATAACGTGATTACAGCACGTATTCTGATTCCTAAACAAATATACATCCTTATCACCTCGTCTTCATTTTAAAATGGCGCCCAACGTGGGGTACTTTTGATACTACCCGCACTGTGGTTTGTTCAAAGACTTTTAAACAATTAAAATATTTAAAATAATTTAAAGATAATTTTAATAAAGTCAACTTTATTCTTTGATTACTATAAATATTAGTAACCGTATTGATCTCGAATTATTGCATAATTTTCAATTCCAACAACTTTGAAATCAAAACTGTAATAAACTACATTTGTGACGAATTCATAAAAAGTTACTTAAGGACTTTTCGCAACCGCTGGTCTTTATAAAGTCTAAACTAAAAAGAGAAATCGTAGAAGTTGTGGCTAATTAGCATCTGAATACATTTCTGCTAGTATTTTTGAGGCGAAGGCGATACAGTGCGCGTCGCGAGCCAACCACGCCGACCGGGTCTCTTTAATAAGGGTCGTTACACACTGTTTGTACTGATGCTGAAATCTCTTAATTTCGCGCCCGCCTCGCCCCTAAGCTCAGTAAATAGGACTCCGTGCCTTTATCGCTTAAAACAGAGCAAGATGGAAATTACGAGTGACTTTGTAGGCACGTTTGACAAGCTTTTAACAATTTATTCATAATTTTTAGTTACAAATTTAGCTCGTGTATCAAAATAACAAATGTAGAAACATTGCGAAATATATAAAGATGTGCTCAAAAACACCTAAAATATTTTTTTTTGTCATAAATTTATGCGTTGTTTTATGTAAAGTAATAGGTTTTTCAGGTTAGAATTAGCATTTTAAGTTAAATAAATACTAATATGTAGTAGAGGTAAATATTATATAGTCTTGAGTCCATGTTCAATAATAATTGCTTGTTGAGTTTATAATTGTCTTGGGACATACGTTTATCATTTGATACGAAGTTACCTCCTTGATGACTTGGGACGACGTGCTCCAGGTAACTACGTAATCCATTCTCGTTATGTTTATGAAGTACTAGGGTTGGCACCCGTGTGTAATCTATGAGTGGTTGAAATAGGGTACAAAGAGTGGTTACGCATTGAAAAACTGTCCTTAGGTGATTGAAAGTTCATTAACTATAAAAAAAATAGTAAATATGTTCATAAAAGGTATGATAAATTATATGTTAAACTAAACCGGTTACTTAGTTTTTATAAAATGTTTCAGTCCAACTAAATAATTTTGTAAAACTTACGGAAGAACATAGAAGACGAACTTATCTCCATTCAAATCTTCCCTATTCACGGATAATTGATACTCGAATAAAATGAAGTTTATAAACTTGAAACGATGGCATTTACCTGATAAGTAAAAAATATCGACTTTAAATCTACTTCAATCTTCGGATCTATCTCTGAGCCTTTCATAGCTGTCAATTTTTGTACAAAAAGAAAGTTTTGTAAGGATTACTCTGGCTTTCCAGTTTTATGAAAACGGAATCCAATTATTCCCGACGTTTCAGACATTTTAACATTGTCTTAGTTAACTAAATTTATTCAGGCCTAAAGCTGAAAAATTGATATTGAGGGCCTTTTTTTCATTTTCAAGTCTTATAGGTTAACTGGATATTCTATAATGTGACGGGGATGAGTCTATTTTTTTATCATTTTTCAATAAGGCCAATTTAAAGTTTTTTTTTTTGGAATATATCAAATGGAATTCTAGTTTATTTTGAGAATTGGTATAACACAATTAATAATTCTAGAAGATGGGTTTACTTTTGTTGTACCTATATAAAATTAAACTATAAAAGTTCCACACAGCTTGGCAATCGAGATATATAAGGCTGTAAGTAAATTAATTGATTGCGGTTAAATTTACGGCTTGGTCTGGGCCTGGAGTTCTGATGAGTTTGTCATTGCTGTAATGAATGGTAAAGGTCACTGGAGGCCGGCCAAGAGAAATACTCGTAAAGTCCCCATGGCGCCACAATTTGTGCACCTGTCATAACTTGTCAAACATCCTTATTTATTGATTATTGGTGTTATAAATAGCGTTGTCATGGTAACTGTTTTTTGCTGTCTATTTTACAAAATCTGAGTCGGTATGAAATTAAGAGACAACCGAATAATGTCCCTTAATATTGCTTGCAATTTTATTTTACATTATTCAATGAACTTTTAATTTTATTCAGGTTTATTTTTATTTTATTAACTTGAAATTTACTTACTGGACAAAGTTAAAAACGCATAAGCAAAGTTAAATACGCATAATTTCTTACACTTGATGACTTGAAACAATACATAATATTTAAAATCTTACTTCTTACTTCTTCTTATTTATATATATAAAAAAAATCAACTAAGGTAAGAACAAAAACTCCAAATATAATAAAAAATTGAATAATTCTTTTGAAGTAAGCATTACACATTTTCCGTCACACAAAATGGAAATAAGTTTTACCGTAAAATATTTTGACGTAATTTATCTTAATATAGCTCTGATGTAGGCTTGCTTTCAAAACTATATTTTCCTTATAATGTTCTCAGGATTCCCAAGAAATACAAGTGTACATATTTATTTAAAGTAAATAGTTAAACCAATATTTTATTTATTTTAAAAATTATTTATACAACCCACCTACTTGGATTAGTTTTTCACTCTCAAAGCTGAAAGAAAGATATATAAAAAATAAACGAAGAAAAGACCAAAAAAAGATAATAGACCTTAAACGAATAAAAACAGACCAGTACCTTCCATATTAGAAACCACAAACAAAATTAAAGTACACTCAATAACTTCTTGTTCTTTGATCTCTTCGTCATTACACAATCTTCATGATGATATTACGTGCTCCCAAAAACTCTCAATTATCTCTAATATATTTAACATATCTTTGAAAATTAAACGATATTATGAGTGTTATAGTTTTATTACAAATTCTGATTGAGAAACGTAACAATCTTCGTCTTTGTCATCATGATACCTTGGCCACCAGCTTTACCAACAGCATGGTCAGCACTTTGGCCACTACCTTGGCCATCACCTTGCTTGGCCACCACCTTGGCCTAATTAGTATACCAACTAAAGATAGAAAAACAAATATAGGATCAGTGATGGAAAATATGTCCAAAGCTATAAAGACAAAGCACACATAAAAAGAATCTCAGATTGAATTTTCGCTCTCTGATCCTAATCTGATAAAGAATACCCAAAAATAGTGTCATATTGGTGATGTAGAAAATATTTCTCCTCGCTTGTATATATATATATATATTCCATTTGGTAGATATTCGGACAATTCTAATGTTAGTTTTTCTTTGCTACGTTTTGTTTCTTTCGATTATAAAAGAAGTCTTATACTATTAGAGTAATAAATGTAATTTAAGAAGATTTTTAGTCCATCTAAGACGTTCTTCAGTCTGCTGAAATCTTAAAAAAATCCGAGTATTCTGTTATTTTTTGTTACTCAACTACAGCCCACAATCATGTTTATCAGTGAACATAATTTAACTTATAATAAAAAAAAACGGTCAGCATAATAAGAGTGAAAGTTTGTTGGCTTCGCAAAAAGACAACTCTGAAGATGCGTCATAAAAAGACCGTCGCGGAGGCATGTTATTAAACGAAATAAGTTTATAGTTTCCATAAAATATCCCCGACAAGATCCCGGTGATACAACCATTTGGTGGACTCTCTTTTGGTAGATTCTTAAAATGGTTGCCGGACTAAGCATCGGACGATTTTCTTTAATATGGCAAAAGGTTTGGGAATGTCAAATTATCAAAGAATATTTCCATCGTAACAAAAACACTGATATAGATGTTGGTATATATTTGAACTTATTATTCATAATATTCATGAATATATTTGAATTAGTAATCAAAATATATATTTGATTTCATTATTATTACAGATACATTAGCCTCGAAATAAGATCACATACTAAGTTATTGTCCATTTAATATCCTAGAATATTACCAAGTGAATAGGATGCGAATAGAATTGGGCAGTCTGATAATTCCTTTAACAGCGACGACACAAAAGGAGAGCCCATCGGCTTTGCTTCCTACTTCGCTTAATGACGTTTTTGTCTGTTCCGTCTCCGCGTCGCGTAATCTTGTATTTCGAAATTATTGATCTGAGAAAATTTTTGGATTAGATGTGCCTATAATATTTTGAACATTTTCCTTTGTAATATACTTTTGATATCAAAATTGATAAAAAGGGCCTAGATGAAGTTTGAGTTTAGTCAAAATGGCAACTAAATTCATAGCTATATTATTAAATTATATAATGCCTAACAAATATTTATGGAATATATTCAACCTATTGATATATTTAGGATATATACAAAGTAACTTTTCTCTCTTGATTTCGTCATTGTTCGATGGCTTACAATGCTCACCGAACACAATGTATTCGTTTCAAGGGGAGATTGCTCTGGTCCAGCATCATAACTTACATGCTTAATTCAAAATTCTGCTTTGATTTTAAAACCTACATATATGTTGAAACATAAAAGATATTCGAAAGCTTAATTTTAATATCATAATTTTCTACATTTCAATTTTCAAGATAAAAGCTCTAAAATACATAACGAAAAGCATTATGTAAAAATAAATCATGTTTCACGAAAGAAATGTGGCTTCATCGTGATATGAAGTCGCCTTTTACCAGAATTAATACAGAGCTTCCGTAAGCAAAGAGAGAAAGGCAGTAATAGGATATTGGGATTAACTTTGTTATAGAATATTGATTTATAACCAAAGTACACGTGCTGCGACTCAATAAAGAAATGACCCACGTTTCATTTATGGATCATTGTTAGTAATTATACGAGTAGTATTCAATATGTAATTTATTTATTAATAAGAAACAGCGCTGTGATTTCACCCAAGATAAACTTGAATAATATAACTGTGTATTGATAGAAGCTAAGAATCTAATATTTACATCACCGGTAGAAATTTTAATTATCAAATAAAAATATATTCATATGAATACTTTTATTGCAAACGTAATGAAAAAGAAATCCAAGCATTTAAATCAAATGCGCGAGTATGCGAGTGTAGATATTTTAAAAATAATTTTAAAATTCTATTTTCAGTTTATGAATGTAATAAAAATAACAAAGCTACATAATTTTGTATGTATAATGTATATATATTTATTTTACTATAAAAATCTGCGAAACACGACCAGTAACCGCTAATTTAAACTCAAACCCTGTTCTGAACGCTCAATTTGGAACTTTTTAACTACTGAATAACTAACTTATTCGACTTACGTATAAACTGATATGTTAATCTTAAATAGTAAAACACTGAATAGTAATACAAAAAAATACTATTTTTTTATTATGATTACTGTTTTTTAACAATGTTTGTAACATCAGTATGCCTCTTTCTTTCTTTATTGATATCATCTTTTCAAACATATCTTTTAAAATCTTTAGAAACCTTTGTATAAAATAAAGTTCATATATATAAAAATATCAAATTTGTTTGGATGTATACAAATTTTCATTATTAAATATATATAATATATAATTGTCGTATTATTACTGAACTATGTTACATTTATTAAGAAATTTGTAAATTAACTAAAAATAACCGGTGTTTTATAAATGACGTCAGATACTTGTGAATATTAAAAACAATCTATTGTCAATTTCGACACAACTTGGCGTCATGGTCGCGATGTGTCATGTCTGATAAAATAATAAAATTTCTTCAATCACATACTCCATGTTTATTTAATAGCACATTTAATTAAATATTTCACTAAAAACATATTACGGTTTACTATTTTTTTAACAGTTTTTGTTAAATCTCAAAAAGGCTTCTATTTTTTTGACCTTTCAAAAACGTGATCGAACTTTGTCAGGGTTAAAAATGTTATTTTTAAGGATGTATGTACATATATGTATTAATAGTAATAAATATTATAGAAAAAGATATTATCAAACATTGAAATGTAATACTTTTCTTTTTTAATAATATCAATGCAATATAAAAAATATACAAATCAAGCAAACCTCTAATTAGTTTGGTAGTTAGTTTTTATATTAAGCTTAGTGTCAAAATAATATTCTACAGTAAGTAAATATAACACAATACACAGCTGGCTCTGATCTGACCAAATGAAAACACACTTGTCGTGCAAGTCAAGTGTTTGTAAAAATGTTGATATTCAGTGTGGATTAAGAGCCTTCGTGTTTTGACAGCATAATGTTTCCAATTCAATTAATGTAACCCTTTCTTTTTAACGATCATAGTATCAGTTAAACTGAAGATGCTTTAAATCTCCAAATACCTCAGTTACTCTTCGTTTGTTACCGTTTAACCAAAACTTGGCTATTAAACGTGACATATGCGGCATAAAACAAGATAGAAACAACTAGTTTGGATTCTCTAAATGCCGTATAAACTCGCTACCCACTTTAAGACCACGATTTAGTTTCGCTTAGGGTTGTCAACTTGTAGCCAAAATTTAACACATTATATTTCACGCTCAGTTATCAGCAGTACTCTTAATAAGTGTATTTAATTGTCAATTTGAAACTATAATAATTTTGTAAGAAAATAAAATAACTTTTAATCATTTTTCTCGTCAGTAGTAGTCAATACCACAAAGGGCGAATAGCATATTTAGATAACTACCCTCATGTAAAATATTAACATTGCAAAATTCCGAAGCCAAGAGCTTACATGCAATATATCATTCAAAAGAGGAAAAAAAAATCAACTTTATTACTCTTTCTGTTCTTTAGATTCCAGCGCAATGCACACAGCAATTAAAATATCAATGTAATGGAGTGTTTTGCTAAGATTTTCACGAGCTAAAAAAACCCATTTGAATGTTTTGAACGGAAAAAACTAACGGTTATTAAATATCAAGATTCCCGTAAACAAAGTATTCAATATATATATAAATAAGTATATAATCATATTATACGGGACAATTATTATAATTAAACTAATAATTACTTACCGGCATAGTTTGACTGCCGTGAAGACTAGTGATGGCAGCCTGGGCTTCCTGGTGTGAACTGAACTTGACGAACGCGCACCCTGGACAAAACAGGCTTCATGAGCATCGCCAAGAAAATTATATTATAAGTTATTAAACAATCGAGTTGTCTAAAATGTTGAAGCTCCTAGACTATTACCTTAAGTGTACTGTAATTATAATTTTGTTGTATAATCCTATTAACATAAACACATTAGGGCCTCTTACGAAAACTATTCCTGACAGTCTATTCCAAACTGTCTCCCCAATGTGTCTCACACTTGAAAATGTCACATCATATTAATGTAATTTGCATACATTTGAATGAATAAACTATGACAAAGGCTGTAAGGGACATTGAGTTCATTTGAGAACAATGAGGTTAGGGACAATTGAAATTTAACATCGGTGCACTTAAATATTAATAGTCTAGCTGTTTAATTTTCGGTGCCATTATGCAAAGAAACAATATTGAATCAAAATGATGGATATTACTTCGTTTTTTTCATCATATACGTCGAAAAACAAAACAAGATTCGTGCATCAAATTTCTGGCGGAGTTATCCATAAAGAGAAATCCACTCAATTTTCATTCGTCGCTAAAAGCATTCGCCAAAAAAGTTTACTACCAAAAAAATCTTAAACAACAGCGCGCATTGGGATTATCACTCAATTTTTCAATAACAAGCTGTCAGAGCACAGTGTATCGGAAACCTTATCAATCTTGCTTTCCACAGGTGTGGGAAGAGACACAACACACAAAAACAGTAAGTGTGAAAAAGACGGTGGATATGTTCATTTAATGATGACTGATGGATTTACCAGTTATGAGGATAGGATTATGGAACGCAAAGCTGGATTTAACAACTAAATCACCGGTGATCGTGCAGAAATATTGCACGTGTCTGGTGTTCTTTGAGACAGATAGAAAATTAGAAAGGCAAAAGGTGTTTTTTACAATATTCTTTATCCTCCTCCGCAATCCGTGAAATCTTAAGCAATGCCTGCTCAAATATTTTATGTCGTCTCATTGTATTTACTTTTATGGTATGTTTTCCTGCGCAAACATGACGGAGCTTGCGTTTATTGGGTTTTACTCTGATTTATTTATACCAGTACTCCTCTTACATTTAAAAAGCTATTCTTCTAAATGTATCTCCAAAGTTCCAAATAAATAAGAGACAATGTACAATGTGAAGAAATTGCTAAAAAAATAACAGTACGTAAACATTTGCCTGACCATTGTCTATTTATAAAGTCAAAAGCATTTAAAATTATAGTAGACTAATTGAAATAAAAGCATTACTACATTTATTAACTTATAAATGACTAAGTAAATCAGCTTCCGTGGAATCTTGTGGCGAATAAAGAGTGTACCAAAGAGATTGCGGACTTTTATCTTTTGTGACAGTCTTCAAAGGAATTATGCCTGATTGGTTTCATTCGTTACGACTGCTTGGACACGCTTGATTTAGTTTCCTTAAAATTCACGACCATTTTTTCTGGTATTTGATTAAATAGCATATTTTATGAAACATTCCTTTCACAGAACAAATCGTATAATCAAAAATAGTTTCTTTTCTTTCGAAACTGTTATGTGAGTCTGGATTTTCCGACTCAAATGAAGGTACAACCGATAAAAAGATACAACTTTGAAACTAATAATCGGAAGCTATTTAACGATTGACAATTCCAACCCGTCGGTCTGGCGCCGCTACAATGAGATTCCAGATTAAGGTAACGTTCGTAAGTGAGAAGTCAAAAGTTCCAACTATTTACTGCAGAGAAACTTGGACGCAATTTGTAATGCTGTTATCGGGACACGCATGGCGGCTCCGAGCTGAAGACTTGGCGTATTTGCGTGTACCTTCAGCTTTAGAGTTTGCAAACTTAGTTTATATTTGTTAACTATTGCCATAATATGTACAAGTTTAGTGAATATTATTTGGAAGTATAAATATTACACTTGCAACATATTATCTAGAATAATTTAATAACACACGTTATGTTAAAAGGTTTATTGAACAGTATTTTTATGAACAGAATATTTTTTGTTCATAAAGGGGTTGTGCACAGTTTTTTAGGTCGTTTATTTGCTCGTTCAGGTATTAAAGCTGTTAGCAATAGTTGATAGAGGCTGTAAATTATTTCGCTTCTGCTTTTTATTACGCGAGAGTGTTTAGGACATCTGCAAATATAAAATATTGCTAACATACACAAATCATCTATAATATTTCAAAATTGTCTGTAAACTTGTCACGTGATAATTATTAAAAAAAAAAACATCACTATGAAAGCAAAATATAATTCTTTCAAACAAAGAAATCTAACATCACCAAATAGCAGACGAAAAACCATAAATGTTAGTGCCAAAGGCATTCTGAACGGAATCGATAATGATGTTTTCTCCGCCTATAATGTCTGTACAGAGCTGGTGCGGTGCGTGAGGCGTGGTGCAGGTATCTTGGCGATCGTCCAAGGATCTGTTTTCCTGTTGCCGCCGAACTTGCAGATCAGTTTTTATCGCCCGAAAGGCCTTTATTGTCGACAGATACCGTCCGAAATGTTTTCGTGTCGCCAAATATTATTGGTTGGTTTTATGTATCGGAAACATTATATTTTTAAAAGTTTGGCACTCGAACGGTTCGTATTTCAAATCTCGGTGAGATATAAAATAGTTTATGGCTTAATGGCGTCTTTATCTAAAGAGGGTTTATTACCCCATGGCGGGAGACTGCTAGAATAATACCATCATTTTCAATTTGAAGGATTATGGTTGGTAGTAATTTAATGTAAATTTTAGAACCAATTATTTTTTATCTCTGTATATAAAGACTTGTAATGTTAAAATTGTGGATGTAATTTGATTCATGAAATAAAATAAAGAAAGTTATTTTATTATTACAAATGATATTTGAAATAGGAATATAAGCTTGGACCATACATAATAAATAGGATGGCTGTTGGATAGTTCATTGAGAGACGTCAATTATGTACGTTACAGTATATGGTCAATTATAAGATAAAGACATCTACAAGATATATATAATATTAAAGGTAAACTGAGTATCTAGTAGAGTAAATTTGATCTCTGGTAATACTAAATCGATATGATTAATTATATGAAGTCTGGAGGGAGTGAGGAATTTATAAAGAAGCTTCTTTTTAACATAAAGTATACGAATACTTACTAATAGAACAAGATATGTGAAAAGTAATTTTCAAATGTCTGTCTGTAGTTGCAGTGCAGTAATCACAATGTATTCGGAATCTCCACAAAAATGTCATGACTATGTAATTCTTCTCATCTACATTTTGATGCGAGTTTAGTTACTCGAGGAATAGCGCTTCCATACGCAAATACGATGTCGAATAGAAAAAGTATATTGAAATGGGTGAATATTTTCCATATACGTCAGGAATATACTTTATTTATATATAAATATATATAAAATTAAACGCCTTTACAAGCAAGATAAGTACAGAGGAAAGAAATATATTAATGGTATTCCGATCAAATGTAGGTGTTAACAGTAATTGCTTTTTATATTTGTCTATAACAGACGTGTATTTTGCTACGTTCAACATTTCTTGCCAAATATTTACTTTTGTGACGTCACAATTCATCAAAGCTTTCTTTGTATTTTTTGTATCCGCCTTGTATCTTTGACATACGTCTGAGTAATAGCTCGGTATACCTATCTATATTAGGCAGTAAACATGCATTAGACTAAATTCATTATTATTATATATAATTAGTTTTCTTCTTGAACTATTCTTGTATATATAATATGCCTACGAAATTATTAAAGAGACGTACTCTTTAATATTTTTTTAATTCAATGGTTGATTAGTTTCAATGTTTAATTATTATGCTTTAATATTATTTTGATACTAATAAAAAACTATACAAATATAAAACGATTCATCGCTGAGTTAAACACCTTTATTAATATGAAATTAAATGTTTGCATCGTATTTGGTACGTACAAAATTAAATAACAAAGTCACCATAAAATTATAATACTAAAAGGTACATTATACATTAATGTCGTTTGTGTGTAGATACCCTAAAGCCAACAACAGGGCTCTGAGAGGACACCTTCCCCCTAAAGATTTTTTCGTAATAGATTTTGTGTTTAAGGGATTTTACCTACGTTGTTTGAATAAGATAGGCCTTGATGTATTTTTGATTGCGAACTCAACTTGCTTCTGAGGAATTACGCTGAGTGCTTCAATTTTAACATTATATGTTTAACCATATTTAAGTTTGTTTTGTAGTGGATGAATTCCGATCAGTCATATTTTTTTTTTTATTTAGATTTATTATAACATTCGAGATATTTCACACATGTATAGAATGAAAAATAAACCGATACGGACAAGGATTCGATCCAGCGAAACCGTCGCGTCACTCCACTTCAATTGAGCTACCGTATTTCTACCGTATTTCCGCGCCTAGGTGAATTTTGATAAATTTATTCTTCTTGGGTAATAGGATATAGGATTTTTGAAAAAAGTCTTGGCAAAAAAAGCCAAAGATTTTAATACTCTTATAGAAAAAAAGTAATTAGTAATATGTCAAAAACAAATGAAACATACCAAAATATTAAATTTAAAATTGAAAAAGAATATTCTCAATAGATTTCAGAAATTAAGATAAATAGTCAATTAATATTGTATAAACTATTCATAATTTATTAAAGAATTTTGCATACAACTGTTGTCCATGTTCAAAGGTATTCTTAAATAGTAAAAAAAACTGCATTGTAGGTTTGAAGTACGCTTGTGGAAAATCTTTAATTCTTCCCATTGTAGGCATTTCAACTCGTTTGCTGATAACAACTTCATTGAAACATACGAATTTCGCTTATCAGGGCACTTTGAAATATTGCCGAATTTCGGATATTTGGAAGCAGGTAAGAATGAAACGTAATCAGAGATCAAATATCGTTATGATATTAAACTTTGAACGTTACCTTAAATAACAAAAGCAAATATATAAAAAACCCTTATAATTATTTCAGTACTAAAACGTCCAACGATACATAAATAACAAAATCTAAACCACCTGAGAAACAATATAACTTAACTGACATCAAAATACTTCATATATCACCGTTGTATAGTAGCCGTAATAAAGCCCTTCATAAAACTTCCTTATCCAAAAAATGAGCGGAATAAAGCAAATTATTTATATAGAAGAAAAAGATAAAGCGAGAAATTCTTATAACAAACGTTAAGACCTCTTTAAGAAATTACACCGAAAAGTTGCCCTCTAAATAATAAGGAGGGTATCGCTTACGGCCCTCAGAGCATAATTAATGTTATAAGGTAGTATTAGCTATTCAATTAGCCGTCTTTAAGTATCTTAAAATCTCTTGTTTCAGGTGAATTCTTTCCCAACAGTACCTACGTGTAAGGAGATAGTTAATTAAATACGTAGACGCTTGAGATTTATATCACTCCTGAATTAATTGCTGAAGTATTGTTTCCAGCGACTGTTATTGGTATTGATTAAACTGAACTAAAAATACGTTCGAGATATTGTTTTACTTGTAATTAAATAAAGTTCAAACTCGTTTTAAAAAGATGTCACAAAAATTTTGCAATTAAAATTCACGATCCTCTTTAAATCCATTCTTTGGTTAAACGCTTAGCTAACTCCGAGTAAGTAACAGCATCTTTCACTTATTAGTCAAGTTAAGACAAAGGGATTGCAAGTTCTTCCCTTTGTTCTTTACACCGAAATGAAACAATGGCTAATTTTGAACTTTATATCATCAGGTGTTGCGGCCTCCGTTCTCCAAATTGATGGAATTTCCTCTGTCGCTTGCATGCTCTGTTTACTTTTCAACTGTTTAACTAAATTTTCTGACTTTGTCAACGCCATTTCGGCTTTGTTTATTTATTTCGTATTTGGAGTAGAACATGACAATTGAAATCTTATATTAATAACCAATTGTTTTATTTTCATAAAAGGATTCATATACGTAGAAAACTTTAAACTCGCAATATTTGTATCTTTATACGAGTGATGTAATTCCACCCCATTTGTTTTATGTGTTCTCGATGTAAGCGGTAACATGAAGGGGAGCGTTAAAAATCACTGCCGACAAAAAACAAATACTCAAACGAGAACGAACTGCTGATGAGGTGTAATGAGTTGTGACGTCACGTTATCACATTTTTTAAGGAATAAACTCTAAATGAGTATTTTTAAATCTCAGGTTAATTTACCAAAATGGTTTCTGCCATTTGATATCCCAATTGCAAAATCTAATTCGTAATGTACATGTATTACGAATGGCTCCCCTTTAAGACCTAGTCTATCAAGCTATCTGGTTTCAGGAGGCCTTGCGTGACCGACAGTCGTGGGCGTTATCACAATTGCGCCTTGGCGTCTCACTATACAATCAGCGACACGACCCTAACCCCACAAACCATAACAATCTTTATTACGCTACGTTATAGCTGGTTTTCGTTTACGCACAATTACGCTTTTACCTAACTGTAGGATAGTAAAACTAAACGATACCATTGAATAACCTACATGCAATATTCTGTTTAATGACTGTAGTGTTAAAGTAAGTTTTCGTGTGATTATTATTGTGATATATAAATGCGTTGAAATAGTAACACCTCTATCTTGTATCGGCAATTAGGTTGTATTTATGTGGGTAGATTGAGTTTTAAAGACCCCGTTTGGAATTACAGTGTTGGTAGTGTTACATCATTTTTGTGTACTCTCAACCCATTAAGGGAGAGAAAGAATACGCGACACGTTGTATATTTTAAGTGATAATATTCCAACCGAAAGACAATTTGAATCTTGATTTCACTTCCATTAGGATCTCTTCGTGCCTCGTTTTATATAAATATATCGTGAAGAGGCACATTATTAGTCTTTATAAAACGAACAATCGCCCAAAACAATTGTAAATATATATGTACGTATGTAAATGTTTGCGATGGTAGGACGGTAGCCGCTCGGTTGGATCCCTCATTATTTTTCCGGTCGTCAGCCACTCATCGAGAGCACGTCGAAATGCAAAATTGCGTACAATGCCTACGACATGTAAATTATGACTGTATTATAATAATCTTCTTATTAGTTATTTTTTTTATGTTACTTAACAATAATTCAATGTATTTATGTATAATAATACAATCATATAATTTTTAAACAAGCAAATAAGATAATATTTAAGTTAGTTTCAAGTGCTTTAAATATATGCATTTTATTTAAAGATTATAATAATGATAAAAAAAATAATTATTTACAAGTAAGCAGCGTACGCCAACACATTGTACCCGTGAGTTAGATCGTGTAAATTCGTCTGACTTCAGGCGTTTTTCTTTCCCTCAAATGATAGGTACGTGTCGACGTGCTAACGTGCAGAATAACGTGACAGAAAGTTGAAATATAGATTGACAGACGGAGTAGTACCAAAGCATTATATATATAGTATAATTATATATATAAATATATATATATATATATATATATATATATATATATATATGACACTTTATTGCATACAAAAAGAAATAACAAAGTACAACAAATCAATTAATATAAAATATTTAGTACAAAGACTGTATAATAATACATAATAAATAGATCTCATCACAATAAGAAACTTTAGTACAGTTAGAATAAAAAAGTATGATTGTTTTTAATAATTTGAGGGTTGTTTATTAATTAAATGTATTATCCAATACATTTAATAAAAAACAGGAGGATAGTGAGATTTTTAAACCATTATTATTGAATGTCTACAACGAACTTGCAATTCAAAGTATCGAGGGCTAAAAAACTAAGAAAAATTGTACAATATTTCCTAATACCTAATTAAGTATAAAGTTGAAAACATGAAGTTTATATGAAGTTATTGTGTATAATATACATGTTATATTTCTAAGACGTAAAATCACATATAATTTAATGTTATTTATATTTATAGTATTATAAATCGGTATCTAAATTGACCCAACATTAAGCGTAGCGTTCTTATCAGTGCGTCGGATAACAGACACCATTTATTTGACAGAAAAGTTCGCGTGTTTCAGTTAAATAGCTGATTTCAATGCTTTATACAATACAGATAGTTTAAATCTTACAATATCTGTGTATAAATATATATACAAATTATATTAAGGCACCTAAAGGAACACTGGATATTTAATTTCAGTAAATATGTATTTTGTTCTATATAATAATTTTATTCTTGGAGTAAATTTATATATATTTATAAAATTATTATTGTTTAAATCAATGTATATAATAAAGTATGCCACTATTGTCAAACGTGCCATCTGAGAAGGGATACACAATTAACCGCTTCACTAGCTTCCCTATCTGTACCGCCAGACTTTCCTAATACTATATAAGGCTTAGATCAGAATGTCATATTTTACATAAATAATATATGCCTTTAATACGACAACCCAAATTGGAACGAAATTTGAAATAACTATATTAGACTGAAAATATGATCTGAATAAATAATATTATGGTCGTAATATACTTATAAGTTCAAAAATATACTACTATTATTGATGGCTCTAAATAAGAGGGTCCATACTTGTCATTCGTCCACGCCTACGCACCTACATTGTGTGTCTCGACCCTTACACTCCTTAAGAAGTAGGTCAGTCAGAGTCTTATTAACGTTCATTGTGTTTGATATATTATGGTGGCGTATTGATTATTGATAGTTTTCTATACATCTGTAGGCGGGTTGAGATCCCTTTGTTATTTATACTCGATGGGAGTTTGTAATCGTATAATGTCATTTGTTTCGTGCCAGTTGGTGACAGTATGAATAATATACATGCATGTAATACCACTTTATTTGGGTTTTATTATTCGGGTGTATTGATTCCACTTGTGATTAATGAAATGGGTGTGAAGTTTTAACCAATAAAATGCTGGAAGTCCGTCATAATCATCGCCTATTCTTCCTAGGGTGGAGAATATACCTTTCTAGGAGGAGTATAAAAAGGTCCAAATAAAAAAAAATTGCGTCTGCTTCATACGACTTGACTGGTTACATTTATAGTTTTAAATTTACACGTCCTCTGATTCTATTTTATTTTTCATATCATATATTTTATCAACCAAATCATCTTCATTCAAAATTATTTTTAATATAAAAAATTAAATACAAAATTTGTTGCATACATTATTTCAATTTAAAATCTTTAACCAAAATTATATCCCACATGTGAAAATCGTCTGACATCGCTTGGCATCTGCTTGTAAATCAGAATAACAGGCCATGAAGCAAGGATTCCCAGTTCAATATAATATTAATTCAATATTCAATTAATGAGTCGATACAAGGAACACACAAAGGATTCGATATGCGAATATCCAGTTACATAAACGTATCTAAATACGACTCTGATATCAACAACTACAACTAATAGCTATGGTGATTGGAGCAAACACCTCACTCACTCACTCACTCATTCACAATAAGTGCGCTCAATATAAAAACCGCAATAACTCTGTCCATCTAAATGCTCCATTTTCACAGAATTCGTATTCAGCACACGCTGGGTATAGCCGGCTATAGCTTTTTATATCTTCCAGTCTTAATAACCGACCCTTTATATTTTGACAATCCGATCCCTATTTAGCATTTAAAATTTAAGGTACCATCAAATTGAATTATCCTATGAAATTAAAATATTTTGAATTGATTAAAAAAATTGTGAATATTAAGAAAAATTCCATCTACTCGTATTAGTAGATTTTTTTGTAAAACTTATAACGTAAAATATTTGGATATTTATCTCAAAAATGTCACTCCAAATCTAGAATAATAAAAATGTTATTTTCTGTTAACTTTTTAAGGACCCGGCGAATCGGTTCGTAAAAATGTAAACGGGCTCTCACGGCTAAGCTGCAAAGTGGTTATTAAGCGATCCTAAAAGCAACAGCAGCCGACCTTATGGAGTTTTTCTTGGATGTGCGATTTTCTTCATGCACTCGTTAAAATATCATGTGCCTATTAAACCTTCTCTTCCATTTTCCCTGATGTTCCCGGACTAAAATGTTTGGATATAAAAATTGTCATTACGACTTTTAATCTCGAGATTTGAATGTGGTGTTGAGCAGTAAATTCATGTGTATATACATATATATATTAAATAGATTCCAGGTTAATTTGATATATATATATATATATATATATATATATATATATATAATATTTGTATATATTTTTTATGGTTTAAATATACACATACAATCCTCACATGTCTACAATTTTTTTTTTAATAATCTAATCATTTTATTAATATATCGTAATATATCGGTAAATTTGACATACTACGAGTGTATACGTCAAATTAAAATTCATTACATACATACGCACCAGAAATTCAGATTAATTTTAATAGTACCAGAATATAAGAACATAATTTAGAGCAGTGGCTAGTTATTTAGAAGAGAAAGAATGGTAGCATTAATAGAATGTATTAAAGTAAGTTTAAAACAACATTTTCTTATGTATATACATAAACGCTGATATAAGCTAAGCACTTAAGTTCTTAGCAAATAGTCTTTGATACCATCTCATTATTCCAAGAAACGACAAACAAGATGTACACGTAAAAGCTTCAGAAGACTCCAATACTGTTTTTAAAGATCTAACGGGTAATATTCAAGTCCAATAAGGGCGTACCTCGCTGTTTAAATAAACTTCAAAGACGTTCATACTGCGGTTACCGAGAATATTTAATTTACGTTGCTATGTAATATATGTAAAAATATTTGTAATAAAATAAAATCTCATATAAACATATCAATTGCCACTACAAAGACATATGTTCAAAGAGCCTCGTGATCTTATAGTAAATCCTGTGGTCGATGAGATTATAGACGAGAGAAATACGACGGCAAATGCCGAAACAACCCCTGATGAGATTCATTCCAAGTCTAAAGAAACAATAAAAAGACATAGGAGCTTCATTACTCCGTTTGCAGAGTTTAATTAATTAGTGTAAGTGCCGGTGAGACCCGAGAGATTGGTCATTAATTAAGCGGCTCTTTGGCGATCGATCTAGAAGCAAACAATACACTTTAATACATTTATTATACCCGCAGAGGCTGATATTAATGGCCGAGTCGTAGGAATCGTTGAATTTTTTAATGGTGTTGTTTTCTTGAATGTACCGTTTAAATTTGGCATTAATTTTGATATTCCAGATATCTGACGCCTGTGTAACGACGATGTTACAGTTATTGGTTAAACAACTTTGCTTGAACTAAAACTAAATAGCAACCACTAGTTTAAAGACATTAAAGCTACATAATTCATGAATACAATTGGGATCAATCAAAATAATACCAAAAATCATTGTAACCACATTATATTGAATATAAATTCACTTATAATAATATTTTTATTTTTAAAGGAAGGAATTTAAATGAAACTTGTAGAAGAAACATTATTATATAATAATATGAAAGTCAAAGCTTGCGATGCCTAATGAGCTGTTTATATATTTTTTTGTAAAGGCACTTCTAAAATAAATCAGTTTCCTATTTTCACCACGAACCAGATTCAATAAGATGTATTTTATATTTCTGAATGAGCCTTTCGAGAAACCCGTGAAAGGGTAGCGGTTCTTCGGAAAACTTGTTTCAAAGGTTATATGAATCAGTTGCGTGGCATTTTAAACGAGGATCGCATGTTGAAAATGGTCTTAAAAACTTGGTTTCTTTTGAGAAAGACTTCCAATTTTATCGCTTTTGTGTAGGCTTTGAATTTCAGTGTAAATTGCTGAATGTTCTTTATCACGTCATTTATTATTCAATTTTGTATAAACTGAAAGAAAGTTTAACCTTAAAGGTATAGACACAAAAAACGTTGTTATTTTCTCTCTTCATGCTAACAAAGAGCTTCCTATTTCAAGGTTAAAAATAGACTAAACTAAATGTGATCCAAAAAACAATCAAGTATGAAGATGGGGATAATGAAAGAGGCTTCGAGGAAATAGTTAGAGATCGTGAGGGAGGATCTTATCTTAGAGGATAATCCGAAATCAATGAGACGTGGTCGGGCAAGGTATGTTTGTCTTCTTGCCTATATCGATATTGATAGAACTCTCTCGCATTGGGATTACTTGATTTGAATGGCAAGTCGTAAGCTGCGATAATGTATAAGAATCTAGAAAATAAATTGTATTGTTTATTGGCGTTCTTAGTTCGAATATAAGGTATTATATAAATATTATTATTTTGGATGTTTAAAGTTATAACACTGTAAGCCCTTTTTAATAAGTGATATTCAAAGAATTCATTATTAGTGACGTGGTGATTTATTCTAGTCTTCTTTATGTATCACGCTTTATTTGAATTTAAAAATGTTCTCACATATTAATTAGGATTGTAATTAAAGAATTAGTCAAGACTATGAATAGTTTTGTTGGTTTCTTTCTGGTTCCATGGTCTGGTTTCCATGACCTAACCTTAGAAGACCTGCATCTAGAGTCTGATATGCCATAAGTATGAGTTCCTTATTGTAAAATATTGACTTTGATTTAGAATAGATAAGAGTGTGAAAGAGAAAAAGATCTTACAATATTAATATACGTTTCATATTTATTTCATCAATAAAGTATATTTCAACAATAAAGTATATTGTGTTGAATTTAATATGAACGCAACGCGATATAAACGCAATGTGTGTATGGTGCAATAAAATAATTATACACACATATAAATATTATCGCAATAAAAAGAGTAATTGCTTCCATAACAATGAAAAAAGACACATAAATACGACGACCCTGCGATGAAAATATTCCGGGAGAGATTTTAATTACAGAAATATTATTAACTTAAATAAAAACCATTTAGAGCGAGAATGTTTTGGGACAAAGGCATCTAAAGCATAAATAATTATGACGGTAACCAAACGCATAAATAAAGTACTGGTTGAGGACACGTGAGTAAACTGAGAGGACAAACAGAGAGTGTCAATGTGTGGGGGAGCGTGCGAAAAATAAATACGTACACAATCTCCACCACACAAATACACATTCGGAGGACGTAATGTGTTTGCGCTGTTGGTTCCTTATGACGAACGTGCGACAGACCTGTGCAAATACGCCATGTTCGATGACTCTACCACGAGGGTACTTCTAAATAAACGTTCAATGCATTTTCTAAAATTTAATTTCAGAAACGATTATGAAAACTTTAACAAATTATATAAATAGTGATGTTCAATCTGAAATTTGAATCAAGTATAAAACTTCTCATTAATATTATGTCGGTTCAATTTTAAAATACCGCTTTATCTTCATTTTGTATCTATAAAATAATACAAATTATTTAAAGGCAAAAACTGTCTATTTTTGGACCATGCCTTTATAATTATTTGGCTTAACCTTTATTTAGCTAACTAAAGCATGCATGTTATTTTACGCTTGGATCTGTTTTAATTTCTAAGAAGCGTCTGTATATAGGTTTATTTGGTTAGACTTAAAGCCATCGTTGTATATTCTAAGTTTGTCAATAGTAATATTGACACAACAAACAGTTGCATTAACTCAAACGAAGCTAAAAACATAACAATTTAATACCCTGGCTAGCTTACAGTTAAGTCTCTAAGGCGCGTTCTTTAAGCATATAAGCCAAGCCATTACCTACCAACATAACTCCCGTGAACGCACCTACAAAGTTAATTTATGAAGCCTCAGTTAGTATGGACGTCATTCATTTACCAAACCCATTTTGCATAGGAATTATTTGTAATTGAGCAATTTGTCTTAGCTTGAGGGAGCTGGCCCTTTGTTTCAGACTTTATTTATTTGATCAATCACCTCAGCGACTATAAAGTACTGAGAATGGTATTGTAATTCTTCAATTATATCTCGTATTGTATTTTGTATACCACTGTTTTTACTGTTTTATGAAGCAGAGTGGTGAGCTCCTTTAAGTGCACGTTTTTATTATACAATCTAGATCGCCGCTATAAAAATAGACATTCTTATACGTTTTTTTTAAATATTAAACATTATTAAATTATTTTCGATGTGGAAGAAATCCTTTCAAACCCAATCGAATAAGCAAATTGTCAAGTTCTAGATTGACGATAACAGTTGAAATAAACTGCTGAAATAAATAATACAATGTTGAAAACAAGTGACCGCTGCCAAAATAACAAAAGTGGTAAACAAAACTTCACCAAAAGTTATATTTAAGAGACAAATGAAACCACAAACTTACATTTCATAGATCGCTAAGCAAGTATATTTGCTGAGATATTCCAATTTAACTCTCGCAACGAAAATTTCGCTGTTTGTTTACGGATCCTTCACTTTCCATCCCGTCCCCGTTTCGTCCCCATCTCGTCCCCGTTACGTTCACGTTTTGGCACGGGACCCAGGTTCCTGAATAAACAAATGTGTAGGCCAACTTTCTAACTTTCACTGTCTGGCCACAAGCCAACCCTTCGAATCACCAGTTACAACATAAACATAAAATAAAAATTATTTATTCCTCTTCATAGGCTTGATTTAAAAGATAAAAAAAATATCTTATCCATTTCAGATTTTCAATAAATTTATATTATAATTTAAAAAAAAAATTGCTCCAATTCTTAAATATTCTTCCATAAACGCTTTGATAATTTGAAACCATTTTTTATTCGTAAATTGTTTCATCAACTAAAAATACATATTTCAAAATTACTGGCCATGTTTTAAATCTTGGGTAAATTTGAATGATTTGAATGTAGCACTTTTGAGAGTGGTCGGTAAATTGGATTGGACCGTCTTATATCTTGAAAGTGTTTGAGTAAGGATTGAGTATTTTTGAGATTTGTTATTTAAATATTAAATATTTTATTTATGTCACATATTTTTGTTAATAATACTGGGACCCAATATTTTTTTATTTGTAATAATTTTCATTCGAACACAGAAACATTCAAAATTGATTGTAAACGACTCGAGGGTACTTGAACAAAATTATCAACAAACATTTCAATTTCATTCCTAACTAAATAAACTGTTTAATTAGTATATCTAAAAAACCGTTTATTTAGTTAAAAACCGGAAACCTAGTGTGCCACTAACTATTGTTCCCAAGAACAATCGAGAAGATAATTCACCTCACAATTACATGTACCGTTAAAGCAATATGGGGTTAACTATTGTATTATTTAAGTCAGCTATAAAACGCACGCGTTTCTCGATTATCTTGAAGACGCATTAAGAAATAACTTACACATAATAGAATTTAATTTGCACGATATATTTTGAATAAACATTTGGGTCTTGAGGTTCAACGTTATGTCACAAATGTGTAGTGAAGGGAACGTTAATTTGTCTTTCACAAACAAGTACGAGTAAAACCTGGCTAAAAGCTAGTGCGCATACATGTATTAATACATACTAAAGATGCGCATATGGGATAAACGAACCCATAAAAGCTTTTATACTATCACATAGCATTTTCTATGCAAATTTCTTTCAGATTTTACGCAAGCATTTTGCATGTGAAGACTCTAAGAACATTACAATGTAATTTGTTCAGTTGACTCGTTTCAGGTTCGCAGAAATGTTTACAGTTTCAAAATAATGCATGAGAGTTATTTTTCTCGGTCCATTTGGCAATTTACTAGAAATATTTTAAAAATATTCTTTGTGAAAAATAAAATAAATTGTATTATATACAAGGTTATGGGTTACTTTGTTATCTGTTTGCAAATACTATTATTATTCTAGCTATTATATTACTTGTCTAAGTAATCGTATCATTGATTCATGAGTCCCAAAGCAGTCTTTCTTTAACCTTATCTGAATATTAAATTCATTTGAGTCCCGCTACTGAAATCGCTGATGGCAGTATTCTGTCTTCAATCAAATTATACGCCACGCTCACGCATTTTCTTGATGAATGTGTACGAAAACGCGCATCAACTTGAGACAAAATTATATTTATCTGACGGGTGCAAAAGGGAAGCACGAAATTCGTTTTCCGTGAAAAGTTAAGTGAGTTAAATCTCCAAATAAAAGGTGGGTTGTGGAGTCAGCAGGCCCAGTTGCTGAGTCGCTATGCTAATGAAGTTCCTCTTGCCTCCCTTCGGAACAAAACAGTCGTTATCTTTCGCGATGATCTAAATCTAAAGGGCCCGTTACTAGTGATTACAGACGCCTCGAGACACGCGATTGTACCCGCGATAACAGCCTGCTCTTGTTGCAAACTAAATGTTGCCCAAAATAATTATGGGCCGATGAAAACCCTTCCAAGTTTGTAGGTTAAGTGGTTTATATCGTTTTGGTATATATTTTAATAGTTAATCAAATTAATTTAGTTGATTTATAGTGATATTAAAATAGTCAGCGTTATTAGTTTATTAACTATAGATTTAGTGAAACGGAATTTTCAAAGACAATTATTTTTGTAATAGAAGAAGACGGCTATCCATGTTGAAAAGTTGATTAAGTAAGAGATAACTAAACTGCTATAGAGGGAGGCCATCAAAGTTTTACAAGACGAGATCCTATCTTTATTTGATGACGAGATCGTGTTAAAGTTCGAGCTTTGATATTGAGATGCTCATTTCAGTTAGAAAATTGTAAATTACATTTGCTTCTAAGATTTCTCCGCCGTAAATTTGATTTCAAACATAATTGTGTTTTTGGCATCCGAGTGTTTTTTAATGTTATCTATATTCAAAGTAAACTAAGGCCTACATACAATAAGCTATAATTACTTAAAAATATTGTTTAAAATCTTCAGTTAAGGAATTTGAATTTATGTAATAATTTCAATTTATTCAAAGCTGAAGTAATTGGAGGCGTGGCCTAGTTTAATACAATTACTGTTAAAATGTAATACCTAGCAAAAAAGGCATTAATTAATTTAAAAATGGCGTATATTTTATCGTTTTAAGCTCATGGAATGTAATATAAACTGGCGAAGGCACTTAGTACTCTCACATAGGAATAGACTACGTCAAAGGCTAGATTGTAAAAGCTTGAATTGTACATTTTAACTTTTATTATGAAATAATTTATCATTGTAGAACCATTGTTAAATTGTTTACGTAAATATTAAAGTATTTTTAAAAATCCAAATGATTCTTGGGGAAGATTTTAGCCTGTTCTCATTATTATTTGATTATTGTTGCAGAAAGGAGTTCTTATATAAATGAAAAATATTAGATATTCTGTCAAATACAGGTACTTATATGATATTATACTTAAAAGCGTTTTCCACACCACGTTGCCAGGATGGTCTCGTTTAAGTCGAAGTTTTGCGCAAGAATAAAAAACATTGTCTGAGTACTGCCCTTTCTTCTGAAATTTGATCATGAATCTATGAGTATCTCATTTGTTTGAAAGGCTTCTTGACCGATTTTAGTCTATTAAGTAATGGAACCACTGATGTAACATAAAATGGGTACAGCAGTTGCTTGGGTTTTCTTAAAAACTGTCCAGTTTTATTAATATCAATCAGACTCTTATAGGCCGTAAAACATGGCAAGATAAATAAGTGAATATATTTTGGGACATAAAACTTTTCATCTAAAATAAGGGTGCGTAGGTTGTAAAATAAACGTTTAAGTGAAGGCGGCGCTGGAGTCGTAACCCGCTGTCATTGACTCCAGCGCTAAATAATGGAAAAGAAAGAGTAAAGGCTAAAAGCCTGGTGATGACAAAAAAGTTCAACTTTACTGTTCATCCAATGTACCTCCAATACGTTTAGAAGATGATTTTAAACAAAGGGCTTAGACTACAGGTCTATATAATTCATACTTTAGAATTATCTGAATCTATTTTTGTTATAATATTATTTTGTGATGAAGGTTCTTCTTTCATACAATGTATTTTAGCGTTTAATGTAACATTCAGATATTCAATTTTATACAGATTTACTAACAAAGAACTAAACAAAATGCAACAAATTCACCTCAATGTAACATGTTTTTTAAGCTAAAAACAAAATCTCCATTAAGATAAAGGCTAATTAAACCAAAGAACTTTGCTGTCGTTACCCGACGATGTAAGCTTTTTGTGCTCTGCCTTAAAAAGTAGGATTATGCGACGTCCATTCCAATTAAATACATTATTCAGGATGAAATAATTGTTTTTTTATTTAGGTGAATAAAAATATAATGAAATAAAAACGTACTAAATATATGAGTGTTCAAAGTGTAAGCCGTACCGGAAATTTCAAATTAAAGTTTTGAAAGTGTCATTAGTTTATGGCTGCCATCGAATTTTACTTGGAAAAACTATGAACTTTCAATGTAAGGAAATATTTTTATTTGGGCTCACATTGTTTTCGATATTTTAACGTTATAATTGAATATAACTGTTGCTTTTTATTATAAATAATTATTTAGATTTATGCGTTTGTTTTTCTTTAAATCTCAAAGGAACAACTTATCGACGTGATTCTATTACAGCGAGACAGTTAAGATGGTAAGTGACATGGACTACTTTTCACCGCGAGAAATATCTCCTGTAAACGCATGTACAAAGCAGATGGCAGCTATCTGTAAAATATATAATAGATTTAGAAATAAGATGGAAAAGACACATGATATACGCTCTGATAATAATATGTTGTCGTCATGAGGCACAAATTATAAAACATACCCCTCTTTGAATTGAATCTCTTCAAGTAATTCAATACTATAAAAAATACTATAATTAGCTTCAATGTAAAATACAATAAAACGACCTCTTTCCGTGTATTTCGGGTTACGCCGGCAAATGAACAAAAGGCAAACAACGCTTATAACTTACACCGCCAAAGAGCAGTTTCAATGTTCTGCAGGCAAATTGGCTCCTTTCATGTCAATTTCCGGAATGTCTTACATTACAATCGGTTTGCGCTATTTGTTGGCTAATAGAACTTGTAGATAATTAAGTCATCCAGGAAGAGCTGTCTGATCTAGACTTTGTGGAATCTGATGACATACAAAGGATATCCCAATCGCTATTTAATTACTGCTGGGTGTTTAAAAGTTCACTGTTTCGTATTTATATTGGAAATGTTTATGTGCGTGCTTGATGCTGTACGTTCTGTGGGTGAAGTCAGACTTACTTGTATAAGTTTGGTAACAAATTTCAAAATGTTAATTATTTCCTGAAACTGATTGGTGTGAAAATATTTTAGGAAAAACGAACGTATGAATGCTTTCTTACTTAAAGTCATAGCATCTTCGATATCTTATTTCAATTTCAACGCTCCATTGATTGCAGATGCCGGGAGCGGTCTTCTTTTGCAGTCACAGAGAGCAAGCGAGACAGGCTGATATCTCATCACGCAGGTTGAAACAGGACAGATTCTATTTTTCTATGGGGAGACGAAAATATCGAAAAAAGTTATCGCATCAAAGTCTCTGCGCCCGTAAAGGTCTCATTAAAAGTGCTTTGTGAAAGAAGTCTCTCCAATTTATAAGGTAGTAAGCGGTAGATTGGTCGGAAAGTAAATAACGACATTCTCTGTTGTTTAAGCGAACTCCGCAGCGACGGGTTAGATTTTACTTGTTAGAGCAAGGCTCGTCCATACCGTATTTATTATTGGGACGGAGAAAAGGTATTCGATGGCGACAAAAAATGAAAAATAAGAAAGAACTCTTGACAAACATGACACTGGAGTTTTTATAGAATTACCGTTCAGGTGCTTAGATTTTTATACATAATATAAAAATAAAATGGATGTATTTTCTTAGTGTCATATTAAGTATTTTACCAAAATCTATTTTAAAACTAAAATATTAGGCTAAATAAATATATTTTAATAAGAAGTTCGAAATATACTTTCATTTGGAAACCCTCTGAATATATTACTAAAACTTCATATAACTTATAATTTTTTTTCTTTGAATACTGAAACTTTTTATAAGTTCGTAGCAGAACCAAGTAGTTCAACGTCCAAAATTTTTGGTTTGCAAGTTAGAAGAATCTACAAAATGTGAATTCCAAATTTGAATTCCAAACTCGAGAACTTACGATGGAGTTTCGGAGTCTGTCAATGGCATAGTCGTGGAGTTTGCTTTTAAAGCATGACATTATTTTTTTTATTACGGCGCGTGAGCAAAAATGTACTTATTTTTCGCTCCGTTGATCTGAAAATGTGACATCAGTGTGTGAAGGCGTGCCTACGAGCGTATAACGCAATATTTACGAGGTGCCGTACTCGATATCTCAAGCTCTTCAAATTACGGTCACTGGTTTTTATTCTGAATGATACGAGACGATATTGACTACGAAACAATATCCATACAACGAATAATTTTCACTTTTATGTTATACATTTACACAAAAACGTTGTTAAACGTTCTGAACCATGCAAAAAATCAAACAGCATATTCTAAAACGACAAAAAAATCAAAAAAATGTTTTTATTGTACATTTTTAATTAACACATCTCGTCGTCAACATTAGTTAGCCTAACGAGGCTGTTGTTAACTGAAAAACGGTTATATGTACGCTTCAAGTGACAAAGGGGTTGTTTAATGACGTGCGTTCGTCCGCTGTAACCTTAGAGCTCTGTGAAATATTCTCTTGATTATTGTTATTACTCACGTGAAACTGATTGACGTTTTGGATATTTAATATGTCTGTATTATGTGTTATGTTGTCATGATTAAATATATTTAATATCGATTTCAGTAAAACCTTTTCTATTATTACTACGTTTATTATTTTTATAATATTGATGGTCATAACAATAACGAGAGCTTCTTTAAATCCTGATACAAATTTTCGTTCTAATTTTGTATCTTGATCCACTTTAAATAAATAATGTGAAATGAGTGTTATATTTTCCCACAACAAATAGCAGATAAAAACCCTACATCCGAATCAGTGCACAAACCCGCAGCGTTCAGCGATAAACCATCTAAAACGAACTTCGGTCTGTAATCTAATATCAGAGTCCTATAAAATGTAAACGCAAACCCCGACGTTTCAGTGCCTTTGTCCACCTTCGAGCCTATATTTAACCCTCGCTTGTCGAGTAGGTTGTGTAAAAAGGTCGAACCTGTCCACATCTGACCCACTGTGAAATAGAAATTGACAATACGAGTAAATGTATCGCAATCATATCAAAGGTTGTTGTTATAAGAGTTGTTTCATTGTTGTAGTCGAGTGGACATTCATTTGTATTGAACAGTCCAACTAATAAGTGTTAAAATATATAGTCGAGTAAAAAAAAAAATGTTGCTTCAATTTTTTGATAAGATGTATATTATTTTCGAGGAATAAGAAATAATATTGTAGGTAATTGTATATTTCTGTAGTTTTAAATTAAAAATTGACTTTGAAAGACTTCAGAAAACACCAACGGCTCCTTTGTTTGTGCAAACGGATTTGTGGGACAAACCTAGCTTAGCATAGACAGAATTCATCGCGTAATCGAATGCACGCTATCCTCCAAGGGTTCCAAGGCAATTTGCATCAGGTACATACTGTTCAATATTTTACGTGGCATAGCCAAGGTGTATGAGATAATTTTCTTCACAAATAACTTTTCGGATGTGATTAAGCTTTAGGAATTGGTTATCAATGACAAATTTATATTATTTGACAATAAAGTGAAACAATTTTCTTTATTTCAATTTATATCTCGATGATTTGTATTATGATATAAAATGTAAGGAAATAAAATGAGTTTTATTAAATATAATAAGCCGGAGTGGGGGAAGTACAATATTACTTATTAAGCAGACGTCGCCAATTTGAATAGAAGCCAGGTCTTTGTGTCAAGACGTCAACTTTATTAAGAAAGGAGGAAATTTATAATTGCTGAGAACAATGTGATCGTAAAGTTACAAAAAAATACCATTTGAGGATTCTAAGCTTTCGCTCCGCTGATTTATGCGGATGACAGTTACTTCATCACTTTTTTATGATTATTTTACTAATTACGAGAGCCTTGGTCACGTTTAAGACTCACTTAATATAGTCTGCCTTTCTATTTCATCTTCTACTCAAGGCAAGTTGTTACATATCAAATTTATTAGGGCTAGAAAAGGTACAACGAGTCTTACAAAATTCTATTTCAGCATTTAATTATATAGGTTAAATCGACCGTAAATGTAACTTAATCCCAAGAAGAGGTTAAAAGGCTGTTCAAATATATGATTTATAGATTCGAACTACAATACTCTTTGATGGCCAGGAATGAATCGAACAACGAAAATAAAATCTATTCGGAAAGGGAAAGTAAGATTGATCGGCGAAGTTCTATAAAGTTGGCTACGCGTTGCTTGCTACCGCGGGCTGGTGGAGCGGATAGCAAATATAATCAAGAAAATAACTTTAATTGGAAAGAGGTAACGTTTGATGAACCATTAGTGTGAAGAATGCCAAATATTAAAATTATATGGACGTTCTATTTAAACGTCGAACTTTATTAATATGAAATGAGCTATCAGTTTTGACTCAAATAAGATCTATGATTTAACGATACTATTCCAAGAATCTAAATTCCGAAGTTCTAATTACAATATCATCAAGGATTCTCAGAAGTTACCACATATTGAGAGAATGCCCGAAATTTGCGACGAATATGCAGGATAAGTATGCGCGTGGAATATAAAGGTCGTTTGTATGGAGGAAGCAACCCGTAGATTGATATTTGATCCCCGATATCGAACCTCCGATCCGCGCCCCGGGCGGAACAGACCACCTAGCGAATAGAGATTGCTTTAAGCTATTTTCAACCGTAAACAATAAAACTTTATTCATAGGCTAAAATAGGTGAAAATAACAACTATATATGTGTCTGTGACATTTATCGACAATGAGAAATACAGGAGAGACTATGACTATCGAATTAGGATATTCCTTGATTGATTGATTGATTGATTGATTGAAAACATTTTTTCTTTTAAGTCTTCCCGCTGGAACGCACTGATGTACTTTGTTTTTTTTATTTGATTATTTGATTTATGACAAATCAATCAATCCTTTTATTATGATTCTTGTAGATATGTTTTCTGTATTATCATTATTTTATAAATAAATCAAGTATGGAGTATATTACTTAACCTTTTCTTCCTAAGAGTCTTCACTGATCGAATTTCTTACCTGCAAAAGAATAAAAGATGTTAATAAAAATATTCCACGATATTATTACAAAAAAGAAAAGAAATAAACTGAATTTAACTTCCATAATTATAAATATATATATATCATGACAAATTTGAATTGTACGTAAAAGAAATATTAAACTTTGACGACTTATATTAATTAGAGTTCTTAATTTTAATTAAACAACATTTCTTAATTCCATAAAAAAATAAGGTAATATTATATAGTGAATATATATATATATATATATATATATATATATATATATATATATATATTAAGTATTCAATTTACATGTGGAAATTTACTCTCATTTATTTTATATTAACCTCTCGGTATAATATTTTTAAAAATATGTATATGATATTTATTTACGGCTGAAACAGCCCTTCAGGCGAAATACGTTTAAATGTAAAGGATATTAAAAAACTTTTATTAAATGTACCACAGGGCCTATCTATCTGAGGAGAGATTGAACTTATTTACTTTGCATGAAAATATAAATGAGACAAACTTTGAAGGTTACATTATTGATTTTATACAAGAGTATGATAATTATAAATTCGATCACTTATAAATAACAATAGTAATATAAGATAGTCTTTGATAAAAATATTAAATAACAATATTATTTTAATATATAATTCGAACTAAAACAAATCATCTTTTATCTTTTAATCTGTCTGTTGGAAAAAAAATAAAAAGGTTTGATTATTGTTGACATATTTTGTATCGTGTTGGCTTACTTTATATGTTAATTTGAGTCACCGTATATACTAAGCTTTATAATAATCAAACAAAAAAGTTATGTTTACATTGTAAGAGGCGATAAATATTAATTGAGTCAGTGAGGGCAGAAGGCAAAGTCACACACCTAATTTAAAATAATCATGTAACAATATCATGATAAATTTTAATGAAAATACTTAAAAAGCCACAAAAGCAGCATAAGCCACAACAGAAAAAGCAAATGAATTACGCAGAAAATTGCTATAAAGAATATTAACATATAGTACAATACGTATAAACATTTTAAACGTGCTAAGAATAAGCTCATAAAATATTATGAAAATTGTTTATTGTATTAATTAATTATTATAAATTTGTATACCTAAAGTAAAATATATTAAACGTAAAAATCATAAAACAAACATAAGTTAATCATAAGCTACTTTAAAATATGGACGTGTATTTTATTTTATTAATAAAGAATAATACAGTCATAAAAAAACATTACAATATTTGTAGATATATTTGAAATAATGATGTTGAATTAAATACATAAAACGACATATCAGTACCAGTTTGTCTGTTAATAAACACTTCGTCTCTATCCCTAATAAAAGAATCATCAAATATTAATTTTATTCGAGTCTTTTGACTTTTCTATAGTTATAATTTCGTGGTTCATGATGATATGTTTCTTACTAATACCCAAGTTCATTTTAACAGCACAGTGGTTAGAATAGTTTGTGCTCCGAGTCCACCACGTTCTTGGAGTTTATGAATAAGTACCTACAATGGATCGAAACTAGGCTAAAATTCCGATGTAATTGACTTGAGTAGAGATGAGCACAACAGCACAACAGGACGACATTATATATATATATATATATATATATATATATATATATATATATATAATGTCGTCCTGTTGTTTATAAAACCCGGATTCACTCTGACCTCACTGATTATCTTAAATTAAATATTTAAAAACAATTCAAAAAAAGCAAACTGTATAATAGAACTAAATAGTTGTAATGGAGAACTTTCAGTTTCATGATCAGTTCCTGATCTAGAAAATACTAAAGGAGACAAGTCTACTAAAAGAAAGTTACATACTACTTGAAATAACAAAGTTCAAAATTCAATTCAATTATCAAATTGAGCGAAATGAATGAGGAGCTAATGAGGAACCAATATAAAGAAATATATATAAAGATTTTCACAAAAACTTAAGAATATGTAAACTGTACCTACATACATACAAACATACAAACATAAACCACGAGATTAAAACTGATATTAGTATAAAGTAACATGATTGTAGAAAGCCGGCCATAAAAAATAATATGCGTATTTGAAATAAAACTAAAGGCTGCATTTATTCTGTATTTACGCAAGCCACTTATTGACGCTGGTAGCTTTTCACGATTGAACAAACATTTTCGCAATTGTCAACTGAAAGTCACCGGGGGTGGCTAGTTTTAAACAAAATATATTGGAGCTGACAGGTTGTGTTGATCGCCAGCGTCGCAATTCTCATTAAAATGAGTTTGCTTAACGCCCTGGACCCTGTTTCGTGCTTCAGCAACCACGTTGACCATAAAAACATGCTACGGATATTATTCACAGATAAAAAAACATTATTCTTTTTATATTAACAAAAAAAAAAAACAACAAATAGTAAAAAAAAAATCCATCACGGGCTAGAATCTCTACCGATTAGTTTTTCATTCTATATTTACTTAAAGTTTAAATAAGATTTACAGTCTGTATATATATAAAGATGATTTTGAAATTTAAAAATGAAATTATTATATTCAAAATGTTGTTCTTTAATATGCAGAATTTTTATAATACCTTAAAATCTATTATTATTTTAATTAAATCGTCGGTCAACGTTATTTTATTTGGTGTAAAACATTTCGCGCTCCATTTGTACAAGCAGGGAGTTATCGGTGGGGCTACAATATAGTTAATAGTGAATTTGCACGCCGTTACGGTTTATTGCGTTTTATAGTACTTTAAATATATTAATATGTGACAAACAGTTTCATGAAACATTATTTTTTAACATTATGATAAAAAGTCTATGATAATCTTTTGTTTTTATAATGTAGTCTGGAATAAGAATTCAATTTTGATAGATTTTATTTCGTTTTGCATTCTTAATTCTGAAGCATGATTTTTAATCAAAAGCCAACAGATAAACAATAGACAAATTAAAAAAAACATAAAAAAACTATAACTAAAAATATCATTGGGTTAAACTATTTTGAGAATATATACTGATATCATTATTATATTTTATAGTATAAAATTTATTATATTTTATAGTATAAAAACATATTTCTTATATGTTATATATAACAATTTATTTACAGCCCAAAAGGCTATTCTCTAGTGCCGTAAATACATCAGCATTACCGCAATGTTTACGCTCAAATGACACAATATTTCAGTCAATATTTAGTATTAGAATATTTGTTTGATGAAATCGAATGCTCGTGAATATTGTATATTCCGTTGTTTACGTTTAATTACATTTTATAGGAAGAATCGCGTGTCACTCCGCTCATTTATTTTGACCGCCCTCATGGTAAGGGTTGTCAGTGACTAATGATAAATTTAATTTCAACATATACTTAAGATTATTTATATAGGATTTTTGATATGTTGCAAACCGTGCGGATACATAAGTATTATAAATGACGCAAAAATAAATATGTTTAAAATAATTTGTAATATGAATTGATTAATAATCATATTTCAAGATATGTTACAATTTCGATGGTTTATTTGTTTATTATAATATATATATATATATATATATATATATATATATATATATATATTATAATAATATAATATAATAATATATATATATATATATATTATAATAATATAATGTAATAATATATATATATATATATATATATATATATATATATATGTGTAAGTAAGTGTAGACAGCCCTAGGCAACTAATTAAATAGCGAGGTTCGACGTGGCGTGTGCTTCTAAATTATTGTGACAACGCATCAATTAACTTTAAAGTGTGCTATAAAATAGACCTCGTACACTACGTACTGTATGTAATTAAAGTTCTATAGACTTCTATATTTGTCCGTATGGACAAAAGGCTCAAAATATGATTTAATTATATATGTTAAATTTTGGTTCAAAAGCTAAAAAAGTAATTTCTTATATGTTATGTAGTTATTTAATATAATGATAATATTTGTTTAATTTTATAACATTTCGTTGTTGTGTGTTTATTTGTGTGTTGTTTTTCTTGTATATTATATCGTTCTGATCGCAAAATCTTACACAAAATGTCTCACACCATTGTTACTGGGAGAGATCTTTAAAAGAAATGAGTAATTCTTTGTACTACTTAATTTAGTTTTTAATTTCAATATTTCAAATATAATAGTACATAAATAAAAAATAATAATAAAAAGTCACAATAAAAAAAATTAACACATATTTTCCAATAGAAATAACGACGTATTTAAAAATAAATTATTCTTTGATGATGAACGAATAACATTTCACGATAGCAATAAATATAAATAGTAATAACATAAAATATAATCTACGATTCCTCGCAGCGAATAAGGAAAGGGTCAGATCACATTTCCAGATATCAATCCTCCGTATAGAGACCTCGCCACAAATCTTTACGTCAATATTCGTACAACCTATTAGATTACATGTCGATTGTGTTGTATATTATCGATATCTTATCGACTTTTGGTTACTCGATACAATTACTATTATCCATTTAGAGGTTAGGTTATAGTATGTGTTTAGTAACGTCAGAGTTAGATATCGATAAATCGCATCCCTATGTCTTCCAACGGAACATGTAGAAATATAGCACCAGCCACGCACTCCATCTTTTCGTGTCGCCCGAAATGTAAAGGTGGATGGAAATTTGTCTTCCGCGTCGTTAGAGCAAATAATGTTGCCTACTGTTTATTTTGAAGCTCGCTTTCCAATTGGTGACGTAATATATTTTATTTTATTTTTACTTCCCATTAATAAAACTATAACAATAAAATGTAAATTAGCACTACATACCTAAAAATATGAAGAGGTTATATTTCTCGTGTTGTGTTTTAAACAAAATGTAGATAAATATTTGCTGTCTTGCCTAAATCCACAACTTGTGTAAACTCTACCAATTACCGTGCAATATTAAGAGCTCTATTAATTTATACACCTTTACCCTACTATAAAACACATGAAAAAGTTTGTATATATTACCCAGCCTATGAACCACAGACCGTTAATCCGAGTTAAATGATCTGATATAAACCCCTATAACTTACTAGGTTAGTTTTATTTGTGGACATCGTTAAGCCTAGTACATATAAACAATAAAGTTAGCAGAATATAGTTTGAACAAAGCCTAATTTAACTTCAATTAAAAAAAAAAACACTTGTCAAAGTCGGATGTCAAAGTCATCGCAGCAAATTAAGATTATGAAGTCATTTAAATCGTAATTTCTGAAATAAATGAAAGTCAGAAAAGCGAAGTAGGCCGCTGGACGAAGGTAATTTCACATAAGTGTCATCTACTAATACATTCAGGGTTACCTTTGCATATTTTACCCGCGGGCGTTGAATCACTGCTTTTATTCGTGACGACCGCTTTAGCTCTTAATTGCTGTGCTGAGTGTTTGTTTATCTCATTTTAAGAGCTAAACTAGTTTATAAGTGACATAAAAGTTCTTACATTTGAAGTTTGTAGTATTCGTTCTTTTACATTTTAATAATATCTCAACGCTTCATATCTACACTGACTTACATTGTATGTCATTCAAGTATGTGTGAGTCGTAAATTGTGTTGAATTTCGAATCTTACCGGAGTTTCAAAGCAGATCCTTGAATTTTGTTTGAATTGAAAACTTTTCGAGAGCTACAAACAATATTTTGTAAATGAGTTTTGTTTAATAATCAAATTATTTTCTGTTTAATTTGAAATGTTTTAAAAATATCAGGTTTGTATAAAACCTTAAAAAAAAAAACTTATTGTGCTGTTCTTAATAACGCAGTAATTGGAACAATCCTGCAAAGAGGATTAGAAAAAGAGGATCCACATTAAAATAACTGGGTATCTGCTGTAGCAACACTATTTAATAGGCGAAACACTAATGAGTTTGTTTGAAGTGAGTCTGTACGTACTTTGCGGTGTTGCCAAGCTAAGGAGAAATCTCATTTGTATGAAATTAGTTTTCGAAATGTATGATACTTTTACTTTATTTTGTTTAGTCCGTAGTCATATGAATATTCTAAAGCTACATATTCTTTTGACGGCACTTACTTTGTATCAAAGAAATAATATGAATGTTAGTTAAATACTTTTAAACGTGCTATAATTGAAATGAACTTCATCTGTGGACTTCTAAAAAGACAAACTCTTTCAGCTTAACAGAGTATAATAAATTTTAATAGTTGCAGAAAAAAAAAACTAAAGTTAGCACATTTTTGTTAGGACATATCTATAAACATGTATAGACATGTTGAGCTCATTTTTAAATTTGAAATAAATATAGAATGACGGAATTAAATTAAAAATAAAAATATAGTATGTTTTCCCAAAGGTCGCGGTTTCCAATTCCTGGTCGTATCGGTTTATTTTTCATTTTCTATTTATATTAAATTCAACAATCGGCACATTTCAGATTAAAGTTTATTTATACTTAAAGCTATATCAGTTCTATTTACGTAGTATATAGTTTAGTCTCTGGTTCCACCATCAGCTGTATTATCATAAAATATATTTGAAATCCGTCTCGAGATCTTGGAGCATGTTGAAGACAAAACGGATGAGGACGTATCTCTCGTGTGCAGACCAGCTTCTCGTTATACAGCTACTGGATGTGAAATAAAATCAATTATATGCAACATGAATATATAATTTTTTATTTTTATAATTTACATAATATTTACAATTTATATAATATTTTCCAAAGGTCACGGGTTCGATTCCCTGCCTGTAAACTGTGTCCCTGGTAACTTTAATAGTGTTTTAGTTATTTTTAATTTGAATGTTAGTATTTTGTTTTAAATTTTGTTTTTTATTTCCTCCGTCATCATGAAGTGAGAAAAAAAATAAAAATACTAACATTTATTGCAAGATAGTACTTAACAAATATTATTACAAGTAATAGAAGTTTAAGATGTAATTTAAATGATCACATCCAGATATCTATATCTCTGACCCAAGCTCCGTAGACCTTACATACAACGTGGGACCTTATTTTTCGGCCATTACCCTTCTCAATTGTTTCATACATTACCCGTCAACGTAAATTGCCCAAAAATACCTAATGAAATACACACCATATGAGTTTTTAAACTATATATTAGAAAAGTTATAAGAAGTAACCATTTAAAACGGTTTTAATAACGTTTATGGATATATTATATATTTATATTTACATATATTAATAAATAAATATAGTTTTTGGCTTATTGCTATAGGACATTCGTTTCCAGAAATGGCAATAAGGCTGAATAACTAAAAATAATAAATATTACAAATTTATCAGACTGAATATAAATATAATAATTAAACACTAGTAGTGTTTTATAAATAATTACAATAAAAAAGATGTTAAACTTGTTCTACTTGTTCAAACATGTTGAACCATGTGCCACAGAGCACTTGACGCACGTCATTAGCTCTTCACTGATGAGCTAAGCAGCTAACAGGCTGTTTCAGGCTGAAAATGAAGCCTTTGGCGAGATTACCTTTGTAAGGATGAAGCTGATGGTTTATTTTTTAATGCCAGTATATACATTAAAGCAGTTGTATTTATTGCTAATTAGTATATTAATTTAAATAGAGTCCATAACTAGCTGTTTTCCCCGACATCCCCTGGATTACAAGAGTAATTACTGAAGACCACAGTAAAACAGTTCATATATTTTTGTACTACGCTTTACCAACATTGCTATATAATTTGAAAAGCTAGTGATATACTGCTTTCAAGGGTAGTGTAAAAATTTACAATCAAAAGTTTTTTTGTCATTTTCATCAGCTTATAACTCTTCATCCATACATAAGTAAAGGCTACAAATAATAAAGAAATAAACATATTTTAACGATATAGGAAAGATTGTAGTAAATTAAATAAAAAAAACACAAATTTCAATACAAATCTTATAATTAGGATATTGTTATTTATCTTCATGAAATATAAAAAATATTATTGTTTAAAGATATTATAAATGTATTATTAATATAAATCAATTGCAAGCAAATGAATATAATACATATGTAAAATAATTATGTAAATATTTTTATATTCAAGTTAAAGTGGAAATAAACTCCTAATTTTGCTGAATCTGCTATTTAAAAAACATACCCGTCGGCGGTTCTTGAGTATTTGGGCAACAAAGATGTAAGGATCAGTGCTCGCAAGAACATGTTAACGCTTTGTTATATGCCTTAAGACACAGGCGCAGGCGTTTTACAATTTATTTTAAGTAAAGTTGAAGAAATGTTTGATTTTTAATAAGGTAGGTAGGTATTTATTATTCATCAGATGTATTTATTTATATCTAAAAAAATGTATAAAAAAGACAGCGGCTTTTAACTAAACTTGTATAATTGAAGAAATGTATTTAATTCTTAATATTGTAGGTAAATATTATTCTTAATCCAATCTTGTATTTATTTATATTATTATATGAAAAAATACCTGATTAGTAGTTAACATTTTTAACATTTAAATGAGACGAAAAAGTAATTTCAAAATTGGAATAGTGCAATTAATATAATACTAAAAAATATATCATAATATACACTTTTTGTTTACAGTTAATGCTATAAAACTGATAAGTAATTGATTCAAGAAACAAAATAAATCTTAAAACGCTGTAAGTGTTTTACTTAAACCGATTTCAAAGTGTGTCATTTTATTAAGTCTGAGATAAAATCGCGATCGGCATCAGATCGACATGTGTTCCGTACGTGAGGAAAAAACCTTGGAGAACTCTATTAAAGGCTCTCTTAAACTTGTAAGCGCTTTAAAAAGATTTGGAGCGCGTCATGTGCGTTTAATACGTTGAGCCTTTTGAATACAAATCAAGCGCTGTATTGCTGGATGCGTTGTTATTATATGATATTTAAATGTTCGCGGTTTAACGGCGTCATAGAAGGGTTGCTTTTTGACAGCTATTTTGTAACAATTCTATTTTTTCTCTATTTCATATTGTCAAAGAAAACTTTGTTTTGCAATATCTTATATTAGCTTGCTTTGTATGTAGTACTTATATTTTATAAGGAGTAAATTAAATATTAAGGTTTAAGTAAGTCTAGCCACTTATGAAACGTCAGACTCTAGTTGCACGGTTCCAAAAGTCAGTTCTGAATAGAAGAAACTTCATGGATACTCTTTTAACTTATAAATGTATTGATTGTTGTGTATTCAGCCACTTTTCATCATAAAAGAATTCTAGAATAATTAACCACGCCACTATTAGTTCTATGATGCTTTCACACAAGGACTTTAAGGAACTTTTTAATATATTAAATCTTAAATTTTTAATACTTTAAAATAACAATACCAATTTATAAAATAAGAGAGCAGTGAATAGAAAAATGTTCCTTTTAAAAAATCAATGTTCAGGTAAGACTTTATCGTTCGCGCATGCATTCAGAAGATTGAGGGTTAAGATTTGCTCATTTGTATTCAAGAGGCGTGGGGCACGTTGGGCCATGTTGGGCCATCGGCAAGGGTTTTCAGCCTCAACGGCTCTTAAATACCTCCGTATTCTATTAGTGTTTTGTTTGGTACATGTCTGTTGTTTAGGAACTGTTCTCTGTGCTTGTTTTTTTTGTGTGACTTCGAATAAAAAAAAGTAAGGATTTTTTTTTATTTTAGTAGTACGGTATTTTAAGTAACTGTATTATTATCAGTTACAAAACAGTAATATAAAATCAAGTTATAAATTAATTTGTGTGCTCTTGTCCTTGTTAAATATTTCAATATACTTTACTTGCAAATCGTTTTATCTCACTCACTCACTCGCTCTGTCTTTCTCTCTGCACACATATCTCTTTGACATTTATTAAATATATATTTTTTGTTATTTATTTGAATTATTAAACATGTTTCTTTCGCAGATGTATATCTATAAGATAACACTATATCAGAGTTGTCACAACAATAAAGAAAACAGGCATAAATAAACAAAAATATCGTTTCAACGAAATAACCTTTTCATATATTTCACACCTGCCAACACTAGTTTATACGTGACGATAACGTTACGACATTAAAAAAAAATACATTAAGTGCACGTTACTTTTAATACAAATATGAAATATTGTATCGGATTCCGTGATGTATAAATGGCCTTATATGAGAACAAAATGATGTATTACTTACTTTATGCTTGAGCCCTTCCTAATTTCCTCTTCTTCGTAAATTTAATAATGTGTGAATAAGGGAAGTTTTTATGCAGTGCCTTCAGAGCATTATTAAACGTTTATGAGGTATATGGAAAAGAATTAATTTAATCATAACATACATATTTTTATTCACTTATTATTAACCGCTAAAATTTAAAACTGTATAGTGTAATTATTTTTATTTAAAAAATAAAAAACAAATAATATTGAAATACACCGGAATGATTCTTTAACTATAGATAATAGAAAAGCCTGAAGTATATAATTTTAACGTTGAATATTTAAATCTTCACAGTATGAAAGCTATCGTCAAATAATGATAAATTTCGTTAATATTAAAATAGATAATGAGAAGGGCCATTTTATTAACGAATGATAATGATATTATTATATAGATATTTTCTTGCAATTACTTAACAGATTTAGGAACATATTTATATGTAAATTGGGTAATAACCTATACTGAAGAAAGTTACTATATAATTGTTCTAGATATTAATATTTTTTTATTTGAAGGCTATGTATATATATATATATATATATGTAATTTTCTGGTTTCTTGTGACTCCCTTTATCCCCGGTGACGCTGTAACAGCCATTAGGGCTAACAGCATAGATATAACAAAAAAATAATAATTAAAAAAAAAAAACATATCACTCACTTAGTAATGATCACATTTAAAACATGCGAACTCACCTTTTTAACAATGGGATACAAACCACATGTCAGAGAAAATGAATAATTAGAGCCTAATATGACGTCAAGAATACAAACGTAACCAGAAATAACGTTCACAATAGACCAGGGGAGCGTCACTTTGTCCAATTAGGGTGACCTCTGGTCAAGCCTATTGTCACATAGCTTCCCATATTTGACCTCTATATGTATACCGATAAGAGCTCACTTTGTGTCCACACTAATCCATTAGCGATGCGACTCTTACTGAACCCCCAAAATCCTTTGTGCTTTTCCATTATTGATTAATAGTTTAGGAAATCGATTTTAATTCAACCGAATGTGCTCTGATGAGAAATAAATTGCTTTGTTTCTGTCATTGCTCATTACACGTTCAAATGACGCCATATTTGTAGGTATTATGTATAAAACTATTTGAATTACAAATGTTTTCAAATACACGTGACCTTAGTTAATATGAGATATAAGTGCTTTATTAAAATCCAATTCTAGAATACAAAGACAAGTATCCCAAAGAGTAATCAACTCCAAATTTAGTCAGGCTCACGTACGAATCAGCACGGGAGCGAAATAAAGTTTTGATGTAAAAAGTTCCCTTTTTATATACGCTGTTTGCGAAACTTGTCGGATGCTGAGTAACTGGGTTATTATATAGCCGAGTATATGAGTTTCAGAGATATTGATTGTCTCTTTCACACACATGTGCAAGTGATAAGATAGATAGAGATACAATTAACCATACCTGTGACACAGGATGTGAAGATAAGTATTTTATATAATTATCTCTTTCACACATTCGTGCAAGTAATAAGATAGATAGAGATACAATTTACAGTACGTGAGACAGAATGGGACGACAAGAATTATACATAAACTTAAGAAATAGTGAAATGAATAAAATAATAATAAATAACAATACGTACGTTGTACGCTGTCTGTACGTTGCTACAAAGAAACAAACACAAGGCAAGTAACGAATGAAACCACAAAATAATTGTGCTGAAACACTTCAGGAGGGCGAAATTTAACTCATGTTCATCCAGTGAAAGATCAAGGATATACTTGTATGATAATTAAACATATTTAAGATACAGGAAAGATTATAATATTATTTATGTTAGGATACAGAAGTACAAAATAAAAGAAAGAAAACTGTGAAGCATTCATTATAAGTGTTTTAATGAATAAATTATCCGATTTACCTAAAGTTCAATAATATTCCCGTTTATAGCATGTAATGAATGAACGTCTGAATTTATTCTACAAAGAGGTGTACAAATGAAAAATGTGTTAAACATGTCACAATTATTTGGAGGATAACGTCTGTAGAAGTTCTGGCATTGTTATCAGTGAGTTACTAATTGGCAAAAGTTTTTGCTCAGCCCCGAAAATAGGGTAAAATAGGGTAAAAGGGTGAGGGAATAATATAAATACTTCCGAAGTATAGTCACATAGGTATTGGAAGTACATTAAGAATAATTATTAGTTATTATAGTAATTTAAGAATAACTTATATTTCATATGATTTATACATATTTGGTTTAACAAAGTAATATATTATTAAAAAATAAAATTTCATTTTTATTTGTTTCGCTCAGACAATTTATCGTTATGATACTAAAAAGTTAATATTGAAGGTATAACAGCAATACAAAATCATATCTCGCAATAAAAACGCCAAGCAAAAAAATACGTTCCGAAAAAAATGCCTCTCAGTAGGAATCATGTACCCTTGCTCTCATTAGCCTCTAATTACGGCCCACCAGCTCGCCGTCGGAAATTCAAATTTAAATTTCATACAACCCTCGCAATATCCTAAAATATTCAAAAACGAATACGCTAATGTGCGTTTTATTTCGTGATCGGAAAGCCTAAAATCGCAAAAATAAAACTCGTACTTGCAGAATACTGCGCCGAATAAGCCCGCTCTGCTCAGTGCCTACAATAATATCTCTCATATTAGGAGCGGTGAAGATTCACAATCCATGAGATTCACCAGATGGTTGCTCGTGGCTCTCCGTACGTTTCCCGCTCGCAAATTGCGATTTTAACCAATAAAAAGGCGGTTCCGATTCGAATTTTAAACGGTTATTGTTTCCTTTTTATGTTAATGCGTCCTATTGAAATTTGGAGCGAAGATATTGACGCTGATCGGGTAACTTTTGTAACGATCTCGTAGGATTTAGTCGTAGAGCGGTTTTATTGCTGCTATTCACTTTGTTGTTTGTCGTTACAAGTCTTGATTGTTTTTCTTTTTGTGTCCATGGTCTTGGAACTGCTTTCCTAATTTTGGGACGACTTTCGGACAAAGAAACGTTATATCTTTTTCTTCATTAAGTTTGACTTACGAATGATTATCAAGTACGATACGTTGCTTGGCAACATTATATTGTATTAATAATATTTGCCGGCCCATCCGGGTTAGGAGAGGCTCTTTATAATTATCACCCCTAGTCACCCACCGGTATAAGGCCCGTATTTTTTAATTTCTTCCCGAGCCCTAAATTTTGGGTGTAAAGAATTAAAGCGATAAAGGAAAAGGACCGTTCATTCTTATTACGGGCTCTTACAACCTCTCGCGCTTAAATAACAGTTGTATAGTATACAAATTAAAACACAAAAAATCAGAGGACTTTTAAGGACAAAGGGAGTGGGTATTCGTCAGGATGACTTAGGATAAAGCGGGGTATTCGTGTGCCGTTTGAAAGGAGTTAGGCGTCGCTCATAGACAACCGTCAGGCCGTGAACGCCGTCGGAACTGGGAACATTAAAATATTCCGCGCGCTCGCTCACCACACCATGCGAGAGAATCATCGGACCATATTTTTAAACTGAGTTTTGTAATACATCGTGTCTCGGATTTCGCTGGTGAATTTTCGTCCACTCTTTTTATTGAGGTCCCGTGTCGTGTTTTCGTAAATCATGGAACGCCATTAAAAATAATGAAGCGAAATTTCACATGTAATTGTACGGGTGTAGTGTTTAACTCTTTATTGCACGATAATGTGAGATGAAAATGACCATTCGCCGGCCGGCGCTGGCGGCCCAGTTAAATAATCAAATTTGTTGTTTAAAATTTACACGTCATTTTATCTTTTACGGTTGAAATGTAATGTTTAAAGTTGTGGCCGAAATCAACGCAATATAATTTGTGTGGCTTTCATTAATTAACTTTGAATAGCTATTTATTTTTGAATGTGTGGTAATTTATATTGCTATGGCTCAAGTTTTAGTTTGAAATCTTATTAGATTTACATTATTGAATAAATTTCAAGTATTTTCTTAAACATAAAAGTTTAAAGGTGCGAGTATTTTCTACAAAACCAAGTTTAAAAGATTTCCATGCCATAAAGCCATTACGAGGCAGTCATTACGATAAAGATTGAATACACATTGGAAAGTTTAAAGAGATTACAAGTTTCTTTTAAGAAAAGCTTAGCGTTTGTCAAATTAGAATATACCTGTAACAGGATAAGTTTAATTTCCCCAGAAAAACCTAATAGGTAATGTGTTTGTTTGTGAATGTAATCATAAATCTTAGCTCAGGTAAACAGATCGATTGTTATTTCTGATAAGTTTCCTTGTTTCGTGCCAAAAGACGAAACTGGAGGGGACGTAAAAATATTGTACGGGTTCCCTTTCTGATATTTCTTTCGGGTTATATGAGTTGATTTAATAACTTAATCAAGGGCTGATTTAAGCTTAATATGTGTATGCTTTTAAAGGATATTGTGTAATAAGTTAGTTAATATGTAATAAGTTAGTTAACATATAATAAGTTAGTTAACATATAATAAGTTAGTTAACATGTAATAAGTTAGTTAACATATTGTATGATAAGTTATTTAACATATTAATATTTATACGCAGCTCGTGTTTATTTAAAAAAAATATATTGCATATTTTTCATTTAATCTTGAATCAAGTTTTAAATTACTATTCCAGCTGGGCAAAGGCTTCTATCCTAGTTATTGAGAAAGTACGGACCTTTAAGCCAATACACTGTTCTATTATATGTGGGTTTAATGACTATGGTTTAAACCGACTTGACCTTACTTGGCCACGACCGGTTATTGAACTTGTTAACTGACAACTCCAAGTTAATAAATGTGTCGTGTACTCGTATCGATGTAAATGCCTTATAAAACACTATTAACTATTTGAGCTCGTTGATAGAATAATGAGACAATTCTTATCATTTTAATTGGCTCCTTAATAATATTAAAGTATTTATTTCATAATTTGCAAGGGCATTAAAATAATCAGAACCGAATAATATAGAAAATTCCCAACACGATTTCTGGCTCGCCCGGGGAGGGAATTAGTGAGATTCGTGACTAACTGAGGATTTTTTGTCCTTCCAAAATATTGTGCCTCCTTTATCATATAATATTTTTTTTTGAGAAATAGTGTTTTATCAATATTTAAATTATTCATTCGTTCTTTTTTATGACGGTTCCAAGAGCTAGTAAATTTTATAAGTATTTTACTAACTGTTTTAGAAAAAAGTAAATATTTTTTATTAAAAGTAACCGTTTCATGTACAATAATTTTATCAAAAAAATAAATAATAAGTTGCAATTTATACTATTCTTTAATTTATGAACCTTGTAATTCATAAAAGTCACAGAGCTGACTTGAACGCGCATTTTAATGAAACGTAAAAGGTATATTTAAACCAATTTTCACAAAGAACTTGATCGAGCTAATGGCGCGGCACAAACGAGGCATCATTTCCTCGAGAGGCCTGTTTTTAGAATGGACCAAGTTGAACGTTATCGACTTCTGTTGAGTTCTAATGACAATTTTATACAACAATATGATAATTACCGTTTGCCCTCCGGAATGCATTGGGACGTGACGCTGAGCCTCGAATACCCTTTTATGAAGTGTTGGAAATTCGTTTTAAGTTTGTGTCATTTATATTATTTATTTATTTTACAAATTTATTTATAAATAATAGATAAAGAAAGATACACTTCTATCTTTTCCATATTGAATAAATACCAGTGATCACCTCTGTTCGTCAAATAGAAGTGTCAGGACGGTATATATTTATACCAAACCCATCCACACAAGCCCCATTAAACCTAAAATTAAAACTTACTATCGAAAAAAGATTACATCTTTATTGTTTATTATTATAAATATATAATATATTCATAATATTGCTTAACCTATCCTTAGGTTTATATTTTTAAGGGCAAAGTTATTTACATATTTTATATGAAAGTTATTGTTTAAAATTATTCAAATAAACTTGATGCTGGTTTATATAATAACTTGATTATAGGTTGTTAATTAAGATAATAATAGATCGGTATTCAATTATTGTAATTAGGTAATCAATTTAATTCATTACGGTAGTATTTAACACACACACATACACGTATGTGTATATACATTAACTGCCTGGATTTAAAATATTGTTTAATATTAACTGCGCTATAAAGTAAAAAGGAATGAAAAGTAAAAATGCAAGATATAATAATTAATGAGATTTACCTTTTTAATATTTGTTCGATTTTAATGAAGATTATTTTCAAAATCAATGGCAGTAAAGAATAAAATGTACACAGAAGTATTGATGACAAGCTATCAAGGGTCCAACATCCTAACACCCTAACATCCTAACACCCTAGCACCCTGGCGCCCTAGCGGACGGTTGACGAGACATCCGTCAGAGATCATTAACGATGTTTACGTCTCTCGTATCTTTGTCACGCTGGCTGGATGAGTTGTATTAATTATTCGAAGCGTGTAAAGTTCAAACAAATAAATTTGTATTGTTGATAAATCCCATATCATAAACATAGATATATTAAAACAGTTCAAACAAAATTACTATGCGGGAAATTCAAGAAAACAAATATATAAATTAATCCAAACACTAGACCGTCGGATAAAAGCTATATCTATATAAAAGTTATCGAATAACGATGATACCCTTCAATAAACTATTTCCTTCGTACATAAACTTAAGACTCCGACTTGGCATAAAAACAAATAAACAGAAATTGTATTTTTATTTCCATGCACCACTGGTCCCCGGATTGTTTTCAGCCATCAATGTTTACGTGACTCTACTTTATTAAAATTCCTACTTTGGCCTCCTATTTTTCCTCCTTATTTGACGTCGCTCTATGGTAAACTTAATTAATTTTCAGAGCGTTCTAACGTTTGTACGTGGAAGAAAATCTTCAGCGCAATTATAGTTTGCTTAATTTATTATAAAATGGATTGTGATGAAATTTAAAGTTTTCAATTCAAATATTTATATAAACTTTTTTAGTAATAGTTAAATTGTAATAATAACGAATATATTCTGGATGTTTTAAAAATTAAACAGATAACATTTTTTTAAAATTAAAAAAATAGTTAAAAACAATTTTCCAGCGGATGCAATGTATAATAAAAATGCATATTTAGTGTAAATAATTCGTCCCAAAACAGATATGGAATGGCGTGTCTCGTAGCGGTCCACGGGGATGGATGTAGATAGACTTTATTGAACGATTAAAAAGATACGCCTCGAGTTCTTTGCCCTTGGGACAAATTTACTAAGTTACTTGTCTATTATTACTTATATATAATGAGTTTCTTTGTGAAGCTTTATTGGAGACATTTTTACAAACTAATGAAAGTGTAGCGAGATATTGTTTCTGTACTTTGATAATTTATAACTAAAATTAGTTGTGAGTTGTCCTTTTTGTTGAAAAAGGTAATAACGCTGGTGGATTTTATGTCCAAGTTAATACCTTTTATTTTTTTTATATTTAAAACAATTTGAGATTTTTAGTTTGGAGTTTTTATTTTATTGGGTTTCATAGGTGTCTATTATTGCTTAATATATTTCTTTTATTACTTAATAGCGTACTATTATTTATTTGTGTACTCCGAATATTATACGATATTATACGAATATGTTTATTTTAGTAGATTTGTGAGTCAATTACTAAACAAAGGTAGGAGTAACATGTTTTGGCAACGGATATAGGCCACTGGGGGCGTGAGTTGATATATATTTTCCTGTCAGCGAGAGGTCAGAAAAATACTTGTACTTTAGTACTTATAGATTTATATCTGTATAAATAATTTAGTGTGATTATTTTGGTGAGCAAGTAATAATAACAATACACTGCCCCGATAAAGATGAATGTGTATCGAATGGTTAATTCACTGAGACGGGTAGCGGTACGGTAGCTCAATTGGTAGTGACGGGACTGACATCCAGAGACCGCGGTTTCAAATCCCTGCATCGGTTTCTTTCATCCTATATTTATTAAAAATCTTAATAATAGCACATTATCGTTTCTAATATCGCTTCTATATTTATAAAAATTAATATTATAATGGTTGGTTCGATTTTTAAATTATACATTTGTCAGTTATATTACCTGATCATTATTTCTAACATTTAGCACTTGACGTATAGCAAGCAATATTTTCAGATAAAAGATAATGAAAGTAGCTTTCACTGGAACCGTGACTCAACATTTTACTGCAATGAAGAATATCACTTATATGTCAGATTAATACTATAATTATACTATTAACATTATTGTTGTACATGAAATATATAAAATTATTTGTCATATTCGAGGCTATGAGTCCGTGTTATGATGGACTTTCCTTCCTTCCTTTCTGGCTTTCCTCCCCTTTTTGGGATCGTTGAATTACAGTTTGTTTTTAAATAAAAACAAATATTTAAAATGAATATATAATACTAATATATTTACCGGGTTGCATTCACGTAAATTATATCTGAATTTGTTCGTATAGTTTTGAACCCATGCCGGGTTCATACTGATGAGCTCGAATGGCGGGCTCTTTGTAGGTTGCCATTCTTAAACGTGATGATATTTACCAACAACTATATACTTTTACTAAGGTGTACAGAATACCTTTTAAAGATATAATTGTAAATTACTAAAATCATGTTGTTTCTTTCCGTAACGTTACTATAATTAATTCTACACCACTCACTCACATGCTTCAGGAATGCGTGTTACATAATTTTCAGCGACCTTACTTTAAATTTGACATCCGGAGTGGTAATGGCGCTGGGTTTATGAATTTGTGTTCCACGTTCTGATAAATATATTACATGTATTATTGTTTTTTTTTATCAGGTATTTATCGATTATAATCAACAACCATGTTGCTCGCAGATGGAACGTTAACAAACTCGTTTGTTCCTCTTTGGTTCATGGTTATTGCGTATTATTTGAAGATTTTTGCATCTACCGTCATAACTAAAATAATATTAGACTTCAGTAAAAATATCTTTCTTCAAGTAAAATAATAGTCTTCCGAACAATAATAAGCCTTCAAAATAGAATATATTCTTGTATTTCCCTTGTATATTTTCCATGCTGTACTCCATTTTCCTCTTTGTACTCTTAAATCCTTAAAACGCTTATAGTTAAGTAGCGTTGTATGACGTTGAATAAAAATATACTTGAAAGGTCTATTTTGTTGATAGGATTGATATTTTAAAGAACTACAAAATAACATGTACTTTTAACATATTCTACAAAAAAATTCCTATAATAATCATTTTGATTCAAAGTTCAAAAACAACCTATTTAGTTTTACAAAGTAAGTTACTTAAGTTAGTTTCCGAATCATAAAGTCATTATATAATAAGTAGACTCCACTCCCTAAAGGAGCAATTGTCCCTGTTTTCATTTATTCATAGAAGCAATACCAGCATTTATGTCCCCAAGTCAAATGCTTTGCTTATTCCCTGAGGGACACCAAAAGACGTTGTAAATGGTTCTTGAATACTTGTGCAGCTTTAAATACTCATTCATTTGTTAATATTTTAATGGACTGCTTTATATTTTAGTTGATAAAAGTTCAAATAATAATGAACTGTTGAATCTAAGGTACATGTAACAAATAAAAGTCGTCTCAAGATTTAATTTTCATGCCATCATAAATACAGTTGAGATTGACAACGTTTGTAAATGATTCAGCGAATAAATCGGTGAGCATCAATATAGTTTGAGACCATCGGTTCATCCATGACTTGGCTTATAAACCACTTTTCACGCCACGTCACGGTGACGCGACGAATCCGACGCGAGAATTAATAGCCACTTGCGTTTCACTTGAGACTCAATTGTGTTGTTTGCTTAGCTTGTTTTCTATAATTTTGCATGTGTTCAACGAAACGATTATCCGATTTTAATTAAGCGAGTGATTTACGGTTTATTACAGCGTGGACAGTAAAAATGTTTTATTTAGATTAAACATCATATGTCTGATTTTATATAACCCACTTTAGTCATTCCCTTTCCTGTTTATTTGCGCATTCTTTGCATCTATCATGGGGGTATGTACCAAAGCACCTATTAGATGGGGGTTTGAATAATCCCCTGTTTCCACGGGGATCGGGTCATTACCACGATATTGCCAGGGTAATGACAGATCATAAATCGTCACAGTGTCTGACAGAGGAATGACATTTTCTAGAATTGTGATGATAACAAAGTGGTTCCCTTCAGACTCCGATTATAATTATTTTTCCATACAATAAACATATTCAGTTTCAACTCTGCCTTATTTATGTATTTTTTTATAATTCTAACTATATTTCGCTCGTTTTAGTATGAACTGAAGCTACCTTAAAAAAATAAATAATTATTTGTACAATTTCCATCTAATATTTGAACTCTCTGTAGTAATAAAACATCATTATAGCTCTATTTGGTTGCTTTTTCCGGTTTTTATATTAAGTGCCTAATTAAGCCCACCATTACCCTGGGGTCTCGATCTCGATTATGAAGATCAGTTGCCCGTTACCTCCGTTGTTACCTTTACGGTCTGAACCCGGTCTTATGTGGTTAAGATATTGATAGCTGTTATATAGTAAGGTGGAGTCCATCTATTTTAATTGCTAATAGCTTTGAATATAGTATACTAGTTCTGGGTTTGTCGTTGAACTGTGAGCATCCAAATTATCGACTTTTGTTTTATGAAATTAGGGGTAATAGAAAATTCACCTTTTAATATGTTTATTTTTGTTTGTTTTCGAACTGTAGTTGCTATGAGGAGTAAGTAAGTTACGAATAAAAACGATTTATTTTACTTTTTTCTTTATATTTTATTTCATTAAGGAGAGGTATAATTTCAAGTGAATTGATTTTATAGAATATAAAAAATATTTTGTAGCAAAAATATACATATTTAAATCAAACATGTATTGATGTAACATATCATCCTTCAACTACATTTGTATGGAACTTAATTAAATTCGTTTTTCATATCCGAGGAGCTTGAAGCAGTGAAATTCTTTTTTCAACATAGTTGAGCACTTCCTTGCCCGGGGCTACATATAACAAGGGTACTGAGAACAGATAAATTTGTTTATCAGAAGCTTTTAGGCTTAATTATTATTAGTTTTTGATTGTTATTAATATTTTTCAATAATTATATCATTTTAACTATTATATATAAATAAAATGTAAATTCAAATATTACATTTATTATATAGATATATAAGATCTGTTATACGATATCAACGCAACCTGTTGATTGTCGAGTGTGATTTATAAATGAATCACTCCGCGGTCTGCTACGTCACTATCACGCGTCAGTTAGCGTGACGCCGCAAAAAAATCATCGTTTGTATTTGACGGGTCAATATGTTTGTTTGGCTCTCGAATGCTTTATATTTTATGTTCTATTTGTCACATGATAAATAGTTTACACACTGACTTATATTTTTTTACAAGTAGTAAAAACAATTAATTGTTGTTTGAAATTATATTATTTAAGAGCGAAATGGGTGAAAACCACAGTAAAGGTCGTGTCGTATTGTAATTATATGTCGTACCGGAGCGGTTGATTTGCGGTTTGCTCCGCGCTGACGTTACTTGGCCGACGACGTGACGGCGACGGACCAGCGTGACAGCTGCGAAATTGTTGCTCATAATGAGGGCCGAGTTTAGGGTTGTTTTGAGATTGCTTAATAAATCAATCTATGTTATTTATATATCATTATTTTAGTGAAACCTTCTGCAGTTATATATTTCAACATGTTTGAAGTATATATTTTGTGTTAAAATTTATGGTCTGAAAGTAAAACAGCCTACAATTACACAAATCACACTGACCCAGAAAAGCATTTGAACGTCGCGTTGTAATTTTGCCAGAGGAACCGGTGCGCGGTTGATTTGTGGTTAGCGGCGCGTTGACGTCGCTTGAGCGTGACGACGACGAGACGGGAACGGACCACCGTGACAGCTGCGAAATTGTTGCTCATTACGAGCTGCTAAACTTTGTATTATTTTTATTTATGTAATGTATTGTCATTTAGATTATTTTATATATAACAATTATAGTATCTTTATATAACATATCTAACATTTTTATACGAATAAAAAACACATAATATCTATTTTGTTTTGACGGTTAAATATCTCATGAACTGTGTTCCCAAATATGGACCCGGAGTAGATAAGGTGCGGGGGTAATAAAATATCACGAATCACGCCAACAGGATCGTGGCCCTTGTCCCGACCAATGAGATTTCAATTTTACCTCTCCACATATTCAGCTTTTCGGCTTTGCATGTGACATACAACATAATATCGGTTGACTGGTAGAGAATGCTTTAGCATTAAGTCCGCCGTTTGTATGAAATTGTTTTTTTTTGTACAATAAAGATTTTAATAATAATAATAATACAACCACTTAGAAAGTTATCGAGAGTGGTCGATATTATATATAATAGAATATACGAATATCAGATGAGTGGCTTGTTATTTAATAGGTTTACAAGTTACAATACTATTAATTACTATTGCTATTAAAATATATATAATAAATCAATATTGATATTTGAATATATATAATAAATAGAAATTGAATATAGATAATTAACTTGTTTACAGCCGGGTATATATGAATGAATTCAAATTGTTTTAACATGTATCTAACTCTCCGCCGCTCATATATATATATATATATATATATATATATATATATATATATATATATTAGCGGCGGATTATATATATATATCAATATATATATAATTAAATATATATAATTAATATATATATCGGCGCAACAACGAATTGTACGACTAATGAAAATCGGCAAGTCATCGTGCAGGTGTTTCAAACTTTGTAAACAAGTGATTAGTGATATTTGACCCACTCCTTCGACTATGCTGTGTATAAAAGCGAGGCACAAGGAAGGGAAAAGGTCGATTCGTTTGTTACTGTTCATACGGATAACAACTGTGTAAAATTACTTTACTTAAAATAAAGTTTGAGTTTACTGTATTGGTTTATTTCTATTATGGAACACCAAAATATCAAGGAAGATAGATAATGACGTCAGCTGTTCCTGACGTTATAGTTTTTAAAAGACACCGGACCGGCTTACTTCGACATCAGAAGTGGGATCTGAAGCTCATTGGCTCACTATGTTCGAAATACAGCTGAAGCATATAAAGTTGTTTGAGCTTGAATAAGCTCCTAGTGAGGCACTCAAAGGCGGCGACTCATCACGACTTTTACAAATCTTACATGTGGGTATGACGGAAATAATTTAATGAGTTGTTCTTTTTTTAGTGCATTGGCGTAATTAATGGCAAACCGAAGAATGATGAATATTTGGAAGCCTAAACTATTCGTTTTAGGAGTCCATTGATGACAAAGTAGAAGAAATTGCCGCGTCAAGTGATGGCGAGTAAATTGGTTTTATCTTGAGAAAACGATAAAGCTATCTTAGACGTTGACATTCGCGAGACAATCAAACAAGAGGTTTGTTTCCGTTTGTTTGTTGCGGCAAAAGCGGGTATGTTCCCTGGAGTGATCGTCGCACCAACGGAGGCGTAGGCGGTGCGTCTTCGGGCCATGTGGCCCCTAGAAGCGGAGGCAATAGCTTACCTAACATTTCGACAACTATTACATCGCGGGTATTCGCAGGTGATTGCTATTATCTGGTGAGTTGTAATATTTTTATTTGTATTCTGCTGCCGTATGCTCTCTTGTTACGACTTACGTAATGTGTTAGAACAAATTATTTGCGACGTTAAGTCACCCGTTAAGAGTTACAGATTTTATTGTCCATACTTTCCAATAATTATTTAAAGTACAAGGTAATTAATGGGCGAGAAATTTAAAAACATGGATTTAACGAATAAACAATTACCAAAGAAGTAACAAACAATAGTCAAACGATTAACAATCAATTAATCTTATTCATCCGTCGTTATCTCCAAACAAAAATTCATAGCTACCCACACTTACAACCCATTTCCTTTAGAGCCTCTGTGGACCACGGCGCACAAGACCGCCTAGACCACAGCATCATCACTTTGCTCCCGTGTGGACCACGATCATATTAAATGATCCAGACCACACCATCGACCTAGATCCATTTCCTTTAGAGCCTCTGTGGACCACGGCGCACAAGACCGCCTAGACCACAGCATCATCACTTTGCTCCCGTGTGGACCACGATCATATTAAATGATCCAGACCACACCATCGACCTAGACCCATTTTCTTTAGAGCCTCTGTGGACCACGGCGCACAAGACCGCCTAGACCACAGCATCACTTTTATGTACTAAAACTTAAACAATGCAGATTTACGTGGAGTGACTGTATTGAAAATCAAATAAGCGGTGGCATGATGCGCGGAGCATTGTCATCTCTTTGTACTTAATCTCATTATACTTCGCTAATATGTTTATGTATATTGAACTATGGCTGATGACTTTGTGAAGTTGATTAGGTAAAAATCTACTATTTACATTATAATTCTGCTAACTTTGCTAATGGAATATTCTTGCGCTTTTGTTAATTATTAATCATAGGCCAAAGATCTTGTGAGAGTCAATATTCAATTACATTACCTCTTAGTATCTACAAGAGTGGTACCTCTGAGCTAATTATGTGTTACCCTTGTGCTATTACCATGGGTCCTTGATGAATCCATAAGAGAACCCTGAGATACCATTGGGATGCCTTGTGGAGCCTTAACTAGACACGTACACACCATAATCTGGAGAGTAGTACCTCTGAGCTAACCACGTGTTACCCTAGTGCTAACCACGGGTCCTTGATGTATCCACAAGAGAACCCTGAGATTCCGTTGGGACGCCTTGTGGAGCCGTGGTAGACACGTACTTACCACAGATCTACGAGAACCTTAAAGAACAACTAATAACCTAGTCATTACGAGTTACAGTTAGTAGTGCTCACAAAATCTTCCTATTTTTACAAGACAGTGCACGAGAGGTGTCATTGTCTACTGATTTAACACTATTTGAAAAGACAATAACCTACTCATTATGAGTTACAGTTATTAGCGTTTAAAAAATATTCCTATATTTACAAGACAGTGCACGAGAGATGTCATTGTCTACTGATTTAACACTATTTGAAAGGGCTGTATTGCTTACAGATACCTACTCAAAAGAAAATGTTTCATTTGCTTTCAGAGTACGAAATTTATAAAACAGGTAGGTGCAGAGTATGCACCGCCTTTCAGATGGCCGTATCGGCGGAAGAACCCCAGCATATCGACCAATGACCCAGGGACTTTCAAGAACACGGCTGGTGCAGAGCGCGCACCGCCGGTCAGAATGGCCGTATCGGCGCAACAACGAATTGTACGACTAATGAAAATCGGCAAGTCATCGTGCAGGTGTTTCAAACTTTGTAAACAAGTGATTAGTGATATTTGACCCACTCCTTCGACTATGCTGTGTATAAAAGCGAGGCACAAGGAAGGGAAAAGGTCGATTCGTTTGTTACTGTTCATACGGATAACAACTGTGTAAAATTACTTTACTTAAAATAAAGTTTGAGTTTACTGTATTGGTTTATTTCTATTATGGAACACCAAAATATCAAGGAAGATAGATAATGACGTCAGCTGTTCCTGACGTCATAGTTTTTAAAAGACACCGGACCGGCTTACTTCGACATATATTTAACAGACTTTCTTGAACTATTAGTAGTAACAAAACCCATTCGTGAGCTCATGAGCATGCCGGAGAGTTAGATACATTTTAAAACAATTTGAATTCATTCATATATACCCGGCTGTAAACAAGTTAATTACATATATTTAAAAATAGTACGATTTACATAATGTACAGGAAAAGTGAGACAAAAAATACAACATTTAAATGATGGTTCAAAAAGTTTCATTAGCGTAAATCGCAAAGGTACGCATCGCTGTAACCTTGTTCCGTTCGTTTTCCCTTACAAAGGACAATAATAAATGTAGGCAGTGCCTCCTAGCGATTATATTGCGTAGGGTATCAAAGTACCGGATCGCGGGGTTTCACTGACGTTTCCAGATACGGGTCTATACGGCAAATTACGAAATTCGTAAGCCATTTGTTTTGAATCGAATGTTGAAGATGCGAGCGATAGAAGGGTTGCAAGTTGAGCGTTATTTATAATGTGGGGCCATTCTTGTAATGTGGGAATTGATTCCGGTTTTCGGGTTTGGATTATATTTAAAACATTTACGTGAATGTCGCTACGTTAGGTTACATTGTTGTCGATTATATGAAAAAAAAAAAGGTTTTATTTATCTCATTTATCATGAATATAATTATATTTTACTTCACTAATATGTGTTGCTATTTTAAATTTAAATATAAACGTGAATACGCTATTGAGGTACATCTGTGTACTCAGCATATTCTAGAATAGGACGATTTTATCCATTTGAAAATTGTTCCAATATTTTGTTACCTGAGTACGGAAACTGTTGACGAAATTTAAACATGTAATCGTTTAACGTTTGCCAGAGTTTGTTAAGTCATTATCATACGTTATGTGAGCAGACAATACATCAGGAGACCTCGTGAGTCGTCGCTAAGTGTGAAGTAAATTGGCGATATTTTACGACAGAATCGTTACTAGGGCTGTAAAGAGAGCGAGTTTGCGGCAATTTTACGAGAGCTATACGCCGTGACCTGCACCCTTATTACGGTTGGACGAAACGATAACAAGACCAACATTACAATGGATTTTCGGGTGTTATTTTAAAATGGAAGTTATTTGAATCACAAAGTTTATGTTGCACCCCTTATTATTGTGTGTTAAAATTTGTAGCTTCTGTATTTTACATTTAATTATTCCAATTTTACCTTTACAAAGTTATTTGTTCTATGTTGTCGTTAAAAGTGTTTATATCTTTAAAAGGTAAAAGGTATTGTTTTTTGGATTAATGAAGTATTTACGTCTTGATAAACTTACATCTAATTATAATTCTTTTTTTATGTGTTTTAGAATTCAAATGTATATAGTTATATTATATATGTTGTTAATAGTATGTATAATTGCAATTTTTAAGGAATATGTGTTGAATTTAGGCTATAATCTTATACAAATCGATGAAGGCGTTAAGAATACGACACCAGCGCGTTGAGTCGTGGTGATAACACCAGAAATGGCAGATTAAAGAGACTTTTATTGACCGTTACCAGGTTCTGTTACTCGCTGAAAGTGATTTCGTTCCCGTTTAATTGTAAAGGTAAAATACGCTAGTACTTTGTGGCGCGAAGAATTATAGAGCATTGATATAGAACTATTTATGGTTCCTTTTGTAGTTCAAAACTATGTGTAATTATTGAATAACTACGTGGTACATAAATACTTTTATCAGAGCTTCAGTTTGATATAACATTTATTGATTGAAATAATAATACTCGTACTGTCTTAAATAAAATTGAAAAGTTTCCAAAAACAACATTAATTATATTTTCCTTATTCTAATGAAAACGCTTATAAATGAAACGTTTAAATGAATGATTATAATTAAATGTGGATTAAATTAAAATAAAAGTTTCTTCTGGAGGACTCTTGTAGGCATAATGGAAAAATAGCCTGAGAACGTTTACTTTTTCACAACTTGAAGCATCAAAGACTGAAAAGCGACGCTGAAGTCCCACTTAATTTATAATTAAAACGTCGACAGCGATAACGTTTAGGTGCTCATAAAAATGAGTTTAGCATGCCGCGGCTCGTAATTAAAGAGTATTAACAATCCAGTCCTACATCTGTACATCTGGTAATAACTTTATCGCTCAATAATGACAAACATTTGAAGCGTAAAAAGTGTAATGTACATAAAGAGCGCTTAGGCAACTAACAAACCGCGCCGCGTTAGCCGAGTTTACGAGCACAAACTCAATTAAAATCCGACGAAATTCGAGCGAGAACAAAATGAAATTAAAGTTGCGTAACGCCCAGACGAGCTGTCGCTGTGTCGCTATGACGTACTACGTGGTCGCGACTGTTTCAATTTGAATTAGTAGTAAACATTTGCGTGTAGTCAACTTAGGTAATTGTTGGTAACAGACAAATTTAATGTCGCTGCTTAACGTTCAAGTGCTCAAGTGCCGGTTGGAATTATTGTGAATGATAAATTGTTCCTCCGAAGCTTTGCTCAAAATTATAACATTTATTAGTACGCAAATTAATTTGCATATGTTTAAAAATTGCCACGGCAGTTTAATTATGACTTGCTTAACAAAGTCATAATTGTGTAATCATTTTATAACGTTGACAAAGCTGTTACATAAATAAATAATTATTTTATAAAGATCACAGTATTTTAATAAAAAATAACAATAAAATTCACTAAACATTTTCGTTATAAAAGTTTCAATTGATTGTAATACAATACACCGCGCTGACTGTAACATATTACTACATTCCGTAGCACTACACTACGGCACTCGTAGCCGATAATAGCTATCGTAGCGAATTGACGTAGCACATGAAGTTTTACACTCCACACCAAAAAGATAACATCTCTGGCAGATTCTATTCGATCTTGGCTTTGTAGTTTAAAGTGCGGTAAGTAACAACAAAAATAAAAGTTTAATTAAATGTTATCTAAATAGTTGCTGCAAATATAAATGGCTCTTTTATGTCCAAATTTTTGAGACTTAAGTGAATAAAATAATATTTAATGTTAGTTCGTAAAATTTAAATTAAAGACTAAACTAGGCTTTAAATTTTATTTTATTTGAAAAAAGGTCTCAGCATATTCAAATTACGCACGTTTCGCTGAATCTGCGTCTCCGCCATGATACGCGTTCTTTCTATTGACCTTACTGTCTTTATTAGGCGCGCTTTCCATTTTGTGTCAAAGTAAATTGGGTTTTCAATTTTCGCGTGCTCCCGTACGTACAAAGACAACAGAATTGGTACGGGAGTGAAATTTATCGTATCAACTTCTTACGTCTGATTGCTTTTCGTACGTGCGAATATTACGCTTCACGTGCAATTTTTTAAGAAAATATCATCCATATAGATTTAAAAAACAGGTGTCTGTGTAAAAGTAATTTTAAATTTAAAAAATGAGTGATAATATTAAGGTACTCGTAGAACATTATTCTGTTAAATGTTAAGAAATAGAAAAAAAATACATCTACTAGTTTTCCTAAATAGAAAAAAAATCAATCATGATGTACTTTGATAAAATGCATGGGTTAAATCAAGGCCTGTTCTTTGAAAAGAATTATAAAACTCTATTCAAAACTTACCTTTACTCGCACCGTCCGGGCCACGTAGTATAGAACACTCTTCTATTGTACCGAACGGAGTGAACAACTGGCGCACATCCTCCTCAGTCTGTTGTTTACTGAGCATGCCAACGAACAGCTTCCGATCTGCGAGGAGAATAGAGCATTAGTTAGAGAACTGAGAACACTACAGGTGACACTGAGCCACACCACAAAAGCTCAGCGGTGGTGCGTGGAGCGGCGGACTTAAACTAGACCGTGCCAATTAGTATTTAGTACCCCAGAGTCGATGTGTAGCGTGACGGGTGCGAACGGGCTCGACTTTAGAGTCATGCTGTGATATATACAATCGTGAATTGATCTCATTTTAGTGAATAACAAGTATTAAATTATGATAAATTTAACATGTCTCAAAAGTTTAAACTAACAAAGCTTTGGAAATTGGAATCGTGCTATATGCGCTCAAGAAACTATTGATAAACAGTTTTATAATTTTTTGTAATCCAAAACTTAACAAACGGTATATTTTAATAACTAGTAAATTCTTAAATTTAACTAGTCAATTAAAAATTTCCGAGCGCACCGTAGTGTAACCAAAGCCCTGCTCGAAGACCCGCCGCCCCGGCACGCGACCCCGCGCTTCACCGTTATAATGACACAAAAACAACAGCTTCTATAAAACACATATAACACACAGTTTTAGTCAAAATGAAACAACGAACAACATCCAAATCCAGACCAACACATAATTAGCACATTACACTAAATGGTGACTCATCTTCAAACGCAGAGGGTTCCGTAGGATAATTTGTCTAAACTTTCTAGGGAGTGGGCAGGGGCGTAGGCATTCTACGGAATCCTCGAATTAATTGTGAATTACCTTTAAAGTGTAACTCTTTATTTAACGTCATTTAGCATCTGTCTGACACAAGCGCGGCACCCAATACGTTTTTCCTCAAACATCTAACTAATAGCGGCAGTTGGGCTTTTTAGCATTGGGCTTTTTACAAAAATCAACGCCATTGGAACAAATTAACGACAAAATAACATTAATACACTAATTACGTCTCCAAATGAATACGAAAATAAAATATCTGTTACAGCACGACGATAACTAAGTGCACAGTGAGCGTTACAATGTTCGATGTCGAATCTACGAGGCTAGGATGAGCCTTTAATGACAATGAAATCACAACGAATATTAACAGTAACTTAAAATAGTGCTCCAATTTATTTAGAATAATACTATAACGTATGCAATATAAAATATTTCCATGTTATCTGAATAAAATAGATTGAGGCACTGTGTTTATTACAAATTGAAACCAAACTTAGACGGACATTTATATGTTAAAAAAAAAAAACAAGAAATGAAACTGTAAAAATTCAGATAACATAAATAAAAACAGCAAATTTCACCACAAACTTAGCTCCAAGCAGCCTGTTAAGGTCTTGGCGCGGATAATTAATTTTATTAATGTCGTTTAAATTGAATCCGTTTCTGTCCATTATCATAAAAATACAGTCAACGTACCGTTAGGTCATTATACAAATTATATTAACGGGACTCGACGCATGTTACAAAATTATTATACATTAAATTATCGTCTTAATTTTTTTTTAATATAGCTTTAGTGGTAATTAATTTGCGAAATAGACATTTTGTAATAAAGTGGTGAAACTGCGTTAAAAACACCTAGTTGAATTTGAATGGAAGCAAGGCTCCTGTAGATTCGACGTGGAACGCTCTCACTTCGCGCGCTATTTGATAGACAGTGATACAGAACAGCCTAGAGCACGCACAACAAAATCTACCTTTATCCGCCTACGCGCGTCGCCTTCTCGCACCCCCTGTAACACAAAAAGAAGCTACACACGCATTCCACCGCTCCACTTCTTAGCTCAATGCTCTAGTGTTGGTTCCATGTGTCTTATCATCTACTTGCACTTCTTCTTTGGATTTGGTTTTGTATTACGAAAGAATATAGTTTATAACAATATATATGTATGTTTTTGGTTTGTTTGCTAAGGAAGGTTTAAATATATTAAATATCTGTAAAAAAAGGACAAAACATATTTAAGCTTTAGAGAAAAATAGTCTTACCAAGATATATTAATATGTCTAGGATCTACAATGGGCATTATAAGAGAGCGTGACAGTTGTTATTGTAAGCCAATTTTTATTTTTTTACATAGAAACAACGTGAAGATATTTATTCCCTGGGATAACTAATCAGATGCTAAAATGTTCTAAATTGATGGCGAATATTATTTGCCTCAAAACGCGGTATGAAATAAGGGCGAACTAATAATAAAGTTGGTGACAAATTACATGTCGCTTTTGAAAGTGGATTATTTTAGAAATATTATTAGTTACTCCACTTATTATATGTCATATTTAATTGATCCTCTCATCTGATTAATTATCCAAATGTCATTTTACTTACGGAGGTCCACTTTTAAATTTGTTTGCCGACTTATGTCCAAAATATGCTGACTTAATTTTTATTACATTATATGTCGAAATTAATTTAAAATATGAATTCAAATATTTTTTTGTGTAAATTGCAGCAATGAGCCATTTAAAATAATAAATAATCCTGAATTCATCGAAACTGGTGTAAAAGGCTTTGCGCCCATGTATTTGTGTGTTGTTAAAGATGATTTATTTATCTGGATTTTGCCGACAAAGCTGGGATGATCATACAAATACAGTTCAACAAGATACCTTACAATTTGTTTTTATTGATGTCATTGATCAATTTTATCCCTTTTTTTTATTAATGAATAAGATTAAATCATTATTTTTCGTATAACTCTATTTAGTTATATTATTCTGTAATTTGACTATCTCTTTATTTTACTTTTGTAAATTGATTGCGTATATATATATTTGAATTGAATATTTGCTAAATATTTATATTTAGCAACCAGCTATTTTCTACTAGACGTCCCTGAGGTAAAAAAACAAGGTATTTGCACTGTCTTGAGAATTTCGAAGTCCGTATAACTTATATACACTCACGTTATTTTGTTGTTTTTCAATATGATATATGTATCTGTTGGTTTATGTAAAGTTATTTTAACTAAATTTACTAAATTATTGAATAATAGTTCAACCCTCAAAAATATTTGTATAATAAATACCATAATCTATTAGCCATAATTACTCAAATTGATATTGCCCGAATAATTAATTTGTAGCTTGTGTCTATACCAATATCATTGCTATTTTTATTGCTGCAAATAATCCAGTTTTGGATTTTATTTATTAATTGACGCTTTATTGAAGGACGCATCTTACATTTATTCATAAATTGAAATCAGTGAAGTGAAGTCAAGAAATCATACCAGTTCAGTTAGCTGACCTTTAGAAACATCTTTTATATTTACACCATATTGACGCTGATAAGGCTTTAAAAATTAAATCAGCTGTAAAGGTCACTTCAATAACGGCAATATTTTCCTCGACCTCGCCTGTCAAGGATGTCAACCAATGCTTATAAATTCATTGTGATTGCTACAAATTTCCAGTTTAATTTATATTCTATTGCCTGGACTTTGGATAACCTTATTGCCGTGATTGTTTTTGTTCATGGCCTTTTTAATTTGGGCTTAAACAAATTTCATTCATGAAAAGTTTGTGAAAAGTCCGTGAATGTTTCTTAAACCTTTTATATATCCACTATAGTGCCATTTCATACTCAAAAAACTGTAGAACAGTAACGCTTTTTGTTTGTATAAAATACATATTTAGCGTTTTAAGATAAACTTTGTCTTTTCAACAATCCCAAAAATTTGTTTATTCTTTTAACCTTTCATGTATCCACTATAGCGTCGCTACATAATTTTGCAAATAGTTTTAAAATAGTAATTGTTTACTAGAAAAAAATACACATTTGGTATTTTAGATTTCGATTTTCATTTCGATAATCCCGGAGATTAGTTTGTTATCCCTTAAACTTTTCACAGTGCCCCAGAAGAAACAAAGTTCAAATAAGGCCCCACAGAGGACACGTCCTGTTCAGAAACGTTGTTCAATATCAGACCGGTGGTCATTAAATTCAGATTTATACTCGGCTGGGATATCTCTCCCGTGCGACCACGCTAATGACCGCCTAAATTGTGATAATTTCACACTGAACTTGGTAATAATGACAGAGACCGTGGCGCCGGTTTAGTATATGTCTAGTTTGCTTTATACAAAACAAACACGCCTCGGCGAGCAATCAAACAAATTGTTTTACTTTACGCCACAATAACTTTGGTCATATTTTAATGAGATATATCTAATTTACTACGAGTACAAATCTAATCAGGGCCTATATTGAGCGAAACTAAATCATACCTGAGCTCTCTTAGTTGTAACTTTGTGGCAAAGCTTAACTGTAAAACTCCACAGTGGGTTTTAAGCTTAATCCGTGTCGGTCTCGTCCCGTCCCCGTGCGGTCTTATTAGACTATCCCTTTAATAGTTATAAAATTATCGTAGATCCGAACCTCTAAAATTGTAAGATCATTTTTGGGAAAAGGTTTTTTGAATGTAGTTAAATCAAGCACTGAAGAGTATTTCACAATAAATAAACAAGATTAAAATTCGTTTATTTACTGTACATATATAGATAAAGTAGTAGTAGAAGTAAATTTTGCTATTATTACTGTTGTGATATTGAGGCTGGAAATTTTTAACAATTGTATGCCTAAGTCTTCCAATACCGTCCGTTTTGTTATATAACTCATATACTAAGTTATGTAAGTATATAAGTAAAATGCTAATACTATTATCGGAAAATTTTCAGTCCAAACAGAATACACTCCAAATAAACCAGTCAATATCATTTGCAAGTGGAAAGAGCCACATAAACAAGTAACTCGAACGCATCAATCACTGACTTTTTGCAAATGGATTTTCAACGCACCTGACTGTGCCTGCGATCCATCAAAACATTGTTTGTGATAACATCAGGTAACGATTTATGAGGGTATTATTGAAATTATTAGGATTTGCTCGGGAAAATGAGTGTAGGATTAATGTACAAAAAGGCATACATTTTTTATTTTTAATACTCTATTTGAAATTCTGAATACTTGCTTTATTCCTGGATTAATATTGTCATTATCAATTTTATGTTTTTTCTCAGTGAAAGCTTACTTCTATTTAAAGACTGTTATTTGCCGTTCAAAGTTCGGTTCTGTATCTTTAAGCAAAACATTATACCGTTTTAATACTACTTAAATAATTTAGATGAATTCTTGCAATTTACTCGAACCATTCAGGGCATTCCACACAAATTCACTTCAAATTGCTTCCATGTAGCTTTAGACTGGTGAAGCGAAAATTTCAATGTTCAGTTGATTCTATTAATTAGCGATGCCTCGCTCGCCCCATCGCGCTAACTTTGAATAGCCAATTACATTGATAATTGGAGGTCGCGCAGGTGTCTTGGGGACAAAGACGGATGGGAGTGTGGTGCAAGGCTCTACATTAACGATGGTTTTGTACCCCTCTAAGACGTCATCTCTGAGACTGACCCGACAGCATAGACAGTAAAACACTTATTGTTAATTTGTAAAAGCATTAAAAGTTGCATAGTTTTTTTTAATTATTCATAAATTTTTAAGAATAATTTTCAAATATATTTAAATGTTTTTTTTGATAAAAGGCTAGTGTTTTTGTATCAGGTCAAAATTGTAGTTTCAATGTTGAGGATCAGTCGTATCAAGTAAAATCATTTATTTTATATTTAAAGTGCAGTATGCAAGCTATGTTATCCTATATTTTGATTAAAATAAGAAATGAATTCGCAAACGATCCGCCATCGCTTATGATCTGTCCCGTCACTGTTTAGATATGTTTCATCCGTTGTATACAGTATGTAATGTTTACTAGCGTCAACCTACAATGAAGTTATTACTGCCGACGTAACAAGGGTAGCAAAATTGTTTGCGGAGATATCTATATTAACCTGCGTCAGAAAGGATAGGTTGAATACGAGAGGCCAAATTTCAAAGCACTTACAAGGGAACTCGAAATTTATGAACACGGTTATAGTTATTACGGCCGTCTAGATTTATTAAACTAATATCGTCTCTTAGTGGGCCGGTTAATGTACCTCGCGAACTTAACAGATTCGTTATGAAAAATACTTTCAAAATTATTCATTTAACATATTTCAAATAAGTAGTAATTATTTAATGTTAGTATTTGCATTTTATATATAACAATTCGTTTCACATCTTTTGTACCCGATTTGATTATTTTATTTTCTGTAAATTATTTATTATATTACGTGCTATTTTATGTTAAATATAATATATAAAGATAACTAAAAGGAAGAAAGAACCCAAAAATCGAACAAAGTATTGACCGTATTAATCCGATTTACATTATAATTATCGGGTCATATCTAAAGTATCCTTTTTTTTGTTTAAAGATGTCAAAAATTAATTAAATTTTCATCACACACCAAAACTGGACGGCAGTTTAAATTGCATTTGTGCATGGCTTCGATATACGGAGTTTAATTAATGCTTGTGAATTAATCCGGAGGTGCGTTTCAGGGGTTGTCATTGTCAGCGTTCGTTAGACGTGGGCTGTCGGTTGCACCGGCACCCTCAGCCCCTCGGCGAGGACTGCTGAACTCCTGAATATATGTAATGTTTCACTGATTATTGAATTTATTTGTAAAATAGCTTTATTTTGTTTTTGTAATGCTATTATTGGAATTGTCTGTTCAATCAGCTTGATTAGTCTAAAATTTACATTTCAATTTTATTATATACAACAAATGTAAAATATTTATGAAAGTAAAACTTTTACTGAAAATAATAAATATATAATAAATAAAAAACATATTTTTTACTGAAAATAATGTATTTATTGAAAAAAATAAGCCAAAAATGTAATGTTTATAAATGAAAGGAAATAATTTTATGTTATTGAGTAATTTGCAACAGAAATAATATTAGCTGTTTAAAAGCATAGTGTTTCTGCCTCTAGTATTCCCCTGAAACTACCTGAACTTACAGTGCCTGTAAGCTTACGTACGACATCCATCCGTCTGATTGAATTGGATTTCAATATATATGTTTAATATATTTTATCGATATACATAGAACTTTATTAAATATCAAGCAAACATTCATTAGAAAATTTAATATACCAGTTTATAGTATAATAGTGACTTAATTCATTTTTCATTATCTCTTGTCACAAATTATATTATATTGAGCTCTCACATTAATGAAAAAGTGTAAATTGAGTCCAAGGTTCCAAACTCATTTTCTGAGTAATTTTACAGTTTCCACATAAAAGTGCTGACACTTTCGTTAATACGATTTTCATCATTAAGCTGCTATCTGATTTTACCCAAATTTGTGGTCAGGATGGAGCTGGGGAAGAGGGGATGACCATAAAACCGGTGTTATCCAAGTCGTTAGGCCTAATAAATGTACTGGAAGATAACAATATGTTTAAAATACCTATTAACTGTAGGTATAGTATTTTTTACACATGTTTTACACAAAAATATATTATTTGAAACAATCAGACAATGTATAAATAAATATCAAGTATTTTAATTAAATGTAGAATGATAAAATATATGACACGGACCGGGATTTGAACCCACCCCCTCTTAATCGTTCCGTTGCTCTAACAATTGAGCTACCACATCGCTACCCATTTTGACGAATTTAGCATTCTAAATACAATCGTCTTTGTCAGGATAAATAATCCTAACAACTGCTTCCAACTTGGCAATATAGAGTAAGGTTAAAAAGATGTACGATCAAAAATATTAATGAAAAATAATAACTGTATAATTATAAAAATCATTAATTATTATATTTATATTTACCCGGCTGTATTCACGTAGAAATTAAATCGGAATGTGCCCGACTAGTTTCGAGCTCATTCGGGGTCCTTAATCATGAGCCCTGAGCGTGGCGGACTCGCGGCGCGGCGCGGGTTCGAAACTAGTCGGGCACATTCCGATTTAATTTCTGCGTGAATACAGCCGGGTAAATATAAATATAATAGTCATGGTTCACGAAAGTTTAAATATAAAAATAAATAATTATGTTTAAAAAGGCTACATCAATCAGTTCGCAACTCATGTCGTGATTTTGTCGTAACATTAAGTGCGTGGTGAATACACATTGAAACTGCGGCTTCATAATAGTAATAATTGGTGGTTTGATCCCAAAAGCACGGATACATTTAATTCATTTGAATTATAGATTTTAGCTTTGTGATATTTGGGGGTTGAATTGCCGTCCCTGTAATGGAGTCTTTGTGATTAAATTCCGGCCGCTACTTAATTGCCCTTGATTAAAAACTTGTTAGTCTCAATATCTATTACATAGTTACACTATCACGTAATGATGAAAGGGGTAAACTAAATGATTAATAAAGCGTATACCAGGTTAATGAATATTTAATTTGTTATACACAATTTAAAATCACATAAATTTGTATAGTCATACGTGTTTTAAAGTGAAATGTTGTTAGTTTTATATAAAAATATATTAATACAGTCTAAATTTATGATTGCAATATAACACGAGATATATGGGCTTACATTCCAATCTCCACTACACAGTCGAGATAACATTAAAATGCAGAAAACAAACTAGAATGCCCAAAAGTAAATTATTACGCTTTGTCTCCAACAAGCCTCAAACTTTTAATTGTTTACAATAAAAACTTTGGTTATCACACACAATGTTTTCCTGTTATGTTAAACAATGTAAATAAAAACAATGTTTTAATGTGTGGGGACAATAGCTTTTTAAATGCGGAATTTATGTGGATTTTTTTAAACCACTTGACTCTACTTTTTGGTTGCAGATAAAGCTTGCCTTCATAAAACTTTGTTTTATAAATTACACGAAATTATTGTAAGGAATTGTTTTCTTAATATATTTAATTTTTTTATGTATTCAATAAATATTACATATTGTTTGATATATTTGAATCTGAACAAGGCTACGTCGGACGAGCTATGATTAACTGTGATCGCGAACTATTTTCATTAAAGTGACATTAGAGAAAGTTTGTAGCACTTATCCCTCGGCCGTCCTTGTCTTTGTTGATTAATTTACGTGCCTTTCCCATTATATAACAAAGATGTAACAGAAATTGAAGCAACACTGTCACAGAATCGATATTATTAATTTTGTTGTCAGAAATTAGAACCATTTCATATAAAGTTCTTTTTTTGATTATTTGATTTGTCATTAAAATTCAAAAGTTATATTACGTCTGAAACTCTTATGTTTACAGAAGTTAATTTCAGGAAGATCTTCCTGAATTTTCATTGGATATGTCAGACGTTTATGAGAAGGTAAGTTAAAGTTGAATTCATCAACTAGTCGTAATGTTTTTTTAATTAGTTAAACAGTTCTTGTCACAGGAGCTTTGTAGTTGTTACAGATCTGGCTATTGCGTGACTCAGTCATTTAAAATGAACTGTCCATAATAACTCCACTCAAAGAATTAAACACCTAGTATGCTTTTATTTCTATTTAATATCAATAGAGACGGGATATATCAAATGTCTAAAATATTTTTAAATTTAAATATTTAATTATGTCGTAAAAAATAAACTTCTACAAGGACATTTAAACAACCCTTTCAAATAAAGTCATTTACCGATAGCAATCGGCGGTATCGGCGTCATTAAACAATCAATGACGCGATTAAATCGGTCCCGGATTCGATCCCGGTCATAATGGTTGGTCCACACTTGGGTTAACTTTGTATTGAAACTCATTATTAATTTAATGAAAGATAACGACCGTGTCATTGTGAACTATATTGCAACGGCTATTAAATTTAATTAGAGAAATATTAATAACGGCTATACCTTAAATTGCACGTTTACTAACTTTTATAATAAACCAGAATTACGTCGTTTTAATATTTAACTACCGTTCAAATTCAAGTATGTTCTTTAATTTGAGTTCAATATATAACTGACTTCCAGTTTTCAATTTATAATTAAGTGAATTAGTTAAAAATAAAGTTGTTATAATGTAGTTATCTGATGGACATACCTTCGTTATAACTACAGGAGCGTCGATGAAAATGTCATGTATTTTGATAAAGGTCACTAAGTTTCATTTATTATTTGTGGAGTTGTGACGTGCCACGAAAATAGATTCGAGGAACACGTAATAGTCTAACTATAGTTAAGTACGAAAATGTAATAAGTAAATAATAAAGGTAAACCAACTGGAAGTACGAACGGAAAGTCTTGAGAATAGGTTCTTACGATGTGTCTGAAAAGGAAACAAAACTTATTACGACCAAAACTTGTACTATTTATCACTTAAATATCCAAGAACATTAACATCCGGCTATTAATAAACTTATATCAGTATAACGTCAGTATTGCGTCATGGATTTTCTCAGTCTTAAAAAGTTGAGTGATTTGGAACTCCGCAACTGTGACGTCATTTGACATAACACCACGGATTTATAGTGGCCATTAACATGGAAATAATAATTGTATACTTTATCGTCCATAAAATCATTTTGATGTGTGCCAGTTTGATAAATAATTCAATTTTGACCGATATTCGCATCGACATTATTGCTTTGGGGATATCAAGCAGAGATTGGAATAGCTTACTGAAATATGGATATAATGAAAATACTCTCTCGTGTAATCTTTTTATCAGCATGTAGGTTATATTTGAATCATATTATTTTACCTTTTAGGAACATTCACGATGTGTTTAGAAAATTATTTTAACAGTATGACATTTCTAAACTTACAGGGAAAATAAAACGACAATACTTACAATACTGCGTCTTTCTTGAACATAACAGTAACTAACAAATACACACTAGCGGTAGATAAATGAGCCGCTTTCCTAAATGACATTGCACCCTTGAGTACAAAAAATGGTTACCAACAAAAACTATGCCAAATGATGGAAAAATTGTAAAAACTGCGAACATCTTCGTGAGTTGCAGAAATAAGTGAGACATAAGTAAGAAGTGGTATTTCGTGAGACCATACCATCAGGCGCAGCCATAATTTATTAACTCCTCATAAGTGCTAAAGTGTGTACATTCATAAGTCCAGCGGAACGTGTGTTGGCGTGGCGTATAAATAATTCAGTGTATCAGGGCGCCGGGAACGTTCCCTCTCGAGGATTCGATTGTACGTCTTTTACTTGCGCGGGAAATAAAGTTAATAATAATGGCGGACGGGGAATTGGTGAGTATCATTTCGACTGTCTATTCGGTTGTAACATAAAATAACATACACTTTGCTCCGACCGTAAAGTTGAATATAATTTTGTGTCATGGGAATCGAAGTGTACAATCTTTAAAAGAAATATTGGAAAAATATTTACGTTTTGAATGTGGATTAATGTAATATTTGATAAAGTTTCAATAACGTTCAATAAAATTCATGAACAAAGGACCACATGAAAGATTTACTGATTTTTTGATACATAAAAGGTTTTAGTGGGGATGATAAAATGTCGCATCGACCCTCTTAATGCGGCTCTAATAAAACTTTCAAGCGTATGCCAAAAACCCATAAAATGGTCTCAACTAAAAAGCATTAAGAACCCAACAAAATTGAATTACAAACCTTCCCTTACTAAGCTATTTACGGGTGGATAACAAGCGTCCCAGTTGGCCCTGGCAAATAAAATTATAATTGGGAAATAATATGTGGAACACGGGATTACAGAGTTGCTGATTCCTTGCATTGCTTTTTCATGAACCCTTTTTGAACCAAAATATATAACGATTTGGGACGTAATAACTTTCAACATTTATTGAGAATTATAAGAGATTATTCCATTTACCTACTAAGTTAGTTAAGTATTGTTGCTATTGCTTAAATTACCCAAACAAAATTCTGATTGCAAACAAAAGTGTATGTATAAGTTAACTTTGTTCAGCTCCTGGATCCGGGACTATGACAAAGGTTCTCTGTCCCCTGGGAATACCAAGAAATGCATTGTATGAAAACAAACGAGTCGTTGGTAGTGTCCCATCCTAAACTTTTATATTTGAAGTTAGAATTCAGTTTCGACAGGGTTATTTTGTCGCTGGCCACCTCGAAGTTTTCCGCAGAGCGTCAACACTCGGTGTCACTTTTCCTTTGAAAGTTACTTTAAAATATTTACGAGTAGAACTTTAGCAGTATAAGAAAATTTCGACGAGTGGAGTCCTATGGCAAAATTTATAGTTTTCTGATAGAGTTCAACAAAGTTTCGTATACAGATACGTTATTATTCTCTTTTGTCATTTTGTGATCTATTTGTTTTGAAATGATTTTGTTTGCTTAAGACAGTTGTTGTTAGGTTAATATCAATGTACGTATATAAGTTCGGAGTGAATTTCACCAACAGTAATTGAATGTTATATTCGGTAAGACAAAATATGGCTATATATTTTAATAAACTCTTAGCAAAATGTTAACTGACTTTAAAATGGACTTTGTAAATTTGTAATAATATTAAATTTTGCGAAAGATTTGCATATTTTAAACCGTAAACTTAAACGACTTTAAAGTAAGGGGTTTGTTCGTTGATATATATAATATATTAATGTAATAATATTCAAGTAACCTCAAAAAATATAAAAACACCGTTGATTTTGAGATAAGTAATATATCTTTAATAAGTATTATAATTAATTATGAAGTTATCAGTAATTATCGTTTATTTTCAACAACAACCATCTCAGAATCTAATTTATTATTATTGTACAAACTTTATTTGATTTTGGTAAATACTGGGAACTGAGAGGCCGAAAGTTTCAGCTTTGAAACATTAGTAAATATTTACTGGATAAATACATTTCTCTTTATAACAATACCTATAAACTCATATTTAATATGTCGAAGATACATTTTGTTTAAACATTACAATACAATTATTTAATATCCGCCATATTTGTTTGTATACACGTGATATATATAGACTTAGATTATATTTAATATAAGGGACAAGGTAGATATGAAGTGTCAATTTGGTTATTGAATAAATAACGAACCATCGCTATGACAAATGGTTTTGTAAAGATGACTATTTGTCACTTGCGTGTTCTCTGCCATTAGTAGACTTAGAATCGATTACTGTAGAGATAGGAATATTTTATTAATAATGGAGCGTAACGTTGTCTTAACGTAACGAACACAACGTGTAGGTAGCATATATTTTCTACAAAGGTTCAAAGGTCTGTCTTGGCACTAATTCATACCTACTATATTCCCCACGCAGAATACGAGAAGTCATATGTATTTTCTTAAATACCAAATAAAATATAATTAGAGTGAGTGTGTGTGAATATATGTATGTGTGTGTGTATTTTGTGTCGTTAATGCGATAGCATTTCACATTAAGGGTGTACACACATTTTTTTCAATTTTTTTGCTTATTTATTTGAAAGGGAAACAAACAATTGAATAATACTTAACAATAATACTTAACAATACAACAAATAAATTAACACAAAAATCAGTAAAGTTTTCACTGTTAGCGATCTTATATTATATACACATTATAACCTTACCTTATTTTGTTATATTTAAAATCGTTATCAAAAAGGTAATATTGTCATACGGATGAGCAGGTATCATCTGTTACCAAAGTAAATAATTTCAGTAAATGATTGAGCATCCATATTCGTTGTGTGTACGCTTCAGTAATTAGTTTAAAACGGAAATACGATTGATTAAACGATTTGAAATACTTCAAAGAAAACCTTTTTATATAAGGTCTGGAAAGGGGTAACAAATTAAAATAGGATTGACTTGTCTAAGCAATTATTCATAAACATTTTATTACTTTCTTTGATATAAATAATATATATGGTTTTACAAAATGAATTGATTTACATAAAACATTTAAATAAAACGTGTTATAAAATACAAACAAATAATAGTCATGGCCCACGAATTCATCTCATGGAATACTTGAAAGTGGCAGTTTCCGTTCGAACTTTATTAAAATATAAAGTATATAGAAATACTTAAGTATATTTTCATAAATGATTTTTGTGACTATTTCAAGTTTTGGTATGCCTGTTCTAACAACAGATTAACGCCGCCATCTTATTTAGAAAATTATAAAATTATTAAAAAATATTGTCATAAATCGAAATTAAATATAGCCAATACTTTAAGTCACATAGTAGTGCGTAATTTCAAAAAAATCGGTCCAGTAGTTTCTGAACTCAGCCGGGACAAACATCGTGGTTTTATATATTAAGACTAAGGAATAACAACTGGACACTTAAAATCGGTTACAAAATGTAAACCATATCAAGCTAAACCCGTACCTATATCAAGGTCAGAAGCGCCAAAATTGAGTCCTCAATTTGAAGTGTTACTGCCACTGTTTTAGCTGTACGTGCTGATGATAGCTTGCAGCAATTTAATAACCATGCCCAGTTGAATATTGAGCTGGCACCAACCGATTAGGTCACGATCACATTGACGTAATGTTAGTGAGATTTCTTATTCAATTCTCGTTCTTTATTCACACTGAATATCTTCGGGAACACGCCGTCTACTTCTAGTATTTTAATGATGTTCGCGACGTTCAGCGAATCGCAATTTCTTTTCAGTTCCCGTCGCGTTTCAGACGAATTTCTCAAAAACATGTAACTATTATATTTCTTGGTTATTTTAAAATACTTTATTTTTATTTAAAAATTCAAGATTTTAAATAATTTTAAAGTATTTTTATATTTTAATTCATAATACATTCAGAGGCATTCATAAAGTCCAAAGCACCGTCCAATGAGGACAAGGCGTTACTAACCGACCAACTTCCGAGTCAACCGCAGTAATTCCCTTCCGATCGGGTTTCAATACATTTACACTCAGTATTAGCGATATGAGTTTTGTAATATAAATGCCGATAACTTCAGACCTCGTCGAAGAATGTGTAATTTTCTATTGCGATAGCTTTATATAAGAATACGGATTTTGTAAATGCATGTTTGTCTGAGCGCGTATAGCTCAACGTTAGTAGGAAACCACTGGCAATTTCTCATATAAGATAATATGAGGATTAATTATAATCATATTTTTAATAAATATGTAATATATCCTGGTAAGAAGGTAGGATGCCTCTCCTCGAAACACAATTGAAATTCTGCTGGTAATGAACTTTTTCATTCTTCTTTAAACGTGTGAAATTGTTTCATATGAAAAGCCTGAAAATGGGCTTATTATCAATATAATTAATATAAGTATATGTGAGCTGAAAATTACCAATTTCAAACGTATAATTTCGCTTACAAATATCTGATAGTCCAAGTACACAAAATTGTATAAACGTGTGAATCCGAGCGCGTTTTTCATCTAACTTGTGTGCAACCAGCCAGGGCCCGGAACATTGCAATATTATTGTAAATTCTCGTGCCGCTAACGTTGCACACATTGTATGAAGATATTGTACCCAAATTAATGTTTTGCGGTTTAAATGCAACGGGAAATCTGTGTGTTCTGAGGTCTTCAACAATTACTTGTAAATACTTTTCGTTTAACTTAAGATTGAAATGAATATATTTGGAATATAAAATATGTCTTCATAGTTGTCATGTTTAATTTATATTTAATTTGTTTGATTGATGTAAGCACTCAAAACAATTATATTATACAACACACGCTAGCACGAATTCTTTCCTAACCAGTTTTATATAAGTGTATGTATTTATATCTAGTACTATCAGCTTTTGTAAATTAATAGTGTATGTAGTGAATAGTTTGTTTAATATTTTGAATATTATTTTCCATAAAAAATATCTGACATCAAAGGCAAAAACAAAATATGTCAAAATATTTTTGAACAGAATGAATCTGTATACATTTTTTAGGCAAAACTCCTATCACCGAGTCCGTCGATAATTAAATTCGATTCATCAAAAGCCTTTTAGTGATGTTCAACTGTCGCTATATATCGATGTCAATGACGGGCGAACAACACCAGTCGATGATTCAATTGGATGAAGTTGGAGAGCGATCTATAACCAGTGAATGATTTAGCTTATTTTTTTGTACGTTAGAGATTATAACGTGTATATAATAGCTATTATTATATATTTTAAATTAGTAGTGAATTTTTTTTAAAGTACATTTCTCAAGTTCTTGAATGTTATCTTAAATTAAATTACATATTCTTATAATTTACTTTAGTGTAGAGCTGAAACTTTATAAAAGTAATATGAAAACAAAAAAGCAATCTTGGAGCTTGAGATCAAAGTTATAAGTAAAGAAAAACACAGCAGAGGTAGTATCTCGTTAATGTTATAATAACACTAACACCAAAGCGTTAATAATTTTACATGATGAAGTGTTGAAATAATAGCTGGAGTCACGCGATTGCATGGAACACGAGTTTTATGAATCCGAGAACTTTGTATACGAAAGAAACCTGTTGCTTAATACACCACTAAGAATGATTGATGAATTGCCAACGACTTTTTGATATCGATTTTCCTCTTTGTAAGTTTATTTTTATATCAAACAATGACTCTACGTGAGATGTATACTATAATTTTTTCTTTATTTATCTTTTTAATCAAATTTAATTATTTTAATTTGTAATAATTTATTTTAAACAATACCAGTTAATAATCAGTGTCCCATCACTATCACCATGTTTAAGTTTCTATGATTTCCTTAGGGGTTTCATCGGGTCGGTGTGATGACGAATTAACTATCAAGATAGGAGGGTCAAGCTGAATAGGAATTATTCGTGATCACAAATAATACTGTCCTTTCATAAAGATACTAGGAATTAATTTAAATCATTCAATTGTCATTCATTAATTGAATTTCAATTATATGTTAATTATTTTAGAAAGGTAAGTTATATTATTTGAAATAAATTTGAAATGTATAAGGTTTTAGTTTGTTTGCTTTAGTTTGAGTTAATTGTCGAAATTTTATGTCCACATCAATTTCAATTATTTCAATTTAAATAATTAATTACCTACAATATCATAACATATGATATCATTTTTTACAATTATTATTTATCTTTTATATAATAATGAGAATAGAATTTAAAAAATGCATTCATTTTTCGTCAGTGGGTCACCCATCAAACAAACGACCTGGATTACTTTTGTTTGTATAGCTTATATGTTCAATAAAATTGAAACCTATTATTTTCTTATGAATATTTCAATAAAAGTTAAGTGTATTAAAAATAACATTACAATTTAGTTATTTTACGTTCAACATAATTTGATAAATCATCTAAATTCCCATATTGAATACACCAATATTTAACCAACCACAGGCCGTTTTAATAATACCCTAAACTATATCAAAACACCCATAGTGCTCTAAATATTCAAGGATAACTTTATTCCGTAATAATATTCTTGGAGTATTTTCAATATTCCACGAGTATTTATGTATTCATTATTGAAAAAATATGTCAATATAATCGCTGTTATATTTTTATTAAGCCACTGGCCACGTAGATACTCCAATAAATGGCAAAAAAAATGTACTTTCTTAAAGACTTTCTACAGGTCGAGTGGATTTGGACCCTTTATATCAAGAGGGTAGACGCGTTTTTGTGGAAAAAAGATATAAGAAAAATAAAATTTGAAATATATTTTCGTCTTTACAATCTCTAATTAAGTTTGTATAATCATTATTTTTGAAGTGGACTTTGCTGCTTTTCTTTTTTATATTTATTTAATTAACTACAATTTTATTATTTCGTGTTAGTGTTTGTATCAAGTATGGCTAGCTTCTCTATAAATTTCATTTCAATAGTATTAAAAATGGTTATACTTTAAAATTATTAAAATCTCCTCACCTCCTCTATTCTCACTGTCCGCTGGTTTAACCTGTATCGCTCGGTTCATCTGAAAAGGAAAAAATATATTAATAAACTATTTAATAATATATTATTAATTATCCGACCGATTTACGCAAAGCCTCTACTATTTGACTGTAGGTTCCTTTTATGACTCATATTTTCATTAGGACATATTTGAAACGTTCAAGTAAAGGTTTATAGCCCATTTTCTTCCACCATTTTCAAAGTTAGAAAAAACAGTAGAGCTAATAACATTTAGTATAGAGTTTTTATTTGGTCAGATAGAGTCGCTTGATATAGCTATAGTTTTTTATTGTAAAATTTAAGTTGTTAATTTGTCTATGGTTTAGTTGAAGTATTTATTTTGTGACGCGGTAGAGACAAATTTATTATTTTATTTTTCGTTTTAATGTATAAGAATTGTATCCATGCATGATAGTTTTTACAATTAAGCTTACTGACTGACTTCATCTGAGTTACAGAATGATTGACTTTACCTGACTGACTCATTGAATGCAGTTTAAAAAAAACGCCGCAGTATTTAGTATATATGTTCATCAAAATGATTACGATATCAAACTTGTTATATTTTTCAAGATAATTATATTATTCCATAAATAAATAATACTAATAACGAAATTACCTACATTTCCAGGAATGAGTTATGTAAAATGATCTAATTACCTGTTTTAGTTATTTCCATGAAGAAGAAAAGGGATAGCCTATATGCAGTGGGGGCGTGGTTTGGCAGCCTTTCATATAAATATTTAGTATATATATATAATTTGCAGCTTATGTACTGTTGCGAAACAACTAGTTGTATAAGAAGATTAAATGTAGAGCGTTTCGGTTATTACTATTGTATTTCAGGTTTGATTCCTGTTTGTTACATTTCTGTATTAATTTACATATTAATTAAAAATATAACGTCCCTTGTAAGAGCAAGATCACAAAATACCATACTCTACAATTCCTTTTAAAAATTGTAGAGTTACAAAATGTATTATAATATTTTGGTTAAGTTAATTTTTTTTTAAATATTTTGGTTTATTGAAAACAATTAAACCCATTTGTTAAAGCGAATTCAACCATATCAGTAATACATTCTAATTCGTAAAACTAATGTATTTAGTCAATAAAGATGTTATCCATACTTTTACGCCGCTCTATCAACATACCTCCAACAAAAATTTCAACGTCGTCACACTATTTTGGTTGTTAAACTCTTTGATATAAGGGTGACAATCAAATAGTAATTTATTTCATTATGGTAGAAGCTTTGTTGTTTGTATAACAGTAATAAGAGCCATAAAGGTAGCTGAATTAGTAGACACATTTTATTACATGTAGCGTGCATGATAACTTTTCACATAAATCTACGGCACAATCTATTTTTATGTCTTCAATAATCAACATTATTCCTTTATCATATATATTTATAGGTAAAAAAAAAAATAGTTTATACATGAAGAATAAAAACAACATATTCCTTTGATTACAGAGTATTATGTGACGTCGTGTCGGTCCCATATCGGGGCCGTCAAACGTAACGCCCCCGCAATCTAAGTTGTATTGTCATCGCCTAAATGAACTAAACACAATTAGGGAATTAGAATTTCCGTTCTATTAGTGACATGTATGTTTGTTTGAGCAACGGAGTATCAGATAAGAAAGACATTAAAACGTGACCAAAAAACTCACGAGTCAGCACACATATAAACATACACACAAACGTACACATAAGTACACACATAGATCATAATATTTCATATCAAGACATATTCACCTGATGTCATTGATGTGTCACACACAAAGATATGTATATATGTAGGTACATAAATATTTCTTCGCAAACATACACGATACCTACACACATATAAATGTTTGAATCATTTCTAAAATCTTTTAAGTGTTGTATTGTGTTAATTGTATTTATGGGTTCAAATTCGTGCGGTTCTAAGGAATACCGGATCTGTGGAATGTAAGCAATCAATAGAGATCAAAAGATCTAGAGGTTCTCAATACTGTGAGTAAAAAACTTCCACTAGGTGAAATTGCTTTCCCCTTCAAATTACTCCCTGATACAATAAGCCTACGGCTCCGCAGTCGTACCAGAGAGATAATAATAGATAGACCTGTACATCCTCTAATTGTTTTTTTTTATTATTTTTAATTTACTTTATCGATTTTTTTTTCGAATCGTTCAAAAATATTTTTTTATTATGTTTACTGTATAAATAAAACGTAGGATAAATTATATTTTTGAGATCATACTATTCAATCTTAAACTTTCTTAATAAAATCTTATATTTTATTGAATAAAAAGCTAGCAGTGAAGTCCAATTATTTTGAAATTACTAAATCTAAAAAATATCGTTTAACAAGCACAAGTATTTAGTAGCGTAATTAAAGGTTAGAATGAAGCCATAATATAAAACATTTCAGTCGTATCCATTAAGCGTTACCTGAAAAACATATTTATGATGTCAACAAACGGACGGTTATCTGAAAACATTATCGGAAGGGAATAAAATAGCGTAAAACAACATGTCTGTACACGTACCGGACTGTCAAACTGAATAAGCTGCCCGCACTTGTATTGTAAGTAATGACATTGACAGTTGTCACTGTCATGGTTGCTAAGTAACGGAGCTACCAACATGTCAAAATAAAATAAATGATGCTTTCTCATTTAATAGAACTGAAAATGGTGTTTGATATAATTGCACTAATTCAGTCACGATTGACATTTTCAATATTAATTATATGTGCTCTTAATATTGGTGTTAAAACGAATATATTTATTTCTTATAATATTTATATATATACATATACATACTATAAAAAAGAGCCCCTGTATACTTTATGTTCGTGTTGACCTAAAAACTTTGTTAACTTGCCTTCAGGGAATTAGAGGGTCATGAAGCTCCAAAAAATTTTATGAAATAAGAAAATCATTTGCTAAATACACTTAGAAGATTTTATAAAAAACAGCTTTTGAAATATTGTCTGAGCTTTGTATATAATTTATGTAAGGGTTACTGTGGAATTATAATTTTAATAATAGAGTATATAAATTAACTGTAACAATAAAGAATTACGGTATATAAAATTCCGTGTACCAAATTGAAAATAAAAGTAGTAGTGTAAAGTGTGTAAATATCTCACCGCTGGGTGTGGACTGCAAGTTAAAGCAGACAATAACGAGGTACCAGCGAACTTTGTCATCTTAACACGCAAAATTGGAACATAATTTTAAATTAATAAAGTTCAAAAGCCAATGCGGTTCCAGAGGAGAAATTTCAAAAACAATTTATTAGCTTTTGTTGGGAAGTAAAACCGATCATAAATTACGAATCCACCAATCCTGTATCTAAACAGAATTTAAGTATTTTGATAAAATAATCGTGTACCGGACAGGGGCGCGCAAAAATATACACGAAGAATTTGTCCTGGAAATTTTGGGCATTGTCGTAAATTACTTGGAAAGAATTCGCGAGCATGTTAAGTACGACGTTCATAAATTAATTAAGGTAAGGGTATTACAATATTTGTTTATAACAATTTAAAGGGTATGAAATTTCGAAAGTAGAGTTCCTAACTGATCCCTTTTTAAACGAGGATAAGGATAGCTTGATATCTTAAATTAGGATATAAAATGTACTCATGGAAACGTAAACTTAAACATCGAATTAAGATAAGTCGAAGCTGAAAACAGTTCGTTTGTTTATCGTCACGACATGAATCCTGAAACTTATAAAAAATGAACTTCACCCACTAACTCTTGGAAGTAATGGGGCGTAGAAGGAACATTCTTTCGGAACTCCGTCCACCCGGTCTGGTTAGGGCATGATAAAAGTTTTTATGTAGTGCTTACGACTGACCCAACAGTTTAGAAATCCATAACCCATTATGATATCGTGTACTGCCTGTTCTGTAACTGAAGCTGAAAACTGGTCCTCAGTGGGAATATAGAGCAGGTTTTATGAGTATGGAAAAACGCTTTAAGTGAAACCTTATTTTTGGTTTACTATTTTTATGTATAAGTTACGATTTAAATGAAAATTTTATGTTTGATTGTCCAAGAATTATTTTATTTTGATATTGTCCAAAAAAAAATATATATATATATACATATATATATGTTAAATTATTATTATATATATATATATAATAATTTAATAATAAAAAATATTTCTAATCTAATCATTACATGTTTAATACAAAATATAAACTATTTTATAAATCAAAACTTAAATTTGACGAAAATAAATAAAAAAATATATACACAGTTATGTATTTACTTATTTATTAAAATATAATGCATGATAATGTGTAAAACTACAATGTTTGAAATGTAATGAAAAATTATGGTTAAAAAATAATTCAAAATTGATATAAAGTTATTTGAAATTCTAGCACTATATTAAAAAAATGTATATTTTCACTACAATAAAAAAAAAATTAAAAGTTTGCATAATCTGCTACAATAGGTGCCCTAAAATATCGACAATTTATTGTTTATATTTTTCAGAAAAAAAATCTTAATTATTAAAGTTAGAAATGTAAAGCTAATAATAAAACGGAAATAAAAGGCATTTTCTTAAAGTGCTACTTAGTTTTTATCTTTACAAACAATACAAAATAACAAAAATATATTATTAAAAGTTCGAATATAAAAGTTACCTGTAAATTATTGTTAGTTGAAGACAAGAAAATAATGTTTTTATATTTTTTATTACAAAAGTAGGTACAATAAAAGCTTCTTAAATAAAAATAAAATTGTGTTTTCATTCATAATTTATAATATTTAAAATCACTCATAACCGGCATATAAAAATGTAACAGTGCTGGATATCCTGAAAAAAAAAATAAAAAATAAAAAAAGACCATTAAAAATATATATAAACAACAAAACCAAACAAAAAAAAAGTTTTAAAAACAAGATTGTAAACAAACTTTACTTACAATAATAGGCGGCGGGTAATCAACTTTCGCCGAACGCAAAATATCTACGAGATGAACCATATGGACAGATGAATTAGTTCCAATTTAAACGAAACTGATAAGACTATATTTGAAGACGCGTTCGTATTTTTCCAGAAAAGAGCGGTACGTGCTACTCGCGCGGAGTTCGGACGTTGACTGAGAGCCGCGCGAAGGCACACGCACGCGGGAGAGGGGGTACGCACTCACGCAGCCGTGACAGCCAATCCCGTGCGTGCGTCGCGCGCACCCCCGCACTTCAGGCCCCGCCCCGCACTCTCCGTCACCTCACAATCGATGCCCTATATTGCATTAATTATTTAGGAAACACGCAATGAGATAACACGAGGTGGCAGATAAGGGATCTATGGAGTTTAAATAAATCATCAGGTCTTAGTTTTTTAGTCGAGTGCCGGTGAGAACTGGTTCAAACTGGTTCCACTACGTCACGCCGTGGCGTTTGTGATTGTTTTTTCAGATTATAAAGTAAACATGTTTTGTTAACGCTATCTGAATTGTAACTTTTATCGCCACGTGGTTTAATGTAAGCTCGTTAATATATTTTCTGTTATCCAAAATGTTAATACTAACTGACATTAAGTTTATTGATTATTTAAAAGGTTTTAGAATTTTATTAAATAAACTGAAAGCTTCGGCTGAAAATAAGTAATCTTCGATGTAATCTCAGAGCTTGCAAATTGTATAGTAAAAGCTGTTTTATTAGTTCTTACTGAATACGTACTTATTTAAGAGAAAAGTGCTTTAAATTTGACTTTGATATGTGATTTTTACACGATCTTGACAACCCTCTTAACCTTTTTTCACTTACGTACTATATTATAGAGATTGTGTAAGTTAAACAGTAATTTTATTATTTTTTCCTACCCTCTTTTTGAAAGATTTATATATTTATAGTAATTTGGATTAGAAATACTATTTTTACTGCATACCCATACTATACATACGTCAATACAGAATTGGTATTTCAAAGTATATTGGAATTGAAATTTATAAATTTAATTATAGATATATAAAAAAAAACAAAGACAGAAAAAGAAGAAGAAGAAGAAAAAGAGAAACAAACGTTTTTACGTTTGAGAAACTTAGATTTATATATGTATATATATTATATATATTTTTGCGTGCATGTGGGTGTGGTAATTATTCATGTGTGTAATGTCTTACAGTCAAGATGCATGCTCGCGTCACCTGTACCGGACGTGGACTGAATAACAACTGGACAGGATATTACAACTGTACTGAGGAGGATATTATCTATCCTGGGTAGGTTAATATCCTAGACTAACCCGGGATATGATTTGGAACCTTGTCATAGTAGCAAATAATAATCGCACCCTGGCTACTAGCTAATTTGAAGACTTAAGTAACTGAATTTGCCTGAACATGTCCTGTTTAAGATATGGATTGAAAAATTTATCAACGCGGGACTGCTTGCACACTAACCCAAAAAAATAAGTAGTTTAGATTTGAATATGATTGTATAAAAGGTTCCCAAAATGTATTATCTTATATAAAATCAAATAAAGTATCAAAGTAATATTATTTTCTGTTTGAAAGTTTTGAAATTTCAAACATTTGTACCGTCAATATGTCAATGCACAGACAAACATCGCCGTCCCGATTTGACTTGGATAACTCTATGCTTAAATAAATTTACTTTATATAATAAATTTTCTTTATACCTAGGAAGTATTTTTAAATGTTGTACACACATACACATGTATATAGTAGTGTGAGTAAATTAAAAAAAAATACACATTTTTGATTGCTTTTTTATCTTTTCCTGTGTTACAATACGCCCTAATTAATATCCTTATAGACATTGAATAAAAAATAAATTCATACATGATTCGAACTTGCGACCTCTGAGATAGATTACTGTCGTGTCGTAACCAGCTTTGAACCAGAGCACCTGTATACGAGATGAAGGCCATTTAGATGTGTCCATTTATTACCTAGCTCCAGCGTTTCCGTGGTGTCCAGGTATAGAACTTGGAACGCTCGCAGAATTCAGTAGTAATATTTTGAGGTGTGTATTATATTTCAGGATAAATGTTATTTATTCGAAAATTAATATTATTATTATTTTTTTGACTTATTACACTGAGATAACGATTTAAATTTTATGTTTATATCTTACTTTAAAATTAATAAATACGTGGACCGCCATTGTTTCAGGCTTTTAAGTAACTAAACCAAATGTTATACAAAAAGCAGTTTTTTTTTTCAATTATTTGTCACACTAAGGTTGTTTATTTCATAAATATATCAATATATATATATATTTGGATATTAAAACATTAATATCATATCCCATTAAAAAATATATCGTTTTGTTTCCTATGACTCTAACTATTCTACTTTATGAAGGTCATGGTTCGTGTAACGAACGAACAAACTAACGAACTTGGCATCGAACTAATCAACTATTAAAATGCAGTTGAACATTTGGCAGTTGAATATTCGGGGCGCTATAATGTAATATGTTAAAATGTGTTTATTAATATATTGATGACTTTCAACTATGTAACATTTGATGAGAATTTCAATAAAAACTTTAAAATAGAATGGATGAACTACACATGAAATATTCTATTTCCGGTGAACTTTACATATTTTAGTATTAAATACGGAACAAACAGACAGAATATTGCTCTCATTTAATTTGGGCGGAGATTGGATGCTTTCCAAGGGGGTGGCCTTGTCAGGTCAGCCTGAAGATACTGAATACAGAACTTTTTAAGGAGGTAAAGAGGAAGGAAACATTTAAATTCCGGGTGTGTTTGAATTTAATTCAAATATTTTTTTATTTTTTTTTAGGAAAACATTAATGCAAACTGAAAATTTACTATAAATATGGCCTTTCATACGGCAGTGGAAAATTTATTACTGCAATTACTTTTTTATAATATGTAAATATATTACTTTAAAGTAAATTATAAAAGCAAACCTTAAATTGATAGACGGACATCTACATATCTTATTTGATTGATTTTATGAAAGCACTTGAAACGTCAAGTTAAATTTGAACTTTATAAATCAAATTGTACACGAGTTAAATCCGTTAAAAATTGTTTTTCTTAAATGTGTACACGTAAAAGTCTAAAAGAAATATTTCACTGAATATTTTATATAAAAAATATTATATTTATATATACATCTATAATGAATCAAAAGACGCAATAATGATTGAATCATATAAAAAGGAAGAACAGAGTCACAAAGAACTCGCAAGGAGAAACATTCGTGAAAACGTATTGAAGTATTACTGTAATTGTTAAAATAAATCCATTACAACATGCATAAATAAACGGTAAAGTTTGAAAAGCCAGGCCAAGCCAGGCCAGGCCAGGCCAGGCCAGGCTTGGGGATTACAAACCCTCTTATGGCCAATGTTCATAATCCTGCGATACAATTTAACTTCACTCATCGAAGTACCGATGTATTCGATCTAAATTTGATATATTTCATCAATAATTTAGCAAAATTTTAATATAATATTTACAAATAAACATATCTTATAACAATATTACTTTGAAAAGAAAAGATTCATTGAAATATGTATAAATTACGTGTACTTCAAAACTATATTGGAAAATAATATAAAAATATTTATCAATGTAGATAGAATCCGTTACCTTTAGGACAGCGTCCTCGTCGCTCTACAAACTAGGCCACTATGTACTATAAGCGTTGCTGAACTTAGATTTCTATGTATAAACGGGATATATATTGGTCGGGATGATAAGTGGCTCAGTGGTAAGAGCGACACTGACAATCAGACGTTTTAAATATCCATATCGTATCTTACTTAACGATATCGTATCGTATCGTACGATTTAAGAGCACCCCCAGTAGGATATTTTATTCATTACATGATCAAATGAAAAGCAATGTGATCGAGTTTCAAAATCTAAAGTTGTACTTAATTGATGGCTTTGAATTATTCAGTCGTTCGTGTTCGCTTGATTTATTTTACTAAGGTCATTCGGTTTAATTTTATTTGTTACTTTAAAATATGTAATTTTATGTAATTTTAATGATATTTAAGGTCTGTATATCTGTTATTTTTATTATTATAATACATGAAACGTAACTTCTTTTAATATTGAATAGTTTCGTGATCATAAATAAAGGCTGTATTTTAGGTATTTTATAAAGTTATTCACAAGAAAGAATGCGAAATAAGCCTTAAAAAAACGGTAAAATATACACAGCATCTTATTTATTGATAGCATATTATGTGCTTATAAATTTTAATAAAGCTCCGGTCTATAAAAAGGTAGGAACAGGCAAAAAATGATAGGCATTTATCACAGAGCGTCGTAACGCGAGCTCTCCCTTTAATATCGGTGCAGGGAGGTCCTTTATATAGAACGTACGTCTAAATATAGGGGTGTTATGTTTTGATTGGCCTCCCTATAATTACGATATTGCTTTAAAATGTATTGTATTTAATATTTTTTACGGGAAAACACCAATAATTGGTTTGGGGTAATTACAATACTGAAAAACAATATGAAAATTGATGTATGGCTCTTGTTATGAAATGAAACGGAAAAACATAACATAGAAACAATATAAGCAAAATATAGTATTTTCAATCCGGAAAATTTTCATTTTTTCACGGGAAACACAAAATAATAATTGGGCTATAATTGCAAAAGACTTAACAATGTTTAGTTTTGTTTATATTTTAAACGATGATGGCTTAGAATTTGTCTCCGAGAGTGGAGAAGGGAGTAGTCAGAAATTGTTGGCAACTAGTGGTAAATAAAGATGGAGTTACAAATGGCTGATGCGGCTTAAAATTAGGAAATGCTTGGTGATGCTTAAATCAATCTAGAATACGAGTTTGTTAATAAAAACTAAGCACTTAAAACAAAATGAAGAGAAATTTTCTAAGGAGATCTGACTCGAATAATTCTTAGCTTCCTAAACTTACAACTTTCTACAAAAATACGAGATTTTAAGAGTTTCAGTTCAACTAACAAGGTGAGGACAGACTTTTGAGACAGATATTTTTTCACTGTCGGTCTGTCACACCCAATTATCTTTAGAATTATAAAGCGACATGGTAGCTCATTTGGTAGAATGACAATACAATTTCTCTTAGGTCGCGCATTCGAATCCTTGCCCGTAACGAAAATTTTTTCTTTAAATATTTATTATGAGAAGTAAATAATTTACATTGCTAAAATGTATACAAACAGTTTTCAATATTAGTAAATATTTTTTATAAAAGCTTTATAAAATATAGACTGATTTATTAATAAACAGCTTCTCAAATCCTCACTTTAATATTATTTATATACACATTTATATACATACAATATATACATTTTAATATTATTATCATATTACAAGTAGTTTTTTGCCGATGGTACAATGGTGATGACCTTTCCAAACACAAACGAGAGCGAACTCGTTAACAGCCCCGTCGATCATAGCTTGTTAAAAGTTAGAATAGAAAAAAAGTTATAAGGAGCACAAACCAGCGGCAGACAGGAGGTGTTGTGTACTGGATAGTTAATATTATTTTGGATTCAACTTTTATTACTAGCGTTATAAATCGCCAACTAAAAAAGTATAACATAATTTTTTGTGACTTTTCAAAGTAATAATGACTTCAAAGTATTACAAAACACACACACATACAAACACACATATAGGGCTACTTCAGTTATATTAATATACACATATTAGTTCCGACGGGTGTACTATATATTGAAATATATACATATGGTTATTTTGTCACTTTTCAAATTAGAATGGCTTAGCAATTGTAAGTATTTAAGTTGGTATTATTGAGGCCAGACTGCTAAAGCCACTCCTCAACCAATAACAACCTACCAATAGATAAATCCTGCATTGAAGTTACTTCAGTTTAAGACTATTTGAAAATATATTATAGGTAGAGTAGGTAGATTCTCGTTCTCATTACCTAGCGCAGGTAATACCTACATTATACTACCTATTACCGCTGCTTCGCTCGAGTGACGTCAAATGGAGCGAAAACCAATGGAGATCAAGACCTACGCGTACGGTCTTTTGGACCGATTTGGATAAATTGTACGTGACTCTATAACTTAATTCTTTTTGCTCTAGTGTAATATGAAATTGGGTTAAGGGTAAACTTTAATACATTTTATTAGTAAAAATGTATTAAAGTTATCTTGACAAATATTTGTAGGATATTAAAGGCAGGATATATATATATATATAGGATAAATATATAAGGTTAATAGAAAAAATATTGATAGAAATAGGAGAGAAAGTCTAGTGTAATTATTATATTGAACAAAACTCCAGCGATGACGCTGAAGTTTAAATTAGTTTGTTTTATACAAGTAGAGCCATCGATTCGAAAAGTTTCCGAATAGGTTAATTAGGTTCTCGATATTCGGGATGGCTTTGAAAAATATTTGCTTAATACTAAAATAATATAAGGATCCCTAATATTTACAAGCCAAAGTTTAGAAAAGGTTTTCAAATTAATTTGCTACCGGAACAGATGGAGCTTTAAAGTTGTTTTTAATATTTATATTTTATTATTGAATATTGTTTGTGGATCTTGTGTACGATTTTTTACGATTGAGCTTTGAACTATAGAATTTAATATATATTAAAGAAAATGTTTTTATTCATATAGATTTTCGCGATGTTATATTTAAATTTCATACCCGTTTTGTTTTCGCATATGAAAAGTTTGTCGGTGAGGCAATTTCCCGTATATTTTAATAAGATGTCTAGCCTACGCTAACCGGCGCGACTTCTTGAAATTGCCTGCCTCCTGAAATATTGTGACATGACTCTCTTGTTGTAAGGCGTGTGTGAAATTTATTACAAATACTCTACTAGCAAATTGGTTCTGGGAATGAGGTGACACTGACGATTTCCCGGGTATGATATCTTATTAAAGTTTTTAATATGTCGTTCCTATTTTTGTATCATATGAAAATATAGCAAACAGATCATATTTTATTGTATATATAATAAAAATGTTTAAGATATATATATATATATATATATATATATATATATATATCATATCAGGATAAAATAAACATCTTATTAGAAAAATATGGAAAAATAATAAAAATAAAATTAAAACTTATTACTCTATTATTCATCAATATTATTTACATTAAAAAAAATTTTCTCATCATAAAATTGTTGAAATAATTGTTTACAAAAGCTTTATTTAATGTTCAAACATAAAAATATGTAAAAAATAAATCGTCTATGGACTATCTTTTTTGCCGACACACGCCGTCCTTTAAAAATGGTGGAAATCTTGCTTGCTTTGAAGAATCGTGCAACTTATTACTGGGACGTTTACGAATGTTCACTTCTGTTTTTGCATAGAATTTTGTCCGTTAAATTTAAAAAATGTTCAAGACTCATTTTGTATTTTATACCCCCGGGATAGGGATGAAAGTTGAGTGCTCTGATTAATACACTCATTATGTTTGAACATGGTTTGTTTTGAAGAAAAATAGTGAAAGGTGTCTCTATAGATACTTGTATTATGAAAACAATTAATGATGCCGGAGAAATATAGAAAAACCATTACGCTTGAAATATTATTAAAAATATATAATTTTTACTTTAATTAGCCTTATTTAAAAAAAAACTTATAATTTAGACATATAGCTACAGCCTTACGAAAGTCTCAATTATTCTTATAAAAAAAAAACACTTTTCTAATAAAATTCGTCCATCCGGTTGATATAATCCGACGCTTCCCAAAGTTTACTCCCGAAAAACACGAAATTTACCTGAATTTGAAAGTTTAGCAGATTCACTAACAAGCTAAGAAACTTGTACGAAGATAATTTTTTCTTCATCGGTCTGATATATAATCAGATTTTGCAAAAACTTTAAACATATATATATATTTCACCAACAATTTTGTTCCATGTTGGCGGTCATTGCTCCAAAAATTAGGCTATTTTTGGTTTTTGTGTACACCAAAAAAAATACATAGATTTTGATTATAAATTTCAAATAAGTTTATAACCCACCTCTTGGAAACCGTCCTGTCCCTCTACCAATTGAGCTACCGTATCGCTACCCACATCAATAAATTAAGCATTCTATATTTCATCGTCTTTATTGCTACTGTGGTGACGTCTAATCACATCTCTTTCGAAAACTCTAATCATTATTTCTAATTTTGCATTACAGGTTGACATTAAAAAGATGCCACAAACGAAATTAATATTTGAAAATATCTAAAAACATGTATTGTCGTGTAAAGCATTTGACACTGCCTGTATAGATTTATTTTTAGTCAATATTATTTTAAAATTAAATAATCTTTATATGGTTGTATGTGTTGTAGACGTTTTCATACATAATTTTAGCCAAATAATATTCAATTTGTTAGTACTTCTTGTCTTTTGAAATTGCATATAGGTTTAAAGGTTAATTTCGTGAGTATATTGAAGACGCGGAAATAGGTCGAGGTCAGGTTGCGACGAGTATATGTACAGTTGAATATTGTAAATTATATAGTATTATATATTATGTTTATAGTATAGTTTTCGAACGTCAAATTCGTATGAATATATTTAATAATACATGTGATACAAAATTTATGAATTCAGAACAAAAATGTATCAATAAATAAATTTAAATGAATAAATATTTTCACATATCAAAATAGCCATATCGTTAATATGATACCGTGTTTGTTATGGCTTTCAATATACATTATATTGAAAACGTAAACATCATTAAAGCTTTATAATATTATCTCTATTCAATCGTATAAATATTATTTATATAATTTATTGAATACACTTATTTAGTCGTATTATGTATATTTTAATATATTATACTAATTATAATACAAGAGGGTTAGATCTCAAATTATATTCTAAAACAGGTGCTATAAGCTATTTATTAATTAATTTCACGAAAATCTCTAGACTTTTAAAACCATGAATACATTATTCATATTATATTATTTTAAAGCACTGTCTAAAATTTTGAAACTATAAGACGCCGCCTAATACTCAAATTATAAACTCGAAAGTTGGCTGTTAGATGATTAAACGTCTGGAAATTTGTAATTCATTTATGTTTAAATATTTTAAGGATAAATATTTTAAACACTCTAATGAACATATTATAATAGATATTTGTTATATTACAAAATTTACAATATTCTGCTTTCAGTTAAGCTTTGTGAAGTTGAAAATGAAATTTCGTGAAAAAAGCAAAGATTTTCCCAAAAATAAACCGTCAGCGTTTCTTCCCAAATGTATGATTATAACATAGTTCTTATTACAAGTAGGGAAGGCTTAGAATGTGTCATATTTTATTTAAGGAAACAAACGTCCAGGGTGACCGGACGAATCTGATCACTTAAAATGAAACCAATTAGGAGTCTGGAGTAAGTGATAAGAGTCAGTATTCAGAGGTCATATTCGTATCACGACGTGATATACATACAGCTGACTTATTGATGAATTAAACTTTTTCAATAAATGAAATTGTTGTTTACTTCATTCAAGAATAAAATAAGATATAATGGATACTTAGACAATCGAACTTCTTCAACGCTGAACTACGTTGTTGTAAAACTTTCATTTCCTATTATATTTTTTATTATTATTTTGAAAGGAATCATGAAATAAAATACTTATAAATGCTTTTTATCTATAAATATATATCAATCGCTTATAATTTCAGGTATTTTCTGAAAACCACTTATCAGATGCGAGCAGAAAATGTTCAAAGGTAAAGTAAACAAAGCGAAAACCCGTTCTCACTGAAAAAAGTCAGAATAAGTTTAATTTTTTTCAACAATGCCCTGTAGTTTTTATCTAGCGGGACATAACGGACTTTTGTATTTAACTTTTCAACGCAAAATCGAATTTTCACGGAAAAGCGACCGTTCCGCATTTATTCGGAAAGAAGTTAGCGCAAAACAATGTACTCGTCACTCGGGTTTTGCTGGAATCCTATTAAATTAGAGATAGAATGGAAATTTTGTCTCCACTGTAAACAGACTATTGTTCCGTACTGTTTGTACCGTCATACAATGTTGGATTTGTTTTAATTTTCAAACATTTGCAGGAACATCTAACAACTTAATAAGCAAATAATATGAAGCCTTCCATTTGAAAGCTTGTCTACGTGTATGTATAATATAATATTTTATATATTTAAAATTAAAATACTTTGATATATATCTGTTAGTATGATTTTTTAATAACAAATGAGAAAATAAATAAGAGTCGATCGTAATATAAATGACTTGAAACATTATCAAAAGAAAATAAAATAAAATTGTAGAGTAACACTGAGATACGCAAGTTGGCTCGTAGCACTCGTAGTAGGAAAGCTAGGTACAAGCGCTACGAAACTCTCTACAGAGTACTACGAACGCGCAATTCTTTTTTTGCTGATAAGTTAATTCTTTTATAATACAGTGAAATATAAGTTTATTTGACTTAAGAAAGTATATTGTTCATATTTACTTTATTCGCATTTTGTTGTCTACATACTTTATTTGCCTTTTTCTTTATAAGAGTAATTAGTTGAAACTGCTTAAAACTGAACTCTTTTGTGGGGCCATAGTAGGACTGAAATGGTCTAAATAGGAATCAGTTGTGTTCAAAAAATCTATCATCAAGTTGGTATATTTTAGCGTCACTATGTACGACTGACTCTGTGCTATCTTCAAAATATGTAATCGAGAGTGTAATTTGTAATACACAATATATCTAAGTACCCTATTTTAAAATTCCAGAAAGATAAAAATCTAAAAATACAAACCCGTGCAGATAATTTATTATAATATTAAAATTATTTAAACTTCATCCCACTGAATGTTATAAATCTCTTTAAATAGTAAACGGATTATGTCCAACACGAATAAATATTTTTTTATAAGTTTTTTTTATAACCTAACTAGTCTATTTATTATTAGCTCTGTATACAATAATCGTTCACAATAGTACATTCTGTTTCCCATTAGATCTGTATATACACGCATTAGGGCAGGCTCGTGAGGGCTTCGGGTAATCCTCACACACAGTACGCAGTCACGTAGGCGCAGCTTTGAACTCTCCACTGCGTAATATAAACCATTTTAAACCTTATTTCATCACTATGAAGTTCAAATTTAGTTAGAGCTAACTATTCATGGATTTATTCAAGGATTTTTATATATTTTTTTATATTTATATATGCAACAATTCGTTAACTCTTTCGGATTAAAAAAAATCTCTGTTTACATTTGTATTAGATTTGTTGTTTTGATTTAGTAGAAGGAATATAAACCGACACGCTTTCTAAAATCAGTGGTTACCATTAAACATGGACATATTTTCATCATAGGGCAGTGTGCTTGAGTAATCATGTAATATTCCTTAAATTTTTATTTCCGAAAGGAAAATTGTAATTTGGAAAATAGGGAAAGGAAGGGAGGAGGGTTGAGGAATTCGCACCAACCCACTTTAAGAGTTTCAGAAACAAACTTTTCTTACGAATTTTCGGGTCAATATTATCGAACGCTTACCATGCCTTAAGACGATCAGTATTACCCTGGGGTAATATTTAGCTTGTAAACAGAGCAGCATAAAGCGTAAGGTATGGTCAGTAAGTAATAAGGTAGCAAACATATAGTGTAACGTCGGGCGCGGCTAATTGATTGCGACCACGCCTCGCCAATAAATGCGATGTGAATGAATGCTTTTGGTATTCGTTAATGCTTTTATCTGAGTATGATTGATTGCCGTAATGTCTTAAAGTCCTTTTGGTGGTGTCATTAACCCCTATTATAGAATTTAATCAATTTTAGCTTTTGGTTTTTGGTTCTCTCTACTCTATTGCTCTTGAGGTTTGAAAATTTACAATATTTAAAAATTTTCATTTTTAATTTTTGAACATATACAAGGATAATTTCTTGTTTATTATTGTGTGATTTTGTTGTATATTATGAACTTTTTAAAGGTTTTTCATATCTTTGCAGCACTTCTTTTGAAACCATTAATATAATTTTAATAACATTGACAATGTGATGCTTATTATCATACTGAAATATTATTAAAACGTATTTTTAAATTTATATATATACATATATATAATGTATATCAGTCTGTACGTCGCACATCCTGTCTGCGGCTTGCAATGAATAAATTTCCCTGATTAAGACATTAATTTAATTACTTGGTTCAACCACCCCGAATAAGAACTTGCCAACAACTATAACATTTATAGTACAACTTTAAACATATCTAGAGCAGTTACTTGATGAATAAGACTAATATACATTTTATTTTAAAGTCAACAAAACAAATAGATCATTGAGAACAAAAATATATGTAGTAATATGTACTGAAATTATATTAAGATTAAAATTACTGTAGAGTTAGAATTGTATAAATCATAATTGATATAAAGTTAAATAATTTAATAATATAGAGTTTCGCAAGTCATAGAGTAGTTTAAAAATATGCAAATATATTTTAGTTAAATAAAATGACGCCAACTTGAGCTCACCTTAAGCCAACCCCTTCGTAATTACCGAGCTAAATGCAAATCAGTTAGTAAAGAACTCACAAAAATTGTACACGAATTTCTAAATATACAAATTGTTACCTTTCATCAAAGAAAAAGAAAACGAAACAACAGAAAGTTTGGCAACGTTTTTAAAAGTTGGATGATTAAGATTTTTTACGGGCGCGCTCAAAGAATCGCCTGAAACTTACTGAAGTCTTTCTAATTGCACGAAAATTAGTAGCTCACTTGAACAATTACAGTTCATATCTAGACGGTTTTTTGTCTTAATTTAAATTATTCTTTTAAGCTTCAAGAGGTTTTTTTACAATAAAAAGCTGTTTCATATCAATAGTATTATGGAAAAATATGTAGAGCAATTTTATTTGATTGTAAATCATTTTCAAGAGTACAAATAGATACTGTTTGCATTGAAATTATAATTGAAGCAGATTTGGAGCAGTCGAGATAGTATAAGAGCCCCGGTAGTGGCGTTTGAACGGATTGTGGGCACTTTGGAATATAACTGGGTATTATTCATGCTTTCAGTTAGGGCTTTATAAGAATCTATTTCAAGTAATATTATTTGAAGTTTAAGTTCGTGATTATATTATGAAGTTATGTTTTGATATTTTTCATCCAATGTTATGAATATTATTTATACTATATACTATTCAATTTCTATATAAGGAATATATTATTAATTCTTGAAGATGCAAAATGTTCTATAGAAAGACGCAATAAAAAAAAACAAATAAAAAGATTAAAAGAAATCTTAAAAATTTTAAGCTTGAATTGAAGAGACAATATAAAGGATATTATATTATACGAACTAAATATATTAAAATATTTTTTTTAACATGAGTTCCAGTTGTTGCCATTAAGGCTATTAACAACTCAACACAATATTCTATTAAATCCTTTATTACTATTGGACAGCTGAAATTCTGAACAATGCTACTGAAACCAGTAAAATACTTCTTAAATTTCAACCCGTAGTTGTTCTATTATCCGGTTTTGGCAACGGCTTCGACCAGCTGCTTCTCAGATGTTCGCGAATTTATTTTCTTTCATCCATGTCAGCGGATTTCTTTGTTAGAAGTGGTGGAAAGATTTGGTGCAGATTAATAATGAACTTACACGTTAGAAACTATTATTATATTTTATTGACATTCCTGTGGAATAGGTGATATTTTACTTAAATTTGTTAGTATATAATATTGAAATAAGAGTTTTTATTATACAATTTTGAGAGATTGGCAAAATACGTATATACAATTTTGAATTATTGTTGTACTAGCCTACTTCTAGTAATTGTCTTTCCAGATAGTTGTATATACTTCATGATAATGAAATAAACAACACAAAACCGGTACATTAAAATGCGGCGTCGTTTTAATTATTTCTCAATTGCTTGTCCAAAACTTAATTTATCGGTGGCAAAACAAGAAACCGATTTCAGACTTTACAGAAGCGGCTCCTAATTGAAAAATCTAAATTCTTCGTTAATTTTGGGCGCGCTTAAGTCAATTTATCTTATTTAATCAAGCGCGAACACTTGAAGAGAAATAGATGGAAAATTTACAAGTATCCTAATAAAACTTGCTCAGGAGTTGGAGAGCCGAAGTTCGGCAAATATTCGACAAATTCGGTATTTACGTACACAGCGTGAGGACCCGCTGAATTCTCATCGATACGACTAACTCAATCAATTGAAACCAAATTCCTTAACTTTTTATGAACCGCGAAATGTTGGATAATATCTATATTTATTGAGATTTCATTTTTGTCTGGATATTTTTCTGTATGCATTTTTTAAACTCGTTTAGTAACTGACAGTAAAGTGTTACAACTCAATGCGATGGTAAACCATTTACGTTGTAAAATCAAATTATTTCTGTACAATTTTATCTTGTCACTTATAACTTTACATTTTGCTGTGTTAATACAATAATGTACCTTAGTTGTACACATTTAAGGATTACAATGGTTTATAAGGTTCATAGCTGTATATTCTATTGCTGAATAAAATTGTACCTAAATTTTCAGCTTTAAGGGTCAAAATGGCTTATCAACTTTACTTGAATATCAGTATTTGCAGAGCGCTTGTGTCGGGACGTTGAATCTACTGCCAGAGGTTACAATGGTATGTGATTTTTGCGTATTTCTATTTTTAATTTTATTTTTAGTAAATATTTTATTTACCTGTGAAATGGCAGTTTTATGTAAAAATTCAGTGAATTTTCTATTTTGTGTTTACGTAAACTAATAATGTTTCCCTGTTATGCTTCAGTTTTACTATTAATATCAAAACGACATCATCACACTATACAACCTCTATTTTAGGGTGTACATTGAATTTATCAAAGTATATTCTACACTATTTAAGATTAACGACAAAAAGTGTTTTGATAATATTAGTACACAATATTTTGTTTATAAATGTCTGCTAAGAAAATTATAGAACAATTCTCGTATTAACAAAAATCAAAGCATTGTCAATCTATGCAGCCTCTACGCTAAGAAGTCATTTTAAATAACAAACAATAAAGATAATAATAAACCACTCAACAATATTTATTATGAATTTTATTTAAAAAAAGGAGAAGTCTTAAATTATTTTAATTTCGTACCCATTAACAAGTAACGCCGTATTAATGTGTTTTTTCATAGAGATAAATGTAAGCTTCCGATAATATAATAGGTTTAAGGCTCTTTTACAGTAAGTTGCGGCGCAGGCAGTCGCCCGTTCATAATCTCCTCTAATTACTAAGACTCAAGTTTACTAATAAAGTGGATGGTTCCCTACGTCTTGCAAACTCCAGTATGGATACTTCTTGTAGAGTCTTATATTTTCCGCGTATATTAGATAAAGTATATTATATAAGCATGGCGTATTAGGAAATATTAATTACGTAATTTATGAATGATGTTATGAAGTTTCAAGTCTTCTTCTGAAGCCTGTACATAATTCTTATATGTATATTTAGAGAGGATGAGATTCTTTATTTTTTATAATTATAGGAAGTCTCTTTTAAATTCTGATTTTTTTTTTATTTCATTACACGTTTCATCTAATTTTCAAAGTAATATATAATGTCTCATAAATAATATGTGTTTCACATCATTTGACCGTATTAATATGTAAATAATATATTAAAAGTTTTTATACAAGTAAATAATATTTCATTCTAACGAATATAATTTAATAATCATTAAAGTTGTTTGTGAAGCGATCATAGTACAGCTTCAGTTAACAAGTGTTTGTTAACTTTTGTTTGTTGAAAAGCTTTTGTTAACGATACTGTAATAATATTATTATAAGAAAATTTTGAAGACTCAATAAAACTATTTAATAGAAGAAATTATAATTCAATTTTCAAAAAATGTTAAATTTATATTTTATAATCTATTATAGAAAATAATACTTTACTTAGTTTATTATTCCAGAACTTATATAAATTGCACTTTACTGAATATTTTTTTTTTACATTATATAAATATTTTTTTACTCAAACTCTTTGTTTATGAATGTGGATTTAATTTGTTTAATTTGCTCAATATAATTTTTATATATATCTCCAAAATTAACACAAAATATTTTAATATTGAATATCTAAGTGGGAGGAGCAATTACGATAAGCTAGCAGGCAATATTTTTAAGAGGTAGAGACTGTTACTTATGTGTATGTGTGCTACTTATATGAAACACGCACTCATACAACTTCATCCACAATTCTAGACAGACATTTCATACAAATAACAATCATTCAATAAAAACACACAACAGAAACAGTTGTATTGAAATAACTCAATAAAAGTTGTTTAGGTTGGATTTAATAATGGCGTAGTTTTGCGCAAAAGTGTTACATAGTGAATGGTTATAATTGGAAAATGTCAAGCGCAGTGTGACGCCCCGCGGAGCGGTCTGGATTAGGGTCTGCTGTCAGAACGACGTCCCGGCAGCGAGTGTGGTGCAAGCGACAGCGGGTAGCGGGTAGCGGGTAACACTTGGTATTCGTGTCTACGTTCGTCTTATAATACATGTGTCTGGAATTAATAGTATTTTTTTATTTCTTAAATTACAACTGGTAAGTTTATTTGATCTACATCTACAATAAATTTTGATTGTGTTTATTATTTTTAAATGTTTATATTAATTAAGTCAGAAAAATATCTCATAACATACACTTTCATATAATAAAAAATAATAAAAATTGTTGCACAAACCATTAGAAACAATATTATATTTATGCAAAATATTTTTTTTATTTGTAATTCCGCTAAAATCTCCTATTTAGGCCAGCAGTAAAATAGGAAATTATTAGGCCGCGTTCGCCCTTTGCAACCTTTAGCATCACAACTAGTAGATCACAAACTTATTTTAAAACATTAATGCCTCGTGCATAAAGCCAGCGCTATACAGTAATGATACTGTCAAAATCAGATCGACATCGCTTTTGCTTTTAGCAGCTCATTTCCTAAAAGAAATTATAAAAGCGCCATTATAGCATTCCGTTTCAGTATTTAAGTATCTATAACCAGATTTTCAGCACAATAAAATTGAAAGAAAGAATTTACTCTACAATTATAAAGGAAAACAAGAAGAGTTTTCTTTTTAATAAGAACATTAATTTACAAAAGCAGTGCATTTTCATATCAAAAGAAAAAGATAAACACAGAAAAGAATAGTATTCCTGTAGAGCCTCTTTTACACTTTGTAATTGCTTCAGTACTCATTTTACCGCCTTATATTTATAGTAAAATTTATTAAGACCGTTCTTATAAAATAGAAATATTTATGATATTTTATTCGTCATATAAAAATAGTATTACGAAAAATATAATGTATTTAGGATTTGATAACAAATTATGTAATAAACTTTATACACTATTTGTGACACTTCATAATTTAGTGTTAACTAACCTTAAAAAAATAGAATTATAATAGAAATAAAATTATAAAAATAATTATATGAAATTATAATAGAGAAAAAATAGAATTACAAAAAAGTATATGGAATTATTATATAATAGACTGGTAGGGTGTAGTTTATATAAAATATTTGTAGTAGAAAATGTATGGGAATTCAATTAAAATATTTTACATACACTGGCAAATTAAGGTGTAAATATTTTCTATTATCGATTTATAATAATATCCTTCACATTAAACACATATTACGGAGAATTTTATGATCCGTAAGCTTTTAAAAGATTTATGGTCGTTTTATGTAACGGAAAATAATCGTTAACCTTAAGTGAAAGCTTATACATTTTATTAAATAATAAAAAAAATATTTTGTCATTTATATTTCCTCATTGTGGTCATGTGTGAATGCCACAGAATACATGTTAAAAAATGCAAGTATTGATGAACAAATAAATGAAAGAGTCACCCTCTTTGGAGATAAAAGCGACACTGGGACCTTTTAAAAATGTCTCGTGAACTCAAGCCTATAAAATTGACGAGTAATCAAGTTATTCACGAGGCGGAAGCAAAGTAATGCGAAACTGTGACTTTGAGAGCGGTCAAAGCGTTGTGGAAGCAAATCCAATTTACTGTTTCGACTTTCACAAGCCCTAAATGCTTGTACTAATTAAACGATGCGTAAAGCGCGTCCCTTGGTACCCCTTTTTTGAACGGACCCTGCGGCTCAACATGCAAAATATTCGATGTGATTAATACTGTGGTTATACGATCGCAAAGCATCAGATGGATGTATTTTTTATTGGTTTTAGAAAAAAAATATCGATATAATTTGGGAAACCATTCAGATGTCAGTCCACTACTCCAATTTTTATTATTTTTTATTTTTTAGTATGAAAATTTACTTGATTCAAGGACTATTATATATATTTACCCGGATATATACACGTGAATAATATCGGAATTTTGTCCGAATAGTTTCGAACCCATTCAGTTGATATTCAAGTCCGCCATCCTTCGAGCCAATAAGAAACTCACACAGGTCCAAGACTAATCAGGCAAAAATCCGTTATAATTCACGTGAACAAATACATAATAAAAATCATTACTTCCATCACAATATGTATGTAATATATTAAATACTAGAATATTTTTAATCAATATAATATAAAATGTTTCTTTCGTTGGTTATTTATTATGAATTCAAAGTAAAACATGGCTAGTATAGCTAGTATAGTTAGTAAAATCAACATCCATGTAATATTATAAGATTCAGGTTAATTTCCGGTAAGATTTCCTATAGCATCAAAGCCTTAAAGTTCTTTGAAACGTCACTTGCATTGGATCTGGTTATTGGCAGTCTCTTCTAAACGAAATTAGCCGTCCTAAGAGTATATATGCAAGTGAAGTATGCAAGTGAAGTATGCAAGTGAAGTATGCAACTGAAGTATGCAAGTGAAGCAGATTTGTAGCTTTTACTTGACAAGATGAAGTATTTATTTTATAAAAATCAGTGCGGTTTGTACTCACATGTTTGAAATATTAAAAAATATATTTTATGTATTTATCATTTGTTTACTATTTCGCAATACATAAGTTAATCTGACAGTAAAGGTTATTCCAACATACTAATTTAAAACTTCAATTTCCGGCACAAAAAACAAATATTTCGCAAAAAAAACTTTAAGTAGCGCGTAAGTCTTTAATATGTACTATTTAAGTTGCCAATTAAAAATATTTTTGCCGGATATTGAAGTTTTAAATTCCACTGTCGGAATTACTTTAACTGACGGATACCTTATAAAATTAAAGTATACATTTTGATTTTTAAGAGTCAAGGTTAGAGCCAAATATCGTTATTACAATTACACGATTAATTATAAATTAATAGTTTTTTTTTATTAATTTGAATCACGAACTCATATTGATAATTTGGGAACTAAATATATGACAATTAAAATTTAATATGTGTTTACGTCCAGAAAATAAGTAAGTTTAAAATTTAAGTAAGTTAAACAAAAACAACTTAGGTAATATCATCAGCATGTCCCTTTATTGGAGGCGTGCGTTATTAAGTTTTAATTGTTCCTCATTTTGTTTTACTTCGGACGGAAATTTAATTTAAGACCGCTTTTGATTTGTTTACTTGCTTCCGACTTTCTATTAATGTTTTTGCATTTGACTTGTCTCATTTTAATTTCTTGGAAGTGTTTTCCTGATACAAGAATTTAATGGCACGGTGCAGAAATAAATAATTTGAAAATATTGCTCCGTCGTATTTAAGACTCTACAGATGAATACTTCCATTGGTAAAAGTGTTTTGCAAATAAACTTTCATAACAATTTATATTTTTAGTCCGTTAAAATGATAAATAAATATCATTAAAAAATCTACAGTATTAAAACTAATATAACAAATATATTTGAAGTTCATTACCACCTCTTATGAAGCCACTAGGATCTAAAAATAGACTTAATTTGGTTTGAACTGTAAAATTCCGTAATAAATATAAGTTGCTCTAAAAGCAAATCGCAGTAAGCCGAAGGATGGTTCGAGGAGTCGTTCCTTAATTACGTCACGTACTAGGGATTCCGTTAACTTTCAACTAAGCCGAGCCTACATGAGAGTAAACAACACGCGCCTTCTTTGAAAGATATACGTAAAGCCTACCAACTGTTTATAATGCCTGATCGAGCCTGATATTAAGACCTTGCAATCAGAGGGTAACAGTTTCTCTACAAAGTTTTATCGTTATTTCTGTGCAGTATGCACTAATAGGTAACTGGAGATAACTGAAAGTCTTGAAAGCATTAAGGACAAGTTTAAATTTATAGTTTTATTTAATATATTACTTTATTCTCCGTCAAAGTATTACGTAACTATTAGTTCTGAAACGATTCGAAAAGAACTCATTCAAATCAGCACTAAGGGTGATGTCAACTTGTCATTGTTTTCGTTTGAGTAACGAGTACAAATAAAAAGGTATCGGCTCTCTGACAATCACTAACAACGTGAAAATAACAAAACAGAACTTACGTCATTCACATTTGAAGAGGTGAGAACAGATGGACATTGATTGTGAATGTATTTTTGGTTAGAAATACAATTCAGCGCTGTAAATGTATGTGAGAAAAAATAATAATACATAAATATTCGGATATTTCAAAACGTAATCTAGTCCTAAATTAAGCAATGCTAAAATAAGTACTAGACAACTGATGAACATACACACATTTTCGTAATTATACGCCTATTATTAATATAAACAAGACCGGACCCAGGAGTAAAATATAACTTTCTACAGGTATTTTTCTGCTATGGGTACTAACATAATTAGAAACAATTGTCATTGTTACTCTTAATTTTAATAATATTTGCCACTGACAAAGAACTAGAAGAACCACAGACAAATAATTTTTAAAATATTTCAATATCTTGTTCTAATCTTTTGGCCTAAGATAATAAAATAACATATTTCAAAATGAAATAGTCCATTCTTATCCAAATAACTCCTTACTTATATCTTGATAGTGATGAAGAAAAACCACAGACAAACATATTTAAGAATGTTTAAATTTTTTATTTTCTAAACTTTTGGCATAAGATAATAAAAAACAACATATTTCATAATAAAAAGTCTTCTATTCTTCACTTTAATAATATCTATGACAGACAATGAACGAGAAAAACCACAGAAAAACATATTTAAGAATATCTAAATTTATATCATTCTTCGGAGGTGCTTTTAAAGTGCTCAGAGATACAAAGTATACAAAGATATGTCAGATATCTCAGCATCGTCGAAAAATTCATTAGAGAATGTTCCCGGTACTTACGGCGTCTGAATAAAATATAAGCGGAGAATAAAGCGAGCCTTTTTATCTATTAAACGCATTTGATGTAACAAATCTTCGTCGTGAGAGCGAGTGTCCAAGTGATAAGAGACGTCTTTATTCTTGAAATTTAAAAATAGCCCCATGGAAGACGAGAATAATAATGCAATAATTTTTATCCTTATTTATTGGTAACTATTTAATTTATTTAAATGGTTCAATAGTTTTTTTTTTATAATATCAATATATATTATATTAATAAAATATGTAACAATTTTGATAGATAATTACTAAGAATCTCGCTGTCGCTTATGAATTAGAATTTGGTTGAAAAGAGCCTCATCAGCAAGGGAACGACTGGCTGGAAATCTACATATATAATTACTAGTAAACTGTTGTATACGTGTAAATATTATCACATTGTCATTGCACATTGTTGTATTTTATTCTAAATGTTAAAGTGTGAAAAATTACGATTGCAATAACTTTTTTTTGCCTTTAAAACATTGTGTACTTGAAAAGTTGATTGAATTGTAGAAATAAATAGACAATTATTCAGAAAAATGTTTAGTTTTCTAAATTTACTTCTATTCTGATAAGAGAAGGTCTATATTCCAGATTTCACTGTTGTTATATTCGTGATCTTATAAATATTTGATTAAAATTCATAAGATATGCACTATATGGAATTAAAAGTATCAAAATAAAATTAAATATAAATAAAATAAACTAACTTTGTCCTTAATTTATTTTAACCGGCGATTTTATACAATATTATTCCAAAAGATGTCGAATTCAGATAAGAAAAAGGTTTTTCAGTCAAAAGTTATGTTTGAGTAAAAAAAATTAAGACAAAGTTAATTAATTAAATTTAATAAAGATCGAAATATTTCTATTAATTACACAAACTAAAAACAACACAAATTAAAAACTATTAATAAATACGACAAAGGTATGTGGATAATACGACATCCTTAGTCAGAATACTTTGTTTTTATAACAAATAATAACTTCTCTTGCATATGAGAAATGTTATGGAGTAATTTCCGACTATCTCGTTTTTCGCTTTAATGTACTATTTTACTAGCACACAAACATATTATTACCTACGTACATCATTATACATTATACGTCTTTGTTTTATTAACTTAGTTAATAACTAAATGCTTTATTTCGTTAACTTTCATTGCATTTTTTCAAACCTATGCTTTCTACGTTCATACTTGAACAGCATTTAGTTTCAAATTCACCTCCCTTTCCATTTTCTGAGAGGTTCAAGGTACACTGCATGCAAGAACTCTTTTACAAAGAATAATAGTGTCAAAAGGCTCCAGGCTTTGTGTTGAATATTTCGGAAATTTTTCCGACGAAGATGATAATTGCTGTGTGTTTATGACTCCTAAATCCAGTCTTAAAATGATTTTCAGCCCCAAGTCGATACAAAAGTCGCTTACTATTTTGTAAGTAATAAAACAATAAGAATAATTACATATTCCAGAAATAATTGTATAGTGACTCCTAAGTCCATTCTTCAAATAATTAGTCTCAAAACTATATAAAAAGCCAGTAAAGAATATTAACATAACAAATATGTATTTTATTTTAAATAAATACCACAAAACAGGCGCAGTAGAACGTCTTATTTAATATCTCTGTGGCGACACTGAATCGTTCAGTCAGTTTGCATTTTAATTAATTAAAAGAGCTAGTGTGTACACCTAACAGCTTAGAGCCTTACTCCATTAGGAAAATTAATGTTTTGAATTACACGGCCGAGGTGACGTGGGCGAAGACGTATTGTGCGGACGGAATAGTGATGCGTCTGCTTGAACCGGTAGGTGTAGTAGACTCGTAAGTGGCATCTAATTTGAATTATCGTGACCACGGACAGCTACTGTATTACTTATAATATATGTATATACATCACTAATTTCTTTTGCAGCAAAAAAGGTTTCTTCTGTAGACATTTATATATGTTTTTTTTTTAATTTATTTATGCCAACTACTAATCTCTAATAAATAATAATAACCACTTATATTTTGAAATAAAAAATAAATTTATTTTTTATTTAAAATATATTTTTAAAATTTCTTAGAAGGTTTCCTTTGTTTCAAAATTATATTCCAGTTTCATAAAACGTTCTCGGATCTGAATAAATGACAAAATCAAAATTAAGGACAGTTATATTTTAGCAACATGAAGAATAATGTGAGTGCAGATTCTTTTCAATCTTAATTAAATAGTAAATAATACATGCAAAATAATGATAGAAAAAAAACAAATTACCTCCGCAAACAAAATATAAAATATTACCCTGAGCGGTATGCCATATGCATCAATCTTCAGTTGGAATGTGACGTACCATTATAAATCTCATTGAAGATACGCGTCATCCATCAGCTAAAGGAAATGAAGTCCCGTACGAGAGCCATACAGCAATAAATCTGCTTCGCTTAGGTTTTAGTTCTAGGTATTGTTTGGCATACCAACTAAAAATAATATATTATAACACCTCTCAGGTATGCACAGACTATGACACAGACAGAGTATACATTTTGACTCGTATCGTTGTAAACAATAAGGTTTCACGTTTATTCCATACGATAAATGTATTTTTATTCAAAATTGATCCACAAACCTTTAACAAACTCTAATAATAAACTTTTCATCATTATATAAATGTTAGAAAATCTCAAAAGTTAAATATAAATTAATAATATATCATTAAAAACATGTCACAAAACGAAAACATTCAAATTAATTTGGGACATGTGTTCTATAAGATTAATTCGTTTGAAGTGACCCTTCAATAAAACGTGTTTAGAAACAACAAAGTACAAACGAAAATCAGGCAGTGAAAGCCCTAATCAGTTCAAAGAGAGTAATTGGTCTACGTATCAGCACTCAATCATGATATTGCACTGGAATAATACAATTTAAATACAAAAACGCCTCGGGAATTTGTAATTTCTGTGATTTTGTTTTGATTCCACTGCACAGAGGTAACAAATATATGTTTTGTATTATATGTATGAGGTATTATTCGAATCAATGTTTGCATTTTAATGATGTTGAATTAATTTCAAACCGCTAGAATTTAATATTAAATTCTATTATAATATTTAATCGAATAAAGTTTAGAAAGAAGCAATTCTATACCAATGTACTTTGATTAATAAACCAAGACACTCCAGGTAAGAACGAAACATTTGATATACTTCCAAATATCTGAAACCTTTCCTAAAGCCGACACTCAGGTAATTCAATTGCGTCCAGGCTCACCTTCAATGCGGGTTTGGGAAAGAAATTCTTAAAAGGCTACCCATAAGAAGCTCGGGGAGTACAATCGTTACTTATGCATTAACCTGGCCGCTTCGTAATCGGTCCCTGAGGTCTGGTGCCTCTTCGCATGATTTTATTTTACCACTTGCCCGCATAAACCTCCTTTCCAGAATGACTTTTGACAATATACGTTTCGTGAACGATATTGTAATTGTTTTACGTGATCCGAATTTTGTGGAACGAAATTCAGTTTTGTTATTTACATTCATTTCATTTTAGATGTATGAGATATTCATTTAGTAAAAAGCTTTTTATTATACTAACTTTTACCCGTGACTTTGTTCTCATCCTGTTTTACTTATGGTGTATATATGTTATAACCCTAGTAATAAATGAAATAATTTAAAGTATCTAAGGTCATCGCTAGTGGCTAGCACAAACTGCCCTCGTTGCCGTGAATATAGAATTACTCTTGAGTGTTAAACAATAATAGTAAAAAACATAACCTAAATAATTTCATGAATTAGAATATATTAATACTTATATAACTATTACAAGATATATTGATTCCGTTTAACTAGAAGCTTTTTTTCAAGAAGCTTCAGTTTGTCAACGGGTTTTAATAAAAATATAAAACATTTTCATCTTTAAAGTTCTACAGACTTTTCTTAAATCTTGAACCCTCGCTTAAAATAGTTGAATTGTATTATAAGATTTAATTAATAATTGTAAGTAAATAAATATTGCCGCATTATTATGCACGGCTGTTTATTTCACAGCTAAGCAGAGCTTGCGTTATGGAAACCAGTCAGCTGATAAACGTACATATATAAACGAATTACTAAACACCCAAAAACATTTTTTTAGACAAATGTTGTCCCTGGGTGGATGGCACTGGGGGTGGAGGTACCAAGAAACCAACTGACTTATCAAAATCTACTTTGATATTGATTTTTTTGTATATATCTTCATAAACAATGAAATTTCATATACACGAACAATGAAATTTCATGTACACGAAATAAAAATACATTTATAAAAAAATATGTAGATATTTTCTATACAAAAAGAAGAACCATCCATCAAGGGATTAACTAATAGAAAAACGGTAGATTTGAAAGTGTTTAAAGATAAATCTTTTGCTTTTATACAAAATATTATATTCGAAGACGAAAAGATTCCAAGGTCATAATCTGGGTCCAAATGTTTTACCCACTTATGTTTCTGATGGACTGTCGCTTAAACATCTAATATTTACCAAAATATACAACAAACAAACAATATGCGTTTTTGAAAAATACTTGCTCGTTGTTTCAAAATAATTGATCGTTGTTAGAAACAAATTGATTCGTTGGCGTTTAATGTTTTAAATTCCTATCAGTATTTTAAAAAAAAGGTATAGGTATATTTGTTTTCTCTTGAGGGAAAGAGAAAGAAAAGAAAGAAGGGCAAAGGGACACGGTTAGGAGAATTGCAGTCATTCAACACAAGAAAGAAGAGGAACTACTTCTTCATGCCGATTCGGAAAATACCACCCACGGGTGGGGGTGGTTACGAATTGCACTAGAACTTGTCAATTATTCCATCTATTGGAATATTACACTTTAGAAGGAATATAATCCAGTTTTACTTGTTTGCTTAGTACGTGACTGGTTCTGAGACAGTTCATAGCTATCAAATAAATCAATAATTTTACATGTTAAAGTTAAAATTGTTGTTTTAGTGAGGTTGGATATTATATTAATAAAAAGTCTATATATTTATAAAGATTACTCAATTTATAACATTCTATTAAGAGTTTTTAATTTTATTTAATAAACTGATAATATTTAATTTTATAAATCATTGTAAAAATTGATTAAGAGAACACCTAAGATCATAAGAATAATCTAAGACACCCTAGAAATAAACTAAGCAATTTTGAATATTGAAGTAATAAGGTTTAAAAAAAAACATAAAATGTAACTGAAATAAATAATAAAAGATAATAATAGCACTCTTCTTCTTCTCTTCTTTCTGAACTGAAAGTTAACATAGTTTTCTATCTGCGATAAAATTAATACTAGAGTCTAGCACTAAATGAAGAAAAAGGTTTTATTTTTGCACGTCTAAGTAATTTAAATGTTATTCATAATCCTACAACCCGCACGTGGCTTATATTTTCATAAGAAACAAAGTTCAAACAAATAATAAAGTATGAAAAATGCATTTAAGTAGTAATCGCTGTCAAGTTTAATAAACCGTGGAATAAATAAGGAATTATCTCGCAATTTTTCAAATATAAAAGGAAAAACATCCTCCCGGCTTGATTGTATTAGTTCCGAGATGAACGGCGTCGGTCGGAAAAAAAAAATCCGTTATCCAGGATCATATTTTATCGGTTATCTCTACTTATAGCTTACTGTGCTTAAGATTTTTACTTTTTATGATAGGTTTTTCATCTTAACTTGCAAATAAATTACCGATCGTAATTAATAATCGTTCAACATCGAGGTTGAGGTGGAAGTCAACCATAGATTCTCTAGCTTCCAACAAACTTAATTTACAGGTCGGTTATCGTACTGGTAAATAGAAAATTGCAAATTCAATTTTCAGTACCATAAATAGTAACAGAATTACCTATTTATTTATTTTATCAAAATAATATTAATTTTGCCGATAGAATGTAAATAAATTATATGTTCTGTAACGGATAAAAAAAAAAGTACAACTTGTATTTGTTCTGGGAAACGTTATTTACACACTCAGGGAGTCTCATATCGCTTGGACAAATTATTTACTACCCGTGAACTTCATTTGTATTACACACCTTAGGTCATTTTTCAACGCCCCGGGTGGCCTGCTATTAGCTAGGTACCACCTTCGCTCATTTTATGAAAACCTGGTACATCACTAGCTTTCATATCAAAATACTTTAATTTTGGTACATTTATTATATAACATTAAAATTATATACTCTTTTTAAATGGTTATACAGCATGTGTAGAATCATTTATAAAGTTTTATCTTAGTAAAGCTAATTCAAAAGTTTATCGCTTTATTATTTGCTTGATAGGCATCAGACCACCTGCGCCGCTTACAAGTGACAAAACTTACTATCTTAAATTATTCACGATTTGATTAACTCTTATTGCCATAAAATAGAGTTCAAATCTGTTTGTACATTGTACACTTTGAACATAGTTTTGTAGTTGCTGCAGTGTAAAGTTCAAGTGTCGAAACACCGAGTTCTTAGTCGAATTTGATTCGTTAAGTTTACGAGTTACGTGTAGTCAGTCTCGCTTTAGACGCTACTTCAGGTGTTGTAATCTTTCCATTAGTTTGAATTTATATGCAAGGTTTAAATCATTTTCTACGTTTATATTAATATAGATTTGTCTTACCGTGAGACTTGATTGGATATTGAACTAACTTAATTTGCTTTCTGGTTCTAAATATTAATAATAATCACAGTTCTTAATTTATCTATCTTTTATAACGTTTGAGTCACTGTATATTCGAGTCATAACGAATGTATATAACCAAACACCGCAGCTGTAACATTGAATATATGAGATGAAATGTCGCAATAAAGCGGGATACACACGTTCTAAAAAATCTCTCCTATTAGCGTGCGACATTAGCGTCGTAATAATAAAAGTCTAATATCACTGTGCCCTGTAGATTCCTTTTCTTTATTAGCAAACATCCGGGCTTTACGGAGACGACATTTTTATTTCCGCTTATCCGGGAACTCGGCTTCTGTTATATTTTTGAAGGCGTAAAATATTTTATGCCACGTCCCGGGCTTGACGTGACAATTAAGAGACTAAGGGCGAAAACATGCGAAATGCTTTTCAAAACAAAATATACAGGATCAATCGACCAGCGGTTTCATTTCTGTAGCACTTTTTAGAACCTTGTGGAAATTTTGCGGTGAGAAAAAGAAATCAATGGTATACGTTTATTACGAAATATAATAAAAATAAAAACATTATCAAAATAACCATTAATCATAAAAAATGTGAAATCCATTAGTAATACTTAGGAGTATACGAAATTTAATAAACCGCAAAAACAAGAAGACCAATAACTGTTTGCCATTTAAACTGCCATTAAGGTTTCCCTGCTCCTTTAGGGTTCTTTTATGAAGCAATCACGCCACCTTTCGACAAACTTTACGTTTACTTTGAATACCTACAATTACGAGGCAATAACTCGTTTCGTATTGTTCCTATCCGCTGCAGAAACCTTTCAATTTATTATACATAATTACTGATTGATATGACCCACTCCTATTTTATACGCATATTTTACGACGCCATTTTACGTATTTTTATTGAATGAAAGACTTCAGTAAACGTCAAAATTAGTTCGCAATATTTCATCTTTATTTAAGAATATTATAAGCAAGGTATATTGAATTAGCTTCTTATTGAAATTACAATGTAGGAAGAAATAGAATATTAAAAATGATATTAGGTCTTTTGATACTATAGCGTCTAATAACATTCTTATATCGAAAATTACGCATCTATTGAGAGAGGCTAAGTTTTAAACCACGTACATTTTTAGGCTTCTCTAGCCAACTTAAAGCAATATCCCATATAGCAGTCTTGTGGCTGTTTTACCTTGGATTAGTGAAACATAATCTCTCCTCACTTGAAATAAGATTCAAAATCAAGTATCCTCATAATAACCTTTGTTATATTCCTTGTTTGATAGTTTAGTTATATATTGAATTAAGAAAGTGCTGGGTATACGTTTATTAATGTCAGATATTAACAAAGAAAGATCACAAATAGCTTATATCCCGAACAATGACCATATCCGCCATTGAACCACTCAATATCTGGGTGTATGTCCGAATGAAGCAAGCCTTCACCGCGTCACGTACTGCTGCAAACAATTAAATCTTTCGATGCCATGTCACGTAAAAGTACAGTCCGTTTATTAACGCTGAAATTATATGGTTCATTTTTCATTTTGATGCCGGATTGGAAAGCGTTGTTTTTTTTGTTCTTTTCTCCCTTTTGAATATTATTTTTTAGACTAAAAAATTATATTTTGTAGCAAAAATGTACCCTCTTTTTACACTTTTTTTTCAAATACTGAATATAATTTAATAAGTTTCATTTTTTATCACGCCTAAATGCTTTAAACAAAAAAGTATTATTCTAATTTACTATTTTACAAAGATTTATGATAATAGGTGATAAAACTAGTAAGAGCTAGGAGCATAATATATCATAAGATATCATAATATATCATAAGATAGTAATAAAACAGCGCAAAATGAGCCTACTGGTACATCTTAATTAATGGCAGATACAAGTAAAATGAATGGCTTCAATACAGCTTTAATTATGAATTTGTGATTAAATTTGGTTGAAACTTAAGCTTCTAATATAATTTACAAGTATATTTACTCTAGCAAATTCCATACATACATAGTATGTAGAAAGATATTAACTATTCTATTTCTCGCCAATTAATACTTTGAGTTTGATTACTATATATTTTTTTCTGGAATGAATGGACGGACAACTTAGAGCACACAAATTATATTAGCAAGTAGTAAAGAACATTTCCGGACAGCACCGCTTTTAACCAGTTTAGACTGGACTTAGCCGCTCTGCTCCGGAGCTACACAACGTAGCAGCTGCGGCGGACTTAATTCTGTTCCTTGGTTTCTGAATGTTGCTAAAATCGTATGAGGAAGATTATTCGATTCGTCTGGGCGATACTTTGTGAAGACTTCGATATAACAGAATATTGTCCAAAATATTGCCTAGTAGATATTGGTACGTATTAAGTTCAGATTGAATAATTTATAATTATCTCAATAAGTATCAGACACTTACACAAAATGTTAATGTATAAAATATTAAAAATGATAAAGTAACAAAATTATTACCAAAATTATTAATGTAGTAACACTGATGAAACGAGATGTATGATCGATACCCGTCACGGCTCGAGTAGGGAATACAACACGGTGTCCTGTAATGAAGGCGAACACGGTTAGTGAGGTCGTCAGGCGTAACAATTGCATCTTCACACCGAGCCAGCCATACGCCGTATAGTTTACCAGGCACTCAACTATAACATCGTAATTTTAGACGAATTTTCGGCGCGAACTTACCAAGTTTCTTACACGGAAGTCTGCTTTTGCAACATTATACTGAAAATATTTAGAATTTTGAAAGCGTTCCTATCCATCCCCGATTGTATTAATGGTGATACTTGAATGGTGTTTCAGTTTATTAGTACCCTTATTGATCCTAAATTGAACTACTAGTTTATTAAATTGTAGTTGATATTAAAATATGTTGGATGTCTGTGACGTTACTTGCAACTTTTACAAATATGTAAAATCTAAATTAAAAACGAGTTTATGGAGCACTAAACCAATTCAAGGAAGATGCAGATTTTTATTTATGCTAAGAACCCAGAAGAAATTCCACTCAAAATTTGCATTATAGAGCTATGCAAAATTCTGGCAGTTCTTAATATTGCGGCATCTTGAAAACGGGAAGGAAAATAATTCAAATTAGTTCTGTGATTGTTACATGCATAAATAACCTGCAACCTTAAAAGGGGATGTTATTTATAATAAGCGAGAATAAACATTCCAACAACAATATGCAGGTATTTGTAATTGTTACATGTAAAACTATGAAAAGATATGATATCCTCACAAAACAAAAAAAGTAACGATAACAAAGATAAGTCTTCAAGATGTATTTATTTTTTGCAAGGCACGGTACCATATTTACAATTCTGCAATTTTTGTATCTAAGAAAAAACGTTAGCATTATATCCATGTGTGACTTCACACAATACGTCGATCTAAATCGAGAGGCGTCCGATCCGGAATCAATTTTGCAGACTCAGCCAAGCGATTTATTGAGTTTCGGATGGTAGATGTTGAGCATAGACGTCATAAATGTTCTTTAATATGATTTTGTCAAAATTACGACCGGCTGCAGTCTTTACGATTTGCCAAGCTGCTTCACAAGTATATGAAGATACAATAAGATGAATAGTTGATTCAGTAAATATCATGTTTCTTACAGATTTATTTCTCTAAATTTATTTTGTATCTCGGCAGTCTCTGTTGAAGTAAAAAATCAATGTATTAAAACCGTACATATCAATATAATACCAATTGCCAATAATGCCAATTTTGCATTGCACGAGTTCATTTTTTCTACAATTTACAAAAAAGTATTTTATTTAAGAGAAACAATTAATGCAAGAGCAAACTTGTATCACTATAGTCTTAACTTTCACAGCCAAGTTAATTAAGTACCATAACTTGTTTTAATTTTTTCTTAATCACCGATTGCAGGAACTTCGGGAACTTTTGCTCTAGATAAAACGTTTTTAACTATGAGGTCTTAGTTTTAAAGTAATTTTGTCGAAATTGGTAAATCATTTCAAAATAATTTAAAAATTTAAAGTGTTCGCCGTTTTTTGATGCGACCTTCTTTTTTTTAAACTAACAATTTGGAATATTTACCGTATGGGTTATAGCAAACATCATATCAGTATATTTGTAAAAAAAAAAAACTCTAAGCAAATGTTTTAAGTTTTGTTTTTTTTTTTGCTTTAAATATATACCAAGTAAGAACACGATTAAAAGATGTCGTCATAAAAGATAATGTTGATTTCTAATTACTAAGTGAAGAATTTATAATGCAACTACAATCTAGTTAAAACAAGCAGTAAAAACATGATTATTCATGTTAGATAATAAAAACTACTTAGATACTTAAATCAGTACTCCAAGATCATATTTGTGCTCTTCGTTGTTGAAGAGTTTTCTTGGTCTCGTACTCCAAAATAGGTTTGGGCTTGATCAAAGTAAGGTCAACCAACTTTTAAAGATATAGCCTTATTATCATTGTTACAATAAATCCGTTACTCCCGTTTTTTCTTGGGGAGTTTGTAGTCAGCCTAAGAACCCATATCAAAACCTATGTTTTTCCTGTCTATTGTTGATAAGGAGCCTATTGCCTTTTGAAGTCCAAGATTAGACATTAATGAACCTGAAAAGTTATTGATTTACTTCACAAAGAATTATCATAACCTCATAAACACAAGTCATGTGAAAACATATATATAATACATAAATATATACACTAGAACTAACAACCTCCTTTTAAATATTAAATTAAAAAAAAAACCCACGCATAAAACCAGCCAGGATCCAGCATGTTTTATCACAGCGGGCGATCTCAAAAATAAATGACATATGATGGTCAGTTTGAAAAATTTACTGTTGTCAATTTTATTTATTTGATAGAGACATTCGATCATCAAAATAAGGTACGGTCGTTACTCACGCTGCAATGTTCTACTATTTTTGATTACCTTCTTCTTTAATATTTTTCAGTAAAATATTTTAATAAAAATAACATAACTGAATTAAAAAATGTTACATAAAACCTAGCGTATGCTACATAGATATTACGTGGCTTCCAGCTCATTGTTAACTATCCATAATTAAAATTATTATAATAGATAAAAACAGATGAGTTTGGTTTTACGTTTCATCCGAGATTTCATTTATTTCGTATTTCTTTATTTAGTGAAGCCATTAATTTAATGAAACCAGCGATAATCTAATACAGCCTGAGAGAAGACCAGTTTAATATTACTTTATTTATACAAATTAAACTAAACTGGGTCAGATGACTTAACGGTGTTTTGATGTTTGTGAAATATCTAGGTATTAATTAAAACCTAACCCAGCAAGTGTAAAGCACTAAAAACTTTTATTAAACTTATGATTGATGATGATTTTTAAATTGTTTTCTGTAACAATTACTTAAAAGTTTTTCTATTTATGTTATGAAGATATTAAAAATGTAGGTATTTTGTATATTTATTATGTTTTTCTATTATTACTTACAAAAGGTTTTCCTTTGAATGTATAAATTTCAGGAAAATATAGACCGTTAATAAGAAAGGCGGAAAACAACTGTTGACATATAAATTAAAAATACATCAATTCTTACATCCCTTTCACACTCGAACGAACAGAAGTGTATTGAAGCGAGATAGTTCATTTGGACGTGAAAATACGGCCTCTTCCATATCTTACAGCAACAGGTTCCTTATGTGGAGAAATATTTTTATCCCATGTAATGTATCACTCTAGTACCGGTTGGAACCAATCTTCGAGTGCTGGCCCCAACCGCACAACGAGAACATCGATATCGATACCTGACCCTAGTCGATATTTCAAATATTCGTCCCCTCGTTATTTATGGCGTTTCGTGTTAGAACGTGATATAAGGATTTTGTTCTGTTGTTTTTCTTACCTTTTGCATTTTAATTGAATTGTTAAATTTTGGTGGTTTGATTTATTCGCTGAATATATAAAATTATTTATTCTTAAGTTTGAATGCAAGTATGTAAAAAAATATCGAAGAATGAATCTAAATATAAAGCGATCGCTGCCAGGTTAGCTGATTTATTTAGAGTATTTCTATATAATGTAATTATATAATTGACGATGATTAAAAAAAAATCATATGACAAGCCCGCTGAAATGACTTTGACAATGAAAAAATGTTTTGTATAATACCTACTTTTAATAAAAGATTTTGATTATATCATATATCATTTAAGTGTATTATTTATAATGAGTATATAAATTGATGATTAATGATTGTCAAAATAGGTACTACGTTCGTTCAAATGTATTGAGAAATCTTATTTAATTTGTATAGAAATAAACAATAGCTTTAACTAATAATAAAAATTAAAAAAGCAATATATTTATATATATTTAGTATCGATATAATAATAACAACACTGTAACGGAAAGCACTACTCCGAATGAGATTTTACGTCTCCTACACATCTCATTCTTGACTAAGGAAATATTGCGAGTCATTCCATTATTATATTCGAACAAGGAAAACAATTGTGGTTTTGTGAGTTCGATGCCACATGCTGCCGATTTGGCCGACGTCATCCTGTTAGATGGAAAATATATGGGAAAAACGAAAAAGTCATTTTCATATCCCGTGCTCTATATTAACCCTTTGATTTTGGATGTGGTTTAATAAGACCGGACTCATGTTTAGAAAATATGTTACGACGGTTGGGTCACGCTGGAACCTTACCATTCCTGACGTTTTAATATGTCTTTTTTATAAATATATTTTGATTTGATTTAGGGCTTTTTTATCTTTACATTTTATGTTGAATATATTTATGGTATAAATAAATTGTATGAACTCCCTCTTATCAAGAATTGCATAGAAGTGGATTCCTTTGCAACCCGATCTTATATACAAAGGGATCTTTGACGTTTAGTGCCATTTCAGTGTTGCCAGTAACAAGTTGAAGAAATATGTGAATATATATTTCAATATATATTTATGATACCGTATATTTTTTTATACCCACTGGTCTTGTTTGTACTTCTTGTTAATATATTTTCAGACTCCTACTTACCTGAAACAAAAAAAAATATTTGCTTTAGATAATATATTTACTATAAGACACCATTTTGTAATCCAAATAAAAAAGTTATGTTTACATGAAGTTTTGTTGAACAGCTTTAGAGATTTCATCTGAATATTAAATATTATATAATATTTACATTATAACAAAAAAGCAATCTTGAATTATGTTTGTTTGTTTTATACGTATTTCGTTGCGTTATATAAAATACTCATATAGTTTTTTTGCTGGTTCTATTCAATACTTTGTAAAAGTGCAATTATAACCTGACGTAATGTAAGTATAATGCCTATTAGAAATAAAATGTTGACTTTTCTTTAAAGCTTTATCTAAAAAGTCGTGTGAAATTCGTAGTTATATGCCTATTCCTTAACATTCACCACCTGTTTTCGAAAATCTATCTCTCTGTTGTATTTTAATCTCTATCTATATCCACGGGTACAGTTAGTCTGAAACATGGATTTATTTACATCTATATGATTTTACAAATCAAAACTGTTTCTTCTAGTATTTTTTTCCTGCACGTACCTTAGCTGGTAAATTAAAATATACTATTGATATTTCCTCTATAAATTGAAAATATTATTATAAACACTATTTTCTATATTTACAGACGCAATATGTGTGAACGAGACAGATATATCTATCGGAAACTCAAACGAAGGAAGTGCATGGCGGCGGAAACGGAGGTTGGTAGCAATTTGTGCAGTTGACTCTTAGACGAATACGTAGACAAACAACAAACAACCTTAAAGCTGAAGACTTAAAGCTGTATATCCAACTTACCAAAGTGCCATTGAAGCGACAAACTCGTGTACAATAAAAGACCCTAACGTATAAAGTTTAGAGTTTATAGTTGAATGCGTGTTCATGTGGTCCACCTATATTGTAACTGCCAAACTGAGTAAAGCAAGTTTGCTAATAGCAATAACTTAATACATTACAGTGGACCAGAAAGTAACAAAAACTTAAAAGGCTGAACACACAGTTTCAGGAGCTCCAATTGTACACAACTTTAAATTAATGTTCAACGTAAATGTTTTCAACCAAATTAAACATAATAAAATAAGATCATATTTCATTTTAAATGGTGTTAGTTAAATATTTTGATACAGTATAATATTAAATCGCAACTAGCACTATATTGGAGCTAGTAAAATTTTACGAAGCGCCAATCCGGTAACAGTGAATGAAAATGCAATTTTCAAAATGCTGCCACAATAGCTTGGGGTCCCATTGTTGACGTTAAAGCTCTTGTTCCATACAAAATAACCGTCACGCCAATACCAAGTTTAATTACATATTTCGTAGAAAATCCACAACGTTAAGCAGATTTGCGGCCTCTACCAACAATGTTAGTTGTACCGTAATTCTAACAATACCTCGTATTTTGTTTAAATGTTTCATGCATTGTTTTGGTAAATTTGTTCGCTAATTTATGTGGTTTTACAAACTTCACTATATTTTAAAATATATTTAATTGATTATGTTACCAAAGTAACCTAATCCTGATATTAAAAAAACATAGTTTCAAAAGAACCCTAATCCTATAAACTCAATACTCTTGTAACAAACACACACACACACACATCCTATTTGTTGCGAGTAATAAAAATACAGAGATTCCGTTTCATATTCAAGCACAAACGCTTTGAAACGCCGGATCATAAATAATCCCATCACCCGTATTAAATAAGCAACTGTTGGACATATTTGTATACCTACCACATAACTAGACAAAGTGGACGCAACCCGCGCTTTTCTCACGCTCGTATTTTTTGTACTGCAAACAATCGATCCCACCCAATTAAAACTAGGGCTACCATATTTTTCATAAAAATAAAGCATTGTTCGGTTGAAACTGGTTTTTTCCAATTTCAACCAGACGCACTGTGTAAGAAGTATGGTGTTTTCAAACTTAAATTTTAGATTTTAGACAAAATGACAAATAAATTCTTCGAGTCCGAGTCTTTGGTGTAAATCAATAAATATGTAGAACTCTATTTTGTGAGTGTATATAATATTATATTTTGTTTTGATGTTAAGGTAACCCTAAATAGGAGTGAAAACAGTCCAAAGAAAACGTTGCGGACCAGTGGGTCGAAAACGCGCAAACTTTTGTAATATATACCAACAAGAATGGTACTTTCGATCTCGTTTGTTTTGGAATTTTGGAGTTTTAATAAATGTATAGGCATATAAGAATTGAAACTTAGTACTTAGATTTGTTTTTATGTTTAAATTGTCCTTGTAGTGTAAAAAAAGAAGGCCATATTATAAAATATATCCTTTTTCCTATTTTAGTGTAACCAAGTACCAAAAAGGTTACAAAAATATATGCAATATTAATAAGATGTCGTTTTCTAACAATGCTAAGACTTAAGATAACTTCACACCCTTAAAATTACTTCTAACATGTTTAGACGGTTGTTACAAAATTTGTCAGAGTGCGGGCCGCGAGGAGGAGACTTCCAGGTGCCATGAATTTCCCCCTTCATTCATTTTGATTGACTCTAATTATTATTATGTTTTATTTTATTGGCTATAATAAATAATTTATTTTACCTTATTAAATATTTAAACCATAAAAACTACAGGTTGTCCATGCGTTTTTTACTATTGCATGTTAGTTTTCACTGTGTACGAACTGTGTACTGTGTGTGTGTGTGTGTTTTTTCTTTGTGTGAACATGTACTGTACTTTTATTGTCAACTTTAGTATATTTGTGAGTTTATTTTAACGAAGTAAAAGTAAAAGCATTAAATTTTATTAAATAGCATAAGCTACAAGCTTTGAGGAAGAAGAATTTTCATTAACTTGGTACATATTAGAATTTACTGGAACCTCTTTATTTTTCACCCAGCCTGTAAACTTAGCAAAGTAATTTACATCAAATTCTTTGAATTATAAATTTTATCAAAAAATTCAATCGGCCTTTAACATCAAATAAAATGTTTCGTAGAGATTCCATTATTTTTGACGAAAAATTCCTATCAAATTATTTGTTAATAAAGTGACCTCGGCGCCGTTCTTTGACGGTATTGAAATATAGTCCGATTCGCACGTGTCAGTCGAATGCTGCAAATAAAATGAGTAGAGGCCGGAGGCAACAGTAGAAAATTGGAAACGTCATTTTCGCCCTTTTTTAATGTTTGGCGGCGCTCGTTTCAAACGCGATAGGATTCGGTTGGCACGCCTCGCCGCCGGCTTACCTGCAGTCCCGTTTTACACGAATCACTGGAAAATAACCAATCGGTCATTTCAAATATTCCTCATTCCCTCTTAAATATTGCTTCATTTGCATTTAATATAATAGATTCATGATGACTTTATTTCTATAAAAGGCGACATTTATTCGCAATTGTAGCCGTTGGATACACGAGCGTTGCCAGTAGGTAACGCTCGTATAGAATAATTAGTATCTAATAAAATTGTTTGATATATTATACAAGATAATTGTATCGGAATTACTTCAAGAGATATTCGTAGCCACTTATAATTAGTATTACACATCAGTTGAGTAATCTCATCTGGTCACAGTAGTAGCGGCTAATTGGCAATTAATTATAACTGCCTTCGCATATGACTGATCATTCGTACTATACAATACTAACGGCCATCAACAATACAAATAGAATAATTATATTATTATTTACACACATTATAAAAACATGAGCATAGCGTTGTAAAAAACAATGTATAAATTGAAGATTATTTTGAAAAGATTTAGTAGAATTAGTGTCGATGTTCGTCGTCATCGTTAAAATAGGCTTACACTAAATCTGATATACACTAAGATGCCAACAATATCGCTCGTCCTTTAATACTGTCTCCATCGTAATTATAGGTCCGTAATTGATTTGCTTTGTATGCGGATTACCAATTAATTAGCGTGTAATGTTAGACGGGAGCCGGATCACTGTAGTGTAGGTGAGAAGGCAACTGTACTACATAATCTTATAGATAACTAGCGCCAATTAGGAAATGTATTAATGAAAGGATCTTTCTTAAGATATATTATGTTACAAAATATAGAGCAATTTTACTTTCAATATCTTAAATCGATGATCATTTTAAATAAATTTACCTTGAAGTAAATAATGTATTGAAATAAGTAGATCGCTATGACGATACAGGAATAATGTCAGAACAGAAGCACGTTAATGTAAGGCGTATTATCATGAATAATAAAAAAATGTACGGTTGAGTATCATAAAGTGATGTTATAGAAGTAAATGGGGGATAAGCGTCCCAAAGGGGAGGGTGCGTGCTTACATCGGCTTCGATAATACCTCACTGTTTCTAGAAGAGCCGTTATTAAGGAATCATTATTTATTGCGTGCTTAACAAATTATTAATGCGGCTTCTTTGTTTTGATAAAGGCTTTATATCTCTCGTGAATATTTTATTTAATGAGGGATCGATGATATTTAAGTATATTTATATGTAAAAATTTGTTCCTATACAAAACTGTCTTAGATAAAAATGCTGGTTTATTAATATATATTTTACTGTATTACACCTGACTGAATATTATTACGATAAAGTTAATCTCATCTAGTATTTCCTTCTCTTTGACCATGACATATCTATCTCTGGGGCCGCAGTCAAATTCAATCTGTAGCCCGCACTCCCAAATCACCTAAACACTTTCTGAAGCAGACATTAGATTTCGGGAGAATCTTATTTGGATACATTTTAAATGTTTTCGGATTTCAGTTTCCTATCTTCATTATATTTAGTATGTGGTTACAATATATATTTTACGAGACGTTATCATTATTTTTTTTTGTTTTTTTTTTGTAAATTTGATATCTATTGCTCAAAATTTTATTGAATCTGTTTTTATTAAGTATTTATTTTTTAACATCACAAATATTATAATATTTCATAATGATAACGCATGTAAAATATTAGGTGGAACATCAAGAAATAGTTTTTTCATATACTTAATAATAATATCAAAGAATTTTGTATTGGAGTTATAGATAATTATATTTTTAAATTCAAGCTGCAACTTCTAAAATTGAGCGAGAACTGTAATAGCAGTGTTGCTCGTACAGACATAATATATCTTGCTTTGTCCCAATGTTGAGACGGAGGAACGACAGTGGCATACTGATGCGTTACTTTTAAAATTTATCACCAAGCCTTAGGGCTGATGCATCAATGGTCAAAATTTGTCGCTATATTTTGGATAGCAGTATCAATAAGTGATGTCATAATGACATCCTATACGAAAAGTCATTGTAATGCTCAAATTATAAAAAATAAATATCCAATACAAAGCGCATTATTTAAGTCTTATCTTAAAAGACATGTAATAAATTTTACGATCAAATTAATAATGTATATTTTGTAAAACATCGACTTCAAGGTATGAACGAACAACACTACTAGTATGTTGTCGGTGAATAAGAAGTAATGAGTTTTCTTTTACAACGTGCAACCTGACTTCTGGTCTCGCCGACGCCTCCGCGTTTTTACTAAACAAGATTAAAATCATTTTTTTTTCTTACACCTACCATTCGCTCTTCTCTATTCACCTTGAAGAAATTCTGTCTGAGCTTTTGAAGTCAGAAACGATGTTTGTCCTGACATTCGAGTGTTTAACCCCTTGTAAAAGGTTCTTTTATCTAGATTAAGATGTTTCGTTTTTGTTTACTTTGAGAAATCGTTGGGAAACGTAAATAGCGGAATCAGCCGAAGGATATCATCAAAGCACTTTTGAATTGCCTTATAATTTATTTTTATGTATATTTTTTCTTCTTTGAAGCTCTTGTCAAATTTCATTTTATAGATAATATAAGCATCTTAATAAACAAAATAATTCTAACCAAAATGAAAGAATTATTAAGAAAAGGTTAGATGATCACAGTTGTAAAGAATTTTGATAAGCTATAAGCTGAAAATACAAAACATTGAATAATGAAACAGTTGAAATAACGAAACATTTAAATAGTTTTTCAAAATAAATAATATCATATTTACAGTTTCCAAAATGACTTCCCTTTGTAATCCCTTTGTAACTATGTCCATTGCTGTAATTTTGTCTAAATCGTAACAATCACTGATTATTCTGATTTATCGAAGCGAGGATTAAAATCGTTACGGCGCTCGCTCAGCGTTGTAATTGTACTCTCATTCATAGAATTCCTAATGAATAATTGTTGTTTAGAAGAAGTGTCGTATATTACATTTAAGTGTGATGCTTTATATACATAAATATGAGGTAGAATCATGTGGTTAGGTTTGTCTCAGGTTACAGTATTATAAAATAATAATTTTGATTTTAATACAATCAAAATCAAGATAACGTTTATGATGGATATTATAGAATTTCATAATACGTTTTTGATTTTTTCATCATTCGTTAGTTTTTGAATTATAATTTGTTTGGAGAAATTAATATTAATAAAAATTAAGCTCAAAATAATATATTTCCATTACATCGAATCGTTTTTCTTAATGGCCGTTGATGATAATATGTAGCATCGACAATACGCCATTTGTCAGATATTTGTATGCGGACGGGTGTGCTTCCCTCACTTTTCTTACTTTCAGAGACAAGCGTGCTTCGCTTCCATCCTATGTATATCAGTACGTCTTTTAGAAACGTATTTCAATGTTACTCTTCTCAGGTAACCTCAGTATTGTAGTCTTTGTAAAATAAACCATGTATATCTTGTGTTTCGACATGACTTACCGTCGTTCTTGAATTTAGTTTCACTGTGGTGTTTGTGGTGCTTCACTCTGGTGGTGCTTCACTCTTCATACACTTGGGCATATCTTGTAACTAGTTTAATGGTTATATATTTGGCAATTTATTTTGTTTCTATTATTTTAGTAGCAGAAATTTGAGAATAATTTACCTCAAACGCTATACTCAAACACTTTGGAGACTAAGATATTATATTAAAATCAGTTGATTAAAAATTCGAAGATTCAATATTACCATAAGAAACTAATGAAACACTCAAATTAAATATTAAATCCTGAAAAATTCTCTTCAACATCTCCTATGTTTTTTTATTATAAAATTATACTTTAAATATAATGAATTTAGAAAAAATAATTATTCATAAAAAAAAAATGTTTGATCTTTGGACGTGACGAAAGATAAAATCACTTATTTGTTAAAAAGCTCTCCGGTTACACATGATGTAGTTAATACATTACCCTTCCTCGCCAAGGTTGAGTAAAAATTTGCATAAGCTTAAGAAACTAAAACTCAAAGGCCAGCTCACCGTCAACTAATCTTGCTTGTCCAGAATACCAAAATCTTCTCAAAGTTTGCGAAGGCATGTACCATATAAATAACAATGTTCGCTAAGGAAGTGATATACCGTTTATGAGAAACTTAAGTGCACTATTGTAGTTTGTCTCACTCGGTTCGTTTATATCCTAAGCTATAAAAATGCATCGAAAGCAATGGTATTCTGCGATACTAGTTTATTTTCAGCTTCCTTAGTATGCTGTGCTGCTAGACATTTTTGTGGCATTCCCGGAGACAACTCGCTTCTCTTTCACACTGACGGAATTTTCAGAAGAGCGAGGGTGATAGGGATATTTGGCTGATCATGTATTGGTGTCCTATAAGCTTAACAATAAAATTTTATGAATCAGAGTTTGGACCACTTTTTGTTTTTAAAGTATATATTCCATAGTTTAAATAAAATGTCGAAAATACGACGACTACGCTTCCCGAATATTAATAAAGTTCGATCAGATTGATTTTAAATAAAAATTAATATTCAATAAAATTGGAATTCAAATATACTTTCAAGTAACAGCCAATATTACTTTCAAGTAGCATGTAAAAAATATTTTGTTTACTTTATGAAATCAATATGTTTTCCTCAATAAAGGTAATATTGCGATGAGAACATAATTAAAATGGAAAATACCACATCAATTTGATTGAATTATTTGCTTACGCTTCATAAAATATTGAAGAGTGAAACATTTGCTTAATATAAATTAAAACAATATTAATTGAATTCTAGCGTAATGAAACCCGCTGGAGTGGCATTCGACAAAGTGAAATTTCTATGTTTATGATACAATGATAAATTTATTCACATGTAAATAGTACAAAGCGACGGATGCAATAATAATCTTTTCATATATATTTTATTCAATTGCGATACACACTTGCAGATCGAAATAATTCTACATTATTGTTTCTTTCTTCTTCTTTATTTGTTTCATGGTTTCGTGTCGTTTATATTTATATATTTTATGTTTTTATTGTAAAGAATAGTTTTTTTGTGGGTGGTTTTTGAATGGTGACATACTATTTATATCTGTGTATTACTATCTATGCTGTTATCTAATTCATAGGTTCTGTATCTACATTTTTTTTTAATATTGCTGATAAAATATTCATTTCATGACTCAAACACTTTTTACTATTTTATTTTTGGAAAAAAGTAAATAGTTAAATCATGCAATCAGCGCAAATTATAGGCTGTAAACTTCATACAGTATTGAGGAAGCAAAGCCGCAGACAAGAGCTACATAACTATATAAATTAGTAAGTAAAGAAAAGTACTGTCAACATAAGTTCCAAAAGCAAAAATCTGGTTACTGGTAGATTTATTATAGGCTAGAAATTTAATTATAGGCTATTCATGACAAGTCATACTTAGGAATAGTTGATTTTTTACGTACTTACTATTATTCTGCATGCTCCAGATAAAAGAAACAAAAAATGTTTTCACAAGTTAATAATTTACTTTATTTTAAACCAAAACGAAATGCAAGTACACTAATTAAAATATTTTACAACAACAAAAGTAAAACATATTTTACATGTCCATAATTTTGACTGATATTCTCAAAATGTAACGTAACGGCTCTGAAGTAAAATAACAATACATATATGATATTTTAATGGAAATGAATACGAATTGTGAAATATATATTATAATAACTGTATAAACTGCGTCCAACTCTGATAGCGAACATGATATTGTATGATTTTTATTTTCATTTATAGATCAATTTTGTATCGTGGTTCGTTTTATTTAACTGTCTATTTTATGTAAAAAAGCTCTTACAAATTTTCAGACTATAGTTTTGATTTATAGAAATTTGATATACAGGGGTATTTTCGTTTGTTTCAGGATTTGGAACTACAAAGACTAAAAATTTTGAGTTTCTATTCCATTTATAAGAAATAAATATTTTTCATAGAATAGAAAATTATGAAATGTTAGATAGATAGAGCTAATAATTAAATTCGAATGTAGAGTCGGTCATCACATAATGGCGTAGTGTACTGGGACCGCGAGTAGAGAAGCTCTTGTACTAACTTGAGCAAATGTTTGGTTTAGCGTACTGTGTCTATGTTAACGGACGGATTAAAATAGTTATATAAAATATATATACATGTATATTAAGATTTGTTTATTTTGGCTATTTATTGCGTTGTTACGGTCTGTTAGTGATTGCGCAACGTCTAAACGACTTATTACTACTAAGACGACTATAGAAAATATCTTTTATACATAAAAGATGTTAGTTTGGGTGAGAGGATTTTTTATATACCCGCATGGGAGATAAAGTTGTTAATAAACTTTATTCAAAATAAATTGGACAAAAATTGACTGGTCGGTGATGAATTTAGTAACTTTTGTATTTAAATTTAGATAAATACATTTAAAAACTAAAAGACACTTCAAATTATCACATATGATCTGTATTAAAAAATGGTCAAGATCAAACCCAATTTAAAGTGGCAGGAATTATCTCAATTAAGTAGAATCATGGTGTTCGCACAGCATCAAATGCTTAGAAAGTTCAACGGAGCGAGCCGTGGTCTTACGGTAATCAAACTGAGAGACCGGAGCCTGTATGCCGCATCTACGGGGAGATATAACTTTGACCGAGACTATTTACATACTGCGTTTAATGTTTCGATTAAGAATCCTCTCCTGAATTTATGAAGCTGAAATAAAATGTGTTATATATGTGTCGCTTATAACTCTATATTAATCTGTAAGATCTATGTGTATTATTGAATTCTTTCTCATATTTTTTGATAAATATTTGTTTTAGCACACTGAAAATAGATTTTACTATAATATAAAAATAAATATAAAATAATTTTTGTTTATGGGATTGGGTAGCAAGCCTGCTTCGTCAACCTGATAGTAAGTATTGCCAGCAAGGGACATCTACAAAACATAATATTGGCTAATGAGTTGATATCTAAGTGGATCTGGGAATGATCGATGACACTAGGATATATGGAAACAAAGGGAGAGGCACCTAGCTCTTCATCATTGTATAGCTACAACTCTACATCTCTGCGGAAGGGTTGTAATACGGTTGATTCAACCCGTATACGAGCGACAGTCACGTGACTAGAGCTAGACTCCAACTCCACCACTTAAGCATATAGAAAGAATCTGTGAATGCTCCAGTTATAGTCTCTATAATTGCAGAATTTTGATTATAGCTTTTAATAGATGTTGCTGGTAAAAGCATTAATAAGAGGAGTGATCTAAAGAGAGTCCATATAGAAAAATATTATATATAATAATGATACTTCAATACAATTTGGTACATTTTTTTTTTTACTTATATAACATTTTTACATAATGAGGCTGTTATCAATCCATTCGTATTATCTACCTTAGTAAATTAATCCATGACCATAATTTGCATAATAGAATAATTCATATTCAAATAATGGTCTTTTTATTAAATTCACGCGTCTTTAATTCAATCTCCAACTTTCATGAGCGATGATGAAAGCCTCATTTGCGATGACAGAATTAAGCTGAATGACTCGTTTCGATGTAATTACTTAAATTACTATAGCGCCCATGATAATTTCGTTTTTCATTAAATTCATTTTTTTTCTGAAATGAGATGAATAATCACTTCTTCGTTTAATTAAATCGTCAGATTTTTTAAAGAAAGTAACAGAGAATTACTTTAAATCATTTCGTAATGATTGATTTAATAGCTGTTTATTTATGTATTATATTTGGAATATATAATATTTTAATATAACATGTATGCTTTATAGGTTAATATTATATATAAAATATAATGAAGTTATTTTTGAGATAATCTTCAATCAAAAATATTTCATAAACAATAAGCACAATTCAAATATGAATAATATCTAGATGTCGTCTTTAAACTGTAATATAATAAAATGTAACTTTAGTAACAAAAAAAATAATTAAACGTTTCCACAAATCTAATGTAATTATCATACCGTAACTAAAATCCAATCACAAACTAAATTCTGTTTTGCATACAGAGAATGTCGTAAATCACCAGGTTTATTGGACGTCCGATGAATCGGGAGTAAATTAATAATCGTATTACTTTTTCAGTGGAATGCAAATATTTCATGATTGGGCGGTGACTGCTGCGCTCCGATACGATGTACCCTTTGTTCGGGTTTTTATGAATGGGACCTGCTGTGTTCCATAGGGTCGGGCTGATATGTAATTTTAATTAGCGATCCAGAACCATAATATAATTATTTGTTTTATATTACAGATATAGGTTTTATTGTAGTTGGTAACTAAAATTTGTTAGAGAATATTCTAAGAATAATATGTAGTAACAGAAGAAAACAAGAATATTTTAAGATTTTAAATCAAATTCTTTTTTACCTGATTTTTTTTAAGTTTTAATTTTTTTAATTTCAATGCAATAAAAATTTTAAGTATACACTTAAAATATGTCTCTCTTTAAAACTTAAGGTATTAAAAATAATAAAGGCGTGTACCTACTTAAATATTCTTGTGTAAAAAGGGTGTTGAGGTGTTGGTGTGTGAATCGCATTTAATTATTCCCGTGGGCCGGCGGGTGGTTAAATGAATTTTTAATCAAATTACAAGGCGAGAAAATTTACAAATAAATCTTAATAATGTTAGCTTGATGTAAAGGTCGAACCATTGTGTCTGACACTTTCGTTAGTCTCTAATATAGCTATTTGTTATCAAGAACCACTTTTAAGTAAACAAATAGTAATAAAAATAACCTACCATTGGTTATCAAGATTAGCTTTGAAAAAATTTTAAGATAGGATAATGGCCGATCTTGACTATGTATTATTTTTCTAACACTTCGTAATATAGCAATATTTTATATCTCTATCTATATCTTTGTCTTTAAATTTTTGTGTTGATTGTGGATAGCATATATTTAACTCATCAAGCATAGACCGCTATTTTCAATACGTTTTTGTATTAATGAATGTTTGTGGATGCCTCTGTTATAAAACATGAGAGATGAATTTTGTGGTTTTCGCCTTTTTGGAATAAAATTTTGTTTCCATGTTTAAATAAACTGGTCCAAATGTATATCTAAAATTCCTAGAAAACCCCACCAAAAATGTAAAGAATCATCTTAGTTGAAATGTCTCTTTATATTTGCCATACATCACCATGCGAAATGGACAATAAAATAGGCGACAAAAAAAATCAGTTGTTAGTCGAAGATCATGTGGGTAAGAAACATTCGAAAAGATGCTTTCACTACTGAAATTAGAAACCCAGAGGTGTTTTATATTTTATGGCTTTTATTATCATTCCATATTATGGATCTAGGCCATGGAAACTCAGACACCGTCTCGAACTCTCCAGCACCTTGATCTTGTTACGACATTATACGTCCAGTCTTGTTCTATACAAGTATCACCTTTGCCTACTCTCATCTGGAAATATTGCAAATTAAATTCAACATCATCTGAATCCCTATTCAGATCGAGATCACTATTATTTTATAGAAACTACATATAAACAGTACAATAAATACAAATGTACCTTGCACGCCAACGAAGAGTGCCTGATTTTTTACGAATTGGCGTCGAAAAAAGAATGGAGCCTCTTCCCTATTCCAGCTTACCAAAGTCCAAACCTAGCGTAGCTGGAGGTGCCTTTAAGGCATGATTATTTCCATGGCATTTCCATTCCTGTCCAAGCATGGGTGGGTCTGTGGTGTATGGAGAAGGACAAGACTAAGAAGTTCTTGGCAAATACACCACAGACGAATACATAAAATGATAGCTTTTTATGAAATTAAAATTTTAAAGAAAATATTATTAAATCCAGGTCTCAGTGAAAGTCCTGAATTTGATTTCATTAAATTACAGAACTAATGTCAACGTTACTATGATGAGATAATCCGTTATTTTAATGAAACACTCATTACATGCCTTGTTTGTGAAACATTTTAATCTCACAACGTTTGTTTAACCGTCTCGTGTGTTTGGGGCCTTTAAAATGGCGGGCAATTAATCATATCAATACTTCATATCTAAATGTCTAATGTATATATACATCACGCTTAAAGAACTATTATCTTATGATACGAATGTTTTCTTATAAAACGTGTTACATCTACCATTTACTTGCAATTTGCCTATTAAGTTATTTTGGATATCTCTATAAATATATTAAGCCATGTTAAGATTATTTAAGTTTTATATTTAGTTATTTAGATATAATATCTTTTAATGTTTGCTTACGAAATGTTTAAATATTTTAATAATATTTCATAATATAAATATTTTAAAACTAAAAGTCGTGAATTTGACATTAATATGTCATAACATACGGGCCATAAGAACTGGTCACATAAAATATTATTTTAAAGAGCATATTAAGTTTTATAAATAATTTTTAAATTTTACTCATAATATACCCGCCGGTGTAGGGGCCACTCGCGCCACGCTTCAGTCGGTAGCCTTTAGTTGTTTAATATTTTCCTAAAAGGGCACAACCAGTGGCTCTCATGCATATTAGATTGTAAATAATGTGCGCGTGTCTTTATATGTCAGGGCCACTTTTAGTACTTTATAGCCATCATTTATTGTACTTAAAGTTGTTTCATCTTACTACGTACTATTATATCAGAAATGTCGTTGAAGAATTGCTTGTCATCAATATTTCTCTAACATTTAAATATCACAATATTTTTTAAGATACAAAGAGCAATTAGTTCTTACATAAATATATAACTCATTGTGTAAAATTATTCAAAATATACTTTATTACAAAGAAATAATCGTATTCCGTAATTATATATTCACATCAGAAACAAAAATACTATAAGCATGCTAAAACTTTAAATAAGTTTTGTGTAAAAACAGGCGAGAAACTTATAAGTCCTTGACACCTTCCCACTTTAATATAAATGTATTATCAAAGCCAACATTCAAAAGGATCCAAAAGGCAGGGACTATAATAGGCTACAAGGTATTTTACTTTGAAAGTTATAAAACAAGCGAGATCCACCCCACGAGGGGTTAGCCTGACCTCACTAAACTCAGTGCATTACTTAGAAAAGTCGAAAAAGAATTTCAATTTAATAATTAATTGTCCCAAAACTTTACTGGCAGCATTTTTGAGAAATCGGTCTCTGATCGCCATTAAATGGTATATTGTTTTATTGATTAAAAAGTTTGATTTATTTTATAGGTTTTTAAATTTAAAATGAAATAATGTCGTTCATCAATAATACAAAAATAAATTTATGACCACTAATAGTTTTTAAATACGATTCTTTAAAAAGTGAAATGAGCGATCCCTTTGCTTTTGGTGATTTACTTTGCTAATTAATAGATGGGTTGGTCATCCATCAACCCACGTTGGACCAACGTCATGGGCTACGAGTATTCATACTCATTCGCAAGCTTCAAGTCGTCAGAAGCCATAGATATCAGATAGAATGGAACACAAAATATATCTTCTTTAACGTTATGTAAGTATGAGAAAACTAGATTAGTGAGAATAATCCTCAGTTACATATTGATTTATAATATACTAAGAATATCAAGAAAAGGAAAGTATTTTAGATAGACATGTTCATGTATAAATAAAACCGTAGAGATATAAAACAAAATAAAAAGACAGATTTGCTGTTGAAAAAACATAACAGAAGAGCGCGTTATTCTTTCATTTAAAAAAGGGCAGCCATGAACTGATAATATTTGGGACTGCAGTGTTATAATAAAAATAACCGTAAAGACGTACTTACTGAAATGTGAAAAGCCCCTAAAAGATAGAGGTACTTACTCTTAGTTATACTCATTCAAACAATTTAACAGCTGTCTTTAAAGATTACGTAACAAAAACGTTATTTATAAGGATACTTAAAAGAAAAAAAAAGGTACAAAAAAACCAAGCACTTGGGTTTATCTCGATAACCTTTCACTTGTGAGAAACATTTAGTCAAAGTTCTGCCTATAATTTCATGGCGCATACATTACACAAAAATATCAAACCAACCCAAAACAAGGCAAACACCTTAAAAAAATTGCGACAACACCAAACAAACCCTATAAAACACCATTCGGTAACCACTTAAGTGATACGCGTAGAGCGTGCCTCGGCATGAGGTGGGTGGATTTACACCGTCTGAACCGAGCAAACGTTTGAACTTCAAAAGAATACGCCATATTATTGATATATGAACGCTCCACGCTCGCTAGACGACTGGGGTACTAATGAATTCTTATTGAGTTTTTTGCAATATTCTTCCTTTTGATTTCAGAAAAAAATATGGGTTTTGGTTTTCAATATGTGTCATACAATGACCAGACCTTATTAGGTAAAACCAAGTTGGATGTAAACGTTACTTATTAGTCAACGTTATTTATTATATTGAAAGGGTTTCCACAAACTAATTAAAGGAAAATATCAGTAAAAATATGTAACTCAAATAATTATTTTCTTGACTGATTTTATTTATAGATATTGCTATGAAAAATATATTATTAAAGCATTCTAGAAGTAAAAGAAGCATTTTATTACAGTTTTCTAAAATGCATAAACCCTCGGAAAAATACGTCGTTAAAGAAATATCATATCAGAAATATTTACAGCAAAATCTTGCATCGTGCACTCAGAATAACTTCGAAAGAAAATCTCAAAATCCCACCGCGATCGTATAGGATAGGATCAAAAGAATAAACCTTATTGGAATTATATCCAGCTAAAGTATCGGCTAGCGATATGGAAGCTAGGCTAAGTCTCTCATATCACAATCTAGAAGTTTATTCAAGGTACAATTTGTCTTGTATTTAAACTACTAATAATACTACTATTAACTTGTTTAATAATACTAATAACTTGTTTTGTTTATCTTGTATGTATCTAACATTTTTTTTTATATTATGGATCAAAAATATTATATTATAAAAAGTTTTTTTGAATAATCTTTAATCTGTAAAATTAAGATATCTCGAAAAATATAATAAATATCGTGTAAAAAATTTTAGTTGCTAAAGAATAATTTTTATTTGAGGACAAATAAAAAAAAGCACTTTATGATAAAAAACATTGCCCTAACAACCTGAACATAGCCCATGATGGGTCGTGGACACACATTTACAAACATTCAGTTCCTCTCGCCTGCAGCCGATATTAAATGTTTGCGTTCGAACGTTTCGTAGGTAAACGTAAACATTGTGTACACTCACTCCAATAACGTACGGCACATTCGATTACAGGCCTTAATTCTTGATATATAAAGGCCATATTTCGTCCCCATTATGCCATTGGGTTTACTGTAGTAGGCATGGATTTTGCCCAATATCTCCTAATCCCTAGCGCTATATATTTGTTTGTGTTATATAATGTTACCGACTCATATATCATATGTACTTTCATTATATAAATTTGTACGTTTTTGAAAAATATATTTGCTTATCATAAATATAATAAAAAATGTGTTTGATTTTTTTAGCGCCTATATTCTTTTGTTATATTTTATAAAATATTCAAACCAATTACGTCTTTGATTTATTTTAAAGACATCAGAAGCCTCTCTAGATGTTTTCTAATATAATGTAAGGTATTTTCTTCAGAAAATACTGTTGAAAAGAATTTCGGCAAAATGTATCCAAGTTCAAGACTGATCACCCGCTTGGGATCACGGCGCATCTCATAAATATTTAGTAAATAAATGTATTACCAACATTACGAATACTTAGAAAATACGGTATGATTTAATATAAAGAAGTATATTTATACTATTGTAAATTATTATAAAGCAAGATTATTGCTTAATCAAACTTCATCCCAAACTAAAACAAACACTAAATATCTATCTATATATTTGAACGTCTTAAGCGACGCATCACTAACCATCGATAATTGACGGATCCTTTCTAAATATTGACTGCTACTGAGTACAAAACGAAAGTTCATCTGAGTACAAATTACTGTGGGCGTTAAAGTTTATATTTTCCTTTATAACCCGAGGCGAAGCATAAGCTGTACTTTATATGTGTAAAGTAACTTGTGGTTCAAATTGTGTGTGATTCCGACCACCGGCTTACATAGGACCCCGGTTACCGCATCTTTACTAAGTGTTTATCCTTTAATTTTTAATACAAGTACACAAATAAACTAAAGAATGTTACATAACAATATATATATATTAAAAAGTAACTAATCATATGTAACGACATCTTGAAAAGTTTAAAGTTTGAAGTCTTAAAACTTAAAACTTCGAGTCTGAAAGTTTTAATATGTCTTTAGCTTATGATTTTAGATTATCTTAAAATATATGCACATAGTATTTGACAACTCAATTGGGTTTTAAAAATATCAAAGTAGAGAACGAAAATTCTAAATATGTGAAGCTATGCATACATTTAACGAGGTGGATGCCTTCTTTTTTCATTGTTCTTTGTTGTCGGTAAATTCACAAACAATTTAGTATCGCCGAGACACAAATTAAGATAAACTGCTAATCGAGATTGAACCCAGATAGATACAAAACCTTAATTTGCCGTTAAAAGCTGTTTTTATTTACTTTGTAATAAACTAAAAGATTTGTGATAGTTGAGTCGGTGCGGAAAATTTATGCAAATGTGATTTTAATTGGAAGCAAATTGATCACCCATTATGCAAAAACATGGAAGTTCTTGTCTTCATTTAAGAATAAAAACAACCATTTTATTTTATGTTTTTTGTACCCTTTAAAATAAACAACATTGGCTTTATTATTTATAAGTTAAAATGAAATCTATTCAAATAAATTAATTACTTGAAAATGTGCCAAAAACAACTATCAAGTAACTGGATGTTCGTGAATCTGTGACAATCGCTCTGGAGTCGATGACCTCGTTGCGCTCATGCAACGCTAAGAATAAAGCGCTTTTAAGGTTCAATTGATTGAAGATAGCGGTTTAAAGATTTAACCGTAATAAGAAAATATTTTAAAATTAAATTATTTTTAATAACAATGGAATCTGGTACATGTATTTATTTACTATTTGCTAAAATCACAATTTTAAATCTTTAAAAAGGTTTGTTAACTTCAAAAAACGATTTTAAAGAAACTTCAACGAAAAATTATAATAAAAAACGAGTAAGGGACTTTGTGAAAGATCATTTATATTAAAAATTGCGATTTCAATACAAATATGCTTTGTAATATAACAAGTATCAAAGTTGGAAGTGACAACCGGTCCGCTATGTAACACTGCTTATAGCGCGGGTACAGGGTCAAGAAATTCACTCTTCAAGCTAATATGCTCGCAAGTAATTGGATTGCCATGAGACGGGATAGCTGCTAAATTTGCTAAATGGTTTTAGTGCTCTCGAATAAAGAGCTTAGAATTTAAACACATTAAGAGTTTGTTAATTATATGAAAATCTAGTGTTAGGACTAGTGCCACGACAGTTTGGTTGAGTATTTTGTTTTCCTTGTACTTAATAAAAATATAATATTTTGTTATTTCATGTTTTAATATAAAATTGTTATTAATTTATTATTGTCATCATATCACAATATTGTATTAGTGACATATTATGGAGAAGACATTATAGAAATGTATTTGAAAATTTGTCAAATGAAAGTAATAAAAAACTCATTAAACGCATCGCTAGTGACGAGAACATTTTATTAGACCTGCACCCATTATTATTATTATACCATTGTAATTTTCGAAATGATATTTCATTTGGAAAATTACAATGGTATATTAATCTATATCATCTGGTATAGTATAGTTTTTGGGAGCCATATTAATCACAACTACATTGGTACATATATTGAAAAAAACATGACGCAGAATTCAAAAGCCTATAAAAAACCACAAAAAGCTAAAAATAGTATATCAAATGGCTAAATATATTTAAGGACGTCATACAGTCCAGCTCGGAGCTCGCGGCCTCGGAATGCGTAGCCTATTTCCAATTTGCGTCTATCAATCAAGTGCAATCTCACTGAGTGGATTACGCGTAAATGAAATTTGCATAGCCCGTCGCGCTCCAACGCGACATTTGTAGCGAATATTTACGCTCTTGTTTGTGGACGAAATAACACCTAGATTAGTCTATTTTTTCAATATCACTTACGTGTTTAATAATCGTCCTCAGAAGAGTCTATTATGTCTTTGACAGGTAATATACCCCATTGCGGAAATATTAAAGCTCTTTTAAAATTTGTTTGTTTTGTATAATAAGACTGAACTAAAATGTACATTGAAATAATAAGATAAACATAAAAATATTATTAAATATGAACTAGAACATAGATTGTGTACATTGGAGAAGTTATTATTTACCTGAGAAAAGCAGTGTTAACATTTACTAGACAAATTCAACCTGCAAAGCAAGCAAAAACAGATAGCAAGGTTTATTTAAACATATTATATTACGCGCTTACGCAACTAAGCCAACTAATACAAACTTCTAAACTAAACTAATAAAGGCATGTAGATAGAGAAATATGAGATATTACGAAAACTATACAAAACATTATTCAGCGAATTTTATATGATCTATGCACGACATCTACGACATACATGTATATGTTGTAGAATCTACGTCATATATGTACGACATATATGTATATGTTCGGAAAATACTTATCCTTAAAATAATGTACATGCGCTCATTAAATACTAAATAAGCTTTTATCTTCAACAGGTGACGAAGAATATGATAAAATACTTTAAAATACTATGAATATAATTTGAAATACATTTTTTTATATTTGAACAATTATAAGCCTGGACCCGTTAGTTTCGATTATAAGAGGCATTTGATGAGAGCGATTCTGGCAAACTCCCGAATACCCAATTATGATTTTAATTGACCCGTGCCGTGGATTTGACACGAAAATCCAATAAGGACGTTTCAGTCGATAATCGCCTTTGCAAACGCGCAAAAAGCAGACCGAATCAACTGAATCTAATTGAACTAATTTACAAAGTTACATTTCATATCAAAATTGAGATGCTTCATTCCAATTTGAATTTTGATTCAGCTCTGTTTTGTTTTTTGTACAAATTTAGTGCTAACGATGTAATTGTACTAATAAATATTAGTTCAAGCACTAAAATTTCGGTTACTCAGACAATATTGGTCTTCCTATTTGTCCGAAAACAAAATCCAAAAACTCAAAACTCGCTTGATACAGACATTTGATCTCGATTCCCAAATAACATAAAATTTCATTTCCACTAAGCAAGTGTAATACAATCAGCCTGTCGATACATCTTCACACCGATTTCGATGGGACACCTGTCCAGTGACCCTGTTCCAAATAAAACGGAACGGAACGAACAGAACAATATAAACTAGCTTTATTTTTATTGGTCCGACCTTTTTTAGGCGATTGGTCTGGAGATAAGTTCAGGCATTAGTTTTTAACATCGTCGTTCTTATTTGATTGTTTAAGGCTTGTTTCTTTAAAGGCCTCCGTTGATTGGTTCGCTGTTATGGTAACTATTGACTTTGATGTAGGATTGCCTTTTTAATTGATTGATTAAGATTTCATTATGATGTATTTAGAGAATCAATTTATTTTTTAATAATTATTTTTCATTTATAGTTAATAAGTGGTCATATTGATGTTTCTCCAAAACCAAATAAGAACATAAAGCTCGTTTTTTTTATATTGAAATACAAAATCTAATTATATTTTGAACGTTTTAATTTAAATTGCCATCGAATTTATTTCGTTTGATTCCAACACGTTTGATGAAACAAACGAAACGAATTTCAGGTAACTTTATTAGGCGTCATTTCTCCCCTGTGGTTCACAAACACCCAAAGCAATTTCCTACAGAATTATAGATCTTCATTTTATACCTCAGTAGACTGCTGAACTTATAATTAGCAAGTAATCAGATTAATACGATTTGTGTGTGTTATGATTTTAAAATATAAAATAAACTAGACTGAGACCAGCTAGTAAAAGCAAAAGCCTTGGTCCAAAAATTGTAAAATCTCAGCTCTTGATTAGATATTGTCATAAAATTTCTATGTAGAAAAAAACATACTTATTACTTTTATAAAGTGAAATGTATAAACTCACCCGGTTGGTTATATATTTTTATATATATTCGTTGTCAATCAATAAGAAACTTACCTGTAATAAAAAAAAATATAAACGTTAATAATTAATAAATTATTAAATAAATTATCGACGGTTTATATGTAATCTAAATTGTCACAATCACAATTATTTATTGAATAATATGAGAAAATTACTCATGGAATAAATAAAAAGTCTAGGATATAAATGTCTCTCAAGCTAGGAATGAAAGAGTTTAATTCAATTGGAAAGAGTTTATATTAATATACAGCATGCTTACTGAAGTATAGATTATGTAAAGCAAAGTGCGCATAAAATGTATGGGTCAGTATACTTAGGCTCCAAGCTCACGGACGATTTCGTTCAACATCTTAAAAGGAATTTATCCAGGAACGTAAGCTCGTAGGAAATTCAAATATTCGAACGATAAAAGCATTTCTGATCTGGATTTCTGTATATAGCAATGAAATTCTATATTTTTGAAATACTGTAAGCTCATATCATTGATGATAAATATTTTTATTAACCCTAAAAGAAATAAATATCTTACTAAATGATGCTTGCTTGCTTGAAACTAATTAGGAAATGTTGACCTGTACAAAGTGTATATTTAATAGGAACTTCCTTATCGTCCAACTTAAAATAAAACGGAGTAGCATGCAGCGTTCCATTATTTCCGTCACAAACATTTAACACTGACTCGGACGGTAATATCCTTGCGATAACACGGACTGGCAAAAGTTTCTTTATTTTTAGAAGTGGACAATACTCAGATTGCACATAATGTTTTTGTCAACTTATATGTACTGACTACTTATTTTGGAATAATATCAATTGTATAGTATTTGTATTCACGAGAATAATAGAAAATGTTATAAAATCAATTATAAATGAAAACTATTAAAAACGATAAGCAGCACGTGATCTTGATTATGGAGTTAGAGAAGATAAAAGAGAAAATATAAAAGATATTACAGTGAAGCGTAAAACAAAATCTAATAAAGATTGAATCTACACATGTGCCTGGAGGCAGCGACAGACGATGTGGCATTACGGATAATTTGGTTTAAATGTGGACCACACGAGTGGGATTCCTAACTCATTTAACACTATTTAAAAGCATAAATACGTAGCAAGCATCTAAAGCGAAGGAATTTTGCTTTGAAATCGTACATTTCACACCCTTAGTCGCCAATAATGTAAAAATTATTATTTATAATTTTTTCACAAAATAGCCGAAAACTTAAATAAATAATATAAATAAGGAAATGAAATAACATTACACATGTTTCACATAAAGTACAAAGAAAACGTATTAAAAGGCGTCTGGAACCAAGGAATTCTGTTTATGCCGTTTAAGAAGGTTGTAAAGTCAACGCTCCACAAAAGAATTGCTTCATTCTTTCTAAATTTCAGGTTCAGCCCGTCGCGAGCGTCTAGGAGTTATTTATCTTCACCGGGGCATAATGGAAATTAATTAAGTAACCTTTGACATGGTTTACGCGCCTGGAATTTTCTCTCACCAACCTGATACTCAGCTGCGGAGTTGATGTGGTATCAGCCATTAATGTAATTTATTCGTTGACATTTAATAATTGTATTCAATGATTTTTTTATATGTAAATATAAACGATCAAATAGTTGATCTTGTGAGTGAGCTAACTAGATGCTGAAGGATATTTTGCTCAGTATCCTATATCTCCTTCCGCCCTACTAATTCCTCAAGGGCAATACATCCATCACTTATCAATATATAAAAATCTGAGATAGTCTACATAATAAATATATGTACTAGAAGGTGAACCTTATATGAAAACCATAAAGTATCTTTGTAATCTACTCATATGTGTAATTTTAAAATCTGAACCCTAACAGCTCCAAGTTTTGAAATAACAATCTTGGTAACGTGTTCTTGACGGTGACATTTGCACTGGTACACTAATGATTTCAGCCACACACTAGAAAATATTTAAGGTAATTCTGAATATATGAAACATGAAGAAAAAATATTACCTTGCGGATATATACTTAAATGTTAGACAAATCATCACCTCATATTCACATCACACTTCAATCACGACGAAATTACAAAAAAAAAAAAAACAATTCAATAAATTGCAAATTTAATTACATTTGTTACGTTTTTGATTACAATACTTTACTAAAACACCCATCTCATAATAATTCCCCAAAATCAAATTATCTTGAGGTTGACTCGAAATGTTTTTAACTGAATATCCTGTACTTTGATCATACCCTGATCGAATTTCCTCTCAAACTTCGAACTGGACGGTGAAGTTTCCACCCTGTTTACATTATGTGAGACCGACAAAAAATAGGAGCTGCAGACCGACGGAATACATCGTTAGTGTTTGAATGCTTTAAGTAACATCTGTAGCTTTAGAAGTTTAGGATCTGAAACGAATCCTATCCAAATAATACTAAAATTAAATTATTTGTTATATACTAAGTAAGTGTACTATTATTATATATAACGATATATAATTTTGGACATAATTGTCAATGTTATTATTGATATTAAATCGTTTATATTTGTTCTTTATATTTAATTTAAACGACACTTAATAACAATGACAATGGAAACCAGCTAATCTATTGGTAGTTTCTGCGCATGCGCTTCATAATATAATTACCAGAAAGTGTTTAAACTCATTCCACCAACTTGGATAACATGGACGAGGGATGAAATAAATAGAAGTGATATAAATAGATAAAGGAAGGTACACATTTCTATCAGCAATTTATAACACCAAGAAAATATATATCTTCAATAGAATATCATTTGAACAATGAGTTATAAATATGTTAATTTAATTTTACATTCATTCCTAAATATAACATATTCTATAATTAAACGCTACCGTGTCAAAGATGACGCAGTATCCAGATATGATACATTCGTATACATATATAGCTGTCAGTGAGATCTCTCCAAACATATTATGTTTCAACATATCACCTTGTATCGTGTGTGTCGCCCGTATGCATATAGCAAATAGACGTATCAATATATACACCAATAGTATAGGAAATTACGATTGGTGAGTTCGTTATTAGCTTGGTTTCATGGTTGGGAAGAGTGGGGGGGAAGGGGGGGAGGATAATCGTGTTACTGCTCCGTGTGTTTACGTCGACGCGTTTGTCGGTTGACTTACGTTTGTAAAATGAGGTATTTGTTGACGTGTGTATTTGGTTGTTTGAAGTTGGAATTGCGTATTTGTAGTGTGGTTAAATTCTTATGATTATTTCTAATCAGTACAGTTACTTATGTCTGTGTACGTGCTTTGATGTTTAATCAACATTGAATAAGTTAAAATATTATTAATTTAAACATTAAAAACAATATTTTGTAACAAAAAATATACTTTATTCATTTAAGTAGTTAAATACAAGTAATATCTTCTTAGTAATCATCTAAAATCAGAATATTTTATTTAATAATAAGAGACTACGCGACAATATTTCTTTAAAAATGTTTTATAATGTCTTTCTTATTGAAAGGAGGCCATATCAATAAAATGAATAAAATTATAATATCTTCGTATTGATAGATCTGAACTTCTTTTGAAATAATAAGTAAAATTGAACAAAACATTTTAAAAAGGTTTCATTTATTCCAATTATTATTTCATCAGAATTTTAAATATCTTTATATTTTCGCAAAGTAAGTGACAAAGTGTGGTTAAAAATCTAAGGCAATAACAAACCGCATCACGTTCGTCTATAACGTGGGCGTATAAATGATTATTGCCCTGAAAATGGTCTACTTGAAAATGGATGCACGTGAAAACGGACCGCCCAAACCTTACAGGTTAAATAAACTTAGAGACAAGTAGGTAAAATAAGAAATATTATTCTTAATTTGTTACAACTAAATTAAATGCAAGGAATATCCACAGTCTGAAACAACCATTAAGATCTGGCCTCTAAGATGAATATAATTTCAATTAAATTTAATATCACCTCATGATGTATCAACTACTAAGCTTCAGAGACAAGTATAAGTCGCTACTCGGTTATCGCTGCACGTAATTAAATTCACTAATGTTAGTTATTTCATTAGACCAGAGGTTCACTTGTCATTACTCTGTGGTGGAATTAAAAAGAAATGCCTTATTTTCTTTGATTATATAAAAGAAAGTAGAAATATAATTAAATTAAAGCTTTCACAGTTAGGATATTTGCTTTAAGTATATTCTGTGGTTTTTGTTTATTGTTTGTTTATACTATTTTACATACATTTATTTTTTCTTTATTATGCATATAAAGATAATTAATTTAAAATTCTGCATAAGGTACATATAAGGTACATTATTTGCCATATGCTTACGTTGTGGTTATGTATATATTTTTAATGAAATCCAAAGAATTTATTTTAAATATTGTTTTTTCTTTGTTATATACGTAGTGTTTCAAAAAAGACTTTTCCTCTTACTCTCAAGACGTTTTATAAATATAACTGGCGCATCCAGTATTTCTATAAAGGTATTATTTTTTATGATATCTCTTAAACAGTCGTCACGTATCTGAAGCCACCTTTATGTTGATATCTTCAATACGATACAGCGGTTTTTGTTTGATATTGCGCGATGAGACGCTTATTACGTAACTCTTGAACTTTATAACTCATATTATTTTTTTTAGGTTACTTTTAAAGATTTTTCCATTTCATTAATTGTTTTGATTTTAGGTGGAGTTTAATATCGTCATTTTGTCATATGCAAATATGATAGAATTATATTACCAAAAAAGCTGTCTTTATTAGAAAAATTAAATATTTCTTGGTTATTAAACATTTTGCTAGCGTTAAATTAATATAACAAAATCACTCGTTTATTAGATGCCATTTAGGTACGGACTCGTCTAGTTTTTTCAGCTGCAAATTTTCACTCATAAATATTAGATTGAGCTGTACGCCCCCGGCGCGTTCAGATTCATAATTTGTCCTCTCAATAGCTTAGTTCACTGTTCGACCTAATAGACTAGACTATTAAAATGCAATAGCCACAAATTATTAAAATATTTTGCTAAAAGGCATTATGAAGCTCGTATTTACAACACAGCTTATTGAAATTTCATTCTATATCCGATGTATTGAAATGATTCATACTGGAAAATAGATTTTTATGAAATGGATTACAAAAACTTTCAAGATTCAGATGATATTTCATATGACATGTTGTGGATTTTTAATATTTTAATATGGAATATGCTTACAATGTTTGATATTTTGAATTAATCCTATGGAATATTTGTATTTTATTTGATTCAAATATTTTTTATTATTATAATATTAAATAATAATAATAAAATATATATTAAATTCCAATAAATAAATAAAATATATACTCAAGCAAATAATTTACTAGTATTCCATAAGATTAATTCAAAATATCGTACATTGTAAGCGTATTCCATATTAAAATATTAAAAATCAACATTTCATATGAAATGCTAAATTTAGAAACGTTCTTATTAACGAATAATATATTATTTTACATAGATTGGATTTTAAAACAATAATATTGTTTAAGATTTCGTATCGACTGGTCCATCGGAATATTTTTTAGCAAAAGAAACAAACAACCGGAAATGTCTACATTTAAAGTTACCAATGGCGTTATGAAATAAGAAATGAAATAGAGCAATTTTATTACTACCAATATTCGATATATTGAAATAGATTGATCTTTGCAGCTTTACCGAGAGCTAGATAAAAATAAAAGGAGCAACGTCTATAGCGCGTCATAACTCGAGCCATTTCCTTTCGCCTCAATAAAATTTGCAGTCGTGAAATTGTACAGGAATGTCGTTGCATGTCAGGGAAGTTGTGCCAGTTTTGAGACGGTTTGGATGTCGAACTTTATTAGGTTTGGGGCAGGAGCTGAATGCGAGTATAAGCCCCATAGTGATATTCTCTGTCCCAAAATAATATAATAGCCTAAATTTTTTAGTTGTTAAAAATCGTTTGTTTTTAAAAAATACTTTGTAAAAGTTTAATTTTCACCTTTTAAGTTGCTTAAATTCGTTTTTAAAATTGTATATTATTAACGTTATATTTTTCGGACATTGTACGTGTATGACAAAATTAATAGAGCTTCGAGTCAGTTGTTAAATTGTGAAATTTAGTTTAATGCGCGCTGAAAATATTACACACCTTTACCCGGTTCTAGCGTCAATTTGGAGGCAAGCGCTGATGCCATCCCTGTTCCTTTGACTCGTTCGAGAAACTATTTGCTAAGTACTTTTGGAGAATTGTTCGTCTGTCGCCTATTACTGTTTGAGAGACAATTTTGAGAAGCCACTTATCTCATAGTTCATACGAAAAGCAGGTATACCTTTATCCAGCTTTGTTTCATACTTTTAGTTGCTCAAGCATTCAGTTAGAGTTTACAATTGCCATGTTTTGGAGAGTTGAGTATGTGTGCCTCGCATTAAACAAAAAAACGTATAATACTTTGATGTGTGTGTTTTGATATTATAAATATTTGATATTAAATTGTGAAATAATATTAAATACCTTATTATATAGAAAAATCTTATCTCGAACGTTAATCCCAACATGTATAACGAAATTGAATCGGTCACAAATTGCAGATGTTTTGGTACTAGCCTCATGGGCGTGTCCAGCCAATTTCGTTGAGAGCCACTTCAAAGCCGAGGTGGAAATGACGTTCACCAAAGTACCACGAAATTTATCGACCGTACGTGCCTCGTGCTTAAATAAAAACAAACCTAAAGTGTCAAACTCCATTTTGTTAAGTGTATTTAGCGAGATAAAATGGATTAAAACGTTTTCACCAGTCATTAATGACTTTATTTTAAGGTTTACTTATCATAGCTTGAATAATATACATGAATTTAATAAACAAAAGTAAAAAAAGGTAAGTTTATTTAAATTTATGCTTCTTATATAAATAGATCAGTCACTTAATTATTTTTTTCTTTGATTTTGTATGGCGTAAGTTTTACCTTTTTTTTGATAAGGATCTTTTATATATCAATTTTTACATTTTTAGTTGTATTTTATTTATAATACATTTTTAAAATGAAAGAAATTACGTTTATATTTAATATATTAATAGAAGCTTCGTTTTGTAATATTATATATTTTTACTGTATATTATATGCAGATTTAAATCATGAGGTTACAACAACTCTTCGTCAAACTACAACTCGACAAAAATATAAATAAAGTAAATTATAGAGCAATCAATCAATACACTCTCAAGAAAATACGCGGCATCTCAATCAGAGTCAAAATTGACTATCGTTTTATACTGTACGTTTTCTGATGATATTTTTTCATTTGTCCAACAGTGAAAGAAAACGTAATTTTTATTGACGTATCATCACTCCGATCGAGTATGATCTTGAGCATTGCTTATGGAATTTCATATCGACTTTTATGTCATCAGCCTATTGGGTGTAATACATCAAAGTCTTATAAAACAGAACAAAAGGTTATATATTTAGGATATAAAGATATAACAGAGCTACAAAGGTGTTCTAATTTTATGTGAAAGACAGTTTATGGAGAATCTCTCATATCTTTTTTATCTTGTTCGCAATATTAGTATTTATTATTTTCTAAATAGACAATTTCTAAATTTATCTAAATGAAATTCTCTAGCAGCATATAGCAGTCTCTATTATTTACTTTTAAAGGTTTTTATATACATAAAGGTTATTTTCTTTAAATACGGTAAATAGCCCGTCGCTGCTGGTGTACAACTCCGATCAACAACACCGGGGATTCATTTTACTCACTTTGAGATCTTCTTAACTGTCTTTGAAGGCAATACCTGCAGGTCCACGTTTATTAAAATTATGGTAAAGTAATTAGTCATCGCACGACATAATATTAAGTGCAATAAAACTATATGAATTTCTATAATTTTAACATTATTTTAACATTACATACATATTTTAACATTTACATTATAGAGACACTTTATTGCATTATACAAAAAATATCAATATATATACACGCAATTATAAACTAACATTGAATTATTGCTTGAAATGAATGTTGTTTAAATTTGAAACTTTGTTGAGAAAAATAAAAATAAAAATACAGTAATTTAAAATAACTGATGTAAATTAAAAACAAAATTCAAGTACTGAAATATATTTTATTATTCTTTTCACGAAGCTAATTACAATCTATAAAATAAAGAAACGAAAATTTTAAAGTATTTTAATTTAATATTCAAAATGATTCATATATATTTAAACCAATTTTAGCTTTCTTTTAAATTAAAATAAATACGGAATGAAAAAAATAATTGCTTCTGACAGGACTCCAACCCGCGACCTCTGTCAAACTGTCCCGTCGATCTACTAATTGAGCTACCGCTATCCGCTTTAATGAACTTAGCAATCTATTTATAATTATCTTTGTCGGGACGGAAGCAACATCTATTGGGCTATTATCAGAAACCGAAAACAATATATTTAACATTTTAACTGTATATTAAATTATTTAATACATTTTATAATACTTGTTCCGCATATAATATTCATCGATTTTTTAACGATGTATAAATTTTCAACTAAAATATGGTAAATGTCGTAAAAATGTAACGTAATTTTAATTATACTATATATGTTTTTTCTTGATGAAAAGTACAATATTAAGAAACTATTCACATTTATTTACACTTGCGCTTGAAGTAATTAATACGTTAAATAACAAAAGTGTAGTCTCCATATTAAATGTATGACAAAGCACAGAATATCAAAGGGGTCTCTTTGACCAGTCACACGTTACTTGAATCGAAGGCAGAATAATCTGTCCCAGTGCATTTACGGGTTGGCCTATCAAAAAGTTTCCGTGTTAGGCCGGTGACGCATTTAGCAATGTTTTAAATATTTAATTAAAATAAGGATAGAATATTGTTTATTGAATTTAAATTAAAATTAGTTAATAGATTTAAGAAAACTACTTTTTATTGTTGCTGGATCACATTCATTAATATATCTCGAATATGAGTGATACTTACTTTGTGAAGCTATTATTGAAATTGTATACATTTTTGAAGTCACTGTGACTTTTTACAACACACGTTCGTAATATTCATTCAGGACTACTAGCCGAGTATGGAAAATAAATTGTATTATGGGCTTTTAGCATTTGTAAAAAAAATCAATCAAATAGTTTCAGTAGGTTAAGTAATAGTAGATTTAAGGACAAAATTGACTTATTTAAGGTCTAACTACCGATAATGTATCAATTTCCTAACAAAATATATCAAAGCTGTAAAATGTACTTAAATTAGACTAATATGGCTTATTATATATATCTAGTTTAATGGATTTATGTGTTATAGTATGTAAGGAGTTGTAATGTTATTATATACCACAAAATATAGAATGTATATCAAAGTATATATGTCCATTAAAACAACTAAGTGATAAAATCGTAAACCTCGTGTGGGCACGGCTTTATTAACTTTGACCGATGTCGCGTGGGTCCGGAAGGCCCTACGCCGGAATTAATCAATTTCTCTTATAACCGGTACATACGGACTCTTCCTGATATCATATTATATTGATATATGGACGGACACAATGTGAACTTTTGGTTTTGTTATTTTTGTATAGTAAAGGCCAGAATGTAGAGACATGAAAGATTGCGGGTCGTGTTTAAGGTATTACTTTATTATAAAGCCAAAATAATATGACGAAGTAATCAATTTTAATCCTCAATGTATTTTCCTCATAAAGGATCATGATTTATGTAGTTAAATATAATATACAATTTCAATTGAAATATCAAAATCGTAAACATAAATACAGAACAAAATTGAAATTTAATTGAATAAAGCAAAGCAATATTACCAACCATTCACATAGTGAAATACTTAGTGACTCAATTCGATACATGTACAAATATTTAGAGAGCTTAAATGTTTAGTGTTTCTCAAAACTCAACCTTGTTTTAATGGGGCTATGGTTCAAAATGTAAAAATAATATTAGTCGAAGAGGTCGCTAAGCTAGTAACCAAGTTAACAGACTATAAAGGGAATTATTAAGTAACGCGTCTGCGCTATAAAACATCTGATTTAGAATAAACTTGCTGCCAAGTTATATGTTTTAACGTTAATTATACTTTTAACTTTAATTATAACGTTAAATAAACATTTATTATTAATTTAAACATCGAAATGTAAAGTATTTGATATAAGAACACTAAACAATAATTTAACTGATGGTTTTAAAAATTATAAATAATACCACCACTGCATAAGTAAATATTATTAAATTATTTTTGGTTTATTATTTTTTTTACAAAGGTCATAGTTTTTAGTTTAATTTTAAACTAACTCTGTAAGCTGAGTTTACTTAAAAGGAACGGTTTTGTGTTCGAAAGTTCAAAGTGCCAGAGGACATCTTAGTATTTAAAATCACAAAAGAAGTTTGTTTACAAAGAAATAATACTTTATTTTTTAACAAAAGTAAAATATCTGAGTTCAAGAAATAAAGATGTAATCTTCAATTAAAAAATCGTTGTTAAAAACATAATAAATAAATAATTAATACTTGGATTTATCGGAGCGTCATTATATATATACTTAATGAGATTTTCTTGTTTGATGAAGAATATAGAAGAAAGTAAATAAATAAATAGCATGTCAGTTTGTTCAAACAAAAATAAAATAAATAAATACACTATATATTACTCAACATTTGTTCTATATTTTTTTTGTCATTCTAAGTGACAGTGTAAGTCACAATCAGTTTGATAAAGGTAATAAAAACTATATTATTTCTTTCGAATGATTTTATCACATCTGTGACATCTTTAGGTACAATACAAAACTCTAGTTTCGAATACTTGTGGGAATTCTTCCAAGTTGCGATTTACTTTCCTCAACTCTGGACCCTTGGCAGTACAAACGTCACCAAAATATTGTAAAAGATATTATTTTACGAAAAAAGATCTTCTATTTGCTAAATACACTGTAACGTATACTATTTACGACAGTACGTACATACAACGGAATACAATACACCAATGTTTGAAAACACCTCTATCTCAATATTTGAATCAAACTTTACAAATAAAACCACAAACTTGGAACAATAATTTTCAAACTAAATGTAAGTACAAAAACAGTGGGGCATCGCAAAAGAAAACTAACACTTCTGTCGGTAACAGTACCCGACATTGTTACTGGAGACTCGAAGAACTAAAGATCCACTTCTATTTTCCGATAGGACGGGCATAGTATCATTCAACTTTTATATTATCTCGCACAGGTCAATGGAGCGGTCCCGGGTTATATCGATCTAGTCAAATATGGCTGTAGAAACTTACAATTTTATTTTGTATACTTACCGTTTCTATAAATTATACATAACGTTAAGTATTTGTAATTGTTATACGAAAAACAGATAAACTCCACAAACGGTGCAAATTACATTCCCTGCTTTATAATTTTAGATAAAATATAATGAAAAATCATCAACTCGTGTCAAACTCGAACCAGCGACTTCTGGGATACAATCCATGAACGTATGATTTTTTCCTTCTAATTTTAAGAATAAGCTTCAAATGGCTAACAAATTTATAGGCAATATGCAAACATTCCATTTTTTTTAATGTCATTAAAAGCATTTAATGGTGTTACGTCACTTAGTACTAAAGAAAAGCTTCCTGTCACACCCCTAGACGAAATTGTAAGCGAAGCTCCCTTCATTTGTAAGGGGATTTATTTAATTTCAACCATCGGAGTTCAGTTTCATTGCCAATATATTTTAATCATACAGTACCATGGCATTGTTTAAATCTAATTTAAATATTATTTATAACGGAATGGACTGCATTAAACCTGACTTAATCTGAAAATGGCATCAACAGTCACTTCTCTAGATATCCGATTGGCTTCACATAATGTTTTGAAAGCTACCATTACGAAAAGAATAAGCCAATTATTTGCAAGGCCTTGATAAGCTCAGTGCAAATTAAATTTTCAACACTTTCACGTTTAATTTCAATAATGGATCTAAATAATTTAAATCCAATACAGTCCATTCGAGCGCTGAGAGACGAATCCAATTTAACCATTACGAATGCGTCTAACTAAATACTGGTTTGGAGTGAAATTTCTTGTAATACATACAATTAATACAATGTAAGTTATTACTTTATTAAAGTATCATTGGTTGTTGCTATAAATTTTTGAATGAATTGGATTATTTAGCTTATCATTATCGAGTTAAATCTTCAAAAACACTCGTTAATGAAGGTAATTTTATAGTTAAATTAAATTTTTTTTCAGACTACGATTGAAAGTCTGACTTTTAATTAAAATATGTTTATAAAAAGCTCATGACCAATGATTCATTTTGTGTTGGAAACAAAAAGTTTTAATATATTTATTTTGAGGAAGATATTTAAATTTTATCTACAATTGTTTTGTTATTGTTTTTTGTCTTCGTAGCGTTTTTAAGTAATAAAGATTTAGGTAATGCAGTTAAATACTCGCTTTTTATACATACCATATAAGAATATACTAATAGAATGGGATACTGAATAGCCTTTTTATCAATTTTCACTTAATTACGAATTAAATGTCCATATAATCAAATTCATTAGACCCAAAAACCGAACAATGTCACTTTAATGAAAAATCGTCGAAAATTCGTCGCCACAACTTTACAAAACTAAACCACCGACGTATTCATTAGAGCTGATAGTCTGTCGTTTAATTTATATAATGGATTCAAATAATTTCAATCCGTAAATTGCCATCGGTTATTTACAAGTTTTATATTTGTTATTCGAACCGCACATAAGTTTTCCAATATGGCGGTTTAATTATTTCTCTCAAAGACTTTTCGGTGGAAACCAATCCTGTTATTTTGAAATAGTTATCGAATCATGGTTTATTTTGAGACACCAAGAAAAATTTTAATTTTTATAAAAAAAAAAATGTCCTTTTAAAAATTGGAATTATACACAAATTACAAAATGTTATAATCAGTAATAAAAACTCATTGGCCATCCATGAACAGCGCTATTTCTAACAATCAGGCACGATGATGCAGTACTGATTGAGGCTAATTGACATTTGAGCCCTCCAGCCTTTGATGTGAGGGATAGTTGGTCATTAATCATAGCCTTTATTAAAACTGGATGCAGCTCAATTTGTACAGACTGTATTTGGTTTGCTGCTGATACTGAATTCAAGTTTGTGTTTATATTTATTGTTGTTTTTTGGTAATGTATTTTAACTTGTCAGTGGTTATATGAATGAAATGGGTTAAAATCAAATAAATTTATTGTAAGAAATCACAAGTGACTTGACTTTTTAAATTCTGAGTTTTTAACTGTTTTTTTTTTCATAAATATCATAAATTTGAAATAATTAAACTAAATAATTTTAGGAGGATGATATATGAGACATTTAATACTTGATGCTGAAATGAAATTAGTTCAATCATCATTGGTCACATCTCCAAAATATGATCCAACTTTGAAAAATAAAGGGTTTTTATCAAAAAGTTCATCGGCTTTTCACCTGTTAAGGAATTGAAAACAAAAAACTTTCTCTTACTATTTTTTATTATCAATGCAGTACTGTTAAAGTTTTATTGACAAAAAAAAATAATTTCTTTTATTTGTTATTGTTTGTAAAAAAAATATTTTCTTTTATTTGTTATTGTTTTTATATATTTTTTTGTCTTGGTACAATAAAGCATATCGTATCGTATCGTATAATATACCTGAATAATTATATATAACAAATTATTTTATTTTGAATATTTAATATGTTTAGGATGAAAAACTCAATAGTAGTGATACGGTAGCTCAATTGGTAGAGTGTCGGGACGGTTTCGCTGAGGTTGCAGATTCAATTTCCTACCCGCATTCTTTAGTGTTTCATTTTAAATTTACTTTTAATTTAAATAAGCTTTAAGCTTTAATAAACTATACAATTTTATACTTATTTTCAAAAATGTTGTTTTTTATAATTTGATACCAAAATCTAGTATCAAAGGTCTAACAAAAAATCTGTTAAAAACTTCTAGAGAGTATATGGTACTAATTACAGGACCGTCTCCTCTGAGTACACGAATTGAACGTCGGTCTACGGATTAAGTAGTGAGTGATTAAAAAGATAATATCGCTTAAGAGAGGATGGCTCTTCAATGTAGCATTTTTAACGGGAAATATAGGGCTTAAGGCGAATTTTGTTATTGTCTTTTTAAAATTTTTCCGTATATTTTTAATATTCAGTTTCAGTACTTTTTATGTGTTTATAATAAAAATCAAGTCAATAAAAAGTATAATTAGATTTTATACGCATCATATTTTAGCCATTAAACATAATTTATCTTGATTAAATTTAAAGATTCTTGCGCAGATTCATTAAGGCACGTTCTAGCCCCGGGACAGTCTGGACTTAAGTAGTTACTGACGGATTAGGAAAGTCCACAACTCATTGTGAACTTAATACTTTTACAGCTCTATTGAATAAGATTACTGTTAATTTCTTTATCCGATAACTATAAAGATAATTGATAACAGCTATTGTTTCTTTTTTTATTATTAAAATACATAAGAATTAAAACTGGTGATTGCAGCATTTAAACTATGTTATTTTATTATTTTTATGAGCCAGCTTACTGTTATCCTCTGAGTTTTTGAAACGTTATTTCATAAAAATAAAAATATTCAAAAATATTATATTCCGAACGACGTATGTTACATTACATTATTATATTTTTTTATGAGCCGGCTTTAATCCTTATCCCGAAAGGAAACAAAATCGACCGTCGACAAGTGAAGCGGGTTGGACGGTATTACAAAAAGCTTTTTGTCAAATGCACTGGTCACTACCGATAACCTTTAGTGATTTCAAATAATAGTCGCTTCAGTAAATTTCGCGGAGGTAAATGTTTTATATTTATGCCGAAAACCACTGAACTGTGGTTGTTTTCACAATATTTTAGCGTTAAAATGTTCATCGCAATTATTATGTCTGTGAAAAACGGACGAGAATCTTGAATTAAGCACTGTTTTTGGCCCTCGTGGTTCTTCTTTATTCAAAATGATTGCTTTCCTTATTGTGTGTCTAATTTATATATTTATTTATAGCTAGAGCTATATCGTTTAGTTTATATTTGTTATCTAGTTTTCAATAATATGCCCCACGCTTAAAACAATTAAATAAACTCTTTTAAGAATAATGAATCACATTTTAATACTGTTCAAGTTTCATAAGCGTGAACAACAATAAATGCGCAACATTACCCTGAATACAGACATTCAAAATGAAATTAAAAGTCGAGGGATTTACTTGATTCCTGGTAAAATAAACATAAAACGAATCCGACTCTACGCAAACAATTAAGGCGGTGAAGAAACGTAAATCCTAGTTACAGAGGGACGCAATGAAAACCAATTTTAATTCACTTAAAGAGAATTGGAGCTTCTTTCTACTTTAATTAGACTATTGGTGGCACCTGAGGCGAAGTACAACAGTCTCATCGCACCGTCCGCTGCAAAATGTCGTCTTTATTTAACGGTTTCATCTCACTGGTATTACTGCTTTTAAATATAAAAATGACCTAACAACTTACTGGTACATTGAAATTACTGTATTTATAGACTCCAAGAAAATATATTACTAATTACCTTATATATATATACTGTTATATATTAATTTAATTATCCTATAATCTTAGTGGTATAGCTGGGATTATAGGCGGCTCAGGTATTAAGAGTCAATGTTCCGCGAGTTGCATTCTATGAAAGGCGTCTCGAACGCAACATAATTCTGTGCTCAGTCGAGCGTGTACTCGTCCTGTAATTGGAGGCTTATTGGCAATTTCGAGTAAGATATTAATATACATTACAATATAGGTATATTATATGAATTAAAGATTTACATTAATTAATTTTCAGGAGAAAAATATTTTAATGATTAAATTATATATCAATAAATCTTAAACTTGTTTTATATAAACTAAATTTAAAAATTAAAGGTATTAAAAGGTTATCTTTAAGTTTTATAACTGTACTTATATGTGCCATCTATCACATATACCAATACATTGGGAGTATTCGAGTTGCGAACTCAAAGCCGATCGCATTAGCTGAACCACCGACAGCAGCCTATTTAAATCTGGAGAGCGACTGCATTGTGATGCCACAATGGCATGTAGTCTAATGCCATGAAGCGAATTGAAAGTTCATTGTCGTTGGATCCAAAATAATCATTCATTCATTCATTCACCTAAATAGACACATAAAACTGTCTTCACTGAACCCCTATATTATATTTTCATTCTTGAAATCAGCGTAAGTTGGTTTAATATGTTAAGTTGTCAAGTAAATCAATCTTACATTAAATAATGGTAAATACATATTTTCGTGAAAAAACCGAAGTAAGTTAAACGAAATACAATTTACACAACCTTAAATAATAACAGTGCCATATATTATTATTTCCCTGTCGCTTCAAGACAGAGCCTACATCATGTCATATGAAATAGAAGATAATAAGACGAGAAAAGTCCATCTTTTCAATATTCAGGTGTCATTAAATACTTAGCACTTACTACGAAGGTGTAGTCGTATTATGAAAAAAGTATTACATCAGGAAAAACAAGTTGTCCTCTTTAAGTTATATATATATATATATATATATATATATATATATATATATATAAATTTAAAAAAATATTATTTCAAATCTATATATTTCTACATTAATATATTGGTTTCAGATCTATGAATATACAAAAATATCCAATACACTTAGGGTCAGTCCATTTTAATATGTGTCAAAGTAAACTGCGGCGGACGTACGAGCTTGTTATTCAATAGAACGTCATGGAATATGTATTTATTGTTCTCGTGAATACGCAATATTGCACTACTTGTGAAGTTTTTTACTTGTTGAATTGTCAGGCTGCTGAAAGTGCAATTAACGTAAATATATTTTTATAGCGGTGTGATATTTTTCATTATTTTATTTAAGTGCTGAAAGTATTTATATACTAAAAATATATTTTTTGGTGGCAATTTAATACCTTTTATTGATGACATGATTTTTTCCTAAAAACAATACCGTAATCATATTATTTACACAACAAAAAGAAATGTTAGAGAAATTCAGATACAAATCTGGATGTCGAGTCGATTGCTAAATACATTTTCGTTTCCAACTCAACTAGAATAAAAAGTAAATGTACTATTCGAATAAACGTAACAAATGCCAGACGTTTTTAGAAGACAAAAATGTCTCTTTTTATATTATAGTCTCCATGCAGATAAAACTTGTTAGTTTTATTTTTGATATTCATCACCTAACATTCTGTGAATGAAAATGAACTTATCACAGAAAAATATTAGCTCAATCTACATTTTATTTCACGATATCAATTAACATTTTTGGGACAGTATTTATTATAATCATTCTTGTATCAAAATGTCAGACAATAAAACTAACAACGAAACATTTGCTAACTACAATTTTACAGTTGTAGTTTAGGACGTCGTTACCATTAGTCACAAATGAGCAGAATTTAAACTGGAATCTTCCAACTAACATTAGAAGTCAGGTTCTGATTAAAATTCATATCAAGGATCCCGGCTAAAGTTGAAATTAATTAACCCGTCTAATGCAGAGGAAATGCACGGACATCCAGCTGTTCCGCCCAACAAAAACACCGGAACATTCAGTTCGTTGAATTTAAAGTAGAAACAATTATATTGAATGTATAACAAACAAATTTTATGCATTATTATGCATTGCGAGATTAGTCACGATTATATTTAATCCTGTTAATCTAAATAAGCTTTTACTTTAAATAAATAGGTAACGAATAATAAAAAAAACTTGATACGAGCAGGATTAGAACCTGTGACCTCTAGGAGACCATCGCATTGGTTAGAATTTACGAAAGAAGCTTGGTAAATTTCACCTTCGTTATAAAAACAATTTTATATATAGAATGCTAAATTTATCAAAGCAGATCTCAATAGCTCAATTGCACAGTGATGGGACGGTTTTCGGTGGGTTGTGGATTTGCGCTTACGGTATCTATATTTTATTTAATTTTCATTTATTTCAATTATTTTAAATTCTAAAATACATTGAAAAATAAATTTTATATGTCATATAATCGTCAATATATATTTAACATAATATAAATTATTTAGAAAATAAACCTCTGATTTAGAGTTACTTGAAAACCAACAAGGTGACAGTAAATTGAATATAAATCAAAGGTACGAAAAACAAGAGTCGATTTATAATCGCAAACCCTAACTAATCAAGATGCGGACCGCGTGATTTATTTTGTGTCAAAGTTGAAATTAATTCAAAACAACGGGCGTCTTACGAATCAGAGGCAGCTGGTTCTTTGCCACTGGGAATAAAGGTTAAAATAGGTTTGTAGAGTTTTATAATATTACCAGGATACGCTAGAGTATAGGATGTTATTCTTTGAAAAACTGGTAGAGATGATGCGAAGAATGTCAATTTTAATGTAAACTATTTTTATAGTAAGAGACAAAAACCTATGAGATTTCTGATTATTTTATTTATTTATTTATTTATTTAAGAGATCTCTTCCAGTTGCCCGTCGGTGCGAAAAGTTTTGAGGTAAATTCGGTCTGGTATGTTAATTTATAAAAAAAATGGTTGTCTGTAAAGCCGGTTTACGGACGATAATTTTACGTAACGTTACATTATAACGTAAGAGAAAAATTCAATGTTTCCTACGTCAAATTGACTTATAATCACTGAATTAGAATTATTTATTAATACAAACCAGGAGTTAATTGAAAATTTAAATTTTTTCGACAACTTTTAACCAACAACAAATTTAATTAATACTTAAAATAAAGCTGTAAAATTATTATAGATGATATATTACATTAATTTTTACTAACATTTAACTTTACAAGTAAATTACTAAGTGTGACATTTGGTCGCACGATCGTGCTTAGGCGTTAACATGATATGTTGATTACTTTACATGAAGCGGTGAACTTAGTTAGCCACGCCAACAACTAATTTGACGTTAAAATTCCAAGCCTTATTAGCTCTTATGATATTAATCACTTGTAAAACCTTTTTACATTACACTTTTTGCTTTATTTATCATACTTACACTAATACCACCCTTATATCGATAAGCAAAAAACATCAATTACGTAAATATTAATTACAAACGTTACAATTTTTATTTCAATAGAGGGAAAATGATTCATCGATAAGGATATCGAAATAAATGTACGTTCGCAATTAAAAATGGTCAAACCTAGAAACAATTTTCAAAATACATTTAATAAGCAGCTGTTATGTTGCCGGTGCACACATTCATTAAAATCAAGGAGACAGACAAATCCCGTATCATATCTCCAGATGCTTCTGGTAAATTATCTCAAAATATATTTTCTAAGGCCACAAATCATTCCGGTGAAGTCCAAAAAAAAAAAATTAAACGTTGTGCAATTGTTCGGGCCATAAATAAAAATTGTTGCGAAAACACCTCGGCAGTTTTAATATTTTAATCCTCGGAGCGAGAACATAAATTTGGTTTGACTGTTTGATCATTCCTGGAAATGAATAGAATTTTGAACGGATTGTAAAGTAAATATTAAATTTTTACTGTTTAACTTTAATAACTTAAATATATTTAATGATGTTAAACAAAATCAGTTCAGATTACTTGGTGCTGGTTCAAAATCTTTGATTATCCAGCCATCAATTTATATTTATAAAAAAAAAACTTTTGCTAATGGCACCTCCTTCCACACAGTAAATAGATCCGGCATATTTAATTATAATTCATTAGTTTAAAGAACAATCATTATAAACACAACAAGGTTAGGTCTCCTGGTATATAAAATAAATAATCAATAATTATAATTTAATACATTTATTATTATATATGCGTTGTATATGTGTGTGTTTGTATTTATTATCCCGTTACAATATCAAAAATAATATAATTTAATCATCAAAAAGGATACAGTATACATTCGAGTATAATAACCTTCAGTCTCTACCTTAAATTTTAGGTATAAGAGTTTATTTTGTCACTTATTGGCCTAAGCGTTTCCCTCTTCGCTACGCTATATACTCTAAACGTTGTTACTATAATTTTGTTAAGAATGAGAATATTTTAATAAGTGGGTTGATATTTATATAATTACGAATTTAAGAACAATGAATAATTACCTATTCTTAATTCGTTTGCAAATTTACAAATGGTTGTAAATACACGAGGAAATGTCTTGTTTTATTTACAACTATGTTTTATTAAGAGGTTGCTTCATATACAAAAGGTATAAGATGTTAGTGTATTTTATATAAAATAAAAGAAAAAAAAATACAAAAAAATATCGATATTAACAGCTTTATATTAAAAAAAAAAACAATTACTATAAACTAACTTTATAAATGCAAAAAAGAATGTAAAACCAAACAAAAAGTTACTGAAAACCTTTTAGAAGTAAATACAAACCTACTTCTAGGTCCCGCGACCAACCTTTTCAGCCTTTAATGGAAAAATCAGTAGATAACAGCATCTGTAATGCGATAGGGATGCGACTCAAAGCATTGCACATTTGCTTACAGTGGAACATGAGTAAATATTTACACATAGAAAACAGGTTATTCGAGACCCGCTCAGAGACATGGAAAAGCAAATAAACTTGAAGTCATCTAGAATGCTTTAATTAAACTGAGTGTGCTTAGTCTATGAATGTTTTATACGATCAGGTGATCAGGGAATTTGTTAACTAATTACGTTTAATTTCATTTAACAGTTCGCATTTGGATAATTGAATTCATAGTAAAACCTATTTGCGTATTCTTTATCTTTGAATTAACTAATAACGTAATGTACTTGTAAATAATTATAATGGAGTAAATATAATTTTACTGAAATATGGAAGTTTTAATTATAGTTTTAGAGACAAATAAATAATAAATACTTTTAATATTAATGAAATTGTTTTGGTTTGTTTAAGGTTCTTTAAGGTTCTGTTAGGATCAATGGGATGGCCTCTGGGCCCTAAGACTTGAAATACAGAAAATCATACGTTGCTTTACACGTCACTCACGGTAACATATTGGGCTCGAGGGAAACACGTCATATTTCAACCAGTTGTGAACGATATCTCAAACTGAGATCATTTGAACATTTCACAGCCAGTCCTTTAAGGTTGAAAGGGAGTAGTAGAGGTCACGATGAAATGGTGGGGCCAGCGAAATACATTCACAACTGACATGAGCCGGTGAAACATTGTTCCTGACCTGCATTTTTTATCAAGGCGGTGAAATAAAATTATCTCTAACGCAACAGTAAAAGAGCCAAAAATTTTTAAATAATAGTAATAATAAAATTTTGTTAATAAAATAATAAATAATGTTTATAATTAAGGGTTTTAAAAAAAAATGCTTGTTGAACATTTAAAAAAAAAATACTATACCTACGAATATATTATACTAATATCAGTAAGTATGAAATAAAATGCTGGCAATGTATCGTAAGATTATATTTAAATCCATAAGATTTTGAAAAGAAATTCAAAGGATGGAATATACTAAAATATGGCTTTAATATTTGTCACAGGAAATGGCGTCTGTTTACCCCATAGCTATCCGGTCAAAGAGAACATTGGTGCGCGGCCCTTTGATACTGTTTGCAAACGGTAGTAAATAAAGAATATTTAATATTTGTTTGCAGTATATATTGAATTGTAATTTGTTTTTTATAAGCTTGTAGCTCCGTATTTTATGGAATTATCGAGGGTGTGGAGCTTTATAAGAAGTTGGTTTAACACTTTTTTGATATGGAATTTTTGCAATTAAAAGTATAATTAGCATTCTTGGATAAATATATATTATCTTATAAAAAATATCTCTTGAAAGTATTGAAATTATTTCGTGAAAGGACGCCGCCCAACGGACCGGCTCTTGTCAGTCTCGACGGGGTTCGTTTCGCTGGTTTGTTAGCGATATGAAATTCCAAAGATATTTTGAATGGACCAAGCTGTGACCGGTTTATACAGTATTTTGTTATAAACGTTGATTGAATAAGTATACAATAAATCAATAAGTTAATATTAAGTATTGATTATAAGTGAATATGTGTTACTTTATTTATATACAGAAACCGTTTTATACATGTCAATAATATTTAAATGTAATAGAGTAAATTGAAGCACAATAATACTTTTTCTAACCGCTTGAACGATAATTATTTTATTTGTATAATAACTCTATTGGTTTTAAAAGTTACCAAAAATACTTGAAGATAATTAAAATTTTGAATACGTGTATCTAATTCATTGAAAACTAGCCCCAACTTAATTCAGACGCAGTCCGTCCATTTTAATTAAACTCCCAGCGCCTGTGACCTTGCCTTTATATTCCCATTTGTTGAGGAAAATTTAAATATTTTACACTCGAAAGAACCTTTCCGATCGTTACCTTAGGCATTTTAACGTCCTGACGCAGCCTCCCACCCATTACTTCAACTTCAATTAGATGATATCTGACGTTTATAGTTCTTTATACATTCAAGGAGCCAGATTATGCTTTTACAGTGCCAGATAATGCTGTTTAATGGCGGTCCGATCATTATGCTACTTTCACGAGTATAATTAAAATTTTGTTCAGGTTTACGATTGAAATTTGAATGGCTGGTTCTGGAAAGGTGTTTCGTAAGTAAATTAAGCATATTACGGGATGGACTTTATTCGTTTTAGGAGTGTAAATTGATGAACGAGACATCTTTTAAAAGACATTTAAGTGTAATATAAAACTAGTAGATTTCAATATTTATTTTTATTGGTCTTATTTATTTATAAAATAATGTTTGTCCTTCTTATTCAAATGATAAAATAAATAAAGTTGTTAAGAAGAAATAATCTTTGGTCCTTCATCAATCGAACCACTATAAAGTTCTTCTAAAGCTTCTACTACTAAACTAGGCTTAAAGAAATAATATAATTTTAGAATAATTTTATTTTCATATTGTAATATTTTAAGGTTTACTCTAGCATGTACCAGTGCGTATTTTTCTGAAACCACCAGTAATATTCATAAAATATCGTGTAACTATTGAAAATTGTTTAATCTGTATGTATGTTTATTATTTCTAGGTTCATCACAATATTCTTTTAATATTTTCAAATATGATTTTTTATTAACATGTATAATCATAAAATGAACAGTGTAGAATAATAATTAAAAGCAGCGCAAGAGTGATATTATGCAGTGTAGGATATAAAATTACATGTATATTGTTTACACGGGCAGATTATTCGATACTCCAGCACGGTGGCCGCATATCAATGAGTTCATCACCTCATTTCCACGTATATTATGTATATTTAATATTCGACCCATTTGGGATGCATGTGACTTTATTAAAATATCTTTTGGATATAGGTTGATCAAGAAGGGTAGGCTTTTGACCTCGGTCATCGCATCGCATCACGAATAACAAAGTCTTTCTCATTTTTTGTGTACTTAATATTTTGTATTTTTCTATTCTATGTAGTGCTTGAGCTAAAACGTTATAATTTTTATTCGGTTATCATAATATGATATACGCCCGAGAAATCAGGTCAGCCTCTAAATACATTAAACTTCCTTATAGCATTATCAACATTAATGAAAATGTACGTTAAAACCCAAGCCCGTATAAGTTAATTATGTGTTTATCCAGTCGACCATCACTAATTGGTTATTACAGTTTACACCGCAAATTTAAAATTTCCATCCGGTCCTTAAAGCGACACACTAAAACATTTTAATAATAAACATACATTAATTTGAATATAAATACTTGGACAATTTTGATAGCGTTTAGTGTTTTATATGCCAAAGGGATTTATGTTATTACCGTCCATATTTCTAAGGACTGAAGCGTTGAGAGGTCACGAAATCTTGCTGAAAACAGTCAACTCCTTCACTCGTATAGCTTCATCTCGCTTACGCCTGTGCTACGATTTAAAACGATGAATATTACTCGAGCATATTCCGGTCACGTAGCGAGGGAGCGTCGCGACCGCTCATGAACTGTAACTGGAAGATGTAACGTTAACAAAGAAAAAAATTTGCGAAGGTGGAAGAGTTGTGACGACAACTGCGCCCCAACTTCCTAATCAGTTGTTACAAATTTATGTGGCGTGCGTGAGTCTTCGCAAATGTTTTTATATCTAATTGATCTTTTGATACTTCTGACGTTAATTTGACGGTTACAAGGCTCCTTTTGAAATGGTTCATTTGTACGAATTCTCCAAGCAGTCTAATTAGGACTCGAATTATGGTTTCACTTTGGAATTCAAGCAACGTTATTAATATTATATTTCTATGAATTCAAATCTAAATATCCGAAATGATGTTATAATTAGCGTCGTGTGGAAATATTTCTTCTCATTAAATTCTTAAAGAAATGTATATTGGGAGCAGGCGGGAATTATCTGGTAAAATATACCAAAAGACAACCATATATTTTCTTCCATTAAATAATATTATTATAAAATAAATCGAAATACGAAAAACAAATATAGAGTATGAATTAATATTCGGAAATTTCACATTATATTAGTATTAGGAAAGTTAATATGTAATATTTATATTCAGAAAGTTAAAAAGTGATTAGTTTTTGTTTATTGCGTGAAAGTTGTCAGACACCACTAATAACAAAATATGATGTTCAACCTGAAATATTCCACGTTTACAGGAAGATAAATATAATAAACATGTTAAAATTATTTAAAACCTGTATATATATATATATATGTGATTAATTACTAAAGTTTTTGCTGAAAATACGTATTTAACCTTATATAAGTTACGCTACTCGTACATACAAGACTGCGAACGTCATTTCGACGACATATTCATAAACAGATTAAGAACTAATCTTATCCGTTCACGACAAAAGGGGAGTTTTAAAATCAACAATTTAAGCAAACTCATACAAAACAAAGTTTCGTAGCGGGTCTTTAGAAAGCTATTCTGCTTAGTTTTCACGTTTCTTAAAACAAGTTAATGTGTATGGACGCAACTATCAAGCAAAAGCGGATAGGAAAAAATATCACAAGTCATAGTAATAAACTTTTGACTGTCCAAGATACTTATAAAACATTACACTTAATATACATGGTGGTTTAAAGAATAAAGAAAATCTATTTTTTAATAGTTGTGGTTATTCTTAAAGGTTAGTTTATAAATACAATATTTGGATAAGTCGCCTTCTCTTTTAACTTATTGCCTGTAAAATTGAAACGGCTAAAAGACTGAAAATGCACCTTAAGCGTATACGTGGAGTCAATTTGTGAATAAAGTTTAAATAAAGTTTGCCTCTTGCTTGGCACAGCACAAGACGAAAGCACTAGTTAGTGTTGCTAACTGCTGTTTAGATTTTTGAGACTTTGTTAGTGGAAACGTGACTCAATAATCTAATATTGTATTTCAGCTGCTTAAGCTAAATAAATCTGGATGAAGTTAAAATTTACGATATCGATAGGTTTAAATCTTTGGCTTTGTGCTCTCTGATCTTAATGGATATGTTTTAAAGCTCTTTATTTAATCCAATTTTGTTATTTTTATATACAAAAATAGAAGTATACAAAAATACATATATTTTACGTAAATTATATAAAAGCAACCGGTTTGGTATACCCTTTTCACTTCCAAATCCAAAAATGTTAAGATGGAAATAAACAACAATATACGTGGGACATAATATCCACACTACTTTATATTTTACGGTGATTCATCCATCTTCGTTACAGAGCAAGGGTTAGGCCTATCTTAAGTGAGAAAACAATTTGCCGCTGGATTCGTTCAGACTGTGCTTATCGGTATTAACTCTGAATGGTATAACATTTACGGCGCCTGAAAGTGGAGCTTACTATACAACATGGCTTTAAATGTAATCTATTGTTTTTTCTTTTAAATTTGCCACTATAAAATATAATAACAAATTACGCAATTAAAAAAAGCATATTCTTATTTTTATTAGTACTTTTTTAAAATTAATTTTATGTATTTTGACAGATAATAGAGACAGATAAGATAGAATAATCCTTGTAAAATCGATGTTGTTAAAAGTCAAAGTGTAAGAACATAGGACCAGCTACTATTGGCCCGCAGCTAATAAATAAGCAAATAAAGTGAGACTTATTAATATTCATGGCAGTATTACGTTACGTGTCTGAGGCGACATACTGGATGAGGCTGTGCAGACGAGATTTGGTCTAGATTGTATTTTGAGATAAGTAAATGTTTCGTTTTGAGTTAAAGTTTAAATCGTTGCGAGATTTCCAATTGCATACATTTATTTTATGTTAGAAATAACTTACATTACATTTAAGATGTAAGTTACATAAATATGACTAACTATAATATTAAAAAGTTTATTATCCGAGCAGGTAGTGATAACGTATAAAAAGCGTATGAAAACTTTAAATAGGAAAGTCCTAAAGAAACACCATTAGGGAAACATTTTCATGAAAAATTGTCAACATATCGCTGAAAATAAACTTCAGGTATATCTTTCTGACAGAGATAAGTAAAATATGGTATTAAAGATCTCTCATATGAAATAAACAGATAACAGACGTTCGAAAGTAGTAGTTTGAAGTTTAAAACAGTATTCCAAAAAACAGGGAAGAATAATATTAAATAATATGTCAATTAAAAAACATCTGAACTAAAATGTAAGTACATTGTGAAGTTAAAAAACAAATACAAACACAAACACCGAGAACAAACTAACTGTAAATTACACCGCGATCCGGTTCAGGACCGGTTATTTGTTCGGATGCAATCTCTTCTTGCGTATATGATTAAAATACTGCATAGTATTCCTACGGGAAATTATCGAGCCAACGCACTGCATAATTAGCAACTACAGCTCTACATTTTGTACCTTCACACCGGTACCGTTTGTAAATATTCTCCTCTTAATATTTTATTTTAAGAATAATTGTGTTACTTTATACAATTCTATTAAAAAAATATTGTATATCTTTATTATTTCACTATTATTTATGTTTATATTTTTTTAATGTACGTTTGCAAGATACAAGTTATTTGGTATTTGAAAAATTATGAAATAACTCTGAAATAATTCAACTATATTTCCTTTTTTGTTAATGTTTAGGTTTAGATTGTATTATCTGTAATTTAAAAAAAAAAAGCTATTAGGTATTTGAAAATGTATAAAATAACTTTGATATAATTCAATGTGTTTTGGATATCAAATTATGTAAATAGAATTGCTCATACAGTTATCAAATTCCTATGCAGAATTTCAATCAGATGAAATTCAAATTTTAAATTATGCAAATTTTAAAACTCAATCGAATACCTAGATTAATATTTCATAATCAACTAAATATAAACTAGATATGTATTAAATTTAAATATATAGCATGATTAATAATACAGACATACATATTTGTTTGCTTTAGTAATGTTTATTTTAATTTTTATTTGTCACCTTTACGATGTAAATATTTTTATATTTCAAGAGAAAGTTTGTTAATGAACAAAAATGTTACGTCTTTTCTAGATATTCCATTTCTTTTCTAAAAGGATCACTTTAATTATAAAACATATAATTTTACCACTTCATAATGTTATTCCAATTTTGAATACAAGCTAAAGAAAATAAGCTAAAATTAAAAGTATATTTGAATGTATAGAATCTGTAAAATGGAGTCTGCCATCTCGCAGTGGACATTCCGCACAAATAAGTCCGGAGCGAATGGAAATAAAACTACAAAGACTTTACATATTCCCATGCAGTCTCTTCAATTACATAAAAGTTGCAAATATGGCTGCCACTTTGTAGAATTTGAAATTAATTTTGCATTTCATGACCATTTTTCCGGACACAGGCATGTTTCAGTATTTAAACATACTTGGGGAAGTTTTTACTTGTTTCGATGGTTTTGGAAATTATATTTATTTTTAAAGAGAGTAATGAAACTGTATTCGAAGTATTTACTTTTAAAAACTCTTGAACATTATAAAGCTTATAATAATAATTGCTGCTATTGTTTGATTGAAATTTCGAGTTTTAGATCCATAATTATAGAAAAAGTAATTAAAAACACATCTTTAATAGAGAAATTTGCTTTGTGACAACACAGACGATAATTAACAGACCACTATTTGTATGAAAGGAAAAACTTCTTTACAACTCACGATTTTTTTCCAGTGTAGGTATACACTGTTGATAGAAAAAGTCTAATGAAAAGTGTTTATTTTTGTTTTATTCAGTAGGTATTTCGTTATATATCACAAGCATTCACTCTCAGTATATATCGTATCGTACACGGATCGTGAGTGCAAACCAATTTTGAAGTTTCCTAACTTCATGATTGATTACTCGCCGGCAATTTTTCCATTCATCACGGTTAATTTCATTGAAGTGTCACGTGGAATCAACGAAGGTGCGCCGCTAATGCACGAGGTGGATGAGTTGAGTCTGATGGAGCTTGATTCATAATAAAACAATAAATAAATTAACAGCCAAAAAAAATTTGATGTCTTTTTATAAAAAAATATGTACGTTGGTTAAATTCTGTAAAAGATTTTAAAACATTCCAATTCAGTTTAGCAAGACAACAAAAAAAAAAAAAACGAACATTTCTGTTGACGATTATTTTTTTTAGTCGTCTACCAGTTTCAGATTTTTTAATATTTTTTTGGTTTAACTAAGTACGACATAATAAAACTGGCACAAAATTAATATAAATTGAAAATATGATGAAATACTATCATGATTCTTGTTATTGATTCTTGTTTTGAAATTGCCCAGGGGCCTAAAAAATATATTTATATATTAAAAAATAAGATTTTGTTGTCTACAGAAATAAATTAAATTTTTTGGAACCTGGTTGTAACGGTAGAAAAGATTAAAATAAAATACGTTTCATTAAAATTCAATGGAACTGATTATTTAGCAATTAATAAAAAACAATTTACATTACAACACATTTGCAATGAACCGGAAGAGACAAAGAACAAGAATAATACTGTTGTATTGTTGTTGTTGTACTGAATATTGTTGTATTGTGACTCAAAAGATGAAGTCAGTAAATAAAACATATCACACTATCATTGCCGCGCCATATTTCCTTAATTATTTAAAGAACTTTTAACCAAATTCTAAGAAGCTCTTCATGATTCTAAATATTCCATTCATTGAAATTTCTTAACAGGTTTTCATAAATTAGTAAATTAAAAATCTTTGAAAGCAATACAGAATGAAAACTTTATCAAAACAAGTAGGGCTCGAATCTGTGACTGCTGGATTGGTATTCCAAGCGCTCACACAAGCATTAAATAGCTAGCATGTCTGTAGACTATTTCAAATGTAAACCAGTAGATATTGAGTTCCAAGGTAAGAGTTAATAAAGTAAAAGTTAGTCTACAAATCAAAATCAAATCGAAATTCCAAAGAAAAAAAAACAAAAAGTTCCAAGAAGTTTTCATATACTCTTAAAACCGTTTCAAAACTTCCTACTAAAATACAAGACTTAAGTGAAGCGCTTGAGAGCATTACTTCATTATGCCTTCCTTGTGATACACGGACAGACCTAGTCTATAAACAATAATTAATAATTGAATTAATCTGTAATATTATTAGGAATGTAAGTAAACAATAATCATATTATAATACTAACTTGCAACAAACAACTCAGATACTTAGTTAATGAATCACTCAAATGAAACCTTCAGACATCAGCAAAACCTGGAAACTTCATTATTACCCGTTTTGTATAAACATTATTAACAAAGAAACAAAATGGCGGAGACGTTACCAGTAAATCCCGTACAGCCTTAACGACTGTAAATCTTACCCTTTAATTTAATGAGCTCTAAAACTCAGGCCGGTTTGGAGACAAAAGGTTCAAGCTCCATCTTTATTGAACCGTTTCTGACCTGTTCTAAGACGGTTGTGATGAAATCACTTACTGATGTCTTGTGTCGATCAGTTTATCTTTTTTTACATCGATCAGTTTAGTTATCTTTTCATTGATCACTTTATTTATCTATATAACAAATATTTTATGATGTAACTTATTGTTGACAAAATGTTGTTAGAAAAATAAATGGAAAACTGCAAAAATAGTTTCGAATTTTGTAAGACCATCAGCTATTTTTCTTAAAAATAAAATTGAAAAACTCTTGACGAAAATATATTTTGAACACGATTTGAGCTGAAAATTCTTTGTAGAGGAGAATATTTCTGATAATCTATTTGACAAATATCTCTTTGTATTTGACAAATAAGGGCAAATGGAAAACTAACAAAATATATCCATTATCTATGATCATTTAGAAACAGAAACTAATGCAACTCATTTCCGGGGTCATCCCTATTGTCTCATGAACCTCATATTTTACGTGTGACTTTTATTTGTATGCTCACTTTGGGACCAAATAAGGAATGTAATACCTATAATGTATTTTAAAATGTATTTATTACTTACCTTTATCCCGATACTTGCTAAAAGGTTAATTTTCCAGTATAAGTGAAGCATCTGTGTTCCTTTATATCAAAATGCAAAATATATCTTTCAGAGTACTTACCTATTTCCTAAAATATCTATTCTCTTGTGTACGTACTCTTTGAAACTGACACTTCATCTGTGTTGCTTCTTTCTGTTTCAACTTAAAAAAACTTTAAATCATGTGTTTTTCTACTTCTAAATAGAAAACAGAAATCCAATAGATTTTGGTAATTTTTAAGCTAACAAAGGTCCATATCCGTAGCATTTGTGTTAAATTTGAGTTAAAACTTTTTCCTTTTAAATGCATAAAATCTTCTGTTTTGTTTTTAAGAAACAACTCACAGCCCACTTTTTGAGCTCAGAAAGTATAAAAGAAACAACACACTACTCACTTTTGGAGCTTATATGTGGTTCCTTACCATAAAAATGTTCTTAACATACATGTACACACCACTTGCGACATAAATTGGAAATTACTGCGACGATAATTAGGATTAAGATGATAAGGATTTATTTAATTCCACCCGCGGTGTGTAATCGCTGTTAAGGGATTTCCTCAAGAGACATTTCATTCCGATTACACGTCCATAATAATACATCATCAGAAATGAGCTTAAAATGTCTGTAATTCGGTGAGTTTGTAACTATTAGTTATGGACTATTTTATGATTTAAAACTAATATACTCAATTAACATGTAAGCTTTAAATTATTTGTATGTACTGAAATAATTAATGCCTGTCATTCCAACACTTCTGTTCTAATTTTATATATATTTAATTCACTGTATTATCATTAAAATTTTTGAAAGGTACATTGTAACGGAAACTTAAAAGAAACATACAATCGTGATTCACGCCAATATAAATAAAATTGTTAAAGTTTAAAACAAGGTTGAAAAAACCGTAAATAGGTTATTTTCTTTGCAAAAATATTTTTGAAGTGAACAAAAAAATAATAATTAAAAATCAGAAAAACCAAATCATATTTATATAATTTCGTACGCTCCAACTTACCTGAAACAAAAATAATGTAACATTAATATTTTTTTATATAAAACAACAAAAATAATACAACATGAATGTTTGGTTACTTTTTTTTTGTAAAAACTGGTTTTTAAAGCGTTTAAAAAAATATATTAAAAGATATTTTAAAATATGGTACAACTTTAAAATATTCTAAAAGACAAGATGTAAATCTCTTTCCCCCTTGTAAAGCTATAATCTGCTTACAATTTCTATAGATTTGATACAAAAATAAGCCCCCGAGGACTTGCTTTGAAGCGTGTTTAAAGGTTATATATTATTAAGGGAAGGTTGCTCCTAATACTCTTAACGGTGCGTGTTATAAAACCCATATCACTGTATATATATATATATATATATATATTTAATAAATTGTTTATAGTTTCTGCACGAAAATAGAAAAAATACCATTTATGCGCATTTAAAAACCTTTTAAACATTTAAAAAACCCGTCACACCTCTTACTCGTAACAATTTTATATAAATGGAGAGCAAAGTAGCTTCTTAGAACAAACGTTTCATGACGTCCAAAGCTTTGCGTTATTCAATTTACATGCAAATGGGGGACCGTGCCAATGGTACACTGATGTATCGCGTCAGAACGTGTCCTGTTGAAACGCTGCAAGTTGATAGAGTTTGCGGGTGTATTACTAAAATAAATATATATTTATATAGTCAAGATTTACTTATGAAACTCTATTTTGTTTTGAAGGAGATGTCCTTTATATCATCCTAAGGCTGATAGAAAATACATGTTAGCTACCGTTTGAATAAACGGTAATATACCGTTTTGATAAAAGCAAGTGGATACTTGCTTAGATTTGTTAAATAGAGTTAATGAATTAAGAATATATTAAATAGTCATGATATTTGTGTTAACAAGTCAATATATAATTTAAAAACATAATAGTGTACGTTTGTCTTAAAATACAATGTTAAAATTATTAAAAACTTATATGTTGGTGAGATCTTAAATTTCACGACGAGGAGTGGATCACTTTATTATAGCATTGCTGCCGCAATGATGTTTGAAGAATAGGTATTCCTTTTTTTTATTAATTTGCACTTTTAATTATATTTTAAAAAGCCTTTCTAAAAGTCTGATAACAAGCCGCTTAAGTTTATAACTTAGATAGAATGTATATAAAAATTGATAGGTCGTCGGAGGTCAGCGTGATAGCGGGGATTTTTTAATAACATTCGACTTAGCTTTGCTAGAGATTTATTGACGTGCTCTGAAAAACGTCTGCAGGAGTATGTTTTATGGCTGTGCTATGTGATTAATAATTGCTTATCTCGATACAAAACATTCATTGCATACTGAACAAATATTATTAATAGGTGACAGAATGAAAAACTAATCAATTTCCTGGATGTTGCGGAATCCCGGTCATATCATTTATAGAATTATCAAAACATCAAAATATATTTATTTAATATTTCATATTATGAAGTAATATCAAATTAGCTACAACAGTTCTGAAGATCCAGTTGAAAATTTATCAATTTCCAAGACGTCGCTGATTTCAATCCTGACTATTTTGTACAATATTTTATTTCTATAAATATTTCAAATTTAAATGAGATAAAGGGCTACATGTATATAAATTTCAAACGTTAACAAATATTTATTGAATTTTCAATGTTATGAAGTATATATTGTCAAACAATATGAAGTATAGCGTCAAACAATATGAAGTGTAGCGTCAAACAATATAAAGTATAGCGTCAAACACTATGAAGTATAGAACAAGATATAACACAAGATATAAAGTACAGCCGTTCCAAGGAGAGACCCGGATATTACAACACCACGATTGTAATTGTTACGGAATTACGATAAAGTAGTTCGCGGTGAGTGCGGTCTCAACCCGTTGGCACATTGCATTTGGCGATTAAGCAATCCACCCTGCGGTTAAGATGATGCCGAGATTTACGATCACCCTTGAAATATTATCAATATTGTAATTGTAGTTTAATTACAGACAATATTACCAACGATATTGCCTTGATACTACTATTTAGACATTAATATGTACTCGTATTTATTTATCAGTTAAATATATAAATTTACATAAATAAGTAAATATTGAACAAAATTATATAGATGATTTAGATTGTTTATATTATTTTTCAAATTCAAATTCAAAAATATCTTTATTCAAGTAGGCATTTACATGCACTTTTGAATCGTCAATTACATTACATAAAAAATGTCAGTATGTTAGTCCGTGAGTAAGCTACCACCAGCTCGGAATACGGTTCTGCTGAGAAGAGCTGGCCAGAAACTCAACAGGTGCTTTTTTAAAAACAATTTAACAATATTTTATGTATACATTACAATATCCTACAAATGAGTCAACAAGCAAAGCTCCACAACCTAACCTTTTCGTTGATCGAAATGCGATCGACTAAAAGTCTTGTATGCTATAATAAGCTTTTTTACGGTATACTTTTAATTTTACATAATTATCATTTATTAAATCGAAAAAAAAATGTAATATTACAATCTTTTTACCATAGGTGGAGCATTCTATTTTTATTGGAAACATGTCATTGATAATATTTTATGTATATGGAATATATTTTAAATGTATCAAATCTCCTACCATTATATGAAAAGTTGAAAACAAAACACGACCACTATTTTTCCACTTAACCACAACATGTTTGTGAAAATGTCCTTTCTGTTTCAATTAGCGCTGAACTAAAGGTTGGAAACAAACGAGGCGTTACAGTAATGTTTCTGCTTAATGTGGTGAGTGCATCGCTATTTTAGAACTGACCGTCGTTTTGTAAGTGACTTCTTGTAGTTCAGGTGCAAAACGAGTAGCAAATTATTATTTTATTTTATTCACTTATAATATAAATCAATATACAGTAAATCAATATTAACAGCTGCCAAAGAGGCCTGGAGCGTAGTATGCTAAATATAAGCACGAGTATAAAAAAAAGCAAAAAATGCTCTAATGTATGCTCAAAAACTTAAGTGGGAATGGACAGGACATGTAGCGCGACTTACAGACCAGAGATGGACTATAAAAACAACAGCCTGGAAGGGCCCACAAGATAAGCGAAATAGAGGCAGATCCATGACAAGCTGGGAAGATGAAATTAAAAAAAATGCGGGCCCTCAGTGGACTACACTAGCAGGATAGAGATATTTTCGAAATTTTTAAGCCTATACCCAATAGGGGTTCTTACAGAATAGGAACTAGCTATTACGAATTTAATAAATAACAATAATAATAACAAAACAACATTACACTAACACTTGCATTAAGATGTAAATCAACTTTAAGAAATAAACGGCTCTTTTATTTTTATTTTATTTTCTTTATATAGTAAATGAAAATATTAATTCATGTACTACACACACTTAACTGACACACTACACCCATTAGTGACACACCACACATCACATACTACTGACACTCTACGCACACTCTACTGATACACTACATACACTGTCGACACACTACAGATACACTACTGACACAGTACACACACTATTGTCACACTACACACACACAACTGACACACTATGCACACTACTAACGTTCTGTGAATGTGTGATATTTTGTAAATTTAAATCAACAAATATAGATTTTAATTTAAAAAATGGACAACTAATCATAGATAGTAATAATATAATTCAATCCAAGTAAATAGCCCGAATTATAAATCACAGTATACACAACTCAAATATGCTCAAAATTATGTCAACTTTGTTCAAAATCTATTTGGATTATTGAGTTAATATTTCAGTTTCTTGTACTACAAGTAAAGCTTAATGGCTTATTCCCTTATTAGGTACAAAAGTAATGACGCTTTATATACACTGTATTTATAAACAATATCAAATTACGCTTTCGACATAACATTTCTCTAATAAGCCTGATTAATATGATAACACCAAAGCTTATAATATTCCCCATAGAACTGTAACCAGACACTATTGAAATCATGGAACAATACGCCATTGTGAAACCACCCATTTAGTGTTTTTGCGTGATTTATAACAACGCAACAGAGTTATTATTTAAAACTTTTATACATTATCTTGTTTGAGACTTCACAAAACCATTAGTCTGTATCAAATGACGTTAATTATAAGAAAATTATGATTTACTAAGCAGAAAGATATATATTTTAATTTGAGAATATTATATTAACATTGAAAAGGCATATATAGGCCATATAATGCTTTTTTATGATTTGATATAACTAACAACAGGAAAATATAAGAAACAAATATAAAAATAATTACAGATACTATAACAAGTATTTTCAAAGCGAGACGTTTCATTCCTGACTACGTCTTAAAGTAAGGCTATGTCTCATCGGCTCAGAAAATACCGTTGGTGCTCTATTAGCCCCGAGCGCACCCTGTATAATTGCGTTTCACAACAAATTACAAGTTAGAATGAGGTAGAAACATGGACGGAGAAGTTCTGCTCGACTTGGGATAAATTGCTGGCAAGTTGATGACGAATTTTTGGATATTACTGATATATATATATTTGGGACCACGTGTGTGTTGATTGTAAGTAATTTTACCATGAATTTTCATTTAAGTAAGTAGAAACAAACATTTCCAGGCATTCATGATTATTATGTTTTCATAGCTGGCAACTTCCGTCATCATTCTTAAATTTGATAGAGGCTTGTATGTTTTTAAAAAATATATATATATTGTTTGTTCTTTATACATATAAAATTATTTTTAAGAAATTTCATTTTGTTTGAATATTTTTCAATAATTGACCCCCGAGAAAATAAGATGTAGATGTCAGATGAGTATAATAAAAAATACTAAAAACCATGTTATGGAAATGCAATAAGATCAATAAAAAAACTATTTTTTCTGAAATATACGTTCCTGAAGTATTTATTGTAAAATACATGAACGCTTCAAAACTTTCGTAATGCAATATCATTAACTAAAACCACTACAGCGCATTACAAGTCAGAACATTTTTTAAACAAATTGAACCAAAGGAAGGGTGAGAGTCAGAATATTTGAAATCAAACAATTATTTTACGTAAATTGCATTCCCTTTGCGCTAACAATTCTAAATTAAAGCCAAAGATACACCGTGGGAGGGGAGGCTCGCAATTTCCGCGAATCTTTGGATCAATTAATTAGGACCCCTTTAAATTGAACGAACCATTTTTAAATAAATGCGAGACGACTTTGTATGCAGGGTAGTTTGAAATTAGTTTATCCTTAAGCATTTTTGTTTTATAATCCTTTTTTAAATTGCAAATAGAACTATCAGATAAAACTTTATGATTATCCTGTTGGCTTCCTTTAAAGAAGGTCGTATCTCAAAACATTAGAAATCAAGTGATAAATCCAAAACACGAACTCGGAATATCTGAGACGAAACACCTGAGATGATAATGTATGCAAATTACCTTAACTTAGCGGAGTGCTGTATCAAACTTGTTATTTGTGTGTTTTAAGTTGTGGTGATTTACGCGCAGCGGATTAAGGATACACACGGGTTTGAAATATGTAATATTTATACATTTCTATTAAGTTATACTAAAATTAAGTACCAATAAGGAATATGCGTGTTGGTTTCTAGTTTTATTTATAAATTTGTAAACAAGAATGATATGATTAATACATATAGCACCCTAGAGAAAAATAATACTTTTCCGATTCCACCACTAAAAAGTATCAAGACTATTTTTAATATTTAATCAATTATAAATATGTTGAATTGGATGACTTAATGTTGCAGTTAAATGTTTAATTACTTAAGCAACAAAACAACCCTATGTATCACAAAGCAAAGCAGTTTTACTGTAATTGGTTTCAACTGTAGCAGGTGTCTGGTGATGAGTAACTGCTTTTTGTCTGCTGCCATCTTAGCGTCTATTTGTCTATTTATTAATTACTTTTGCCTATGACTTGTGTAAGCTGTATCATCTAGAATTAAATATTGTTTTATATATATTTTTTGAATATATTAATATTTAAGTTCCAAGATCAACTATTTATTGTAACAATTTTGGTTTCCAGAAAAGCTTTGAATGAGCTTTGATTTGGCTCACAATTAAAATGTAATCACAATCTTAATATATATTTTTTATTCAATTGTAGCTTGTCGTTAAGCAAAAAATTATTTCATATGATTAATAATAAATTTTCCATAAAAATACATAATTTAGAATTAATCTGAAGCGACAGACTCCTCGTCTGTACAACTCCTGAGTTGTGTGAAGGTAAGTAATGGAAGTTTGAAGACAACTTCGTAGATTATTATCAAATTCCATTTACTGCTTGCTCCAGCATCAGTTATTCTTTGGTATCTTCTCCTGTGCTTAACTTATAGGATGTTATTACACGTTATTCTGAATAACTTAATTTAAATTTGAAAATCTTTAGTGATCAGTTTTTTTTTATTTAATGTACTGTATGTAAATGTTACTTTACACTTAGTATGACAATTTTTATAAAAAAACCACATATATATTAGATTTCCCCCTCATCATACATTCTAAAAAAGATTGATTTTAAATCCCTATATACATCCTTACACATATATATATATATATATATATATATATATATATATATATATATATATATATATATATATATATATATATATAATGATAGGTATATATGGTATAGTGGTGGTATATAATCAAATTCAATATTAAAATGAAACAACGGAATTGACGTTAATTATCTGAAATGAATGTAAATAATTTATTTTTGTTTTAAGACTATTTAATTCAGTGCTGTTTACGTTCCCTTCGGAAGGAAACATGGCGTTGTTATGAAAACAAATCCAGAAATTCTACAGACTTAGATTATAAACAATTGCCGTATTTTAATAAGGATTTGTATGGAAATTAAGCCTTTAATTAAATTCTCTTGGGAACCTCCGGCCTAGAATACAATTGGGTGAGCGCAAAATTTTCATAAATATTTTTATTGACAGTTTATTTATTTATTTAATTATTGTACACAACAAACTGTGCTTTTCTTTTAAATGAGTTTTTCAACTAAAAGTTATATATAAATCGATGAAAACATTTATTTCACTTCGCAATAACGCTTCATCACTTCATCAAATCACGCTTGTGAAAGCCATTCTTTACCAATTCATTATTCTCTTAACCACTTTATAGGACGACAAAAATTTATATAAAGTCTTAAAATCTAAAGGAATTCAAATTAAAATAACTTCCACGGAAGACGTATAAGGTTTTATAATAAATCAGCCTCTGAGAAAAGAAAACCGAGCACCTAACAAAAGGAGTTCTTTTGCAATTTTTCAACTGCGCCATACGAAAATTCAGCTTAGGTACCTAATAATTTTACTTCTAGCGACGAAACCAGGGTTTGTCGCATTGAGCAAGGTACAACGCTCCCTCTATTACAGGTTACGACTTACCTAAGATAAGTGGAACTGCGATGCACTATACAGCGTCTGGAGTACCGTCTTGACCGGTCTAACTTAATAATAAAACTCTTCGGTTCGCTGTTACGTCTCTTTTGGAGATCCTCAATCATCTAAATAAAATATGACATTTTTTTGTTTAGATTTAAAAATATATATATTTTCTATTCTTTTTTTTATTAAATCTAAAACTTTCAAATTCTCTTCTATCATAAAACGAGTTGTAATAGTTTTTTTTTATAATCAAAGCAAAGAGTTAATAATGAAATAATAGAACTTGTTTAAAAATTGTTTACTAAAGCTTCTTAAAATTACAATGATTTAAGGGCATATTAATATTAATAAATAAAAACATTACAATAGCAATATAGTATATACGGAACATCAAATATTTTGAAACTCTTAGCGCTATCCGTCCTATTTTTTTGCCAGCAGCAGAGGTTCACTCGGAACGGAAAGCGCTTCCTTCCTTATTTGTCTAAAACCTGACGTGGACTCGAGTGTATTCCAGTAACTTTATTTGCTTTAGTTTTCTATTTCGTAGTTCGTGTATCGTGTAAATGAGAAAGGGTCGCCGCATTTGTCATTTGTACATTTTTTGTGATTTATACCCATGAAATATATAACAATTCTAAGTCACTTAGGTTTTTCTCCTTTTTGTTGAAAGGAAATTCAATATTTTTGATCTAGTTATTTACGTTTATCGAAATAAAATACTAACCATAACTTAAAAAATTACAAGTAACACACAGAGATATATATATATATATATATATATTATTTTAAAGCGTTTATACAAGTTCGTATAACAACTGTTTAAAAACGTCAATTTATGGAATCAAACCATTTTCCCTCATTATAATTAAAACCGCAGTATTCATTACATGAAAAGAGTGTGTCAAACTCATTTCAGAATTGAAAAACTGTCAGCCGTCACCGGCAGCAGAATCCGATTTAAATATAATTCATCTCAACTTTATTAATAATGTTTCTGTTAATTAAAAAAATATTAATTTCATCTTATGTTTGGATGAAATTTTACAAAAACAAGCATATTGACTTCCCGTAAAACAATTATTCGAAACATAGTTTAATTATTGTTCTATTCAGATTATAAATTCGAATTGTTTGTTTTTAAATATTTCATTTTATTTTGTTGTTAATTATTTTCTATTTTATTTTCTCAACTCGACATAGCAGCTCCCGAGCCACTAGAGGGAATTCAGTTACGACAATGCACTTAGGAAGTAAAGAGGTAACACAGTTATTTAATTTACAGAGAATAGGCCTAGCGTATGCGGTGAAATATTACTATGATGAAATTATAACTTGACTGGGAACAATCGATGGCAGAGTTATGAACTCGGCATTTTAGACGATACCGTAAAATTGCATTAGCAACGTGACTCCTGCCTCCTAACATGAAGCTTTTAACGGAAATATTTAAAACTATATACGAACCTCTCCACTAAACACACTTAATAGATCAAATAAAATGAATTTACTATGCCTTTAGTGAACTTACTATGTATATAGCATTACCAATATGACTCTTGTCTCGTGACATGAAGCTTTTAAAGAATATTTAAAATAATATATGATCTTTACAAAACATACTTAATAGATAAAATAGAACCATGCCTTTTGTGGTAATTTCAATGTATAACGAACAAAACATCAATGGCTAGAGCATCTTGATAGAAACGATATTGTAGACGAAAGAAAAACTCAATAACTGTCAAATGTTTCAAAAGGTGCAGACAGCGACAACGTACTTGAACCGACTGTGGATAATGACTTGGTATCTACAGCCATTCATGAGTATCAGCCGTTCTATTTGTTAATACTGATTACGATTCAACAAATATTAACTGACTCTGAGGTAATATATTTATATTTATAGCAACATTTTTAAATAATTCATTCATTTTTTTCAGTAAACCGTTATAAAACAACTAAAGAATACTTTCGCATTGATTGGAATTTGGTTTAGAATCAGACAAACATTACTAAAATTCGTTACATCTGCGGCGGAACGTATAATGTACATTTAATATCTTTACCACTTCAAAATCTGCCAAAATGCTTTATTGCTCTCGCGAACTTGCCGGCTCCGGGACGAGATAAAACTTTAGAAGTATTATGAATCTTAATCGCGGCGTCAATTTCCAAAATTGTTCGTGAGTTTTGTTTCAAAATAAAATTCGAATTTATCTCGTTGAAGGAAATTAATTTCAGCTTTTGTTGTCGCGTAATCGGTTACCTGTCCAAGATTTTGATTTCATTCTGCCTCGTTGATTTGATTTCGGTATTGTGCGGAGTCGACAATGTTCAGAATTTTTGGTACTTTTTCCCTCCGATAATTGACTTCATTTTTATTTTATTTATGAGGCGCTCGCTGCCATACTAATGACTTATTTAGTTGTTAGGGTTCTATTTTCCTTCTGTAAGCTATTACATTGATTTTTAATTTGACGATAACAGTTTATTGAAATAAGTTTTTAATATTAATTTATTAGAAGACTTCTGTTTAATATTGTTAACATTTTTAATTTAATAAAATAAGTCAATAAACATTTCTTTCTTGTTTTTAAGATCTAGCATAAGTTTCTTAGGAGAACTGCTCATGAACTCTGTGCCAAAGGATTCCTTACAGGACTTAAGTCCAATTCAGTCCTGCTCCGGACTTAAACTTCATTTCCTAGGAAAGGATATTAGGATTAAAAGTTCGTCCAGCCCTAATACCCAGAGACATCTGGTCTATGTCTGGGTTCAAAATGATATTAAATCAGTTTTAGTTTTCATTGACAAGTTTTAGTTGCTCATGGATTAGTAGAGACACTATTTTATACCATAAAAATAAATATTTTATTAAACAGTCCTATAAACGTAATAAAACTGTGAATGCAATATCATAAAAAGTACTAGTATATTCTAATAACTAAGTAAAACCCTCCAAAATAAAACAATTCAGACTTCACGTGTATAGGAAAGTTTCATCTTAACTATTTTTAAACGAACAAACTTTGAACCCGAAATGACGGCAAGAATGTGTGAATGATGAAAATTTATCACTAAAACTTTTCATAATCCACACCACGTTATAAGCGCAGCCTTTGCCAGGGATTAACCGGTTATATTCCCCGAAGCGATCCTCTAAGCCGGTGAAGTTTCGGGCATCGGTCGGTCAATGGGGTCCGTAATAGGTATTCGTCGACAACTAGTATGATTACTCAGATTGCTCTGTATTAATAAATGTATCACGAACTACACACGTGGCCTTCAGTGACATATTTATTTTCTACGATTGTGGGTTTTGTACGCTAACAAAATTAAAAATATATAATTAAAATAGAATTTATTATTTAAAAAACATCCGTCGCAACCTCAGATTCAGGTATGTTGTAAATCATTAATTTAAACATAACCCTTTTGATATGTAAATGGAAAAAAACTTTTAAAATTAATATATAAGCTAGTGCATTGTAAGGCAGCAGCGTGAGGAATGTATTTCACACCTCCATTTTGCGTTCAGCACTTCGGGAGTGGAAATAAACAAGCTAACTTTTGCCATTTCGCTCTCACGACACGGTTTATGCGGATCGCATTCGAATTAAACTTGCTGGATTAAATGTAACTAGCTCTCAATAATAATTGCTACATGAAAAGGATTTATTTCCGGCCTATATTTTTTTTTATTTATAGATTAACTCGAATATTTTAAAGAAAAAAAAAATTTATAAAGTTCACATATATTTGTGAAATTGCTTTATATACAATTTCATATTATTTTGTTGTAACTTTATTTAAATTGAAATAGTATAGAATAAAAAACTCATTAACACGGCTAGAACTTGAACCTGCCACTTCTGGGTCATCATGTCCGACGCTGTGTGAACTGAACCACTGTGTCGCAGTGTCAATATATTTTTTATACTATTATTGAACTATTACGCGCGGAAATTCTTACAATTTACTTTAACCTGACATTTATAATACTTAGCTAGAGTCTATTCTAAAGATATATGAATGTATTGTATGCCTAAATTTATAATTTGATTTCATTATCTTTTATTTACGGAAATCGTAATTCAGTCAAACGCCTTGAAAAGATCTAAGAAAGGCCTTTCATTTGATATTAAGTAAATACTAACTCTATTGTATTGTAGCAGAGTTCTATTCAGATTTTAATTAATTGTCAGGAATTGAATGAAACCCTTGGGACTTGTTATATATTGTTTGTACAGGTTTTGTCAATCCAGATTACGACATTGAATTCCCATTCACTTTCTAAAATCATTTGTTTTACTTGAAACTGAAATCAAGGGGATTTCCGATTTAGAAAAGTAGTATTTAATGTATGGTATTATAGGTCTTTAAAAAAAATAAAACAAAACAAAAATATTCAAAATATAAGGACTCTTTTAATATTTTAGATGTTTTTTTTTTTAATAACAGTTATTTATGCGTGTGTTAATACGAGGAGTCACCCGTAATATAACGTAAAATGTAAAGTATTTCTGTTATATGTAAAATAAAGTTGAAGACACTTTCTTTGTATCTATTTGGTAAACATATGAATATAAGATATAATAAAATTCATAAATATAATGTTATTCATACATTCATAATGATATCACAGTTATTTTATTATGGCTAGAATAGATTTTCAAACATTGTATAGTTTTTTTTATTTTTATGAGTTCTAAGATAGTTTATGATTAACCATAGGCTTAGACGAACAATAACAAATATTTGTTAAGTATTACTGGAAAATAGGTAAGAGTTAAAAAAAGAAATCTTAATATGTTGATAGTATTTTTCTGACAGATATTAATTATGAATTAAGTAATAATAAAAGATATGAGTATGACATTGTATCAAAATAACTTTATCATAATCTTCTTTGTTGGCATAAAAACGCTAAATATGCTGTTGAAGGATTACTTTAAAAGCTTTTTAGCCTTTAAAGGGTATTTTAATTGCATATTAGACGTTGTAAAAATATTTTAATAAGATATTTAGCGTTCTTCTATGAACCCAGCTAACGCCACCTTGCGACGGCAATTTGACGATAATAATTAAAATGAAAAAAAATTTTTTTGCTTGTCTTCAACGCGGATGTAATAGTTATTATAGGTTTTTGTATATGGAAGCGTATTTAGATATTTTTATTAAGTAGGTCAGTAGGTCAATCATTTATTATGCAAGTTTGACGTGTTATTCAAAATAATGCATTTGCTAACGAATAGTAAACATTTTTTCTTATATTTATTTATTTTACTATTTGTCAGATTATATTGGACACGTTTGTTATTGTATCCACAACTTCAAAATCTTATACGAGATACCTTTTATTTAGTATATAACAATTATTGTTATTTCTACTTAAATTAAAATTAATGAGTACCTGATTTTGCCGGCCCTCATTAACTTGCACGAGCGAGATGCTTAATACGTCTCCAGGTGCCTTGAAGGATGACAATACTACAACACGGTTTGAGTTCATTAAATTGACTAGCACATTGACTGAATTAGCATCAATTTTACATATATTCAGATCGTGGGACCATGAGGTTCAAACGACGACTGGCGTGCGTTGAGTCCGGCAGCAACAGGCTCTCAAATAGGCGGAGTCAAAAGAAACGACGCGACTGCGCGGTAAATTACCGGTTGCCATGACAACGCCTCCTCTAAATGTTTGTGATTACTCCATGATTACTCCATAAAAATAAAGTTTTGCTGAGATTGATGTTATATTGAATAATTGTGTTTGGGTGTCTCTTCTACTTAATTTGAAATTTTCATGAAAATTTCATAAATTCAGCTCGCTAAAGGGTCAAATGTTTTAATCATTTACTTATTAAGGAAATGCTTTTTCTTATTTGTTTGATTGGATATCTATTTATCACATTCCTTATTTCAAATAAAATAATAAAAATATATATACATGAAATAAAATCGATAAGCAAACATAAGTGATAAACGATTGCAACACCGTTATAGTTGCTGAAAAAATTGAAGTGAAATAAAAACCAGTCCACTTCATAAATTGCATCGCAGCTAAGATTAAAAAGATATTACTTAATGAAAATATTTCATTTATTATTAAAAGGCAATTTGTTTGATTAAATATTGTCAAAAGGATTTTTAAGAGTTTATTCTAATTGTTTGCGTAATTGATTTGAGTGGTTCAAAGGTATTACAGTTATTAAATATTTTATGAATCCGTGTTTTATCTGTTTTGTTCATCTGTTTGATATTTTTAATTAATTCTTATTTAATATTGAGTTCAATGTTTATTATTTAGCTGACGATGTATATATCCAACCTTTTTTACACTTGACAACATATAAAATTAGATTATGATATTATTATTTGTTTTATTTTGATTATAATATTAAAGGAAGGTAAGCGAGAATAAGGGTCACACGATGACAAGTGATCATCGCCTTCTACGATATCTTACAATACCAGAGTAATTTTATGAGCTTTGGCGGCTTTTGAAGTAGAAATTGACGCTTTTCTTGGAGGCATCGCATCGACCTGGAAACACCGACGGAAGGTTAAGATTCTCAAAAAAGTCATTTCAATTTTATATTTAAATTTTAACATAAAATAAAGCGAACTAATTCAACTAAATGCATTATGTCTCACAAGTAGTAAAAATTCACTCGAGTACGAACAATCAAAACTTTAGTACATCAAGTGTTTTACTGTTCATTAAGCGATTCAGTGTGAGAATCTAAGCTGTAGTGGTGCAGTTAAATGAGTTGAGTTAATGAAAAACTTTACCCAACTGTGGGGTCAAAGGCGTTAAAACTTCTATAAGACGGATGTTGTGGAGCGTAACTTCACCAGCGATATTGCTGTTGAATTACAAAGGAAATCTGGTTTTGTAAAGGATGCATTAACCGTTACTGCTAGAATCAGTTTCGATAACTTATAAAGATCTGTAGATTTAATAATAAAAGTTATTATTTAATACATACTTCATTCAGTAAAGGATCTAAAATGTACTGCAGTTCTTTGTGGTGGCCTCGTTCAATGGTCGATTTAAAACATTAAATTGGGATCAACTAAATTAAGATTTTTTTTTAATTCACAAAAAAAAAATCAACAGATAAAAAAATCAAAAACTTGAGTCGTATTTTTTAAAACCTTTTACCATATCAGTTTAGTTCAAACATATTAGTAGAAACTTTATATGCAAGTACATAGTAAAGTTTCGAAAATTTTATCTTTCGACTTACAATGATCTTTTAGTGTTATACTACCAGGACCTCTTAGTGTAATATTACTCTGGAGACTTGTATATTAAGGCATAGTATTTTGCTATCGTGAAAAATGTTACGTTGTAACTTTTCTGAAGTTCGAATTAAAACTGAGCTAGAAATAAAGTATAAAAGAAAACCTGGCAAGCTGTTCTGATGCAAGTGTCATTTACCCTTCCCTAATGCACCCCCAGGTAAGATTGTGAAGGCATCGACTAAGTTTCTTCATAGCCAATAAATTACCAAGTCACTTTTACAGCTCATGAGAACATACGACAAAACTTTGTCAAGTTTGGCGCAAGTGCCGAGACATAACCTTGCTTCGAAAAAAAAACATAAGTTGAGGGTAGTTGTGTTATTTTAAATAAGTAAAAGCAATGAGTTTTGTAATATCACTCTGAATCAATATAAATAATCTATGTACTATCATTAAAATTTTTGAAATGTTTTTATGTTATAACTTTGTACAAATATTATTGTAGCCACGTAGCCCGTAGTGCCGTAGCAATATAGCACGCTACGGTGTGTAGCAAAACTGTATCAATATTATAATTTCAGTATTGCTATTTTCATATACAGTGAAACCGCTTTCATTCACAGCGTGGACCACATTGTAACCCTGCATTAAGTGGATAATCCTCGAGTTCATACTTTCATCTCCTTAATGGATGCAGCGAAAACTATTTATTGCTACTGGTCGCTTTTTATATGCACTCCACTGGAGTGACTTTATCGAGTGTTCGTGAAGCGGAGTATTTTGTTATGTATGTACACTAAATTGTTATATCAAAACTAATAAACTTAAAGCAATAAAAGTGTACATACCACAGCATTATTATGGAAGTATAGGAAAGGGTTATCGACAACTCATATTATTTGGTAATATTTTATTTGTTCTATAGTTTTTACGGCAACTTCAATATCTGTTAGTGTAACTGATTATTTAATAAATTTCTAAATACATATAACAAAAAGATAAGCTTACAAAGCTTTAAGCTTAAATACAAGTAATATAAAGTATGAAAATAAAATATATAATTTTTAAATAGAACAATAGTGTTTATATCTGAATCGAAATCGTATTCAACAATATCTACCGTTACATCAACATAAATTTTGTACATGAATCCCATTTTGAAGATCCTAGAGATTGAAAGCTCGTTATACATCTCATGACAATAGACACTCATGTACGTACGGTTTTACAATGTCCGAACCCAGGACCATCCATCTTACCGGTCTGAGATCCGTCTGTCACTGAGCCACCATTGTCTTGCTTGTGATGTTCAAATCTTGAGAAATTGTTCATACTCATCTCAGTACTTCTCATCAACGTACGAATCGTTGTGTGAATTATTTATCCATAATATTAATTTAGGATTATTAATTTAATTGTGATATTACTGAATTGGTATTTTTTGTTAATAATATTTGTAAAATGTCGTGAACATGTTTGTTTGTACATGAACAATATTAAATATTTAAATGATAAATAAAAGAGAAAAATAAAATAAAAACAGATGCTAACAATAGGATATTTTAATTATAATAAAAATAACATCAATAATTATCAAAAAAAAAAAAAAACATTTTACCAGAAATGTTGTATATGTAATGAAATGTTTCTTGTATGTTTCTCAAAATATAAACATTGTAATCAAAATGTATATTTATCTTTGGTTAATTGTGTTGAAGTGACATCAGTCAGCTTTCTTTGTAATTATATTAACGTCTCACAGAAGTGTTTTTAATGAAACAATATAAATGATCTCAATCAAAAAGGCACTAAATGTTTGAATTTATATTATTAATTTTATGAGAATTTTCAAACATAAACATTATCAATCAAATAAAAAAAACTTGAATAACTTGGATAAGTAATAATCCCAAATAAAAAGTCTAATTTTTTTTTTAAATTAAAATTCTTAATTTTTGGTTCTATTAAATAAAAAGTTACAAAAATAGTCCTCAACTTTCACAGTGAATAAAGTGTGTACATAAAATACTAGTAATATTTTTAATTATACGCCATGGAATGAATAATAATTACGTGCCCCGCGAGAAGTACGAGGCAGTCATTTATTACGGACTTATAACGAAGACGCCTAGAGAGACTACGTTACATAGTTACCTAAAGTGGATTATTGTAAACTTATCGCAAGCGAGGATTGTACACGGCATATGATATAGCTTTAATACTAGCTTTAAAAACGGTGTTTAATAAAACCGAACTGCTCTTTTTGAATGAGATGAGATGAAAAGCCCTTTGACCTCGGCACAACTCGATTTTCTTCGACTACACGTTGGAGCATAATTTTTGCCCACGTGCCAGAGTTTGTATGTATGTCCGGAGTGATCTCTGTTTTCAGTATCTCCGCCAGCTTGAAGACCCCATTTTTTCAGTGCTATGGGTTTTAGTAGACATAGAATATGAAAAAATCCCGTATTCCTATATTTACCGTACGTACAGCGGTGATCAAGAGAAAACTTGCTTAATTGAATATCTCAGTGAGGTTGCTGATACGAATCTGTATCAGTGCTTTTCAGCGCAGCTCGTTTTTCAGGGGACTGTAATACCCGTCATCAAGACTGACTGTTTCCGAACCGGAAGACCGACCATTCCTGAACTTTGCTTTGTCCTTGGACCTCTATCAGTTGGTAAGGCAAGTGACAAGGGTACTTGGTGAAGAAGGCCATAGATCTATTTCCTGAACTTTCTGCTGACAACTGATCCGGGAAAGTATCGTATAGAGATCATCTCCCCCTTGGGAACCTCCGATCACTGTCTGGTGAAATTTGCATTTACTTAATCCCAGCCGGATTTAGATCCCCATGGTGTAAGATGAATATGGAAATATAAGTCAACAGATTGGGATGAGATGTGGCACTTGTTTTTCTTTGATTCAATGCCGAGTATGTTCATGCCTCAAAGTAGACACATTCGGCATATGTTACTTGGGCTGGCGCTTGAGACCGTAAAATTCCGGACGTAAGTTCCAAGAAGAGAGCCTTTAACTAAGCTGCTAATACCTATATATAGTCTTTTCGGAGGGATCGTCTTGGTCAAATCGCTAAAATTGGCAAGAAGCTTTTAGACAAGCCATCAGACAGTCGAGTTTTTTGGTGTTTTGCCAAAGCGATCGAGTCGAATTTCTGCCGAAACTCACTGCCACCTCTGCTGAAGCCATAAGGAACTCTGACTCATGCAACTTAAGAGAAAGCGAACTTATTTGCTTCTCTATTCGCTATAAATTTAAATCTAGACACTGACAACGCTACCACAATACACCTTCCTCATTGCGGGATTTTGATGCCAGAAATCAGAATCGCAAACAAGGAGGTATGGAGCATAGCATACTATCATCTAGATATGAATAAAGCCAAGTCATGTGCAGCTGAGTTGTATTCTACATTAACGCATTTAAATCACCTCTCTTTCAAGACTTTAATAGTGCCAAAATCCTGGAAGCTTTCTTACGTGCAGCCAGTGCCTAAAAAAGACAGCCGTGCCGATCCTGCAAATTATAGACCAATTTAAATCACTTCCATCCCACTTTGCAAAATTATGAAGCGTGTATTGAACTTAAGCCTTTTAGCATACCCAGAAACTAACGATCACCTCAGCAACCGATAGTGAGGGTTCGCTGAAATAGGTCTCGTAAGCATTTGACAGGGTCTGCGTACACTAATTCTGGCAAATCCAGCGCACACTCACCAAAGTGTATCTTATAGAATACTGAGAGGCTCGCGACTATGGAGTTGAGCGTCAACCCGCTCAGGGTTCACAATTAGCGTCTTATCTCACCTCTCAATTAAGTCCAGAGTTGCAAGATGACATTTGCGGCACCAATCATTATATAGCCGCAGTACCCCACAAACAACCGGATCTGTGCTTTATATAGAACTAATAATTGTCTTGGTGTGAATTATTATCAGATCCTCGCAAGAACGCCAAGCTTGCTGGCAGTGGTTTTTGCTCTAGACTCAATGAACCGAACAAAGTTGAGGTTTGATGAAATCTCTTTCCCTAGCAATTGAAGTTAGTCACTTTATTTCAAAGATACATTCTGAAAAATAGAAGTCAAGGTGAAAGGGCTCCTCTTAGCGGAGAATAAACATGTCTGCGTTTTGGTTGTGTTGAATTTAGCAATATTGGCGCTACCCCGAACGGAGATTGCCTCCAACTTGTCATTTAGACTCTGCACCATGGCTTCTCTTTCAAGCTGTACTTAATCCTTAATGGCTGGAGTACTCGGCAGGTATCTTTCCACAACTGTAATACTGCTGCATACCCATAGATAACGGGTTCAAGCAGATCGTTAATGCCCATCAGGAAGAAAGTTGCAGAAAGAACGGACCCCTGAGGATCTCCGGCATTTATTGTTAAGAGCTCCAACGAGCACCCGTCAACAACCAGTCGTATAGTTCTGAGATTCACAAAGTCTGTTAACCAGCCGATCAGACTCGGAGATATATCGTACGCTGAAAGCTTGCTTAAAAGGCTCGCATGGCAGATCATCATGGCCTGTCAAACGCCTTCGAGACGTCTAGAGCGACGGCGACCGCTTTTCCATTCCTCTCAATGTCCTCACCTAAAACGTATATAGCATACACTAGAAGGTCCCCAGCGGACCTATTTCGGCGAAACCCGTATTGTCGGTCACTGAGGAGATCGTTACCTTCCAGGTATACTTAGAGGCGCGAGTTCAATACGCGCTCCATAATCTTGCAGAGTATAGAGGTAATTGAAATCGGTCTAATATTTCAAAATTGTTAAGTTAAAAACCTAATAATGTTTAACATACAGTTAAGCTTAAAGTATATAAGCATCCTGTTTTAATCGACCAAAATATAATGATAATATTTTTATTTATAGTTTAATTTTTAGAGTATTTCTTAAATTGAGAAATAACTCATGTTAATTCTTTGTTTATAATAGTTTAAGTTGACGTGAATTTTTTTAGGATAACGTTCCGTAGGGTTTTTTTTGTAATTTCGAATTAAAAGTAGCATTTGGTAATCTAGCGGCGCTACAATTTATGCGGTAGGATATATTGATCGAGCAATTGTTGTCAGTCTCAAATTATTTATTAAACCTCATACTAAGATTATAAAGTAATGTATAACTTAATTGTCTGATAATATACAGATAACTAAAACAAAAGCTTAATTTTAAATAATGAACTCAAATTCACAAATATTAGAAAACCTTTTTATTATCAAACAAATAGAAAAAGAAAATGGGTTGAATAATCTTTTTGATAAAAGACAATATTATGATGCGAACCAACATAACTGTTATCTTTATAAAATATTCTACTGTTTTATTGAAATCTTGTCGTCTTTGCAAAGATGACAACTCTTTCAATACAGAATTTTTTCGAAGTCATTCGCTCTTATATTTCATAATGTTATAATACCAATACTTCATAAAATCCATATTATTTACATTTCGATGATGACGTATGTTGTATATTTTTTATAAAAGGTTGTAATACCCTGAAAATTAGTTTTGTAACAAATATGCCATGCAAGTATAAGTATAAGAGTAGGGGTCCTAAGTAGCAATTAAGGAATAGCGTTTGATTGCGTAATCTACCTTGTAGCAGAGCAAGTAGCAATTAGCAAGGAATTCAGTTACGATGAAATACTTAGTTTCGATTTAATTCAATAAAAGCTATTATTGATTTTAATGACATATATGTTTGAGTAACATTCCTATACTCCATTTAATGTATAAGTTACTTTCAGTTACAAATATTTAAATTTACAATAAAACCTCATATTGATTTATTTTGAACACAAATGTTTGTTTTTATTTACTCCTTTCTAAATAAATTGACGTTTCTTTAATAAATAATTTTTAAACATAAGACTTCTTTATTTACTGTCTAGGGAACATTTAGTTTACTCACAAAATAAATCTGATTTCAAATAAATATCTCTTTCAAATGCGATCCAATATAATATGTTTCGGGATATTTATTATTTACCAAATGATAAAGCACTCGAATAAACGTATGGGATTCTGAGGTACATTCAATTTGTTGTAAAGTCGTTTTGATGAAATATAAGCGAAAACGTACACTTATATGGAATTTATGTCCAAGAAATGTGTTGCGTCTCTGTAACCCTTTTGAGACACACTGTTAGTAACCGTGTCAATAAAAAATAGATATTTCATATTTTAAGAGGTATTAAACACGATCTGATAGATATTTGAGTTGTATTACTCACTTTTATGATTAATAAAAATATAGTTTAAGGCTTCGTGTTTAGTGAAGCTATTTTTGTTAAATAATATACATGTATATATTCACCAAAACTATTCATGTATGTATATATATATATATGTGTGTGTGTATATGAATGGTGGAAAAACCAGACTGTTGTTATTGAACTTGAGATTATATTCAGTCTGTCTCGAGCAAGGTAGAGTCACCCCCCAGAAAATGTTCAGCGTGAAGTAGCTATTGTATCAACTTATCCTTGTATCCTACCTCCTACTCTCCTGTACCCTTTTTAATTGTTCAAGTAGAGAAATGTACCCGTAACTTATATTACACATCCAAAAGAGCAGGACACCACTTTTCAACCAATTTATATTTTTGTTTATTAGGAGAGAAACAATTTTTACATTATTACAAAATAAAGTTATATAACTACATAACATCTATAAAATTTCCTCTTTTATTATTTATTATATGAAAAAAATATTATGAAAGTTTCATGGTTTGGGTTTCTAAACGAGATATTTATTTACTTATTTCATATTAGGTACTCTTAATGATAAGTAATGATAAGTAAGTAAGTTTAGAGAAATAAATATAACAGTTTTAAAAGAGCTCTATATAACTGTGTGTCACAATGCACGTACCAACAGTACAGCGTCGTTAGCCTGCTTTGAGTCGAAGTTATTTATGATGCTAACGACAAATAAACAGGTTCATTAAGATGTGAGTCACCACGAGTTATTTGTACGATTTCAATATCGTAAAATTGGGCCACGTGGGGGTTTCAATAACCAAAGAATTTTGATTAAATATAATTTGTTTGTATTGATGCGATTGGCATTAGTATTCGTGATTTTTTATTCAGATTAAAAAATGGATACCAGTTAAAACATTTAAATCCATTTTTTTATGAATTATTATATATACTAATTGTCTTATTAAAAAAAAACATAAATGCATAAGTAGACAGATTAAGTATTAAAACAGACATTTTTTTTTTTATAAAGGTATTTTATGGACCGATCTCAAACCTCAATATATTATTTTCCTTACTAGGTCTCATTTAGGCGCTTTATCATTATAATTTATTGGATGATTGAATGTACATCATTAGTCTTTATATCATAAAGCCGAAAAGTCTAAGTATTACTGAAACGACGATAAAAACAAAGTGAAAAGGTTTGTTTTCTCCCGCAGAGGTCTTCTAGAACTTTACATACATCCGTACAGCGTTCATAAAATATGTGTCGTTTGAGGAGATTTACGAACGGCTAAGTACCACCGGTCTCACGTCCCCACCATAAAACTGAGGCTTTAAAATAAAATAGTGCAACATACCATCACCATACTATATTACTATTAACTTCGTTTTACTATCAAAGATGAATTAGATAATATAAACTGAATGAAATGACTTATTGTTCACGTATACTGAGTGCCAATAAGACTGACGTATAATGTATAGCTACAATATGTTATATTATTAATATATAATAAGACGCTATTCTTAATCTTTTTGATAATAACTATGGGACATTTAATTCTTATATGAGAAAGCGTCCATGCACAACCTCTAACTTTTGAATTCCCTAACGCCATAAACTAGAAATTAAAATTGAAATAAAAGCTACACGAAATTCTTGTAAAAGTGAGACGGAATTACACAGTTCCACCAATGTACCAGTGATTCGGGTCGGGAACGAATAAAAAATATAAAAAAAACACATATCGCCCGAAAGCCGACAACTTCCAAATTTTTTTCGTTTTTCCTTTCGCTTTTTATTTTTCCTGGGTTTCCAGCTACCGGCATTGCGATGTTGCTAGGTGTTTAAAAGTTGATGCTTTTTTTAAAACTTTTCATCCGTACTGAAATTTAGAAAGGGTTTACATAATAAACATTTGTATATATTAATATTTTCATATACTTTATGATTAAATATATCGATAATGTCTCTGTATAAAGTGTCTTTTCTGAAGGAGAAAAATGTAAATTAATTATGAAATTATTGGTAATACAAGCATTATAATTAATATTTATAAACCTTCAAACACTACTTGTATAAACTACATTTTTTTCATGTTTTAATATTGATGCAATTGTAAAGAAACTTTTAAAGTCCCTGTTGATATGAAAAGGAAAACTTTGAAAATAAAATCAAACGACAAAGATTTTTCATACATTTAAAAAACAAACAATAAGCCTCCACCTTGGTAATACTACAATGCAAGAAGTTGTACAATGCCTTCCTCATTGAACAGCGATCTGTTCGCGGCTTCTTTATATTTTCTCAGTTTACTCGTACTTCAATTGCCAGTGAATTCAATAGATATTTTTAAGTGGCTTCCCCTGGCTTAGAATTGTTCTACCGTAGAGAAAAAATATATTTGTATAGAAATATATTTGTTTAAGAACTTTTACTGAACAAACGATACTTATGGTGAATTGTTTTTCTTATTTTTTAGGTAACAATAGAATTGTATCGTTAAAATCTTAACACATGCTTGTTTTAATATAAGTTAATTTGTAAAAAAACAAATAATAACAAATATCTGGATGTCCTGGTATTTGTGAAACAGTTAATATTAAAAAATCTGAGCGATTTAGAACTTAAAATAGAGTCTGAAGAATTAAGACAATCACAATATATTGACGTTATGAAGTTAATTTTACTAATTTATTATCGTTGATGAAGTTGTGAGATTTACAATTTTTTATAAAATATATTCTTGTAATATTCCCAAAAATTTGATGTGCCCGTAATTGAATTTCGGTTCCCCGTAAACATATTATAAATTAATATTGGAAACAATGTAAAAGAAAAATATAAACCTTACTAAAATGTGGCGACCTTTTAATATGAAATATCCATAAATATAGGACCGAAGAGGTTCATTTGAAACTTGGTACGTTGATGTTATAAAATTTTTCATAATACCGACCGCAGCTGATGCTGTATTAAATTTTAAATATCGAAAACTCGTTCAATGTTCAATTTGTCGCGAAATCTCTATCGTGACAGCTTAAGGTTCGTACACAAATAAAAAAAATATTCGTCATCATTATTTTTTTTTTATTTTTTATATACCAATTAATTTATAATAACGAATCGTTTGACTTTTGAAAATTAATATAATTTTATAAGTTATTCTGTTGCAAATATTAGTAATAAAGATATTTGTTATATTAAGAAGCAAATTAACTTTGAATGAGAAAGTAATTTAAAATGAAAGAAGTATATTAAATCTAATAAAACTGTAATAACATCAAAAGTTCGTGTAATAAAAAATCTATCGCACCAATTTAGTCAGAGTCCATAAAATGCGAATGAAGAAACTTATCAAAGGAAATTTTCTCATGTTCTACGTGAAGCAGAAGCCATCAAAATTCGAGGCAGTTTTCCTTGACTGGGATATTGTGAGATACCTTATATTAAAATGTAATAAAATTCCCATCGCTAATATAATTTCGTGGTCCGAACATAAGGTTCGGAGTTCACGAGCTGACAGTTTTATGATTTTATAGCACATAAATTTATTTTATACTCGCATGTTATTAGTAAGTTGTGGAATGTCTGAAAGATACGTTTAAAAATTATATTACATGGCTTTCAAAAAATGTTTTATAAGAACGATGACCATTTTTATTACAAATAATAAATAGTCTACGGGTAACTGGTTCACT